>OU744725.1:59244295-61688017 GCA_916613615.1 Steromphala cineraria | reverse complement strand
TTATCATATGTATAACCACTAAGCTGTTAGCTAGACAAAATAGATAATTAAATGGAATACTGATATAAACAAATAATAAATGAAATATTAAAAAAATATGTGGTTAAAACCTTCCAAACCATATTTAGTTTGGAGGTTAGGACATTATCCTAATGTATTGACCAACCAACATGTTGCACCCATCATATATAACAATTATGAACTGAAAACTTGCTTGCTTTTATCTGATCAAAAGTTCATTAAAAAAAAGTTTATGGTATGTGTCTCCTCCAATAGACAATATTTCTAAATTGTCAATTCAAAAGTTCTGCAAAGTTTTCTTGCTCATCAAGATAATTTTTTTGCAAATTCAATTACATAACTAGTTCTGTCACTTTATCAATATAAATTCTTTATATGAATTCCAGAAAGAAGAAAGGATTTCAAGAGAAGAGAGAAGAAATTGTGGGTGGATACAGGCAGGAAATATGGGAGTGAGGACAGCAGGGGAAGATATCAAGCCACATGAAAAACCTAATCAGTATTTTGTATTTTGAGATGCATTTTCCTTTTGATTTATCATGAATAAAACAATATTGTCTAAAGTTAGTTTGTTAATATGGTGTTGAAGATTGTGTTAAAGGTTAATACAGATTTAGATTTGTTAAATATCTACAAGCTGAGTTTAAAACATTAAAAGATATATTTTCAAACATTTGAAAACAATTATTGCTCGACATATCAGGTTATGCTAAATTAGACCTTGCAAATACCAAGTTCTGCAGTGGATATTAGGGATGTCACGATACACCGATGCATTGATGCCTCGTCGCGGTACAGTTCACGATACAGTCAACTGTATCGTGATACAAATTTTAGTGAATATCGTTCATATTTTTGTGAAAATCAAGTCAAGAAATCCAGAGTTGATTAGATTCCTTGTTAAGATAGCATTAAATGACTTTTTCATGAAGAAGTTGTGTTTAAATGTTGGTTACTCAGATAAGTCTCTTTAGGAATATTAGATTATATCCCTGAATTTTTTTATCTTACCGTAATAATGTCGCATTTAGTGTATCAGCGATATGTATCATATCGTGACCTCAGTATCGTGATGTGTATCGTATTGAAATGGACCTGTATCGTGACATCCCTAGTGGATATACAATTTCAAGTTGCTTTACTTAGAAACCAAAGACAGTAAACACCGTACAATTAGAAAATACAAAAGGCACATCAGCAAATTGATGAATATCTTGACTTGTGCCTATTGCTTATGGCAATGTGCAAGGGGCACATTTTTAAGATTTCAAAGAAATGGAAAAAAAATCAAATTCATTTGAAAGTGGCAAATCCAAAAATGCATGTTCTTAAGACAGCAAATTATGTTGACACTGAGTCTGTACATACTGTTGGAATGTTCAGGACAGACCACTGAATGCAGATATATTCATGTACATGTAAACAACAAACTATAAAATTAAATCCACCAGCATTGAATTGGGATAAAAACACATTAAAACAAACCAAAGAAACAAGTAGAACTATATTTATTTCAAGTGTTGAACATATAAAGCATTTAGCTGATTAACTCTTTACTGTTTACAATATTGCCATGTCTCAGCCCTTTCCTGCTTACTTGACAACAACTGCACAACCCCATACTGCTTGTATATTACATGTATCATAAAACTTTCAATTCGTTGAATGATCCTTTTGTCATCTCTAAGGTGTTTTTTGGCAATTTTGTTATTCTAAATGCTCATTTTAGATAGTTTATTAACAAAGGTACAATATCTCGAAGAAATAAAACCCACATCAGCCAAAAAATAAAATATAAACTGCAGATTATATATTGATGATAATTTTATTTCATTTTTGTAAAGGAATTTTATCAATACAAACTCTAAAAACATGAATTCCTGATAACAAAATGACACTTATTAAACTATGATTAAGGGGAGATATTCAACAATTTCAATCAGAAAGTGATCTTCAGTTCTCTCAAAACCAAAAAGTGAAAGATATCAAAGCTCTATCTCAAATTATAATATGTTCTGGGGCCCTTGGCAATAAAATCTGTAGACCTCTTTATTTATATAAAAGTAATGAAAGTGAACTAGAATTTATTTGTTAATATTAGTAATACAAATAGGGGCTGGTCAAACCTATTTTAACATAAAACATCTAAACAATACTATTTCACCATTATAAAACAAGTAATTCAAGTTTTTATCTCTTTGCCGCTGTTGATATTGTCCAATTTAGATTTAATCCTGTTCAAATTTGTTTTACTGTCTGACTATAAAATTGGGATAAATTAACTTAAATGGACTACATTTAAACTTATCAATTTTAAGCTTGTGTTACTTTCACCACCCATACCATCAGGTTTAACTCATACCTATTTGATGATGCTAGGGATAGTATACTGTAGCAATCACTAAATGTCAAAACAATGAATAAACTCCTCAAATTATCATAACTAGTTTTTGTCAAATTATTTTCTGAATACAGCATAACTTGCTGTTAAATTGTTTCAAAGAGTTTGAAGGCGCCATTGTATTGTTCACAATATCCCTGAATAAGAGATGTGATAGTTTCTTGAGGGTTTGTTCCTTAGTTGAGTTTAACAATTCAGCACTGAACTGCATGTGGAATATCACAGACTGCCCCACACTCCAGCACTGATCACTAACTCATATCCTGGATTAGCTTCCACTCTGATTACATCCTGCAATAGAAAGTTTAAAACATTATATTGACTGCTGTCCACAAATATATGAAGATTATCAGATTTGATTGGTATGTGGAGATATTAGGCTAGCCACTTAATGATCCAATTAAATCCAATCTGTATCAGAACAGAACAGAACAGAACAGAAATTTTATTCTCGAGAATCACACAAAGTGACATAGAGAACATACAGCATTTACATACATACTAAAACAGTGTACAAAGTCCAGTTTTGATAAATTGAGCAATTTTCGTGTTAAGTGGCGGATAATCACATTTCATTAAATATACAAATTTGTCAATATGAGGATGTTTACAGAAATATTGGGGAAGGAATTGACATCTGAAGGAATGTAGTGCTGGGCAGTATAATAAAAAGTGAAGTTCATCGCATACAATAGTTGTACAAAATTGGCAGGTTCTATTACATTTTTGAATGCCGGACCAGCGTCCTGTTTCAATGGGAAGCCTATGGTTTGAAGTTCTAAACTTAGTTAACCAGCGTCTGTAATGGTAAGGTAATTGTAACAAATATGGTTTGTATCAAAATAAACATTGAATTTTAATGTCCACAAATATATGAAGATTATCAGATTTGATTGGTATGTGGAGATATTAGGCTAGCCACTTAATGATCCAATTAAATCCAATCTGTATCAAAATAAACATTGAATTTTAATGTCCACAAATATATGAAGATTATCAGATTTGATTGGTATGTGGAGATATTAGGCTAGCCACTTAATGATCCAATTAAATCCAATCTGTATCAAAATAAACAGTGAATTTTAAAATTGATTTAAAGTATTTTCACAGGTCATAAAATGAACACATCTCATAACTTTAACATAAATTTATTATCATAACTTGATTTTGTTTGATGCATTCATAACAAAATTTCTACAGTCATTAACACCTACAGGAAATTTGTGCTTCCAATCATTATTATCAATGATACTTGTTGAAAAAGTTTCATGAAGTTTCTCTAATACATCTGTCAAGTTCATCAAATCATTGCTTTCATTGCCCTCAATGCATCAAACAGTATTCAAATAAAAGAGTGAGTGCCTCTTGGAAATCATTTTGAAGATTTGAAAGGATTTTTATGTATTTATCATACTCTTATCCCTAGTTAGATTCAGCATATAAAATCACAATGACAGCAATATAAATACATTTATCTCTGTGTGAGTGTGAATGTTTACAGTCATATAAGAAACTTCAGATAGCAAAAGAGTTGAAAAAAGCATAAATTTCAAAAATATAAATGTTATGATAATCATACAAAGTGGTGGATCCAGGATTTTGATGGGTGGGGGAGGGTGGGGGGACCTTATTTGTATTGACTTGAATAATCAAAGTTATCAAAAATATAACTTGCTCAGAATATAACCCCTTTGAAAGATATGCACAAATTTCAATGACAAAGAGTTTCATGATTAAAAGAATATTTTATCAAAACACTCTTTCAGTTACAAAACATACAAATTTTGGCCTAAAACAATTCACAATTTCCCTTCATCTAGGATTTTTGGGTAATATTGATTCAGATTACTGTAGTTATTAGAAGAAATGAATACATTCATAATGTACAGGACCAGTTTTTAATTCTTAGAGTAACTATATCTGTGTTATGATTTTTCATATTCTGTTTATATCTTCAAATTGAACACATTTCTAAAATTATCTCCCTTGGCAGAATATATATATATTGTCAGACAAAGTTATTAAGTACTATGCAGACACACAAGTATGTATCATCCAAACCTCCTCTGAACCAAATCTTAAAATGGTCATTGTTTAGTGAGATTTGTGGGGAACAATCACCATCACATTGTACACAGATTGGATAAATCCATTATGTTTTTTTGGGATGATACTTGTGTTTATTCAAGTTCAACAAAATGCAGATAGATCATCAAACACTGAACTGCCTGTGGGAAGCTGCTTATCTCAAATTCAAATACTGGCTGCCAACAAAATATCCTTGTTTCAGATTTCACTCTGATGGGCCCCTAAAGATAAACTATTGTTGAATCTGCTTAAAATTACCAACTAAGATTAAAGGAAAACCTCAGTGAGGGGGGAAATATCAAGTCAAGTAATGTTGATACAGCCTCTGTTGAAATTACGCCAAAATCCGTGGGTTGCGGCACTTTCCACGGTCGGAAAAAAACTTGCACCACAATCCATTTGAATTTCTTTATCATTATCATTCTTCTCGCATGGAAAGGGTGGTTCATATCACAATGCCTGTGCCATCATTTATTTAGTAGCCAAGATGAATCGATAATTTAAGAATAGCGTCGCTGATTGCACAACTAACGTTGATTGCCTCCAATCAGACGTCTTCCATTCTATCCCTCAAACTCGGCGTAATAGAACAGAGGCTGTATCAACATTTCATGACTTGACCTGCCTCTGTGGGGAGAGAATGCACCGCCCCTAAACGTCGCTTGCGTTGAGTCCATCTGTCGCTGTTTAAGTTTGATGAGTTGAGTTAAATTGTTGATTAAATTATCACAAAATATCTATGATCTATTTTTGTTACGTACATTACTTGCTTCCGGAGTAAAACAGTGCCTCCGGGAATCATGATTAAATGCCTGAATAAAGTGACAAAGCGCATGTACATATTTAAAGGGGCAGTAGCACTTTTTTACGGGTAATATAAGTGATGTCAGGAAAATGAAAATAAAGGGTTCCAATATAAAGACAATGTCTACTACATGAATAATCAATAAATCAAATATATAATGTAAAGTTAAGCCATGAGATTCCTTTTCGTACACAAAATGAATAAAAGGTGTTCACACAAAAATGGCTGCCAATGGATTTTATGTGAATCTTTATATAGTTTGATCTCTGACTATGGATGATTGGTTTGTGTAATTAGATTTTTGACAATATCAAAGGAATACATTTAGCATTAACTTACACTTATCAGTGAAAAATTGAAAATATAAAATTGTCAAAAAACGTGCTACTGCCCCTTTAACAGATTAATGGTTGATCCATAGCTGTATAGTATGTAGCATAACGTTTAAAGAATTTTGTTGTCTAACGAACTTTCAAGAGAGTTATTCAAACCTTTAGCAAAAAGATATGAATCTTTTCCTATGACTTGAGCGCCACTGAGCAACCTACTGGATGGACGTTAGGCGCTATATAAATATATTATTATTATTATTATATGATCAGGTATAAAATAACCTGTTTTACGCACTTTTGGGGAGGTGTCTGAAGGCAAAAGGTTTGGTTTGATGAAAATGAAAATTGTTGCCTTCAGTTGATTTCGATAAGAAACTCAAAAGAAGTATGTTATTTTCAACTTAAGTATGAATGTTAATCTCCATCGTCGTTGACAACTTCAATAACATCATTATTATCGTCATCATTGAAAAACAAAAAGAGCCCGAAATGAGTGGATAAGGGTGATGTTTGTTTATCATTAAGCATGCCTACAATAAAACTCAAAGTCTTCTCCTGTACATACGAATATACGTGTTATCACATACCATCGCGTTTTTTCATGTGACCCAGTAAAAGCATAATCATTCTGGCATGCGATATCAATTCCTATCTCCATCTCGGTTGAGCGACTTCACATTAACTCACCCAGAAGGCTTTTCAATTTCTTCCTCGCATATCAACGATAAGTACAGCTGCGTACCTTAAGTTTGTTAACTTGCTTGTGTATCTCAGCGCAAATATCTTGTAATTTGGGTGTCATTTTGACGTCCATTAGCAAACTCCAGGATCCCTTAATGCTGTTCGGTACAAGTCTGGACCGGTATGGCTAGTCCCAAGTTGACCGCCCAAATTTTTACGCTTTCGACAAATAAATATGTAGATTAAATTACATTTTCATAAAACCTGAAGTGTAAAGATATTTTTA
The DNA here is from genome assembly GCA_916613615.1 of Steromphala cineraria. Lineage (NCBI taxonomy): Eukaryota > Metazoa > Mollusca > Gastropoda > Trochida > Trochidae > Steromphala > Steromphala cineraria. The sequence goes on along the minus strand of OU744725.1, from coordinate 61,681,403 downwards.
TCCATCTCTTATATCTACACGTTAATGCGGTTATGCCATGACATTTTTACGACTGTGAGAAAATGCCACGGCATTTTCATTTCAGTAGCTTTCTGTCAGAGCTTTCGGATTGCATCTTCTTCCCAGAAACTAAAAAGATGAAAAAAAAGGATTTGTTTCCAGATACATAAATTTTCTTCCCCGGTCCTGGAAACTTTAGACTTAACTTAATTGTAAGGTTTGTCTTTAATGTATAATCGATTATTTGATTGTGTATCTCAGTGTCAATATCTTGTAATTTGAATAACTCCTGGAGTACTAAGTTTTACAAAGGATCAGCATTTGCCCCTGTGTAAAATAACCATTCCCAAACCATATTTCGGGATCGTCTTTTCACTGGTGCTGAATTTCCATATTTGGCATGGTTAAAAAGAAAGATGGGGTCATATTTGTAAAACTCAGATTTTCGTAAACTTCGATATAAATATTCCATATTAACTTTGTTAGAAAACAATCAGCACAATTACATTGCCTTATTGCAAAGGAACAAATATGACTTACATCTAAAGCTGTTGATTACCCCTTGTCACTTCAATGCCCTGCCAAATGTGTTACGGTTATCTGTTAGGTATGACGTACGAATGTTAACTTAAACTGAATCTTAACTTAAGTAGTGAATTTTCAACATTATCCGTTTCGTGTTCGTAATGATAGGATGCCACAAGACATTTCAAAATACAATATTATTTAGACTTGCTTACGCAGGTAAGTGCACAAACTTAAGGTACGCAGCCAATGTAAGTTGTAGATAATATCTTCCCTGTGGAGGAAAGGTTTGAAATAATGATTTTATGTGAACCATTTATTGTCGCAACCTGTCGACAGACAATTTCAAATCAGGATATATTATTGATGAATACCGTTATTAAAATAGGAATTGACACATTTCCTGAAATATGACACATGGAGTCAAGCGGCTTGTTCATTTCCGGTCAGTAATGTTTCTTCTACTAATGGACCTCAATGCCTCTGGTTAGGTCCATTACTGTTTAATGGATCCATGTAAATAATTTATGATCGAAAGTTCCATATATTTTACAGTATAACCGATTAATAAAAATGTTTATCTAACTTAATTTAGATTAATTAATAGCTCTGACTAAATTAGTATAAGAATAATCAGCAGGAAATCTAACTTAGTAACACTAGCAGTAGACAAATTTGGTCAGTATGGATAAGTGAACATAACAGATACAAGGGAAGCAAATATTTGTTATATCTGATGAAAAGTCCAAGGGTAATGTAGTCTAGAGTATCCATTCATGGTGACCGAGGATGTTATATTATACGATGAACTTGGAATGCTAACAATTAATTCTGAGATGGAGCTCAAATCATTTTGACAATCGGTTTTTGGTACGTAATATAACTCGTGTAATACCGTTTTACGTATTACGTCATATTTGTTCCAGCTGTCGGTGGTTTTGCCTCATTTTGTGTATGTTTAATAAAGAGAAAAATTGATTTTCTACCACTTAATAACATTTTGATAAATGATTTGGTATCAAACTCACTTTCTCTTGTTTTATATGAAAAAATAAAAAAATAAAACAGTGATTAATATCGATTGCTGAGGGGGTGGTCAATTCCTTTTGTTGAGAGCTCATTTTTGGTTTGGAGGACGATTGGTCAATCGATGATTGAATGATATGTCATTTTCATGGATAAATGATTGTTGAATGCTTAAGGAAGAGGATTATATGGATGACAATTTCTTTATTCATGTTAGGCGACACAGCACAGCTTGTCAAGCAACATTCTAGAATTCTAAAATGCCTCTCAAAGATGCTGAATGATTGATGAATGTGTGCTGCATTCATGAATTAGTATTGCATACCACATGATTGATGAATGATTGAAGACTCATTGATGGATGATTGATGAATGGTTGTTTACGTGTTTATAAATGATTTGTAAATGTTAATCTTTTAGTGTTGAATGATTGATTTTAGATTATTGATAAATGATTGTTTGATAATTGGTGATTGGTGTTTGATTGATGATTAATAATTGAAAATTGGCGATTAATGATTGATGAATGAATGATTTATGACTCGCAGTTGAGTGATGAACAATTGGTAGATACGTGATTCATGAGGGATTTATGACTCAAAGGTGAGAGATGAATGATAAATTATGATAATGATGATGTTGTTGTTGGTATTGGTGATATTATAATTATTGACCTTATGACCTTTAAATGAATAGGAAGCATTTCCAAAATCTGTTAGTACTACTAGTATGTCATAAATTCATTTTGGTCTCAGAATCTTAAATAAGCTCAAGTGTCGAATTTATTCAGAAACTCAGATATTGTCAGTCACCCGATAAAGTTGAAAAGTATAAATCACTATTAGTAAACTTTATAGGATTTTTTTTCTTAAAGAAAACTTTGTTACCTGGTGTTTATTTGGATTAATCCTATTTTTTTGTAAGTAGTGTGTATTCAACAGATCGGTTTTATATGCCTTTCAAATAAGATGAAAATAGATTTTTAGGGCGTGGCCCCAGTGGTACAAGGATCTCACTTAACCACTTCAGCAGGTATTTAAATTCATGCAAGAGTTATCTATGAATGTGTAACAAAACGGAAGAAAATTTAAATGCCTTTACAAATATTGAAAAAACACTAGCTCAGGAGGGTAATTCACGTACACAAATTATATTTCAAAATAAAATCGGATATATAAGATACAGACAAACTGACAGGTAGGCAGGCAGACAGAAAAGCCATATTATTTAACAGGGTAGCGACGAAGTGAACGATTCCAAGTCTCTTTCTTATAAGATCAAACACACATTTCAATTACGTTTAAGATCAAATGACTTTTGTAGGAAAAGTGGTTACAGTAAATAGTGGAAATTCCCGCCCTTATGTCCGTTTCAGTAGTGATGAGTGATGGCGTAGGCCCTTCTATTCACTTTCCCTTCCCTGAGTCCTGAAACAAGAACTTATTATGCAATTTGTATCTTTTCAAAGTTCCAATGATCATTGCGAAAAAATAGTTTTTTTTATTGAAATCATAGGCCTATAATCGATAATTTTACAGTTGGGGAGAATGAGAGTTAGTCAATTGTCATATAGAGCTTTATAGAGCTTATATACATGTATAACCTAGAGTCTCTACATAAAAGTTAAGCTGAGTTTGGTTCGTGCTTTAGATGCGCTGATTGAAATTAAAAAATAAAAAATAATTTAATTCTAATTCATAGTAATAACATAAAAAATACACGTGAATAAATACATGAAATATCAAGTACTTACATAAAGCCATTGCTAACTAATTCGAATCCAAATCAAACTGTAAAACATTTTTACAGAAAACAAACCCTATATAACTAAACTTGTAGCGTACCCTGTCAGATGATTGCCATACTGTACAGATACGATCCAAAACTTTAAAAAATTATTATTACACATAAGTTACCACGATTAAACAATTAATACGATCCTACGTGGTGAGGAATCGTATTATATATATTTGACATAGTGACACATATTGTGGCGTCTTCAATCTGTGTCATCCAAACTTGACTGTACAAAATTCTGTGCACGTTATCATCAAAACATATCGTTACTTGCATTCATAATATTGCAAACAAGAAAAGCCTTTAAAAAGGCATGCTTGGTGCCACATAGGCAGATGAAGGAGATTGTGATTTGTCGAACAATTCGGGGGATAAGTGAAATATATACAACACTGGATACAGCACTAAAATTAACACAAGTATTACTCAAAGTTAACTTCACAAAATTAATTTCTATCAACACGAATTGCTGAAAGTTGTGAATATTTTTTTACATTCATCAACGATTGTTGGTATATTTCATATCAAAATACACGAGGGTGACAATCTATTTATCATCCAAATTCACTCTTTTCGACATTTTAGAGAAAAAATGTAACAACACTAGATTTTCAAGACAGGGATGTCATTGCATAGTGAGGTCACTATGTTTATGATGTTGTGGCATTGTGATGTAGTTACTTGAAGTAAAAGCACTGTGTTGCCATGTAGCGTTGACAATGACAGGAAATTGTGCAAAACGTACGTACTGCCAAAACGATATCTCCTTGTCATGCTGGTTAATTATTAACAGTAGTATTACAGATAATAAAAAAAATACTTTCCGATGATCTGACGGGATTTCAACCCAGGTCCGCTGAGCTAACGTTTGGAACCAGCGATGTAGGTCATATTCTAAATATAACATGAGTCAATTTCAGTACTCTGATAATAAATACATGTTTTCAACGTAAACATTTAGTGACATCGTTAAGTATGACTTGTCACGTGGTCGTAAGTGATCTACCTATTAGTAATCATAAGTCTTATTTCGATGTCACCATCGTTCTTACACAAACATTACTTTTAAATCGCCAGGCGAGCCCAGCGTGAAATTAAATAGCGTGGGTTATAAAAAAGTGGATTCTGCGATTATTGAATGCGAACTAATTAATGCTTTATCTGGAACAAATGCAGACTCTTCATCAAATGAAGATGTTTTTGATTGAGTCTGTTAACATTTAACAGCATCTTTAATAGAAAACATTGTTTCTCTTTTAATATAACATTTAAAGCGAAATCATATTCCACAGTTTAATGTGCCAAATATTTTGTATTACCCACATTGTGACGTAATGCATTTTTTGCTACAGCTCTGTTCATTGGTCTTTTGATTTGGATACAACACATGTGATTGGCGCGGCTTCCCTTTGAAAATATCAAGAGTAATATAGAGAGAATTCAGAAAAGTTTTAGAAAAATCAAATCATAATACTTGGTGCCCTTTGGGGCACCAAGCAATAATAGTCCAGGGAGGCATCTGTATGCAATATTTTCATATTTCATAGTCACAAGCTTATTTCAAACTAAATAATATAACATCTTCGAATCCTTCGTTAATAGATGTTATTTTTACCGAAGAAATAACCAAATTGATCTGCGATCATTAGTAGGGTTTAAATTGGCGTTTACAAAATACAATTTATTATCAATTATTTCGAAGAATGTAATGAAATCTCTGAGAAAAATAAAATGTGAGCTAAGCACATATATCGCTAGTCACTTTCCTCAACACAAATGATAATAATAATGTGTGTATTTATATCTCGTACTTTCCATCCAATAGCATGCTCAACGCGCTACTCACAATTATTACTCTGAATGAAGTGTACTTTCATAGCAGCTACTAAGTGCGATCATGTAGGTCAGTACATGATGTTTTCAGGTACCCATTTTAACAGCTGGTTGGACTGAGTGCAATGTGGATGAAGTGCCTTGCCCAGGGACACAATACTGTATGAGACCCAGGTTACAAATGTTTGGTGTCTCCACCGGGATTCGAACCCGAGCCATTGGCGTGAAAGGCCAGCATGCTAACCACTACACCACTCTGATCCAAAGATCAAAGCTTTTGTAAGCTTTTGAGGGGCTCGAATTAATGTCAAATAGACGTAACAGTTGGATAAGTTTACTCTGACCAATGTTGGGTAAAATCAATACAGATTTTCCTTATGAAAAGTCCTCGGGATGAAATAGCGTGGAACATCGGAACCTTCACCATGGTATCGAAATACAAAGACAGCATCTAATTCAAGGAGATAGATAATGATAGTTGATAAAAGTGTTCTTAATCTTACTGGGAAAGTCGTGAGACTGTGTATCACATATGCAGATTGCATCTACCTAGATATATTTCATACGTGATGTATTAATGCATTAATATTCTGAGCAGGTTGACGAAATGTTTTCAGTATGCTATGCCATGATTCAGATTATTGTAAACACGTCCATAAGGCATCGAATTAACATTATAACTATCAATAGATTAAACGAGTGTTTGGGCCCGATTGTTCTAGAGTAAGTGTTTGAGCTCGACACGAAGACATATGAGCTGATGGAACATAGTGTAAAAATATTTTTAAAATGTTGTTAACATACTCATGTTTTAATCATTTTTTTCGTGGTATTAGACAATAGTATAGTGACTAACGATCGATTTATTTAGTAACAATTTTACATAAATGATTTACATTACCATATTTACATATACATAGTGTGAAAAACAGGCATTAATTAAAATATGAAAATAGATTATGACATACACAACATGGTTTTACCAATTTTCATATTAATAAACATGAACTAAGTATTTAGTTATTTATTAATTGTTGTAATGGGGTAAACTTCATTTGCACAATACGCGAATTTAACGTGCAGATTGAGCATGTCATGGCGAATTTATCAACCAGACAAATCTGAGCAAGTAACCAACTGTTTTTAGTGTTTTCAACTTCAAGAAAACACCAAAGTTCTTCATTCAACTGAAATTAAATAATTTGAAATCAATTTGTCAAAAACGTCACCGAAATTTGTTTAATGGCAAATGATATTCTTATTGCTTGGTGCCCCAAAGGGCACCAAGCATTATGATTTGATTTTTCTAAAACTTTTCTGAATTCTCTCTATATTACTCTTGATATTTTCAAAGGGAAGCCGCGCCAAATCAAAAGACCAATGAACAGAGCTGTAGCAAAAAATGCATTACGTCACCATGTGGGTACTACAAAATATTTGGCACATTAAACTGTGGAATATGATTTCGCTTTAAATGTTATATTAAAAGAGAAACAATGTTTTCTATTAAAGATGCTGATAAATGTTAACAGACTCAATCAAAAACATCTTCATTTGAAGAAGAGTCTGCATTTGTTCCAGATAAAGCATAAATTATTTCGCATTCAATAATCGTAGAATCCACTTTTTTATAACCCACGCGATTTAATTTCACGCTGGGCTCGCCTGGCGAATTAAAAGTAATGTTTGTGTAAGTACGATGGTGACATCGAAATAAGACTTATGTTTACTAATAGGTAGATCACTTACGACCACGAGACAAGTCATACTTAACGATGTCACTAAATGTTTACGTTGAAAACATGTATTTATAATTTTATTATCAGAGTACTGAAATTGACTCGTGCTATATTTAGAATATGACCTAAATCGCTGGTTCCAAACGTTAGCACAGCGGATCTGGGTTGAAATCCCGTCAGATCATCGGAAAGTATTTTCTTTATTATCTGTAATACTACTGTTAATAATTAACCAGCATGACAAGGAGATATCGTTTTGGCAGTACGTTTTGCACAATTTACTGTCATTGTCAACGCTACATGGCAACACAGTGCTTTTACTTCAAGTAACTACATCACAATGCCACAACATCATAAACAAAGTGACCTCACTATGCAATGACATCACTGTCTTGAAAATCTAGTGTTGTTGTGTTCAGAGATTTACATTTTTTCTCTGAGATGTCAAAAAGAGTGAATTTGGATGATAAATAGATTGTCACCCTCGTGTATTTTGATATGAAATATACCAACAATCGTTGATGAATGTAAAAAATATTCATAACTTTCAGCAATTCGTGTTGATAGAAATTAATTTTGTTAAGTTAACTTTGAGTAATACTTGTGTTAATATTAGTGCTGTTATCCAGTGTTGTATATTTCACTTATCCCCCGAATTGTTCGACAAATCACAATCTCCTTCATCTGCCTATGTGGCACCAAGCATGCCTTTTTAAAGGCTTTTCTTGTTCATATTCTTTAGGGCACTACTCAGTCGATCAAATGTTTCCCTCTCTATGAAGAAAACGATGTTGCTGCACGGACGTTGTCAATTTCACCTTGTGATGCACGGATTTCATGTAAATCTCATATCACACGAGCTGTACACAATGTGGTTTGAAGGTAACGAGGAAAATGAAGTGGTCTCATGTTTTGAAAAAAAATTATGACCTTGTTTCAAGTTTTTTTCAGGAGAAAGCAAAGGTGAGTTGAAATTTGAAGTATATTCTTTGATATGCTGTTGAATGTTATTTATATGCGTTGATCTGCGAAGATGCTGAAGAATGTTACAGAGAGTTTACACGGTATAAAACAAGCTCTCAACAAGCAAGTTCTTATTTATGCATTTTGCTGTTGAAAAAAGATTCGTCTGTAAATATTATTGTAAATATCATTTAGTAATTTAAATAGTAATGTTTACATAATATTGATAATAACATCGATATAAGCTATTGTATATCTTCAATTAATTTAGCATGTGTCTTACAATTAATCACATTATTCGATATTCATCTTGAAAATATTATTGGTCCATTCAAAAATAATTCCCTAACTTGATTCAAAGGTCAGATTCAAAATGTTTTGAAATAAATTAGCGAACATTTTTTTTTCGAGAGTCAACATTAAGTAATAAAGGCAAACATTGAAAAGCATTTAACAAAGATCACCGGTGTTTTTATTTCAACAACTGACGTTACACTTTTGTTTCAAGTACTACACGTTGACATTCGATTGACTATCCAAAAAACATTTATATTGACCTCATTATGGATAATTAAAAAAAGACCATATACATGGGACAGATTTCAGCTTGGCAGAGGATAAGGATCGTTGCTGAAAGTTGGGATTCACATGGATAGCGAGCGCACGGTGTATTTCTATTTCCGAAACCTTTGAATTAATAATTGTGATGAAGGTACCTAAAATAGATATTTAATGCATTTAATGAAGGAACTGCATTTCTGCATTTTTACATGTGATTCAGTGGAAATAGTAATGATGATGGTAATAAAGACATTTGTAAGTGCGAAATATAACTTTACGAACACTGTTGGAATTTAGTCTAACCCTTGCTCTCGTTCGCGCGATACAACATTCACACTCCTTTCGTTCAGGTCATGGCAGAATTCCTCGCATGGTAAAACGGTTGACAATATGAACATACAGTCATTAATAAGTCGGATAAACGAGGTTCTGCTTAGATGAGTTTTCACAACAGAACCCGCCATCAATGGCTAAATCCAATCAACCTCATGTTCAAAGGTTCAATCACTGCCCCGTTGTCTGCATGTTCTTCTTTAGATCAGAATAAGTTAACCAGTTGTGGTCGACTTCGTCCAAATTGAATGAGTTTGCAAGCCAAGACAAAGACGTCATTTCACAGATGAAAATAAATCACATGGTAACAATAAATGCCGCTGCCAATTGATCGGTTCAATTTTCACAAATAACCGGGTCAGTTTATATTAAGAATGTTATATCTAATCGCCTCGATAAAGTAAATACAAGCCAATCTCGTCCACTCCTTTATTGCAAAGGTCCCTTTCGTTACAATGATAATAATTTTCTAGAAATTCATTTATGCCGAAGACAACCATAAACTCAAAATGTTGACCATAAAAGTAAGGGTGTGCAATATTGTTGTTGTATCGGTATATTGGGATACGGCAACACAACAATACGTATCGCAATACGATTTCAACTAACCAATATATTGATCAAAACTAAAAAAGCACTTTCAGTATCCAAAAAAGTCAGAATTAGACCTAAAAATCATTAAGGATACCAATATAATAACATATAATCAGATAAATTTTTCAATTTTTAGCTCATCAGGACTGAAAGTCCAGATGGGCTTATGGCATGGCCCGTCGTCCGGCGTCCGTCCGTCCGTCGTCCGTTCGTCGTCCGTCCGTAAACTTTTGACACTTTCGACTTCTCCTCATGAACCATACACATTAGAGAGTTGAAATTTTGTGTACAAGTACCTTAGCATATGGAGATTCTAATTTGTAACTTTTGTGACCCTGTGACCCCAAATAGGGTCACAGGGGTCACAACTTTAAAAACCTATTTTCATCTTCTTCTCCAGTTCCAGAAAGACTAGAGAGTTAAAAATGATATGTGCAGACTCCTTGGCTAATGGGGATTCTAATTTGTAACTTTGGTGACCCTGTGACCCCAAATAGGATCACAGGGGTCACAACCTTAAATACCTATTTTCATCTTCTTCTCCAGTTCCAAAAGGACTAGAGAGTTGAAAATTATATGTGCAGACTCCTTGGACAATGGAGATTCTAATTTGTAACTTTGGTGACCCTGTGACCCCAAATAGGGTCACAGGGGTCACTACCTTAAAAACCTATTTTCATCTTCTTCTCCAGTTCTAAAAGGACTAGAGAGTTAAAAACGATATGTGCAGACTCCTTGGCCAATGGGGATTCTAAATTGTAGATTTTGTGACCCCATGACCCCAAATAGGGTCACAGGGGTCACAACCTTAAAAACCTATTTTCATCTTCTTCTCCAGTTCTAAAAGGACTAGAGAGTTGAAAGTGATATGTGCAGACTCCTTGGACAATGGGGATTCTAATTTGTAACTTTGGTGAACCTGTGACCCCAAATAGGGTCACAGGGGTCACAACCTTAAAAACCTATTTTCATCTTCTTCTCCAGTACTAAAAGGACTACAGAGTTGAAAGTGATATGTGCAGACTCCTTGGCCAATGGGGATTCTTAATTGTAGATTTCGTGACCCCATGACCCCAAATAGGGTCACAGGGGTCACAACCTTAAAAGTCAATTCTCATCTTCTTCTCCAGTTCCAAAAGGTCTAGAGAGTTAATATTGATATGTGCAGACTCCTTGGACAATGGGGATTCTAATTTGTAACTTTGTTGACCCTGTGACCCCAAATAGGGTCACAGGGGTCACAACCTTAAAAAACTATTTTCATCTTCTTCTCAAGTTCCAAAAGGTCTAGAGAGCTGAAATTATATGTGCAGACTCCTTGGCCAATGGGGATTCTAAATTGTAGATTTCGTGACCCCATGACCCCAAATAGGTTCACAGGGGTCACAACCTTAAAAACTTATTTTCATCATAATCTTTAGCTCCTAAAGGTCTAGTGAGCTGAAAGACTGCATGTAGACTCCTTGGCCAATTGGGATTATAAACTGTAGGTTTTGTGACCCCATGACCCCAAATAGGGTCACAGGGGTCACAATCTTTAAAACCTATTTTTCTCCTTTAGATGACAGTCTATGGCAAATTTATTTCTCCTTGGATATTTTAGTGTGGACTTCTTTCACTGTCTGATATTGGCGATCTAGAAAGTGTTGAATAATAATACATTTGTTTTGTAATTTTTTTATAGGTTTTCTTGCAATAGGTAACATCAGTTTAATTTTTAGCTCATCTTGCCTGTATAAAGCAAACTTGATATGATGCCTGATGAGCTACAGAGCCAATGGCTCTATTTTTTAAAACAAATCAAACCAAGCAAGTATATGTGTAGGGTTGTTATCAGCATCATGCACAGTCTGTAGTGCTTATCAAACAATATATCATTTGGATACTACCCTTTACATAATCCACAAATAATAAATCATTCAGGTATAGATAATGATAAATAACATGTTTAATGATCTTTTTTTCTTCTTCTGGTTTTCAAATTAAATGTGTTTATTTTTGCAAATACATATCCCAATACATTGCTTATCTATCGCAATATATCGCAATACAAAAATCAGGGCAATACACAGCCCTACATAAAAGACGTGATTACTCTTCTATAAATCAATAAATGTTCGGATCAATCTGGCAATCGTCAAAACCTTGTGTTATATATAGAAGATATTATATGAGTGTCCATGACATACTATGTTTACGACACGAGTGCCTAACTATTGGTATTTCGCTCGGGAAATACCAATAGTTAGGCACTCGTGTCGTAAACATAGTATGTCATGGACACTCATATAATATCCTCTATTTATTACCTACGAGGGCAATCATATCAAGGTTCATATTTTTCATATGTTGCCCTAGGGCAAAATATCACTTTTTCATTGTGACGTCACGTTTTAAACAGTGCTTTGACATCACGGTTCACGTATGACGTCACAATCTATACGGGTCGACGGCGGCTTGTCGGCCCATGCTGAGATGTAGTTTTTGAGTGTTTTCGTTAATTTTGGGACTTCGGTAATAAACAGAATATTATTTTCGTGCCCATGACATACTATGTTTACGACACTCGTGCCTAAATATCAGTATATCCCTCGCTCTCGCTCGGGAAATACCAATAGTTAGGCACTCGTGTCGTAAACATAGTATGTCATGGACACTCATATAATATCCTCTATATCTTAAGCTACCTATGGAAGCTTCTTTAATCTTTCGTAACAGAACACCTAAACCTGATTAATTTTTCAAAGCTTTTGGTAGCCTGAATGATCTTTTAATTGACGAGACAATCTTGTGTATCGAGTTTTACAATGTTGCTCCTTGTATCTCCTGTCCCCTGGGAAGATCGAAGTTTACTCATTGTTTTCTGTATCTGGTTAATTAACATCACGGCATCGGCCAATCTATAACTTATGTAGCAAGTAAGTATTGATTAAGTATTGAACATATCCGATACGCTACTTGGTTCACCGGTTGTTGTTGCGAAGAAAACGATTTTCACTTTAATTCTTAAGAACTAATTTGACACCAATAATATCATTATTGAAGTCGGATTATCAGCATCAAACAAACCTTTTCTCTTTAGACGATTCTGTTGCAGAATTGGAACTCAAGCCTTTGTGTCGGTCATCTTTCTCCATTGGTTTAAACATATTTTATTGACAAAAAGTCAAATGGATCGGGCAAAAGTGAAAACACTTACTGGGCCCTCTCCAATACAAAATTGATTAATATACATATGTTATAAAGATCTATAATTTTTCATATATTAACACAGGTTTTACAATTAAGGTTTGTGCAATTATGTACAGTGCAGCTTTGTAAAATATAATTGATTACAATATCAATGATGATACTATTTACATAACAGTAATACAATTTGACACAGTTATATATAACGAAAAGAGACAAAAAGTGGTGTATGTATGATTCAATATATATAATAATAATCGTAGCATGGATATAGCAAGGCAAATATTTAAAATAACTTACAAGTAGATAGTACCTGAAAGTGAACATTACTGGAATCTATTAGTTTTACTGATATAACTCTGTTCTCTCTTTCTCCATTACTGAATGTGCAGTCGTGTGACCACTCAGTCGCCAAGACATCACCTCATAGCAAAACCAGTGACATGCATTAAAAAAACATGACAGACTATATTAAAATGAAAATTAGGAATTTGAATGATGTAGGCCTACATGGGACTCACAATCTTGATTCAGTTCTGGTTCATGGTCTTAAAGACAATATACCTATATTGACTTACGTCGATATAACGATAGATTTCTCATTCATTTTCTTGCCAACTTCCGTGATGGTCAGTGTCGAACGATGTATTATAAACAAAACATTTCAATAATAAAAAATGTTTCACCAGTAAGAACAAAACATCATTTCGTGATTTCAATATCCAAATAGTTTTTCGACTATAGTCGTGGGAAAAGAGGCCTACTTCCACTATAAGGGCAATTTAATCTAGCTCTTTCAGTGTTTCTTACCTTTTCATTAAGAGAATTAAACATCAAACGATGTAACAAAATATGCTGCTTGAGGTCAGTGAAACGGACGGAGGGGATAGTACAAATGCAGACCCCTGCTATTCAGTTTCTGGATTTATTCCGCTGCATTTAAAACAAACCTATTCCAATCCCATAAACCAATATCGTGTTATAATACTAGTAATTGGGAATTTCATTTGAAGTAATTTTGTCAGTCAATTAATATTTGAGAGTTTTCACCTCCCATAGACATTTATCAGCTTGTTTGATAACAATTGTAACTCTTTATTGAAATTATCAAATATTATCAAATAGATTTTTTAAGTACATGTATATTAAGCAAGTACGGCGATAGAGGCATAACGTTCACAGTTAATATTTTGAGAGATATTCATCAACAATATTATGATAATGTTTAGTTGTTATTCATATAGTATATCTAATATTTATGGAACAGAATACTATATATTAAGGTCAGTGCCAGATGTCACATATCCATTAATATATATATCCTTACTTTATTTAGAATGAAAATAGCAAATTAACATCCCGAATGTTGTTTAGCTTTTTACTATCCTGTGTATTTTCGGTGTCGTTTTTCGGAAACCGATGTCTACCAGATAAAATAAATACGGTTTGAAATATCTAATGATTGAGATTTCTCATAAATAGTACATATAAGTAAAACAAATTGATTCCAATATATTAATACGTAATATATATATATATATATATATATGCAAATAAAAGATAATTAAGTCAGTTTATATAGCGCCAACAGTCCAATCTCCAAGTGGTTGCCCACAGCGTTGACATATATACATATTTACAATAGGAGTTTATTCGATCGGTTATTTCATTTTTTCGAATAGAAGTGCAAATATCATGTGATATGGTGTTCTTTTAAGTTCGACGCATACAATAAGTATTTCTAAGAGATCTAAGTATCTCTTAGAGATAAATTGTTACGCCAATAATATATTGCAAGTTGTTTGTTTATCGTATTGTTTGTAATTATATACATGTACCGCTCTGTAAATTTAGAAAATGTAGACTGGGCCTATGGCCTCCGCTGCAAAGGAATAAAGATTGATTGATTGAATAAGTATTTTCCCAAAAGTTATGAAACGTCTAGTAGATGACGAAAATAAATGTTCCCATCACATACTGTACTTCTTATTCACGGACGCACAGAGGTTTGTTTCCTCAAACATATATCTTCCTTGTTTTCTTATGTGATTTTGTCGGGACGATTTCAACCTTGAGGAAGATAGGTTCGGTAAGGTTATGTGTACTGTCTAAGTGTATGCCAAGTACAGTACCCTCTGCATTTTCTTCAAATAATGTTTCACAATTGGTTGTTATCACCACAAGAACACCTGGCACAAATGTTATTTGCAAAAGCTACAATTTCGTTAACTTGACATTTCGTTAGAGAACTGCTCTTTATAATTTCAGCCTGTTCAGACTCCCAGACAGTGTCCTTATCGGCAAAACAGCAACAGGCATGACTCCTCGACCCTCACTAAGGTCATAATAAGGTCACCCTGTTGTGCTTCAATGAATGAACTGGTAGTACATGTTTCTTACGCTTGAGTACCCATTTGTTGGTATGGCAAACCATTGTACTTACAATGAAAGAAGAAGAAATAGGTTGATTTACTTTCTGCGGACACCGTCGTTTTGGAGGTTCTGTTAATCCTCCTTTGGCTCATAATACCCTAATAGACTACAGAACTGAAACTTGGATGAATCGTATATTTGCTTGTTGAAAGTTTATGCTTAATGTCTTTTTGAAATTACACAAGACTGCTGATCTATAGTTATTGCAAAAATCTCATTGCAAATCGACTCTTTCACCCTATAAGATTAACTAGTTTTCTAAGAGAAAACACGATATTATATTTAAATGGATTTAAAATCAGAGTGGATAAGCATGGAATGATTTATCGGCAATTTCTCTAAATAAATGTTCCTTTGATTTTGCTGTTGCCGTGAAATGTTACATTTTGTTGATCAATTATCCATTGAAAAAAAATTCTTCCATTTACATATTGGTTTCTAAAACTCCACGTAAAAGGACTGCTGCTATTGCCTTAAAGTACATTTGCCACAGGAAATTTGATAAGCAATGTTAGATTATTAACACAGGGTTAGGGCTGGTGAAAGAGTCTGCGTTTTCTTTGACGGATGAACTCGTATCTAAGGTATGTACTGTCCTCTCTTCTGACCTGGTTATGCTCTGAATCCTATAAGAGTGAATGGGTATTTTTAAAATAAGAATATCGCACTGGACACGTGGAATGTTAATATTTTGGGTGTTAAATGAGATTATCTGTTACCTGTTTAATTTAAATGAGATTACATGATACTTGTTATTTGTAACATGTTGCAATTGTAACCTGTTACATGTTAAATGGAGTTATCTGTTATCTGTTTATGTTAAATGAGGTTATCTATTACATGTTACATGTTAATCTTGAATAAGGTCATCTGTTACATGTCATATGTTATATGAGGTTAACTATTTCATGTTATATGTTGAAAGAAATTATCTGTTACCTTTACATGTTGAGGTTTACCTGTTACCTGTTACATGGGGTTATGTGTTACATGTTGAATGAGGCTAGCAGGTACATGTTATTGTTAAATGAGGTTAACTGTTACCTTTTACATGTTAAATGAGGTTAGCTAGGTTACATGCTATATGCTAAATGAGGTTAATTATTACCTGTTACATGTTAAATGAGGTTAACTGTTACCTGTTACATGTTAAATGAGGTTAACTGTTTCATGTTATATGTAAAATGAGGTTAACAGGTACATGTTTTATGTTAAATGAGGTTAACTGTTACCTGTTACATGTTAAGTGAGGTTTACTGTTACCTTTTGCATGTTAAATGAGGTTTACTGTTACCTTTTGCATGTTAAATGAGGTTAACTGTTATCTGTTACATGTTAAATGAGGTTAACTGTTACCTGTTACATGTTAAATGAGGTTAACTGTTACCTGTCACATGTTAAATGAGGTTAACTGTTACATGTTATATGTAAAATGAGGTTAACAGGTACATGTTTTATGTTAAATGAGGTTAACTGTTACCTGTTATATGTTAAATGAGGTTAACTGTTACCTGTTATATGTTAAATGAGGTTAACTGTTACATGTTATATGTAAAATGAGGTTAACTGTTACATGTTTTATGTTAAATGAGGTTAACTGTTATATGTTGAATGAGGTTAACTGTTATATTTTATATGTTAAATGAGGTTAACTGTTACATGTTACATGTTAAGTGAGGTTTACTGTTACCTTTTGCATGTTAAATGAGGTTTACTGTTACCTTTTGCATGTTAAATGAGGTTAACTGTTATCTGTTACATGTTAAATGAGGTTAACTGTTACCTGTTACATGTTAAATGAGGTTAACTGTTACCTGTCACATGTTAAATGAGGTTAACTGTTACATGTTATATGTAAAATGAGGTTAACAGGTACATGTTTTATGTTAAATGAGGTTAACTGTTACCTGTTATATGTTAAATGAGGTTAACTGTTACCTGTTATATGTTAAATGAGGTTAACTGTTACATGTTATATGTAAAATGAGGTTAACTGTTACATGTTTTATGTTAAATGAGGTTAACTGTTATATGTTGAATGAGGTTAACTGTTATATTTTATATGTTAAATGAGGTTAACTGTTACCTGTTACATGTTAAGTGAGGTGAGCTGTTACCTGTTACATATTAAATGAGGTTAACTGTTACCTTTTGCATGTTAAATGAGGTTAACTATTACATGTTACATGTAAATGTTGAATAAGGTCATCTGTTACATGTCATATGTTATATGAGGTTAACTATTTCATGTTATATGTTGAAAGAAATTATCTGTTACCTTTACATGTTGAGGTTTACCTGTTACCTGTTACATGGGGTTATGTGTTACATGTTGAATGAGGCTAGCAGGTACATGTTATTGTTAAATGAGGTTAACTGTTACCTTTTACATGTTAAATGAGGTTAGCTAGGTTACATGCTATATGCTAAATGAGGTTAACTATTACCTGTTACATGTTAAATGAGGTTAACTGTTACCTGTTACATGTTAAATGAGGTTAACTGTTTCATGTTATATGTAAAATGAGGTTAACAGGTACATGTTTTATGTTAAATGAGGTTAACTGTTACCTGTTACATGTTAAATGAGGTTAACTGTTACCTGTTATATGTTAAATGAGGTTAACTGTTACATGTTATATGTAAAATGAGGTTAACTGTTACATGTTTTATGTTAAATGAGGTTAACTGTTATATGTTGAATGAGGTTAACTGTTATATTTTATATGTTAAATGAGGTTAAGTGTTACCTGTTACATGTTAAGTGAGGTAAGCTGTTACCTGTTACATGTAAAATGAGGTTAACTGTTACCTTTTGCATGTTAAATGAGGTTAACTGTTACCTGTTACATGTTAAATGAGGTTAACTGTTACGTGTTGAATGAGGTTAACTGTTACATGTTGCATGTTAAGTGAGGTTAACTGTTACCTTTTGCATGTTAAATGAGGTTAACTGTTACCTGTTACATGTTAAATGAGGTTAGCTGTTACCTGTTATATGTTGAATTAGGTTAACTGTTACATGTTACATGTTAAATGAGGTTAGCTGTTACATGTTATATGTTAAATGAGGTTAACTGTTATATGTTGAATGAGGTTAACTGTTACATGTTACATGTTAAATGAGGTTAGCTGTTACCTGTTACATGTTAAATGAAGTTAGCTGTTATATGTTGAATGAGGTTAACTGTTACATGTTACATGTTGAATGAGGTTAACTGTTACATGTTTTATGTTAAATGAGGTTAGCTGTTACCTGTTACATGTTAAATGAGGTTAACTGTTACCTGTTACATGTTAAATGAAGTTAGCTGTTATATGTTGAATGAGGTTAACTGTTACATGTTACATGTTGAATGAGGTTAACTGTTACATGTTTTATGTTAAATGAGGTTAGCTGTTACCTGTTACATGTTAAATGAGGTTAACTGTTACCTGTTACATGTTAAATGAAGTTAGCTGTTATATGATGAATGAGGTTAACTGTTACATGTTACATGTTAAATGAGGTTAACTGTTACATGTTACATGTTAAATGAAGTTAGCTGTTATATGTTGAATGAGGTTAACTGTTACATGTTACATGTTGAATGAGGTTAACTGTTACATGTTACATGTTAAATGAGGTTAACTGTTACATGTTACATGTTAAATGAGGCTAGCTGTTACCTGTTACATGCTTAAAAAAAGTTTATCTACATGTAATATTTTTTATGAGGTTCTCTGTTACCTGTTACCTGTTGTGCGTTCTCTTCGAACTATAAGGTTACAGCGAGAAACATTCCGGAATGTGTTCCATTGTACCTGACATATTTGTGTTGTCTCACTCTTTTATTTCACTTAAGCATGGCATTTTGAATTGCTCAGGGGTAATTTTACCCCTGAAAAGAACATTTTAGTTTCCTTGGATTTACTCCTCCATAAATTAAACGTGTGTTTAATTACTGTCTGACGTCGAATAACTAAAAAGTAAGTACAGTGCTGATGGGTAAAGATCCGCACCTAAGAGATGAATGATCAGTCATGCAAGGAAAATACAAGATATGAGAAAACCCTATTTCAGTGTGAAAGTTAAGGGTTTTGTTGACAATTCTAATGTGGAAGAATCTTTTGAAAATTCTTTTGTGAAAGACAGAATTTTTTTCCTTACGACTACCCCCTATTTCGGGAAGATCCGGAAGTGTAGGCTAAAGATACGCAGGCAGGTTTTGAATAAACCTAACATTATAAACTTATAATATTTATAGGTTTTGAAAGTGTGTTCAGAAGTTCAGGGAATGACATATAGATTGTAGGACCAATGGATGTGTTTCCATCGACCTTTGGTATGGGAAAAGAGAAAATATTAGATGACAAATGAATTAATTTGTTAGGAGTTGTTGTCAGGTTGTACAAACATGTCACTGTTTTGTGCCGCTGTTCAACATCTTACTCCTTTAAAGGGGCAGTAGCACGTTTTTTGACAATTTTATATATTGAATTTCTCACTGATAATGGTAAGTGAATGCTAAATATATTATTTTGACAGTATAAAAAATCTCATTACACAAGCCAATCATCCATTCTCAGAGGACAAAGAATGAAGATTCACATAAACTCCATTGGCGGCCATTTTTTTGTGAACACCTTTAATTCATTTTTTGTGAGAAAAAGAATCGCATGGCTAAACTGAACGTAATATATTGGAATTATTACTGCTTCATTTAGTTCAAATACATTGTCTCTCAATTGGAACCATTAATTCTCATTTTCCTGACATCACCTTATATTCCCCCTAAAAACGTGCTACTGCCCCTTTAATGTCTTCTAAATTTCAAAAAGATGTATAGACAAAAAAATTTTACAAGTTAACACTTAATGTGCAATTACTAAGTTATCTTTTGAGTGAGTTGGTAGCTGTACCCTCCTTTACCCGACACGGCTGTATATAAACGAGAGAGATTCTTAAACAAATAACAAAACCATAGATAGTGATAGCTTATCAAATACAGTATTTAAAAAAACGGGTATGCATTCAATGCACCTCAACGAGTTTGACAAGTCGCGGGTTGCTTCTCTCAGTTGAAAGATACTCACACAGGAAGGCAAACAACCGTGACGAGCAGATCCACCCACAACAGTTTATAGTCTCCCTCATGAGGGCATGTTGCTGGGTGTCTGACATCTATATATACCTGTTGATCTGTTCCTCTAGAAGGGGGTTAAATTGCAATTTTTAAAGTAACAATTAGTTTTGAGAGAACAATTATAATTCAGAACCACCCTCATAAGAGCATTTTTTAAATATGTGTGACACCTGAAACTACCTGTTGATCTGACAACCCTGTGTCTCTACAGGGAGGTTTTATTGTTTTAATAAAAGGTAAAACATCCATTTGGGGGGAAATAAAAATTGATACTTACTAGAACTTGTTGTCTCCGTAATAAGAACATGTTTTTAGATGTGTGACACCTGAAATACCTGTTGATCTGTTTCTCTAAAAGGAGGTTTTATTGTTTACATAAAAGATAAAAAAAATCCATTTGGAAAGCATTAAATTTCATACCTATCACAACGTATAGCCATCCTCATCATAGCATGTTGTTGGAACTGTGACACCTAAATAGTCTGTTATCCAGACCCTAAAGCAAAGAAAAATTAAAGGAGCCTTTTTAAGTCTAGACAATTTTGGCCAATCAAGATGCCTCAGCTTTAGAATTGTTTAGGGCTTCTTTTGTTATTTTAATATCAAATATTTTAGATTAAAAGTATATATGTTAGTCTAACACCTGAAATACCTGTTCATCTGATTTCTCTTGTTCTCCACAGGTCTGTTTTATTGTAATAATACAAGGTTAAAAAAATCCATTTGGAGGGAAATAACATCTCTCGTAAATGCATGCTGTTATATTCGTCAAAACCTGTTTATCTAGAGGTGTATTCTTGGGTTTTTTTTCTCAAACGCATTGTGAAGCCGATTAACTGTGTCAGAAAAGTATGAAAAAGAGACAAATCGGGGATATATATATATATAACGATTACCAAGCACATTTGAAATAAATAAAGGTTCTAGGCTTCTAGATGAAAATCAATTTCCGACCAGCATACAATAGCTGATATCAGCTGATCTTCATTCCTGAACAGGGAAGTGAATCATGCTTGTTGCTCATTACCTAGCATGTCGCCGTCCATTAGACAATGTATGATGTTTTCTCTCAGTATGTACCCAAGTTAACGGTATAGTCCAACTGATAGCTTATTGATGATCATGACGAAACCATTTTTGTCTCACAGAAGATATTTCCATCAATATCTCATGACATGCCTTGTTAATTGCCAATGTCAATCTATACACTCAGGAAAGAAAAGATACGAAACTTTTCAAAAGAGTAATAAAAAATCCTGTTTTAAATGAAATGCGACTTCGAATTTTTGTGATAGGCACATCAATTATGAAGAAGTACTCACAATTTCAAACATCAAAGCATGTTACTTATAATTGTATGACTGTTCAAATACACAAGGGTTCTCAAAAGAGGTTTTTCAGTGTTATAATTGGTCATAACTTTTAAAATTGAAATAAAAAAATTATGAAATTTATAAATTTGATAAATTAAAGACATTAATGAAATAAAAACCGTTGATAGAAATTAACTTGTCATGCATTTTGTCTGTAAGTTGGTTTAAAAACAAGCAGAAGGGCATTTTTCACTTTCCTATCTCTAATTAATGAGATTTTTAAACGGTGTGTTTGAAAGGCGTGTTTTTCAAAAGCGTTAACAGATACAGTAGAACACGGATATAGCGAACACTCGGATATAGCGAACAAATTTTCAAGTCCCGTCCCTATATAACATCATTAAAATTATATGCGTATAGCGAACCCCGGATATAGCGATATAGGAGTTCGTTATATCCGAGTTCTTCTGTATAGCTTAGTTCAGCAAGCTCGTGAAGACATGAAATAACCCTGTTTGAGCCGTAACTATCACTCGTAGCTTAACCTATCATACAGTTTATATGGTATCGTTTCTTTTGCCCTGAGTGTATTTGTTCTGAGAAGCGTAATGGCTTTGAAAACTGCATTACGGTGGAGCTTTTATGCGACGATAAACATGTTTACTCTTTGAACAACAAATAAACACCTGTATTATTTCAAAGCGTATCATATTTGTTTAACGATACATTTAATGTGACACAAACTGAGAGGTTATGAAGGTAAATTGCAAATTTACTACACCTGGTGCGTGTGAATGATATTGGTTAATAAAAGTGATTTTATGCCTTTACATACATTTAATCTTTCCATTGCTTTTATGGCCATACAAAAACGCAAGTGGTTTTATGGAATACATACAAGTCTAATCTGCACACAGTAAATGGAGATACTCTTACATAATTATGATATACATGAAACATATTGATGTACATGATAATTGAACTACTGAAGTAAGCAAGAAGGAAATAATAGTTGCTACTGTATTTGTAGTATATTTATTTTCATGTCATAAATATATTGAATAAACTACAATAAATACCGTTTCTCTTCATCAAAAAGATACCTCAAAAATGTTTTTTCTTTGCATATTCATATATTTTATAAGTACTAAAGATACAGCTGCTCATCTAAGTATGTTCACTAGCTCGTGTATCTTAGTGTAAATGTCATGTAATTGTGAACTTAAATTCAACAACTTCAGCAGATATTACAAGAGATCACTAATAGTGCTTGTGCTAAATTACGATTTGTTGCATCTTAAAGTAAAAAGAAGGGGTACATATTTGACAATCCGATATCCTACTTTAGATTAAAATATTCCAGATTAATCCTCTAAGTAAAATTGATTGTTTACAGTGTTTTCAAAATGTTGACCCCTGGTCGCTTCAATGACCTTCCAAAACTGTTAGGTTAACTTTAGGGTATGACATACGGATATGTTAACGTACAATGAATATCATCATATGTATTGAAATTGCCATTATACTAAGATTCGCAGCTAGTTTACGAATTTGAGGCACGCAACATTACAGAAAGGAAATATGGTTCCTAACACTAAGAGGGTATCTATCTAAAGATGCTTGTAGTGCGGTTAACACAGTATAATAATGATATTTACATCGCGCTATTTCCAGGTAGTATATATATAGTACCTGATCAAAGCGCTCCTACATCTATAGGGGAGACCGGGACAGGCACGGCCCCGCGGCATGTTCGTCTTTTCTTTGTATTTTTTCCGGTGGCCACTTTAACTTAAATTGGTAATTCATAAGAGACAACATGACTTTACTCCCACACTGACTTTAAAATAGCGACAGTCCAACATGTCCTTTACAAACTGTGGAAGAAAACCCGTTTTTCATCTAGCCGAGTAATATATTCGACTTCAGTTCACTTTGTATTTGACAAACGTTGACCGTGTTTAGGAATACGTTTTTAAGTGAACATTAACCAACATGCCGAGACGTATTTGTTACGAACAAATTATTTTTGTATGAGGGCTGTGTATTTTCGCAGCATAGATTAAAGAGCAAACGTGGGTTGTGGGGTCACAAAACTTTTAAGATCCTCCTCGAAACCATTCCTCTAAAAGTCCTGCTCCTCCAAAAGACCCTCTTGAAGGTCTTTGAAGAGTAGGTTCCCCTAGTTGGAAAGAAATCGGAATCCTTTATCGTAATAGAAAGGTAAATGAGTCAACATCATTATGAAATATATCTGTGTAAAGTAATGTAGTATTTGTTTCTGTCCAAAATATCGAATACTACGAATAGCATCTTATCTCTCTTTAATTGTAGACTGAACATGTTCGGATTGTTCCCTTCGATGGGCGAACCTGCCCCTGAGGGAAATAGAACCTGCCCCGATGCGAGGTATGTTCGGTTTTTCAACTGGTCTTAAAAGCATAGTTATTGGCAAACTAGTAAAGATAGGCAATTTCAACAAATTTTGCAATAAAGTGAAGATATGTCTCAATATATCTTAAAACGTACACTAGTATATCGCAACAAAAACTCAATATCTCTATTTTAGCGAAAAGGGGACGTACCGGCCCCGGTCTCCTGTACTCTTGTACCGCCGGTGGTGGAATCGAGTAAATAAAACCTTGAAAACCCTTGATTAAAATGAAAAGTTTAGTCTTAAATAAAAAGTCCTATGAAATTAAGCAATGACTATGTAGCCAGATTTCCGCTGGAAAGTCAGTTTCCCACTAAACCATCTCCAGTTGCTTGACAGTATGTATACAGAACTGATTTAATTTCAAATTAAACAAGTGCTAAAAATGTATACAGTTGGTTTACCAAGCTTGAAGAAAATTAAAAGCGCGCATGCAAAAACATTTGTTTGATATCATAAAGTCTTCATTTCAGTAGCATTTACACACAAGTACTTGTAGTCTACATGGTGTCGGTAGAAAGTACTTTCGTAAGTGGTCTATAGGGTTCATGTCCGGAGAACATGATGGCTACTTCATAACTATGACGTTTTAAGTTTTCAGTTATGCTGTGTGAGGGATTTCGGTTATATTATCAGTTGACAATACCACACTGTAAAGACTAGAGGTCGTTAAACTTCATCCCTGCATTGTCCTGCATTCTGGTCATCACACACCTCGCTTCCAGATCGCTATTGATGTCAACAAAAGATAGAGCTCTACCATGTCAAATGGTACTGAGCTGCAGAATTTCTTGTTGAAATTATCTTATATCTAAGATAAATGCATTCATTTTTTCTCCATCCAATAAGGATGATATTATGAAAATCTCATCAAACCATTGTTGACTTGTTCCCTCGTTTATATCGAATTGGAGATTTGGAACAATATCTAACACATCAACATTATACAAGTATATCTATATCAATCATATCTGGTATCAGATCAGCATTAATTGATGGATAATACATGAATTATATGGATCCTGCATGTAATTTAAATATTTGTACATAATCTGACAGGGCTCCAGATAATTATTTGATTGAGGAGTGAAATAGCACATGTAAAGTCGTGAGGAGTATTTCACTCATCAAATTTTAAATAAAAACTCAGGAATATTTAACCAATTTCAACATTTTATTTCTGAAAGAGACAAGTTAGCTTAGCACCCCTGAACCTGCTTCACTGATGACAGGAAATCATAGTCTAGACTTTCTTGATAAAAACGTTTAGTCGGGGCTTGAATGATGATGATTAGATCGATGGCAGCAGGCTCATTCGAAAAATTGGAAAATCTCTTCGGAAAAGCTGGACATTCCATTCGAGATGTGGATTTTACGGGTGGGAAAACTTTATAGCACGGTGTGTTTTTCGGTGGGTTGGGGGGCGGGGATCGTGGTGGTAGGGGGAGTGTGGCTATATAGTGGGTTTTCAGGGGGGAAGTCTGGTAGGGGGGAAATTCTACTCTATGACACCGGTTCTTCTGAAATATTTTAACTTGACCTTATCTATCATATAAGCTCATATCAATGTTCAATAAAGAAATTTATTTTGTTATTATTAGTTTCAAGACCTTTCTTCCAGTTACTTGCTCTTCTCTGAGAAAATCGAAGGGGCCCCTTTGTTTTATGTATGTAGTTAATCAACATCACGACATCAGGCCATCAATTCAGTAAGGTTAAGTAACAAGCAATTATTGATTCAATATTGATGGAGTGGATCTTACTCAATACAAGTTAGTGCATAAGTTTGAATGTCTATGTTTTTTTAGATTTTTTATGTTCCATTGTGAAAGATGATATTTACTGCAGCTCAGCAACTTCGCCTCAAATCATCTGCACGAGTACAATCTCTTGATTGATGAACTTACATTCTCAAAATGAGGCACCTTGCTCCAATGCTGACTCTCCAGTCAGTTCAACCAACCGTTTATAATGAAACCAATGGTCACGATAGCTATTAAAGGAGCAGTAGCACTTTTTTATGGGAAATATAAGGTGATGTCAGGAAAATGAAAAAACTAAATCAATTAACGGATGTTTTGATTCCATAGAAATTTTAGTAGTGATGAAGCTCAAATTCATGGTTTTATGCTTTAACTTTTTTATCACAGCGGTAGAATGCATAAATCAATAATCCCTTTTATTAACGGAAGAATACATTAATAACGTGTTACACATTATCAGTATATCCAATAGCGCAAGCTCACTGAGGTAGACAACAGCTGTTTCCGGGAGATATAGTTTTATTATTACTTACCTTGTTCGATAGATCTCCGATTGATAAAGAATTCCTGTCACATAAAATGTCCCTGTTTAACCTTCTGCCTGCTGGGTTGTTTAAAGCTGACATGGACACACACGTTTAGCAGAGACATAATGATGATCATGAAAACCGTATCCACGACTTGGATATAAATGTTTTAAAGGGGCAGTAGCACGTTTTTAGGGGGAACATAAGGTAATGCGATGAACATGAAAATACATGGTTCAATTTGAAAGACAATGTATTCAAACTAAATTGAGCAGTAATAATTCAAATATATAACATAAAGTTTAGCCATTTAAAACAAAATGAATAAAAGGTGTTCACAAAAATGGCCGCCAATGGATTGTATGTGAATCGTCATACTTTGTCCTCTGACTATGGATGATTGGCTTGTGTAATGAGATTGTTGACACTGTCAATATAATACATTTAGTAATAACTGACAATTATCAGTGAAATATCTGAAATATACAAATTATCAAAAAACATGCTACTGCCCCTTTAAAGATGTTTCTGGTCTCTTTGGACGGATAAGTGTGATGCCATGACGCGGACTTGTTCATAGCAATAAATTGTGTTGTAAATGTGAAAATAAACGTTCAACAAAATATTTTTTTACAAATATTTATATTTCAACTTTATATGATTTAATCCCCTCAAAAACGCATCTTGTTTGACGGTCAACATGGACAGAAACGAGTTGTATGTTAGATGAACGTTGATTTCATCACAATGATCAAACACGTCTGGAGGAAGCCCGGAAAAGGGAATATTTGTGTGTGCATGTTTACTCACCAGACGGGTGACTACCCTTCGCTGAATATACCAAGGTCTTCTTCTAATAATCTGCCAACTCAAGACAAATCCTTCGTGCCTTTGTTTCAGTCGAATTTAGGTAACATGTGTAGAAGATTCACATTTAAATTAAATGTTGAAACTGCATTTGCAAAGCAACGGGGATGGTTAAATTCATCTTGTGAGTGGGACAGCCGTTCAATACTAGTCGTTAACCGAAATTCATCTTTATCAATCACAACACGGAACTTAAAGGGCCCTGAAACTAATGAAGATTATGTTGTAGATAATAACCCCGTACCGAGGCGTTTTGGGAAACTTATTTGGATTACACTCCTGAGAAACACTCCTGCACTGGTTTAAACTTATTAAACTTATAAATTTATTTATATATAATGTATTTATTAGCGTTTAAATCATAAACTTTGCAGGTTTAATATGTCCTTATAAGATTAAACATATTGACTACTTATAATACCCCCTGCTTAGGGTTTTAGGTCTAAAAACTTGATTCCTTGCATTAAAAACAATTTCATTGATATATTGATATTTACACACCAAAAAAGTTAAGCACCCCGCAAAAACAAAGTTGAATTTTAAGTATATGCTGAAACCAAAATTTAACCCTCATTATGGCAAATCAAGAACCGTTCTATTGGTGATAGAATAAGGTTTTACCTTTTGAAAAAACGTGTCTCACGAACGCAATCAAATGCACCCGTGTGTTGCACAAACCAAAATTTCAAACAATCACAAGTATGGGGTTCTGACTTCATTACCACTTGTTTCACTTCTCATTGACAATAACACGAAGGAGAATTTCAAATGCATTAAGATGGCAGATCATTGGGCTTCATCGGGCATGTTTTTCTAACAAGGACATTGCCAGAAGACCTCACTTCCACTACACCGTCATTAGCCGTCTGGTCAGGAAGCATGCACAAACAAATTATGTGAGGGATCTTCTACGATAAGGAAGACCAAAAGCTATAACGCCCCAGGAGGATAGAGCTTTGTTACGACATGTTGGACGACTGCCGTTTGCTTCAAGCACCCATCTGAAACGGGTATGGTTACCTCAGCTCTGAGAAATCGACTGTAGATTCGATTTAGTGACTATACAGGGTTCACTCACAGGCGTTCGCTACATTCAGGAGGTTCTGGATCCTGTAATTATTGATTATCATGATGACCACAGACTTGCCACAAGACCTTTGTTCATGGACGACAATGCCAGACCCCATCGTTCACTTGCTATAAACCAACATCTGGAAAATAATGGTGCAACACGAATTCAATGGCCAGTAATGTCACCTGGTTTGAACCCAATCGAGCATGTGTGGGTCATTTTGGGTCGTCGGATACAAAGAAGGGTTCCTTCTGTGCTAAACCTGAGGGAACTGGAGGCCGCTCTTCACGATGAGTGGCAGTGGATACCGATGGAACAATTAAAGAACCTGGTTATATGCCAAGAAGAGTGGCTGCAGTTATTCGCTCACGTGGTGGAACCACACGTTACTGATGTTTGGTGATTCATAAAAACACCAATTCACTTTATTTAAGCTGCTTTGATCCGGTGACACACACCAAGTGATTGTAGTGACAATACTTAAACATCCATGTGTTTTGGACTAAATTCCATGTCCATTTCCCTCTTTATTTTCGTGCACTTTTAGTGCCCACACGATTACAAAACCTCTCTTGCAAATGACCAAATGATTGTTCTAAAAATTGGTTTTGCTTATCTTCTTTTTCTCAGTCCCATAGCATACTTCAACGAAGTATATCCCTCCGTGAAAATCAGAGGGTGCTTAACTTTTTTTGTTGTGTATATATTTATAGGGGAAAATAGAAATACAGACATGACACAACAAAATTTACATCAACTGGCATGAATCCTAGGGAGCTCAACAGGTAAAGGCCCTGCTGGACAACATAGAGGTCCCTGGTTCGAATCCTACTTTCGTTGTTCATAAATCTTAACTTTCTTGTTTGATTTAAAATCCAAATTTTACAAGTCCAATTGTTTGCAATTGTTTACAATCTTAAAACCGACCAAGGTGTTTTTTTGAGATAACCAACGTACGCACATGGAGCTTTTGACATATAACATTCAACTGAAACAAAGACAACAAGTTCCCCAGGGTATACAGGGTAAACACCTATAGGAAGGTACATGTGTAGTTAATAGCTAAAACCTAAAAATAAGGGATGCTTTTTTTAGCAATTTTTTAAAAGTCATTTCATTGGACGGCATGAAAGCATGGATATTTGAAATGTATGGTTTAGTTTTGTTGTGTGTAAAACAAGAATTTAATTCTTCGTCCATCGACCCGTTGTTATATTACCGTTCCTTTTAAATGTAACGAAACATCTTTTATGTTACTTGAAAACTTACAATTAAATGACTGCGTACTATGATACAGAATTGACCCTTTGAACAATTCACCTTGAATATATATGATTCAACGGCAAATCTGTCCTCATGCAATCGATAAAAGTCGTTGATATTTACTGACTTTA
Organism: Steromphala cineraria; assembly: GCA_916613615.1. Lineage (NCBI taxonomy): Eukaryota > Metazoa > Mollusca > Gastropoda > Trochida > Trochidae > Steromphala > Steromphala cineraria. The sequence continues at coordinate 61,651,914 of OU744725.1, read as the reverse complement.
AAGAGAGCCATAATACGAAGTCATTAAACACGTTTATCTTAAAAGCATTTGCAGGTTTTCTGTATAAATCGATAAAATCCATAAAGCCAACACAACGTCGCCCAACAAGACTCCCAAGACAAACGGTAATCACCCTTTTTACTTTTGTTGCCAAGATACAGCGTTATTTTTTTCATAACTATATTGCACAAGAATCAATTGACCTTATCTTTCATAGCTCACGTTAACCTAGATGTTTAAAGGAGCAGTAGCACGTTTAAGTGGGAATAAAAGGTGATGCCAGGAAACTGAAAATAAATGATTCCAATTGAAAGACAACGTATTTAAACAAAATGAAGCAGAAATAAATCAATGATGTAAAGTTCAGCCATGGGATTCCTTTTTCTTACACAAAATGATAAAAAGGTGTTCACACAAAAATAGCCGCTAGTGGACTTTATGTGAATCTTTATAATTTGCTCTCTGACTGATTGGTTTGTGTAATGCTAATGGTAACACTTTCAAAATAATACTTTTAGCATCAACGAACAATGACCAGTGAAAAAATCTGCTCTTTCCCCTTTAAAGGGGCAGTAGCACGTTTTTTTGATAATTTTATATTTCTCAATTTTCACTGATAATTGTAAGTTAATCCTAAATGTATTATTTTGACAGTGTCAAAAATCTCATAACACAAGCCAATAATCCATAGTCAGAGCACAAAGTATGACGATTCCCATAAAAATCCATTGGCGGCCATTTTGTGTGAACACCTTTTATTCATTTTGTGTAAGAAAAAGGAATCGCATGGCTAAACTTTACGTTATATATTTGAATTATTACTGCTCCATTTAGTTTGAATACATTGTCTTTCAATTGGAACGATTAATTTTCATTTTCTTTACATCACCTTATATTCCCCTCAAAAACGTGCTACTGCCCCTTTAATGTATTTGACTACCTTCCTTTTATGTATAGTAGGATTTTGATAGTGGCTTGGTCTTTTCTTAGAAAATCGAACGAACCTCTTTGTTTTATACATGTAGTTAATTAACTCAACTCGTTGCGCTATTGATTTTCTTTGGTAATGTGACAAGAAGACACTTTGGTATTGATTAAGTAACGAACATATCTTCCCAGTATTTTCTGTCTTATCTGTATGTAGACATGTATGCACATTGGTATACCTTGTATCAGCTAACGACACAGGTGATGACATAAGCCCACAATAGCCCATGTACAATTGTATTATTACTTGTGGGGACAATACACTGCATTTAAATTATTTTATTTATTTGTAAGAGAAAAACAAAATTTATGAAAACATAGAGGTCACCTCGGGTCGAGGCGCCACCTTATGGAATAATTTGAATGGTGAGGTGCCCTTTTGTCGGTTTCTTTTTACACATCAGTATTTATTCTGTCTTCTGAACAATTTTCAACAATTTGTTATGAAATTTACTTAACCTATTTAAACAACTTGGAATTACTTAAAGGGGCAGTAGCACATTTATAGGGTTTAAAGGTGTTCACACAAAAATGGCCTCCAATGGATTTTATTTGAATCTTTATAGTTTGTTTTCTGACTATGGGTGATTGGTTTATGTAATGATATTTTTTACACTAACAAAGGAATACATTGAGCATAAACGTAGAATTATATTAAAAATCTAAGATATAAAATGTTCAAAAAACGTCCTGCTGCCCCTTTAACACAAGAACAAAATTTACTTTTATGAACCTTCTTACCAAACAGTGAGTCAAAGTTCAATCGGATAACGCTATATCTTTCATATGACCATGTCTAAATATATTTCCATATTGTCTCTTGCACAATCTAAAGCCCTGTTTATATGGCGAGCGTTTGCATATGAGTAAATCATTACACATATGCAATTTGCTCATATGAGTAAAATTTGCCGTATGGACACATTTGCACATATATTTTACTACCGTAAGCAAATTTTTCACTACAGTGAGCAAATTTGCACCTAGTCAGGGGCAGGTGTAAATGCCATACTACCATGAGTAAATGTCGATTTGTTTTACTACCCTAAGTAAATCTCGCTGTATGAACGTGTAGCAAAACTACTTTTACACAAGTGTGTATATTTACGACCCTGAGCAAATAAGCATATATGCAAAAGTCGCCGTATAAACAAGGCTTAGATACATATTTGTTAAGTGCGATATTCTTTTTTTGACACCGATGCGTGTTTTAGAATATGACAGGCCTTGAAGCTTCAAATATTCTTGCATACATTACATTGCGTCTTGAGAGCTGCGTAACCTGTTATATTACAGGCGATCTGTTCTCACTCAATTTAATGCCCCCGTTCCGCCTTCTTGGTGACCTAAAATAAAACTACTTCATTTTGTTAAGCAAATTCTTTGGACTGATATTATCATCGTAACAGTTGATCCATTACAACTAAATTAAGTTCACAATTGTACCACTCAAGAGGTAAGTCTCCGTGTTTTAGAATTTTTAAATTTTCAAAGTTGATTTATTTATCTCATAGTATAAGTAATGTTACAGATCGCATGCATTTAACTTGATGTGTTCGACAATAGATTAAAAAAAATTGAATACATATGTTGGTAAAAACGATTCTATACCTCCGGGCAAAATAAATTAGACAATTTTAGATTAACCGTGTTTATAAATATTGGCATAAACTTATGAAGTTTAGAATAGATTTAGATATTTCATATACAAATTGTTTCAAATAAGTGAAACTTTGTTTCAAGCAATTTCTTATCTCATTACCACTATAATGATAAAAAACGTGAAGTCTTTGCTTTGCTTTGTTTTTCTGCACGGCAGTCACGAGGAGGTCGTCTGCTACAGCGTCGTCACGTGACCCGACCCAATGGTACGAAAGATATTGCAAAGAACATCAATGCAATGTCACAGCTGATAAATTTCCAAACCATGTCCGAAATTTTTGTGTTGGAAACGAAAACCAAATTTTGAAAATTGTTTCAATTTTTGGCACGGAGCTTTAGTAAGTGTATAAACTGATAATGAATCTTAAACATTCCGATAGCATTCAGAGCACACGTTGATTCGTGGTAGAGAAACGTTTGATGTCTAAATGGTTTGTGATTAACTTCGCTTGTGATACAAAATACAAAGACTTGAGTGTAACCAGTGTTTAAAATATAGCCCGTCCACCAGTCCTTGACTGGCTACTTCTTGCCAGGACTGGTAACTTTTTGGTCACGACTGGTAACTTTTCAATTTTTTTCTTTATTTTCCCCTTAGGAATGACCAATTAATTTTCAGGACAGGCTAGGTTTCAAATCTATTTTATACACTGGTGTAACCGTGTATGTCGTTGTCATGGCAACTATAATTGATATCTAGTTGTAACGCAGCCACGAGTGAAAATATAGGCTTTACCCCGTCACGAGATGAGAGATAAGTGATATCACACTCAAAACAAAAGATATTCTGTTTATTTTATGCCTCTGTGGTCAAACATGTGGTAGTTTATGTCCGAAAGGTCTTGACTCGAGAGTTTTCTGGCGACGTCATACCATTGTTGATCGTAACTTAGCGACGGCGATGACGTCGCGTTGATTATAGAAGTGACGTCAAACCATTGTTCACATGACGTCATCCTCTTTGTGATATTTCACTGACTTGAAAAAGTGATATCACACTCAGTGGCGAGAACACATTTCTAGAACTGAGAAATAGAGAATCTCACCCAAGTGTCTTCTGATATCAAATATATCAACACGAGTTGATTAAAGTTACAAATATCCGAGGCTTGCCGAGGATATTTTTACTTTAATCAAAGAGTGTTGATATATTTGATATCAGAAGACACGAGGGTGAGATTTTATTTATCATCCAAATCATTTTTCAACAGTTATTAGCAAAAGAATGAACATATCTGAACACAAAACTGTCATTAGACTTCTTGAACAGTGAGGTCATTGCATTGTGACGTCATCAGCATTATGACGTCATAGCATTGTTACGCTATGAACTTTGTGACGTCATAGTATTGTCATCTGTGTTCTAAGTGATGCCAAAGCCTTGTGATGTCATTTAACTGATGATGTAATAGGATTATGACGATATGATTGTAGCAATATCTACAATGTAGATATCGCTTGTAGATATCGCTTGATCTCAGAAAAGCGATATCTACTGTGGTAGCCACTTTTGGATGATAAAACTCAGTCTCTCACCGCTTGTCATATAATAAATACATGTCGTTAACAGAAATGTAAACACGTTGTTGTGCCCGCAACAAACAATATACAGTTGATAAGAAAAGATAAGATAAGACTTTATTATCCACAAGGGAAATTTGGTTTACATTCATGTGAGCTCTGGATCATTAACAAATATGAATATGAATAACACATCAAATAACTAAAAGTACAAAGGTAACATTAAGACGTATAACATATACATTTAGATAAGCGCTTTATTACTTACGTTTACAAGTAAGAATAAATGCTATTTAGATAGTGAACAAATGTAACAATGTTATATATAGAGAATACTACACGAGGTCTCATTAGATACGAATTATACGAAACGAGTGTCCTTCCGGCGGTATCTGACCGAGCGAAAGCGAGGTCAGATATCATAGGAAGGTCACGAGTTTCGTATAATTCGTATCTAATGTGACCGAGTGTGGTATTTTATTTATTACACACGTTTAGAATTGACACATTTGTTAATAAATAGAGGATATCTTTTGTTTTGAGTGTGATATCACTTATCTCTCATCGAGTGACGGGGTAGAGCCAGTATTTTCACGAGTGGCGCAGCCACGAGTGAAAATATAGGCTTTACCCCGTCACGAGATGAGAGATAAGTGATATCACACTCAAAACAAAAGATATTCTGTTTATTTTATGCCTCTGTGGTCGAAAATGTGGTAATTTATGTCCGAAAGGTCTTGAATCAAGAGTTTTCTGGCGACGTCATACCATTGTTGATCGTAACTTAGCGACGGCAATGACGTCGCGTTGATTGTAGAAGTGACGTTATACCATTGTACACATGACGTCATCCCCTCTGTGATATTTTCACTGACTTGAAAAAGTGATATCACACTCAGTGGCGAGAACACATTTCTAGAACTGAGAAAACTCAGTCTCTCTCCGCTTGGCATATAATAATCCTCATTTCCGTGTATGGCATCAAGGAAACAATTCCGAAAACCCGAAACCGGTTTCAATAACCGAATGCGTAATAATCGACATTCGTGATGTGACCAGTCCATTTGCGCAGTCGCTCATTTAAACCTGCGAAGAAAGAAAAAAGTTTCGAGTTTCGATTAAATCAACCAATATAAGAATGTCAAAAATGGTCCAATTCATCGATGGTGAGTTTTGATTAACGATTAAATAATGATTGGTACAGAAAGTGTAGAATGTAAACATTCTATTCAGAGTCAGAGTCGAATCTGTCAACGCTCTCCTCTCGATCGGCTCGCCATGTTCAAGCGTCAGGGCGTGTGTCGGTGTGGCTGGGCTAGCGGATACATTGGCTCTGTTGAAAACGGATTAAACTTACCAACGGGTAATGTGATGGAAGATCTTTAATTTGAAACAAACACCATTTCGAACTTTTCTAGGTAGGCCTACTTCAAATGAAACGAGTAAATTGATATGGATGATAATGAAAACAACGACGTGCTCGGAGAGTGACGGAGACCCGACATGTCAACGGGAAGGGGAAGGTCATCGCCTTGTGTAGCTAAAGCGTGTTTGGGGATTCTCAATTTCCCTGTGATGTGTTCCTGACTCCGTGACTGCATTTTAGAGTTGTTCATTCTCAGTGCTTGTCACATTTGATAGCATTTGGCTTGATCTACCCACATGTTATCACCGACAAACGGTGCATGATGCGATGTCCGGGTGTTGAACTTACGGTTGACGTTGTAATGTAAGTAAAAATATTATTAATGCATTCGCTGATCTGCACACTGATCAAATCGTATGTTTTCTAAGTATCTGTCTATGTATCAACTCTTTTTAAGTATATAAAGCCGTAAACTTGAAGAAATGACATGTTTGTTATTAATTCGAAAAAAGTTCCGTTTTAGTTGACCCTAAATGAGAGGTCATTGGTTAACCAATCAAATCTGTGGAATGCGAGGTCATGTTGATACGACACAGGTCAACGCAATACGACACACATGTGTCGTACGAGATTAGTATGCCATCACGTGTACGTTACCTACGTGTGTAATAATTGGGATTACACTATCTTGAATAGTACATTCTTGTACTTTTTCAGACCGTGTCCCATGCGGGATTCGAACCCACACCCTCAGAGTCAGGCAACACCACCAGCAATGACCATACCGATGGCGAAACGGGCGAGTTGGTTAGCAGTTGGTATGGTCATTGCTGGCGGTATTGCCTGATGACCATATGACCAGGAGCATTACGTGTGACGTCACTTCAATATGACCAAGCAACCAGATTAAGTCATCTGCGGAACAGATTTTTGAGCGCAAGCTCCACAAACCGGGGGATGTTTTGTTTGAGGGTAATTGCACAGACTGGACTTCGAGCCAGAAGACCTTATAATGGGCCCATTTTAATGCAAAGTCATCGCCACAACAGATTGATTTGAACCAGAAGACATCTTGAGATTCACCCACAAACAGTGGAATTCAGTTGTCTTCAAAGGATCAAACTCGTAGTGAAGCTGTTTGCAAGTTTAAGAGTTGAAATTTTACAAGATGTATCTAAAAATTGGCCGTAACATTTTGCGTGGACCACAAGTCTGGACCCTGAACGAGCATGTCCGTGCCCTGAACGAGAACGGTATCATCAGAATCCTGCACACTTTCTCCCCTCGTACGGGGAATGTTGCTCTTTCCTCTCTATAAATATCATATAAGCTGCGATTAAACGGTTGTTATTTGATAATGAAATCAGAAATAATATGACATCAATCGTTCTGATTTCAGTGTTTTTTTCATTTACAGACATCGGGTATCAACTACGACTTTACTACGAATATCGGATGCCGAATTTTCACCGAAATGCTTCAAAAGGGTACTGCTTTGTGACCTCAAAGATTGCTGTAATCTGGAAAATAAATTGTATGTAATAAAATGCATATTTTCGTATGATGTTGTTTCAATAGAAGTTCACGTCTTGCTCAATAGAAGTAGTTGCGTCCGTGGCTTAACTGAAAATGGCGTTAGTTAGACCACAGTTCACAACAAAGGAGTATTTGTCTAAACTATTTCTTCTTTCTTCTTTTCTTCTAATATGCTCTCGAGCAACATTGTTACTACATGGATGGAACTGCTAAAATCGTCTTTATGCTGAAATAAGCAACAGTAAACGGCAACCAGTGACCATTTTTGAATCAAAATGAAATAGAGACAGTGTAAAAAACAAAATCATCAAATCTTGAAACATACTATTCAGGATACAAATCATGTTTATTGTTCTAGCGATACAGTCCAACATGCACAAATGTACTTGCACGGTATTTCTCAAGTCATTAAATTTGTCTATATTTTTGCCAGATCTTTAGAGCAAATGTACAATAATGGTTTTATCTCATGATCATGTCAGTAGAAAAACACAAATTAATAAATAAAAAGGTAACGAGGTGGTTAATGTTTATAATTCTGCACGTTTCCCTACAACGATTGCTTAACAAGAGAAAAATAAAATCATGTAAATAGATCGTGCATTTGGGTTGGTTATAATATGAAAACACATTGTAAAGGGGCAGTAGCACGTTTTTAGGTGGAATATAAGGTGATGTCAGAAAAATAAAAATAAATGGTTCCAACTGAGGGCATGTATCTTAACTAAATGAAGCAGTAATAAATCAAATATATAATGTAAAGTTCATCCATGTGATTCCCTTTTTTACACAAAATGAATTAAAGCTGTTCACAAAAAATTGGCGTCCAATGGACTTTATGTGAATCTTTATAATTTGTTATCTGACTATGGATGATTGGTTTGTGTAATGACATTTTTGACACTATCAAAAATACTTTTAGCATAAACGTATAAATATCAAGGAATAATTGAAAATATACAATCTTCAATAAATTTCCAATGCCTTATACTGAACAAAAGAAAATGTACTCTTTTCATCAAAATTATCTTATAACACGACTCTATTGTTTGGACCCATGGTATAACTTACCAAAATGTTAGTTATACTTCACCAAAGAATCAGCCGGAACTACTTTCATTTAACCCTTCTCGTGGCAGACTAAAACAGAATGTATCACGATTTATGTAACTGTAACGGTTTGACAAATACCTTCAAGTTCAAATAAGGACAAACATAGATGAGAGAACTATCAAATGATTATGATAAAAAGAGCCAGATATAAAAATGTTATAAAGCCCTGGATACAAAGAGAGTTTTTTTCTCCGCTATGATATTTTGCAAGTTGTGTTGTGCAAACTGTCACACAATGAATATAATTTTCCAATTGATATCGTACAAACTCGTAATGTTTTAGGTCAAGGGATGTTAGATATTTAATACACGTTAAGTATTAATTTTTACACCAAAATCTCTCATAATATAGCAATACTATATGGTATGACAGAATAAATGACAGCACAAGTGTATGACCTCAATGCACCGTTAGATGATAAAATAACTTGTGTTAATAAACTGCATACGATGATCTATTAACCAGTTGTTTTTATCTTAAGATAATATTTACTTAAGCTTATGATAACAATAACACAATAACGACATAGAAGGCCTCAAGTAATTGATCATACAAATCAAGTAATAATCTCAATCGCAGTGTATATCAATACTTACATGACATACATTTCCTGAATGTTTAAAGGCATACAAGGCTTAAAAACATTGAGTATATAGACGTATAATCATAGAATTTATAACATATTTTAAACGATAAAAATCATGATAAAAATGGTACCTTACATACCATGCATGTATGCGTATACGACCATGCTCTCTAAGGTTCTTATCGTGTAAGCAGGTGACTTTCCTTGAAAGAACATTCCTACGGCTACGTTACCTCGCGAACGACCTGAAAACTTGGAATACTCTCTCTGTACTTTACATACCATGCCTGTATGCGTAAACGATCATGCTCTCTAAGGTTCTAATCATGTAAGCAGTTGTCAACAATCCTACGACTACGTTACTTCGCAAACGACCAGAAAACTTGTATACTTTCTCTCTCATCTCGAATGATCCATTTAACTATTAGTAATGCTTGGAATGCTTCATCCACAACTAAAGACAAGCAAAGTAGTCATTGCTATTGATCGATGCCATTCATTTAGCATCACAGACGTGCACAAGCAATTGTATGGCTGATCTACTGTTGAACACCTTCCTATTGAGTTACTACACGAATAGTTCCAATCCTTAGTGAGAGTCTCACGATTCTACACTGATTGTATTGGTGGATATTGACCATGACTTTGACCGCAAATTACATGATTAGTAGCATGAAGAGATAATTGCAGTGACCTTTAGCTCTGAATCATGGTCAATCTGGACTGAGATTTATATTGTATAAGGTCTGGTCTCTTCATCCGTCATGCTGAAACAATTTAACATGTTTTCAACGTTTGTATTTTAAGCACAATATTGAAATAATTGAATATGTTTTGATTTCTCTGGATTTCAAGCATAATACTGATATAATTGAATATGTTTTAATTTCTCTGGATTTCAAGCATAATACTGATATAATTCTGGATTTCAAGCATAATACAGATATAATTGAATATGTTTTAATTTCTCTGGATTTCAAGCATAATACTGATATAATTGAATATGTTTTCAATTTCTCTGGATTTCAAGCATAAAACTGATATAATTGAACATGTTTTCAAAGTTTCTCTGGGTTTTTAAGCATTGAGGCTTTCATATAAAGCTTAATCATTACTGAGCTATCCATACTGGTATTCTTACTAAAGTTTTTAACATTCAATGACTGAAAATGGGAAAAAGGAATCTTACTTATGAAACTGGCAATTCTGCGAGGAAAGCTTTCCCAGCTTCTAATAGTGAATAATATTGATCTCGCTCCGCTCTTTGCTTCGTGCTTAAGACGTGATCAATTCTCGTCAGATTTCCAAAAATGGAACAATACCAACACCATCGCCGTTAACAGGTGAAATCTACTTTAGATCGATCTATACATGTAGTTATGAACGAGCCAATTGGCAATTGACGTTGCCCAGGAAACAATAATGAAGTTTTATGAAAGCCTAGTCACATGAAAGAGCCGCCCACAACAGAGTGGTCTATGAAAGTGCTGGAGTAGTCGATAATCAAAGATCAGAGAGAATCTCTCATAAACTGGACATGAACATGAGTGCTATTTTACTTTCGGCTCTGTGGACTATTTATATAAGGTACAGAATATCAAATAAGATGTTTGAATGACAAAAACTGTAGATTCGCGAATTCTAAAATTGCCTTTTGAATAATAATGAAACTTTGATGAAAATTTTAATTAATGCCTTTTGATTTCTAGAAAATCACATGCTACAACAATGGCAAAATGGAAGTAGTTTTATCTTATCCTCTGTCGTGTTAAATCTTTTGATATGTTTTCCGCCAAGAATTAGTATAAATAATCTATATTTCTGTCAAATGCCTGAGTATTAAACAGGTGTATTCTCATATTCGCATTGCAAATGTAAGTGTCATCCATGTATGTATGGCGGGTTCTCGATTTGCCAGACAGCCAACTTCTCCATTCAAAGTTACCGATGCGCGGTAATCCGTGAACAATAGGGGATTAACGTATAGTCTGTTTCGGATACATGTAACTAAAAGTCACTTTATTTTCATTTGAAATGATCTTGTTGTTAGGAGTAGCATGGAGCAGGAAGTCATCGTTTGGTGGCCGTCTTGGTGAGGACATCGGGGAGGTTGATGTCATCGCGCTGTCGTGGCAACTTCGGCATTTCCTTTGCACGGGCTCGGTACAGACTCGAATGTGCGCCGTAGAAAGTCGGCACTGCAGGCACAACTTCAGGAACATCTGCGCGGAGTTCTGAAATTAAAAAAATATATAATTAAAATTAAGAAACATAGAATTGTATCACATGAAATGTTGGATATCTCGCATTAAATATTTTCTTAGATTAGTGTCTTGGAAGAGTGTGGTAATTTTCATAAATGCTTAAAAGCTTTTGACTTCGATTAGACAACATCCAGGTAATATCTGAAGTGTTATTTACTGTGAAGTTCCTCATCGTAAATGTCTTGGACTGGTCTTGAATCGTTCCGTACTTTGGTACTCACAACAGCAAGGAAAGTGTCAATCTGAAGTTGGACTTCATCCTGATGATTGTTGTGAATGTTCCTGCAACTACTGAGAACATCATCGACAGTATTAGCCGTAGCAGGGCAGCCAGTCTTACAACATTTCCAATGAACGCGATTTCGTTTGGTGCTCTTGACCCGAAACTTGTGACCGAGATAAACCAGATGTCTACCTCCTCTTGAACTTGGAATGAACTGAACGTTAACCTGTGCGTTTGCCATTTTGCAATGATGGAACCAAATGTTTCGGGTCTATATATATGGGCAGTGAACATCATAATAATTTGAATTATTGTTCACTCAATCTAACTTATAATCGTGAACAATTCACTCACTGTCAAGTAATCAAAATCTGGAACAGTCAGCGTTTGATTATTTGAAGTCGAGTTCACTCATATAACCATCACCAACATGTAATCAGTGAATGCAAGCTCAGTCTGTGAAATGCCTACGCTTATTACTGACAACTACTCACTGGAATAGACTATAGCCGGCAAGGCTTCCGTTAATCCGTTATCATAACATCAGCTGTCCGGCAATGTGAGATGTGAATGTATTTATCTATATTCATTAGAATTTTTATTATGTCTAAACAAACCTTTGTGATTAAGTTGAATAGCCATTTGCACAGTCTCTACACCGACAGTTAGTGTTTGTGAGACTCCAAGCAACGTGAATGTTTGGTTGTTTGTGTTGAGCCGACACTCACCTTCATACAACTACAGCTGCATATCAAAAGTTTGTTCACCTACTTGTGATCTTAGTGCAAATATCATGAATTTGGGTTTCGTTTTGACGTTCATAAAATAACTCCAGGAGCACTTACAGAAGATCATCAATTGTCCATGTGTAAAATAACCATTCCCAAACCATATTTCGGGATCGTCTTGTCACTGGTGCGGAATGTCGATGTTTGGCATTGTTAAATAGACAGATGGGGTCATATTTGTGAAATTTTGATTTTCTTAAAATGCGATTAAAGTCATCCATGTAAACTTTGTAGGAAAAACATCAGCACAGTTACGGTGCATTAGCACAAAGGAACTCATGTTAATAAGAACTAAAGCTGTTGATCACTTATGAAGGATTTTGCAGAGAAAAATAGAAATCAGTGTTTTCGAAATGTTGCCCCCTGGTCACTTCAAAGACCTGCCAAATGTGCTACAGCTATCTGTTAGGTAGAACATACGAATATGTCAACGCAAATGAATCTTATGCAGTGAAATTTCATCATTTTCGGTTTCGTTTTCACAATGATATGATGTCTCAAAGACGTTACAAATTACATGATATTTGCACTATTAACGAAGGTAAGTGAACAAACTTAAGATACGCAGCTGTATATCATTGATCTCTCCTCGGACATACCCGCTCATCGATTATTGACCAGCACCATTCTATGTTGAATGAATATAAGTGGCGTGAACAGTCAAGTCGCAAGGGGGTCTCTATTGGACGTTCTTGTGAGTCATCTTTTTGTGGAATAAATAATAAGAGGCGTGACCATTCAAGCATTGTACGTCTTTGGTGATCACCTTCAATGGGTTTGAATTGTAAGAATAATCAGTTCGTTGATAGATATACATTCATTGATTTCTTCATCGAGATATGTATAATCGTCGATAATTCCTATAACATTCCATTACACAAACTTGAACAGACCTCGAATTGGTGTTAGATACCTACTAATACTAGACAAGTCATGAAGGTTCAGGTTCACGCACACCTGATTAACTTGCCTGAGTATAGTTATAGTTATAGTTCACACACACCTGATTAAGCTTGCCTGAGTATATTTATAGTTATAGTTCGATGAATCCATTCAGAATCCAGGAGTAATTATATCATGATAATCAAACATCATCAACATGTCAAATGTTGTACAGGTTTATCCCACAACGCTGTAATGTTGTAAAGTCTCAAAAGGCATGAGTGAACAACTTAGTACAAAAATGACGCAAAGGAGTAAATTATTGATAAGGTTCATCCTCGCTTTGACGACCTCTTGATGCGTATACTAATATATATAAGAATATGGTTAAGTACCGTAGTTGATAACAATTTATGGTTAACTGAATACATTCATTACAGAACAGACGTAGTTTTAGTAGAAGAAGTATATATTATTCATGTGTCCCACGCTGTAAGTAGGTATTTTAGGACTATGTCAATAGGATATAAAATGCACAACTTGGTACATAAGTTACACGGGAACATTAACATTAATACACGCTTTCTCCTTGATATACTGAAATACTCTTGGAAGCGGCGTTAAACCGTAAATAGTCTCGCCTCACCTCACCTCACCGCACCTCACCTCACCTCACCTCACCGCACCTCACCTCACCTCACCTCACCTCACCTCACCTCACCTCACCTCACCTCACCTCACCTCACCTCACCTCACCTCACCTCACCTCACCTCACCTCACCTCACCTCACCTCACCTCACCTCACCTCACCTCACCTCACCTCACCTCACCTCACCTCACTGCAACTCAACTCACCTCACCTCACCTAAACTCACCTCACCTCACCTCACCTCACCTCACCTAATCTCACCTCACCTCACCTCACCTCACCTCACCTCACTGCAACTCAACTCAACTCAACTCAACTCACCTCACCTCATCGCGATTGCAATCTCATTGAAATACGACCAAACCCTTTATCCGTACCCTGCTGTGTTGTCATTTGCTATTTGACCAATGTTTACAAATGGATGCGTTTTTGTTGTTTTTGTGTTTTATAGATTTTGATGACGTTGATATAGTGAAATTATGAATAATAATGAATAAAGTATTTTCTATCAACAGCATGGCCTCTCCATTCAAACTCATTTATTTATTAGAGTTGATGAACTCAAAAACTGTTGATGGAATAAGAATGTGAGGAATATAACATAATTGGAACATACAATTGTCTAATCATTATATACCTTTTAAAAGTTTTCAGTGTAAAATGGAAAAGATAAGGGTATAATCAAATGAAGAAAGTTATGACATGAGCTATGATATTCGTGTTGCTCGTTATGAGAATGTTGTTTTAAAGTGACAAAGAGAATCTTTCTTAACATTTTATTTGGTTTTGATAAGCTACAAAATATCTAATGTGCTGATTGAAGTTCATATCTCATCACTGGACTTGCAAATAAATCCATTTATGCATAATATTCCTAAAATGCTTGATTTTACGGAAAAATCAAGAAAACATCTCAAATACGTTTAATATTCGAAATTATGCATCCAATTAATCTACCTATTAGTTACAATACCTAATAAACACTATCGAATCGAATATATCTTCCTGTCAGTTTATGACAAGGTTTCAAAATTACGTTTGGCGAATTGGCGCGCGCCACTCGAGTCACATTGTCGGGTTTCGATCAAAATCCCGACTTTGAATGGCCGTATTTTCGCTCTAATGTACTGATTGACCTTTAACTTGTTATTTTCAGTAACAGTTAGTGGTACCCGATGTAATAACATCGATTTCAAAATTTGACATATGTGGTCCTATCAACATACTCTGTGTCTCTTTAAATTGTTCGATTTGGTATGTAATGTCAGACTTTGAGAGTACACTGTTTCTGTAATAACCATATATTTGACTAAGTAGTCAACTGCAGCTCAAAAGAAACAACGACTATTTTCTTACTTTCATTGCAGTGAATAATATGAAGGAGGCACTATCAATAAGTAAGCTGTTTGCGTGGCATTCAAAAAGTTGATAGTATAAGAAAACGGGAGTAATTCTATAAATGAACAACTTCTTTATTTGACAGCAGTGACATTTCGGTATAGATCATTATACCCTTTATCGTTTAGATAAAACGGTATAAGGATATATACCGAAACGTCACTACTGTCAAATAAAGAAGTTGTACATCCATAGAATTACTCCTGTCTTCATCAATAATGAAGTAAAGGTATTTTAACAGCTGGATGTGTCTCTTTACTTATCTTCGTTGCTTTTGAAAATTCATCCTGTCTCAGGGTACGAACGTTACGCTAACTTCACTAATCTGTACCCTGGGCGTGGCCAATCAAATCATTTTCTCGCCACCTTCTCGATTAAATGATGTTGAAAATATGCCAGCCCAGACACGATCTTAAAGTGCCTCTTAGACAATAGATCTGATTGAATAAAGCCTAAGTACAGTTTCTACTTACATGTAGCTCTGTTTGGGTCGTTTTATTTCATCTTTACTCTCAAAGACTGCTTTCGTGTGTCGTGATACAACATCATCGACTATCGGCTATGGTAACTAACCACCGATTTAATCAGTCAACTCATCTGTATCTTTCCATTCGAAGCAAAGCCTAGAAGCCAACTACTTTAAGTCTTGGTTCGTCCTTCATTTAACAAACGAGTTCTAACATGTGAAACGAACATTACCTGCAAAATTATTCTGTATGATTAACTTAATATTTTATTTGTTTTATACATCGTACAATGCATTCAATAAGTTCATTTCATAACAATGTTACATACATGATTTACATAACAGTATTTACATATACACAGTGTGAAAAATACAGGTAAACAGATTACGTTAATTTCTTGATCTTGCAGTTTCATGATTTAAACGATCATGACGTAGAACAACTTCAGTAGAACAAACCCTTAGCAGAAGATAAATGTATAGAAGATAAAATGTATGGAGAGGCATTGATGTAATCCTGTGGCCTGTTTGTCGATCCACTTCTGTTTGTTTACGAACTTAATATGTTTAAACAAGATATAGCAGTGAATTACGATCCAAGTGCAAATGATCTGTTGTTTTTGTGTCGACGTCTGCTTCTCCCTCTTGATGCTGTCGCAGACGTGGGACCCATGACGGCATTGGCAAAGAATAAGGACATACAATTAAACAGTAAATAGTAAATTTTAAACACAAAAAAATTATCAGAAATTCAAAATTAGTAGGAATTTTGAAGAAATGCCAGCCAGAGGATGAGTACATTAATTTGGAATTTGGAATAGAGTGTTAGGGGGGGGGGGGGGGGGGGTATATAATAAAAAGGTATTAGATAATTGAAAAGAAAATATTAAAATGATATAGTAAAGAATATACCTTTTTGTATTTTATAAATTGGAAATATATTTGTTGAGTTTTGAGATGACGTTGTACCTGCAGCAGATAATAATATGTGGAAAATTTTATGTTTCTTTTAATAATGTTATAGTTAAAGCATTATTTGATAAGTTTAGGGAAAAGTTTTAAAGAGTGGAATGACCTCTGTCAAGGTCACCTTAAACAGATAACACCAAACATTGATCATGTTATCACTGCTCGACACCTGATAACATGTTCCTTCCTTCAGACAACTAACAAGGCAATGAATAAACATGGTTTTGCTGATTGAGATGGAATCAGGAAAGGAATAGGATACATTCATCAAGGTCTGAGAGGAAATCCGTTAATGATGTACGATATTATTAGGGACATTCCATACAAAACAGGCTATCATCATTCACTCTTGTTTATACAATTTTCTTGTTTTAAAGGGGCAGTAGCACATGAATATAAGATGATGTCAGGACAATTAAAATAAATGGTTCCAATTGAAAGACAATGTATTTAAAGTAAATGAAGCAGGAATAAATCAACTAAATAATGTGAAGTTCAACAATGCGATTACTCTTTTCTTACACAAATGAATTAAAGGTGCTCACACAAAAATGGCCAAAATGGACTTTATGTGAATCTTTATAATTTGTTCTCTGACTATGAATGATTGGTTTGTGTAATGATTTTTTTGACACCATCAAAATAGAAAATTTAGCATTAACGTGCAGTTATCAGTGAAAAATTGAGATTATTAATTTTTCAAAATCGTGCTTCTGCCCCTTTAAAGAACGTTTGTGTATGAAAAATATAATTACATTTGATTAATGATTTATAAAACATTATATGTTAAATTGCAATAAGTCTCTTGATATGAATTAAGTGTGAAAGTGTGCACATCAAATGAAACTATTTTTAATAGATACTGCAAATAGATACTGTAACTGTTTCAATAAAATTTCGTGTCATATGAAATGAGTTTTTATATTTGAGATAATTACTAAAACTTTCCTTGATTCGCATAATTGAAGTTTGGTTTGATGAAAATGAACTGATTTTATCTCAATTTGAATCTATGTAAAATCGTTGTCTATTCAAACTAAAGAAGTTGTTTATCCATAAACATATTGTTCAATCAAGGATCTTGAAATAATTCAAAGTTGAAATATCTTTCTAATGTTAAACCGTCTCTTCTCTTTTATAAACCTGAATTATAGAGGTAAGCATATAACAAGCTTAAGTGTTCCAGTTTATGATGTTCATGCCATTGTTCATTCTGAATGTAGGGATAATGATAGTTATTTTGCGAAATACAGCTTAATTCATCGTGACACATCATTTTAAAACTGGTATATTATGAAAATCGGTGACAGGAAAACAACTTTTTAATTATTAGCATTTAGTCACCGTACACATGGATACATAATTATCAAAATACGAATAATTTACGGCCTGTTGCAAGAATGAGGACAATTTTGTTGATAAATAATTCCAGGACAAAGTACAGAGTGTTACTTCATAAAGTTCATTTGGTATTTTACTTAACCCATTTTGACAACGAAAATGTATTGATATTCCGCGATAAAAAACAGTTACCTTTTTGTGATTTCTATATTTTCAGCGAAAATATACGTAACAAATATCACGTCTTCCTCGCTTTTATCATATCCTGCTCTGAGTTCAGTAACACGTTGTTCGCGGCGGGTACCTTTCTTTTACATTTCGTGTTACTGAACTCAAGGGGACCTCACAAGTTCTTATTTGGGGACACAGCAACGCTTGACCACAGTGGTCACCAGGGAAAGTCTGCAAGGATCAGAGGTTGTTCATTTCTATTCAGCCTTCAAGGGCGCCGCGCATAATGTAATGGTCGCCTCTCTTTGCTTTGATAGTTAGACTACCTTTAAAAGAATCAGCGTAAGTATAAGAAAGTAGAATTGTTTGACTATTATTTGTGTACTTGCCTTCTCACATTGAATCTGCCCAAAGACATGTCAGATACATTGTAGGAAGAACTCCTATTTATACCTACTCCTTGATAACGAAAATGTCCATATTGAGTGATAAAATTGTTATCGTCTTTAAATTATTGTTCTTTGTCATTTTGTTTAGTCATTGATGTGAAAAATGCATTTTCTAACATTTGTTTCATCTTGTGTTACTATTTCGTTTAATTTCCATGTGCGAATTTGGTGTTATCTACATGCTTATAATCACAGATTATGCCCATTGTTCCCAAAGTGCAGTCGTCTAGAAAATCCCCATGTGCAGTCCATGCTTGTTCTTAGAAATATCACAAATGTCTACTTCCCGTAAACCATGTAAAGTATCAATTGATGTAAGTGGTTGAACTTTAAAGGGACAGTACCACGGATTTAAAAAAACAAAAAGTTTAAATTGTTCCCTGATAATTGTATCTTAATGCTAAGTGTATTAGTTTGGTAGTGTCAAAAATATCATTACACAAACCAATCATTCATAGTCAGAGAACAAATTATAAAGATTCACATAAAGTCCATTGGCGGCCATTTTTGTGTGAACACCTTTCACTTATTTTGTGTCAGAAAAGGTAGTCGCATGGCTGAACTTAAAATTATATATTTGATTTATTTCTGCTTTATTTAGTTTAAATACATTTACTTTCAATTGGAACCATTTATTTTCAATTTCCTGATATTACCTTATATCCCCCTAAACGTGCTTCTTCTCCTTTAAGGATGTTTATGTCCAAGTTACTCGTGGTCCCTTACAGTTATGGGCTTAGGGTTTACTTTTTCTAGGCATTGACTTTGTCAGTGCCCTTTACAAAATGACTATCTGGTGATCTTGTAAACACTCATTGGTGTGGTTTCTTTAGGACTATTGAAAAGATCTCATGAGGATAAGTTGATATGCTCTCGCAAAGACAAAAAATATTTCCGCCCATCTGTGTTTAAATTTACAATTAAACAAACATTGAAATTGGGTTAATTTTACGATGACGTATCTTCAAAGTTTTCAGGTATGTGTTTCATTCAGTAAGTGAAACTGTTTTATATATCAGGAATAATGATAATGATTGGTAAATGAAATATTGGAAAATAAATTGCTGACAAACACTAATATGAAACATCCAGATTCGATCAAAGTTTGTAAATATTAGTTGGCTAGCAAGAAAATATGATACAGATGTAATTTTATGTCAGGGATTAGGAAAGGCAGGGACCATGGGCCATGGGCCATTTTGTGAAAAGATGGCCCATCATAAGTTTGAAGTATATAAGTGACATATGGCCAATGGCCCATTTGAAATACAGAAAATTACTAAAAACCCTGAAAATGGCCCATCGTCAAAGATTCATTTCCCAAACCCTGCATATGCACAAATTCCCCTGAGTACTACTAAGTTAAATAGATTTGAAGTTCTGCACTCATGTGAACCATGTGATTAAAAATCGACTCGGTGAACCCTAATTTTAGAAGTAAACATGTGATTAACTTGACTGAGACAGTAAATTATGTTTAAAATAATTGTGTTCATAATTGCTGTAGAGATATGAAGGTTAGTAAGTTAATCATGGTGATTCGGCTTGAGAGGACTTAACTTAAGAGGTTATTTAAAAATAACATGTCGTCTTTTAGAATTGTATAGTACAGAAATTGATGGTTATTAAGAAAGTGTGTACAAAAAATATTTACTGATCTGATTCATTTAATACAATTGGCAATTTACAGATTGATGATATTTTTTGATCGAATAAATTTCATTAGATATATTACTTCACGGCCAAAATGTCAAAGAAATGAATAATTTTAAATATTTTGTTATGAGATGTCAATTCATCACACGAAGACAAGAGGAAATTGTCAGTGAGGTTAGTTTCTTATGCGTGATTCCATGTCCCAGATAGAGGAAGACGTGTCTTTTGGTTGCGAGCATAAACACTCAAGAGATGAGCATACACTCAAGAGATGAGCATACACTCAAGAGATGAGCATACACCCAAGAGATGAGCATACACTCAAGAGATGAGCATGCACTCAAGAGATGAGCATGCACTCAAGAGATGAGCATGCACTCAAGAGATGAGCATACACCCAAGAGATGAGCATACACCCAAGAGATGAGCATGCATTCAAGAGATGAGCATACACCCAAGAGATGAGCATACACTCAAGAGATGAGCATACACTCAAGAGATGAGCATACACTCAAGAGATGAGCATACACTCAAGAGATGAGCATACACCCAAGAGATGAGCATACACTCAAGAGATGAGCATATACACTCAAGAGATGAGCATACACTCAAGAGATGAGCATACACTCAAGAGATGAGCATACACTCAAGAGATGAGCATACACTCAAGAGATGAGCATACACCCAAGAGATGAGCATACACCCAAGAGATGAGCATGCACTCAAGAGATGAGCATGCACTCAAGAGATGAGCATACACTCAAGAGATGAGCATACACTCAAGAGATGAGCATACACTCAAGAGATGAGCATACACTCAAGAGATGAGCATACACCCAAGAGATGAGCATACACTCAAGAGATGAGCATACACCCAAGAGATGAGCATATACACTCAAGAGATGAGCATACACTCAAGAGATGAGCATACACCCAAGAGATGAGCATACACTCAAGAGATGAGCATACACTCAAGAGATGAGCATACACTCAAGAGATGAGCATACACTCAAGAGATGAGCATACACCCAAGAGATGCGGAGATACAACATTGCGAAAACTGACATTGTCAGTGTTGCTATGAACATAGCAAACCGTAAGGCCACTAGCAAACGTCCTCACGCAGTAGCGTATTGCATGGTGTGGAACAGATTGACAAGGAAATGGAGTTTGTTGAATGATAAATTGAACCTTCTAAAATTAAAGCAATTCTCCCAACAATTCCACACCGACTGTGTACTCGGCAAGAGTAAAGCAATCAATGAATAGCATAATGACAACGGACACATGTACGATAACATTGACATTCTGATGAGGATGATAGTTAACCCGTGGATAACCAATTCTCTCATCTGTTGCGATCTTTCTCTATAGACAAATATGATTTACCGAGTTTTTGTAATTATTACACATTTCTTTGGGTTTATTTTAGCCTAAAATCATAGTTTTTAACTCAAACAGAATGTATTCAATAATTAGGCCAAGACTTTAGCCACTACCTAGCATATGAGAACACTTTTGAAAGATGAAATAAACAAGTGTTTAGTTATAAACATGAAATGAATTGAACATATTTAGAGCTTTGTATCAAATATGAGAGACGCTCAGTGCTAGTGCTGCTGCTTATGGGGCCGCTCATGTCGTTAGTTTGGGAAAATATTGCAAAAAAAGCTCTGGTTTCATCAATTTAACTTTTTATTGAAAATTGAAGGAATCGATAAAATATCCATATTTTACAGTAAATAATATCAAGCCAAACGAAAATTCCTTGTTATTCCGTAGCAAGGCTTTCGACACTCGTAGTACCGAATTGTTCATTTTTAACTGAGTATGCGCTCTTTTTTAACAAGTTGTCAAATATAAGCGTAATAAATGTTGCCCCTAGTAACATGTTTCAACTTGGTCGTCTAATAATCATGTATTCATAAAACTTTATGCATAAAATGAATTTCGTTTCCACAAAAACATACCCCGATAAAACTCTTCTGTAATTCTTTTCTGGATGATTGAATTCGATAAGAAGGATCACAAGAAATTGTCTTGCAATATGACTTAATGTAATCCAAAAACAGGGAGTAGGCAACTATTCATCAGCAAAAAGGATAAAATATCAATCAACTGTTTACAATGATCCGTTCACCTCTTGTCTCAAGGATTACACTAACCTCTGTTACCATTGATGCAAACATTAAAACTTTGTGAATCAGACAATGCACAATACAAGATTTTTGCATAAGGGTGCACCATACATGATATATGTTTTTGAAGCGTAAAAAGAGAATCTCACCCTGGTGTTTTCTGATATCAAATATATCAACAAGAGTTGATAAACGTTTTTTTTCACTTTTATCAAAGAATGTTGATATATTTGATATCAGAAGATACGAGGCTGAGATTCTATTTATCATCCAAAAGTTGTTGATGAAAAATTAACGTCTCCTGACACAAAACTGATAATTGGCTTGCTGTGCTGCATCTTCCTACGCAGAGCCTAAAAGGCCATTTTCCAAACTGTCATTTTATGCCTTGCTGCATAGCCTTGAGTTTTCTGTGCTTGCTCTCTAGTCTGTAGGGGCACTATAGCAGCACAGAAAAGTAAAGTCTCTGCAGCAAGGCATAAAATGACAGTTTGGAAACTGGCCTTT
This sequence comes from Steromphala cineraria, assembly GCA_916613615.1. Classification (NCBI taxonomy): domain Eukaryota; kingdom Metazoa; phylum Mollusca; class Gastropoda; order Trochida; family Trochidae; genus Steromphala; species Steromphala cineraria. Next base: position 61,629,240 of record OU744725.1, on the reverse strand, counting down.
TCGGCTCTGCGTAGGAAGATGGCTGTGCTGTGATATCATAACATTGTGACGTCAGCATATATGATGCAAAAGTATTGTGAACAGGACATTGCTCAGAATCTACTGTCTCCTAGGAGATATCGCTTGATCTCATACAAGCGATATCTCCTGTAACATCTAGTTTTGGATGATAATTATATTTATGAATAAAAGGTAAGTAACATCCCACATTGTGTCCCAGTATCAACAAATCACTGGAAGGAAAGTACTCATCGCCACTGTAAACCATTGGAATTCAATACAGCCACTCATACATCCCTGTTTTTCTGAGTACAAATCGACAGCGATTGTGTCTTAGTAACGGGAGTTCTTCATGGGCTATAGACTCATCACACTCATCAATATCAATACTAACTCGTATATAAATCATTTTTATCAAACAAAACTCATGCTGCTTTATATATGTGTGAATTTAATTAAATGAGGGAATATATGAACGTTAATTAATTATTGTTGAAATTGTCAGCGAGTTCTGACAAAAGAGCTACTGATGCAACCTTTGTTAGACAGTTTTACAGTTATCAAGGCCACAAGACCTTCATGGCAAGCTAAATTGTTGATCTGTGGATACAATAAAACTAAACAAAAAATTGTTAAGAATGCGTCCGTTCACAGAAAGACCTTCGTCCCGTTGCACAAACTACTAAGGTGTACTTAAGTCACGAAGGTAGTCTTAGTGCTATGTTAAAGAATGGCACTACGGTTAACCTTGGTTTTAAGTCGGTTAGTACAACGGGCTCTAGACTAAATTTTAGTCTCTGAAATTAAAATACATATTAAATTCAGCTATCTTCTATTAAAATTGAAAGGAGCCCATTGAAGCTGTTCATTTTCAGCCTGAAACTGTGTTTAAGAGATAAATGCCATTTAGATAGTGAACAAATGTAACAATGCATATTTCAAGATAGTGTGGTCCCAAATATAACATTGTTGAAACTGTGTTTCTTGCTTCAATAACATAGACTACCATGAGCCCACCATGAGGCTATAACGATATTTCGTTTCAAGGGCTGTTGGACAGACTAACCTGGCTACGTTGTGTTGACATTACCATTCTGGTCTCCTGATAAGAATACGATCCCGTTGTTAATTAGACAGATAACAGGATCATGAAATGTGCATACATCTGGCCGATAAATAGTTCAGCAATGATCAACAACATGCTATTAGCAGCCACATGTCAGTAGATGAGGATATATACCACCATAAATACAACACGCCCTGTCTAATGGACAGTGTAGGTATTAAATCGCATACAAGTCTACCGATTAGCTTCTTAGAGGCATTTTAGTTTGAATGATGATAATGAAAAAACATATATGGATGACAACTTCTGTATTCACGATATGCGATGTTTCTACATTTACTTCTGTGTTAACTGTTAGTAATCTACCTATTGTTTACTTTACTTATATGACACTATCCATCATTCGTAAATCTGCTTGAAAACGACACAAGAAACTGTGTAGAAATGTCGCATGTCATGAATAAAGAAGTTGTCATCCACATATGTTTCTTCATTATAAGTCTACCGACGCTAAAGGGAACAATTTACTAGGACAAACATGTATCTGTAATTCTTTCCCTCGTGTTTTCTTTACAGAAAACCGGTCTCAGTTTCAAACGTTAAACGTTTTATATCATAGCTTCCTTAATGATCAATATATACCTAATGAGGCCTTTGAAAAAATCTCATCGGATCTATAGCTCACTAATATTTCCTAATTTCGTGACGATGACGATGACGATGACGATGTTAATGATAGTGTAAGATTAATTTATCAAGATTAATCTGTCTGAAACAATTTATAACTAGTTTTGATGTCTCAGGTATGTGTAACAGTAGACGCTCATAAAAAGGATATTTGCAATCGGGGAGTATGACTAAATCAGATGAATGCGATCTATTAGCGTCGGGGTGTGCGTACCCTATTGACTATGAGTCGCGTGGTTTAGTGTAGATATTTCGCAATGGTCTATCCAAATGACTGATCTGGTTTATTTATCTGTAGAAAGTGCATATGTACTGAACACCATGTGCTTGCATGTGAATACGTATATTTCGTTACCTGGCTCGGGTTGGATTTATAAATCATCCTACCAAAATGACTAAAAAGCCAAATATATATTATATTGAGTGGAATTATCATTTAATCAATGTGTTTCTTTGGAAGAAAAGGTCAATGATTCTAGGTTATAGTCAGATATTTACTATGTTCAAAGACACATAATCATCATAACATAAAATCAATGTTCATAACTATAAGAATATGCCGCGTTCCTTTACTAGGAGTTACTGTTGATACTCTTATGTAATGGAAAGTTAATATAATGTGTCACTATTTCACATTACTACATAAATATATCATGAACAAAAGTTATATTATCATGTAATAACCTGCTTACATCTATATATCATATCAAGTCACATAAAGTATGTGTTCCTATTAGTTTGGATTAATTCCGCTACTTGAAGGCATGGCAAAGTAAAGCCATCATACGTTAGAGATATTTGGTTTCTTAATCAAAACGTAGGTATTTACATATATATTTGAATGGGGGAAAAGCAATTGTTTTACCATATACAAAAGATAATTTCAATCCATAATTGTATGTCTTATCGAAGCAATTCACATCAAATAAATTGTAAATCGTAGCGATTGAATAAAATGGTGAAGCTTATAAACGTTTGTTTCAAAATATCTGTTTGATTAATTATAGGCATGTATTGCTTGAAACTAAAGTGCCTACATTGTGTCCAAGTAGCGTGATCTACATGCAGAAAGATATTCATCTACAACTGGTATTTCATAAGCTGTTCAGCGCATGGACAAATTCACTATGATCCTATCTCCGTAGCAAAACCTATAAAATGCAATGAATAGTCATAGCTCATGAAACATCACGCCCACTGCATTAAAGTGACACAGAGTAGCTTTCTTAAAATTTTATTTGGTTTTGATAAGCTACAAAATAACTTATATACTGATTGAAGTTCATATCTCATCACTGAACTTGCAAATATATCCATTTATGCATAATATCTCTAAAATGCTTGATTTTATGGAAAAATCAAAAAAGCATCTGAAATATATCTTCCTGTCAGCTTATGACAAGGTTTCAAAATTACTTTTGGCGAATTTGCGCGCGCCACTCGAGCTCGCTCTAATGTACTGATTGACCTTTAACTTGTTATTTTCAGTAACAGTTAGTGGTTCCCGATGTAATAACATCGATTTCAAAATCTGACATGTGTGATCCTATCAACATACTCTGTGTCTCTTTAAGGGTAAATATCCAATATTTCGGAAGGTATTACGTGGAATTATAGCCCCATTAAAATTAAGGTCCTCCTCCTTAAAATTACCCTCTTGAATTCCCTTGACGAGTAGGCTCCTCTAATCGGAAAGAAATCGGAATTCCTTTCGTAATTCAAAGTTAACTGAGTCCACGTCATTATAAAATATATCTGTGTAAAGAAATGTAGTATTTCTTTCTGTCCAAAATATCGAATACTATGAATAGCATCTTATCTCTCTTTAATTGTTGTAGGCTGAACATGTACAGATTGTTCCCAAAGATAGCCGAATCTGTCTCTGGAGGAAACCGAACCTGCTCCGATGCGGGGCATGTTCGTTTTTTTTCAACTCGTCGTCTTAAAAGCACATTTATTGGCAAACCAATTACTTGAGGCATTTTCAACAATTATTGCAATAAAGTTAAGATATGTCTCAATATATGTACAAACGTACACTAGTATATTGCAAGAAACTCATTATCTCTATTTTAGTGATAAGGGGCGTACAGGCCCCGACCTCCCCTAATGCATTCTAGAGATATTTAGTTCTTCCTTCCATGGGCATGTATACAATGCGCAGTTGACAGATCAGATTTTTAAAAAGAAAATGTTTTGTGTCAGGTGTTTTGCCTGTAAACAATGCTTTATTGACATCTTGGCACAAACAAAGGTGGGAACTGTCATTTTCAAACCCTATTCCATCCATAATTACCTTTTCAGGTTATGATCACTGACTGTCTTTGCCTTATAATATATAATAATATATAAATGAAGCAACCATGTTTATGTTCGGGAGAGGCAATGATATAAGCTTGTGCTTGTTTGCCAATCTCTTTTCATCTTTATTCATAAAATGTGTTTAAATCGTATAAATTATGTATTATTTTAATGTATGTACTTGATATTAAATTCAAAATCATCGTCTGAAATCAAATAATGCTAGTTCATTGTGGAATTTTAAATTGCTATTAAACAAACGTGGTATCAACATCCAAATGGGAAGATTATGATAACATTTAAGTTTTTTCATTTTCAGTCCCTTCAAACTCCCAATTTAGAAAGTGATTACAGGCTTTCTTATCAAGCGTATTTGCCTTTCAAACCAGTTGCCTATTTAACTATGGCTTCAGCAATTAACTGTGTTGATACGACCTTGAGTTCACCTTCCCTGTATTGTAGTCGACTGATGAATGTTCAATAGAAACCGGTTTCACCTTGCAATTGCTCAGCGGTGACGGGTTACTTTGGGTTCTCATTTGATCTGTATGACTTGGATCATCATCATGATAATAATAATACTAATTTTAACGCCTAGTATCCAGTCCAGGACTGCTCAACGGCGATACACATGGCGATGCAAAAATGTATATGATCATGCAGTTACGAATATAACATCGTGTTTGCTATGCAGATTGTTAATGATGTAAGGTCTCCTAAATTAAGCAAATAAAGAATAAAGAAAAGAAAATAATAATCTAAACATGAAGTTCATTTAAATCTCGGCTTACGGTAAATCGATTAAGGACAATAGTGCGTACCTTCTAGCGATTATTTATTTCCCCTAGTTTCAATCGAAGATCATAACATTTATACAATACATTTATTTACACAATGATACAATTATATATGCAAATACACCATTTAGAAAATTATTTGTAAATTTGAAAACAGTGTTAATACAGAGAGTTTATATCAAATACATTCTTGAGTTATACAGTGCTAATAGATACGTACATATAGTTATTCATAGTCACATTGTAATAAATGATGTTTTAGATCGTGTCCATATAATGAGAATTGTAGAATAATACATTCCCAAGTACTTTGGTCAATATATTGATAAAGCTCAGTTTCACCACCAAACAAAAAGGCAAGCATATCAATTTCATCTTGCAGTTCAAAAGCAACACCCAGCTAACACAGAAACGTTCCTACAACGTTTCTGAAACGTTACCTTTTGGTTTCAGAAACGTTTTGAAAAACGTTTCTGCAACGTAATTTTGTGGAGTTTTTTTTTCGTTTCAGAAACGTTGTAAGAAAACGTTTTGAAGAAACGTTCAGGAAACCTTTGAGAAACTTTCGACCTGGTGTTGTTTGTGGCTTATTTGTACTTTTAAAAAGTTACTGTTGTACATTTACCAATCGAACAAAGTTGGGTTTACTCCATCTTGGCCTCACACATGTAGAAAATGCAACTGAGAAACCCAAAAGTATGTTATAACCTTTAGAGAGAAAACATTTTTAGTGAAATCCGACATCCACACATGTTAAGATTTCTGGTTTGCATTTTCCAGTTGTGCGTTCCAAAAACAACCCCTACGTTTCTAGAGGTATCACCTTTTCAATCATTAAGGCAATGTCAACAAATATTCCGGACGCAACCATACAATGCATTTAAAAGCCGTTTCTCAAGTCATTAAAGTTAGTTTCATCACAGGATATCTATATGGTGATTATGAAAAAAATAAACTGCACTGAAATCGAAGCTACCTGTGTGAAAAATATGGACAAAGTCCATCGCAAATAATGCCGCATTGGCTCTTAAATCTCTCTACTTTTTCAAGCTTTTAAAACAGCACAATTCACAGTTTCAAATTAACTCGAAATACTTTAAAATTCAACACATTGAATTTACTGCTAGAGCAGATTAAGACAGTAAAATTAATTTCTCCTTAAGTTAAATAACAATAAGATTTCTCCTTAAGTCAAAAGCTTTATTTCGCTGAATTTACAGGTACATTGTATGAGATCACGTTATCTTCATCCATGTCATGCCAACAATAGGTCCGCCGTCACTGAAAAAACAAATCTCTCATTTATTAGTCAATTCTTAGCACATAAGATAGCTACAGTATTGAATAAGATAATGAAATCAATATGTTAATCTATACCGTCAATATATATGTCGAACTACATATAAAACTACCATATCTCAAATAATTTATAAGTATAACAAATTTATTTTCATGTCTTAGATGACTTGTATGACAATAATTTTTATTTACTTAAAATATTTGTAAATACATGTATCTCATTATTTGAAATATAAATAGCACAGAGAACTAGTAACTAATTAATGTGATGTGTAGTCAATTCGTTAATAACAGCATAATATAACGCTTCATAATTTCATACACAGATTTGACCACAGGATTTTGTCAACTTCTTAGATAGAGTAAATAGTACTAAAAATATATATATACGTTTAGACTTTACTGTGGATAGTCGCTTTGTGCCGTGAGGTCAAACGTCGAATAAATATGCCTTATATTTTTAAGAATAAAAAATTCATCTTTAATTTTGTAGGTGACCAGGCGATTGCTAAGACAAACGATTATACTAGGATTTACGGTACATGAAGCCGCCTAGCTACTTGCAATAAATGGTGCTAACAATATATACTCATAAAACATTGAATAAGCAAGTAGTAATTATTTATCAAAAACAGATTACATATTTGACCTGGCATTTATTCAAGTGACTGTAAGGCGAATATGAATAATTAAAAAGTGAAAAAACCCAACCATCTGCATTACATTGTTGAATTAAACCCGGCTTTTATTCATGACAGGTAATTTCTTTAGTAGGTTTTACGGTATTTATAAAATACACGGTCATAGTAGATTATTTAATGAGTAAATCGCATATTACAGAATCAACTTATTCTATAATTACGTTTCGTTTTAAATATTCATACATTGAAGTGATAGATGTTAGGAATATTGTAGTATGAAATCAGCGAGTTCGGCTTGATGTGCAAATCCGAGCCAGTGCCTGTTCGTCACACGTAATATTCTCGGCTTGTGTCGGTCGACGTACACTTGAGCGACCCCGAATGTACAACATTGTTGCATCTAAGACTGTTGAGTCTCGAATGTTTTCTCTTTAACCCTTTGGGTGCTGTCTAAGTATCCAAAATACTCTATTTGGTTTTTGGTTGTTAGTTTGTTAGTTTGTTTGCTGTTTGTTTGTTGTTGTTTTTTGTGGGGGTGAGGCTTTAGAATGTGTCATTAAAAAAGTTAGACGATAATTTTACTTGACTTTTTAAACAGAAGTTTATAAAGTGATAATATTTCAGTACTAGATCTAAAAACTAATGCAGTTGCAAAGTTGAGAAATAAGTATTTCTATTAAGTCACATCTACATGATTTGAATTGAATAAAGATATGAGATGTGAGATTTGAGATCTTTATAAATAATTTTCAATGTCGTGTATTAAAGGGACAGTAGCACGTTTTTAGGGGATAAGGTGATGTCAGGCAAAATGAAAATTAATGGTTCCAATTGAAAGACAAAGTATTTAAACTAAATGAAGCAGTACATGTTAGTTCGATGTACAGATCAGTGTCAGTTATATTCGGACGGTGAAATTTTTTCCATAGACTCTCGTGTTAAATTAGTGTAGCATAAATAATTTTCATGAAAGAAATTCGTGCTGGATCTTACTGTTGCACATAGAAGAAATGGAAACGTGTCCCATAGATCACCATTATAAACGTGTACACATTAATGTACACAATTTGATAAAATTGAATCCGTTCCCTAGATAATCAATGAAAAATTACAAAGAATTATTAGGTTGTAGCTGAGATGATTTGTTATAATCGTGCAAAAATTGAACAGATTGCGACGGAAAATAAATGCATTTACATTTTTGCTACACTTGCTTAACATGTATGTCTATGGAAATAACGTCTATAAACAAAACATGATATAGGGAAACGATAAGTACATATCCGTGAAAATGATTTATGCTACAGTAAAATAATATCTACGGGGATAACGTCAACTTTGACATAAAAATGGCACACTATTGTATATATTTGTAAACTGCGTCCACGCGATCCAGTCATTTATGAAAGCGGCCGTCCAAAGTGCGTTCGCTTTGGCACCAAGGGGGTTAAACGTAAAACCCGTAATTTCAGTAACGTCAAAATAGGTTTAGTAGACAGGCTAAAGGCTATATAGTAAGGCCAGTGTGTCAAGTGATAACAAAACTTCTCATCAAATGGTTATAATGTTATATTACAGAGTAGGGAAGTACGTAAATGTTTAAAACAAACATGTTATTTCAATTTCAAGCTTACTTTCGATCTGTTTCCAAGTCACGTCATATTGTCAGCGTTTTATAAATCCGTGTCATCAACAGCACAAACTTCAGAACATCGGGAATCGGGACCCAAGTGGAAACTGTAGAACATAAAAAAACATGGTAAAACATTGTCATGGCATCTCTAGAAGAATTAAATTGACGCGAATATTAGATTCCAATACATCGTACTTTTGCATGACAGTAAACATGAGGTTTGAATAGTAAACTGCATAAACAACAGAACTTACGGTACTGAATAGGCCTACTCTTCGGGTTCATCCTCCATTATAGATGTGCAGATATTTCAGCAAAAAGCCTGACGGCATCGGAACATGATTGGAATCTAAATGAGAGAATAATGAAAGAAATTTTAAATGAGAAATTATACCTGGGGCACATATTTGAAAAACAACACACCAATGGACACTTGCAACTAAAGTTACAAGTTAGCTATAGGCTTCTTTTATAAGATCAACATACTTTCAAACTACATATGTCCCGCTACCTTTAGATATTTATAATAGAAACGCAGGAAATACACGTACCTTGTAACAGACTTCAGCTTTCAAGACTTTTGACAGTGCGCCTTCCCGTTACCATCGCTGTGTCAATGTGTGACGTCATGTTATGACGTCATAATGCATAGTGACGTTTCTTGCGGTATTTGACGGCCAACTTGTATGATGAAATTCATTGAATGTTTTTACCTTCTGTCTAATAAACTCGAGTTTGCGTAATGGAATTGACTTATTTAGCACACTCATTTTTACAAACATGAGAAACATTAATGTTAGCTTGGTGATTGAAACTATTGATGAATATTTTTCAATGAAAAACTGAAACGTTTTATAAACATTTCCACAACGTTTTCTTCCTTTGGATTCGAAACGTTTTCAAAACGCTACAAAAACGTATATGAAAAACATTTCTGTAAAGTTTCAAAGAAACGTCACGAGAACGTTTCTTCAATACGTTTCTAAAACGTTGTGCAGAAACGTTTCCAGAAATGTTTCTAAAACGTTGTATAAACGTTTCTTGGAAACGTTTCTCACAGAAACTTTCAGGAAACGTTTTAGAAACGTTTTGTGTTAGCTGGGCAGAAACATTAACTTCAAAAAGATCTATCATCCTTTTTTACTCGTAAAGTGAAATAAGGTCTTACGAAATTGGCATTATTTTAACAGTTCTAAAAACGATCAATGGATTATTTCTCTCAATACATCTTAGTTTACTACATGTAATATCAATGTGCACTATGAGCCCCCTCGCGTCAACCATAAGAATTATAGAGACCTACTTTTAAAAGGTTATGTCATCGTATCGTATGATTAGCCTTTCACAAGTTGCAGATTGCGAAAGAGAAGACAGACAGACAGAATATTTTATTAATGTCTCACTCGTAGATACAAGTCATAAAATTATATAATAATAAATAATAAAGTAAGCTACGACCAGCCGCTCAGCGACTTATGAGAGACAATAAATCATTACAAATACAGAAATAAATGAAAGAGCTAAAATGTACACATAGGTAAGAAGATATAAACACATATTAACAACATGGAAATTCTAAAAGACAATTCAACAAGTACAAGCACTCAGGTGCTCAGGAGTATCACAGACAGACAGACAGACAGACAGACAGTTTATTATTTATTGGTTTATCACATGACGAAATATTTACACTACAGCCATGTGATTACCCAGTCCACAGTTCGAGGAGTACAATGTCATTCAGATTCATTCAACCATTGAACAGGTAGCAATGAGTAACAGCAATGTAATTAACAGTTAAAATAGAGTTCTACTATTTGCCTGTTTCTGCCAGGAGAGTTATCGTAAATACAATTGTAGTTATGTTATGTTCATAGGCAATATAGCTAAGCTCGTATGACATGTAATATCACAATTGGTGAGTTATTCGTAGTGAATATATATTTCCTTCTTGTTTTAGAGGCACTTAAAGGGGCAGTAGCACGTTTTTTGAAAAAAAAAATATTTTAAATTTTTCACTTATATTAGTACGTTAATGTTAAATGTATTATTTTGATAGTGTCAAAAATTTTATTACACAAACCAATCATCTATAATCAGAGAACAAATTATAAAAGTCTTTATATTCGTCTTGTTTAAGAAAAGAAATGCATGGCTGAACTTTACCATATGTGATTATTAGTGCCTCATTAAGTTTCAATACGGGTTATTCCCATCTACCCAGCCCTGCGTTAATTAATCCTATCTATTAGGGATTAGGATTAGGCTGGCTAGCCTCGGTGAAGGGGGAGAAAGTTACTTGTGAATTTATATCCATGTAATTTTAAATCCAGGAGAAAAATGTATGTAGACAGTGAAGTAAACTTTACCAGTGACGAATTGGTATTTATTTCAAAGCCATTTTCATTTGAAGTACATGGATACTTTTATTTATATTTTTTTACAGCTAGTGTGTTGTTGCTTAATAATAGACTACTTTAAACAAAATTACGAATTTTTTTATTTTTGAACATTCTTCTGCGACGGTACCTTTGACAAGTCACCTGAGATCTTCACCCAGCTGTATTCCATCCATGCGTTTGTGGATGGTAAGATGTTCCCTCTAGTTTATGGACTACTCCCCAACAAGAAGCAGACAACCTACCAACGGTTCTTCAGTCACGTGAAGGACTTTGCTGCAGCCAACAACATCATCATCGCTCCCACATTTGTCTTTACTGACTTTGAAGTTGCAGCACAAAATGCAGTGACCACTGTGTTTCCGGGTACCACCACGAAGGGCTGTTTTTTCCATTATAGCCAGGCTATATGGAGAAATGTACAAAAGCATGGACTGACGCAGCAGTATGCAGACAACCCCCACGTCACGAAGCTTGTACGTCGTGCAATTGCCCTACCCCTGGTTCCTCTGGACAAAGTAAGTGACATGTGGCTGTATGCCCTGGAATCATCCCCTGACGATCCATCGACTGAAGGATTCAAGGACTACGTGACAGGCTACTGGGTTGAAGGTGACCATGGTCGTCAGATGTGGAACCACTACAACACCGTCGGTCCCAGAACAACGAACCACGTTGAGGAGTGAAGCTGACAACTGTAACATCGGAGTGCCACCCAAACCTCTTCAAAACCATCAGCTTCTTGAAGAAGGAGCAGGCTTACACTGAGGCCTGCATCATACAGCTGAATCACGGTGGCAGTAGCACGTTTTTGGATAATCTTATATTTTAAATATTTCACTGATAATTGTAAGTTAATGCTAAATGTATGATATTGACAGTGTCAACAATCTCATTACAAAAGCCAATAATCCATAGTCAGAGGACAAAGAATATAGATTCACATAAAATCAATTAGCGGCCATTGTATGTGGACACCCTTAATTCATGTTGTGTAAGAAAAAGGAATCGCATGACCAAACTTTACGTTATATATTTGAATTATTAATGCTCCATTTAGTTTAAATACACTGTCTTTCAATTGGAACCATTTATTTTCATTTCCCTGACATCACCTTATATTCCCCTTAAACGTGCTTCTGTCCCTTTTAGGAGTTATGATAAGTTAACATCTTTTTATATCAGGTCATCTGTGATTTCCAATTCAAATTGTTTCCGCGTTTAAAGAGCTAGAGGTAAACACTATATGAACACCTGCCTGTAGTTTTTTTTGGACTATGTATAAAATCAATCAATCAATCAATCAATCAATCAATCAATCAATCAATCAATCAATCAATCAATCAATCAATCAATCAATCAATCAATCAATCAATTAATCAATCAATCAATTAATCAATCAATCAATCAATCAATCAATCGGTGCTCATTTGGTATGGCGCTCTTGAGGCAATCTCATTAAAATAAGTTGGTAATTTAGGGCAGTGTAGCAAATAGATCACATTTTAATAAGATTGCTCTTGAAGTTTCAGAACAGCCCTTCGTTGTGGTAAAGATTTCGTCTTTCGTTCCGTTTATTTGAGGAGACCTCCTGTTGTTTCGTATTTAGTAAAAAAACATTTACAAAAAGGTTAAATGGTAAAACTTTATTACGAAATATTAATCCTAAGAAACTGCTGAAGGTAATCATTTAAAAAAACCTTATATGAATGTAAAGTTATAGATTCACCATTTTGTAAATTTTGTAAGGCATTCAATCATTCATCATATATTGACTATACCAATGCAATTTTGTCCCAAAAAAACTGTGGCAGGATCTACTACTATGGATTGAAAAAGAAATTGGCCCCCACTTGGATCTAAATATACAAACAATAATTCTGGTATTCAAGGAAAGAAGGAACGATGTCCTCAATCCTTGTTATCTTAACAAAGAAACAGACGGTTATGATATTGCATTATGCTATACATTGAAGTAGCAGTGTGTGATGAGATTGAAACTAAACTGAATAAACCATATTGCTTTAATCAAATATAATACAATTTGTAAAAATAATAAACTACTAAGTTCTTCAAATATCGCACTTCATCAATTTTAATGAATAAAAAACTACATGACAATACACTTTCATTGGAATTCTCTAATTTTTATTTTTATGTATCGTAAAATCGCTTACGCTTCAAACCATATTGCTGTAATCAAATTTGATAAAATTTGTAAAAATAATAAAATGTAAACTACTAAGTTCTTCAAATATCGTACTTCATAAAATTTAATAAATAAAAATCTACATGAATATAACTTCTTTGAGAGGCATTTTAGAAGTTGGAATGACAATAATGCTGAGGAATATATGGATGACAACTTCTACTTTTTTTACTTTAACGTCGCATACAATGAACAAAGAAGTTGTCATCCATATATTCCTCAACATTATTACATTAATATACACTTTTATTGGAATTTTCTAATTTTTATTTTTATGTATCGTAAAATCGCCTACGCTTTAAACCATATTGCTGTAATCAAATATAGTACGTTTTTGATTAAACGTCATTATTTTTACTTACCGTAGACAAGTGACCTTAGCCTTGTTAGCCATATAACATGTAATCGACTCATTCCCACAGAAGTAATGAAAACATCATTACGCAGATCAATCAGAGTTACCCGCCCGTCACTAGTCCACTGTGTGGCGTGACCTGTCATCCAATTAGAATCATTCACATTACCTAGGAGTCCCAATTAACGACGGATGCGTAAGAGGGGAGGCGGGACGGGTATGACGACGGTCACTTGTCTACGGTAAGTAAAAATAATGACGTTTAATCAAAAACGTACTATTATTTAGTTACTAACCTCCGACAAGTGACCTTAGCCTGATACCACTGTAGGAGGCGGGTAGAATTCGTCGCATAGCGGTAACTCTCAAGATTGCTCTGATGATCGGCGACCTAGCGAGCGGCCGTTCTAATGAGGATTAATTGTCTGACCTCTCGCGGTCGACGATCCCTAATTAAAACACCACAAAACCACTATAACCATTCAACAAGCAAGTTTATTAAATGGGTTGAGAGCCCCTCTCAACTCGTGAGGCCCTGTTAGCGTGGATGGTTGCGCCCCCTGCCAGGGGGGGCCCCCGTGGTTCGCTGCTGGGCAAAGACCTGCGCCCCCAGACGGGCTACGCCCTCCAGGTCCTCCGTGGAGACATCGCGCAGGTAATGGTTGGCGAACACCAAGCCCGACTTCCAGAAACAGCCGGCCATGATGTCCGCCACTGACAAGTTGCTGTGCAGTGCCATAGTCGCCGATATGGCCCTGATCTCATGCGGGTTGGTCCGCGCCGGCGCCGGCAGTCCAGCCGCCTTGTAGGCGTCCACTACTGCCGACCTGAGATAAACTCCCAGCTGCCTCTTGTCCAACTCCTTTGAGCTTGTCTGGGAGTGAGGCAAGAAGAGCCTGCGCCTCCCCTGTCTCAGCGTGCACGTCTTTTCCACGTAGATGCGCAGAGCGCGTACCGGACAGAGGAGGCGTTCCTGTTCGTCCGTGGGCTCGATAGCCGAGGAGATTGACGGCAGTGTGAACGTCCGTCCACGCTCGTCAGCGCCCTGGTTCTTACACAAGAACTCCGGTGCTAGACCCAAAGTCGCTGACCCTCCATCTCTCACCTCAAACCTGAGCAAATCAGCTTGCAGCGCGTGCAACTCTGATATTCTGGCCGCTGACCCCATTGCCACTAAGAAGCAAGTCTTAATGGTGAGACGCAGCAGCGTCGTGTCCGTCAGCGGCTCATAGTGCTCAGACTTGAGGTGATTCAAAACTATCGCCAGATCCCACTCTGGCGGTCTCAGTTTGTGGCGGCCATCCACGTTCCTGTACGTCCTAATGAGCTCCTTAAGGACCGAGGTGTTCAAGTCGGGGTCCTTTTTGCGAAGGACGGACAAAATGGCCGCGAGGTTCGTGTTGATGGAGGAAGCCTTAAGCTTCCTCACTGTGCGTAGGTGGACCAGGTAATCCGCGACCTGGGGCACCGTTACCGACCGCACATCGAACCCCTTCCCTTCGCAAAAGGTCATGAAAGCAGCCCATTGGAAATCGTACAGCTTGCGCGTGGATGACCGCTGTGAGGTCGCCACTGCGCTGGCTACCGCTTCCGAGAACCCTGCGCTCCTCATTCCGTCTTGGAGACAACCCATACGTGCAGATGTAGAACCTGAGGGTTCTCGTGCACCCGTCTGCTTGGGTTGCTCCTGAGAAGGTCCCACCTGGATGGCAGGGGAACCGGCTCCTGAGCGCAGAGTCTCCGGAGGGGGACATACCACGGCCTTGCCGGCCAGTTCGGTGCGACCAGGAGCAGACGCAGGCGTCTCGTCTCCTGGACTTTTGCCACCACTTGAGTCAGAATGGCGGGGGGGGGGAAAAGCGTAAGCGTCCATCCCCTCCCATCCTAACGCGAGCGCGTCTAATCCCCATGCCAGAGGGTCTGGCACTGGGGATACGTATACCGGCAGCTGGTGATTGAGCCGTGTCGCGAAGAGGTCGACATGCGGCCTGCCGAACTGGAGACAGATCGCCTCGAACACTCGAGGGTGCAACATCCACTCCGTGGAGGGAGGTTTGTCCGGGCGAGAAAGAGCGTCCGCAAGGACGTTCTTTGCTCCCGGGATGTGCACCGCTCTTATTGAGATGTTGAGTTCGTCTACCAGTCGAAACAGCTCCATCACCAGCTGTAACAACGATCCCGCCTTGGTCGATCCTTGCTTGTTGATCGACCAGGCTGCCGTCGAACTGTCTGTGTGGACACACAGCACCTGGTTCCCCAGACGATCCGACCAGTGATCGATCGCCAGACGTATGGCATTCAACTCCAGGAAGTTGATGTGAAGCTCGGCTTGCGCCGGCGACCACACGCCCGCCGCCTGGTCGGTCCCCAGGTGCGCGCCCCACCCCTGGGTAGAGGCGTCCACATACAACTGGCTCCCGGCGGGGGGTTGCCGGAGGGGAACCCCCGCCAAGACGTTGCTCTCGTCCTGCCACCATCGTAGGTGGTGAATGAGGTCCTGCGGCATCCTGATGTGATGGCCGCAAGATACCTCCCGAACGTGCCCGTTCAGTACTATTTGGAGGGGCCGGAGGTGAAGCCTCCCCCTCCTCGTGAAGTCTTGAGCTGAGGTCAAGAATCCTAGCAGACGTTGCCACCGTCGGAGCGAGAGAGGCCCGCGACACGCGTCCGCTAGGAGTTCCCTGTAACGGCCCATCCGTTCCTCCGTGACAAAGGCCTTGTCCTGCGTCGTGTCCAGACGGACGCCTAGGAAGACGAGCGACGTCGTCGGTACTAGATCCGACTTGTCCAGATTGACAAGCCAACCCAGGCGTCTGAACAGAGCGATCACAAAGTCCCTTTGTTCTGAGCTGAGGGTTCTGAGGGTTCTCGTGCACCCGTCTGCTTGGGTTGCTCCTGAGAAGGTCCCACCTGGATGGCAGGGGAACCGGCTCCTGAGCGCAGAGTCTCCGGAGGGGGACATACCACGGCCTTGCCGGCCAGTTCGGTGCGACCAGGAGCAGACGCAGGCGTCTCGTCTCCTGGACTTTTGCCACCACTTGAGTCAGAATGGCGGGGGGGGGGAAAAGCGTAAGCGTCCATCCCCTCCCATCCTAACGCGAGCGCGTCTAATCCCCATGCCAGAGGGTCTGGCACTGGGGATACGTATACCGGCAGCTGGTGATTGAGCCGTGTCGCGAAGAGGTCGACATGTGGCCTGCCGAACTGGAGACAGATCGCCTCGAACACTCGAGGGTGCAACATCCACTCCGTGGAGGGAGGTTTGTCCGGGCGAGAAAGAGCGTCCGCAAGGACGTTCTTTGCTCCCGGGATGTGCACCGCTCTTATTGAGATGTTGAGTTCGTCTACCAGTCGAAACAGCTCCATCACCAGCTGTAACAACGATCCCGCCTTGGTCGATCCTTGCTTGTTGATCGACCAGGCTGCCGTCGAACTGTCTGTGTGGACACACAGCACCTGGTTCCCCAGACGATCCGACCAGTGATCGATCGCCAGACGTATGGCATTCAACTCCAGGAAGTTGATGTGAAGCTCGGCTTGCGCCGGCGACCACACGCCCGCCGCCTGGTCGGTCCCCAGGTGCGCGCCCCACCCCTGGGTAGAGGCGTCCACATACAACTGGCTCCCGGCGGGGGGTTGCCGGAGGGGAACCCCCGCCAAGACGTTGCTCTCGTCCTGCCACCATCGTAGGTGGTGAATGAGGTCCTGCGGCATCCTGATGTGATGGCCGCAAGATACCTCCCGAACGTGCCCGTTCAGTACTATTTGGAGGGGCCGGAGGTGAAGCCTCCCCCTCCTCGTGAAGTCTTGAGCTGAGGTCAAGAATCCTAGCAGACGTTGCCACCGTCGGAGCGAGAGAGGCCCGCGACACGCGTCCGCTAGGAGTTCCCTGTAACGGCCCATCCGTTCCTCCGTGACAAAGGCCTTGTCCTGCGTCGTGTCCAGACGGACGCCTAGGAAGACGAGCGACGTCGTCGGTACTAGATCCGACTTGTCCAGATTGACAAGCCAACCCAGGCGTCTGAACAGAGCGATCACAAAGTCCCTTTGTTCTGAGCTGAGGGTTCTGAGGGTTCTCGTGCACCCGTCTGCTTGGGTTGCTCCTGAGAAGGTCCCACCTGGATGGCAGGGGAACCGGCTCCTGAGCGCAGAGTCTCCGGAGGGGGACATACCACGGCCTTGCCGGCCAGTTCGGTGCGACCAGGAGCAGACGCAGGCGTCTCGTCTCCTGGACTTTTGCCACCACTTGAGTCAGAATGGCGGGGGGGGGGAAAAGCGTAAGCGTCCATCCCCTCCCATCCTAACGCGAGCGCGTCTAATCCCCATGCCAGAGGGTCTGGCACTGGGGATACGTATACCGGCAGCTGGTGATTGAGCCGTGTCGCGAAGAGGTCGACATGCGGCCTGCCGAACTGGAGACAGATCGCCTCGAACACTCGAGGGTGCAACATCCACTCCGTGGAGGGAGGTTTGTCCGGGCGAGAAAGAGCGTCCGCAAGGACGTTCTTTGCTCCCGGGATGTGCACCGCTCTTATTGAGATGTTGAGTTCGTCTACCAGTCGAAACAGCTCCATCACCAGCTGTAACAACGATCCCGCCTTGGTCGATCCTTGCTTGTTGATCGACCAGGCTGCCGTCGAACTGTCTGTGTGGACACACAGCACCTGGTTCCCCAGACGATCCGACCAGTGATCGATCGCCAGACGTATGGCATTCAACTCCAGGAAGTTGATGTGAAGCTCGGCTTGCGCCGGCGACCACACGCCCGCCGCCTGGTCGGTCCCCAGGTGCGCGCCCCACCCCTGGGTAGAGGCGTCCACATACAACTGGCTCCCGGCGGGGGGTTGCCGGAGGGGAACCCCCGCCAAGACGTTGCTCTCGTCCTGCCACCATCGTAGGTGGTGAATGAGGTCCTGCGGCATCCTGATGTGATGGCCGCAAGATACCTCCCGAACGTGCCCGTTCAGTACTATTTGGAGGGGCCGGAGGTGAAGCCTCCCCCTCCTCGTGAAGTCTTGAGCTGAGGTCAAGAATCCTAGCAGACGTTGCCACCGTCGGAGCGAGAGAGGCCCGCGACACGCGTCCGCTAGGAGTTCCCTGTAACGGCCCATCCGTTCCTCCGTGACAAAGGCCTTGTCCTGCGTCGTGTCCAGACGGACGCCTAGGAAGACGAGCGACGTCGTCGGTACTAGATCCGACTTGTCCAGATTGACAAGCCAACCCAGGCGTCTGAACAGAGCGATCACAAAGTCCCTTTGTTCGGTCAGAACTGACAGGGAGCAGTGGCTCCCGAACCCGTCGTCCAGGTACATCGCGAACTGGATGTCGTGCCTGTGAAGGAACTGGACGATGGGTTGGGTCACCCGGGTGAACAACCAAGGGGCTGTCGCAATCCCGAAGGGCAACACCTTCCACTGGAAGTGACGACCCGCCAGGACGAATCGGAGGTACTTGCAATCCGCGGGGCAGATTGGGATATGCAGGTACGCGTCCTGGAGGTCCAGCGACACCATGCGGCTGTATGGTTGTAGCAACCGCATGATAGACCGCACGGTCAAGAGCCGAAAATATGGCGGCCGCTCGAGGTAGGAGCGGTTGAACTGTTTCAAGTCGTGAATCAGCAGCCATTTTTTCGGGTCCTTTTTCGGTCTCACGAATACTGGAGAGTAGAACCCCGGTGTCAGACCTTGGAGCGGAAGCTCGCTCACCGCCTCCTTGGTGATTAGGATCTCCACTTGTTCCAGTGTGCGCGCGAGCCGTTCCGGCTCTAGCGGACGTTCCACTGGCGAACAAGTCAAAGGGGGGCGGGTGTGCACGGGTATACGAAACCCACGCTCCAGTGTCAGACAGACGTACTCGTCCAGGCCCAACTGCCTCCAGTTGGCCACAAACGTTGAGAGACGGCCTCCAACGGCCCCGTCTCGAACCTCTACCGCTGCCGGCGGCAGGAGAGGAGGCGCCCAGGAGTCACCTCTTCTTGTGGGTTCCTCCATAGGCGCGTCCCTTGCCCTGCAACTTGCTGGGTGTCCTTTTGGGAGAGGGGCCGGCGTTGTAGCCGCCGCGGCCCTTGCCTGGCCGGCCCCCGTCCCGAAAGGAAACCCCGCCGGTCCTAGAGCCGGCGGGGGATTGCGGAGTGCCACCCTTCCGCTTCTTCGGTGTCGTCACCGCCGAAGAGACCCTGCCACCTCCCGCTGCCAAACGGTTGGTGAGCTCCTGTTGTTGGGTCTCCTGGCGGTGTCGCAGAGCCTCTGCGACCTGTCCGTCGAACAGCGTCGACGACGCTGCTGGAGCGCTCCTGAGGCGGGTGCGCATCTCCGCCGGGAGATTTGTGCGCGCGAGAAATCCGTCCCGCCTCAGGTTAGTGACCCCCGCTGAGATGCGGGAGGCACTTAGCATGATTTGGGCTAGGTTCCCTGCCACGGAACAGAACCCCCGATACAGTGCTCTCGCCCCTTTCTCCATCCCCGCCTCCTTGGAGAAGGCGGCCATGGCCTGACAAGCATGGGCGACGGAGTTCGCCATGCCCAGAATGCTTCTGGCCTCCTTGTCCAGGTGGGACAGGTGCCCGTCAGACACTGAATGGCCGACTCCTGGCGCTGCCACACGCCTGATATCGTCATCCAAGACGGGGGGAGAAAGCGGTATGGGAGAAGAGGCGACCGGGAGCCCCGACCTCTGACGATCCGAGATCACCAGAGGCGGAACAAGACGGCCCGGCGCCGCGGATGACACGTGGGTGTCAAAGTCCTTCGCTGCTGTCAGGAGAAGGCGGTGGGGAGGGAAGCGGACGCTTCGCGGACTCACTACCTCCTCCTCCTGACAGAAGGTCTCGAAACGTGCCTGTTTGGAGAAACTGCACTCTTCATCCACCTCCTGTAGGGTCAGCTGACACCAGTCAGCGATGGCCGCCATCCTCTCACCCTGATCAGGTGCCTCCTCCTCACGTAGGCCGCCTGCGGCGGACAACGGAGGAACGCGAGGGGGGGAATCCCCCTCGGTTCTGTCCCCAGACAGCGACCCTGGTGAGGGAGGCACTGACGTGTCCGATGGGGAGGGAGGCGGCGACACCAGCGTCACCCGACGGACGCGCCTGGGCGGCGGCGTCACAGGAGGTGGTGAAGGCGGGGCCTTCCCGCCTTGATCCCCAGATCCCTTCTGGGTGAATTCCTCCAACATCGTCTTGACCGATGTGAGGATCTCGTTCTTAAACGACTTGGCGTCGAAGGAAGCATGACGCGACTCCCTGGCGCGCTTCTTACCCTTCTTAGCCTTCTTCCGTCGCTCCTCCCGAGGGGGGGAGGGGGGACCGTGATCGGAAGGCTCCTCTGGTGACGAGTCACGAGGCGGTGACACGTCAGGGAGCAAGTCCCGAGACAGCGGGTCGCGGACCGACTTGTCCGAACGGAGGGACCCCACGTCCGACGCCAGGGAGGACGGCAAGTCAAACTCCCCTGCGTCCTCGGAAATGATGAGGTCCGACCTCTCCGGCGACACGCGCCTGCCTGCGGCGGCAGACGCACCCGGGGTGGGGCGCCTAGTAAACTTGCAGCGGCTCTGCGACTCGCTCTTCCGGATGGAAGAGCGGTAACGCCTGTGCTGCTCTGGGGAGAGATCCTCGCACTCCGCACACCGGTTATCCGCCGGGCAAGTGTTCCTACACAGGCGACAGACGACATGAGGGTCGTAGCTCGCCGACTTGCGTGACCCGCACCGTCCGCAGTACGCCCGGTACGGGGTCGCTGAGTCGCAGCGAACTAAGTCCATCTCCTGTGAGGCGGCAAGCGCGACCTACACTAGCGCGCGAGTGTCAAGAAGACGGCAGGCGGCAGGCGGTAGGCGGTAGGCGGCACGCGCCTATCCAATAACCCCGTCAAGAAGACGGCAGGCGGCAGGCGGCAGGCGGCAAGCGCCCGTCCAGACGCCTAAGAAATCCCTCGCCTAGCAGACGGCAGGCGGCAGGCGGCAGGCGGCAAGCGCCCGTCCAGACGCCTCCGAGATCTATCGCCTAGCAGACGGCAGGCGGCAGGCGGTAGGCGGCAAGCGCCCGTCCACACGCCTAAGAGATCTGTCGCCTAGAAGACGGCAGGCGGCAGGCGGCAGGCGGCAAGCGCCCGTCCAGGCGCCTAAGCGAACTATCGCCTAGAAGACGGCAGGCGGCAGGCGCACACGACAACCGAAGCTGTCACGCAGAGGGGTAGAGCGACCGTCCAGACGCCTCCGAGATCTATCGCCTAGCAGACGGCAGGCGGCAGGCGGCAGGCGGCAAGCGCCCGTCCAGGCGCCTAGCGAACTATCGCCTAGAAGACGGCAGGCGGCAGGCGGCAGGCGCACACGACAACCGAAGCTGTCACGCAGAGGGGTAGAGCGACCGTCCACCCCCGGGCTGCACGGGCTGCACGTGCAAGTCAACCCGCGCTCCAACAAACCAAGTCAACACGGCTGTGTTAACTACAAACACCCCTGTCAGAGCACCGAATTCACTCACGAGGAATGAACACGACGAAAGACAGCGGGGATACTTAACTAAGGTAAGCAATAGAGTCAGAAACAACAAAACACGTTAATTATATAGCTCAATACAATCGGGAGAGATACAGAAATACGTCTGCACACTACCGACTCTGTAATGTGAATGATTCTAATTGGATGACAGGTCACGCCACACAGTGGACTAGTGACGGGCGGGTAACTCTGATTGATCTGCGTAATGATGTTTTCATTACTTCTGTGGGAATGAGTCGATTACATGTTATATGGCTAACAAGGCTAAGGTCACTTGTCGGAGGTTAGTAACTAAATAATAATAAAAATTGTAAAAATAGTAAAATGTAAACTACTAAGTTCTTCAAATATCGTACTTAATAAATTTTGATAAATAAAAATCTACATGAATATACACTTTTATTGGAATTGTCTAGTATTTATTTTTATATATCGTAAAATCGCTTTCGTCCCTTGAAAAGAAATCATTACCACGTACAATGAAAAATATAAATTGGATAATTATTTTATATAAGTATCCTCTGGAGGACCTACTATCTATCTATCATTAACTGGTATAACAACATAAGTATAACATAGACAGTCGTTCAGTATTATCTATACATTCCACATGGTATCTATTGATCTATTGTTTAACTGGCATGTGTATCAAAGCTGACGGTTGCCAGTAATGAAATATATTGCAGCCGGTCTCCAGCCGAAAATCGATATTGCACTTTATTCAGTAGAGGCCCGTGTTGAGTTATGTAAACAATGCGACAAAGACTCTGCCCTTCCAATATCCAAATCATAACATCGATTTTGCCAATATTCAACGAAATATTTTACGACTTGCTATATTGGTTCGTGAAACGAACGGCCACCTCACATCGCAGTCCATCAAATAAATGTCATGTAAATAAATTATGGAGACATCAATTGAGTTATAAAACATTAATGGCGGAAGTCCAGCGTTCAGTATAAACGTGTAGTGGTTTTATTTCCATATAGGTTGCCTGAAGTGGTTAATAAAATGTTTTTAATTGATGCTTAACAGGCCAGGGCGTTGGCGTTAAAATTTGTTTTGGTTAAAGTCCGTTCATCAAAAACATTTAATATTTGTAGAGAAATGCCTGACTTGATGTAATGGAATTCTCTTGAATGATTTAGCAGTGGAATACTGTACACGGCTTATATTAATAATCCTTGGTGGTTTATTGTATAAGATCGATAACTTGCGTATATAAAATATGATATCGCATTCAATGAATCATCACATTGCCTAGAATAATCACCGTTATTGTACACTGAGGTCTATACATGCGGAAGGTGTTTTGCGTAAATGCGTACTGTTGTGCGTTAGAGTTAATGCGCACCTTATCATGTAGGTTTTCCATTTCCAAAATCGCACATTTGTCGTGTGAACGGAAAACATGTATGATATTACCCATACAAGCAAGGATACACGAGTGGATATTTTTTTGATATCTGCACATGTGCAGTTTAGTTGATTGGTCGGTTCCTAAGAAAATGAAAGACGATTGGTCGACGGGACTATTTTCACGTTTCATTGATAAATATAACGTGAGCGAATTAAACGCATAACCATAGATATCGCGTGGAACTTAAATTCAGTATAAAGCGTTAAGGCTTTCCAGAAAATTGTGAATTTCAAATGTCGAAAAACTAACTGATTACAAAATATAAGTCTACCAGCGTATGGTTCACATGTGTACTGCCTAACCTTACGATCCAACTCTTTGTTAACGTAATGCTGAGTACCATCAGTTAACGAATCTTCCGATAACTTATACAAAGTATACATTGACGAAATTACAGAAGTCGATATGACATAAAACATATAGTTGATTTGACCTATAATCAAATATGGAACGATTCTATAAATGATTTTCCAAATACCGGGTTTATTTCATCTTTGCTCATGTCACCGGATGAAATAAACCTCGTATTTAGAAAACTACATTAAGTATTATATTCACTTAATCTTTTTTAATGAATTATGTAATTAGGATGACTTTGAAAACTGGAAAGTTACCCACATTTGTTCATATAGCTGAAAGAAGTTCCGGCACCTGGCCAATATATCGTCACTGGTCATAGTGATAATAATCATAATATATCGTCACTGTTGCCTGATAGACATTATGATATTGTGATAAACCGTATTTCCTCGAATACAACCCCGGGGTTCTATTTCGTTCAGTACCCCCTTACCCCCCGGGTTCTATT
The DNA here is from genome assembly GCA_916613615.1 of Steromphala cineraria. NCBI lineage: Eukaryota > Metazoa > Mollusca > Gastropoda > Trochida > Trochidae > Steromphala > Steromphala cineraria. The sequence continues at coordinate 61,605,122 of OU744725.1, read as the reverse complement.
CGAGGCCCGGGTTATAATGGAGGCCGGGTTGTATTTCTTCAGGTCTGAATTGACGTTTCAAAATCTTCTAGGAATGGCGTTTTCATGGAAAATTATTGATCTAGTTCTACATATCTCGTGGCATTTATGTTGATATTCATTCTTTTATCAAAATCCGTATCAATCCCTGCAATATACGGTTTCCGTGAAGTATATACTATCGACATATTATACCAGTATTTATGTTAGACCCGGGTTCTATTCGAGACCCCGGGTTCTATTCGAGACCCGGGTTGTATTAATGTCAGCACCCCCTTACCCCCCGGGTTCTATTCGAGGCCCGAGTTGTAATGGAGGCCCGGGTTGTATTAGAGGAAATACGGTATATGTCACTGATAAAACCTAGTATTTCATTGGTGATTATATAAAAGACATTGTTTGTTTCGAACTTTGTAGATGTGTATGTATATACACTGCCTGCAAGGACAGTATTCTAAAGGGGGGTATAGTAACACTATCTTTTTAAGAGCCTTCTACCAGCCAACAACACTGATTGACGATTTCGTTACACTATCATCCTTTACACACAGTTAATATTATGTATCTACGAATGCTGTCAAATCTGGGGGTCATCTCAATTTTTTTTTTTTTTTTTTTTTTAAAGGGATGATTGCTCTATGACCCGGGGGCCTGTGCCTTTACACAAAGGTGTACACTAAGAGATATTAAGGTACAATTATTGATATTCACTAGTTACAAAATCGCAATGATACCACTAAACCTCACCAAGCTGTTGATCGTAAATCATGAGCAAATGTTAAGATGGGTCTGAAAGGTAATATCTAATGTCCACACTTGAAGGTCAACTCACCGACATTAAACCACAATCTTATAATTAGCAAAATCTAAAACATAATTTATTGGTATTTTTTTAATCATCTACAAAGTGCCGTCGGGCTTTTAGCTTATTAGTGTTTAAAGAAGTTTTCTGGGATCGTTTATTACTATGAATTTTAAGTCTTTCATTTTTTAAATTATCCAATACAAATCAATATTAAAATGATAATGTAATATACACACTGCACAATGAAAGGTTTGTTGCTTTTCAATGGAAATGCCAAAAATAGAAACCAGAAGATGTCGAAAACTCCAAAAAGCACTAATACACATGCTGTTCTACACTTTTGCTCTCGTGAGAAACCAAATTCTGAGATTCAATGGTAACCACAGCAAAATATCCAAAAAAGTATAAAACACCCCAGTCTAAGTAAACCTAGCCTCACTATTATCCGTTACACTGCTATACAGTGTAACGGATAATAGTGAGGCTAGGTTTACTTAGACTGAAAACACCCCAGAAGCACTTCTACGAGCCGTTCCCAATTTCTGGTCATATTTTATTCATGTTTTCACACAACCACTGGAGACAGGTGGACGTGTGCTGCTCTCATTAAGTGTCACAGCTTATACAGTAGTGATTGACGATATGCCACCGGTACATGTCGTCAGACTGATAGAACCATCCATCACCACGATGACGGGAGGACAGGCAAGTTTGACTGGGAAGAATAAAAGGAGCCAAGTCTGGTTATTTTATGAGCGCTTCACTAAAACCTCCTTACCAATGTCATCAGTCTAGGTCAATCTCATTAAAATGATATCTTAATTGCTTCATATGCGTAGCGTAGTGTAGCAAAAAGATCGTATTTTAATAAGATTGCAGTCTAGGTAAACCTATCCTCAATAATACGTGCTACACTCACTATCCATTATTGAGGCTAGGTTTATTTAGACTGCCAATATCATCTAGAAAAATAAGTTGTCACCATTTCGAAAAAAAAGTACCGAGGGTACAGAAGCTCACCTTAAAATGAATGATGTTGTAATATGGTTTAATTGTGGAACCATCTTTTATATGAAAATTGATTATGGCTGCCATCATGTTATTTAGGAGAGTAGCAATTTGTGTATTTGGCTTTGTGTATTTGGAGAAGCATAGTGTGCTGAGCATGTAAACCTGAACTCTGGCTAAGCCCTTATGTGTGGTATTTAAAGACTTGACGGGAGAGAACGTGCATTGTTGTGAAAAATATATATAATTTTACAAAACATAGTTAACTTATGTCCTAAAATGATTTTGTGTCAAGAAGAACTTCTGTTAGATATAGAAATGGTACAAATATCAACTTATCATGTAGATTGCTAAACACAAAGCTTATTGTTGACAAGTTTTGTGTAAGTTGTTATTCTTAGAAAGAACATATCACTGTCATGAGAATACAAGTCTAAATTCCATAACTCTTATTGCATACACATGGCCATATAGCATAATGCTCTACCATATCAATTGGGTCAGGTTGATTATGCAACAGACTAGCAGCTGACACTGTGATGCTAGCAGCCTGTATTGGGATGTGTATTAGAAAAGCATAGTGGACTCAACAGAAATATCTGAACTCTGGTTGACCCCTTATGTGTGGTATTTAAAGGAATATAAGGGAGATACCATTGTTTCAATTTAACATGATGTTTAATGTGATTGGGTTTTTGCAGCTAGTTGCCATAAAGATTTTAAACAAATTAATTAATTATGTTTGTCTTTCATCTTAATTTATTTTAGAAACACTTAAAAATATAGAACAACCTGCATGACAATCTTAAATATTCCATATTCAAGATAATATTATGATTAGTAAGTTCAAATTAGAGAATTTATATGGTGCCAGTGATCACTTGATGAAAGCTTAAAATTTAATAATAATGATGTGTCATCTGCAGCTGAAAAGTCAATATGGCTGCTATCGCGGCCATCTTGGATTCTCAAAACTGAAACGTCTACCTTTCTGTGCGGAATCACTATAGGTATAACATACTCCAATTTCAGAATGATATCTAGATTGGTTTAGGAGAAGTAGTCTTTTTCATGAAATCTAATTGAAAATTCAATATGGCTGCCATGGCGGCCATCTTGGATTCTCAAAACTGAAACGTCTACCTTTCTGTGAGGAATCACCATGGGTATAACATACTACAATTTCAGAATGATATCTGTATTCGTTTAGAAGGAGTAGTCTTTTTCATGAAAGTTTACGGACGGACAGATGGACGGACCGACAGACAGACGGACGACGGACGAAGCGCCACGACATAAGCTCACATAAGGTGAGCTAAAATATCAAATAAAATGCATACAAAAGTTTCATTATCTACAAGGAAGTAGTAGTTGTGGTTGATTTTGTTTTTGAGAAACATCCAAATCATTCTCTTTTCACAGAGGCAGATCAAGTCTTGAAACGTTGATCTAGCCTCTGTTCCACTTAGCAGAGTTTGTTATTTTGGCTACTGGATCATGGCAAAGGCATTGTGATATTAACCAACCTTTCCATCCGAGAAGTGTTGTCATTTGTTGAAAACATTAAAATGGATAGTGTTGCAATTTTTTTCAGCCAGGGGAAACTGTCGGAAACCACGGATTTGGTCTAATTAGAACAGAGGTAGAATCAACATTTTATGACTTGATCTACCTCTGTAGGGAGAGAATGTTGAGACATGGTATTGCTTATTCAGGGAATCTGTTTTCTAGATATCAATAAATGTACTGCGTTATCCATAAACAACATTAATGTTCCCTTGAAATCAGTCTAAATAACTTAAAAGATTATTTTAGGTAATACCATATGAAACTGTCTAAGTTCATTAAGGTTGCTATGAAATATAACATTTAACATCAACATAACATCTTCTCAGCACCAACACTAAGGGTTCCCTGCCCTCATCATCTTCCTACGCAAAGCCAGTTTCATGACTTGCTGCAGACCCTTGAATTCTCTGTGCTTGCTCTCTAGCTTACTATGAGAGAAAGCAATAGTCAAATCAGAATGTAACTGGAGGCTGCTAACTCAAGGGGCGGCAGCAAGGTATAAAACTGACAGTTCATAATAAAAAATCTCATAACACAAATCAATCATCCATAGTCAGAGAACAAATAATAAGGTTTCACATAAAGTTCATTGGCTGCCATTTTTGAGTGAACACCTTTAATTTATTTTGTGTAAGAAAAAGGAATCACATGTCTGAACTTTATATCATTTGATTTATTACTGCTTCATTTAGTTTAAAATACACTTATCTGATTTGGAACCATTATTTTCATTTTCTTGACATCACCTTATATTCCTTCAAAAACTGCCCCTTTAAAGAGAAACTTGTATGCACCCCTCATCTGGATATCGTACAGGTAGTAACACACATAACCAAATGTTTGATGTCAAACACAACAAGACCAATTTGCCATTGATAATATTTATTATTTGCAATGAACCAATGGTGACATCTCCTCTTCCCCAGTATGGCAGCTTGTGTCATGTACCGCCAGAATGTGGTTATAATTAGCACTGGGAGTCCCAGCATCTAAACACAGTATTCTAGGGACTCACAGAATCACAGAAACTTATCACAGAGATCACTGTTAACATCAGCTCCTTGGGAAGAAATGTCATGTTACTATAGATTTGTTTCAAAGCATATATTAGTAACAAAAAATATGTTCAAATTGTTCATTATTACAAATATTTTGCAACTTTTTACAAATGTACATCTGCATAATCATCACATGTAAAATACAAAATAGCTTTGTTCTGAATAGTCTCTTGAATATTTTGTATCATAGATGGTTAAACATTACTGAGGTATGGATTGGGATGAGACAAAACATGTGTCTTATACTTATTTTTTTACTGAGAAAAGGATAAAGGTTAAACATTACTGAGGTATGGATTGGGATGAGACAAAACATTTGTCTTATACTTATTTTTTAACTGAGAAAAGGATAAAGAACTCGGAAGAAAATACCCTTGCCTTCAAAAATCATTCTGAAAGAATATTACCTTAAGAATCATGTTTAATAAGATATACAAAGATTCAAGAACCCTTTATTATTCAAACCCAATATCATAAAAAACTATTAATAAGAACCATCTAAAAAGATCAAATCTGCACATGTCTGAATCATTTCAATTATTTCACACAACACATTATGTTGTAATGTTTTTAAAGCGATATCGAAGTGCTATCTCAAATATATCAACCATTATTTTTAAACAAAATTTTACATATGAAATTAAGTTACAGCAAATATTAAATAAATCTTACAAAATAAATTTTTAAACATTATTTTTCAAATCTATTCATGGTAAAACACTTCAAAACACAATGAAATAAAATTTCTGTATGAGTTATGAAAATATTTTTTTTGCATTACATATACATCTATGTACAAGACAAGCTGATATCTAATATGACTTTAATTTGTATGTACCAAACTTTAGCATTAGTTTGCATCCAAAATAAGTTTTACTAGCAAGCAATTGTAATAGAATTGGCCGTTATGTTTTCATTAAATTTTTTGGTACACTTCGGAAACATTTTCTAATGGAGAGGGATTCTAAAAAGTATTCATTTTCTACTCCAAAAATCATGTAAGGAATCAAATAATAAACAATTGAATTATTTTCTGTCCATGAAAACATAAACATGATGAACTTGCATCTAAAATGAGCTGCTGCACAAAACATGGTAATGTGAATGTTCTTAGTCAATGAGAAGAGATTAAACTTGAAACATGGATGCCAATCTATACATAATGTTCATCGAACTGTATCAACAATGTAATGCTACAATCAATATTGAATTGAATATTGAATAAGTAAATATAGGGAGGTTTGGCCAATAATTCAGCTCTAAGTGGCATAACTAAGTAATATTGACTGAAAATAAATGAATTAAAGCAATAAAATCTAAATAAAAGAGCATTAATTTTTGGAGTCTCATATATATGAAAAGCTGCAGTTAACACCATTGAATAAAGGGCTATAGCAAGCTTGTGCTGAAACCTTCAGCCTTATCTCATAGTACCTTAAGTTTGCATAAATTGTTGGAACTATATAAATTCAGAGGACAATTTTGTTTTTTATATATTCATTAAGGAACTTTGACATTGTGATTGCATGGAATGCTTATTAATGTAGATAATACTGGTTAATAAATAAATCAAGTAAATTTATCATAAAGATAACACTTATCAACCACTTTTTGAAGATCCGATGTCAAAATCATATTCATTTTTGAGAAAATGTAGTGGTCATAAAGCTCTTTATAATAAAAATAACAAATGAATAAGGTTGAATCAAGTGTAGTATTATGAAAACATGTTGAACACATAATGGAATGAATCTGATTGATAATGATATGGTTTCTGATATCTAAGTACGAAATAAGTTAAACCTTTGAATTATTCATATATCTATATACAAAAATAGGATAAAAACTATATGCACATTAGAAAACAATTGAAACATTCCTACCAACTGTTATCACATCTAATGAAACATTTAAATCTTCTGTACAAAAGCGCATCTTGTCTTCTAACCATAGACAGATAAATGTTCATTACAGTCAAACTACCCGGTATTGCAATTATGTTTTGTTCTCGTCAAGCATTTGTTGACTTGGTAACAATTGTGATATTAACAGAGTTAAAGCACAGGTCAATTGAGTATTTAATGTGGGGGAAAAGTAGAGGGGACATATCTGCTTGAACTTTATATAATTACCAAAGTAATTACTAAAGATAATCCAGCCAAAAAAATGTTATATACCCGGTAACTGTAATGAACTGGTTGAATTAGACCTGATAATTAAACAAGGAAAAGTGCACATTCATTCAATACTCAAAATACCCAATGAAAAACAACGCTTCATGGGAGGCGAGCTATTATTGTGCATTGTCAATCAGGTTCCTGGATTAAACATTTGTAAATTGTACGTGATTATATCATACATGCACCTTTTTAAGTTTGAATATGATTTGAAACAGCAGTTTTTATTTCAATTTACATAGTGCAAAAAAAATGGCGGGTCCCCTCAAAGCTGATAGATCAGCCCCTTTAAGATGTAATGCCAAAAAAATGTCGGGTCCCCCCAAAGCTGATAGATAAGCCCCTTTAAGATGTAATGCAAAATACAAAATGGCTGGTCTCCTAAAAGCTGATAGATAAGCCCCTTTAGGATGTAATGCCAAAAAATGGCGGATACCCTCAAAGCTGAGAGATCAGCCACTTTAAGATGTAATGCAAAAACCAAAATGGCGGGTCCCCTCAAAGCTGAGAGATCAGCCACTTTAAGATGTAATGCAAAAACCAAAATGGCGGGTCCCCTCAAAGCTGAGAGATCAGCCACTTTAAGATGTAATGCAAAAACCAAAATGGCGGGTCCCCTAAAAGGTGATAGATCAGCTCCTTTAGGATGTTATGCAAAAAAAAATGGCGGATTCCCTCAAAGCTGATAGATCAGCTCCTTTAAGATGTAAATACGTTTATTGATCACACAATCAGTCCAACATGTCATCATCACTGCTGTCGTGGTATGTCCGAACTTGTGCTCTCGTTTGTAACGTATTGTCTGTTGACGTATTTGGTAATGTTGTAATGTCATTATCATTATCATGATCCATGAAAAAATCTTCATCAATTTCAGGATCTGCATCATCTTGGGTCAACTGGAACACAAGAAGTAAGATTGTGTGAAGAGTTTTTGTCTGAATTATAATACCAAATATAACAAAAAGAAATGGTCAACAACATCTCCCGCCAAATAAGTTTTCATTAAAGTTTCCAGCATTTTCTTTCCTTTTGATGAGTCCCTCAAACACAATCAAAACACGGAACAAGGGCAATAACTCCAATAATTTTGGTGTTTTGATTTTCAAACTCCATTAAGGTATTGATACCCTGAAGACACGCAGCAATTTTTGTTATCCTAACAGTTTCTGAGAAAAGATGTCCCCTTTTAACTCTAACGAACGCACAGACAAACTCAGGGACACACAGATGGACAGACTGAGACAAAACCTTCACACTTCATGGCAGGGGATAAAATAGATCTATATGGTTCAATTTTCAGATAATCACTCCTGCTCTAAGTACTAGATACAGTCAAAACTCGTTAAGTATAGTATTCATTCAACATTTTATATGTATTGTATCTGATAGCGTTTATCATAAGCATGGTATGTCTATCATAATTTCACGACCTATCTATCAAATAAACCAGTATGCTCACCATAGAGTATTTGATTTGTCGTTCAGTTTTGCCGTGACAGCGGAAGGTTCGTTTCACCCTGGATGCAAAGGCAGCTCTGAAACAGTAGACGAAGCATTTGACAATTGCATATTTCAAAGATGATGTGTTTCTCTGAGTAGTTAGATGTGGTTCTCTATAAATGTGTTTTTCCATAGGATACATAGGTGAAATGTCAAAACAAAAAACATAAAAAATGTCAACTATCCTTTGCAATTATCTTTTCAAGATATTAACATTTTTTCATTAGGTCTCGTAAGAGGAGAGCAGAAATGAGCAAGTTTCTGTGATCTGCACAAATTTACCAAATACCCGAAATCATTACCAATTTTCTGTTTTGATAACTTACCAAGAGTCCAGAATCAACTAGTACTAGTATGAGCATACTATTAGATACAAAAAAGACATCAAGTAAGTACTCCCAAGTTTTATTTTTCGATAAATATCAACAAAACAAATACAATAAGGACGATTATTTTATGGATAATCAACTTCTTTATTCTTTGAGAGCGACATTTTGACATAGATCCTAATGCCGTTGTCAAGCAACCAATACAGTAAAAATCTTTGATTCAGGAACTTTCAGAAGTTTTTGCGTAATAGAATTCATAAAATTATTTCATAAAGTACTGACCTCCTTTCAGGCTTATGGAAGACAACAAGGATGATACACAGTACAATCACAGAGAGGAAGACGGAGATCACGATGCCGACTGTCTTCGGCTTCACACCACTGACTCCCGGTTCATTAACAGGGGAGTTAACTGTACCTGCCACAGACGCTGCCAGGACTTGACTGAAAACGATAGGAGGCATTTGTTTGTCTTTCGATAAATCATGATATACTGGTTAATAAATTTGAGCTTCTATAGCTATATGGTGAATACATTTCTTAACATAGCTAACTTGCAATTTTTATAATGAGAGGATTGAAGTAGAAAAATGATAAAAGTATAAATATCATTTTTAATTCAATGAGGTGGAAAAAATGACACAACTTGTGAAACTGAACTATTGTACCTCGCAAGTTTACAGCCTTGAAAAATTGCAAACATGAAATCATATTGCACTAACAATGTCAAACCAAGTTTATCTCCACTAAGTGAATTGACAGACATTTCATAAATACAAAAATAAATTATTGTTTTGACACAAGGACATAATACAGTAGATTCAATTTCACAAGTTTTAGGTATATTTCCACTTGAGAGAAAGAAGAGTTGCTTACACTTTGGGAGAGATACACACAACACTGGGGGCCCTCAGTATTTTTTACCTTGTTTTGGGCATTCAGCTATTCTTTACAAATATCTTCTGTCCCCCAAGGCACATGCCTAAATCACACCTCCTACAGGTTCTTACAACCCAAGGACTTCATCAAGTCCTGCTTCCATAATTCTTCATCCGAGCCAGCCCCCAAAAATATATATATGTATTTCCCCAAACATGTATTAAATATACTTTATATAGAGGATATTATATGAGTGTCCATGACATACTATGTTTACGACACGAGTGCCTAAATATTAGTATTTCCCGAGCGAGAGCGAGGGATATACTGATATTTAGGCACGAGTGTCGTAAACATAGTATGTCATGGGCACGAATATAATATTCTGTTTATTACCGTAGTCCCAAAATTGAAGAAAATGCTCAAAACGTACTTCTCAGCATAGGCAGACTAGCGGGCAGCGGCCCATATAGATTGTGACGTCATAGGTGAACCGTGACGTCAAATCATTGTTTATTACGTGACGTCAAAATGAAAAAGTGATATTTTGCCCTAGGGCAACATATGAAAAATATGAACCTCGATATGACTGCCCTCGTAGGTAATAAATATATATACTTTATGCCTCATGTTATTTGTTGTTGCACAAAAGTAAATTCAATTTCACAAGTCTTAGGTATATTTCCACTTGAGAGAAAGAAGAGCTGCTTACACTTTCGGAGAGATACACACGACATTAGTGTCCCAGTTGAAGAGATAGAAGCAGTCACGAGACTTGTAGGAAAACATCGGCTTGCTCTGAAATACATTCAAGTTTACACTCATTCACTATAACAACATAATGCTAAGAGCAGAAACTGACAAGAATTTTGGACTTAAACCCTTTCAAGCCTAAGAACCAGTAACAAATACAGGCTTGAGCCTCACTTCTGTCTTGTATTGGTGAGAGGGTTAACACTGAAATTCTGTCTGAACAAAACTTTGTTTTCATTTATTTTCAGGGGCGTATACAGGATTTCTTGGGGGAGGGCTGCTCCCTAAGGGTGTCACAATTAAAAGATAAGCCATCAGGCGGGGGGATATCAATATAATATATTAATGCTGGATGAAAAATTAAGTGTCCACATGAAAATTAGCTAGTTAAGAATTTAAGTACCATGCTCAATATTTTTTATATAAAATTTTATCATGTTTGAGAAATAAATACAGTAGAACTCGGATATAACGAAATCAAAGGGAAGGATTCAGTTCACTATATCCTGTGTTCGCTATATACGCATATAATTTTAATGATATTATAAAAGGACGGGACTTGAAAATTTGTTCGCTTTATCCGAGTTCGCTATATCCGTGTTCTACTGTAACTCAAAATTTACTACATTGGAACTTTCTTGGAGAGGGTGCGCACACATGTCATGTGATGACAATCATACCTGATTCTTAAAAATATCACAGTTGAACATAATTGCTGATGTCACATTCTTATTCCTTGCATGTCCTTTTGAATCCTTGCATTTTTCAGGAGATGTATAAACAACTTCAAGCTTGTCATCTGAAACAAACATGTCACCAGTTATAGTAGTAGTAGGTTGTGCAAGGCAGTAAATGCAATTTTCAAGATTAATTACTTCACTCTCAAAATTATTGTCATGAATGGCAATGAATGATCAAACGCGTGTTTCTATAAAGACCAACAAGAGCAAAAAATAGCTATTCTTATATTGCTACATTTTGACAGTTTTTTTATAATTTAAGTTTGGGATCATATCCGACCCAAGGTGTTGTTTTGAGAAAAAATAACCACAGCTGATCTCTCCAAATACTTTACACTTATTATTAAAGTGCATACATCATCAGTTTTAAAACATGTACAATATACAATCAAAAGAAAATTATTAAATAGCCAAAGGGTCCCCTACAGATTTCCCAGCTAACTGACAAGGGAGCTTTAAACAGTAAAAGAAAAATTTAATGGAACAATAAAACAATGTCACTAGAGATAAATGATGGTTGTAAACACTCTCTGCTAAGTGATGTCATAAGAATAAGTGACTGACAATCAGGAAAATGAAGTTACTATTGACATATTTGCTTGATTGTTGCCGTACCTTTGAAGTAGTACTGTCTGCTAGTGAAGGCACCGAGGTTCCTGTGGAACTCCATGTCATCCCTCTTCTCCTGACACACCGCCGCCCCCAGACACGCGTCAGACCCGCTGTGGGACTTGTCCAGCTGTAGTTGCCCGTCTATACTGATAGCGTACCAGATCTTGTCTCGACTTGTCTTCTCATACGCAGCATGGTTTCTGAACATGAAAGAAGAATCAATACAAGTTACACATCAACTAACCTCGACCTTACCACTTCTCGATTTTGGTTCAAAGATTTTTCAAAAAAATAAAAGCTGGACTTAATTTTTGTTAATTTTTCCAATAAACGCCTTTAATTAGCCTTTCATTTAGACAGCTTAATTATCGGCTGTGAAAAAACCCACCTGGGTAAGGGGTCATAAAACTCACGCGGGTGTGACGTAATAAACAGACTATACAGATTAACGCATCATTATTTCAACTGAAATACCGCCTAAATAATTGTTTAATTACCATTGATGTGGATATCTTTTTTACACCAAAGGCTTAGTAGTGTTACGTCGTCAAATGATTTATCTAACTGAGTGGAAAACATTTTCTGAAAATCGTTAATTATTAGTTTTTTTTCCTGTGGTATTGTTACGATAGATGTATAGATAACGAGGCTGATTCTGTATATGACGTCACAAAATGGGGGCGTGACCAGTCATGTATTCAATTGTTTGTTGTCAGATAGGTTTAAGCGGCCCATCAAAAGTGGCTTTCATTACCAAACTAAACATATTTGAGTAGCGACCTTTAAGGCACTGTACAATATTGTACTCAAACTTTCTATATTCCAAAGAAAATAGTGAAATATTTTTGTGGTTATGTAAAATTTAACTATCAATTGAATCCAGAGAAGACAGAAGTGGATACTTCTGCCTACAATCTTATCCGTGCAGTTGGAATGAATTGAGTTTAAAATTCCACAATAATTCGAGAGATCTTCTCTTGATGGTGGTAGTATCAAGTTGGGATTTTCCCTTAGCCGTTCTATGATTTCATATTTAAAATCGTTTTTTTGACATGTTCATTTTGATTGAAATGCAAAGCAACAGGTTTATCTATGTTGTGAGTGATTTCAGCAAAGTGTTCAGAGAGTCTAATATTAAAACATCTTTATGTTTCTCCAACATATTGTTTGTGACATTTTTGAGTGAAATTATTCAAGAACTTATCATTCAAGAGAAATTTAACTCATTATAGTTTTAAAGAGGTAGTTTCATTTTCATAAGCAGCATAGTCATGAAATCAGTTATAACCAGCGAGTTCTTAAAATAAGTATGTGAGTGTTGAGGAATGAAAGTCAAGACTTTGAAACTGTAGGTGTTGTAAGTACTGATAAAAATCTTCACAACAAGCAAGGATTTTTTTTCTAAATGAGAGGACATAGAATCTATCAAATTTTGGTAGAAGAAAAAAGATTGTGCATAGTCAGGAAAGAGACACCATTGTTCCTTAGTCGATGGTTCCTATTTCATTAAAGATTTAAAGAACCTACACATGTGATGAGTAGAACTTCTTGAGGTCGATGGCCCCCTCAGACCTCGGATCTATCACCACACCATTTGTGTCCTTCACTGCTTGGGCTGAACTGTATTCACAAATAAAAAAAAAAAAAATAATAATGTTTTTCCAAATATTATATAAATAGACAACAATTTTAATATACTTTAAATCACCATCTATTGAAGGCTACAATTGCTTGTATGATGTTCTTGATTTCTCTAAAAAAAAACACGATGTTTTCAAATAATATCCAAATAGACAACAATTTTCATTTACTTTAAATATGACATATTGTAATTTCATATTAAATGTAGGGTTTTGAAACATATGAATGCTTATTTTATCACTGAATTGATGTAATTATATCTCTTACCTCCCAACCTTGCAGGCTATTCTTGTTCTCCATTCAAACTCAAATAGACACTTCTCTTCATTTTCTGGTCTGAAAACAGATTTTATCATACCTCTATTAAATTTGTAAGAATATCATTGGTCAGTTGACATCACGTGATTGAAAAATATATCTGTACACTGACCCCGGCTATCAGTGAGGAGGTCAGTTTTGTGACAGAATTTTGTTACACTGACCTGAGATATTGACTGTCACATTATTTGTCACATGATTGCATCTGTCACGTGACGATTGTTTTGACGTTACACATAAAACACATACAAAACAAATCTAAGGAAAAAGAATTTTGGTATAATAAAACACTTAATTACTCATGTAAGGTCATTATGTGAAATACAAAGACTCTCGAACCTGACACCCTTGGCGGTGTGAAATGATTTTGGCCTGCGGCCTTGGTCAGGTCAGACCACCTCAGGAGTCAGTGATAAGTCTGTGTACTTCACATAAATACCTTACATCAGTAATTAAGTGTATAATGTAGACAGATTCAATCATTGTTCAAAATTACTGTGTTTCAATTTAAGATTGTTTGGCTTATGGGAATTACTTTAACGATGTGCCTTCTCAACGCAGAGCCCCTAAAAGTATGAAAAGGGTTTGTTTTGAAAACAAGAAACCTAGTGCAAGCAAAGTACTTAACACACTATTTGATACTATTTTCCTGCTCAAATATGTGAGGCATACTTCCTTGCAAGTATATCATAACATTTGTGTCACCATCCATTCTCTAAAAAAAACACTAACAATTTACAAACAAAGAACTGCTTTCACTTAACTGGTAATAGGTTATACTTAAAATAAACCTTCGATCGGCAAGTAGACCATTGACTAACAGATATCTTTTTGTCTATCCAGTTAAGTTGAAGACCAAGTTAAGCATGTACATATCAACTTTCTTACTTTTCAAGCAGTTGTGGTCCGCCAATCATATTGTCACAGATAAACCTGATGACTGTTTTCGCTAGAGGATTGTTGCTACGGCGACGTCCACGTGAGCAGGCAGCCTCACCTTGAGAATACTCCAGAACGAGGTTCTCTTTCTCTGTGAAACAGTCCAGATGATTAATCAATTAATTTATTAACCCTTTCATCCCAAAATGCTGATGATCAGGCTCATCAACAAGTTTGTCACTTGTTTCCTAAGAATGAAATGGTTAAATCATTGATCTGAAACTATTCTAGGCATCTTCTAATCCAAACAAGTCTGATTATCCTACCTCATGTAAGAATCTAGATCTCTGATTGGTCCACGTGACACTGGATAAATACTGATATCACCTACTTCAGCCGGGTGATAAATCATTTATACCCTGGCACATAAAAAGCATGAAATAAAAGTACCGAGGGTACAGAAGCTCACCTTAAAATGAATGATGTGGTAATATGGTTTAATTGCGTAACCATCTTTTATATGATAATTGATTATGGCTGCCATCATGATTTTTTTATCTTTTAAAATGCAATTCTTCTGTTGGAAACCACTAGAGCTTGAACAAACATTAATACAAGAATGATATAATCATAATTTGTTAACAAGCAGTAGGTTTTTGTATAACTTTTTTGTATATCTATGGCTAAATTGGTGACCATCTTGGACTTTTTAATCTTCAAAATGCTACTTTTATGTGGGCATCTGTATTAATTTCATTATGATATCTTGATTGGTTTAGGAGTATTCATTTAGTCACACTCTCAACTTCCAAAGAACTAAAAAGACATAAACATTTGGAATATATCCCTCTGACACAAATCACAAATTCAGCTAGTGATAGGTCCAATTGCCAAAGTAAACTGTCCAGGTCAATGTCTCATGTAATTCTAACTGAAGATTTCTGAATATCTTAAATCTTGACATATGTTAGTGCAATCTGATTGGTCAGGCTAGCAACATGGGGGTTTATGCTAATTACTAGATATGATGACCTATGTTGACCTCTTGCACCTGCATGTAGCTTATGTAACTTATCCTCTTATGTAACTGTTATTCCATATAGTGAGTGTCCTCCCCTCATTTCAATATGCAATACAGATACTCTTTAGAGGAGAGTTGCAGGAGAGGGGCTGGAAGGATAGATGGGGAAAGGGGGTGGGGGGGTTGGGGGGATAGGGGGGATAGGGGGGGATAGAAGGAATGTGGGATAGAAGAGAGGCTAATTTGCAATGGAAGGACAGGAGAAAAGAGGGGAGGAGGGAAAGGGGGGATAGAAGGGGTGGGGGTAGAGGAGAGGTTTGCATTGGAATTAATCTGGAGGTCAACTCAGTAATATGTTTATTGAAGTATCTTAACTAACAGAGAGAATTGGTGAGAAAGACTTTGTAAAAAAAGAATTGTTCAGACAGCTGTTCAATTAGTTTTGAAGATGAATATTAAATGATATCTTTTATTAGCATGACAATTAAAATAAAAGATAATTTGTTATTCATTAACCAAAATTTTCAATATGGAATAAATTAATTGCATGGGAACAAAGGACTTAAAAACCTAACAGTTAGTGTTGGGAGTGAACAAATTTAATAATTTTAAATGCTTTTGAAAAGGATTTGTTTGAATTGAATGATCAATATAATTATCTAGATAATCATTGTTCAGACCGTAATCAGATATAGATGATTATAAAATGCATATTTATTCCTTTACTGGCTATGTTATCTGCCATATATGAAGTGTCAGGAATTATGTAAAACGGAAAGGATTTATTAAAACAGTCATGCTTCAGGCTGTTCGCAGATAAAGATGATTCATACAGTTTTTTGTAACTGTATTTATAGTGTTTATAAATATTACAACAAGCGTATCAATACAAATATAATGACATTGATTTGATTGATCAGGAAATGTATTCTTTTCAATGAATTTCATGAAATATAATTGACATATTGACTATCTTGGATTCTTGATAATAAAATAAATGCGTCTTTGTCAGGAATCACTATATAAAAAAATATTCACTTTTCAGAATGATATCTTAATTGATTTAGTAGGAGTAGTACTTGGCCTGAAATCTAATTGAAAAATAATGACTTCTATGATGACATGTTGTTCCCAGAACCCCTTCAGCATGATACAATTATCATTTATTTTTACAGGTATTTATAAAACACATGGTATTGGAACTGGAACCTGATACAAAATACCTCTATTATTAACTTATCATGAAGATTACTGAACATAAAAGCAGATTCTTGACTTGTTAATATTAACTCATCATGCAGATTGTTGTACACAAAAGCTGATTCTTGACTTGTTTAAATTGTTATTTGTAAAAAGTATTACTATTAATAGAATACAAGTATACTTTTCATAAAGACAATTTATATACTTTCCATAAAGTCCATTATGTTCTATAATCAATTAGGTCAGGATTACTATGCAATATACAAGAAGGCAGGGCTGCTAGCCCCAGATCCTTAAGGAGAGTGTAGCAATTTGTGTAGTTGGCTTTGTGTACATATATTTGGAGAAGCATCCTAGTGTGCTGAGCATGTAAACCTGAACTCTGGCTAAGCCCTTATGTGTGGTATTAAAAGACTTGACAGAAGAGAACATGAATTGTTGTGAAAAATATATATAATTTCACAAAATATAGTTAGCTTATGTCCTAAATTGATTTTGTGTCAAGAAGAACTTCTGTTAGATATAGAAATGGTACAAATATGAGTAAAACACAGGAACTGGAACCTGATGCAAAATAACTCTTTCCACATCAACTTATCATGTAGATTGCTAAACACAAAACAAGTGACAAGTTTTGTGTAAGTTGTTATTCTTAGAAAGAACATATCACTGTCATGAGAATACAAGTCTAATTTCAATAACTCTTATTGCGTACACATGGCCATATAGCATAATGCTCTACCATTTTAATTGGGTCAGGTTGATTATGCAACAGACTAGCAGCTGACACTATGATGCTAGCAGCCTGTATTGGGATGTGTATTAGACAGCATAGTGGACTCAACAGAAATATCTGAACTCTGGTTGACCCCTTATGTGTGGTATTTAAAGGAATATAAGGGAGACACCATTGTTCAAAATCTAACATGATGTTTAATGTCATTGGGTTTTTGCAGCTAGTTGCCATAAATATTTTAAACAAATTAATTAATTATGTTTGTCTTTCATCTTAATTTTTTAAAAACACTTAAAAATATAGAACAACTTGCATGACAAACTTAAATATTCCATATTCAAGATAATATTATGATTAGTAAGTTCAAATTAGAGAATTTATATAGTGCGAGTGATCACTTGATGAAAGCTTAAAATTTAGTAATAATGATGTGTCCTCTGCAGCTGAAAAGTCAAAATGGCTGCTATCACGGCCATCTTGGATTCTCAAAACTGAAACGTCTACCTTTCTGTGCGGAATCACCATAGTTATAACATACTACAATATGAAAATGATATCTAGATTGGTTTAGAAAGAGTAGTCTTTTCATGAAATCTAATGGAAAATTCAATATGGCTGCCATAGCGGCCATCTTGGATTCTCAAAAACTGAAACGTCTACCTTTCTGTGAGGAATCACCATAGGTATAACATACTACAATTTAAGAATGATATCTGCATTTGTTTAGGAGGAGTAGTCTTTTTCCTGAAATCTAATTGAAAATTCAATATGGCTACCATGGCGGCCATCTTGGATTCTCAAAACTGAAACGTCTACCTATCTGTGAGGAATCACCATGGGTATAACATACTACAATTTCAGAATGATATCTGTATTCGTTTAGGAGGAGTAGTCTTTTTCCTGAAATCTAATTGAAAATTCAATATGGCTGCCATGGCAGCCATCTTGGATTCTCAAAACTGAAACGTCTACCTTTCTATGAGGAATCACAATGGGTATAACATGCTACAATTTCAGAATGATATCTGGATTCGTTTAGGAGGAGTAGTCTTTTTCCTGAAATCTAATTGAAAATTCAATATGGCTGCCATGGCGGCCATCTTGGATTCTCAAAACTGAAACGTCTACCTTTCTGTGAGGAATCACCATGGGTATAACATACTAAAATTTCAGAATGATATCTGGATTCGTTTAGGAGGAGTAGTCTTTTTCCTGAAAGTTTACGGACGGACGGACAGACAGACAGACGGACGGACGGACGGACAGACAGACGGACGACGGACGAAGCGCCATGACATAAGCTCACATTTACTTTGTAAAGGTGAGCTAAAAAGCGTGCAGATTGAACGCTTGAAATGTACAATGTATGTTACCACGAACACATGATTAAGCTGGTTATTTTTTATCAACCGATAAGCTTTGAACAAAGTATAGTAAAATGACTTAAGTAATTTAACGTTTTTCTTACCCTTTATCTTCATAGTATATATATATATGCGTCTTGTATAAACATTCGGTAAGATAAAAGCGTTATACCATTCAGAGGCAGGGTGCATGGGGAGTTATCCGCCTCTCGCTTGGTGTTAGCTTGAGGCGGATATCTCCCCATGTACCCCGCCTCTGAATGGTATAACTTATAATGTAGAGGAAGGATAAGCAAAACTGAAGTTAGTTTAATATTTATCAGCAAATTCTTTTCACTTCTGACAACCAAAGTATAACATCATACATCATACATCAACCATAGCATACCATCAATATAAAGTTTCTGTGTCCGTACAACACCGAGGGTATCAACAATCTTGTTAGTTGACTTGCGACAGACGGCGGCATCAATGTGACACCCCTCCCCTCGCGCTGTGCCGTGGACTCCCTGGCAGATGTTTAGGTAGTAGCTGGGGACACGAACAAGAGACAGTCAACTGAAATAATCTCTTTATCATTGTAAATTTTAACATGCAAGGTATAGCAAATACTTTGCAGAAATTATAAGAAAGTCAGATTTTCTTCTTTAAGAGGAATTTGAGAAGATTGAATGAAACAATGAAGAGAATTAAATTGCTAACTACTTTATGTGTTTATTTTTGCTAGATAATGACTATGTTCAGCATCAGAAGTTCTGTGGTAACAAATTCATCCTACACAAGATAAATGTTTACAATCCTCAGTTACATTGCCCCTTAAACTGTTTTGTTATTTGATGGAACCGGGGGATAATTCCTGTAGTCCTAAATCTCTGTACTCACACATTGCCCTTGGAGTCTGTGTGGCTCCAACTCTCAGACTCACGTGAGAGGATCTCCAGATCATAGAGGGCGCCACCGTGCGTGAGACTACACTGCTCAACCACCGCGGGACACACCACGTTGGTCTTCCAGAGGAAGACAGCAGTACACTGGGAACTCTAGAGACATGATGTTTGGTTATTTAGAAATGCATGTGGTGCAAGCATGGTGCCATCAAAACCTAAAATGCAAGTTTCCAAACTGTCAGTTTTTTTGGCTTGCTGCATACCCTAGAGCTTTCTGTGCTTGCTCTCTAGCTTACTATGAGAAAGAGCAATAGTCCAATAGGAAAGAAACTTGAGATTGCTGACAATCGGCTGTATGGGCACTGATATCAGCACAGAAAACTAGGTGCCGGTTTTTGATGACATATGGTTTGAAATATGTGATGATTTGACATGTGTGATGGTTTGACATATGGGATGGTTTGACATATGTGATGGTTTGACATATGTGATAGTTTGTGATGGTCTGACATAAGTGATGGTTTGACATATGTGATGGTTTGACACATGTGATGGTTTAACATGTGTGATGGTCTGACATATGCGATGGTTTGACAAATGTGATGGTCTGACATATGTGATGGTTTAACATATGTGATGGTCTGACATATGTGATGGTCTGACATATGTGATGGTTTAACATATGTGATGGTCTGACATATGTGATGGTTTGACATATGTGATGGTCTGACGTATGTGATGGTCTGACGTATGTGATGGTCTGACATATATGATACGATAAAATTAAACTTCATCTTTTAGCTAGTAACAGGAAATTGACAAAAATTCATCCGAGAAACTGGTCAGATTACTATTTAAGAAGAGGACTTTCAAATGAATGTTCATAAATAGTGTAACAATATCCTATCAGTAATGTTGAGTGCTAGATCTCACCGGCCAGTGTTTAGGTTTCCCCTTGTCGGCTGAGTAGTCACACTGAAACAATACTTCTGTCTTTGCATTCACCACTCGACCTGTAGAGGAACATATAAACCTCAGGTGTCATATTTGTGTCATTTTGGAGGTTCTTCCTGGAGGTAAACCTACTTTCAATGTCACATCGCTTATCCCTGGGACATTCGGGGTAGGGGAAACCTTGGGTCTCCGACGGCGAGTTTCCCCCCTAGGGAGAGGTTAATATAACAAATGATTACAAATTATCAAAAGGATTAAGTTTGAGGACGGTAAGTGGATCTAAATTGGATGATGGACCATCTTGAGAATGACGTGACCTCACCACTTTCAGGAGTCAGAACTCACATAGCCTTTTTGATCATTCGAACCTTTTGGATACAAAGATGGGTAAAACATATTTCATTCATAACATAGACATTTCAATATATACATACAGTACAGACCAACTGCAGTAACATGGAGCATAGATATATCGTACGTCTGCACCTGGCAATTTAATACAAGTTGCAGTGTGAGTGCGTCATCAAAAAGATGATGATGTGCAGACCAGAACTTCATGAATAAATAATAATAATAATAATAATAATAATAATAACACTTTATTATCCTCAGTACATGTACATATTGGAAATTCGATTTGTGCCCATGGCACCCGGTAGCCACGGTGCAGCGCCAGTTAATGCGTTGTTCTGCCTTTACAATGCTGAGTGTCAAGCAAGACAGCAACAACTCCCAACTTTTAACGTCTTTTGGTATGACGCGACCGGGAATCGAACCCCGATCTTCCGGGTGACGAGCGGACACTCTACCTCTGAGCTACGCCCCCGGTCAATACTACAATATAGAGTAGTTGCAATGTGAGTAACAGATGGGTTTGTCAATTTCATAGACATTAGTATGTATATGTTTTATTTGAATGCTATTATAATCAAGTTTAAATCATATTTCGTCGATGTCCCAAAACTTAGACAGTCATATCTTAGACAGTCACATCTTAGACACTTGAAAAGGGGATCAAGATCTGGCTATCTAAGTTTTAGGACGTTACCATTTTGTCCTTCAAGATATCTGAGACATACATTGCGTATGTACGGGGACGTAGCTCAGTGGTAGAGTGTCCACTCGTCACCCGGAAGACCGGGGTTCGATTCCCTGTCGCGTCATACCAAAAGACATTAAAAGGTGGGAGTTGTTGCTGTCTTGCGTGACACTCAGCATGTAAAGGCAGAACAACACATTTACTGGCGCTGCACCATGGCGGCCGGGTGCTTCGGCACAATCCGAATTTCCTTGTACTTAGACAATAAAGTGTTATAATTTATTTATTATTTATTGAACAATTATTGCGAATATGTTTTTGCTCACCTAGACTGTCAGTACACTTGCTACCGCTGGTGAACATAAGCTTTAGAATCTCCTGACTCTCCATCATGAAGATTCCTGTCTTCCTCGCCCCGAACGATTGGATCTTGTCACCATTGATGAGGCAGTTGGCAGCTCCAGCACACTCCGTAGACGGTGGCTCAGTCATCATTCCACATGCCTGCAGCTTGAAGTGGCCTCCCATAGGTGCGTCCACCTGTCACAAGGAGAGTGTGTCAAAAT
Organism: Steromphala cineraria; assembly: GCA_916613615.1. Classification (NCBI taxonomy): domain Eukaryota; kingdom Metazoa; phylum Mollusca; class Gastropoda; order Trochida; family Trochidae; genus Steromphala; species Steromphala cineraria. Next base: position 61,583,063 of record OU744725.1, on the reverse strand, counting down.
TTACAGAGTAACAAATTTATCTAATAAGTTACCCGATGATAGTTTCTAATTCAATGCTTTTATTTGATGACTGTTTTTCCTGGTAAACTTCTTTTACACATAAGAAAATGATTTTAAACGGCTAGTTTTTGCTCCAAGGATCATCATGTGAGCAGGAGAAAATCTGTTCATACACAGAAACTAAAGATTGCTATGAAAATCTTCTTAAAAATTGATTTGAAAATCAGACCTCAAGATTTAAACTGGATTTGAATGAAACAATTTTTATCAAAGGAATGACCAGAGATGCTTAAACAATAGAGTAAAGTCGACGAGGGTGGCAGTAGAAATGCGACTGACTGTGATGGGATCCTTGAGGGCAGAGAGGTCGTACTTCTGGTCGGTGCGTGGGTTGGTGTAGGTGCAGGCGGGGGTGTACTTCTTCTCCTGATTGTCCTGACAGGCCAGGTACGTGAACCACATGAAGATGTACTCACAGTCAAGCGTCACCGCCTCAAACTTTGGCTCCCCCTGTATGTGTATTATTTGTTTCATATGTAATAAAAGCAAACTCCTGACAAATGACTTAAAGGCAAGTCATGACACAGAATTAATATAGTTAAATAAGAGCATTGCATTATTTGTTTTCCTCATTCCTAAACGGTCAGCATTAAAAGCAATTTATGATAAATTATCATAGAACTATCAGCTTTTTTTATCATCTTCCTTAAATGTTACTTTGAAGTAGGACTGGACACTTATGACGAATATGTCAGTAAATATCTCTTTAGCCAACAAATCATCTTAGTACATGTTCCAGTTCCACTTCGTAGTAACATTTAAAGTAGATGAATCTAAGTTGAAATTACTATCCTAAGAAAAGATTTTTAGACAAAGACAAATCTGATGTTACCAGAACCCATGGTTAACCACTCTTCCTTCACTGATTGGTAACAAAAGACTCACGATGTTGGATCCAACTTGGCAGGAGAAGATGATTCTGGTAGTTCTGTTCTTGCTGGGGTCGCTATCACACTTGCTCCCATTGACGTAGACGAGAGTCACCTTGCGGGTCAGCGGGTCCACGGAGGGTCTGCTGGCTAGTCTCCCCAGACTCTGTAACATAGACCCAATATGGTTATCAAATGATGGCATCATCAGACTAGGAATCCTCTTTTCAGGGTGTTGGCATCAAGAAAAGGGTTCCATCAATTATTCAATGTTTATGGAAAAAAGATATTTTTTGCTGTTTAATGATTTTGAAATGTACTTGGACCATAGCATGGCACTCTTATTACCCTATCTAAGCTTGCCTTACTTATGTTACACAGTAAGGGTATCATAATTACTCCATTAATTCAACTTTCGACAATTTCCAAAAAAGGTCTGTCCTTTAACTATTTCACTTTGATCGATCACTGGCACTATGGTTGAAGTTTAAGATAAATATCATGATTGAATATGTCTAATTTTAATGAATAGTCCTTAAAGATAACCATATAATCATGGCAATGTTGTAATTATGTAGATATTCTAAATTGAATTCTGCAATATAAGAAGCAATGGTTGAATCATCCTAAGATAAACTTTGACCTTGGTTGATATTTTAGAAGTGAATTGAATTTGTGACCTCAGCAAAATATTATGTAGTCCAGTTATTGGAGATGTTGAATTAATCGAGAAATTACAGTAATGACATGAATTATTACTCACCACAGGTTTCTTATCCTCAGTGATCATACAAGCACTGGACCCTGGGGGACACGCCTTCCCCGAGATGGGGTTGAGGGGGCCGCACACGTTGATGTAGTACATGGTGTGAGGGTCCTGCTGACCAGCCAGCATGGACACAGCAGCGTAGTGACCAGCGGCCTTCATCAGGGGTGACAAGTCCACTGTGTAGTTGCCTTTAGCTCCCTGGACTTCCGTGCTGCATAGAATCTGGGGAAATATTGTGATATGTGTTATTATATTGAAATTGTAACCTGCAAAGTTTTTATTTAAATGTTATTCATCCACCCCTGTAACAAAGAAATCGACCTCCATTCCAGGGAAATGAAAGGCCACTTGCACAGTAAAGTATGACATTGAGTGGGATTTTTTATGAAAAAAGATCATTCATTCCACACTCTCACACAAATCCTAACCTCCTCGTCTATCTATTGTGATGTATTATGAAATTATGGTCTAATGAGACACACCATATTCTTTATGTGATTGCATCTGTATTCGGATAAGGTCAACCTGGAATATGTTTGGACAAAATCTGATGAATTCACATTTTTCATTTCATTTCATTTTTATATCTCTCAAATCTGAAAAATAATTAGGAAAAAGAAAATAACTTGCTACTTTAAGGGTATGTTGATTATGAACTACAACAGCTCCACAGAAGTTTTGCTGATGTTATTTTCAATATTATCAGGCCTTAGATAACACATAGTCCCCAATAAGTATTCCACAACAACTATCGATCATTTCAAATTTATCGGTTCATATTTTTTGTTGCTGTAACAAAACCAGCTGAGTATTACCTTCCCACAGATCCTGCTTGAGTGCCACGGATACACAAACTCAAATTAATTATATCTGTTGTGTTACTGAATGCAGGGCTCAAACAAAACCATTATGATATTTATTAATCATTTTTATTTTTTAATTCAATATTGTTTTCACGTCTGCTGCTTAGGCTCAAGGCTTGATGGACTTAGCCACAACAGGAACATAATTTTCATGAAAACCAACATCATTAAATAATTTGGTTAACTGATATAACTGATGAAAGTTTTGAAGCAATAGCTTCGGTCTCTCTGAAGTCGTGTGGCTACACATGCATGAGCCATACTGCCCTGGTTTGTCTGGTATTAGCCCATGCAATTTTCCTTTTAGTCGCCCATTTTCCCCGAAATGGCCTAGTTTTCCAAATTGCAGATCATAGGATCAAGGCCGGAAATACTGTATATGTGCTATAAAATTGGTAGTTTATTACATTGTTCATACAGCCAAAACAGAATCAAATTCCAATAAATTTTACCATTTGTCAAGTACATTTATTCAGAATAATTTCGGTTTTGATGTCGCCATTTTCCAAAGTGCCGCATTGCCACATCAGAATTTCCCGAATGCAGTCGATCATGAGAATCGGAGATTACTGATTTTGTTGGAATGATTGGACGGTCACAGACTGGTTTCGTTTCATTCCATTCTCTATGCAAAATCATAGTTTCAAGCAGTGTATAAAATAGATTCAAAACCTAGCCTGTCCTGAAAATTAATTGATCCATTTCTTATGGGGAAATAAAGAAATCTTTTGAAAAGTTAGCAGTCCTGACCAAAAAGTAGCCAGTCCTGGCAAAAAATAGCCAGTCAAGGACTGGCGGACCCTTGACTGGCGGACGGGCTATATTTTAACACTGGTTCAAGGCCGTAAATATAGTGATAACTAGATTAGCGTTTGCGGGATACCGCAAAAGCAGAGCAGCCCTGGAACTTTGGGTTTCGCCTTACCCTGTTCCGCCTTTTACAGGCCTCACCAAATTGGGAATTTTCTCGTGACCTTGACCTTTGACACTCAAGGTCACACAATCAATGAACACATTTCATTGAGTATAACATTATTGTAATGAAATAAAGTGTTAAAAATTAAATTGATCCATTTTCTCCATATATGTTGACCTTGCTGTGACCTTGACCTTCGACAGTTAGACTAACTTAGTACCCAAAACCTTTTGAAAATGTTGTACTTCTCAAGAGATAATATATACAAAATCTAAACTTCATAGCACAAAAACTTTTCAAGTTATTGTGTTTACAAGGAATTGCAATAACTCATATCTTATGACCTTGACCTTTGACCTTCAAGGTCACACAATAATTGAACACTTTTTATTGAGTACAACAATCATGTATTGATTAAAAGTGATCATAGTTAAAATTAAGCATTTTCGCTAAACCATGCTTAAGTCATGACCTTGCTGTGACCTTGACCTTTGACAGATTGTAGCCGAAACCTTTTCAAAATTTTTTACTTTTCCAAGGATGATATATACCAAGTTAGAGCTTCATAGCACAAAAACTTTTCAAGTTATCGCGTTTACAAAGAATTTTGTGGTGATTTTATAACTCGTGACCTTGACCTTTGAACTTGAAAGTGAACATGTCATAATGATTCCCTGGAAGTATTAACATTTAGACATGTTCATGAGTTCTGAAAAGCTAAATGGGATAAAGTTATACCCCAATTTAGTGCATTTTGTAATAACTCATATCTCATGACCTTGACCTTTGACCTTCAAGGTCACACAATCATTGAACACTTTTTATTGAGTATAACAATCATGTATTGATTAAAAGTGATCATAGTTAAAATAAAGCATTTTCGCTAAAACATGCTTACGTCATGACCTTGCTGTGACCTTGACCTTTGACGGATTGTAGCCAAAACCTTTTCAAATTTTTTTACTTTTCCAAGGATGATATATACCAAGTTAGAGCTTCATAGCACAAAAACTTTTCAAGTTATCGCGTTTACAAGGAATTCTTAGAGTGAATACATAGCTCGTGACCTTGACCTTTGACCTTGAAAGTGAACGTGTCAAAATCTTTCCCCCGAGGTATGAGTAGTAAGGTATGAATAAGAGTTCTGGAAAGCTTAGGGGAAAAAAGTTATAGCTAGTAGTACGAGTGCGGCGGCGGCGGCGGCGGCGGCGATGGAAACTTCACAAAAACTGATAGCAGCCCCGTCCTTAGACGGGGCTGCTAATAAATAATAATATTGTGCTAAAAATTGGTAGATTGTCAACTATGTCAGGAACCAGACGAAACAGTAAAACACATCATTCTGAAGTGCTCGGCACTGAGCCATGTCAGAACTTTCCCACCCACGGATAGTCTATTAGCCGTGTTTCAGAACAAAAACAATAGAACATTATAGAAGAAAGGAAGGAAAGGATGCGTGCAAGGGCCACTGTTGTCGGAAGCACGATCTAACAGAAGTAACAGAAGTAAATTGGTAGATTATGATGAATACAGGTATTACCTCCTTCTCACAGACCCTGCTGGTGTGCCAGTTGAACTGATACACGCAGTCATCACTCTCCTCCACCAGCACGGGCTGTCCCTCCCCTGCACTCTGCTGACAGATGAAGTTGATGATCGTCCCTCGCTGGAACTTCTTCTGATGACAGGGGGCGCCACCGGAGTAATTCAGCATCAGGAATCCTCCACGATACTCCAGCTTGCTGTTTGCTGTCCCTGCACTAAACGACCTCTTCTCTCCTGCTGTTTCTATCTGACATGAGCCTGGGGAATACAAGATTCAAGATAATGATAGAAATTAGAGCCATTGGCTCTGTAGCTCATCAGGCTTTACACTTGATTTTGCTTTAGGGTGTGGCCAATGTGGTTCTCCCTTTAGTAGGGGCCACAGGGTCACAAAATCTACAATTATTAATCCTCACTAGTCAAGGAGTCTGTACACAAAGTTTCAGCTTTCTAGGCCTTATGCTTCTGGAGAAGAAAATGAAAATGGTTTTTAAGGTCGTGGCCCCTGTGACCCTTATTAGGGCCACAGGGTCACCAAAGCTACAATTATTAATCCTCACTAGTCAAGAAGTCTGTACACAAAGTTTCAGCTTTCTAGGCCTTCTGGAGAAAGGCCAGATGAGCTGAAAAGATGAAGATTTAAGTGAACAAATTTACTTTTCCGTACTTGATCCTGAAAGACATAAAATCTTCATACCATGGAATTTCATGTCAATCAAACTTCCTTATGATCGACATTGAACCAAAATCAAATGAACAGTTCTTATCAACTGTCTCTATCTAACATGAACCTGGGTAAGCAAAAAAACCCTAAGATGTCCAAATTCTATATTTAATGATAATTGTAGTTTTTACATGAACCTGGTAGGCACTAGGTTTCCTGTTCAGAGACCCCAATAATCCAATATATTACTCCCTGTACAATCTTAATGTATTTACTTGGTTCAAAATGAGTCTTTTGCACATAACAAACTTCCCTTAATCTGTCATTCCTCTTAAAAGGACAGTCCTATCAGGGTATTTATTGTGGGAACAAAATTCAAGCGGACGCATTGAGGCATTCTATTCTTTGTCAAATTGTTAAATCTAGAACAACTAAATGTTACCCTCACTAACATATATGAAATTAAGTGTGAAAAAATAATGTAATAATCCTATATAAGTATAGATAGGGAAGTAGTCTTGAATTGTTTCAACGAAAAGATAAACCGATAGGACTGTCCCTTTAATAAACAGTTCTGCACAGTCAGTAACAAGGAAGGGCAGAATTGTAAAATTAAAATCAGTTTCTTCTAAATCATCATCAAAATATACATTCCAAGATATAATTTGTGCAGTCTTTTGCAATAATTTAAAATGACGACCTTACCAACATTCTTGCCACATGGACTATCTGGCAGGGGTCCACACACATTGAGATGGAAGTCATGCTGTGAGGTGCTGTCATGGTACAAGTACCCAGCTGCTTTGTTGAACACACTCAAGTCAAATGTGAAACCTGAAACAGAACCATACATCACTTGAAAAGTAAGTTTTCTTGACATGATTGATGTTGATATTTATCCTTGCTCTTCCGTAACAAGAACAGCCAAAAGTATTGGAGGAACAGAGAGAGAGCGAGAGAGCGAGAGAGAGCGAGAGAGAGAGAGAGAAAGTGAGAGAAAGTGAGTGTGAGAGAGTGTGAGAGTGTGAGAGAGAGAGTGAGAGAGTGAGAGAGTGAGAGAGTGAGAGAGAGTGAGAGAGTGAGAGAGACACAGAGAGAGACAGAGAGAGAGAGAGAGAGAGAGACAGAGACAGACAGAGAGAAAGAGAGTGACACACAGACAGACAGAGACACAGACAGACAGACACAGAGACTCAGAGACAGGGTTGATGTTGATATTTATCCTTGCTCTTCCGTAATAAGAACATCCAAAAGTATTGGAGGAACACAGAGAGGGAGAGCGAGAGAGAGAGACAGACAGAGACACAGAGAGAGGAAGAGAGAGACACATAGACAGAGACAGAGACAGATAGAGAGAGAGAGACACACACAGAGACAGAGACAGAGAGAGAGAGACACACACACACACACAGAGACAGAGACAGAGATAGAGAGAGACAGACAGACAGACACAGAGAAAAAGACACACAGAGAGACAGAGACTGAGAGACGGGGTTTGACAGTAATGGATTGAGGGACAGAGAATACACAGAGAGACTGACAGAGGACATGTCTCAGAGATAAAGAGTGTGAAGGAAGAGTCTGACTCCAAGGCACGGAAAAACAGAAACAGTAGGAGAGAAACAATGGGCTACCAGATTGACAAAGAGGTCCACAAGGAGGCAGACACTGACAAAAACTAATAGGCAGATAATTGAAGACGGAGAAAAAAGAAGGAGACACTGGCAAAGGTAAGCAACAATAACAGAGCAAAGACACACAGAGACAGAAACAGGCCGGCACACACACAGGTTAAAAGAGAGCAACAGTCTGGTAGACAGAAGAACCAAGAAGACAGACAGACAGACAGACAGACAGACAGACAGACAGACAGACAGAGACAGACAAGGACAGTCAGACAGACAAGGACAGACAGTCAGACAAGCAAATGACAAGGGGAAAGACAAAAAGCCATCATAGACATTGTCAGTGAGGCAGACAGACAACGGGGGAAAGAGGACTGATAGGATGAGACAGAAACGTACACAGACAGATAATAGATAAATAACACTGTACCTGTGCTAGGGTTGGTGACTGTGCAGTTGCCTGTCTGGACAGGGGTGGACTGACTGCCCAGTGGACATGCGGCCTGGGTGGTCCACACAAAGTGATGCTCGCACCCATTAGCCATGAAGTGACCACCAGGCTCGGAGTCCTGCAAACATTTAATAACGGGAGGTTTACCACACATTTCATCAATTAAGTAACCAACTCAGGAATCTTTTCATCCTGCTACATCAGCGTATATGTCTCTGCTAATGCTACAACCTATCCCCTGATATCCTCCTATAGTCTTCTGTCGTATCGCTATATATAGCAAGCCAATCAAATGATGCCCTTTCAGCGATAGCGGCAAACTAGCTTCTTGGCTTCGTTCCGCGTGCTCACCTCATGATTCAAATTAACCAATAGGAGTGCTATTAGATAATAAATCTGATTCTCATTGCAGTCTCCCGCTAAGCTCCAAATCGCGCGCTCTTAGATTTCCACGTGCGACATCACTAGACAACAGTGTATGGAGTTCGAAATAGTTTGACTGAAAACAGACAGGCTATAAATAGCGCTGAGCAACCACCCGTCAGCGATACGACAGAAGACTATAGGAGGATATCAGGGGATAGGTTGTAGCATTAGCGGAGATATTACGCTGATGTAGCAGGATGGAATCTTTTTAGATATGGTAGAACTAGTCTTATTTTTTTTTATCTTGACACTTTACATACATATAATTTTTAGTGCTCATAATTTATATTTGCAATTCTTGCATCAAAAGTTATCCTTTTGATGCAATACATGTATTCTATGTGCCTTTTGTTCTTAGATGTTGCCAAGGCTCGCAAAATACGTTTATTCCTAATGCAGGATATTTACGATCCAATAACACACTCGCATGATAACCTCTATATCTTATCAAAAAAACAATTTTGTAAAGTTCTTGTACAATTCAGCAATAAGGAGCACCTGTAGAATCTTATTTGATCTAGCTACTCTCATGGTTTGCATGTTTCAAAAAATAGCAATTTTGATTAGATTTACGCATAAACTGGACAAATACGGGATGATAAATGTTTTGATTGTATTTTAACTTAATAAATGAATAAAAACAGACTGTACTGTATATAAAGGTATTGTTGACTAAATACAATATGAGAATTAGATAATTATAGTTTGTGCAATAACAAGATTATCTTCTATTTATGGTTTTTATGTATGTTACTTTCTCATTTTTATGCAACCTACTTTTACATCAACCCAACCGGAACTACGTCACTTTCATTAGGGTACTTAAGAAATTACCCAGGTACCTCGGCCTCTTTATGCCTTTCTGTTGACTAAATACAATGTTCCTGTTTATACAGGTATTGTCGATAAGGAAACGAAGTACTCACACGGACGTTATGATCACAGTTCATGATGATTGCAGTTGAGACACTTCTGTTACCAAATTGACACGGTTCTCCATGTTCATAGCGAAGAATCAAGTTGTTATACTCAATCCTCAATGGCTTGTTCAGTACCTCGCCAATCTTGTGAAATCTACAACAGAAAATAAAGCATCAAGACATTTCTATTTCACTACCGCTACTAGCAAGGGACATTTAAAGGGGCAGTAGCAAGTTTTAGGGGGAATATAAGGTGTCAGGAAAATGAAAATAAATGGTTCAAATTGATATACATTTTAAACTAAATCAAGCAGTAAAATTCAGCCATGCAATTCCTGGCAAAAATGGCTGACAATGAAATTTATGAGAATCTTTATAACTTGTTCCCTGACTATGGATGATTGGTTTGTGTAATTAAATTGTTGACACTATCAAAATAATACATTTAGCATTAAGGTATAATAATCAATGAACAATTAATACAATAAAATTTCAAAAAACTGTGCTACCGCCCCTTTAAGCACGATACTCATCTATAAATAAAAGTACCGAGGGTACAGAAGCTCACCGTAAAATGAATGATGTGGTAATATAGTTTAATTGTGTAACCATATTTTATATGATAATTGATTATGGCTGCCATCATGATTTTTGTATCTTTTAAAATGCTAGTCTTCTGTTGGAAAAAATTAGAGCACGAACAAACATTAATACAAGAATGTTAATAAATCATGATTTGTTAACAAGCAGTAGGTTTTTGTATAACTTTTTTGTATATCTATGGCTGAATTGGTGACCATCTTGTATTTTTTAATCTTCAAAATGTTACTTATATGTGGGCATCCATATTAATTTCATTATCTTGATTGGTTTAGGAGTATTCATTTAAATGTCAATCAATAACAAGAAGACATAGTCATCAACATCCCCCGCCAGATGTGTTCTTATTTTAAATTAAGTCAGAACCTTCTCCTAAATACTCGAGTGTACTCAAAAATATCATGACACCAAACTCCAGAAAAATATTTGCGCGGTTCTGATTTTCGAACTCCATCAAGGTAATGATACCCTGAAGGCACACATCAAATTTGATGATCCTATCTGTAACAGTTTCTGAGAAAATTGGCTCCTTTGAAGACACCTCGAACAGAGTCCCAAAAAACGTAACAAGGGCAATAACTCCGGAAAAAATATTTGCGCGGTTCTGATTTTCGAACTCCATCAAGGTATTGATACCCTGAAGGCACACATCAAATTTGATGATCCTATCTGTAACAGTTTCTGAAAAAAATTGGCTCCTTTGAAGACACCTCGAACAGAGTCCCAAAAACGTAACAAGGGCAATAACTCCGGAAAAAATATTTGCGCGGTTCTGATTTTCGAACTCCATCAAGGTAATGATACCCTGAAGGCACACATCAAATTTGATGATCCTATCTGTAACAGTTTCTGAGAAAATTGGCTCCTTTGAAGACACCTCGAACAGAGTCCCAAAAAACGTAACAAGGGCAATAACTCCGGAAAAAATATTTGCGCGGTTCTGATTTTCGAACTCCATCAAGGTATTGATACCCTGAAGGCACACATCAAATTTGATGATCCTATCTGTAACAGTTTCTGAAAAAAATTGGCTCCTTTGAAGACACCTCGAACAGAGTCCCAAAAACGTAACAAGGGCAATAACTCCGGAAAAAATATTTGTGCGGTTCTGATTTTCGAACTCCATCAAGGTAATGATACCCTGAAGGCACACACAAAATTTGATGATCCTATCTGTAACAGTTTCTGAGAAAAATTGGCTCCTTTGAAGACACCTCGAACAGAGTCCCAAAAAACGTAACAAGGGCAAAAACTCCAGAAAAAATATTTGCGCGGTTCTGATTTTCGAACTCCATCAAGGTATTGATACCCTGAAGGCACACACAAAATTTGATAATCCTAACGTAAACGGTTTCTGAGAAAAATTGGCTCCTTTAACTCGGACGGACGGACGCACGGACGCAGCTCAAACCTATATCCCCCTTCCACTTCGTGGCGGGGGATAATAACAGGTTTTGTGACTCTTGAAGTCAAGAAATAGTCCCGAAAATCTCAAGAATTCTTTCTTAAAAGTACTTGTACAGTACCAAAGTTTTCAAACACAATCACAAAAGTCAACAAACTGGTTAATCCAATGTTAGATTAGTCACACTCTCAACTTCCAAAGAACTAAAAAAAAAAAGATGCACATAAACATTTGGAATATATCCCTCTGACACAAATCACAAATTCAACTAGTGATAAGTCCAATTGCCAAAGTAAACTGTCCAGGTCAATGTCTCATGTGATTCTAACTGAAGATTTCTGAATATCTTAAATCTTGACATATGTTAGTGCAATCTGATTGGTCAGAATAGGCTAGCCACATGGGGGTTTATGCTAATTACTAGATATGATGACCTGTGATGACCTCTTGCACCTGCATGTAGATTATGTAACTTATCCTCTTATGTAAGTTACTGTTATTCCATAATGTGAGTGTCTTCCCCTTAATTCAGTATGCAATACAGATATTAGGAGGGGAGTTGCAGGAGAGGGGCTGGAGGATAGGAGGGGAAAGGAGGGATAGAAGAGAGGTTTGCAATGGAAGGACAGGAGAGGAAAGGGGAGGAGGGGAAGGGAGGATAGAAGGGGTGGGGGTAGAAGAGAGGTTTGCTATAGAAATAATCTGGAGGTCAACTCAGTAATATGTTTATTGAAGTATTTTAATATTAATTGCATGGAAACAACAGTTAGTGTTGAGAGTGAACAAATTTAATCATTTTAAATGCTTTTGAAAAGGATTTGTTTGAATTGAATGATCATTATAATTATCTAGATAATCATCGTTCAGATCGTAATCAGATCCCTCACTGGCTATGTTATTTGGCCTTTCATGAAGTGTCAGGAATTATGTAACCCACTGATATCATTAGATGTTTTATTTAAAAGGATTTATTAAAACACTCATGGTTCAGGCTGTTCGCAGATAAAGATGATTCATAAATTTTTTTGTAACTGTATTTATAGTGTTAATAAATATTACAACAAGTGCATCAATACAAATATAAACACATTCATTTGATTGACCAGGAAATGTATTCTTTTCAATGAATTTTATGAAATCTAATTGAAAATTCAATATAAATGACATATTGACCATCTTGGATTCTTGATAATAAAATGAATGCGTCTTTGTCAGGAATCACTATATAAAAAAATACTCACTTTTCAGAATGATATCTTAATTGATTTAGTAGGAGAAGTACTTGGCCTGAAATCTAATTGAAAAATAATGACTTCTATGTTGACATGTTGTTCCCAGAGCCCCTTCAGCATGATACAATTATCATTTAGTTTTACAGGTTTTCATAAAACATATGGTATTGGAACTGGAACCTGATACAAATTACCTCTTTCTACAATAACTTATGTAGATTACTGTACATAAAAGCAGATTCTTGACTTATTAATATTAACTCATCTTGCAGATTGTTGTACACAAAAGCTGATTCTTGACTTGTTTAAATTGTTATTTGTAAAAAGTATTATTATTAATAGAATACAAGTATACTTTTCATAAAGTCAATTTATATACTTTCCATAAAGTCCATTGCTTAGACATGATAATTGCCATACATCATTATGTTGTATTTATCAATTAAGTAAAGATAACTAAGCAACATACAAGCAGGCAGGGCTGCTAGCCCCAGATCCTTAAGGAGAGTGTAGCAATTTGTGGATTTGGCTTTGTGTATTTGGAGAAGAATAGTGTGCTGAGCATGTAAACCTGAACTCTGGCTAAGCCCTTATGTGTGGTATTTAAAAACTTGACGGGAGAGAACATGCATTGTTGTGAAAAATATATATAATTTCACAAAACATAGTTAGCTTATGTCCTAAATTGATTTTGTGTCAAGAAGAACTTCTGTTAGATATAGAAATGGTACAAATATGAGTAAACACAGGAAATGGAACCTGATACAAAATAACTCTTTCCACATCAACTTATCATGAAGATTGCTAAACACAAAAGTTATTGATGACAACTTTTGTGTAAGTTGTTATTCTTAGAAAGAACATATCACTGTCATGAGATTACAAGTCTAATTTCCATAACTCTTATTGCATACACATGGCTATATAGCATATTGCTCTGCAATATCAATTGGGTCAGATTATGCAACAGACTAGCAGCTGACACTGTGATGCTTGCAGCCTGTATCAGGATGTGTATTAGAATAAACACTGTGGACTCTAGAGGCATATCTGAACTCTGGTTGACCCCTTATGTGTGGTATTTAAAGGAATATAAGGGAGATACCATTGTTTAAAATTTAACATGATGTTTAATGTGATTGGGTTTTTGCAGCTAGTTGCCATGAAGATTTTAAGCAAATTAATTAATTATGTTTGTCTTATATATCTTAATTTTTTTTTAAAAACACTTAAAAATATAGAACAACTTGCATGACAATCTTAAATATTCCATATTCAAGATAATGTTATGATAAGTAAGTTCAAATAAGAGAATTTATTTGATGCAAGTGATCACTTGATGAAAGCTTAAAATTTAATAATAATGATGTGTCATTGCAGCTGAAAAGTCAATATGGCTGCTTTTGCGGCCATCTTGGATTCTCAAAACTGAAACGTCTACCTTTCTGTGCGGAATCACTATAGGTATAACATACTACAATTTAGAAAGTATATCTAGATTGGTTTAGGAGAAGTAGTCTTTTTCATGAAATCTAATTGAAAATTCAATATGGCTCCCATGGCAGCCATCTTGGATTCTCAAAACTGGAACATCTACCTTTCTGTGAGGAATCACCATGGGTATAACATACTACAATTTCAGAATGGTATCTGGATTTGTATAGGAGGAGTAGTCTTTTTCGTGAAATCTAATTGAAAATTCAATATGGCTGAACTGGCGGCCATCTTGGATTCTCAAAACTGAAACATCTACCTTTCTGTGAGGAATCACCATGGGTATAACATACTACAATTTCAGAATGATATCTGGATTCGTATAGGAGGAGTAGTCTTTTTCATGAAATCTAATTGAAAATTCAATATGGCTCCCATGGCAGCCATCTTGGATTCTCAAAACTGGAACATCTACCTTTCTGTGAGGAATCACCTTGGGTATAACATACTACAATTTCAGAATGGTATCTGGATTCGTATAGGAGGAGTAGTCTTTTTCATGAAATCTAATTGAAAATTCAATATGGCTCCCATGGCAGCCATCTTGGATTCTCAAAACTGAAACATCTACCTTTCTGTGAGGAATCACCATGGGTATAACATACTACAATTTCAGAATGATATCTGGATTTGTATAGGAGGAGTAGTCTTTTTCGTGAAATCTAATTGAAAATTCAATATGGCTGCCATGGCGGCCATCTTGGATTCTCAAAACTGAAACATCTACCTTTCTGTGAGGAATCACCATGGGTATAACATACTATAATTTCAGAATGATATCTGGATTTGTATAGGAGGAGTAGTCTTTTTCATGAAATCTAATTGAAAATTCAATATGGCTCCCATGGCAGCCATCTTGGATTCTCAAAACTGAAACATCTACCTTTCTGTGAGGAATCACCATGGGTATAACATACTACAATTTCAGAATGGTATCTGGATTCGTATAGGAGGAGTAGTCTTTTTCATGAAATCTAATTGAAAATTCAATATGGCTGCCATGACGGCCATCTTGGATTCTCAAAACCGAAACGTCTACCTTTCTGTGAGGAATCACCATGGGTATAACATACTACAATTTCAGAATGGTATCTGGATTGGTAAAGGAGGAGTAGTCTTTTTCATGAAATCTAATTGAAAATTCAATATGGCTGCCATGGCGGCCATCTTGGATTCTCAAAACTGAAACATCTACCTTTCTGTGAGGAATCACCATGGGTATAACATACTACAATTTCAGAATGATATCTGGATTCGTTTAGGAGGAGTAGTCTTTTTCCTGAAAGTTTTCGGACGGACAGACAGACGGACGACGGACTAAGCGCCATGACATAAGCTCACATTTACTTTGTAAAGGTGAGCTAAACATCTACATTAAATAAAACGTATTTGAACCAGATTATATTTTAAATGGTCAACAGAAAAAGTAATACAATGAGAAAAAAAAAATTCTTAATGGAAGAGTACAAATATGATATACTGACTTCTTCTTTGGGTCTGTCTGGTTGAGATCTATCATACAAGCAGCTGAGTTGGGCGGGCATGTCTGACCTTGATTAAAAAAGAATGTCAGAAAATAAGTATTAAAGGTAAAAATCATAATGTTTAGATGGTTATCAAAAGTAATACATATCTTTTCATGCTGATGGATTCAACATTGAACAATCTTACCAAAGATTCAGAAAGGTTTGCCTTTATCAAAGAGAGAAAAGTACAAGTTACACAAACCAAATTCAATTCTGCCAAGCATGATATTGATTATCCAGCAACAATAACATACCATAGAACATAACATATAATCTTACCATTAACTTCTTTAAGAGGCAATTTAGAATGACAATAATGCTGAGGAAAATGTGGATGACAATTTCTTTGTTCATTGTATGCGACGTTTGGAAACAGATTCTTGTGTCTTTCTCAAGCAGAGGAAGAGTAATGATGTAGTGGCATGTTTATACATAAATAGTACAATACACAGTAACAACAACTTAATGAAAAATGTAAATATAATTAAACAGAGATAAGTAAAACTGACTTCTTACCACTTATTACATTACTTTTTTCATTAAGTAAATATGCCCCTACATCATTACTCTTCCTCTGCTTGAGAACATCACAAGAATCTGTGTTGAAACGTTGAATACAATGAACAAAGAAGTTGTCATCCATATATTCCTCAGCATTATCATAATCTCACCATAATTTTCTGAGAGAAAGTTGCAAGTTGAAGATGGAAGAGATGCCTCTGATGGACTATTACAGAAGTGGCTATGACTACCTACAGACCTTGAGAAATTATTCTCTTGAGTTGAAGGTTATATTCCAAAATGCAAACAAATGGAATCTAAAAATCTTATACTTTATCACCTAAGAATTTTCAAACATTTTAAGGAGTGTTCTGTGGGAGTGATAGCTAAATAATGACTGGATTTCCTCACATACCGTCAGTTTTGAAATATGATTTAGTTCCTGATCAATAAGGAATATTATTTAATAGATATTCTAGTATACCAATCAAAGAAATGACTTAGTTCCTTGAAGCAAGAAGGACTTGGTGTTTGAGGTATCAACTAGCCCTCCTAAACATTTGACAAGCCCTGCAATGTGAAGACAGTATCTCTAAAATCACACAAGCCGGATGGGCTTGCTGTCTTCTTCTCAAACAAGCCAAATCTGGAGGTAACCAGCAATGTGCAGGCATTGTTTTGAACACTGCATTGCGGCCATAAACTCTACTGGGGATACACAAGTTTGTTGCCATACACGCAAGAGTGGGTCATGATTTACTTCCTACCTTTTTTATGGACGAGAGTCTGACAGACATTCAGGATAAACTGCTTCCCTTTGTGTGGCTCTGTGTCAACATAGTTGTCATCATTTCGTGCTAGAGATGACAAGTCATACATCTTTCCATCAGGTGCAGTAACCATGCAGTCCGCAACGGTATAAGGAGGACACGCATAACTTGTTGCCCACTCAAACTGGTACGTGCAATCTCCGTCCTCTTGTAAATACCTCGGACCACTAAAGCCATCTGTGCTGTGGTCACACGTGAAGGTGATGATTGTGGTTCGGTTAAATTTGTGATGGCAGTTTCCTTTACCATCAGTGTAGCGCAGAGTTATCTCCCCTGCATTGTATATCAGGTTTCCATTGGCCTTGCCTGAAAAAGAAACAGTCCAATATGTCAGGGTGTTCCAGCAGTTAGCCGAGTGACATTTTACAAACACTCTCATTGAGAAGAATAAATAGGAAATAGAATTCATTTGGTCACATAAATACACACTCCTTAAACCTATGGAGTTTTTGTGAAGTGCATAGAGTTATACAGGTTTCAGAGAGCATTGTCACAAATTGTGAGGGTAAACACTGCAATAATGCATGCTTTTGCTGTAAGTAAACTTTAAGGTCGGGCCCTTCTCTCCTCAATGTATCAACCCACCTCAAGCCTGACTTATATAGGTGAAAGGGTTATCAAATACCCACCTGCATTCACATGATAGCTCAGATACCCACCTGCATTCACATGATAGCTCAGATACCCACCTGCATTCACATGACAGCTCAGATACCCACCTGCATTCACATGACAGCTCAGATACCCACCTGCATTCACATGACAGCTCAGATACCCACCTGCATTCACATGATAGCTCGGGTCAGCTGTTTTGGTCTGACAAGCTCCAACTCCGTTCCCGCCGGCACAGTCTACTGCCCCGGTCTCCAGCTCTCCACATGCATTCAGCAGGAACACATAGTCTCCTGCAGTCACTCGGTAGTCTCCCCCTTGTTTGTGTAGAGCCGACAAGTCGAACTCCATGTTGTATACAGGGTCGGTCACCTTGCAGCCTGTCCCAACCACTTGCTGTAGACAGACAGAATTGTAAGATTTATAACCTAATAAGCGAACAATTAGATATATTGTTAGTAATTATTAGTAAACTTACCTCTGGGACGAAACGTTAGCCCCTCTCTACGTTCCTTGAACGTGTCTGCAGAAGTCTTTAAAATAAAAATAAAGAGAAAAAACCTAAGTCATATTCACCATTAGTGGTATGCAGCTCCTGACTTCTATCCTGGAGTTCTCTCCCTTGTCACTACCATGTGCTTCCTTCATATTCTCGATCTGCCGATCATCATCACCTGGAACACACGCGGGGAGGAATTAATAACCTACTGGGCGGGCGTTGATCGTTCGTCCCAGAGGTAAGTTTACTAATAATTACTAACAATATATCTAATTGTTCGCTAATTATTGGCGTAAATTTCCCTCTGGGACGAAACGTTAGTCCCGAATTGTCCATAAAGGAGGAGGGCTCCAGGGGATGATGCCCCTTTACTTTACTCGCCAATATTACTTATACTAGATATATTAGTCAATTATATCGGATAGAATTACTCCTAATCTTACTAATTGATTCACAATAAACAAACCACATAAACACCGCATGCGAGAACCCATGGTTTATTGATCCATTCACCTGAATATTAGGGTTAGGAGTGAGTACATACCACTTGGTTAATAGTTAGACAATTTGTCTGAATATGACGTAATTTAAGTGGTTTCCACTTATTTCACTGAAACTATACTCTTAAATCGTTAAAACCTCTGACGTCACTTCCGGTCATTATGACGTCACTTCCGGTCTACTTTTCTCTTACGTCATATTCAGACCCTTCACCTTAGTGATTGAGTTTGGTGGATATACCAGTCCACAATCTAAGTGCACGTAAAACATATAACACACCTTCACCTGGAAAACCATCACCATAACTCAACTCAGTATGGTCTCACCTCTGAAGGAATAAGATGACTTTAGAAGAGGTCAGTCGTCCATCTTTCTGACGACCCCGACCCCCCCCTTTCTTTTTTCCTCCTTGAACTTTAGGCTTTTAGGCAGACGTAACGTGTTGAGCCGCGACCAGCGGACCCAAGTCACAGATTCCATCCAAAGATTGGTATATGTCACGTAAATAAGAGGAGATGAAGGTATTCGAACCTTTCCATTGGCAAGCTGATACAAGTTGGTCAATTGATACAGATTTCCAAGCTGACAGGGAAGATGCAAGCGCTCTTATCTCGTGAGGCGAGAACTTAACATTCGCAGATTCTTGATCCACTGATTGATAGGCTAGAACTATAGTTTTTCTCAACCAGGAAGAAATAGTGTTTTTGGATATTTCCGAATCCACCGCCGTTTTGCAGGATAAAAACAAACGTCTCCTATTCCTCCGAAAGGTAGCCGTTCTCTGAAGGTACCACCTGAGAGCTCTCACTGGACACAAAAGCCTCTCCTTATCCGAACGAGAAGTCGAGGTGGGAAGAGCTGGTATCTTATAAACACGAGCGCCTAGCGGTCCTAACGAAGTAGCTTGGTTCTTGGCAAGAAACTCAGGAATAGCGCGACAAGAGACTTCCTTGTAACCATCCGAGAACTTAATGGACGCATTATCAATAGCATGGAGTTCAGATACTCTGGCTGCCGAGGCAAAGGCTAACAAAAACGCTGTCTTGTATGAGAGAAACTTTAGAGAAGTAGCACTCAGAGGCTCGTAAGGGGCTCTAACGAGAGACTGTAACACGATCCTGAGATCCCATTTTGGAAAAACTGAAGGCGAAGAAATATCTTTAATCTGGAACGATCTGAGCATTCTATGGAGAGTTTGATCCGATCCCACTGACAGACCACGGATATCGCACACAGAGGCAATTGCTGATCTATACCCCTCGATGGTACCATGTTTTAATTTCTTCACTACTCTCAAAAATAAAAGAAAATCCGCTATCATTGGGATGGATATCTCAGAATCTAGTAGTTCTTTATCTCGTCGCCAGTTGGAGAAGATTTTCCACTTGGCATCATACAATCTAGCTGTGGATGGTCGGATAGATTGGATAATAGCTTGCGTAGAGTCTCGGCCGAAACCTTTAGATGCAAGAGATTCCTGGATAGTCTCCACACGTGAAGATTCATTGTTGACAGATTCCCGTGAGTCTTGCGAGAGTGAGGTTGATATAATAGGTTGTCCCACAACGGAAGCTTCAGAGGATAATCCGTCAGGAGGTCCAGAAGATTGGGAAACCAGGGCCTTGTGGGCCAAGCCGGAGCTACTAAATAGATGAGGCAATCCTGCGATGCTATCTTTGCCAACACGTCTGGAATTATCTTTGTCGGGGGGAAGGCGTATGCTGTCATTCCTTCCCATGAAATGGAGAGTGCGTCCACTGCCCAGGCGTTCGGGTCCGGAATTGGGCTGATGTAATTTGGAAGTTGGTGATTTCGACTTGTTGCAAATAGATCGAACAAGGGTGACTCCCACCTGTTCACGATTAACTGAAACGCCTCCTCGTGAAGTGTCCACTCCGTCTGAATCACTTGACCGCTCCTGGAAAGAGCGTCCGCTAGTACATTCAACTTGCCTGGGATGTGCCTCGCCCTGATGTTTAACTTGAATTGGTCCGCGAGAGAGAAGAGCTTTCGAGTGAGATTCATGAGTTCCTGGGACCTGGTCCCACCCTGCTTGTTGATATAAGCAACGACTGTAGCGTTGTCCGTGGCGATCATCAAGCTCGATTGGTACAGGTGACGCCACCAAACTTGGAGTGCCTTGATTACAGCAAGGAGTTCTAGCGAGTTTATGTGAAAACGGACTTCCTGTTCCGACCACTTGCCTTGAGCTTCCAACAGGTTCATATGTGCTCCCCAACCTACCCGTGATGCATCTGTGAATATGGTGAAATTCG
This sequence comes from Steromphala cineraria, assembly GCA_916613615.1. NCBI lineage: Eukaryota > Metazoa > Mollusca > Gastropoda > Trochida > Trochidae > Steromphala > Steromphala cineraria. The sequence goes on along the minus strand of OU744725.1, from coordinate 61,562,479 downwards.
GAGGAGGATCCATGAACCGAGTTCCCGACATTACATTGGATTCCGATGTCCACCACGTCAGTTCCTGGCATACATGAGGAGGACATACAATGACGAAGTCCAAATCCTGATTCCTGTTCGCGTTTATCCACGCCTGAGTGTGTCTTAGATTGAGGCGACCCCTGTAAGTAAACGCCTGGATTGAAGTTAACGATCCGAGAAGAGACATCCACTTCCTGAGTGTGGCCACTCGAACGGCAAGAAGAGATAGGATAAGGTCTCGAGACTTGATCCAACGATCCTGTATGGGGAAGATGTAACAGATCTCCGCGTCCAAGATGGCACCTAGAAACTTTATCTTGGGCACTGGCGTTAATTCGGACTTCACTGGGTGAATGATCCATCCTAGGTGAGTGAAAACATGAATGGCGAACCTTGTCTGCTTGATTAGGATCTCCTTGGAAACGTGCCTCCCCAGGAAGTCGTCCAAGTATCCGTGAATCGCAAATCCTCTCAGATGAAGAAAGTTTAGCACGGGTTTCATGACCATCGTAAAGAGCCAGGGGGCTATTGAGACACCGAAGGGAAGAACCTTGAACTGAAACCTTCTTCCGTTTACGCCGAATCTTAGGAATTTCTGAGAGTGTTTGTGAATAGGGATATGCAAGTAGGCATCTTTCAGGTCCATGCTGATAAACTTGCTGTTTGGTTGGACAAGTTTTCTCACATTCTTTAGTGACTCCATGGTGAACGTGGGAGGAAGATGAAGAAAGTCCTTGTTGAGGATCTTGAGGTCTATAATCATCCTCATCTCGCCTGTATCGCGCTTCGGTACTAGAAAAACCGGAGAGTAGAAACCTCGAGTCGTGTCGAGCGGGGAGAGTTCTACAATTGCCTCCTTCAGCAGGAGCTGCTCTATTGCCAGTAGAGCAGCGTCCAGACGCGACCCTTGTAAGATGAATCTTCTTCCCACCGGGTGAACAGCTAGGGGCGGGCGCGTCTGGAATTGGAGCTGGTACCCGTCGGATATCACTGAGTTGATCCAAGGATCCGGGGTGATGAGTTGCCAGTTCCGGGAGTATCGTTGCAGACGACCCCCCACCGGCGAGGGATCGACTGGCGTCACAAAATCGAAATCTAGAGAGGAGTCCGTGGGCATAGCAAGATCGAAAGGGTTCTGAGCAAACTGGACGGCCGGGAAAGAGTCAACGGCGGGAGTTGGTCTTGTTTCCTCTGTTACCTCGGCCACGAAAATTAAACTTGGGAGGCGGCCCCTGATTATCCCTGGGGGGCTGAGGAAGAGAAGGGGACGAACGAGAGCGGTCGAAAGGTCTAGAAGCACGATCGAAGGCGGAGCGATGGAGGGGGGGTCGGGGTGTAGAGGAAGATTGTCTTCTTCCACGGAAGGATCCACGCTGTCTTGTCTGAGCTAGGAGAGCCGATGCCAATTGTTGGTTCAGATGGCGATTTGTCTGGGCCTCCTGTGAAGCTATAGCCTGCGCACATTGCCCGTTGAACATGGATTCCGAGTCCAAAGGTTGACGGAAGAGATCCTCTTTAGAATCGACTGGAAGATTCCTAACCGAACCCAACAACTGAGACCTCTCCAAGGCAGTGATGCGGGCCACAGAGGCAATCTGAGCTTGGGTGGCGTCCCCCGCCGCTTGATATATTACGTCCAGGAATGAGTGAGCCAACGCGACTTCCTCAGCACTCATAACAGTAAGGGTCTGGGGTTTGATGCCTTCGTAGCTGACAAAAGTTGGAGGGAGAAGTTGTCTTACACCCGCGGCAAACCAATTAATGTACGAGAGTATGTCCACAGAATTTCGCGCAGACGCATCTAAATCTTTGAGATCCTTACGAGGAACCAACAGTTTCTCCCCTTGGAAGCGTGGAGAAGGTCTGGTACTAAGTTTGGCAAAATCCCTATCAACATCCGGAGCGGCAGCCGGTAAAAAACGATCATGAATTACATAAGACTGCTTGAGAGTTAACTTTGATAGAGAAGAAGCATCTTTAGCTTTGGCCAGGTTAGCGTTGACGATGTCTAGCCCGTTCTTAACTACAGTGGAATGGGGAAGAGAACGCTTGGGAGCACGTTTTGGAGGGAGAATACCCGTAGAACCAAGTTCGTCTGGTAAGGGTTGATCCACAATCTCATCCATAGAAGATGGACGGGTGCAAGGTTTAAGTTTATGGAGCAAATCTAATTTTTCCACAAAAGTCCAGCCGGGAGATAAATCCGGGATATCGACGGAATCCACGGCAGGGATAATCGCTAATCCCTCATGGGAGTGTAACTTGACATCGACCGGTGATTTATCGTCAGATTCTAAATCCGTAAGTATGGGGATCAACGGCGGATTAGAAACGTTCACATAATCAAGTGGCTCCTTCTTGTTGACAGTATCACCTGACCCGTGACCCAGTCCCGCCGCGGGGTCCGTGCCGTCCGTGGCAAGTTGCTGCGACCGTGCACCAGGGCATGAATCGCGCGTGCTACCCGTGTCAGTGGCATTCTGGCCTGACCCAGTAGCCTTGGCAAATGAGCCGCTGACGGGCGTATCGCCCAGCACGCGTGACCCGTCCCGAACCGTCCCAGATGAGGGTACGGACAGGTTATCGGCGTCAACTACGTGTAACCCGCCCGAATCTGGGACAGAATAGTCGTCAGAACGGGCTAAGGTGTTCACAATCTGGTCACCATGACCGTCAGCAGGCAGGCCCGATCCCGGTAAACACTGCCGCTTGTTAGTCTCACCCGCCGTACCTGCCGTGTCCTTAGGGTCGGCGGCCCGTTTGGACGGCTTACGCTTGTCGCCACGAGACGATTCAGAAACCGGGGGAGTCTTACTTGAAGAAGGGACCTTGGCCGAACTATTTGAACGAGACTTAGTGGATGAGAGAGATTTTTTGAGAGAGGCAATTTTGGCATCATTTCTACGATCCAATTCTTGAAAATTTGATTGAAAAGAAGCGAACATCTCCTGTTTAAAGGCCGTGAGGAAAGCAGTGAGATCGTTAGGATCCCCCGTGGAAGTAGCTACCGTACCCGAAGGGGGAATAGGGGATTCAGAAACTTTATCATCCAACGGTGGGGTAGGGGAAGTAGGAGCATTAGAATTTGCGCGGGCTTTCTTAGCACGTAATTCAGACAATTTACTCCACGTTTCCTGATCCAAATCTCGACATAAAAGACATCGTGCATCCGGTAAACAAATAGGATTTTTGTCACAAGAAACACACAAGGAATGAGGATCACGATCCGACATAAATCTTTGACAAGACACACATTTACGTTGAGACATGACGATCACACAACACAGTACTTCGCGGAAAACAAACGTCGACAGCACAGAAAAAAAAATTTCACAAGTCACAGAAAAACACAGTCAAAACACACAAAAGGAATGCGGTTGTCTTCAAGAGACCTAATGTCGATATCACATACCAGAATTCCTTTGGAAAAGTTCACAGAAGTGAAGCAAGTTGAAAAAATTTCTTAGACTTCTAGAGACATCCATTCATCAGGACAGCAGTAGAGAATATGAAGGAAGCACATGGTAGTGACAAGGGAGAGAACTCCAGGATAGAAGTCAGGAGCTGCATACCACTAATGGTGAATATGACTTAGGTTTTTTCTCTTTATTTTTATTTTAAAGACTTCTGCAGACACGTTCAAGGAACGTAGAGAGGGGCTAACGTTTCGTCCCAGAGGGAAATTTACGCCAATAATTTGCACTTTTGTAATAGCGTATTTTTATTTTTATTTGGGTCGACATTATACAACAGTAAACTACATTATAAATGTTATGTACCAGTGCACTCTACATGTTCTTGTATCTGTATGGGTCTGCACTGAAGAGCATAAATAAACAAGATGCATTCTTGTTGAAAAAGAAGATAAGGAGAAGAATTTTGGCATTATAAGTATTTTTTAAATTATCACTATTTTATTCAAATAAGGTAACAGTTTTAAATTATTGAACTGTCATTATAATGTATTTTGTAAATTCACTATTTTATGCAAATATAGGGTAACAGGTATATATATATGTTTGAAAGGTTAAATTGTTAATAACTGTTATAAATGTCTCATCATAATCACGATACTCACCTGTTGTGGGCAAGCACTGGGAGTCCTCCACTCAAACAGGTACTCACACGTCTCCGTCTCACCCATGAACACTGGGTCACTCTGCAACATAGAAATACAGTAGAACATGGATAAAGCGAACAATCCGATATAGTGAACGATTTTTCAAGTCCCTTCAATAGTCCTATGGTGGCCTAAGGTGAATAGCGAACACCGGATATAGCGAACTAAATTCTTTGGTCCCTTCGAGTTCGTTATATCCGTGTTCTACTGTAGTTCTTATCAAAATACAGTTCATGAACTTCTACAGAATGGCTGAGAGAAGAGAAATGTTGTAGTTGGACCTTGAAGAATGTAAGCTAATAGGCAGATCATGGTTTTGAGGTAGACAGTTCCTCATCTGTCTGGAATTCATAATTTCTGATTTTCAATGATAATCTTCATACCCTCCAAATAGTTTGGACTCACCTCAACATGTGAACAGATGAAGTTGATACGAGTGCTTCTATGTGATTCCTTATCTGTGCCCTTGTGACAGAGCGTGCCACCACGGTAACGGAGGACCACCGACCCATCCGCTCCAACCACCGGCTTGGACTGCACGTAGCCGAGACTGAAGGACTGGTCACCCATCTGACACCCGCCCACAGGACCTCCTGGGACACGAGAGGGGAATATGCATGTAAGATAGCGATCAGACTGGTTTATGTTTCTGCGTATTTTCTGTCAATAGAAATCACATCCACCAACAAGGTCTCTCTTAGAGAAACAAGAGAGAAATATTGAGTTGAAAGGATATTACTACCACAACAAGTCGTTCTGAAGTTGTGAAATTGAATTAAATACAGCCTTGTTTGTTATCATATCAAACAAAATTGACATCCCACCCCTCTTGGAAGCCAACAGCATTGACAAGAAATTGATTGGATATGAAGAAATAGAAGATATTCCACAAGACATTAATTTCATAAAAATCAAGTTTTTGAAGTTGTAAAATCAGTGTAAATACAGCCCCATACATCTAACATAAAGGAAACAAACAAAATGGTGGACCCCCCAACTCCACATCCCACCCCCCCCCAGATGCCTCTAGCACACTCCCTTTAAGATCATTACCTGGACACTTTGAACCAGGCACTGGACTCATGGGCCTGCACACATTGATGTAGTACTTGAGGTTACCATGACCCTCGCGGTTGTCCTGAACCATCCAGTTGGAACTGGTTTTAGCCAGCGCATTCAGATCATACCTGTTCCCGTCTTTATCAAAAGCAACACAATCTACAGGCTGAGGGGCGCAGGCCAGAGCTGTCTCAAACTTGAAGTAATATGTCTGGTCCCCCTGTCTCACAAACACAGGCTTTTCCTCTTCAACATCCCGTCGACAGACAAAGTCAATCTTTACTTGCACAAGTTGACCTGTTGGTGAAATGAAAAATACATATTGTGAGCTATGAAAATTAAATCGTTACAATTTTTTTAAAGGGGCAGTAGCATGTTATTTTAATATTTTATAATTTTAATATTTCACAGATAATTGTATGTTAATGCTAAATGTACTATCTTGATAGTGTCAAAAATCTCATTTCACAAAACAATCATCCATATTCAGAGAACAAATGATAAAGATCCAATTTAAGTCCATTTGCTGCCATAATTGCATCAACACCTTTAATTAATTTTGTGAAAGAAAAAGGAATCGCATGGCTGAACATAATATATTTGATTTATTACTGCTTCATTTTGTTTAAATAAATTGTCTTGCATGTATTTTTATTGTCCTGACACTACTGCACCTTTAGAGAGCTGTATAAAACTTGGTGAAAATGAGGAAATATAATTGTATGACAGATCAGCAAATTTGAAAATCTAAACTTGAGCCATTACTTCTGCAGCTAGTAACTATACCTGACGTACCATTTGGCTGATTGGCTACATCATGTTGATACTTTTCATATCTTAAAGTTTAAATTGACATAAATATTTTTCAGTTTCTCCATAAAGTAACACCCACTTAATTATATGCATATGCACATTGTTATGCATATCATTATACGGGTTGAGATAAGACCTGAGTGTAAAACTCACCGCTGACCAGTCGATGACCGCCATATGTGAGCGTGAGTTGACCATCATTTGAGTACTCTAGATCACCACTGTACATGGCAAGGCCTGGGTTGTGACCCTCAGTTTGACTCTCACACACAGAGGATTTAATGTTCTCTGGGTTAAGCTTGTCACAATTTGATGTTGAAACATTTCCACAGATGTTCAGCTGAAGAAAAAACAAAGTCAATTTTTTTAATGAGTTTTAAGAAGCTGAGATTTGGCAATACTCTGATACTCAAGTTAACATTGCGCATGACAAGTGAAGTAAAGCTACATGTCACATTCAAACAAAGCCACACTTTCGGTTAGCTGCGTATATATTAGTTTCGTATCCAATATGTTAACATGGGCTTCAAGTTGGTTTCTTGAGAAGATACAATGATGCCGACTGATAAATAATTTTTATCTTTATCCATCATGTAAAAATGAACATAGCGTGATAGCTTATAGAAATACTTAAAACTAACACATGTGACAAATTTATCAATATTTACATAATGTCTTCTCATATTTCCTTGTGTAAATGAAGTGCCCAATAATGGTTTCTCAATGAGTATGTCACAACTGGACAGTGTATGAAATAATTTTTTAAGAAGACTTGCAAACCGGGCTAGAAAGTTTTCAAAACTACTAGCCCAAACAAAAAATTACAAGCCCAATTATGTAAAGATAAAAAATGTATTCCAAAATTCATTGTTTTAAAATTAAATACAAATCTGCTCAAAAGGTTTTAGCATGTGATGGGGGTAATCAGAAACTGACACCAAATAGTACTTGAATTAATTACAAAATTTAATGAAAAGAAGTGGAAATACTTTTGATATACCAATCCACACTAGCCAACCGGGCTATCATTACTTTTTTTCTACTAGCTCCGGCAAATTTCAACTAGCATCGGGCTACCGGGCTAGTAGTTATTTCGGACACTGCATCTGGACACCAAATATAACAATAAATCTACTTGAATCCTCCATGAACATAGGCATGATTACTTAAAAACTTAAACCTGTACAGCAGAACTACCTGTCAGCTAAATATGCCAGTAACAAACAGTTGCCTTACCCTAAACGTTCTTGTTTTATCAGCAGACGTGCTGGTGTAGAAACCTTCATTCTTCTTCATGAGAGGTTTCAGGTTGAATGTGAAGTCCGAGTTAGGATCCTTGAATCTGCAGTCGGCGAGAGATGCCTCTACATCGTCCACGGGACAAGCAGCTTCAATCCTCCAGATGGTCGTGTACTCACACAGGGACGTCTTTATCATCGACAACGGTCCGGTCGACTAGACAGAAATAAAAATACTAGCTAATACTTGTGATTTGAAAATACAAGAAAGTCTTCAAATACAAGTGAACAAAACAAAAACATTAACGTATACAAGTCAACAAAGTTAAGTCTCATAAATGGATGAAGAGTACTAACGAAACATATTTAAAACTCTTGACATATTTTTAAAAATAGAGCCATTGGCTCTGTCGCTCATCAGGCTTCATCATCAATTATGCTGTAGAGTGTGGCCAATGTGATTCCCCCTTTGTAGAGGCCACAGGGGCACCAATCATAAGATTAAGTATATAGGCGACAAGTTTCAGTTTTCTAGGCCTTATACTTCAGGAAAAGACAACAAAAATAGGTTTTTAGGGCGTGACCCCTGTGGCCCTTATTAAGGGGTCACAGGGCCACCAAAGCTACAATTTATAATCTTCACTAGTCAAGGAGTCTGCAAACAAAGTTTCAGCTTTCTAGGCCTTATGATTCTGGAGAAGAAGATGAAAATAGGTTTTAACGGCGTGGCATATGTGGCCCTTATTAGGGGTCACAGGGCCACCAAAGCTACAATTTATAATCCTCACTCTTCAAAGAGGCTATACACAAAGTTTCAGCTTTCTAGGCCTCATGGTTCTGGAGAAGAAGATGAAAATAAGCTTTTAGGGCATGGCCCCTGTGGCCCTTATTAGGGGTCACAGGGCCACCAAAGCTACAATTTATAATCCTCACTAGCCAAGGAGTCTGTACACAAAGTTTCAGCTTTCTAGGCCTCATGGTTCTGGAGAAGAAGATGAAAATAAGCTTTTAGGGCATGGCCCCTGTGGCCCTTATTAGAGGTCACAGGGCCACCAAAGCTACAATTTATAATTCTCACTAGCCAAGGAGTCTGTACAAAAAGTTTCAGCTTTCTAGGCCTTATGGTTCTGGAGAAGAAGATGAAAATAGGTTTTTAAGGCGTCGCCCCTGTGGCCCTTATAAGGGGTCACAGGGCTACCAAAGCTACAATTTATAATCCTCACTAGCCAAGGAGTCTGTACACAAAGTTTCAGCTTTCTAGGCCTTATGGTTCTGGAGAAGAAGATGACAATAGGTTTTTAGGGTGTGGCCGGCCGGTGTGGCCGGACACCATGCCATGCCATAAGCCCATCGGGCCTTACAGGCCAGATGAGCTAAAAATGAATATCATAAAGTCATCTCTCTGCACCTCGTGTCAGTTGGTAGTGTCCAGGGGTGGTGTGTATCATGCTTCATGCTTATCATACTTCACCAGATCTACACTGTCCAAACCTACATACCTTTATACCAAACAAAACATCAGACTTTACACAACTGCAACCGAGCTATAAATTCTGAAACAAACCAAACCTACATGCCTTCACCTAAACTAACTTACATACCTACACTCAACCAATCCTGATATACCTACATCCTACCTAAACCCATTGACCTCTAGACCCTAACCTAAATGACTACAACCCACTAAAACCCACACTTGTTTCCTGCTAGACCACCCTCAGCTCACAATCAAGTAGTTGAATCACACCTACCACAGATCCCTTGAGACAGTCGAAGTGAATGAGGGTGGTGTAAGTGGTATTTTTCCCGTTCTCGTCCAAACAGGTCTGTCCTCCAGAGTAGCGCAGCATCAGCTGACCAGGGTGGTCTCCATCCAACACCGGACCTGACCTCGCTTCTCCCAGGTTCCCGTTGACCAGTGTCTCCTGCAAGATTCAGAGTTATTAAGTTTATCCTAAAATATATGGAGCTTTTCTTTTTTTTAATTGAAGAGACTATAACGTTTGACCTGACCTCGCTTCTCTCAGGTTCCCATTGATCAATGTCTCCTGCAAGATTCAGAGTTATTAAGTTTATCCTAAAATATATGGAGCTTTTCTTTTTTTTTTTAATTGAAGAGACTATAACATCAGACCTGACCTCGCTTCTCTCAGGTTCCCGTTGACCAATGTCTCCTGCAAGAGTCAGAGTTATTAAGTTGATCTAAAAATATATGGAGCTTTTCTGCCATAATATATCAATTAATGATGGTAATGGATTTCTGCAAATTTGGGTATGAGAATTTTTGTAATTGAAGAGACTCCAACATTACACCTGACCTCTCTTCTCCCAGGTTCCCATGGACCAGGAAAGAACCAAAACATATCTTACCTTCCCGTCAACAAGGGCAGTCTCACACACAGCGGCCGAGGGACTACACACGCCCCCTGTGGAGATGTGTATAGGGTTGACGGGGCGACACACGTTGATGTAGAACTTGTGTCGGTTGTGTGGGTCTGCCTGATCCACCACCTCCCAGTTATCAGCTGATTCTGGCATGGACAGACTGCAGAGGCAAGGGCGAATAGAAGTACAGGGGAACTCTTAAAGGCCAACCGCTGCTTCGAATAGAAGTATGTAATTAGAGAGTTGATCTACCGCCTCCAGTGTTGTTCCCAGAGGGGGTTCTTTGGAAAATTTGCCATCATTTTGGCTTCATCTTTTAGAATTTTTAGATGTATGATATTTTTACACTGCAAATGGACCCATCTGTTTGAAATTTGCCAAAATGACCCCCTCAGCTGAACAACTAGGGACAACACTGACCTCCCAGTTGTCAGGAGATTCTGGCTTAGATAGACTGCAGAGGCAAGGGAGAATAATAGTACCGTATATATATAATGTATAAGGCGAGTTTTTTATACCAGAAATTGAGGGGTCAAAGAAGGGGGTCGCCTAATACACAAGGTCTACATTTCAGACAAAAAAATAGAGGCCAAGTGAGGGGTATCTGCCAGCCAAACGAGTCAAGCGAGTCAATGCTTACACCGTATGTCCATTACACAATCATCGATGTCATTTCAAAGTTAATCTTAAAAATAAAATACCTTTGTCTTATTGTTCTTTTTTCAGCGAGTGTTATTGAGGCTAGGTTTACTTAGACTGGTATTATCCAAATGTCTCACCTGGAAAGATCATACTGTCTGTTGTTGACCTTATCCACAAAGACACACTCCACCGGCCGGGTCGGACATGCGTAGGCCGTGTACCACTTGAAGCTGTAGGTGAAGTTGGTCTCCATGGCGAACTCTGGGTGCCCCGCCCCTGCTGTTGGGTCACACAGGAAAGCTATCTGGGTCTGGCGAGGGGTGTGGGTCGGGTTGTTGTAGGTATCACCGTCAGAGTACGTCAAGTTGATCATCCCGTCAAAGTAGATGAGATTTTTGCTCACTGATCCTGTCTTGTGGACAGGGCTGTAGGTAACGATATAGATAACATTATTAGACTGTTAAATTGCAGTATCCAAATGTGGGTAAATGTTAAATTTGGTTCCTATGCATTTATGATACCATATTCTGAACAGCTCTCAACTTATCATAACATTAGCTTAATTATAATGGAAAGTTTGTTATTTGATTTTTAATATTGAATTATTTTCAAAGTTGACAATTTAAACACTGTCTAATGTCTTGTCTATTTAAAATCACACATTCTTTGAAGCCTCCTAATGGTAAGACTACAAGTTAACCTTCTTCTGTCTGGTATAACACTATTGATGAGACTTAGTTAAAAATTATCTGCTCTTTGATAGCCACTGATAAAAGCTCTAAACAGGTTAGTCCCAATAGAAACCCATTTTGCTTTTTTGACCTAGTCTTAAAAGAAAATAGACATGATTATTCATAATGGTTATTTGAACATGTAAAGGTACCAAAATGAGGTTTCCATCAGTGAGCAAAATGTTGAAGATATTCGATACATTGGGCTCATACAGTAAAACACGGATATAGCGAACACGGATATAGCGAACACTCGGATATAGTGAACAAATTTTCAAGTCCCGTCCCTATATAATATCATTAAAATTATATGCGTATAGCGAACACCGGATATAGCTTACTAAATTCTTTGGTCCCTTGAAGTTCGTTATATCCGAGTTCTACTGTATGTTGAACGCTACCTGTTATCATGGGGCACCTGGCAGGCAGCTGTGTTGGTATGTCCGTTATCACACTTCGTGCCGCTCACCTCCCCGCACACATTCAGGAGGAAGCTGTAGTGTTTGTCTGTGTCCGTCACGTTGTAGTACTGTCCACTCGGCTTCATCAAGGGGGACAGGTCAAAACTGTAACCTGTAGCCAAGGCAATAATCAGGTGTTCAGTTGATAGCATGTGTTATGATGGCTATTCTTGTTGAGATCCAAAATTCAGGTGAGATGAGGTGAGTTGAGATGGGGTTTAACGCCGCTTTCAAGATTATTTCACTAATATCGCGGCTACTAGTATTATTGCAGGGGGAAAGCCTGCAGCACCATAGTGGCTATGCATTGCAGTGAAACCTGCAAGTATCGGCTGGAACTAGTGAAACATTGATGGTACTGCGCTGAAATTAAGTGTAGCACCCAAACATTACTGCTTGTAGAACAGTTTTCTAATGCAGACAAAGTTGCCGAGCCCCTGGCCAGATTCGAACCACAGACCTCTTGAACTGAAGCCAAACGCGCTAACCACTGCGCTATCCAGCCCCCGATATCTTAAACGAACACTATAGCTGGTCAGCACATGGTGAGACTAACCTTTGAAACGGAAAACTCAGGACTCTGTTTCAACCATTTGCTGATAGACTTATTCTCCCCTCCATGAGCTGATGGACGTTTATTACCAGACTAACTTTAATTGCTAACAAAATTTTGTATTTAAAACTATTTCTGACATAAAGAAATTGTCCATACAATGATTAAAATATAATCTTCCACATGAATTAAGAACTGCCATATTTGTTTTCTTCCAATAGTCACCAACCTGCATCTTTGTCAGCCACTTTGCAGTCGGTTCCAGTTTTCCTGGACAGAACACAGGCAGCAGCGGTGTGCCATTCAAACTCGTACACACACTCATTGTCTGTTCGCTGGACCAGCACCGGGCCCGTCTCAAGGTCACCTTGTGTAACAAGAGTCTCAGACATTAGGAAAATTATAAGACAAACGCTTAGTTATTGATACTTTCAAAGCTCTTGGATCGTCATATGTACTCGTTAATGAAAGTGTATGGTACTTAAAAATAACCTGGAACTGAAAGGTGAAGGCTTTAGATTTTCACAAGAAACTCAAATGAAGTTAACTTTGTCTCATGAATATATGGTTTTACTTATTGAACCACAAACAGAAAACTTAATTAAATTTAAAAAATTCTTATTATAGTGAACTTAACATTCTTGTTCAGAGAATTTGAAACAAAACACTAGAGCAAATGTGTCATCTCAACCCAAGTGTTGTAATCTGTAACAAAATTCAGTCTAAGTAAACCTAGCCTCAATAATTCTCGCTAAACTCCAATATTGAGTCTAGAAAGATAGAGTAACAGGTTGCGTCAGCAGAATTATCCAATTGACCAATCAGGGATCGTCTTATGAAGCCGCAATAGTCTGCAATAGCACATACAACGTTGGAGGTTCATAGGTTAGCGACAGGTCGGCTGACGCAACCTGCTTCTACATCTTGCTATACTAAATAGCGAGTTTAGTGAGAATTATTGAGGGTAGTTTTACTTAGATAGTAACAAAATTTCTCAGTAAATCTACTCAAAGCCTAAATCTTATTCAAAGCAAGTTCCTCTACCTGGTTTACAGATGAAAGTGATCCTGGAAGATGTCTTTCCACCCGACCCACACGAGTCTCCGTTTGTGTAGTTTATCTGGATGGTCTTGGACTGTTCATCATAGGTCGGCACCTGAGTGTACTGTCCAAGATTCTTCACCTTGCCATCCGAGTCTATCTTGCACACACTGGTGGAGGAACATCCGGCTGTATCAGTGCTGGAGAGGACATCCTTGCACACGTTGATGTAGTATCGGTCGTTGTTGCTCTGCTTCTCTCCATCTAGCGCCACCCAGTTGCCCCCTGGGTAATGTTCAATATTGTACAATAACTTTACACCTCTACTCAATATTGGCCATTTACATATCTATAGGAAATCATTGCAGTGAAAAATGCTCTTTTTTTCTTTTTCCAAAATTCCCCATTAAACATTAATGGTTATCCAAATCAAGTCACACAAAATGACATTAAAGCAATTTGTCTGGTTATTTGACACCAAGATAATACCCCTACTGTTTATCTACTTTGCATGTTCAGTCGATTCTACAATAGTTGATGAAATGTATTATTCAATTGATTTAATCAAACTGATCATAGAAATCAAAAATAATATATGAAAGCTTCCAAACTGGAAAGGACAATACATTTTTTCATCATGCACTTCAAAAATAGAGCGAGTCTTATTCTTCCATCTCAAGGTACAAAGCAATAGTCCATGAGCCAGGAGAGATCTACCTACCAAATTGGGGAACAAAATGCCACCATGATTTTAGATAGACTAGTCACCCTAGTATATGAATTCATGTGATGGACATCTCACAGGCCAAGCCAAATGTGCTTTTAAGATAGCTGCCTTTTTGAGAAGAAGGCCTCTATCCGAGATGATCAGCTTTTGAACTAAATATAAAGTCTTACCATCCTCTCTGATAAGAGCTGAGAGATCGTATCTATGCTGATGAAACTTTTTATTCAATTGAGTTAATCGAACTGATCATACAAATAAAATAAAAATATATGAAAGCTTCCAAACTGGAAAGGACAATACATTTTTTCATCATGCACTTCAAAAGAAGAATGAGTCTTACCCTACCATCTCAAGGTACAAAGTAAAGTCTTACCATTCTCCCTGATTAGAGGTGAGAGATCGTATCTATGCTGGTTGTGGTTGACTCTACAGAAGCCCTGTGTCGGGTGGTTCTCACACGCGTATTTAGTTTCCCACTCAAACAGGTAGGTACACTCTTCAGCCTTCACATACACCGGATACCCGTGACCATCGTTTGCTGAAATTGTTCAAGTGCTATGTATTAGGGACAATACCCAACTAGAAAAAGAAGACATGGTCATCAACATCCCCCCCCCAAATAAGTTTTCATTAAAGCTTCCAATATTTTCCTACATGGGAAGCAACTCTGTGATATGTAATTGCAATAATCTCATTTTCTACTCCATGATGATACATGTTATTTATATCTTTGGGGGGACGAATGAGATTGAAATTACTTTCTCCTAGCGTAGGGGAATACAACATAGGGATGTAATCCAGTTGTAGGTGGCGCTTTATAAGAGTAAATAAGGTGTAAAATATTTAAATGTTCATTCTCTTGTTGTGCACCACTTATACATTGCGACATGGAAAGTTCCAACAGACCCAGTGATTCTATTACCGAGAAACTCGACACCATCTTACAGCGTATGGAATCTGCTCAGATGGATTAAGAGAACACATTTGACTCTAGAATCAAGGCAAGTCTTGAAGGTGTGCAAGAGAAGTTTGCAAAAAACTTCAAATGAGATACAGAAACTTAAAGCTGAAAGAGTTAACCTGATCTAGGGAAGGCAATCGGATTCAACACACCTTCAATGCAGAGACTCTAGAAGCTCTACATCAAATTGAATTTGGCGCCAATTATCAAAAGATTGATAATACTAAAGAAGTCTTCCAGAACGAGATTGCAAGAGTAGAACATTGTAATAAGTTGATACGAATAGTCGACTCGTCTGAAGCTGGCTGGGACGTGTCACGTGACCTTGCTGCGGACTCCGACGATGACAGGCACATCAATGTTTTGAATTATGGGTCAATTGGCCTTGCAACAATAAAACCATTGAATTGAATTATCAAAGTTTGCACTTACCAGCATCCCTGTTGCATTTGAAAGTGATCACTGTGTTCCTTCTGAAGTGTGTGTGGCACGGGCTGCCATCTTTGTATGATAGTGTCAGCTCATTGTCAGACATTCTGCAAAATACATGATAAAGTCATTAGAATCAACTATTGTCTATTTTTTGAGCTTTCATATTTTGGTGGATTATTTTTGAATAAGAAAAGGAGTGATGATGATGGTGATGGTGATGATGATGATGATGATGATGATGATGACTGTCACCTCTGTAACAGTAAGAATTCAAAAGAGAATTGGTCATGTAAATTTTTTCATTACTTCAAAATCTGGAACATCAACCTCCGAGTAACGACAACATGTTATAATCACTCTCCTCCATCATGTTCTAACTAAACTCGACTGATAGCTGGTTTATTTGACTGATAGAATACAGTATTTCACCTGCCCTTGCATTTTAAAAGCCTTGATTGTATGAATGGATTAACCGAGTCTTTCTGTCTGACCTACTTAGTCACATGACAGCACTGACATGAAGCAATATAAACTTGTGCAAGAGACTGATGTTACAATCCAAGAACCTCTGCTGGATAAAAGTGGATTTGAGAGTTTGATTTGTTTTTAGAGGCATTTTAAAAGTTGGAAATATCAAGAAGACAAGGAGTTTATGGATTATCAACTTCTTTATTGTAAAATGTAGCGACATTCTGGTATAGATACTTATACCGTTTTCAAACAAGTGGGAAAGTGGGCATACAGCACAGAAAAATCAAGGGTTGGCAGCAAGGCATAAAAATGACAGTTCCGAAACTGGGTTTTTAGGCTTTACGTAGGAAGATGATATCACATATCCTAGGTCGATAAATCATTGGATCAACCTCACTTAAAGTCAATAATTTTTTAACATTCTCAGGGGTAAGGTGAACATTACCGAACGATCAATTCATTTGAAAAGAGATCTAAATGTATATCCCAGAGTGGCGCACCCTACTCGCAAGGCCAAGCTAGCGCACGTTAGAGACGAGCTCATCTTCGATGGATCTTTATTGTACTGCTAGATATGCTCGTTAAAAGGTTAAAGTTGGGTATCTAGGACTTGCGGGGAATATGAGAGTGGTGAGGTCGACATATTACCTCAGTGTCATCCGGTCACTCTTCCCAAGGTTCTTGGCAAACGCAGACTCGTGTTCCTTAAGCTGACAGCTGGCTGCATTGGCCTCGGTCTTGGGACACTCGATTCCCAACTTGTCACACACGTTGAGCACATACATATAGTGGTCTGATCCGTCAGTCACATTCATCTTGTAAGGGTGGTCAGCAGCTATTAGGAAAGATAAAAGATTTTAGACCAAACGTGCTTACTGACTAACCCTTTGCTGTTAATTATTCCTGCCCTCTTCTAAATAAATATGGTTGGAGCAATAAATAAGGATATCCTGCAGACTGAAACAATAATCATATGGTTGCAAAAATTATGTCAGATTTAATAGTCTTTGAAACCTCAGACTGCTTGCGAGTCATGACTTAAAGATGGACGTAATTGGTTAGTAGAATATGGGCATATTCACAAATGATTCAAAATAAAGGTTATTGGTTATGACATTGTCATGCCATACTAATGCATTCCACTCTCGTAGCTCAATAGTTTGGCTTCATTTCACAATGTTTTTATATTTTGAGTGATGAACTCTATTCTTAGTCAAATTGTTAAATTTTGATTAACTAAAATGTTTGCCTCAATAACATATTTGAAGGTGGGGTGAGCTGATTTGGGGTTTAATGCCGCTTTCAAGAGTATTTTATTTATGCTGCTAGTATTATTGCAGGGAGAAAGCCTGCAACACCAATGTGACTATACATTGCTGTGAAACCTGTAAGCATTAGCTGGAACTAGCAATCCATTGGTGGTACTACGCTGAAATTCAGGATAGCAATGCACCCAAATCTTACTGTGTGTAGAACAGTTCTCTACTGCAAACAAAGTTGCTGAGCCCCTGGAATTCGAAACACGGACCTCTTGAATCGAAGCCGAACACGCTGGGCTATCCCGCCCCAACACATATTTGAAAGTAAGGGTGAAATAGTCATACAATAATCACATACATGCATAAACAAGAAAGTCCTCCTGAATTTAGTTTCCAAATACCCTGTTAAGGCCGTCCCTTGAACAGTGTTAACCCCATTGATGTCACATGCTGCTTATTGTCTCACCCAATGGATTACGTAGAGGTGAGAGGTCAATGTCAATGTTGTGTTGTTCCTGTGTGAGCTGGCACGTGTGGCTAGTGAGTGTCGTCTCCGGACATGCGTACTCTGTCTGCCACTCAATCAGATTGTGACACAGTCGGTCCTCTATCAGAAGAGGATCCTTGCTCTGAAATAATCCATCAGTAATAAGGCCCAACAAAATAAATAACTTCTTCTGGTCTTTACATTAAGACAAAATGATATATAAAGAATATATAACCTTTGAAACACTTAACCACTTTGTCTTTTAAGCCACTCACGAACAGAAACCAGTAACATTTGAGAGCCCGCGTTTCAATGTTTATTCTAGGCCACAGGACTAATTTCCATTTTCACCCATGTCCAACATCTTGAAGCAGGGGTTTTAAAACTGATGTGGGCAGAAACCAGAAACACATTGCCTTTTATTCTAGGCAGAATTGGTAGTGATGAAAACCCAATCCAGTTAATTTATAACTTTTGGTTATATTTTGGTTATCTTAGATTTGTTTATTAGTATCAGTGTTGAATCTAGGAATTTAAAAAAGAGGGCCCAATGCCCCATCACATTTCAAAATAGGGGGCCTCCACTAATTTACAGGGGGTAAATGAAAACATCTATTTACATGTATATTATATACAAATTAAAAAAATTATTGGAAATTTTCATTTTTTTTTTGTCAAATAAAGTCTAGAATATTGAATCAGAATTTATAATAATAACAAAGGGAACTTTGACCAAAAAATAATGCTCTGTTTACGTTTGAAAACTTACAGTTACCTATATCTATTTTTAACCTTCACTAACGTAGCATGCTTGCCTCGTGTTACATAGTCGATCAGTGGATAAAGCAAAGTTTTAACTGCGTTTTAGACGTTTGCGACTGTATATGACTGTCAAATCGAAATTGATTCTTATGATAATCATAAATTGATCGATATTTTGTAATCATTTTGAAATGCCATTTGAATTTTCATTCACAAAGTAATCAAAATCGTATTTCCCGATCACTTTGCAGCCGCCATTTTGTTTACCTACAGAGATTCCCGATTATCCTTGTTGCATGTTTCTGTGATTTGAACTTCTATTCCACCCGTAGAACTTCTTTTTTCGAAACTAAACTCAAAAAGAGTAATGCTACGCTTCATGATTTATAATATTTTCGCATAAAAACCATTCGAGCAGCATTCGAACTTAAGTGCATGCGAGGCTTATGCTAATGTTTAGCGACCTGTGATTGGTTGAAAGCTGTCGAAGTGCAGCTCCGCAGAAAGGTGTTTTATAAGGCCAGCTTCGATTGGTCTAAAATAAGATTGTTTACCTCGACACACAGACACTCGCGATATTCATTCATTCATTCAAAGTATCCTTTCAAGTTTAATCTACTAAACGTCTATTATTTAGCAAGATATACCGCGGACAGAAATGAATTTTGCGGCCTTTATTTATATTTTGCGGCCTTGGTGACGCACTGTTTTTTAAACTGGGGGCATTTTTGTGAAAATAGCGGGATTCCCGCAAGGCCGCGCTCTAGAATCAACACTGAGTATGATCAGAAGGGAAAACAATGACAAGCAAAGTTGTCCAGTGATAAATATGGCAAAAAGGAATTCTTGGAACTTATAATAAATTACTTATAAATTTCTTGCAATGCAATGTCCAAAGTAAATCAATAAAATTACTACCAAAAGTAATATGTTTCAACTGTATCGTGTTAATTAAAATCATGTACTTATTTAACATATAATACCTGGGATGTCCCCTTGAATTTTGTTTCCACAAAAATACACCGATAGAACTGTCCCTTTAACAAGCTGATGCAGCAATATGCTGGTGATGAGTATCATTGCACCTCTCAGAACATAATTTTGTTTATAAATTTATTATTTCACTATTATGATCATTTAGGAATGGTTTAGCATTTGGACCTAAAAGGACTAAGTTCAGATAAAATGTTTTTATGTACATGGGTGGATGGAGTGGTTTGAATCTATACTATGGATAAAGAATTGATAGGTAGATGGATTCATCAAGTTTGAGGTAACCACCTACAATTCTCAGTATATAACATTTCAAAGGGACTACACTGCAATTCACCATACTTACTCCTCCGCGACTGGGACATGTACATGGGTTGATGGAGTGGTTTGAATCTATGGATTAAGAATTGATAGGTAGACGGATTCATCAAGATTGAGGTAGCCACTTGCAATTATCAGTATATAAAATTTCAAAGGGACTGCACTGCAATTCAACCATACTTACTCCTCCGCGACTAGGACATATGAAAGTGATTGTAGTTGTTGGGTTGTCCACACAGTTTTCTGGTTTAGTCGAACTCCTATATTGCAGCATCAGATTGCCATCCACTGTTTTTTGGAGTCGATCGGTCGGCCTCCCCATGTCTATACCTTTCCCATCCTTTATCATACACGCTCCGCTACCAGGGGGACATTTATTAGAAGAATCTGAAAAATTTCAATAAATATATCACAATCAGAAGCTATCATCATATCATGATCTCCATCCTTATAACAATGATTTAACAAGTTTACTGTTGGGTAAAGAATCAAACAAAATAATTTAATAATTTTATATTTGGGATCACACTATCTTGAATAGTACAGATTCTTGTACTTTTTCGGGCCGAGTCCCATGCAGGATTCGAACCAACACCCTCAGAGTCAGACAACACCGCCAGCAATGACCATACCAACAGCTAACCAACTCGCCCGATTTCCACAAAAATGGAGGTCCAACAAGCAGTAGTTCAGTTGTTGTTACATTTATCAAAATAATGTTTTAACAGATGCGTTAGAAGTCTGATGTTTCAGTGTTTGTTGAGCATAATGACATGATGAAAGTTGTTGGTTTTGAATTTAAAAACCCATATCCTTGGACAACCAAAAAGAGGTAATTCAAATGCACCTACCAGTGTTAACACCTGTAATATCCCTGCATACGTTGATGTAAAACTGTCGACTTTCTGATGAATCTACAAGATAGGCTCCATTGACCATTGTAAGGGGAGATAAGTCATGTTTCTCATCGTTGAAGTACACATGACAAGGCACCTCAGGAACGTCGTTTTTCTCTGTACAGAACACGTGGGACTCCCATTCAAAGGTCACTGCACATCCAAATGAACCAAGATACACGGGAGAACCCTGAAAATATCAAATCATTTGAGTTTGAATCGATTTTATCACCACAGTGTTGTTCCTAGAGGAGGTCCTGGGGAAATGTTTTGCTCGGTGTTCCTTAAAATTTTGAGACATAGGATACTCTTAACATTGCAAAGGGTCCCACCTGCTCAGAATTGGACAAAATGACCCCCTGGGCTGATCACCTAGGAACAACACTGCCCCATGATTTAAGGCACTGGCCAACACCTATATTCAGATCTAAGATCACTCCTGATATTTCTAAAGATTCACACTAACATAATCTACCTTGTAAGTTATTTGGAATAGATAATTGTTTTTAAGTCATAAAGTTAATGGTAAAAGACCAAAGTAGTTAACGGGCATCTGAACTTTTTCATTATTGACTGCAGGTCAATAAAAAAGAATAACAAGTATTTAATTGCATCAATGAACCGTTGAAGTAAGTACAAATGTCCAAATATGCCCCAAAATATTCAACTATCTTGGCACTGCAACACAAATTTAAATGGATATAAAGTGATCAAGAGGAACAAGGAAAGTAAGATTTAGAACTTGTATAAACATTAAAAGTTTTGTCAACCTATCTAAATCAATTGTTCTTACTTGTATGAATCAAAGATATATCATTTATGATGGCACAAAGATCTTTTTCTTTGGAATTAAAGCCTTTTTACAGATAATCATGTTATGTGATGACATGTTTAACCCTTTAAAGGGGCAGTAGCATGTTTTTTGATAATTTTGTATTTTGAAATTTTCACTGATTATCGTACGTTAATGCTAAATGTATTATTTTGATAGTGTCAAAATTCTCATTACAATAACCAATCTTCCATAGTCAGAGAACGTATTATAAAGATGCACATAAAATAAATTTTTGTGTGAACACCTTTAATGCATTTTGTGTAAGAAAAGGGAATCGCATGACTAAACTTTACGTTGTATATTGAAATTATTACTGCTACATTTAGTTTATATACATTGTCTATCAATTGGAACCATTAACTTTCATTTTCCTGACATCATCTTATATACCCTCTAAAATGGCTACTGCCCCTTTAAACAAACATATATTTGCATAAGCATTCATAAAAAGAGGGAAATCAAAACAAGTACTACATGTAAAAACATAATATAATGCCCAAGTAAACGAGGCTTATCACTTATTTATGTTATTTATTGAAAACACACATAATTACATTGTGACAAGAGATGATAAAAAGTTGTTTAAAATCTTCTTTACACCTTATTGAGGTTTAAGAATAAGTACAAATGCTTCGGAATAAATACATACAGATTTACAGACAGGACACAATCAAAATTTATCAAAATACCTAACTGCACAATCAACATGAAATATCATTGGTATACCTACCATACTCTTTCCACATTTAAAAAAGATAATCGTTGTCTGATATTCTGTGGGCATCTCGGGACAAGTTTCTCCTCTGAAGGACGCAACTAAATCTCCTTCTTCATTGTCAGTTGACGTGTTGACATGATTAGTGAAGTTCCCAACGGATATTGAACTGCCCCCCTTGGTCAGCTGACACACTGCTGTATTTGGTGGACACAACTGGACAGTCTCACAAAGGCTGATTTTGTATGTCACATTTTTATTTGGACCAGATGATTCCCAAGGATTATAACTGAAAAGAAATAATTAACATGTAAACAACAAAAGTTTATACTGACAGATGAAATATAATTGTGAAATATTGAGAGTATTGTACAGTGCTCCAGATAAGCTGCGTATCTGCGTATCTTACGCAAAATATCTTAAAACCCAATCACCTGGAGCACAGATACGCAGACATTTTCTTTAAAACCTAAAAGAATCTAATAGCTTGCATACTGTATTGCTTGTAAATGTAAACGTAGTCGAACCTAAAATTGTCACAAATGGATACCAAAACTCTTCATAATATCAATATTCAGTGCTTTAAACATTTTCGTAAGTAACATTACATTTTAAAGATAATGCTCAATTGCTCAGAAATAACCATTTATATTAAATCAGGAGTACAATCTCATTTCTCATATGAAATACCCAATTGTCCAAAATCAGGAGAGTACAATTTACTAAACTATATTATTATATGCTAAGCGGTGAGAGACTGAGTTTTCTCAGTTCTGGAAAAGTGATCTCGCCACTGTGTGTGATATCACTTTTTCAAGTCAGTGAAAATTTCACAGAGGGGATGACGTCATGGGTACAATGGTTTGACGTCACTTCTACAATCAACGCGACATCATCGCCGTCGCTAAGTTACGACCAACAATGGTATGACGTCGCCTGAAAACTCTCGAGTCAAGACCTTTTGGTCATAAATTACCACATTCTCGACCACAGAGGCATGCAATAAACAGAATATCTTTTGTTTTAAGGGTGATATCCTCTTTTATCAAAATCGATATTATTCAATTATTACCAGAACAGGGAGTAAATCCCCAATAGGTCCAAAAACTATCTCGAGCACTGTTTGTTATACTCATCACATCACTCTATGAATGCATAATTCGATCAAGTTTGTTCATGGAACTAACTAAAATACTTCAAGAATCAACTTAGAATGTAATAAATAGAGAATACTAAACGAATGGTAATGTGATAACATTTTTAAGCAACGAGTGTATAGAATTGGTATCAGACGAACGAAAGTGAGTCTGATACCAAATTCTATTCACGAGTTGCTTAAAAATGTTATCACATAACCATGAGTTTAGTATTTTATTTATTACTCAACCCTCATATCAATATTTATGTCAACAAATCGTTAAAACAAGAATCAGCTGACTTGGAACAATCGGGAAACCAGCGTATGAATTTCCATGAGTCCAAATAAAATAGTTCGCTATTTTTTTTATGTTTACACATGTCATACGCCTATAAACATGATACAAAGTATATTGGTGAAAACATATTTCATTATCAAAAGATGCATTGGTAAAATAAACACTATAATATAAGAAGCAACGAAAACTGTCAACACATCATGCACTCGCAAAGTGACGTCATCAGATCGCCAAGTGACGTCATCGGAATTTGTCCTGTTTCGAGGTCACGTTATGTAGGCGAACAGTGTCAACGGCAGCGATTGATTGATTGATTACATTGACATGAGTTACTGAATTGTTGATAGGAATCGGGAGATAGATTTGGGTAAAGGTAGTTTACACGAGAACATGTTAGGATTGTGTGCTTGTTGAAGGGAAAGGTTATGGTGGCATCGAAGCAAGTAAACAGTCGAAGCGCCACGTTAATCAATGTTACGGTAGGCAGAGGCGGCAACACCGCTTAATTGTGACGGCACAGAAGGTGGACAAGTGATCAAGCGAATGATTGATTTGTGCTGGTTAGCAAAAAGATAATGCATTTAAAAAAACGCCAAGATGATATTCTTTTACATAAATTAACATTTTGTTGAGAATGTAAAAGTTGACAGTCGCACTTATGAGTCACGTGATTGGACAATGTCATGTGACGTTCGAAAGTAGTTCCGTTTCTTTGCACGAGCTGGTAACACACATGTGTGTTACCAACTCATTGTTATCTAATGAGTGATCTCACCACGGTTGAGTAATAATGTATGAGAAACTTCAAATCTACAACAGACATAAAGACAGTTTTGAGTTGACAGTGTTTGGTACCACACAAGATAAGTAACTGGAATATGGAAAATGTCATTTTGGTTATTTATGCATGGTTTGATTTAGTGTGGCTTAAAGAGATTACACAAGGTGCAAGCTAACAGATTACTTTGGTTGCACTTTCCAAAAATCGGTTGCACAAACAATTCATGTATCACTTTGGTTTATTTGATCCTTTTTAATTAGTGTAGATCTTACTAAATGTAAAATTCTGAACGGAAACAACTCAAATAATAAAACATGGCATTTATTCTTGCAAAGTGCAGTATTGGTTTATGTTTGTGCAACTCAGGCCTGGAAGAGAAACATAGACATCAATGCTATCTTGTATGTTGGATGGACCATTAGTGTTTGGAGCTATCATATATACTGTTACTTGTACTAGGTGCAACCTGCTTGTAAATTTTATAATGCAATTGCTGTAATTAATCTGCACACGTGCAAGTTGTAAGGTATCTTACTAGCTACATTGAACCCTGTTATGTAAACAAATATATAGTATTTTGTCAGGGAATATATCAATACTTCAACCATTTAATATATCATGAAGAACTTAGTCCTGATCGAATATGTCTTAGAAGTTGTGTCTAAAGACGCGCATTACTTTTTCACAATGATTATGTACATAAAAAGTTTTAATATTTATTCTGAAAAAAAACCCCTCAATCATATAACCCGATGTTAATATAATATACCAATTAAAAGGTTGAAGGTGAGTTATCTTTCCAAGTATGATATGAACCATATATAATGTTTTTATAGCCAAACTGGTGAAATAATAAAGAGTTTTAGGAAAATGGAATTCCCAAATAGCCATATATATGATATCTGAAAATGAGTACAGAAAGGAAAATGTAAATGATTAAAGGGACCATTCGAGCGGGGTATTTTTTGTGGAAACGAAATTCAGGAGGACTTTCCTGTTTACAGTTATAAATGATTTTTACATGATAATTTCACACTTAATTTCAATTATGTTTGTAAGGTTAGCATTGCAGTTGTTAAAGATTAAACAATTTGCCAAAGAATAAAGTGTATCGCTCGAAAATTAAAAACATCGTGAAATGAAGCCAATCTTCGAAGCTACGATCGTGGAATGCATTATTACGACAAAATGTTGTTGTAACTGGTAACTTTTATTATGAATTATTTGTGAATATACTCCTCTTATATCAGTCAAGTAAATATTTCTTTATTTTATTAAAGAATAAGCATAATACAGCACATTTGTTTTCTCGGAATGCTAACGTTTCAAAATGGCGGACGAAACGCGGTCGAGTGGTGCCTTTAAGTTACATATAATGTCACATTTTCATCATATCACTTTCATTTCCTGGTTTAGTGTAAATTTCACTTATAGTACAAAAATTCATTTTTCATTATGAATCCAAGACTAATTGATTAATCGTACAAAAGACTTTCTCAGATTGCAGTCTGCATACATGAAATAAACATTCAAATTATTAGTTATTACTTGTTATCATTTTACATAAAATACTTCCTGAAAACCAAATTACAACAAGGATCATAAAAATATTGTTTTGATTATTATCGACGAACAATTGGACAATCACTCACTTTGCAAGTAATGTGACATTATAATGTCCAAGCATACATTCTTTCCCTTCATTCTGGTGAATCTGACACACTAAGAATAGGAAAGAATACAATGCAAACTTCATTATTTTGGACAGAATGGACCTTCCATCCATTCTCATGCTGGCAGTCGCCATTTTCACAACACGGTGCGCAGAACAGTTTTCGCGCACCTGTTAATGCAGTCACATGATTGTCACGGGACTTTGACCGAAAAACTATCACGTGACTGTTTGTTATTGTGGAGTTTTCAAAACTATAATCAATCTTGATCTCATAATTCTAAACGACATGACATTCAACGATTGTTTTATTGAATTATCTTTAAATCTAAAGTGACCATAACTCACACTTTCATATAATTTGCATCGAAAACTGAATAAAACATGTAGCCTAGATAAATTTATAGCAAACTTTTCTTTGGCAAAACGAAAGTTTACCATTATAAAAAAAATAACCCTTTAAACAGATTAATAATGAATAATTCAAAGTTGGTAAAAACAAAGAAATCAAGCAACACCATCTGTCGCAGCAACTCAAAGGCATATTTCCTATAGGCCTAATATCGTAAATTAGATCTATATATCATGTTAAAAGACTTATATGCAAATACATATAAACCCACTTAAAAGGGACAGTGGCACGTTTTTTTTAAATTATATTTTAAAATTTTCACTGATATTTGTACGTTAATGGTAAATATGTTATTTTGATATACATAAATGATAAATCATAGTCAGATAACAAATTATAAAGATTCACATTTGGTGGCAATTTTTGTGTGAGCAACTTTACTTCAGCATGCCCGACAGTCAGTACTATACTCATTAGCATATTAGCGACCAGCTTTAGTTCAATGAAATGATCGCTTTACCAATGTCCTAGTAGCCATGAATAAAAAAATATAAACCAACCAATTAAGTTTTTCACGCTGGTTTTCAAGTGTCAACGTAATGCTTCAAAACAATCTGCAGGTGGGTATCGGTTACACATAAATAGGCCTACTTGCTTAAAGTGGCAGTAGCACGTTTTTAGGGGTAACATGAAAATTAATGGTTCCAATTGAAAGACAATGCATTTAAACTAAATGGAGTAGTAATAATTCAATTATATAATGTAAAATTTAGCCATGCGATTCCTTTTTCTTACACAAAATGAATTAAAGGTGTTCACAAAAAATGGCCGCCAATGGAATTTAGGTGAATCTTCATACTTTGCTCTCTGACTATGGAAGATTGGCTTGTGTAATGAGATTTTTGATACTACCAAAATAATACATTTAGTGTTAACATACAATTATCATTGAAAATTTTAAAATATAAAATTATCAAAAAACGTGCTACTGCCCCTTTAATGTCAATGTGCTGACGCAGTAGTTTGCATTACTAATGACGTCATTGTGAGGAGCAGAGTTTACTAATGACGTCATTGTGAGGAGCAGAGTTTACTAATGACGTCATTGTGAGGAGCAGACTTCACAAATGAAGCATCTTTCTCTGAAGTCAACGTGAATCAAGTTTTGAGACATGACTTTCTAAATCATCAATCTATCTTGTAGTTTTCAATGAACAAATGTTATTAATAATAGTATGATTTAAATGCTAAATATGCGTATATAAACCGTTTATATAACGTGAGATACTTCTATCCTACATAAATAATGTTACAAAGGTTTTGGGGTGTGTCCCCAAGGTAATAATATATTTTTCAGACACTTTCGAAGAAAGTTCTTACAACGTTTTTAAGGACATTTATTTTGCTCGTGAGTGTATCATTGGTGATCGTCAGTAGGGATCCTTTTATCAGCGACGATATATTAATTTTACTGTATATAATTGTCTCTGTTAGGATAAAGGGCAACTTCTTCCTTACCAGCACATTTAGCCTGTGTACAGGTCTAGGTCAAGCATACTCTGAGTCTAAACACAAATTCTGACAA
The DNA here is from genome assembly GCA_916613615.1 of Steromphala cineraria. Taxonomy (NCBI): domain Eukaryota; kingdom Metazoa; phylum Mollusca; class Gastropoda; order Trochida; family Trochidae; genus Steromphala; species Steromphala cineraria. Next base: position 61,534,730 of record OU744725.1, on the reverse strand, counting down.
GAATTTGTAAACATTATAATTTTTTTTGCTGTTGTTCTATTATCTAGCCAAATCCAAAAATGTAGAAAATATGTTATACATTTCTTCATATACAATGTATTTTACTCATTATATACAACATCGCATCATCCTGAATGGTGGATACATGAACGTGCATACGCCGAGCTGTCGGTTATCAGCGTTCAGTAGTGTTGGACAAACTGCTTTGACAATGTGTCTCAGTTCACCCAGCTGTGAATGGGTACCATGTGAGGCATAGAATGGTCCCTAACCTGAGCGTCACATATGGATGCCGGTTGAATAATCCCCAGGGAGTTGAATTGGAAAAAGTTCAGATGGTGAAAGAATGCCATTGACCAGCGGAAAACATGTGAGCGCCTTGAGCAACTACGAGTTGTTGGGTATACGCGCTATATAAATATCCATATAATAATTTTAAAAGATAAATAATCCTAACACGTTCAAACACCCCTTTTGTCTTATTTTGGCAGACAGGCAGACAGACAGACAGATATTTTATTCGAGTCTCACCTCGATACATTTAAAACATGGATATAAATACATCAAAGTACAATGACAGGTAAAACATATCGAGCCACCCACAATGGGGTTATGAGAGACTGTAGTCGTGGATAGTAAAACACAAATTAAAACCTATTAAAATATTTTTAAAAAGGTGAAAGGCAAAATGATACATCATATTTAAAATATATACAGGTAAAATAAATCAAGGGTATAAAAGTCTAGAACGCTTGGATAAAATTGAATGGCACGTTCCAAAGTTATGTAACCCAATCAACATCTATGAATTTTTCTCTTCTAAAACTAGAAATTCAACGAATAGGTATGCAACCGGTCAAGCATATAGACACGTGGTGATATGCAGGGTAGGGGGTCATGTATAGGTCTTTCTGTTTATCAGAGCGTGGCGAGCGTATCTACAGCTGCCCTCTGGTTTCAAGATTAACTACGAAAGGTAGGTCAAGACTGTATTTCCGAAATTATAGATGTTTAAAGCGACGTGAAGAACAATCTTGGAGAGTAATTGAGTGTCAAGCAAGTCAGATGACTACTTTCCTGCCTCTCAAGTGTATGTCGTACATGCTATCGATGAATATATAGGTTAAGGTTTTATTGTTTGACACTGTAAAAGACACACCCCGTTGTCAAACCTTAATGTGACCGAGAGAGACTGAATGAAAAGCATCCCTTTGAGGCTGATCGGCAAGTTATCAAGGTAAAATGTCGCTATTTTCATCAAAACCGAACAATTTACCCATGCATATATTTTGCCATTAATCTCTATAATCTAGATTCATCTTGATTACCGGGTGGAAAATTATTGGAACGTTGACTCTGGAATGTCGAGGATGCTATTTTGCTTGTGAAGATAAAACATTTTTTTGGCAACACGAATCAAAGGATACGTTGTTCTGATAATCACGGAGTCTCTCTCTAACAATTTACATGTTTTTCGTCTTTATTTGATCAAAAATAAAGGTTAATGTCAACATTCAATGTTAATGTGTATTGTTATAGGGCCTACGTAATTCTATTCATAGATTCCTTGACCATCGTGATCGTATCATAATGTTTATCTTTGTATGCAGAGAATATTGTCAGTCATTGAAATGTATAATTCCGCAGTGTTACCAATAATTTTTGTATTTCAATAATCAGTCGGTTCTTGTAAACATTAGGCTTAGCTTCAACCGTGGCATTTTTCACTGATAACTGTACGTTAATGCTAAACTCATGGGCAAAAGAAACGCTGGGTATTTTCAAACGAAGGATAAACAAATTATATGTATGCCATGTAAATTCGATTTCGAATGTGTTTGATAAAAAAAGTATTTGGAGAATTATTGTTCATAATTTTAACCATGATGGCATGGAGCGTTTTGTACTGTGGTTGTCTAAACACTGTGCTAACATTGCTGTTTTCAGGTACTTTTTTGTTAATAATTATTTTGAAATTAAGTTTGAATTTCGGAAATGTATATCAGAAGTTTATTTGAGATATTGTTAATGAAAAACATCCACTTTGACTTTTCTGCATTGATATGTTTTCGCGTTATAACGTCTATAAATACGCAAAAAATGACCAATTTGGCTCTCCAATCTCGCTTATTTAAGAAGATAGCAAATTGATGATTTTTTGACACGTGTTTTCTAAGGCGCCATGCAAAAACATCAACACAAAATGATTTGTTGACTTCTAAGGAAACTTTGCCACTCTGCTTCATTCACATTTATCTTACATGGAATCAAATATCCTGACATTTATGTTACCAGCGTTTCTTTTGCCCGTGAGTTTAATTGTAATATTTTTGTAGTGTCAAAACTCTTATACACAAACAAATCATCCGTAGTCAGAGAACAAATGATAAAGGCCTTTACATTCGTTTAGTTTTCGCGTTCAATGTCAAAGGTCAAGGTCATGACTTATAAAATCGCTGAAAATGCTTGTCAACACGATAAAATGAAAAATCTTTGTGCTATGAAGGTCCAAACTTATCTTCCAAAACTGTGATAAAACACAGGAGATATACCGCCTGTAGAAGATCAACAAAGGATTGAACAATGCCCTGCAATCACTAAGTACATGATATCAAAAACGATTAATCATTACGTGATTGTTATACTCAATGATATAGTGTTCATTGACCGTGTGACCTTGAATGTCAAAGGTCAAGGTCACCAGATATGAGTTATGGCCACGGACAACCTTAATTACTGCTTCTACTTCGGGGCTGATTAGTTCACATTTAAGTCAAAGTCAAGGTCACGAGTTACTTTAAAATACTTTTAAACACGATAACTTGAAGAGTTTTTGTACTGTGGAGCTCTAATGGTGTACCTATTTATCTATGGAACACTGCAATATTTCGAAAAAGTTTCTGCTTAAATTGAACAAAGGACCAGGCACACCAAGGATATAAGTATTTTATGTCAAAAGCTATTTGAACAATTATTACTTTTAATCATTAGGAAAGTGATATTTTCAATGAAAAGTTATCATTGATTGTTGACCTTGAAGGTCACAGATAAGAGTTAAGATCACACTATGATTAAATACTGAAATCGGAAATATGTTTTTCAGATGTCAAAATAATACCCACTGGGAATTCTTTAGACATGTTCACATTAAAGATAAATTTCAAGTTCAAGATTTTGAAAAATCATTCTTTGTTACATATTTCTGTAAAATTACTGAGGTTTTGTAGAAGGCGGACCAGTGAAAGGCGAAACCGTCAACCTAGTTTTTCACTCATTGTATCGATGGCGTCGCATATAATATGCCAAACTTAATCACAGGTGTTAATCTATTGAAAATTATGTTGCTGAAAAGTGTAATTCAAATGCTAACAGCTTCGGTTTTCTTAAAATTTACAAGTTACACAGTTTGGTTTTAAAATAAAAAAAACAGACAATGAAACTCGGTGTCGGTACAGTTGGTGTAAATGATAATAATATTATGTGATTAGATTTCCGTTAAAATTGTCTATCGTCTTATATATGAAATTTTGGGATATGTTGTATTATATTATATATATTATAATAAGTTGTATTTTGACATGTATTATTATTATTTTATCAAACATATGGACTGTCATTTGTTTTAATATCACGATCTGCTCGATTGCAAAAAATATGTAAGACACGAGGAAGAGATATTTTAAGATTTGTTGTTATAAAAAGAATATGATATAAACTATTGTGTTTTAAATAAAACTTAATGCATTTTCATCATCGTTCGCAGGTAAAATAACAACCGTCATGCCGTTCACCTATATAAAGGACAAAAATGGAGACTCGCAAAAAGTTATGGAAGTTGATGGCAAGTTCTATGGCGTCATCTGTGATCCGGATATACTTCAGAACATGCAGGATGCGACAATTCGAAATGATGACGTCATGATATGTGCTTTCATGCGATCAGGTAGGCACAATCAAACCGGAGAATTTTGACAGTATATTGAATTAATTATCTTGTTCTAATTACTTTACTGGTTAACTATTTGTGATATGAAACAATAAAGTAACACGGGTAGACCTTAGGTAGAGTGCACTTAGACATTAATTTAGTTCTTCTTGTTGGGTGTATGCTTATACTTTTTGTATGAATTCTGTATGCTATTATTGTGTTGATCATGTGCAATTAATTCAGTTTTAATGTGATTTAATGTAATTTTTTTGGTGTATTGATGTGATAGTTAACGAATACAGTGTCCCATAGGCCATGTGGCCGGGTACTTTTTACAATCTGTATTTGTTTTTATGTATTGTATCCAGATCTATTACTTTGTGAAAACGAAGTCATACTTAAACATGTACATGTACATGTATATATTATGGCAACAAAAACATTTAAGTGAGCCTTTTAACTACACCTCTCTTATCCTTTTCCTTACTTCTCTGTATCTTTTGTATTATATTGTTTAATTTTAATTGTATACATATGTAAATGTGGACTGTTAATTCTCTGGGGACGGCTTAATATGTTCGACAACTTGTGCCCAATTCGTTTCACCTATGTGAATAAATTATCAAAATCACGGATAGATTTAAATGATAGATTAAAACAAACTGCTGATGTATAAATACAATGCATAGCAACTCTTTCGTTATTAATTCAAATTGACATTACAAAAATGTATATAAAATGACGTTTCAATGGGCGCTCCTCTTCTACTATAGGTACCCACTGGACATACGAGATGACACACATGCTGTTACAGGGTGCTGCAGATACGGTGCCCAAGTGGAAGGGGGCGGAGCAGTTTGAGTTGACGTCCAATGCGGATCTAGACAAGATCCCCTCCCCCCGGGTTCTTAACACGCACCTGCCCTTCCCGGACCTTCCCACACAGGTCGCCAGGGTCAGACCCAAGATCATACTCCTTCTGAGGGACCCCCGGGATGTGATTGTCTCTAATTATTTCATTGTCACGGGGATGACGGAGACGGAATATAAGGGAACCTTCGACGCTTATCTCGACTTGTTCCTAGAAGGCAGGGGTAAGAATTAACAACTGACAAAAATGAATAAAGTCTCAAAAATAAAAAATAAGAAATATATCGAAAGAATCAGCAAATCTCACTCCATGATTTCCATATACTTTAATTATCTTATTTCGCAATTTCGAACATCTGACACAACCATTCCATGATGATCTACGTTTTCGATCTTTCCTTTCCAGTCATGTATGGCTCGTGGTTCGAGTACATTTCACAGTGGGATACAGTCCTGGCTAGCGGGGAATATGAAATTCTCACTATAAATTATGAAGACACTCATAAGGTAATTAAATTATTTAAGATTGATTTTTAAGCCCTGGGCCCTGTTAATGTATGGTACTTACGACTATCTTAGCACTAAGAGAGTTTTGAAAGTCTAGGCCCAGGGTCTTTGCTTGCTGTTCTCGTAACGATACTCGACAATTTTGTTCCATTCTATTAATTTCTATCCCAGAATCCCCTCGACACAGTTCGAAGGATATCAGACTTCCTTGGGCTGAAGAGCGATGAGAAACTTTTCACCGAAATCGCAGAGAAATGTGCCTTTGATCGCATGCGTGAAGACAAGAAATCATACACCTTTATCACTTCAGACGGGGCAAATATCATTTATAGGAAAGGTATGTCTTGTTTTATTCAATGTAAATATGGTTAGGTCTTTTGAAGCACATTATTGGTGACATTATCAAACATTAGCAATTATAATAAGCTGATAATGTGCACCAGTATTCATTGATTATCTCCTAAGATTTTCCTGTTCACAATGGACACGGTCAATTTTCAAGGTGAATGACTTTCTTTCAATGACGACTTTTAATAATCAATGTCCCTTTGCTTAGACTAGTTGGGGTATGTCATGATAATGCATATAACCTTGACTCAGTCCCTTCGCCATGTAATGCACGAATGTTTTTATAAGTTATAAACTGATTTCATTGTAGGAGATATCTTTTTAGAAAAGTAGAACTGTTAAGTGACAGTTTTATGTTAGGTACAGAACCAGTTCTACTATTGCTTCTATTTCATGATCTTTGGCATGTGCTTCAGGCCAAGTGTCCGACTGGAAGAACTGGTTCACTGTGGCAATGGCGGAAAGGTTTGATAAAGAGATGAAGATGAGGATGAAGACATCAAACCTTGCTCAGAGATATCTGCACTGATGAAGAATGACATTAAAGATGCAAGTGATATATACACTGACAAAGAATGACATTAAAACATGCAAGTGATATATACGTTGGTGAAGAATGACATTAAAGATGCAAGTGATATATACACTGACAAAGAATGACATTAAAACATGCATGGGATATATACGTTGATCAAGAATGACATTAAACATGCATATGATATATACACTGACAAAGAATGACATTAAAACATGCATGGGATATATACGTTGATCAAGAATGACATTAAACATGCATGGGATATATACGCTGGTGAAGAATGACATTAAAACATGCATGGGATATATACGCTGATTAAAACAAGCACCATTACCATTATAAATGAAAAACGAGACTTAATTTTGTTCACAAATATATCTGCACATATGAAATATGGAGAGATAAAATCTTACACAGAAATATCTGCACTTATGAAAACTACCAGTATTCATCAAAGGATAAGTTACAGATTTGCGAATACCTCTTTGGAGTGTGTGAGGATCATCACATGATTTTTGTTTTTATACAATATAGCCAAGACGATAAGTGCAATTTTTAACTGAATTGTGCACATCGTGATGCAAGCATGAAATTTGGCATGATTGTAGTTTATACCTTCTTATAACATACAGATCGAGAGGCCTCGCAATTTTTTTTTAATTTTTGGGTAAAAAGGTGATTTTTTAGCTCACCTTTACAAAGTAAATGTGAGCTTATGTCATGGCGCTTCGTCCGTCGTCCGTCTGTCTGTCCGTCCGTCCGTCCGTCTGTCCGTCCGTCCGTAAACTTTCACGAAAAAGACTACTCCTCCTAAACGAATTCAGATATCATTCTGAAATTGTAGTATCCATGGTGATTCCCCACAGAAAGGTAGACGTTTCAGTTTTGAGAATCCAAGATGGCCGCCATGACAGCCATATTGAATTTTCAATTAGATTTCATGAAAAAGACTATTCCTTCTAAACGAATACAGATATCATTCTGAAATTGTAATATGTTATACCCATGGTGATTCCTCACAGAAAGGTAGACGTTTCAGTTTTGAGAATCCAAGATGGCCGCCATGACAGCCATATTGAATTTTCAATTAGATTTCATGAAAAAGACTACTCCTTCTAAACAAATACAGATATCATTCTGAAATTGTATTATGTTATACCCATGGTAATTCTTCACAGAAAGGTAGACGTTTCAGTTTTGAGAATCCAAGATGGCCGCCATGACAGCCATATTGAATTTTCAATTAGATTTCATGAAAAAGACTACTCCTTCTAAACGAATACAGATATCATTCTGAAATTGTAGTATGTTATACCTATGGTGATTCCGCACAGAAAGGTAGACGTTAAAGTTTTGAGAATCCAATATGGCCGCAATGTCGTTGTAATAATTTAAGCCCCAGATTTCAGCTCCATACGTCAATATTGGCTGAATTTTAGCATCAAATATTTTAAAATATGAATTTATATTTATGTTTCCAAGTACACGTAACTGTTTAAAGATACCAATCATTACCTTTTGTGCTTGCAGACAAGCGTACTTAATATGCATTGACCAAGATAAAGTATTACTGAAAAATAATCCTAAATATTTATAAGAATTAATGCATTCTAATTCCTCACCTTTGTACCACCATTTCTCTTTTCTTGCTAAACATCCTCCTTTCTTAAATACTACGACTTTAGTTTTATTTCTATTTACCGTTAACTTGAAGTTGTCACAGTAAATCTCAAGTTCTTTAATGAGCTTTTGTAAACCGACTACGGTACTTGAAAAAAGCACGATATCGTCTGCAAAAAGCAAAAGAAAAACCTGCACTAGATCCGGATGTAACTGTATTCCGTACTCACAACTTCTTTCAATTTGGGTTGCCAATTCATTTATAAAAAATGAAAATAAGAATGGACTAAGAATGCAACCTTGTCTCACCCCAAGTTGTAGTTCAAAAGAATCTGAAAATTCATTATTATTTTTAACACAAGCTTTAACATTTTCGTATATATTTTGGATAAGTTTTTTCATCTTCGGGCTAAGGCCGTGGTTATTTAAAATATCCCACAGCTTTTGTCTGTCTACGGAATCGAAGGCTTTTTCGAAATCAACGAAAAGGGCGTAGATTTTACCTCGTTTGGTATTAAGATATTTTTGTATAATACTTTGTAGTACAAACATATTATCAACTGTTGTATACCCATTTCTGAAACCTGCCTGGGATTCACTTATTTTTTCCATTGCCTCCGCCCATGATACTAATCTTCTGTTTATGATAGCAGTGAAAACCTTACTAAGAATACTCAAAAGAGTAATGCCTCGGTAATTATTTGGATTGTCTAAACAACCTTGCTTATGGAGCGGGACAATAATTCCGATTGACCAACTAGTTGGAAAAGTACCTTTGTCTAGTATAATGTTAAACAATAATTCTAAATATGGTGCTATTATGTCTGCCGAATTCTTAATGAGCTCCGGTATGATATCGTCAATACCTGGTGATTTATTCGCCTTTAAGCATTTAATACTGTCTATTATCTCATTTCTACTGATTGGACAATCTAGTATATCCTCTGTTAAAGCAAAATTAGGATCACGAAATGATGGATTTGCATCGCCTGCAAAGATATCGTTGCTATTGGTATCATCAGTATCCGGGTTAAAAAGGTTTCTAAAGTGTCGATGCCATTCAGGCATACTAATATTGTTTTTAACAACGGTAGGATTGTTCAACGTTTTCAATTCAAACCAAAACCTTTTTGAGTCAGATATACTATTGTCTATGTCTAACTGCTTCTTTCTAAAGTAATCTAGTCGCTTTTGCTTACATACTGCATTATATTTATTTCTTATCAAACAATATTCATCAAATGAGGTCTTATCTTTCGACTTCCTGAAGTTATTCAGCAACTTACACCGTTTTAATTTTAATTTCTCACATTCCTCGTCATACCACCTCCTCAATTTTCTTTTAGATGTACATACTTTCCTTTTCATATTTTCTGCAGCTAAACAGACGGCATCGGTAACATATTTAATACTATCATCAATATTCGTAAAAGCAAAGTTAACCGACTTATCCAACAGTAATTGAACATGATCAGATAAAAGATTCTCTCTAAATTGTTCACTTTTATCGTTTTCCCAGAAAAATTTATAAGAATATTTTGGGCTTTTGCCATGCCTGTCAGAAGATCCTCCGTGGTCGGACTTCAGTGACATTGTTATTGGTAGATGATCTGACTCTGTACGAGATTCTATACTAAAACTTTTTACAAAATCATATAGTACTGATGATGAGATTATATAGTCTATAAGGCTTGTACCATTATGACCTATATATGTAAAATCTCCAATTCCTTGGTCACTACCACATCGACCGTTCATAATGTGAACATTCAAGGTAGAACATAAGTCTAATAAGGTCTTACCAAAGTTGTTTATAACTCTGTCGGCTGAAAAGCGTTTCAGATTAAAAAAGTCAGTTAAAAAATCCCAGTTTGAGTCATTGTGATTTTCTGTAAATTCTAATATATCATCCTCTATGAAGTCAAGGTTTGTACTAGTTCGAGCATTAAAATCTCCGCCACAGAGTATATAAACATCTGGTAAGTTGGACACAATATTGTCATGCAAGTTGTTCTATATTTTTAAGTGTTTCTAAAAAAAATTAAGATGAAAGACAAACATAATTGATTAATTTGTTTAAAATCTTTATGGCAACTAGCTGCAAAAACCAAATCACATTAAACATGTTAAATTTTAAACAATGGTATTTCCCTTTTATTCCTTTAAATACCACACATAAGGGGTCAACCAGAGTTCAGATATTCCACTATGCTGTCTAATACACGTCCCAAGGCAGGCTGCTAGCATCACAGTGTCAGCTGCTAGTCTGTTGCATAATCAACCTGACCCAATTGATATGGTAGAGCATTATGCTTTATGGCCATGGCCCATGTGTATGCAATAAAAGTTATGGACTTGTATTCTCATGACAGTGATATGTTCTTTCTAAGAATAACAACTTACACAAAACTTGTCTACAATTAGCTTTGTGTTTAGCAATCTACATGATAAGTTGATGTGGAATAAATATGCAGATGAAAATCGAAAAGGGTTTAGTAAGAAAAGTAAGGAAATTTGATTTGTCATATCTCTCTGTTGATTTGACAATGCAAAAATGTTTACCATTATAGTACTGTATGAGTGTTAAATAAATTGATACTTTAATGAAAGACATCTCATGGTCACTTGACATGTAAATATTATGTGAACAAAATAAACGTGTCTTCTGCATTGCTGTGTTTATGACTTTCCTCTCAATCAGTCATTCATTTTCCTTGAAAAATCTGTACTTTTGGGATTCTCAATATCCCATGCAGCATAACCATCAGTGAAATAATCTTGAAATCATATTAATGATTCACTACAAAACAAATGTAAGTGCCCACCATCCTGTAAGTAATGAATGACATTTAAATGGATACACCTAAACCAATCAAGATGTCATAATAAAATTAATACGGATGCCCAAATAAAAGTAGCATTTTGAAGATTAAAAAGTACAAGATGGTCACCAATTCAGCCATAGATATACAAAAAAGTTATACAAAAACCTACTGCTTGTTAACTTATCATGATTATATCATTCGTGTATTAATGTTTGTTCAAGCTCTAGTCGTTTCCAAAAGAAGACTAGTATTTTAAAAGATAAAAAAATCATGATGGCAGCCATAATCAATTATATAAAAGATGGTTACATGTATAATTAAACCAATACCACATCATTCATTTTAAGGTGAGCTTCTGTACCCTCGGTACTTTTATTTTCACTTATTTTGCTCAATTTATTTTTCGGAACTCTAAAATACTTGCTCATCACACACAACAGTGTTGATAATTCAAAGCTGATCATTTTTCATTGTATACATCTATTTCTACCTTTAACGGTTCAGGCACAGAAGTCATAACACTAAAACTAGGACTGCCGCAACAGTATTTAGGTCTTCAAGACTCAACTTGGTCTACTAACCGATGCTTGATCGTCAATTTCCTTCCAGTCACAAAGATCTCTTTTTTAAACAAGCATATCTTTAAAAAAACAAACCAGGGCAGTTGAATTCTTGTTTGAGTAGAATCCTCAATATGATGTGGTGATCTCCCAACCATCCAAATAGGGGTTTACTCCGACTCTGCTGTAGAGCTTGAACAAGAGTTGGCAGCAATTGCTGAAATTTAGCTATGAGATGATGCAACAAGTATGTAAAGGCAAGTCTTTTAGTGCATTGCAATTTGCAAATGTGGAAGAGACCTCTACATGCAAGTATATGTGATGATGCATTGCTAAAATCAACTTTCAATGAAATTATGTTGTTTCTAAGATGATTGGGTATTACTTTTAATAGTCTGATTTAAGTAACTTTCAATTTTTACACTTTTTGATTTAACATCTATGTCAAATTGTAAGGATGGTAGTTCATTGTATGATCTCCTCTCATAAATAAGGCGCCCAATAAATGTTCATGAATCATATCCCCTTGAAGTTGAACTTGAAACTAAAACAGAAGATTGCATATATACAATCTGTAACATAAACATTCGTAACATTTATGCATGTCAGAAATAGTTGTATTCTTCGATCCATAGGGGATGTAGGCCATGAAAATAGAAAAGTCTGTTATTTTGAGAAAAAGAGACATCGATATCTGTTCATATTGGCACAGAATGATTTTATTTGATCATGTATTTTGTAATGTAATTATGATGTTGAAGTGAGGCTCAAGTCATCTGCATGGCTATCTAAATCTTCATTAGTTGAACCCTTTTATTTACTTTACCCTCTGTTTGCCAATAATCACTGGCAGGTGTACTTAGTTAAGGCAGTTATCAAATAAGCTGCCTCAAAGACTAGTTGGTGCCACAGACACGAAATTTGAATTTTTAAAAAGTGGTTCGGATAGGTGTTGTCGGGGGTCAGGACCAAATTATAAAGCTGCCAACATTTTTTAGTCAAGATTAAGCCCGACAGACACTGCCTTTCAATAAACTAAAATATGATATAATTGCTCATTTACGAGCAGATAAGAGAACACAATGTTACGGTAACAAACGGTCTAGCGCTTTATAAATAACTGGGCATTGAATATTTCCTTTCCATAAAAAATGCCTTTTTTATTCAATGTCTCAAGGTCAACAACTCACAACTTAAAGTGTAATCCAATTATGGTTTACATATTTGCAAGACAAAACCAAGAAAATAAAATTTGGCAGTTGGCATGGCATGACTCCTAATATGGACCACAAAGGCTATGTCCTAAAAACATGTTTTACACAAAAATAAGAACATCTAGAAACGTATGCCAAAATATACTTCCAACTCTAAAAAGTATAAGAAATCTGTCATCTGTCATATTTCTTTAATAACGGGTGATAAGTTACCTATTTGACCATAGTTTTCTCAATGTACCAAACACAATGGAAGGCTTATACCTTGCTTAGCTGAGGGAGATAATGAGTGTAGCTAAGGTTACTTTGGGTCCCCTTGTAAGGCACATAAGGATTAGAGTAAACAAAACTTTTCGTCAAAATCAAGCTTTAGTATTCTGAAAATGTGTCCTCTATGAGTATATATAATCAATTGTATATTTGTTAACTGTTCACACAATAAGATATTGCTTAGGCAATGCCTATTTATTTCATGTTATGAATAATGCTAAAAGGGCAAATGTCTCTGTTTTTTAATAACTCTTGAAATAGATAATCAACTGAAATATGTCTACATTTCTGTCATCTCCACAAATGTTATCCTCCAAATATTAAGTTTTGTATTATATGAAAATAATGCAGAAGTTATAAAAACTTCAAACCTAAATTCTTAAACAGCTTTAACCAGTGTATGAAATAAGCCTGAGAAGTTAAGAGCCCGAAAGAATGATTTTACTTAATTTCATGGTCAAATTCAACAAAAACATTAAAAAGTTACCAGCCCTGAACAGAAGTTACCCGTTTCGGGCTGTCGGACGGGTCTTACTTCATACACTGCTTTAACCCGGTACATACATTTTCTTCAACATGCTCAATATATTGCTGTCGGGAAGGAGGGTAGCCACCATGACATATCTGCTGCTGAATTTTTAAAACATTAATTTTCAAAAACATCTTACACAAAACATCAATTCTTAGCAACTTAATGATGCCTCTCGTCCTTGTCAGACCAAATAAGCGCTATTTAGTTGTTGGCATCTCACCAGGGATTGACCCAAAACATACATTTAACAGCCCTGGTTTGCATATCAAACTCCATAAAACCAATTAATTCAAATAAAATTTGGATATTTTTATTTATTATATACTAGTTTCAAAAAGACTGAAATGAAATTGACGACCAACCATTGGTTTGTAGGTCAAGCTGAGTCTTGAAGACCTAAATACTGTTGCGGCAGTCCTAGTTTTAGTGTTATGACTTCTGTAGACCGAACCGTTAAGTAATAGTTACTAGCATAGTAAATTGTATGCATCGGATAACGGCAGGGACACGTTGTCCGAGAGGCCAGTACGAGGCGGAGCATGTTCGACATGTAATTATGCACAACATTAAATCAGCAAAGCTTGAGCGAAGATAACTGCATCACTGCTTAAAGGGACAGTCCTATCGGGTTATAATTGTGGAAACGAAATTCGCTAGTGTGTTCTTTTTTTTTAAGTTGTCATTTAACAACAAAAATGTAACCCCAAGTAATATGTCTCAACTTGGTTGTGTTAAAATCATGTACTTATAGCATTATACGACCTAAATGAAATATCCCAATGAATTTCGTTTCAAATATAAATACCCCGATAGGACTGTCCATTTAAAGGGGAACGATACATTTGCACGTGTGTTGCTACGTATTGCTTTATGTTTCAGTTTCCGAGCCAAGTTTTACTTTTATTTCATCTAAAAGTTACAAACTATTTCTAAACAATGGATATCTAAGAAATTGTTGACATTAAAAAGGTACCCGAAAAATATTTCATACGCATTTGTTGTTATATTTTATAAGAAGAATCTCAAAGCTGTGTGGGATCATCACACAATTTAAAAACAACAACAACCTTACTCTTGACACATCCGTCATCCAGAATTAAATCAAAACCAAATAGGAATAGAACAATCATGGTATGATATTATATGATATGATAATTATGATATGACATGATTTGATATGGCACTCATGTGACAATTCTTTACGTGAATTCTAGTTCAATAGTTTCTTGCCATTGCCATTACTTAAAGAAGGGAACTACGCTAGTATTTCAATTATTGCAGAAAATCTGAAACAATAAATGAAATAGATTTGTTATAGTGTCAATTTGTAATCTTAACTACAAAGCCGAAATGCATGTTTATTTGCTTTAAAGGGCGCTTTAGAGTGCATTAATAATTTGGAAGCGAACGTGTAAAACTGTATCATTAAATAGATATTTCTACAGGTGTATTAAGAAAAAAGTTTTACATATTATCAAAAACATGACAGGAACGAGCATTTAATTACTACTTTGTTTAATTGAAACTAATCTTTTGGGTAGTCAAGTTCTTAAAATATGTCCAAGACGTCAAATGTTTATACTGGGGACATTTTCTTACCAATAAATTCAGAATCAAAGTCATTTCATTAATGAAAAAAAATCTTATTCGTTTCAGTAATTATTTATTTATGTAAAGTTGATCGTTGAGGATACATTATTTCATGACAATGATGACCATCATGATGACATCTAATCTGAACTACTGCTGTTTAGTCACGATCATATCACTGACGCAATATGCATTCCTGGTTATGTACGAGATATCAAGGTTGAACTTGATAATTCGTTGAAGTCAGTGATAAATGTCATATTTCTGTACATGACGCTATATATATTATACTTTCACTCATTATTCGTTATTATCATCTGAAGAATTCCATAGATGTATTGTAATTATGATAAATGTGACAGCATTGTATATAAAATAACATTTTAATGATGATACTTATTTCTGTAATATCATCCCTGAGATGAGACAGCAATCTGCATTTAGGTTTGGTCCGGAAAAATACAAAATCAATACGCACATCACCTCTAAAACGAAAATTGCATTATATAATTAAAAGTCATTGTTAATCATGTATTGTATTGTGAATGGCAAATATAAACTATATATTCAATGACTGAGTGATTATCTGTAGAAGAAAAAGAGATATTCGCAATATTCATATAACTAATATGATTTGCATTAATGTTACCTACAGACATATAGCAAAATCAAGCCCAGCTAATCGGACTAGTCCATCTTGTGTTCTTGAGATAAGGGACAATGAATTAGCGAATTATGGCGGACCATAAAATTTGTTATGGATAAGACATGGTCCCCGGGCATTTTTAAGAATAAAGGATGTTTTCCCTTTGTCCCTTATTCTAAATAATGACGACGGTCCATCTCTTAGCTATTTTTTAAACCGCCAACTATTTATAATTACATTGATATGACCGATAACGTGAAGGGATGGGAAAAGACAGAGGCGGCCGTAAAATATCAAACCACCCGAACTCAGACCTTTGTTATAAGAGGACCTAACATGATCTCCATCAACGCTGTCATAATGGCTCAGTAGTTCAGCGTTCGGAAGTGTGACCTCTGCGGGTTCGAGACGGCATTTCGCCAAAACCATTTGCAGTAGCAAAAACGGATTTGTGTAATTATTCAAAAGTGATATCATATAATAATTGAACCTTTGACTTTAACACAAAAAAATCACCAACATTATTTGATTATTTGAAGAGGGATATTCCGATATATCATAATAATATCCTGCCTTCAGGGCGATTATGTTGATAATAACCTGCGTCCGAGGGACATTACTCGAATAATTCCCTAGCCGTGTGAACCGGAAGGAAATTAGATACATATAAAGATCTCAGAAACAATGGAGGGGCGTCACTAAAGGTTTATAAGTTGTTTTTAGCTGTAGCAGTTTTGGGAAGATTCCGACCTTACCATTATTTGTCTGTATGGTACTTTGACAAATATGATGGTATAAATGTATCCCACATTGTTGTCCGCCACATCTGACCGGAAAATGGAATGAGCAGAACCAATGACGTAATTTTCACTTTAAAGAAATTGCCATATAAATGCCACTTCTGTATGCCATTCAAATAAAAGGCCGAACTAGTCTGTCTGCCAGACCCTAAAGGCCTAACGAGTCTATGAGAAAACTTGAGAGCTCAATGTTAGGCTGAAAATGAAGACAACTCAGTCGCCTTTTCATTTTTTTAATTTTTTATTCAATTTTAGATTTATTGACCATTTCATGATATCTGAGTCGAAGTGATAGACTAAGGACGAACAGAATCACAACATATGGTAGCACGTAGTGGTGTTCCGATTAATCGATTTGGTCGAGCATCGGTCGGTTGACCCACATAATCGATTACAACTTTCTGTAATCGATTTAATCGATTACTGATAAAAATCAAGATATTTTTACAATAATTGTCAGTAATATTACTAAAAGAATGATTCTGATTGATTTCATTACTAAAACATGTTATTTTTGTTTTCCAAATATAGGATCAAGTAAAAATGCAAGCAAGAAAATAGAAAACTTATTTTTTAAACTTTTCTACCCTTATGAAGGAATCAATCTTAGGCACCAAAATGCAACTACATGTAACCGATTATTAATCGATCATCGATTGGTTACCCCCAACTGATGATCGATTACAAAATTTCAACCGATTTTACTCACCGATTTTAACAAACACTCAGTCTCTGAACTATTATAATTCTTAAAAATATTACTCTTAAAAAATATGATTCTTAAAAAATATGATTCTTAATTTTTTTTTAACAGATCATTAAGCCCATAAAAAAGAACCACATAGCCCGCAAGACAAAGGACCCTCTCTGGAAGGTATTGGTGAAATCAATCTTTCGTTTATCCAGCTTTCTAATGGTGAACCTAATTTAAAATATGTGATGATTACAAAACCCGGGTAAATGTAACTCACCGTCTATTAAAGAAAGTTTAACTATATATATAGTAAAATAATTAATATTACCAGAGACTCTATATTTACTGACATTATATAACGTCTCTGATACTACTGACATACGTTTTCATCTCCACTCACCATATAGCAACAATTGGCCTTGGTTAGTTTTGGTGAACAATGTCAACGAATAATAATTGTAATATATATATTCATCATTTGATTGAACAATACATGGTATATGAAAAAAAAAGTAATTAGCCAAACGGTAGTTTATTGTAAAGACGGTGTGAAGTTTCCAAAGTCAATATTTTAAAAGAAAAATGTTTTCAAGATAAAACAAAATTTGAAGGGATTTTTATCTTACAGTTGAATAGTCAATGGTTAAAAAAGTTACTCTCGCAGAAATTTTGTTTTTTTTTCTCTTATTTTATATTTGAACTATCTTCTCTATGATTTTGGAATATTCAACAAATCCAATTTTATAGTTCTACATACTTTAATGATAAACGATAATTGCTTTAATTTACATCTCATGATTTATACACAAAACCATCTACATATTAAAAGTTTTGATAATCAGCAATCTCTGAAAATCGATTTATTATAAGGCCTAGACAAAAAGTTATTTGTTTCTGGTTTCCGCCCCCGTCAGTTTCAAACCCCCGCATTAACCCTTTTGTTCCCAAGATATTGGCAAGGAAAAAATGGAAATGTAGAAAGAAACATTGCAACGAGAACTTTTAAGAATTAACTTGTTTCTGTTCGTGTAAGCATTTAAGACACAGTGATAAAGTGATCAAAAGTTTATATAGATCATTATTTTCAAATTCTCATGAATTTTTTTCATATGTACAATACTAAAAAAATATTTGGAAATAAAAAAAATCCGTATCGCATCATTTTTTACTGTATGCAAAGATCAGAAACATTTTTATTTTTAGTAAGCCTCAACTCTTGTGAAAACTACAGTAATGAGGGGAGATAACTCTTCCTCTTACATCATTATCTCCCTTGGTTCCAGTATCCAAAATGTCTGCTCTTGTTGCTGCTCAGTATGGCGTGGGTGCATTGGTTACAGCTACCATGCACCCGATTGGTTACGCAAAAGTTTTAATACAGGTTATTATCAATTAGTCTTTGTTGTAAAAATAAGATTAAATCAATATGCCATTACATATCTGCAATTTGTCACGTATCACCGACTTTGAAAGTCACTCCTTTTCCTGGTGCCTGTAAGTTCGTGATAGGTAACGTACACAAAATGATACAAACAAGAATTAATGATCCGTAACCAGAGGTCACGTCAGGTTAAATAATTACTGATAGAATATTTGAATGACATTCTTTAGCCCTTGAACATAATAATCACAAGTGTACGTTTGTACTAAAGCCAAGGATATGTCCAAAGTTCATTTGTGTGATCAAGGAATTACATCAGTCTGTATTATAAAAATCCTTGGTGTGATTAAGATTCAATTTAGGATTTTGAAGTTAAATTTCATTCATTTATTATAATTTGTTTAAAAACTATGGTTGAGTCATCTGTTTGCAATCGTTGTATGATTTCGTTCTGTCATTTTCATTCTTATCACTAAACAAATTTAAAAAGTTATGTGTCACCTGGCGGGTTCTTTCCATCAGATTGTTTGAAGATATATATCGATACTGCTAGTAGTGATGGGTACCTAGTGATGTAACAATAGATCAATCTTTCCTTATTACAGTAGTTGCTGTGTCGATAGTACTTTATTTAGTTTATTTATAGACATTTTGGAAACGGTCAATAGTATCGATATCAACGTGTCTTAGAAGTTGTGTCTAAACAATTTAAAAAAAAAAGAATTTTGTAAATAAAAACTTTTAACATTTATTTATAAAAAAGTGTTCAAACAACAGTGTGTTGCCACAATACAGTATATGTAACGAGCGTCATTAAATGCTGTTAAAGTGTTAGTCCAATGGGTGACCTTCCTCGTATAAGGTTATATTTTGATAAATATTTACCAGGAAAGCTTGAGATCTGAGAGAATTGTTCACTAAATGCTTAGCATTAATGCGCGATATCCTCTCTTGTTGCCATAAAAAGGATTTATCCTACAATGACCATGGCTTTATTGTGTACCGTATCACCTTGAAAACATATTAACTAAAATCAACATTTCATTTGTCGTCATTTAATTTACTTTCAAAATTTATATGCACAATTTGTCAAATTTTTTCATTTCCATGAATATATGAGGAATTACTGAGCCATATCAAATAATCTTTTTACTCATTTCGAAATCATTAATTTATGACCACATGTTTTTTTAGGTAGGGGTCGAAATTAGTCCTATTGGAGTACTAGCCATTCAGACTAGTGCATTCCTGAAAGCACTAGCCCAAATACACTGATAAAATCATATTTTCTTTAAATTCAACTAGTCCTTCGGACTAGCAGTCATTTCACTTTTCTAGCCAAGCATATTTTGTACTAACCATTGGCATCGGGCTAGTGCTAATTTCGAACCCTGTTAGCTTTGAAAAAACATGCTGTTTTAAATATATAAAAATATGATGCATCATGTCATAAATAATCATCAAAGGTGAAATTTATATATCAGACTTTATAATTATGATAACATTCTTTCTGGTATCAAATCATTGCAAAGAATATAGACCTTTAACATTCCTGTTTTACTGCGCAATGCGGTAGATGAGTTTTAAAACTTTCCTGAGAACCTTGGAAGGAATCTCGTTTGGTGATTGCCTTATAAATGTTTTTGTCGAAATCAAATCAAACGTTATGTAATAGAGGGATTCTTGAGAGGCATTTAGAAGGTGGCGTATCAAGTAAAAGACAAATTTATGGATGACAACTTCTTGTTTATTGTGGATCACAACGTTTCTGTGCTATTCCATGAACAACAACAAAAATGATGATTAAAGTCTTATTTAAACAATAATATAAGCCTATGATGGTGATCTTGTGAGAAAAATTGTCAAATTTAACGTTTCTCTATAAACCATATTCTACACTTTTTTGCAAATGTTAAGGTACAATATTTGGCTAAAGCTCTTACAAAGTTTATTCTCAACTTTCCTTGTCATTATGTTTGTCACAATTCTGATATACAGCCCTATTTATTACTTCACAGAGGATAAAAAAGGGATGAAAAACATAATTATCCGCCCGGCAGTGATTGGGAAGGACACTTTTGACAATGGGCCATTTTCATGGCTTTTAGTAATTTTCTGCATTTTAAAGGGGCCATTGCCCTTATATCAATAGTAAACTTCAAAATTTAAATGGGCCATTTTTTCAGAAAATGTGCAAATGGCCCATGGCCCCTGCCCTTCCTAATCCCGGATTATGGCATTTCCATATTTAATGTTTTTAGATGTTACATTGTTAATTGTCATAGTTTTTATTAATTTGGTTTTATGGATTCTAAGCTTACAAACTACAAAGAACTTATCATTGTTGCATTCAATTAATCGTTTAACTATAGGTCAGTATTTCTTATCTGAATGACAACACATTGCATGATATGATCAGTATTTCATTTTCAAGATGCTTACAAACTCCTACTTGTAGAACAACTCTTGACATCAAATTTCAAACTTTAATTTATCACATGCAAAATTTATTATCCACAGGTCGGTCATGAACCTCTGGCTCCTAAGCCCTCAGTTTCGCTTCTTGGGAAAGAATCATTGGTGTATCCAAATGTTATACAATATGGTAAGTATAAACATATTATATGATATGAATAATGATACAAGTTTATAGAGCATTTATTTCATCAGATACCAATGTTGAGATGTTGATATTGTTTATATGTAGCACAGTGGTGTAGTGGTTAGCATGCTGGCCTCTCACCCAGGAGACCCGGGTTTGAATATTGGTTGAGACACCAACAATTTGTGACTTGGGTCTCATCCTGTGTTGTGTCCCTGGGAAAGACACTTCATCCACATTGCACTCAGTCAACCCAGCTGTTCAAATGGGTACCTGGAAACTGGATGTTCTGACCTACGTGGTGGTGATTAGTGTTTAGTAGCCTCTGTGAAAGTACGCTCCTTCAGGGTAATAATGTAGCACTTTGAGCATGTCTAAGTGGAAAGGGCACCATATTAGTATGTTTGAGAATGTGACATGTGTAGTGTTCCAAATGGTGCCTGTCCACCTGCTAATTTCTGGTGACTTTCAATTTGGCTTGTTGGAGAAAAAGTCAGCAAGCCCGTTGGCTTGTAAGGTTTTAGAGATTTTTCTCTCTTCACATTGCAGGGCTTGTGAAATGTTTAGAGGGCTGGTTGAGTTTTGAGACCATAAGCCCTGCTTGCTTGTATAGACTAAAACATATTTCAAACGCTGGACATGTGACATCTGGTTGAGGACATATTTGTATAATGTAAGATATAATGTAGCCCTAACCACCATGTGCTTTGCAATAAAGTTTAGTTCTGAAGTGAAATATTATAATAATAGTTAAACTTAAAGCATGATCCAAAATGGCTGAGTAGTTTGACATTATAAATTTATAATGATACAAAAGTATACTTATATTGCAAAACACATGATGGTTAGGGCTACTCTATTTCTCAAATAAAGGGAGGGTTGCGTATTTGATCTTTAAGGAAACAATACTAAAATTGTTGTTTGTATACATGTTTATTATGTCAATTATGTTATCTGATCGTCACATATTTGGGGAAAAATGTGTCAACGGAGGAATATTTTGAAAGTAAATATTTGACAAATTGTACATGTTGTATTACCGTATAACCAGAGACTAATTGGATTTTCACAAATAACTATTTGTATTATTTATATGATGCTGAATCATTTCTTACCTTGAAATGTAAGTCATACCTTATATAAACACTCTTGGCATTTTTTATGCTCCTGAATGGGAAATCCCGGGGGTATATTGTTTTTGCCCTGTCTGTCAGTCTGTTTGTCACAAAAGACTTTAAACTTACTCATAACTTTTGATTGTTTGGGTGTAGACTTTTGATTTTTCACATGTGCATCTATCATGAAAAGACCTTCCAGATGAGGTCATTTGACTTCGTGACCTTGACCTTGGCTATGGGTGCACTAGTGTTTCACAAACACAGTTTACAAGTTTATTCAAATATGGATAATTATCAAACCTTGTTTAAGACCTTCCTCGTCAAACTCACTACTATGTTGTTTTTGATTTGGATTATATGTGCAAACTGCAAGGTCATATGTTGATAATTTTGTACATTCAGTGAAATACATCAAGTCTTGTGATGGGTTCTGGGGGATGTATCGAGGTGTTGTGCCACGAGTCATCTCTGGAACTCTTGGCAATGGAATACAGAATGCAGTTATGGAGGTACACTACCTTTAACTCCTCTTAATCGTAACGATGGATTTATCATTATGATATAGTTCCAGATGAGATCATATCAGATCTGGTTCTGGTGTTTTGTTACTTCTATGCCAGTTATCTTGATATTTCCGTAACAAATTAATTTTGATCATCAAAGTATGTGGGGAACTGCCTTTTTAGGTGTTTAATTTTCAAACTGTAATAAGATAGATAATTTCCAGGCTTTTGGGCTCTTTTTTTATTTGCAGTTAAATATCACCTATCACCGATCTTGTGACAGTTGATTTTATTTCCTGATATGTCACCTCTGAATAATTGATATCATTTACTTTGTTTCAGAGGTTTAAGGAAATGAACAAATCACAAGAAGACCAAGCCCCAACAGGGGATGATGAGTTAGTGGTGTGGATTAAAACATTCTGTAGAGATGTAAGTGAATGCGTTTTCAACTTATTATGTTTACTACTCAATGTAGTTTAGCGCAGGGCCTCCTTTCACAAAGCAATCAGTACTAAGGTTGACCTTAACTCCCATACTTTAACATTGCAGTAACACTACCTTAAAGGGGCAGTAGCACGTTTTTTGAAAATTTTATATTTTCAATTTTTCACTGATAATTGTATGTTAATGCTAAATGTATTGTTTTGATAGTGTCAAAAATCTCATTACACAAACCTATGATCCATAGTCAGGACAAATCATGAAGATTCACATAAAGTCCATTGGCGGCCATTTTGTGTGAACACCTTTAATTCATTTTGAGTAAGAAAAAGGAATTGCATGGCTCAAGTTTATATTATTTATTTGATTTATTACTGCTTCATTTAGTTTAAATATATTGTCTTTCAATTGCAACCATTTATTTTCATTTTCCTGACATCACCTTATATTCCCCCTAAAAACGTGCTACTGCCCCTTTAAGAACTTACGATCACCTTCATGCTTTGTGAAAGGGGGTCCTGGTCTTTGGATAATTCAATTGGATTTGTCACTTTACCCTTACTCTGTTGCAGGATTAATTCCAGAAGTATAGTTTTGCTCAACAAATTTTGTATGCAAAAAATAAACATTGTGTTGATAAAGCTTATTTTAAAAAACTCATTTAAATCTATTTCAAAATATCTGTGGGCAGTGGGTCATCTATCAAAAAGAAAGAATTTAGAATTTTGATTTATCAGAAGCAATTTCAAAAGGGAGAGAAATGGTGTTTGAACTACCGATAATCTGGATCGCATTCTTATCTCATCTTAAAAAATAATTTAGTATGTCAAACAATCATATTCCAAAAAATGCTTTATGGAATTTTATATATACTTTTCAGGATTTTGTTTGTCAATATTGTCTTCACATTTTTAGCTCATCTGGCCTGTAAGGCCCGATGGGCTTATGGCATGGCATGGTGTCCGGCGTCCGTCCGTCCGTCCATCCGTCCGTCCGTCCATCCGTCCGTCCGTAAACTTTGTGGAATTTCGACTTCTTCTCCAGAACCATAAGGCCTAGAAAGCTGAAACTTTGTGTACAGACTCCTTGGCTAGTGAGGATTATAAATTGTAGCTTTGGTGGCCCTGTGACCCCTAATAAGGGCCACAGGGGCCAAACCCTAAAAACATATTTTCATCTTCTTCTCCAGAACCATAAGGCCTAGAAAGCTGAAACTTTGTGTACAGACTCCTTGGCTAGTGAGGATTATAAATTGTAGCTTTGGTAGCCCTGTGACCCCTAATAAGGGCCACAGGGGCCACACCCTAAAAACCTATTTTCATCTACTTCTCCAGAACCATAAGGCCTAGAAAGCTGAAACTTTGTGTACAGACTCCTTGGCTAGTTAGGATTATAAATTGTAGCTTTGGTAGCCCTGTGACCCCTAATAAGGGCCACAGGGTCCACACCCTAAAAACCTATTTTCATCTTCTTCTCCAGAACCCTAAGGCCTAGAAAGCTGAAACTTTGTGTACAGTTTCCATGGCTAGTGAGGATTATAAATTGTAGCTTTGGTGGCCCTGTGACCCCTAACAAGGGCCACAGGGGCCACACCCTTAAAACCTATTTTCATCTTCTTCTCCAGAACCATAAGGCCTAGAAAGCTGAAACTTTGTGTACAGACTCCTTGGCTAGTGAGGATTATAAATTGTAGCTTTGGTGGCCCTGTGACCCCTAATAAGGGCCACAGGGGCCACACCCTAAAAACCTATTTTCATCTTCTTCTCCAGAAGCATAAGGCCTAGAAAGCTGAAACTTTGTGAACAGACTCCTTGACTAGTGAGGATGATGAATTGTAGCTTTTGTGACCCTGTTGCCCCTAATAAAGGCTACAGGAACTTCCTTCAAATCTATTTTCATCTTCTTCTCCTGAAGTATAAGGTCTAGAAAACTAAAACTTGTCGCCTATACTTAATTTTATGATTGGTGACCCTGTGGCCTCTACAAAGGGGGAATCACATTGGCCACACTCTACAGCATAATTGATGATGAAGCCTGATGAGCTACAGAGCCAATGGCTCTATTTTTTTGGAATATTGCAACCAGATCGTTAATATAAATTCTTACCCCTTGCAGACAACACAAGAAACAATTGGTCGCTGCATGGGAATTATTGTTAGCCACCCATTTCACGGTATGTTGGTTTGATAAAAATCAGTTCATTCTGTTATCCTTCATCATTAAGCAACAAATTAAAAGAATAAATAGAAATATGTTTTCAATTGAACCATTATCATTATCATTTTGTTTCGCTCTGTAACCATAAACTCATAAACTCTGTAACCAGTTGAGATCGTCATTGTTGATTTGAAATTGTCCATGAAGTAACAGTTTTTTTTCTGCTCTTTTTCAGTTATGATGTTGAGATGTATGGTTCAGTTTGTTGGAAAGGAAACAAAATATTCGTAAGTATTTCTCACGTAACATTTAAAAACCAATGTTCGATCTTTTTATAAGGAATCATGCTATTTATTTGTTATGTTTTATTATAAATGTTAAGAGTTTGTAAGTACTTATTGATTTCTTTATGTCCATTATCTTAATATAAATAATATATAGATTGTTATATTTTCTGGAAATTCTTTTTTTCAGATCTATATTTTCATCTATACCAGAAATATACAGGAATGACGGCATTTTGGGTTACTTTGCGTAAGTCAAGAATTTATTCTTTTGTAATTTTGTCTCATTGGTACATAATACTGTGGGAAATAGTTAGTGCCCTGTCTGTCTGTCTATCTGTCCTTAAGCATTTCGTTTCCGGAGCATAACTCAAAAACTATTAGACCAACCGGTAACTGAATGAAACTTGGTATATGGATCAGTTTACATTTTTGAACTTTTACCTTCTTCGGATATATTTTTTGAGTGATTTTCATTGAAATGGAGTTTACAAATCCTTAGATGACTGTCTCCAATATCAATCTTTGAACACTTCTTTGGTTTATATTATCCAAGATAATCTTTTATTTCATATCAAATAGAATGACTATTATAAACATGGGCTGTTTTTTATTTTGGGGTTGTATGTCGTGCATTCTTTATCCCTAAATATAATTTCAAACCGAGCTTGCAGACCGGTTCCACTTAATTGCAAAACAACAGTACAGTCCACTTTCATAAAGAACACATAACAATTAAAATGTCATTGCATACAGAAAAAACGTGTTTAAACAGACTCATTTGTAATTTATTGAGCATATTATGAATAGAAAACAGATTTCAATGTCGTCAAAGTTACGATTTTTTACCTAAATACATGGGTCGACCCATCACCCCTACAAGAGCAACAAGGACTGACCAAATCAAGGGACGCTACTCTAAAAATAGTTGCTCACTTCGTGTCGGTGAAGTGTTTCAAATTTAGTGGAAGCGGTCAAGGAAGTTATATTTTGTGTCATGGTTGGGGACTGTGACAGAAGTGGTCACTTGTAAATTATAGGTAGGGGTAGTGACAGCATTCGGCGAAATTAAAGAATAAAGTCGCTTCCGTTCATTTAACGAATCGCTGTATGTGCGATCGTTGATTTTGTTTATAGATCTGTGGACTGTGATTAATTTCCATCGCGAAGCAGTAAGAAACACTTCAAACAGGAACCAAAAACTTCTTTATTCGATTAATATTTGTAGGTGTTTCAAAATGTCAACAAGTTTCTGATATTGAAACTTAAAGTGTCGTCGCCAACATGTCTATTGTAAACAGAAAGTCGCTGAGTGCAGATTGTATACGCATGCGCGGAGGAATGTGAAGCGGTCGTAAATATTTAGAGGTGATTATCGGTGAAATAATTACTCCAAAATGTGAACGAGTAACCAGTAACGCAGTATTTTCAAACTAGTTTTCGTGTCATGTTAGAATAAAGGATCATAATGACATTTCTGTGAAAACTTGTATCAAAATCAAATTGATCTTAAGTGTTGGAATAAGTGTCCTGTGGACAAAAGCACCTCAACCTGTTGGATGCTCCATTGTGTAGAATCAAATTGTGAAATAATGTGAATAACATTTGTATGGTTAATGACTTGTATAAACGGGAACATATGCGAAATTAGTCCTATTACAGTTAAAAGCCATTCTGCATGTCTGACAGTACTGTCCTGTCTCAGGGTAGGAACGTTACGCTAACTCTAGGGCTGTAACGATTCATCGATACCTACGATAGAATCGTAGCTTGGGAAATCGTGATTATTGTATCGTGAGCTTCCTGTATCGTGATGCACTAAAATAGATTTCACTTACTTAAAAATGAAAAGAAAAACTAAGTGAGCACTTTAAAACCAGCTTGTGCAGTATCTGTAACTACACAGGCATGCAGCAATCTGATTCATAAATAACTGTTTTTGAAGAGAAAAAAAACATTTTGATCTTTGATTTTCGATCATCTCATAACACAATATTACCACAATCTTGAATATTTCACAAAATATGCACGAAGTTATACTTTAAACAAAGCATCGTGATACATTCTGTATCGTCTGTCTGTATCGTAATACATATCGAATCGTGAGATTTCCCGTGATACTCAGCTCTAGCTTACTCTACTTATCTGGGCTCAGAAGCTAGATTCGCTCGCCCGGCCCGACTTTGGATATAGCCAATCAAATCATTTTCTCGTTTAAATTTTATCGAGAAGGTGGCGAGAAAATTATTTGATTGGCTATGTCTAAAGTCGGGCTGCACGGGTGAACTAGCTTCTGAGCCCAGGGTACAGATTAGTGGAGTTAGGGTAACGTTCGTACCCTGAGACAGGATGTGACGGTACAAGCCCAGACACATTCAGACTATCCAAGCACATCTACAATATCTATTTGCCAGCAAAGCATCTGTTTTACTTATGACATATTTATGAGTAGGGTAGTCACTAATCTCTATGTTCAATTGTTGATGAAATGATACTTTCAGAACTTTAGCATTTAAGCATGATTTATGTTGGCAAGTAAAAAACTAAGACCTAGCAAAATGAAACTTTGTATGTGGATTAGTCAGCTTGTGTAGATGTGCCTTTTTGGATTTTCAACTTCTTAATTTAAATTTTTGATGGTGTCTGTGGAGATGTAATTTAAGAATTCAATTTCTGTAGCAGAACTCCAAATCTGTATGACTTGCCTCTTTGAAACTTGATATTTGGATCGATCAATCAAAATTTGCCTTTTGATATTCTCCACTTCTTGGGACCTTTTTGGGAATTTCTTTATCATTTTATTGAATTTCTGGTATATTGGGGATTGGTTGGATCTGTCATTTTCTGATGACTCTTGTTATATAACTCGCTTTTGCATGTAAGTACGAAATCATAAATCAGGTTGTCAAGTATTCACTATGTACTGTATGTTTCAGAGGAATTGTTCCCCGGCTTGTGGGAGAAGTGATCACAGTGTGGATCTCCAACTTCATAGCCCAGCTGGTGAACAAGTATCTGGTAGAGGATAAAGAGGTCAAGTCTTACACTGCTGCAGCTTGTGGGGTATGTACTCTAGTCTATCTCCTATAGAATTAACTTTAAGATATTATCAACAACCTACAAGTGCCTAAACCAGCTATGCCCATCGTATCTGGAAGACCTCATCACAGAGTACAGACCAACTAGAAAACTACGTTCACAAGATCAACAACTTCTTACTGTGCCTAAAACCAAGCTTAAATCATTTGGACATAGAACTTTCGAATATTCTGCTGCTGTCTTGTGGAACTCTCTCCCGCTTCAAATCAAGCAATCCCCAACATTCGACTCTTTCAAATCAACACTAAAGACACACCTCTTTCAGTCCTCCTATTGCTAGCACTTAGAGCATATACCTTATGGATTTAGAGCTATAAAAGTCACCATTATTTGTTTATTTAATCATTAGATACACATTTGGAGAATAATGAAATCATGACCGACTTCTGAAAAAGAGGACACCATCGAAGCCCATGGAATGCTTGAGCTTTAGTGGATCTTTGAGCTCAATTCGTGCCAACTACATGGACTTCATTGATAAGATAGCTAGTTTTAATATCCATATATGTATTTCTTCCTATTCTTACTTTGGCACATATTGAAACTCTCTCAAACATGCTCTCTTTACATTACCCTTTCCTTCATGAGCTGCCAGTTTTAAAATTATTTAAATATCGAACATTAGAAGTATAATCCCAAATCCTCTTGAATGACTGATGAAGCTTTTGAGGTATGCACTGTGATATGATGAAAGGCATGGTTTCTTAAATTTACAATATCATAAATTTTTAAAATTAATTTAATTGAATAACAAGCTCTGGGGTCAAATTTGACACCAAGCATAGCACAAGGGTTGATTTTATACCAGTATCTGCCAGTGAAGTATTCTCTATGTAATGATGAAATGTGTTGTTTGCAGCTGATTGTATCTCACCTCACCTACCCCTTCACCGTGGTGACCAACATCATGGCCATCAATGGATCAGGGTGAGTCAGTCCTTACCCTTAGATTGAAGTTGATATCCTTAACTATTTAATTGCTTAGCAGTATCAATTCTAAGAACCTAAAGGATGAATATTAGCGGATCCAGAAAGGGGGTACGCACCCCTCCTTTGAGTTCAAATTGATTAAATGTTGACAAGGATGTTCAAAAGTGTATGCCATGTAACCTAGATTCAATTATCAAGCTAATTTTCTGTGGTTACACATTCTTTGATGCGAATAATCCAATTCTATAGCACCTCTCCCAACAACATCTCTCTCCTCCCCTGGATGACAATAATTTCTTACCAAGTAGTTAGAAGACAATTTTTGTTTTGAAAGGAAAATGATTGTATCAGTTTTGCAAACACAGAGCTAGGGTCAGTTGTAAGAATTGTGGAATATGACTTGTGCTACTCGTGAAGATAGCGCAAAAGAAAATTCCTTCTGATGGATTCCCATTTGTTACCTAAAGTTTAGGTTCCAAGAGTTACCTGTGTTTTTCTCACCTGTTTACCTGAGTGTTACCTGTGTTCTCACCTGTTTACCTGAGGTTACCTGTGTTCTCACCTGTTTACCTGAGTGTCATCTGTGTTCTCACCTGTTTACATGAGGTTACCTGTGTTTCTCACCTGTTTACCTGAGTGTTACTTGTTTACCTGAGTGTTACCTGTGTTCTCACCTGTTTACCTGAGTGTTACCTGTGCTTTTCTCACCTGTTTACCTTAGTGTTACCTGTGTTCTCACTTGTTTACCAGAGTGTTACCTGTGTTTCTCACCTGTTTACCTGAGGTTACCTGTGTTTCCTGAGGTTACCTGTGTTTCTCACCTGTTTACCTGAGTGTTACCTATTGCAGACTGGAGGCCGCAGGGAGGGAGTACAGCAGCTGGATTGAATGCTTCTCTGATCTACGCAAACAGGTAAAACTAACCCTTTGCCAATTATGGAGACAGGTTTGGTTGTTGGAATCTTCAGCGTGATTTTATTACTTTTAAATGTAATTGAATATGCTTTGTCAGGGATCACACCTTTAGGAGTTATCATGATAGATACCATTAATATTCTTTATGTGTGTGTTGACATTCTTTATGGTTTCAATAATAGAGACTGATGATTATGCAATGAATATTGCATGAAATATATTCACAAGAAAGTATTGGCAAGTTAAAGACACAATCTGGAGACCAAAACCTGATACACTAATAAAGAAAGCAATGACACATTTAACCTATGCTAATATTTGCAATATAGCAATATCATATTCCTATGTGGACATTTTCAAAAATTCATAATATTAAAATTATAATAATATTTTTTCCCACATTTTGTGAATGAATGACTAAAATTATGCCTTTAGAATTCTTGTTTCATAGATAATGACCTAACTAGTCTAACTACATGTATATTCTGATAACACCAGCATAAGTTGAGAATACTTCTTGTTTAGCTATGACTACATAAGCAACATTGTAAATCAAATCTTTGAAGCCAGCACATAGAGAAACACTACACTCAGTCCGAAATATCATGGTGTACAATGAAGAAGTTGTTGACAAGAAATCTAAGAAATCTGTAAGAAAAATACTCATTAACTCCTGCATTTCATTTGTTAACCATTTTCCTACCAGGGTGCTCTGAAGCGTGGTTCCAGTATGTTCTGGAGGTACTACACTGGCGCCAGCATCATGAAGGGCGGGCAGATGTACCCAGCCAACGCCCTGTTCCTGCGCTGAGAACCTTGCCTTCCTGCAGCAACACAGACTCACTGACAGACACACAGACGAACTCACTGACAGACGGACTCACTGACTGACAGACTGACAGACGGACTCACTGACTGACAGACTGACAGACTGACAGACAGACAGACAGACAGACAGACAGACAGACTCACTGGCAGACAGACAGCATAATTCCATGTACTGACTTACTCCTATTTTTGTAATTGTAGCCCTGGTATCAATATGATGTACATAGTGTGTAGTGATTGTCTCATTTCATTGGTGAATGAAAGCTGATGAATATGTGAATATGTGAAGTATAGTGACGTTACAATGTGAAGTCAGAATCGTTGTTTCACTGCTTGAAGACATGATTGTCTGATGAATATAACAACATGATGGTTTCAGTGCCAAGATGGTTTGAATTTTATATCTATTAATAAATGGCACTTGGATATGAATAAGATTGTAGATGATTTGAAAGTGAATCTATTGGTTAATTTTATGGAAAATGAAGTGAAATGTGTGTGAGTCAACTTTTTCAATTTTGGTTGTAATATTTGTAATGTCAGGGAAACTGTTTACCTTCTGCAACATGACATTGAAAAATATATAGATTTGGTCCAGTACATCAAAAAAAATGGCACAGAGAAAATCTTCCACAGGGAAGTTATTTATCTATTAATTCAACCCTCAGCTTTTCAAAAGTCTCAAACGATCTATTACCTTTCACTTTGAATGGTCATTGTTACTATGGTCAAAATGTTTGGTAAATATCACGATCATATGGATTATTCATAGATTTTATAGATGTCCACATAAGATTACAGTATTGTGATAAGGAAGATACTCTAAGTTGATAACTGCTGGTGAGATTATTACACTTTGCAATAATTATTTTTTGCAAATAAAACTATGCTTTTGAGCAATGGTTGAATCATTCTGCTTTGGCACTAAGTCAAAATTTCATAAGTGATAAGAATTTGTTAACAGAAATGTTTTAAATTATTGGAGACGTCAAATTTATGAATAAATTTCAGTATATTGATAAGGGAGACTCATTATAGATACTCATGTGAAAGACTATTTCTTTGTTAATACACAAATATACCCCTTAGATTTGTAGAACTAGAGATACAATATATACCACCTTAAGCATTGATATAACAGATCTACTGGAGTGATCATATACTTTCATTAACATATAGCATTTATTACATAATTTTGTGATAGTTGAAATAAGCTAGCATATCCAATTTTATATCTTGATGTCAACATGATCTCAGAGGGCTCAAATTGATGATAATATGAATAAGGTTAATCCTGTATTCAAGTGTGTTTGTGATCAATTTTCTTTTTTAGAGAATGTTTTGAACCATCAAGGTACCTTTAACTTGCTGAAGAGAATAATTGGTTAATCCTGTATTCAAGTGTGTTTGTGATCAATTTTCTTTTTTAGAGAATGTTTTGAACCATCAAGGTACCTTTAACTTGCTGAAGAGAATAATTGCTTAAACACTTACACTGTTATAAATTGATTGTGTCATTGAAATGAATACTTCTTGTGTGTTAAATAATGCAATTTACAAATACTGTTTTCTAATTTTGGGATTTCAACTTTGTAATTGCATCTTTGTGGTTAGTAAGGTGTTTAAAACTTTCGAATACAAAGTGTGCCCTGAAATGAAAACAACAAAACCAATAAGAAAACTTAAAATAAAGTGTGCATTCAAGAAAAAAGACGACACTTTTAAGGATTTGTGTCTTTGCGCTTTCCTATTAGAAAATGTTACATAGTTTAGTGTGAAAGATGACTTTTGTTACTATTCTTTGGTTGATTAAAAGATGATAAAAAACAATTCACTGACTTAGTTGATTTTGACCAATTAAGTGTTTGTTTCATGACTCATTGAAATGTTGAAGAAATGTTCCAACAAAATAGTTGTTTTTTCTTTGTGGTGTAAATGTAGGTAATATACCAAATGCTATATACACAATTACATGTCTGATTTCTTGTTACAGAATAAAACCAGTATCAACTTGTTAGTTGGTTGTTTTATATTAATTTACCATCCATATTCCTACCCTATTCGGATCAGGAGGTCCGTGGTTCGAATCCCGCTAGGCAACTTTGTCTGCAATAGAGAACTGTTCTACACGCAGTCAGGTTTGGGTGCAATGCTACACTGAATTTCAGTGCAGTACCACCCATGGTTGCTAGTTCCAGCCGATGCTCGCAGGTTTCACCGCAATGCATAGCCACAATAGTGTTGCAGGCTTTCTCCCTGCAATAATACTAGCAGCCGCGATATAAGTGAAATACTCTTGAAAGCGGCGATAAACCCCATATCACCTCACCTCACCTCACCCTTATACCTAGGTCATGCCAGAGTCTCACAAATACAGTTCTTACTATGTCGCACCTCAACAAAAGCAGTTGTAAACGGCTAAGAAGGGGGAGAATCATGTAACTTTCCATCCTGTTACCTCACTGTAAATGTATCCTGGAAGCTCCCACACTTACCCTGATATCCATCAGGTTGAAAGTCATGTATCCTGACAGTTGGTTACTCAGGACTACTAAGCAGGCTACTATTAGTTTTTGTGCAGTTTTCACCACACTTGTTCTACTAACTTTAAGGTTTTCCTCATAGGTTTTTCAGAACACATAAATAACCTACAGCATACACTTTGGGAGAACTATTTAGACATGTTCACATTCAAGGTCAGAGGACAAGGTCATGAGTAATGAAATCATTGCAAAATGGTGACATGATAATTTCAAAAGGGTTTTGTTTTGAGATGCTCTTATATGGTATACATATACATGTGTATATATAAATCAACTATTGAGAAGTACCCAGATTTGATTTGCTTTGGACACCATAGCCTGAGCATGCGCTCCCCATGCTTTATTTACTCCTACATGACCTTTCATCCCGTGCTCTCACCTTTATCGCACCATTTTGTTGGATGCAAATCATTTCATTGGCTAACTATAAAAGAAAGTTTACACTGTGTTTGACCAAACATTGATTGATATATGGAGTATTCATTTCCACAGTAACCGACCACATATGTATTCCATATCAAGTTGAAAGTACTGTTCCAGTGACACATGTGCTATCATAATATGTAATTTCATACAAACCAATTTTTTAAAATAAATTGCATATATTGCAATGTTATCAAATAAAGATTATAATGATTCTGACAACCAAAGATGTCAATAAACGTCATAACAAAGTTAAGCATTCTCAACCTAAAATGACGGTTGATGTTAACATTAATGTAGCATATATTGTTCCAGTTATCAAGTGGTGAAATATGACGGAGGATTAGTTGCCACGGTTGCTCTTGTAATTTTAAGCCAATTTTAAGAGTGTATACTTTCTTTCGAGCACAAGTTCATATAGTGAAAAAGTAATCGAAATTCTTAGAATAACTATAGCAGGTTTGTCGTTATGTCTCTCGCATAGCTTTGTTGGAGACATAATGTTTTCAGCACCGTCCATGGTTCCCATATCTGTCCAAAGCCGTTTAAATATTTTGTTACAAAACGTGGTATGTGATGAGATCTCGTAGTGGAGTGGTGCCTTTTGGACATTTTCTGGCCTCTATCTCAAAATCTTTTCATGATACTTAGAATGTGGTTAGACCCAAATATTGAGTGGACCCTTTTACTCTTTGGGCAACTAATTACTGTTTAGCTCTTCAGTTCTGAAAGGCCTAATGGGCTTATGGCATGGCATAGTGTCCGGCGTCCGTCCGTCCGTCTGTAAACTTGGTGCATTTTCGACTTCTTCTCCAGAAGCAAAAGGTTTAGAAAGCTGAAATCTTGTATTCAGACTCCTTGACTAGTGATGATTATAAATTGTAACTTTGGTGCCATGTGGTCCCTATTAAAGGCCACGGGGGCCACGTCCTAAAAACCTATTTTCGTCTTCTCCAGAACCAAAAAGCGTAGAAAGTTGAAATTTTTTGTACAGATTCCTTGACAAGTGAATATTAAAATATTAAAATGTATAGTTTTGGTGACCATTAAAACCCATCTTCTTCTCAAGATGAAATGGTGTGTAGAGAATCATTAAACATCAACTAACCTCGACTTTACCACTTCTCGATTTTCGTTTAAAGATTTTTCAAGAAAATAAAAACTGGACTTGATTTTTGTTAATTTGTCCAATGAACACCTTTAATTAGCCTTTCATTAAGACAGCGTAATTATCGGCTGTGAAAAACCCACCTGGGTTAGGGGCCATAAAACTCGCGCGGCTGTGATTAATAAACAGACTACAGAGAAACGCATCATTATTTCATCTGAAATACCACCTAAATAATATTTAATTACCATTGATGTAGATATCTCTTTTACACCAAATGCTTAGGAGTGTTACATCGTCAAATGATTTATCTAACAGAGTGGAAAACATATTCTGAAAATAGTTAATTATTGGGTTGTTTCTGTGGTATTGATAGATGTATAGATAACGAGGCTGATTCTGTTTATGGCATCACAAAAAGGTGGCGTGACCGGTCATGCATTCGCTGGTTTGTGGCCAGATAGGTCAAAGCGGCCCATCAAAAGTGGATTTCAAAACGGCTTTCATTACCAAACTGAACATATTTGAGTAGCGACCTTTGACGCAATCAAACTTTCATATATTCCAAAGAAAATAGTGAAATATGTTTGTGGTTATGTTATGGGGATTCTATCGAGATGGTACCCTTCAGGTAGGGAGAATCATATAGGCAACACCCTAAAGAAACATTGAATATGAAGCCAGATGAGCTGCAGAGCCAATGGCTCTATGTTTGGGGGTTACAATTATCTTTATGGAATGTCTCCGGTTGAAGAACAATAGGTAAATATCTCCAAACGACAGTGTCAGATTGGCTCTGCTGTACTTGGTTCCTTCTTGTTAACATAGAAAGAAATTATTACATTTATCGACATTTACTGAACTCAAATCAGTGAACTCTTAACTCTGATAGGTCTTTGCGACGGAATCTAAATGTTGAATATAAGTACACATCACACCTTTGATTTACTTAAAAAAGAATAATGATGAAATTGACATCAGTGATCCATTACCTTGGTGATTAACTTTAAGATTGACTATCGTTCAGGTAAAT
The DNA here is from genome assembly GCA_916613615.1 of Steromphala cineraria. NCBI lineage: Eukaryota > Metazoa > Mollusca > Gastropoda > Trochida > Trochidae > Steromphala > Steromphala cineraria. Next base: position 61,498,420 of record OU744725.1, on the reverse strand, counting down.
CAAATATCCTCAGAGCTTCTTTCAAAGCTGAATCTCTAAAAGTACAAGCGTCACTTCAAGCAAATCATCAAGAAGAAAGCAAGCCAAAGAAAACATTTTAACTGATTGATTTTTGAAGAACGAAAAGGGCATTCAGTATTTTAAAATTTTATCCAAATCGAAAACATTTGTATCTACGATTTAAAGATATAGTAACGGAACGTTATATGAATTCATTTATAGATTGTATTGTTAGTATTTCGTTGTTAAAGTTGTGTAACTCACGTTCTGTCAACCTCATTACCAAGATTGTTTCCAGAAAATAATCGATGCATGTTAAAACCATTGTGAATAGCTTCTTATTTGCATGTTACCTCCACGCATCTGGTGAACAAATAGTCAAGATTACTCGTCCTTCACCTGGCGTGTACAATTGGTCTAAACCGTGTCAATAGTTACACTTTAGTGGCAATCAAGTCTTTGCTGGCGTCAAATTCTCATAATATTTATATCCAGACTTCTCCAGATTGCCTGTATTGATACAGCTTACTATGGCAACACGGGATTAAAGAGTTTCCTTCCGACCAAGATGGTTACATAATCATTATCTTCATATCACGTGCATTTACTTCATAGGACATTCTTTGACGGAAAATCTTTCTTCATATGATGGATAATGTTTGTTTTCTTGATGCACTTCAGTGATCTGGTTACGTGTGTGAAGAATGGCTGGAGTGGAGAGTTTAGCTCTGACCAAGACGGTGGATTAATCATTATCTTCAATTCACGTGCATTTGCTTCATAGGACATTCTTTGACAAAGACGTATTGGAAATTATTTCTTCAAATGATGGATAATGTTTGTTTTCTTGATGCGCTTCATCCCAACACATGAAGTGATCTGGTTACGTGTGTCAAGAATGGCTGGAGTAGAGAGTATAGCTCTGACCAAAACGGTGGACTAATCATTATCTTCAATTCACGTGCATTTGCTTCATATGAAATTCTCTTACAAAGACGTATTGAAAATTATTTCTTCAAATGATGGACAATGTTTTTTTCTTAATGTACTTCATCATCCCTAAACTTGAAGTGATCTGGTTACGTGTGTGAAGAATGGCTGGAGTGGAGAGTTTAGCTCTGACCAAAACGGTGAACTAATCATTATCTTCAATTCACGTGCATTTGCTTCATATGAAATTCTCTTACAAAGACGTATTGAAAATTATTTCTTCAGATGATGGACAACGTTTGTTTTCTTGATGCACTTCATCCCTCCACTTGAAGTGATCTGGTTACGTGTGTGAAAAATGACTGGAGTGAAGAGTTTCACTCTGACCAAGACGGTGGATTAATCATTATCTTCAATTCACGTGCATTTGCTTCATAGGACATTCTTTGACAAAGACGTATTTTAAAATTATTTCTTCAGATGATGGATAATGTTTGTTTTTTAATGTACTTCATCACCCCTAACCGTGAAGTGATCTAGTTACGTGTGTGAAAAAGGACAGGATTTGAAAACAAGCTGACGAATTGCCTCTGTACATTGTTTGGAACGATAGTGTTTGGTAAGTCAACGTAGTTACACCATGGAATAAGTTGATGGGTATAATCTGATCAACACAGGCGTTAATGTAATATTTAGTGGCACTCAAAGAATTCTATAATAACGTGTGAACTCATTTGGTTGGCCATACAATCCTAAAGTTAATCATTCATGCTTACAAATGTGATTGTGACGTTTTACATGACGTTGTGGACACTGTGAATGGTCATCAATAGTGAATGGACTTATAGGTAGGTGGATTATGTTCTTTGTAATCTCTAATGGATTTCTGATGAGAGTTTCATATTCATACCATACTAACGACCACCAACGATCTCATAATTTTAAAAAAGTAATGTGCTGGATATGATTCTTTAGTTTGAATATAAGCCTATTGACTCATAGCCACTGTGCAGAGGAAATTGCTAAGCTGGCCATTTTCTATTCAATAAGGTGCACGTGTATGCGGTGGACTTGCGGGGATAAGGGACGATTGTGAAACCCATTAGAGGCAATTTGTGAGTCAATGTCACATATTCAACACCCATTACGTATCTACTACTACTGATCGCTAGGTCAACACATGTAGTTTTGTTCCTCATTGTCCTTGGAACTGCACACTTAGATAGATCCCTTGAAGAGTATTGGACATGGACAGAACTTCTGCCATTGGCTTGGTTAAAGATCGGTTTACAGTGTTAAAAGCCAACTATACAGCTGCACATACGGTCGACCTCTTGAATACACCACTGGCAATGCCAATGTCACTCTGAGATGTTCCTGTAAATCATACAGACGGGGAATGTTGTATGGAACTATCATGAGGTATTGATTGTCTTAACAAAAGTGGTAATACTGCGATGATGGAGTATTCAGTGTCTTTATTGCCTGTGTGAACAAAATCGAAGAATTGATGTAAATTTCAGACACGGGGACTAACAGTGTGATCATTTACTACGGAGACTCTTGTGAAACTGATGCATGCATGATACAAGACAAAGATAGTTCAAGTTTGCGACTTGGCAGAGGTACGGTCATACATTACTGACTTAATGACCTGGGAAGACCTAAACGATTGGCTTACACAGCAATTGCATAATTAATGTACAGAGCTTAGACAAAAACGAAAGGATATATCCTACTTGTTGGTAATGACATGAATCCGACTGCAGGGATTCTGTTCTCAGAATACTATCAGTCATTACCAGTGACCGGAAGAAGGCTTTAATATACATCTCTCGACTTCAAGCATACCTGTGAGTAAAGTTATCCCCAATCGACGAAAGTGCAAATCGGGGACGCCACAGAAATATATCTACAAGTTGGCAAACGGACTGCACTACCAGAGAAAGCATCCCCGTTTAAGATCTAAACCAACTATAATGGACTCTCTGGTAGTATTGGTCACTCTGGTCAGTGTCTGGTCTCCGACCTACGGAGTTGACCTGCACCTTCTGGGACTGTTCCCCATCACGGGGGAGTGGGCAGGTGGCCGGAGTCTACTGACCGCTGTCCAGATGGCGATAGAAGATATCAACAACAGGGAAGATATCCTACCGGGCTACACGCTGAACCTTACATGGGCTAACTCTAATGTGAGTAGAAAATATCACTTATCGTTCAATGTGAGTTGACATTGGGACTATTCTCTTAATTCTTGTTGACTTATGTCTCATTAAAAATCGGAATTATGAATTGAAGAGGTATAAAGGATGGCAACTTCTTTATTCGTGATTTTAATGATAACCACACAAGAATCTGTGACGTCAGATTTCATGAACAAAGAAGTTGTCATCCATATATTTCTTTTCATCAATTTCTCCTATCATGAACCTTTTAAAGAGTTACACAGTTATAACATCTTGTTCATAATCCATAAACATCGCCTTGGCAATTTGGCAAGAATATGCAAGAATATGATTATACCTAATATTTTAACGACCATTAAGTTAGGATTTTAACAACGAAACAATTGACAGAATTTGGATTGTGATAAGAATCACGATGAACGACTAACGAACCCATCGCTAACTATTGGTAAACGATTCTAAGCTTTAACTTTTGGTATGTGCATATTCTTTGCGTTCAAACGTTTGGTAGTTTATTTTTTATTTATGCAACAATAAACAATTTTTTTTGTAGAGCTGATTAACTTAGTATGAATTATATTAGAATTATCTTACATTCTGAATTAATTTGTTGATATTGTTTTTTATTCGATAGATTGCATTTATAGCTATGTGTACATCCAAATTGAACATCAGGGAATTAAGGAACCAAGCTAGAACATACAACAATGGTTAAGAAGGATTGTGTTCATGCTTTGTGTGCAGTACCGCATTGCCTATCATCCAAAATCGTAATCTAAATTCTAAATTCACCAACCTTGACAAAACAATGCAACTAACAACAAAATGGTGTCATCATCAAATATGTGTTTGATGGTCTTCCTTACATAATCGTCACTCCGATGGTTACAACATACAACATTTATAATAGTTCATTAGTTAATGTCATCAAAACGGGTCCCAACAAATACCGCATTTCGTTTAATCACGAAATCCTTACAATTGTGATTGTTTTGATTAATGGATATTGATTCCGCTCGCAAATATATAGACACCGTGCTGAATGCATGTATGTAGATTTGATTGACTTTATTGTGGCCTTAGATTGAATATTCACTGTGCAATGTTCATTTATTAACTTTCAGCTTTTTTTATTGTAATGCGCAGATGAGTGTCGGTTTTGTCTGTATATAAATAACGGCATTCTCTCCCCACAGAGGCAGATCAAGTCATGTTGATTTAGCCTCTGTTATATTACGCTGAGTTTGTGGGATAGAATTTGAGATGCGTGATTCGAGGCAATCAAAATTAGTTGTGCAATCAGCGACGCTGTTCTTAAATCATCATTTTGGCTACTGAAACAAGGCAAAGGCATTGTGATATGAACCACCCTTTCCGTGCGAGAAGCCTTGTCATTTGATAAAGAAATTCACATGAATTGAGATGAAAGTTTTTCCGCTAGGGGAAACTGGCGGAACCGACGGATTTCGGCGTAATAGAACAGAGGCTAAATCAACATGACTTGATCTGCCTCTGTGGGGAGAGAATGAAATAACGGCCGAACAGATGTAGACAATGTGCACTTCATTGCGCCCTGTACCTTCGATGGCGAGTTTGGGATAAAACTGTCGATCTGAAATGTGACTCGTGATAATATACGAATTTACAGGGATTTAGTTTTTCACCCCCCTGTCATTTCTTCTATTCCACAACATCCTCGTTGCATTGTCTATCAATTTGAGAACACAAACTACCCTGACAAGCGCTCCTTTGCTTAAGATGAACGTCGTGGATTTACTGTAGCTAGCATGTCCTCCCGGCATGAATCCTATAGAACTCTTATGGGACTATCTTTATCACCAAAAATGAAGACTACACGTGTCGGCTAGCAAAAAAAACACTTGTTAAAGAAAATCAAGATGATAAAAATATCTTATTAAATTTTACTTTTTGAATGATGTATGGAATGTATAAGTTATTCTATGTTCCGTATTTACATGAAGTTTCAGGAATTTGTATTCTCAAAATAGAATTCTAGTCCGACATTTCCGAAGAAATGGCTTCATTTGAAGGGTAAATTGTTTGATTTTTTAAGATTGATTGTCTTAAGGAAAATATTACGATACAAGTAGGAAAATATCAAATCAAATTCTAGTCCGACATTTCCGAAGAAACGGCTTGATTTGAAGGGTAAATTGTGTGACGTTTATAGATTTATTGTCTTAAGGAAAATATTACGATACAAGTTAGAAAATATTGTAAAAGAGTCGTCTCCCTTGTTTTCATAGTGACATAAGCTTGGTAGTCCACTCCAGTTTTTTGCTAGACTTATGTTTTCGACTGTACAAAAGACTTGCTTTTTGACAGATTCTTGAGCGAAAGCAGTTATGTAAAGGATATTAACCTGTCCCTAGGGTTTTATTGAAATGTAACCATGAGGGGTGAGGGGAAACCCGTGGGCCGTAGGCCCTAGGGTTTCCCTGACCCCGAATGTTTACATTTTCAATAAAACCCGAGGGACAGGTTAATATCTGTCATATAAAGCGAAGGAAAGGACGAAAAACTCGGTAAAAATATTGAAATATATAATAACACTGAAGTATCGCACAAACGCAGCCAATTCTTGCAAGTTGTCTGTTTAACAGCAGCTCTTCGCGAAGATTTTAAATATACACTTTGCATACGATTTTAGAATCAAATTTAATATATATTAACATTATGTATATAAAAATTACAGTGTCAGTGACGACACAACAAAATGAACATTTGCTGACAACAAGCCTCGGTAGCTCAGGAGGTAAGAGCGCTGTTTAACAACATAGAGGTTGCGGGTTTGAATCCCGTTTGAAAAGTTAAATCAGAATTTCTTAAAAATTAAAATTTTACAAATCCATTTGTTTGTTTCGTAATGTTTACATGTTATGAGTCTTGTATAAAATGTAAAATATATAAAAAAGTAAAGTACAAATAAACATTATTATAGAATGTCCCCAGGATATTCTAGAACGTCCCTGGGATATTCTAGAATGTCCCGGTGAGAAGCGATGTGACATTGAAAGCAGGTTTACCCGAGAAAAGAATTACCTCCAAAATGACATGCATGATTATGACACCTGAGGTTTATATGGCAGCTTAATTGACTTAGTAAGTTATCTGCACTGCTTTGGTGATAATATTATTTTATTGACACATAAGCTTTCATTGACGATTTAATGTTGATAGATTCATAGCACGAGTATCATATACCACGTTGAATATTTACTCATTGTTAGACTCTAGAGGGAATTCACAACTGGAAATTTATGAAAAGTACATTCAACTCAACCACTTTTATGTACTTTGCAATACCATGGTCGCCATTAGAATGAAAATTGTTTTTGAACTACGTATGTTCTTTTCTTTGAATAGTTGCGGTTTGAATATCACTTAAAGGAGACCATAGGACATTTTTGAAACACAAAGTGTCATTTGAAATACATTTTCTCTTCTTTGAATAGTTGCATTTTGAAAGACACTTAGAGGCAACTATAGGTAATGTTTTGGAATACAAAGTGTCCTTTGAAATACGTACTATTGTCTGTGAAAAGTGTAGTGTTGAATGAAGTTAGTTGAAACCATAGGATGGTTTTGAAGAAGCGGTATTGATTTTGATCGATTAGTTTATAAGTAGTTCATTTCATTTCACATTTTTACTTTTACCGTTACGATTCACCTTGTGACGGTTTTTAAATTTTATACTACCTTTTGTTAAATTATTCAGTTTTCACTTCGAGAAAATAAATCAATCGATTGTATTCATATTTTAGAATAAACTTTATTTTTACAAAACGATTAAAAAAACCTAGATTGTACTAAATACACATGAAATTGCAAGAACAAACATTACCATCAAGAAATCCATTCCAATGTATATCAAGTTAGTCAATGTAGGTAGTTAATGGTTTGCCAGTCGCTCGTTGGGTTATCAAGCGCAGAGCAAAATGATAGTGCAATGCTAGTATTGTAATAAATAGTTTCTTAAATGCCGCATTTACTACCATATAGAACCACAATCGTTATTCTTATCCAGGTAAGGTTTATATTGACAGATGACGGTAAAATAATGCCATAGAGAAGATACATGCATTGAGGCAGGTGTATAGTAACCACAGGTAACAGTCACTAATGGAACTTTACACACACGTTAGGTTCTAGTATATATTAGTCGACTTTCCACATGTCAGGAAGTTATGCATGTACGTACTTACTTTTATAACAGAGTAGCATTTAATGTTTTCCTGGGACGGTTATGACTAATTGAACTAGAGAACTGCCAATATGCTATTATAAATTATTCATTTTTGTGTTGAGAAAAATACTGGGCATATGGATGTAGTGCATATTTACTTTTATGACATTTTAGTTCTTATCTCGAACGGTTATGTCTAATTGAACAGATATATGCCAATAAGCTATTATCATGCATCATTCATTTTATGTTGGGAAAAAGACTGAACATGTGCAGCTGCGTATCTTAAGTTTGTTCACTAACCTTCGTATTCTAGTGCAAATATCATGTAATTTGTAACGTCTTTGAGGCATCTCAGCATTGTGAAAACGAAACCAATAATGATGAAATTTTATTGCATAAGTTAAGACTCAGTTTGCGGTAACATATTCGTATGTCATACCTAGCAGATAGCTGTAACAAATTTGGCAGATCATTGAAGTGACCAGGGGTCAAAATTTCGAAAACATTGATTTCTATTGTGCTCTACAAAATCTTTCATAAGTGATCAACAGCTTTAGAGCTTATTCATATGTGTTCTTTTGTGCTAAGGCAACGTCATTGTTATGACTTATTTCCTACAAAGTTTACATGGATGATTTTAGTTGAAATTTAAGAAAATCCGAATTTCCCAAATATGACCTCATCTGTCTATTTCACCATGATGATCCCGAAATATGATTTGAGAGGTTATTTTACACATAGACAATTGATGATCTTTTGTAAGTGGTCCTGGAGTTATTTTATGAACGTCAAAACGAAACCCAAATTATATCATATTTGAACTAAGATCACAAGCATGTGAACAAACTTAAAATACGCAGCTGTGGGTGAGACAAAAAAACAAAGAAAAAGGATACATTCGGAGACGTTCACCATACCTTCATATAATGCTTTTGATACTCTGATGCCATTTTCAAAACAAGATTATCTTATCTTAAATCGAAACATAAACATCTTGAGATAATAATTCTTAAAAAATCGTACGTTCTGATCAATATCAAAACGATGTTTGACATTTTTTAAATTCTAAAAATGGTCGAAGTTTCAAAACCATGAAAAGACATATGACGAAGCTCTCGACAATATCTTTGTATGATATGAAAAAATTCAACCCGTTTCACCTTAAATCATATTTAAGTCAAAGTGTTACTTGATATTTTTAAATGAGATTGCAATTTGATAAATTTGTTTGCAGACTTTGACTTATCCGTAATTTTTTGCTACAAATAAGATAAATAATGAGGGACTGTATTTCAGATACTTGAGAAGTAAAAATATTAAACTTTATAAGAGGCTTTGTATTTTTGGAAACATTTTGGTATAAATTGTTCATGTTAAGCATGTGATTTGGGTGTAGTATTTAACATTAGTAAACATACCCTTAAAACTAATTTTGAATAGAAAAAAACCTTTATTTTCATTTAATTCACTTTCTCTGATTGCTGCCTTTGTCACAGCATCATTAACATGTGCAATAAACAATGCGGCGATCTAACCAAACTAAAATATTGTTCCCTTTGCTTCCTCACGAACTAAATATATATGAACATCAATCCAAAAGACTGAATGAATAATTTGAGAGAAGGTTCTCAAATGCTATAAACATAAAATGATAAGAGTAGGATGATTAACAAGATTTTTGCAAATATTTATTTTCCAATGCAATTCCGATCTGTTTGTTGCGACAATAGCATTTGTTGAAACTTTCGCTCTTTTAATATTTGTGCTTTATCGTCTAGAAAACTTTTTATTTTTTAACTGTTCATACTGTTGTACCTTAACTTATCAACCATCTATGGATACAACAGATACGACTTCAAACTACTCCTAGCCAAAATGGACATATTAACATTTCCATAGTTTAAAAAGTCGATAGAGTTAAACTGAATTAGAACGGGTCAGATATTGGTACAGTTAAAGTTCATAATTTAAACATTTTGGCCGTTGATTATAATTTTGTAATCTATTTAAATTTATTTTTCTGGGGATTATTTGGGACTGTATGAGTGAATGTAATTGTGTTTGTTTGTTTGTTTGTGTTTGTTTGTTCATTTTTGTGGATATATCCTTGTGTTGAGAAAGTATATGTGTGTTTGTTTGTTTTGAGATTACGGTTCTGTTTCCCTTTTCTTTCAAATTCAACATCAATTACTTTTTTTATGGTTTTTACATTCATTCTTATTTTCCTAATTTTATCTACGAGCTGTTATCAACATCATTCCATGCCTTTTTACTTTTAGATCTTTATTTTACTCCTACAATATATTGTAAACACTTTATTAGAATGTTTTTATTATCAATTATGATATGAGTTTACATGTATAATAGTTCCCAATATCTTTATTTGCCTCGAAAAATAAAAAAAAGGGATCTTTGTTATTTCTGATGCCCCTCTTAACGAAGTGCTCTTATCTGAATTGTTATTCATTATGATTGTACAGTGCGATGCAGGACAAGGGATCAAGAGAATGACAGACAACATCTACCAGGGCCCGACCAAGATCGCTATAGTAGGATGTGCCTGCTCTACGGCCTCCCAGGCCACCTCACAGGCCTCGCATCTCTGGAATCTCGTACAGGTAACCTTCTATGTCTATCAGAGCCTCCCAGGCCTCGCATCTCTGGAATCTCGTACAGGTAACCCTCTTTGTCTATCAGAGTCTCCCATGCCACCTCACAGGCCTCCCATCTCTGGAATCTCGTACAGGTAACCCTCTTTGTCTATCAGAGTCTCCCATGCCACCTCACAGGCCTCCCATCTCTGGAATCTCGTACAGGTAACCCTCTTTGTCTATCAGAGTCTCCCAGGTCACCTCACAGGGCTCCCATCTCTGGAATCTCGTACAGGTAACCTCTATGTCTATCAGAGTCTCCCAGTTAACCTCACAGGCCTCCCATCTCTGGAATCTCGTACAGGTAACCTCTATGTCTATCTGAGTCTCCCAGGCCACATCACAGGCCTCCCATCTCTGGAATCTCGTACAGGTTACCCTCTTTGTCTAAAGGAGTCTCCCAGGCCACCTCAAAGGCCTCCCATCTCTGGAATCTCGTACAGGTAACCTCTATGTCTATCAGAGTCTCCCAGTTAACCTCACAGGCCTCCCATCTCTGGAATCTCGTACAGGTAACCTCTATGTCTATCAGAGTCTCCCAGTTAACCTCACAGGCCTACCATCTCTGGAATCTCGTACAGGTAACCTCTATGTCTATCAGAGCCTCCCAGGTCACCTCACAGGCCTCCCATCTCTGGAATCTCGTACAGGTAACCCTCTATGTCTATCTGAGTCTCCCAGGCCACCTCACAGGCCTCCCATCTCTGGAATCTCGTACAGGTAACCTCTATGTCTATCAGAGCCTCCCAGGTCACCTCACAGGCCTCCCATCTCTGGAATCTCGTACAGGTAACCTCTATGTCTATCAGAGCCTCCCAGGTCACCTCACAGGCCTCCCATCTCTGGAATCTCGTACAGGTAACCTCTATGTCTATCAGAGTCTCCCAGTTAACCTCACAGGCCTCCCATCTCTGGAATCTCGTACAGGTAACCTCTATGTCTATCTGAGTCTCCCAGGCCACATCACAGGCCTCCCATCTCTGGAATCTCGTACAGGTTACCCTCTTTGTCTAAAGGAGTCTCCCAGGCCACCTCAAAGGCCTCCCATCTCTGGAATCTCGTACAGGTAACCCTCTTTGTCTATCAGAGTCTCCCAGGTCACCTCACAGGTCTCGCATCTCTGGAATCTCGTACAGGTAACCCTCTTTGTCTAAAGGAGTCTCCCAGGCCACATCACAGGCCTCACATCTCTAGAATCTCGTACTGGTAACCCTCTTTGTCTATCTGAGTCTCCCAGGCCACATCACAGGGCTCCCATCTCTGGAATCTCGTACAGGTAACCTCTATGTCTATCTGAGTCTCCCAGGCCACATCACAGGGCTCCCATCTCTGGAATCTCGTACAGGTTACCCTCTATGTCTATCAGATCCTCCCAGGCCACCTCACAGGCCTCACATCTCTGGAATCTCGTACAGGTAACCCTCTATGTCTAAAGGAGCCTCCCAGGCCACATCACAGGCCTCGCATCTCTGGAATCTCGTACAGGTAACCCTCTTTGCTTAAAGGAGTCTCCCAGGCCACATCACAGGCCTCCCATCTCTAGAATCTCGTACAGGTAACCTCTATGTCTATCAGAGCCTCCCAGGCCACCTCACAGGCCTCACATCTCTGGAATCTCGTACAGGTAACCCTCTTTGCTTAAAGGAGTCTCCCTGGCCACCTCACAGGTCTCACATCTCTGGAATCTCGTACAGGTAACCCTCTATGTCTATCAGATCCTCCCAGGCCACCTCACAGGCCTCACATCTCTGGAATCTCGTACAGGTAACCCTCTATGTCTATCAGATCCTCCCAGGCCACCTCACAGGCCTCACATCTCTGGAATCTCGTACAGGTAACCCTCTATGTCTATCTGAGACTCCCAGGCCACCTCACAGGCCTCCCATCTCTGGAATCTCGTACAGGTAACCCTCTATGTCTATCAGATCCTCCCAGGCCACCTCACAGGCCTCGCATCTCTGGAATCTCGTACAGGTAACCCTCTATGTCTATCTGAGACTCCCAGGCCACATCACAGGTCTCACATCTCTGGAATCTCGTACAGGTAACCCTCTATGTCTATCAGATCCTCCCAGGCCACCTCACAGGCCTCACATCTCTGGAATCTCGTACAGGTAACCCTCTATGTCTATCTGAGACTCCCAGGCCACCTCACAGGTCTCCCATCTCTGGAATCTCGTACAGGTAACCCTCTATGTCTATCAGATCCTCCCAGGCCACCTCACAGGCCTCGCATCTCTGGAATCTCGTACAGGTTACCCTCTTTGTCTAAAGGAGTCTCCCTGGCCACCTCACAGGCCTCGCATCTCTGGAATCTCGTACAGGTTACCCTCTTTGTCTAAAGGAGTCTCCCTGGCCACCTCACAGGCCTCGCATCTCTGGAATCTCGTACAGCTAACCCTCTATGTCTATCAGAGTCTCCCAGGTCATCTCACAGGCCTCGTATCTCTGGAATCTCGTATATCTGTATGAACCTAGGTCAGATTCTGTGTGTTTGTTCTTCAGGTTGCTTCTCTTCTAGGAATAGCCTCTTAAGTGTTTTTCTTCCGAGAACAGCCCCGTATGATGTTTTGAAATGAAGGTCTTTTATTGAAAGTAAGCATTTCAAAGAGACTAAGAGTTAAAAATCTAAGCTTGAAAATTTCAAAGAAGTGATTGCTGGATTCGAACCTGAAACCTTTCGCTTTTTAAACCGGACATTATTTACCATCAGTCACTGCGGACAAGCCAAATAAGTGAGCTTGACTTCTTCCATTTATAGTCGCGCTTTCTCTGCCTCTATTACACACCAAGAAGGGGGACATATTCTTCGTTTTTTTTTGCCCTCATTAAAACTTTAAGGTCGGACTAATGCCTCGGGCTAACGCCCTCGCGATTTAGTCCCTCTCTTCAGGTTTTTCTGAGAGCAGAAACCCTCAGAGCCTTGTTTCACCTTAACACAAGCACCTTATAAGCCACTTCACAGGCCTCGTATATCGTGCAGGTAAATCAACATGGACATGTCTCGCTTACAACACCGTTTGATAGACAAATATACTTAAAGACCATACCCTACTACTATACACAGGGACATGTTTTGTTTAAAAACAGCCTTAGGAAGACATTTAAACTTATACACATACCCGTCTACCATAAACAGGAGCATGTCTTGCTTAAAAACAGCGTTGAAGACAATCATGTGTACGTATAGACCATACCATACTACTATATATACATACATTGATTAAAACAGTTTTTAAATAATAGAAATATAGGGAGACGAATAACCTATTTAGGAAAAGTAGGCATCTTGTTTCGTCTACAGTTTACAAATTTAATATTGAAATAAAAAATGTCCATTACAATCGTGTTTTTCATGTTTGAACTGATATTAAACGTTTTATGAAAACATTAATAACAAGTTAAGAGAATAATTGCACTCTCAATGAAGATGTCTGACATATAAGACTCCACATATCCTAACACAGCATCGTTATACCACTTCTGATGTGGTTATTTTATAGCACTTAAACTTCTCACATTATGGTTTAGTGATATCATCATTTTATGCCAAAGCATTGTGAATCAAGTAAAGACAATATGTTATCCAGTTTTGGATAATATATATATATATCAATTCTCGTGTTCCATGTGCATTCCTTCCAACAGATCTCGTACGGTTCTTCCTCCCCCGCCCTGTCAATCAAGACTCGCTTCCCGAAGTTCATGCGCCTTTCCCCGCCGGATGTGTCCGTCATTCCGGTCCGGATCCGGATGTTCCAGCAGTTCGGTTGGACCCGGGTAGCAACCATCTACCAGGCTTACGAGCTTTTCACCATGGTGAGGAAAGGGAAATATTATTTCAGTTAAAAGGACAGTCCTATCGGGTTTTTTTTGTGTGTGAAAACAAAATTTACTTGTATGCTCTTCTTTATCGCGTTGTCAAATATAAATCAACAAAAATGCTACCCCCAGGAATATCTTTGAACTTGGTCGTGTTATAATCATGAACTAAAGGAATTTGAATTTGAATTTTGAATTTAAATTTTGTTTCCACAATAATTACCCCGATATGACTGTCCCTTCAACTATACCATAAAACACACATTTAGACAGCTGAATGTAATGTCTTATTTCTAGCGCAAATATTCTAAGACATTGTGGCGCTATTCTACATGTTTGAATGCAGTCACCATGATGTAAGGAGAGTTTATACATTTCATTTGACCCCAACAAGGAAATACTGTTCCCGTACAAGGGTGTCCCCAGCTAACACAGAAACGTTTCTATAACGTTTCTGAAACGTTTCCTTTTGGTTTGAGAAACGTTTTAAAAAGCGTTTCTGAAACGTAATTTTGTGGAGTTTCTTTTTCGTTTCAGAAACGTTGTAAGGAAACGTTTTGAAGAAACGTTCAGGAAACCTTTTAGAAACTTTATCTTTATGACGTAAACAATGCGCCTTTTCTTAGATGGTCATGGACTTCTGATCATTTGTCAGGTTATTTTCATGATGCAAATGTTTATCAAGATCCGTTATTATCAAATGGGTATCAAGTTATGGCCTTAAATCTGTTTTACAATCTCCACCAATGCTACAATTTTAAGTCACACTTGATAGTGAGTCAAACATTTGTCGAGTTGTATATGTAAGTTTGATTTCTTCGTAAAATGATGAAATAGGACGTCGGTATTATCATTATTTTGGATGAACTTATAAAAAGTAAACATTGTTTCGTTTGCTTTAAATTGATTTGTTGTAAATAAATTGTCGTAATTATCTAATGGGGAAAATTGCAAGAAATTAATTTTTAAAGAAGCCCTTGTTAGTCCCCCTTTAAAGGGCAGTAGCAGGTTTTTAAGTAAAATATAAAGTCATGTCAGGAAAATGAAAATAGATTCCAATTGAAAGAAAATGTATTTAAACTAAATAAAGCAGAGATATATCAAATCTATAATGTAAAGTTTAGCCATGCGATTCTTTTTTCTTACACAAAATGAATTAAAGGTGTTCACACAAAAACGGCCGCCAATTGACTTTATATGACTCTTTGTTCTCTGACTATGGATGTTTGGTGTGTGTAATGAGATTTTGACACTATTAAAATAATACATTTAGCATTGACGTACAATTATCAGTGAAAAATTACAAAATTATAAAATTTTCCAGAAATCATGCTACCGCTCCTTTAAATGCTTGTCTTTAATACAGGTAAACGATGACCTTGTGGAGGCGTTACAGGAAGCGAACATCACACTAGTGACGTCAGAGGTCTTCAAGATTAGTCCGGTGCAGCACGTGCAACGATTAAAGGTAAAACAATAGTTTTTCTTCCTTGTTAATTAATTGCTGCATTGTTTCTCTTTCCATCTCCGTGCCAACAAAAAAATTCAATAAAATATCTTCAAAATAATGTAGTGCATTTTCTTACATGTTCCCGATTATGATACACGTAACATAAGCAAAACGTCATTGATCTCTGAAATATGATAAATGCATTTAGTAGAAACGATTGATTCTCTAATGAAGGATCGTGCAATGAAATTGTGATTTTTTCTTTGAAGAAAAAGGAAACGTAAAACCACTATAAAAATGTGTCATGTTACTTGAAACGGTTGACAGTGGACGATAATGAACTTACCTTTTCAGGATAAAGATGCCCGCGTTATTGTCGGAGGCTTTTATCCCGAAGAAGCCAGACCAGTTCTTTGTGAAGTAAGAAGAAATTACTTACATATACACTATAAATCATATTTTAAAGGGGCAGTAGCACGTATTTTGATAATTTTATATTTTAAAATTTTCACTGATAATTGTAAGTTAATGCTTAATGTATTATTTTTACAGTGACAACAATCTCATTACACAAACCAATCATCCATAGCCAGAGGACAAAGTATGAGGATTCACATAAAATCCACTGGCGGCCATTTTATGTGAACACCTTTTATTCATTTTGAGGAAGAAAAAGCTATCGCATGGCTAAACTTTACGTTATATATTTGAATTATTACAGCTCTATTTAGTTTTAATATATTGTCTTTCAATATGTACCATTAAGTTTCTTTTTCCTGACATCACCTTATATTCCCCCTAAAAACGTGCTACTTCCCCTTTAATGCTTATGCCCTTTTACATGCGCACTTTACTCCTGAGAGTATAATTACTCCTAGGAGTATTTTTGCTCCTAGGAGTAAAAGTATATTTACTTTGCGTTCCATTGGAATTTAAGGACCCTTAAGTATATCATGATTTGCTTACAGTAGAAATATATTTTTTCATAGAAAACTCAATGTGTGAAATGCAAATCTTGAGGCAGAGAAGAATTTAACACAATTTTACCATAGATTTTGTTTGGTCAATCAACTTCTAGTGTAAAAGGAGTGAACGCAGCTGGTTTTCGGTTTTAAAAGAATGACACCAAAAAAACCAACACATTTCCTTCATTAGGAAACATGCTCTCGACAAGTTAAAAAGAATAATCTTGAATGCAAGTTATTATTGATGAAAACACAATAGTAGTGTTTAAAAACTATATAAATGCAAGTCATTTACCTCAACCTAATCATTCAACTATGCTAATACTATAGAAAATGACAGGATACTCACAGGAGTAAAAGTAAATATACTTTTACTTTACCTCTAGGGGTGGAGTATTTAACTCCTAGGAGTAAATATACTCCTGTAAGTAAATATGTTTGGGCTGTTTACATGGCACGTTTACTCCCTGTAAGTATATTTACTCCTAGGAGTAAATATACTCCTAGGAGTAAACGTGCGCATGTAAAAAGGGCATTAGACATATGTTCTGCATCAATGCCAGAACACTTGCTAGCCATGTAGAAACCAGAATACACTACGAGCACAGGACAGCAGCTGTCGTTCAAAACGCTTAACTTTCTATATAGAATTATGTCTCCCTATATGGTATTATATATACCCTCTTCATATCATGTAGATGTGCCTTCTTATGGGTTTCAATTTCTTTTCAATTTGATATTTTTTGGTTTCCATGGCAACAGTTTGGAATCTGCATTTAAGTGAAGGGTTAGATTCCGGAGCTAAAGACTGAAACTACGTGACCAATCTGCACCAAATGTGGTGTACATATTTTCATATCATGTAGATGTGCCTTTTTGAGGTTTCCACTTTTATTAAATCATTTATTGTTAGCCTTAATCTATTCGAATTTGACTTTTTGTATTTAATTTTATATGAAAGTCTTCAGCTTTTGATTGTTAACCACGAAACGTTTATTAATTCGCTCTCTTTTAAAGTTGAATTTAAGGAATACTGGTCCAAATTCAGATTTCAGTTTCAATTAAACAACATAAATACAATTATAGCCTTTAAAATTTACGTTTAAAATCTCAAAATAAGATTGTTTTATGGGTACCTTTAAATCAATGATAATGTTATTATTCTTAAACTAACTAAGAAGAAATTGTCTATTTTTTCTACTTTGGTGACGAGGCGACCAATATGTCAATGAGTTTCAGGATCCAAAAACTATATAAAATGTTTTTGGTCTTTACATAGAGACAAATTGGTACGATGACCCGGATTGTTTAAATTTCCATTTTTTTAATCATTGAACATGGAACACATTTGAACAGAAATAGAAAAACTATAAACATAAACCTTGTTTCACTTTATCACTGCGTACTTGAAGGCTAAGATGAACAAAAACCAAAACGAGTTACAATTTAAAAAATCACATTTCAATGTTTTTCTAGGCAAGGGAATAAAGGGTGAATTTTCCCTTGTCAAAATCTGGCAAAAAAGGCTAAATGTGCAAGTTTGAAACTGACGCGGGCGGAAAACCAGAAACAATCACTTTATCCTTGGCCTTACTGAGTTCAAACATTGCTTTATGGTTCTCTGATGATGTATACATGACCCTTGGTCGATAAGGTTCAGTGAGTTAAGGAGCAAGGAAATACAATAGGGCAATACGTTTACATGAAGGTTTCATTCTATATGCTCGCATCCTTGATAATCAATTTGGTACTTATCCTCCAAAATGAAGGTCTTTAGTAATCTTAGCTTGTCATCAAGGCAAGTAATGTTCTATCAATAATTGATTATCAAACGTCCTTTCAACGTTTTTGATTTGCAAGTTGTTAAGTTGTTTGATCTCGATGTCTTACAAATAACGATAATTTTTTACGGTAATGAGTTTTTGGATACATCAATAAACTAGAAGCTACTAAACTTTGTTTTATTTTTTTCATTTTATTATCTAATAAGGATTGAACATTGAAGTTGCGTACCCTTCTTTTCAGAGTTTTAAGCACGGTTTGATATATCCCCGAGTCATCTGGATTCTGATTGGCTGGCTTACCATCGACTGGTGGGCGGAACCTGATCAAGGGATAACGTGTACACGTGAGGAAATGGCACGTGCCGTGGAGGGCGTGTTCTATACAGGCAGCTTATATCTTGATCCTTTCAACTCAAAATCTCTGTCGGGATTAAGGCCGACAGATTTTACGGCGCTTCATTTTATTAGAAATGGGAACAGATCAATGGTTGGGGATCTTCTGGCTTCGCAAGGTTATGACGTCATCTGGACTGTTGCCCTCGGATTGAATGCTACCATGGCAATGTTGGAGAATTCGGGTAAATATAATACAGTGATGGGGAAAGGCAGGGGCAAGAGGCCTTTTTGCACATTGGAGGAAGAAATGGCCCATAAAATTATTGAAGTTTACTATTGATAAAATGGGCAAGGGCTCATTTGAAATTCAGAAAATTACTTATATCCATGAAAATGGCCGATTGTCAAAGATGTCTTTCCGAATCCCTTTAATGTGACTGGAATTTAGGAAAACCTCTCATCTTGTCTGTATTTATTTGACTTTAACATATAGGTTCATGAATACGGAATTAGAAACTATTTTTTTCTTGTGCAGATATTCACTGTCGACATTTTCATATTTAGAGCTAGATATGTAGTAGGCCTATCAAAGGGTTGGTATCTGAAATGAATGGATATCATATTTCTCATTTGAAGGTAGCGGGAAGCGACTTGAGGATTTCACCTATGATGACGCCGACTTTGGGGATATGATACATCAAAACATGATGAACTTGTCATTTGAAGCGCTCATGGGACACGTGACTTTCGATAAAAATGGCGACCCTTCCGCTTCCATAATCGTCGAGCAATATCAAGGTACGATTAGCTTAACTAACGCGGTAAAAGAATGGAATTCATGACACGCTTCATTAGGGTGGACATGAGGAAAGGAACTTGACTTGTCGCGATCTCATATCGTTCAAACAAGAGATCATTTGATCTTTCCTTATCTAGAAACTCGTGAACGAACAAGTATGAATGTCTCATAGATACTATATGTTTAGTTGGTTATCCTTTTAGACAAATTAAGATAATTGTTTTTGTTGATATAAAGCTGATATGTTGAGCATTAACACAATATATTATTTGTTTGTGCAAAACATACGACGATTCGATTACATCTAGAAACTATTTTAAGTTGAATAAAGAATGTCTCATAATGATATGATATGTGATTTCGATAAAATAAGATAATCATATTTGTTGTTTTGAAGCTGATATGATGAGCATTATGATTATATCAACCATTTTATTGCAATATATACGACGCTTTGATGCAGATACTAAAACACTGATCAAACAAAAGCAAGATGATCACACAGAAGAAGTTCATCTTCATTTCGATTTTAAAGGCCCATTTTCATACTTGCATGCGGTTCGTGGTGAAATTAAGCTATAAAAAAGAAATACATCACTCGGTAGAAAAATCTTTCGTCGAAGTTTTGTATCATATTGACATGTTTTAATCAACAATAAAATACTTAATTCTACGTCAAAAGTATAGTGAACTGCAATAAGAGCCCTAGTTTTTAACGAACCCGCTTTCGGTGACATCATCATTATGTGTGTAAATTTAACAACGCGTCTCAGTTACCGCAATTGCGTCCAATGTGTATCAACGTGGGCGGCAACAAATGCCTGACTCGGAGAAAATGAAAAGAACACGTAGTTGTGCGCGGCAAAGACGGCTTTCAAGCGTATATTTAGGATCCGGAAATTGTGAGATGGTCACACTTGACTCGCCTTCATGTCGACATGCCGGGGCTTACATGTCGGTCATTTTGGTTAACTGTCTCCTATTTGATGAATTTAGGTCCGATCGCAAAATATTGCTGAAAACACGACGATTACAGTAAAACTACTTTTAAAAATATTGCAGCTTGATAATGGGTCTTTAACGAACAAGTAACGTTTTCCTCTCTTTCTCAAACTTTGCAAAAGCCACTCTGTCGTAATTACATTTAGGCTTTTATCGTAGTCATGCAAGTAACATCAGAAAGCAACAACCTTTATATGTACAGGGAAGTATATTACTCGTCAAATCAAAGCACCACCATCGATATATACTTAAACGTGTATCGTAAACGATATCTTGATATCCGAAATACAGTAATTATCATGTTCAAACGTGAGTTAATACGTTACCGAAAACAATATGCTTTTGCGTAGTAAATTATAGTCTTTGTTCATAATTTGAACAACCTTTTGATAATGTTAATGTAGATGCCGTTTAATGCTCGGTAGTCCGTTTCAGCAAAAAGGTCCACTTTTCATTGTAAGGTAAACATAGGAGGGGAGATGATTGATTATATAACATATTTGATTAACTTGTTATATAAGGTTAATACTTTTAAGCTTTGTAGGCAACGATGAAAAATTCTTTCCTTTTAAATCTGTTTTTTTTTGTCTTCCACTAGTCATTAGTTCGTTATTACGAAATTCATAAATAGTTTAATGTTTGCAAGCCCAACCGCAACTTTGATTAACAGAAACATTGTGTATTTTCTCATTTGTCGGTTCAAACGTTAAACTATTTCCAAGTCTCCCTTGAATTACTGTTTCCAATAACTTAAATATCCCATTATGTTAATTTTCTGCATATCGGTCAGATAAATTCTGATCTTGGAAAATGACTAGGTACAAAACATAGTACCAACCAAATAATAAACCAAATCGCTTGTAATTTGGCACTGTAATCCTTCTAGTACGTTAGAAGACATGATCAAAATTTGATATCAATTGGATGAATAGTTTTTCATCAATAGATCAGACAAATTCTGTTGGAATAGGATTAACAAAATTCGTAAAAGAAATTAAATTGACGAAATCGGTTGTAATTTGGCACTGTAACCCTCTATTACTAGAATGGAAAAAGACACATGCAAATTTAAAAAATTGGATCAATAGTTTTTCGATAATACCGGTAGGTAGGTAAAAATGTTATCGGGAGGACGGACGGATACATCATTGACCGTGTGTCGGGGGTATAATTACCATATAGATCAAAACAGGTTTTGAGCATGTTTTTTTCATTAATTTTAATCAGGTTGATTTTGTTCAAGTCTAAATTATCGTTTTCGTCGTACAGACCAGCAGAATACCCAAAACAGACATTACACAATATAAGTTATACCATTCATGGGGAGATATCCTCCTCGAGCTTGGTGTTATGCGACGAGCCGAAGGTGAGTTGTTTAACACCAAGTGAGAGGCGGATATCTCCCCATGAACCCCGCCTCTGAATGGTATAACGAGTTTATCTTACCGTTTAAACAAAATGCATACAATATGAAGATAAAGAGTAAGGAAAACGTTAACTGCTTAAGTCATTTTACAATAGTGTACTATAAGCTTATCGGTTGATCAAAAGTAACCAGCTTGATCATGTGTTCGAGGTAACATACATTGTACATTTCATGACGCTCAATCTTAACGCTTTTTCATGCTTTTTATGTGCCGGGGTATAAATGATTAATCACCCCGCTGAAGAGGGGGATATCAGTATTTGTCCAGGGTCACGTGGACCAATCAGAGATCGAGATTCTTACATGAGGTAGAATAAGTGTTTTGTCAGTATTTTGTATTCTCGTCCACAGATGGCAAGCGTGTGGTTCTGTGTTATGCACGCCCGGACGACACACAACCACTGAACCTATCATTGGCGAGATGGAAAGGTAACGATATCAGTATGCTATTGACCATTTATGTTGTGTAAGACAACTATTTTATATGCACCATTTGATGTATTCACTTATTGGATAGTTATCCCTGATCCACCTATCCACCACCTTGTCATGCCCATACAAAGGTGACCCTAATTTGATGTATAGGTCACTACAAACAATAATGTATACCTTTCAGAGTATCTACTTATGTTTTGGCATAATGAACACGACCCCTTAACAAGACATGTACACTCGCCATAGACAAAATTGAATATCCTAATGATGCCCATTGACTACAAATGCAAGCTCAGATGTGATTCTTTCGACACGGCTATTATAGAAAGTTATCTTCTTCCTCTCTTGGTATATTCTGCCATGCTGCTAACCTCATTCAAATAGTCAATATACAGCTGCGTATCTTAAGTTTGTTCACTTACCTTCGTATTCTAGTGCAAATGTCATGTAATTTGTAACGTCTTTGAGACACCATATCATTGTGAAAACGAAACCGATAATGATGAAATTTTACTGCATAAGTTAAGATTCAGTTTGCGTTAACATATTCGTATGTCATACCTAGCAGATAGCTGTAACAAATTTGGCACGTCATTGAAGTGACCAGCGGTCAAAATTGCGAAAACACTGCTCTACAAAAATCTTCATAAGTGATCAACAGCTTTAGATCGTATTCATATGTGTTCCTTTGCGCTAAGGCAACGTAACTGCGCTGTTTTTTTCATTACAAAGTTTACATGAATGATTTTAATAAAAATTTAAGAAAATCCGAACTTCACAGATATGACTCCATCTGTCTATTTAACAATGCCAAATATCGACATTCAGCACCAGACGATCCCGAAATATGGTTTGGGAATGGTTATTTTACACATGGACAATTGATGATCTTCTGTAAGTGGTCCTGGAGTTATTTTATGAACGTCAAAACGAAACCAAAATACATGATATTTGCACTAAGATCACAAGCAGGTGAACAAACGTTTGGTATGCAGCTGTATATTCACGGAGAAAACACCAATCTAAGGACTTAAGACCAAAGACTAGTTTGTTGGGAGTGACGATAATACATCATGTTTTTTTTTATTAAATCACAATATTTGGTAGATATATAAACTGGCCCCCCCTCTGCCCCCAGACGGGCACCCACCACGGGACGGGGTGGAGACGACGACCAGGATGCTCAGTCTCTCCCGGGAGCTGAGTGGCTTCATGTGCACCCTGTCTGCACTCGGGATACTCCTGTCTGCAGCATTCCTCGTCTTCAACGTCTACAATAGGAACATCAAGTGAGATCATAGCATAGTTTCTGCTAGCTAAGATAACGACAGCGGGAGCTCTGATGTAGTGGAAACGATAGAGAGAATGTAATCAAGCTAAGTTGAATGTGA
Source organism: Steromphala cineraria (assembly GCA_916613615.1). NCBI lineage: Eukaryota > Metazoa > Mollusca > Gastropoda > Trochida > Trochidae > Steromphala > Steromphala cineraria. The sequence goes on along the minus strand of OU744725.1, from coordinate 61,475,033 downwards.
GAACTATGAAGATTATTTATCCATTATTGTCACGAATCTTAATACTGGATACGATTTTGCGATTTTGTTATATAGTCTAAGTGTCACTTTCATGTTATATGAGTACTTCTTAAGAAACAATATCACTAAGGCAGCTCTTTTGGTCTGCCTCAGATTCATAAAGCTCTCCTCTCCTCGCCTGAACAACGTGATCCTTGTGGGCTGCATGGTGACCTACACATCAGTGTTCCTCGCCTCACTGGATCCTCTCATCTCCTGTCAGGTACCTCACATTTACTCAATTACATCAAATTTCATATTGCAATTTATTACCCATATTGTTGAAAATAAGTAGTGACATATTTACAATATGAGCACATGTGCGCATATCACTTTTGCATGGCAACGATTGTTGTAGCTCGAGTTCCCGTATGAAACGTCACTGTAGCCAGCCGTCGCAAGGGAAGCGGTCCGTACCTTGGATATTTCTAAGGTGTTAAAGTAGAATAGAGTCGGTAGTAAAGAAATTATTACCTTCAGACGTGTGTCATATGACTTTTACGAAACTCCTGCAAATTTGTGTATAACCCTCGCTCTCGTTTTCACACTCGTTTCGTGAAAGTCATATGACACAATTCCTCGGGTCACAATCTCTTACATAAAATATTTTATATCCAATCAACTTTATTATCAGCTCTTTACACTTTGATGCAGTTTAAGATGTGATAAAATTCGAAAATGTTCATACAATAAAATACCGCTATTTCTTGAATAATTGCCTGGATCTTTAATTTCAACCCCGATTTGACCCGGCGATTAATCAATGTTGACGATTATTCAAGCCAGGCGATTATTGGTTTCGTAGCCGCAAATCGTGTATGCATTTGATAAAACAAGAAACAAATTCCTCCTCATTGGGATATTCGAACAGAAGCTCTTACCAATTGTAAAGCTTGCAAAGATATGTACATTTGCCAGAGGTAGGCAATTGTTTATATCAATGAGACCTTAGTCTTGGCTTTTATTCAAGGCAGGCGATTATCAAAGGATTTACGGTAATGTCTGAACACCAAAAGAATTTTCTGATGTTTAGCATGTAACTGTTTTAGAACAAGATGTATGAATAAATTGAAACTTGAAGGTAGTTGGTGCGTTATTTAGCGATGTTAAAAAAGAATAGTGCGATGATTGTATTGTACAATCACTATTGCGATATTTGGTATTGCGATAATATTGCACATATTATTTGTCATTTTGCTATTATTCTCTTCGGCTTGTCGCATAACACCAAACTAGAGGCTAGAGGCTCCACGGTAACAGAAACACACTAATGTTTAATTCAACCAGTCAGAACTATTTCACATCGTAGCAACGTGTACGCCTGGAAATCGTTACACAAGGACGTGAACGAATTTCTCTGCGAGAGGAATGTTTATTTTTGTGCAATTGTTGTAGTATATTTTACGATTAATTGATTTTCAGATACTTAGGACAGATATATTTCCTTGTAAACTGGTGTCCAAAAGAAACACTACATTGTTTCCAAATATTTTTTTACTTTGTTATCATTTTGTTTGGAAACATGATTTTGTATATCAGGTATACCAAATGCTGTGTATTTGATCGAAAATACCGGGAACATGTCATCACCTCCGGGTAAATCGGGAACTTTGTAAAAAAGAAATTATTGACTGTAGTAAGTTTTGCATGTGCAGATACATTGTATAAAACGGCTCGACCCACACGTTTTTGTCATAGCAACAAAAAGAGCACCAAAGAATGCCATGTTTGACAGTCAATGAAAAAGAGAGAGCCCTTGGAAAGGTCCTACAAGGGGCTTCACACGCTGACGTCGCCAGACAGTTTGGTTGTTCGCGCAGACTAATGAAGCAGACTAATGTAGCGATTATGTCAAACTTGTCATTCATCAGACAGGCCCATTATCGGCAGATCACCCTTGACCTGTGCCAGTGAAGACCACTACATCCGCTTATAACACCTTCGGAACTGCTCTATCACAGCAGCGTCAACAGTGGTTACAGCACTGGGACACAGATTCAGTCGATAGACTATGTACCGGATGCTGCGACAACATGGTGTCCGGCCACTCCATCCTACGGCGGACGGTTCCTGACACCAGACAAACCGACTGATGGCCAGGCGAGTTAGCCGGTGGCAGAGTCGCGACTGGGCACTACCTGATATGAACCCTATCGAACATTTATGGGATTATCTCGATCGGAATGTCAGAAGTCGCCTTGTGCGTCAATCAAACCTCCAGGGTGTTACACAATGCCCCTCAACGAATGGCAACGGATCACCGCAGACGTCATCAGACGTTTGACGACGTCAGTCCGTAGCCGTGTTCTTGCCTGTATAAACTCTTATGATGTACATACCCGTTACTGACATCACTTTGTAACATGTATTGTGACATTTCTGCACGCTTTCGCGATCAGTGCTTAAATGATTTTTTAAATATTGGACCCCACCCATCTTTACAGGCTTGTCCTAACGGTTATTCTGACTTGATTAAAATGAAACTTTATACACATTGTGTGGAAAGAACACTCTTAAAAGTTAAACCAAATAAATGATATTTCTATATGGGTTTCCTTTTGACACTAGTTTATAACGATTTCCAGGCGTACATGTTCCTACGGTGTGTATTTCTAACCTGTAAAAAGCACAGATTGTAACATAGTTTCGAAGTTACTAGAATAATGCCGAATGTTATGAATATCTCACTCTTTGAATATTCACTATATCTGTCGTTAACAAGTGATGTTATCAACGGGATTGACTTTCATCAAACAGAATGTATCGCTCCGCGGGGCAGAAAACCTTTCGCTCATATTAAACGACAAAACTCCCTGTCAAACCTAAACCTGAATGTCTACTTTAATGTAACGACATATAATAAATATTTAATTGTGTGGATATTTTTATATCACACTCTGTATCAACCCTGAAGCTAAAGCTGTTCGAGGTGTTATAAAATAACACTTTAAAGAAAACTACCGGGGATTACGTCTATTGTTTTAGAGGTCTCTTGTTTTCTCGTAAAAATCTCCCAGGAGCTTTTACGTTGGGAAGTCAGGAAATTATATTTATATGTAAGACCTACAATGTACTCGGAGGTTGGAAGATTTTATATTTCAAATGAACGTTTGTACGACTCAACCAAAAGGTCGACAGTCTTTTGAGCAATATCTCCAAAGTTGCATGCTTCTTTGGATTAGAACTCCCAACCCTCTGACCGTTAGCAAGCGAGCAATCTTACCCCTAGTCTAACGGGCAAGACAAAATTGTAGTCTCTGTTAAACATCTATTAGTTGAGGTTCAGATTACCTTTTCGGTCCTCAAGCATTTTTATTACCAATTACACTTTAATTCCTATTTTCAAATGATTATAAACATTCGTTATGGACATTAATAGTGTTACACAGTGTTACTTGTGATAACATTTAAAGATCAAAATACGGCATCAACCACTTGACTTGTCCGTTGTCGTTTGTACCACCGTACACATCGAATAATGCTTGGCACGTGCATTTTGTGCTATGTCAATTACAAAGAGTCGGTTGAACACACCGCTTGTTTTGAGGCAAAACTCATTGTTATTGCATCTAATTTAGAATAAAAGGAAAATAATGAAGGAATTGAATCAAATAATGAATGTTAAAACAAATTCGATCAAACATAAATCATTGACATTTATTGCGTCATTTTCCATTTTAATCAGTCTATAAATATGATTACAAATACTACACTACTGTCTGAGTACATACCGTCACATGTTCTGTTGTAGACTCGAAACTACCCCTCCTTTATTGGCTGGTCCTTGATATTCGGAGCTCTTTTCTCCAAGACATGGAGAGTGCACCTGATATTCACTAATGTAAAATTACAGAAAAAGGTGAGATTTCCACTTAAGCAGCCCATGCACATATTTTGATGTCAGTTTGCCGTTCATTATTGATCAAAACAATTATTATTCATGTATTTGATAGCTTTCTGACTGTTATATTTTGATTGAAGGATATCCAATTGGACCAGAGTTCGTATGTGTCAATAAATAAATACGTACTGCCGATATCATGATTTTCATAATGCAATTTAAGTTTTATAAGTTGTTTTTGTGCACCTATGTACGGCGATCAAGACAAAGGGTTTCAGATGACTGTTTTGACAATGTAACAATTTAATCATATATTGACTTCATATTGAAATAATGACACACTCCAAATTCTAAAAATCAGCTGAGCAATTATGATTTAAAAAATTCAAATGCTGAGCTGTTATATTCTCAAATATAACTGTGAAGAATTCTGCAATCTAAATCAAATCAGATCGAAAATTTCACTCCTACGTGCCTACATTTCAAGAAAGATTTCGATCTGATTTGAATGAGATTGAGATATCTGTGCACCCCCTTTAGGTCCCGTTATTCAAGAAAACAATTCACTGAAGGTATATGGTGTGTGTACTACAGATTATCAAGGACACCCATCTGTTCCTGATGGTCGGTGGACTGACCGTCTTCAACCTACTCACTCTCATCATCTGGTCTGTGTTCGATCCCCAGTCCATCTCCTGGGACCAGATGTCAACTGAGGTATATCTTCCTCAGCAAGCACCTGTCTCGCAATTCTCTCCACACAGAGGCAGGTCAAGTCATGAAATGTTGATACAGCCTCTGTTATATTACGCCGAAATCTGTGGGTTCCGGCAGTTTTTCTGGCGGAAAAAATTGCACCACAATCCATTTGAATTTCTTAACAAATGACAACGCCTCTCGCATCGAAAGGGTGGTTCATATCACAATGCCTTTGCCATCATTAAGTAGCCAAAATAGTGATTTTAGAACAGTGTCGCTGATTGCACAACTAATTTTGATTGCCTCCAATCAGGCGCCTCCCATTCTATTCCACAAACTCGACGTAATATAAGAAAGGCTGTATCAACATTTCTTGACTTATCTGCCTCTGTGGGGAGAGAATGCAGTCTCGCAGGTTAATACACCACTCAAAAGATGTTAAGCATGGAACACTCAAGTAGTATTATCATTTGCACCAACTTTAAATGTCAGCAGCTCAAACGAATTTTTGTTGTTTGAAGTTTTGTTCATACCCATATACATACTTAACATGGGGCTTCTGATTTTTAAAATTGAATTAAATTTTGAAATTTTTGATTTTGTAATCACATTTTGTTCAGATGATTTCATCAAGCTTTGCACTACCAGGGATTTCACATTCAAAACAGTAAAATCACCAAAAACGAGACTGCAATGTTTTGAATCTGAGTCATCCGACATCATGCAACTTTCATTTTCGACCCCTACTTTGTCTCTGACATCTAGGCGCAATACAGAAACTGTGTCATTCGCAGTATTTCATTCCAATATGTCAGTTAGATAGTCTTTATTACATAAAATACATCACTTAAACCATGCGCTTGTGAAACAAGTATGTAGGGGACAATATATAAATCATTAGATTACTTTGAGTAGTATAGCTATTGCTTGCCAGCTAGCTCTGCTAGCTCTGCTATAACGCTAGCCCGAGTTTCCTACTGGCTGTATATATAGTCAATATCAAAAGTAGCTCATGTTCAGCTATACAGCCAGTAGGAAACTCAGGCTACTATAACGCCTGCACCGAGAAGTGACATGTACCTAAGATCATTCATTTCAGATGGAGTATACAGCTGCATATCTTAAAGAGACACAGAGTATGTTGATAGGATCACATATGTCAAATTTTGAAATCGATGTTATTATATCGGGAACCACTAACTGTTACTGAAAATAACAAATTTAAGGTCAATCAGTACATTAGAGCGAAAATACGGCCATTCAAAGTCGGGATTTTGATCGAAAACCGGACAATGTGGCTCGAGTGGCGCGCGCAAATTCGCCAAACGTAATTTTGAAACCTTGTCATAAGCTGACAGGAAGATATATTCGATTCGATAGTGTTTATTAGGTATTGTAACTAATAGGTAGATTAATTGGATACATAATTTCGAATATTAAACGTATTTGAGTATTTTCTTGATTTTTCCATAAAATCAAGCATTTTAGAGATATTATGCATAAATGGATATATTTGCAATCCAGTGATGATATATGAACTTCAATCAGCATATAAGATATTTTCTAGCTTTCTAAATTTTAAGAAAGATACTCTGTGTCACTTTAAGTTTGTTCACTTACCTGCGTTTATAGTGCAAATATCATGTAATTTGGATTTTCTTTGAAGCATCCTAGTATTGCGAAAACGAAACGGATAATGTTAAAATTTGAATACATAAGTTAACATTTACCTTGCGTTAACATCTTACCTTAAAGATAATCGTAACTAATTTGGCAGGGCATTGACATGTCCAGGGGTCAATATTTAGAAAACACTATTTTGTATTTTTCTCTACAAAATCCTTCATTAGTGATCAATAGCTTTAGATCTAAGTCATATTTGTTCCTTTGCGTTAATGCAATGTAATTGAACTGATTTCTTTCTTACAAAGGTCATATGAAATCTTTAAATCGAAATTTAAGAAAATCTGAATTTCACAAATATGACCCCTTCTGTCTATTTAATCATGCCGAATATCTAAATTCAGTATACCAGTGACAAGACGATCCCGAAATATTGTTTAGGAATGATTATTTTACCAGTGGATAATTGGTTGTCGTTTGTAGGTGCTCCTGGAGCTTTTTTGTGGCCGTCAAAATGAAACCCAATTTACATGATAATAACTATTTGCACTAAGATACACAAGCAAGTGAACAAACATAAGGTACGCAGCTGTACTGAAAAGCTGTCACAATAGACGTGACAGACAAGACTTGAATACGCCGGTAATGGAGATTGGTGATAGTATTTTTATAATGGAAGTTAAAGAGATTACGGAGTCCGTTTGTTGAAATGTTGTTGTTGAATATCAATCTCATTCAAATCAGAACTTTCACTCCTACGTTGCAACGTTTCTTGTAGCGATGTAGGAGTAAAAGTTTCGATATGATTTGAATGAGATTGGGTTGAGGTTATGTGTGAGGTTAATAAAATCATGGAAGCCAAGTTCTTAATTCCTGTTATTGAATTTTAAAATAGTTTCCTATACACATTCCTCTCGACAGAGGTAGATCAAGTCATAAAATGTTGATCCTACCTTTGTTCCAATTTGAACTAATTCGTGGTTTCCGGCAGTTTCCCCTGGCGGAACGGATTTGCATCACAATCCACTTGAATTTCTTCAGCAAATGACAACGCTTCTCGCATGGAAAGGGTGGTTCATATCACAATGCCATTGCAGTGATTCAGTAGCCTAAATTATGATTTTAAGATAGTTTCGCTGATTGCACTATTAACTTTGAGTGCCCACAAACTCGGCTTATTAGAACAGAGGCTCGATCAACATTTAATGACTTGATCTGCCTGTGTAGGGATATAATGCCTTATACCGTGCGGACAAGGATGCGTGAATTATTGAACAAACGGCTTAAAACGTTAAATTTTAATATTATGTCAACCGTAAAGATAAAAGTACTGTGCAGATATAGTTTCCTATGAAATTCAAATTAAAAGCCTATTTTCTCTTTAAATTTTTCTTTACATAGAGACATGGAGATATTCGTGCATGTGAATTTTTCTAAAGAAAGAACTATATCATAAGACTCGATGTGGCAAAGTATTCTTTAATCCCTAAATCAAAGTCAAAGAATTGGGTTTTTGTACTTACGGCTCATATACGTATGGCGCACGGTTACAAATATATTTGCATACATTGTACTAAATATAATTAACAAATCTGATAATAATTTGTCTCTAAGAGTAAAGAGAACGGAGACGTGGTCATCAACTACATAGCAGCGATCTGCCACTCCACCTACAGGCTCTACTTTGAAGTTGTCCTCTTTGGGGTGCAGGCCGTCCTCCTGATGTTGGGCGCCTTCCTCTCATGGGAAACTAGGAAGGTCAATATCGAAATAATGGCATATTTGTCGACTTGTCTACGTGAAAATTATGTGTTATCAATTTTCATAGCTAACTCAATATGAAGCGTTCGTACAATAAAGCTTCTCTCAGTGTCGCTGAGTGCATTATGAAGCGCTCGTAAACCTAAGCTTCTCTCAGTGTCGCTGAGTGCATTATGAAGCGCTCGTAAAATAAAGCCTCTCTCAGTGTCGCCGAGTGCATTATGAAGCGCTCGTAAAATAAAGCTTCTCTCAGTGTCGCCAAGTGCATTATGAAGCGCTCGTACAATAAAGCTTCTCTCAGTGTCGCCGAGTGCATTATGAAGCGTTCGTACAATAAAGCTTCTCTCAGTGTCGCTGAGTGCATTATGAAGCGCTCGTAAACCTAAGCCTCTCTCAGTGTCGCTGAGTGCATTATGAAGCGTTCGTAAAATAAAGCTTCTCTCAGTGTCGCCGAGTGCATTATGAAGCGCTCGTAAACCTAAGCCTCTCTCAGTGTCGCTGAGTGCATTATGAAGCGTTCGTAAAATAAAGCTTCTCTCGGTGTCGCCGAGTGCATTATGAAGCGCTCGTAAAATAAAGCTTCTCTCAGTGTCGCCGAGTGCATTATGAAGCGTTCGTACAATAAAGCTTTTCTCAGTGTCGCCAAGTGCATTATGAAGCGCTCGTAAAATAAAGCTTCTCTCAGTGTCGCCAAGTGCATTATGAAGCGTTCGTAAAATAAAGCTTCTCTCAGTGTCGCCAAGTGCATTATGAAGTGCTCGTAAACCTAAGCTTCTCTCAGTGTCGCCAAGTGCATTATGAAGCGTTCGTAAAATAAAGCTTCTCTCAGTGTCGCCAAGTGCATTATGAAGCGTTCGTACAATAAAGCTTCTCTCAGTGTTGCTGAGTGCATTATGAAGCGCTCGTAAACCTAAGCCTCTCTCAGTGTCGCTGAGTGCATTATGAAGCGTTCGTAAAATAAAGCTTCTCTCAGTGTCGCCAAGTGCATTATGAAGCGTTCGTAAAATAAAGCTTCTCTCAGTGTCGCCAAGTGCATTATGAAGCGTTCGTACAATAAAGCTTCTCTCAGTGTCGCCAAGTGCATTATGAAGCGTTCGTACAATAAAGCTTCTCTCAGTGTCGCTGAGTGCATTATGAAGCGCTCGTAAACCTAAGCCTCTCTCAGTGTCGCTGAGTGCATTATGAAGCGTTCGTAAAATAAAGCTTCTCTCAGTGTCGCCAAGTGCATTATGAAGCGCTCGTAAACCTAAGCCTCTCTCAGTGTCGCTGAGTGCATTATGAAGCGTTCGTAAAATAAAGCTTCTCTCAGTGTCGCCGAGTGCATTATGAAGCGCTCGTAAACCTAAGCTTCTCTCAGTGTCGCCGAGTGCATTATGAAGCGCTCGTAAAATAAAGCTTCTCTCAGTGTCGCCAAGTGCATTATGAAGCGCTCGTAAAATAAAGCTTCTCTCAGTGTCGCTAAGTGCATTATGAAGCGTTCGTAAAATAAAGCTTCTCTCAGTGTCGCCGAGTGCATTATGAAGCGCTCGTAAAATAAAGCTTCTCTCAGTGTCGCCAAGTGCATTATGAAGCGTTCGTACAATAAAGCTTCTCTCAGTGTCGCTGAGTGCACTATGAAGCGCTCGTAAACCTAAGCCTCTCTCAGTGTCGCTGAGTGCATTATGAAGCGTTCGTAAAATAAAGCTTCTCTCAGTGTCGCTAAGTGCATTATGAAGCGTTCGTAAAATAAAGCTTCTCTCAGTGTCGCTGAGTGCATTATGAAGCGTTCGTAAAATAAAGCTTCTCTCAGTGTCGCCAAGTGCATTATGAAGCGTTCGTACAATAAAGCTTCTCTCAGTGTCGCTGAGTGCATTATGAAGCGCTCGTAAACCTAAGCCTCTCTCAGTGTCGCTGAGTGCATTATGAAGCGTTCGTAAAATAAAGCTTCTCTCAGTGTCGCTAAGTGCATTATGAAGCGTTCGTAAAATAAAGCTTCTCTCAGTGTCGCTGAGTGCATTATGAAGCGTTCGTAAAATAAAGCTTCTCTCAGTGTCGCCAAGTGCATTATGAAGCGTTCGTACAATAAAGCTTCTCTCAGTGTCGCTGAGTGCATTATGAAGCGCTCGTAAACCTAAGCCTCTCTCAGTGTCGCTGAGTGCATTATGAAGCGTTCGTAAAATAAAGCTTCTCTCAGTGTCGCCAAGTGCATTATGAAGCGCTCGTAAACCTAAGCCTCTCTCAGTGTCGCTGAGTGCATTATGAAGCGTTCGTAAAATAAAGCTTCTCTCAGTGTCGCCGAGTGCATTATGAAGCGTTCGTACAATAAAGCTTCTCTCAGTGTCGCTGAGTGCATTATGAAGCGCTCGTAAACCTAAGCCTCTCTCAGTGTCGCTGAGTGCATTATGAAGCGTTCGTAAAATAAAGCTTCTCTCAGTGTCGCCGAGTGCATTATGAAGCGCTCGTAAAATAAAGCTTCTCTCAGTGTCGCCAAGTGCATTATGAAGCGCTCGTAAAATAAAGCTTCTCTCAGTGTCGCTAAGTGCATTATGAAGCGTTCGTAAAATAAAGCTTCTCTCAGTGTCGCCGAGTGCATTATGAAGCGCTCGTAAAATAAGCTTCTCTCAGTGTCGCCAAGTGCATTATGAAGCGCTCGTAAACCAAAGCTTTTCTCAGTGTCGCCGAGTGCATTATGAAGCGTTCGTACAATAAAGCTTCTCTCAGTGTCGCCAAGTGCATTATGAAGCGCTCGTAAAATAAAGCTTCTCTCAGTGTCGCCGAGTGCATTATGAAGCGTTCGTAAAATAAAGCTTCTCTCAGTGTCGCCGAGTGCATTATGAAGCGCTCGTAAAATAAAGCTTCTCTCAGTGTCGCCGAGTGCATTATGAAGCGCTCGTAAAATAAAGCTTCTCTCAGTGTCGCTGAGTCCATTATGAAGCGTTCGTAAAATAAAGCTTCTCTCAGTGTCGCCGAGTGCATTATGAAGCGTTCGTAAAATAAAGCTTCTCTCAGTGTCGCCGAGTGCATTATGAAGCGCTCGTAAAATAAAGCTTCTCTCAGTGTCGCCGAGTGCATTATGAAGCGTTCGTAAAATAAAGCTTCTCTCAGTGTCGCTGAGTCCATTATGAAGCGCTCGTAAAATAAAGCTTATCTCAGTGTCGCCAAGTGCATTATGAAGCGCTCGTAAAATAAAGCTTCTCTCAGTGTCGCTGAGTGCATTATGAAGCGTTCGTAAAATAAAGCTTCTCTCAGTGTCGCTGAGTCCATTATGAAGCGCTCGTAAAATAAAGCTTCTCTCAGTGTCGCCGAGTGCATTATGAAGCGCTCGTAAACCTAAGCTTCTCTCAGTGTCGCTGAGTGCATTATGAAGCGTTCGTAAAATAAAGCTTCTCTCAGTGTCGCTGAGTCCATTATGAAGCGCTCGTAAACCTAAGCTTCTCTCAGTGTCGCTGAGTGCATTATGAAGCGTTCGTAAAATAAAGCTTCTCTCAGTGTCGCTGAGTGCATTATGAAGCGCTCGTAAACCTAAGCTTCTCTCAGTGTCGCTGAGTCCATTATGAAGCGCTCGTAAAATAAAGCTTCTCTCAGTGTCGCTGAGTGCATTATGAAGCGTTCGTAAAATAAAGCTTCTCTCAGTGTCGCTGAGTCCATTATGAAGCGCTCGTAAAATAAAGCCTCTCTCAGTGTCGCCAAGTGCATTATGAAGCGCTCGTAAACCTAAGCCTCTCTCAGTGTCGCTGAGTGCATTATGAAGCGCTCGTAAAATAAAGCTTCTCTCAGTGTCGCCAAGTGCATTATGAAGCGCTCGTAAACCTAAGCTTTTCTCAGTGTCGCTGAGTGCATTATGAAGCGCTCGTAAACCTAAGCTTTTCTCAGTGTCGCTGAGTGCATTATGAAGCGTTCGTAAAATAAAGCTTCTCTCAGTGTCGCCAAGTGCATTATGAAGCGCTCGTAAACCTAAGCTTTTCTCAGTGTCGCTGAGTGCATTATGAAGCGCTCGTAAAATAAAGCTTCTCTCAGTGTCGCTGAGTCCATTATGAAGCGCTCGTAAAATAAAGCTTCTCTCAGTGTCGCCAAGTGCATTATGAAGCGCTCGTAAAATAAAGCTTCTCTCAGTGTCGCCAAGTGCATTATGAAGCGTTCGTAAAATAAAGCTTTTCTCAGTGTCGCCAAGTGCATTATGAAGCGCTCGTAAAATAAAGCTTTTCTCAGTGTCGCCAAGTGCATTATGAAGCGCTCGTAAACCTAAGCCTCTCTCAGTGTCGCTGAGTGCATTATGAAGCGTTCGTAAAATAAAGCTTTTCTCAGTGTCGCCAAGTGCATTATGAAGCGCTCGTAAACCTAAGCTTCTCTCAGTGTTGCTGAGTGCATTATGAAGCGCTCGTAAACCTAAGCCTCTCTCAGTGTCGCCGAGTGCATTATGAAGCGTTCGTAAAATAAAGCTTTTCTCAGTGTCGCCAAGTGCATTATGAAGCGCTCGTAAACCTAAGCCTCTCTCAGTGTCGCCAAGTGCATTATGAAGCGCTCGTAAACCTAAGCCTCTCTCAGTGTCGCCGAGTGCATTATGAAGCGTTCGTAAAATAAAGCTTCTCTCAGTGTCGCCAAGTGCATTATGAAGCGCTCGTACAATAAAGCTTTTCTCAGTGTCGCTGAGTGCATTATGAAGCGTTCGTAAAATAAAGCTTTTCTCAGTGTCGCTGAGTGCATTATGAAGCGTTCGTAAAATAAAGCTTTTCTCAGTGTCGCCAAGTGCATTATGAAGCGCTCGTAAACCTAAGCCTCTCTCAGTGTCGCCAAGTGCATTATGAAGCGCTCGTAAACCTAAGCCTCTCTCAGTGTCGCCGAGTGCATTATGAAGCGTTCGTAAAATTAAGCTTCTCTCAGTGTCGCTGAGTGCATTATGAAGCGTTCGTAAAATAAAGCTTTTCTCAGTGTCGCCAAGTGCATTATGAAGCGCTCGTAAACCTAAGCCTCTCTCAGTGTCGCCAAGTGCATTATGAAGCGCTCGTAAACCTAAGCCTCTCTCAGTGTCGCCGAGTGCATTATGAAGCGTTCGTAAAATAAAGCTTTTCTCAGTGTCGCCAAGTGCATTATGAAGCGCTCGTACAATAAAGCTTTTCTCAGTGTCGCCAAGTGCATTATGAAGCGTTTGTAAAATAAAGATTCCCTAAATATCGGCTCTAATCGAGTCAGTAAATGACGAAAGATTTGTCTCTTTTTGACCAATAGCATACTTATCTCATTTTTGTCACATATCTATCTCATTATTTCAAGATTTATGAAATACATATATATCATCAGATCACTTATCACTTATGTTGATGTCATATGTATGTTATCATGTACTTTCAAAACAAATTACATTGAAGCTCCAGAGGCATTAAAAAGGCCATATGTCTGATATCTGAAAGGTATGACGTCCATGATGAGATGTACTATGTATATGCAGGTTAAGTTGGAAGCTCTGAACGACTCTAAGAACATCGCAGTGTGTATCTACAACTCGGCTGTCCTCATTATCCTATACATCATCATATCCGTCACCGTCACCCTCAAACCAGACCTCCACTACGGCTTCATGGCAACCATCTTCATCATCAACGCCACCTCCATACAATGCATCATCTTCGTTCCTAAGGTATCACTCTCTCCCCACAGAGGCAGATCTAGTCTTGAAATGTTGATCGAGCCTCCGTTCTTATTCGCCGAGTTTGAGGGGTAGAACTGAAAATGCATGCCTGATTGGAAGCAATCAAATTTAGTCGTGCAATCAGCGACGTTCTTAAATCATTATTTTGGGAACTAACCCATGGCTTAGGCTTTATGATATGAACCACCCTTTCCATGCGAGAAAACGTTGTCATTTGGTAAACACATTCAAACGGATTGTGGTGCCAGAACCCACGGATTTTGGTCTAATAAGAACAGAGGTTCGATCAACAGTTAATGACTTGGTCTGCCTCTGCGGGGAGAGAATTCTAAGGTATTTGCAATTTTAATGGTTTTGGGTGTGTTGGTGAGCATTTTTATGGCAATCAAACCACGTCGAGGATTGAACTTGATCAAGGGCTTTGGCTCTCGTTTCTCTTAAGATTTATATTCGAAATATATATTCCTCGGAACTAGGTCGATTTTATTCTAACTTAGTTGGCGAGGACCATTCTCTCCATACAAGAGTAGCTCAAGTCATAATACATATCAGAAATTTATGACTTGATCTGTAGAGAGAGTTGAAGAGGACTACCATGTTGTAAACTTTAAGCTATTAAAGTAAAGTTCCTATAAGCGAAACAAGAGTAAACCCGTTCAAAACCTATATTCAAACTGCAATATTAAAAACAAAATTATTTTTGTGTATTTGTGGTATTAGAGAAGATCGTGCCAAAATTTATTGAATAGGAGACAGTTTACAAACATGACCAAAACGTTAGCCCCGGCATGTCGACATGAAGGCGAATCAAGTGTGGCCATCTCACAATTTCTGGTTCCTTAATATACGCTTGAAAGCCGTTTTTGTCGCGCACGACTAGATTTTCTTATCTTTCTCTCCGAATCAGGCACTAGTTGCCGCCCAAGTTGATACCCATCGGACACAATTGCGGGAACTGAGACGCGGTGTTAAACCTACACACATAATGATGATGTCACCGAAAGCGGGATCGTTAAACGTTTTTGCACTTTTCCAGAGGGTACTATCCTTTGGATGTCGAATTATGTATTTTATTGTTGATTAAAACATGTAAATATGATATCAAACTTTCGATGAAATATTTTTTACCGAGTGAAGTATTCCTTTCTCTCGAACCGCATGCAAGTATGACAATGGGGCTTTAACCTTTGATAGACATTATAGAAAAAGTCATTACAAGGAAGACACGGGTATTTTAGGGACGTTTCTGTATGTGTTCAATACCGTTTCAGGCAATCAAATCTAACCGGAAACGTAGCTATTACGATAAATAAAAGTGTTAATTCATATATATCATTGTCTGTCTGATGCTGGACTAGCTCAAAGAATAAATCAATTGTTTACTATCTCGATATGTTTTTACAAATATAAACACTAATGCAGTATACATAAATGTATGCTCCTTCAAACAGGAATAGGAATCGAAAACCAAGATTTATTCACTGTCTTATCATTGAATTTATTGAAAGATCAATGTCATCGATATATTTTGTCATTTTAAGCAAAGTTAGTAAAAATCTTTTGTTATCACTCCTTTTTTCTGAACACTTTAAAAGCCGTATTGGTGTCCACAGCTTATATTCAAATTCAAAGCATTTTAATTATACTCTTGACCAACGATTAAGGTTATATTGTAATACCAACGATTCTTTCCGTCTGTCCGAGGAAATTTTTGTCTGATCTGACCGATTGTCTTCAAATTTTGCACATGTCTTCTACCCTATAGGAGGGGTGCAGTGCGAAATACAACTGATTTCGTTAATATTTGATTTAGAATACAAAACAAACTATGTTTTTAACTTTTTCCAATATCAGAATTCGTCCGACCTATAGCACAAAAACTTTTAATCCATTTGATTTCCAAATATGTACCTAACTAGAAAGGGTGTAGTGCTAAACAAGAACCAGTTTGTTAACCCTTTTATATTTTACATTGGGAGGAATTCTTTTGAATTTATGTGCGACATTATTATATTATAAGCCATTTCAATGACAATTCTTTGTACCCAGGTTCTCCAATACCGTCAGTACAGAATCAGTCCCGATACAGAAAGGGGGTTAACAATGGGCAACGAAATGACAATGCCTCCGTCAAACGAGGGCTCCACCATGGAAACAAAACTTAAAGAGGTACTGGAACCAGCGAATTGGAAATCAGAACTAACAAATCTTCCTAGGTTTCCAATAATTGCTATTGAATTAAAATGAAACACCGAAGCAACTTATTTTAAGTTATTTTCAGTAAAAATTAATTTCAATAGACAAACCAATATTAATTTTAAGTCAAATTTAACAGACAGACCAATATTTTTTCGGCAACATTTCGATTTTACTTTTTGCCTCGCTGGAAAAAGGCAATCATTCTTATTCAATGCCCGCTGGTCATGTTGTGTCCATAACATCACCCAAAACATTTGATGTCCTTAATTAGCTTAAATGAAGAATATTTGTTTCCTCCCAAAGAATAGCTTTAACCGTAAGGTCCTCTCATAGTATTTTTTATGGAAACGAATTTCGCTCGTGGGTTCTTCTTTATCCAGTTGTCAAATATATATATATGAAAAATAAACCAAAGTTACAAACTTGGTTGAAATATAATCATGTACTAATAGCATTATATGCATAAACTGAGACGTCCCCTTGAATTTCGTTTCCACAATGGATATCCAAATATGGGTGTCCCTTTTAGTAGCAATTGAAAGTTTCTATGCACAATAGTTTTTGTTTGAACAAAATATGATTTCCTTATTAAAATGTCCTTTTCGTTTTCAGAAAGATAAAGAAATCGCCCTTCTCCACGACAAGATTCATCAGTTAAGTTTGTTGATAAAGGAACAAGGTGGTGAGAAGATATCTGATACCCAGGAAACAAACACTGGGAAACAAGAGGAAGATGTACAATGAACTTCATGACGTAAAATCAGAGGTTGTTGGACCTGTTGAATTGATTAAATTATCAACCATACTTAAGGAGGTTGGATACCTTTGTTTCTGCACATCCGCAACAGTCAGATAATCAGATTGAGCTATTTTAAAGTTTATGCTATTTTGTTTATTTTTCACTGCAAGTGTGAGATTAAAAAACTAACAAATTAAATCATGATTTAGTTTAACAAAAAACAATGACTATGTTATATTTGTGAACATAAGTATTTGTTTTATGATAAAATTTATTTCACTAATTAACCTTAAAAACTAATGAAAAATTCTAAAAAGGGTAATGTTAACAATGAAGAGTTATCTCCCCTGGATGTTGATTTTCATTGATGTGGCTTAATTGAATGTGAATATCTCTGTTATCCGCTGGTGACATATCTTTTTTTCTTTTTAATCTTATTCTACTGTGTATTAACTATAAAATATATAATTTTCAAAAAAATCTTAATACGAGAAATTGATTTTTTTTTCATAAAAGAATAATATTTTACAAAAATAATCATACAAAGAAAAAGGTTATTTGCATGTCTTTACTTCATATTAGTTTCAAGTTCCTTTTTCCGACTTAGTTTACTTACATACTGCAATGGCTTAATAGAAAAACATTTAAATAACAATTATATTCCAAAGTTATCTTAAAAAGGAGTTTTTAAATTATTGTATTTTCATCATTGGGTGCCCTAACGGATGGGCCCTTTTTCGAACAATAACTGTGGTGACATGGTATTTTTATGACACAATTTGATTCAAGACATATTTTTCAACAAAATAAGACCAAATGTAGCTATTTCTTAATACCTCGATATTTTGTATCCAACCTCCTTAATAACCAGCCATACTTGGGGAATATATGTTATAAGTAAAATACATTTTAACACGCACTTATAGGAAGGCGGAGGGGGTTTCGGCTTTTGATATCATCGATTTTGTCAGTTTAAAGAGTCTGCACATACGTGATACATTATACACCGACAGGCAAAAGAAAGTACACAAGATATTAAGATATTTCAAAAAGACATTAACCAGATACCATTTTTTATTCAAACTACTGCAAATATGTGTTATTGTTAAAGTTACAAACCTTTATACATCACATGTCTCTTAAAGGGGCAGTAGCACGTTTTTACAGGGAATAAAAGGTGATGTCAGGAAAACGAAAATTAATGGTCACAATTGGAACACAATGTATTTAAACTAAATTGAGCAGTGATAATTCAAATATATAATGTAAAGTTTAGCCACGCGATTGGTTTTTCTTCACAAAATGAATTAAAGGTGTTCACACAAAATAGCCGCCAATGGATTTTATGTGAATTTTCATACTTTGTCATCTGACTAAGGATGATTGGCTTGTGTAATGGGATTTTTGACAATGTCAACATAAGGCATTTAGTATTAACTTTCAATTATCAGTGAAAATTTAAAAAAAACGTGCTACTGCCCCTTTAAATATCAAGAACATTAAAACAACCTGTGGTGTGAACTTTCTTATGCCTTGCGTTTTACATGCGAGCCTCACATGTCTTGCCACTTAAGGCTTGCTTTACAACTGCGTATCTTAAGTTTGTTCACTCACCTGCGTAATAATAAATTTTTGCCGATTATCATAATTCAACAGTATGTTATAATTTCATATACAACGAATTTTTGACATGATATAACGACATGTTGACGTAAAAGTAAGCATTTTATTGAATGATATAATGTAAAATGGTTATTGATTCTAGAACAAAACAACTCCTACGCCTTTGTGTAGTTTCTCGAATTAGTAGATATATATGGTATACCACGTGTGATGTTGAAAATAGCCACAGGACGTCACAATTGTAATAAACAATATTCTACTTGTCACCACAATGTCTTTCATGTGATTAAACGTGTGTTTTCTTTGAACTTTTCTTATTTTATGATCTATGCAGCAAAAATGTTCATGTGTACATCAATCTGATTAATTCAAATCAATCCTTCTTTCATATTTCTTTTCATTGTCACTTTTCACTCCTATATATCCCAAAATAAGCCGAGGGGAGTGGCATAAATGGGTTGATTTTAATCAGATTGTACACACATGAACATTTTGAAATACTTTCACTTGATTTCAGGAGTTAACAATTGTATTAATAATATGAACAACAACTTTAGAAGGTCCCTGTATACGACTCGCCTTTAAGGCTCGGATAGGAGGTTCAATTTAACGAAATACGAAACTGTGATAAGAGGAAGAAGTTTAAAAGTCTACCTGTCTACATATATATAGCCTTGGATAGGAGGTACAATTTTAACTCAAAACGAAACTGTGGGGGTCAGCTTCTCTAGCTTCTATTTCAATCATCACATGCACATTATTCAAGTTGATAATTGTTTCACCCATAAACTGCATAATGTTATGGTTGTATATCAAACATAAATGCAAACGCGCAAGTTCTTGCCATTTCTGTATAGTTATCTTTGCTAACCCTAACAGTGACATAGAATTGGGTACATTTAAATATTTCTATCACTTTATTCAAGTCATTTTAGTAGACAGTATGTTGTACATATAGTCAACTTAAAACACCAGAACATAAATATTTTAAATTAAGTTAATTATTTATATCAAAAGGCAACAATTAAATCCCTAAAAAACATATGCTCACCGACCTATACCATTTACAAATATTAAATGCAATTGTCGTCAAACACAAAAAGCACAGCAAAAGCTTCTGGTATATTGCAAATTGGATGTTTGCTTTTTCGGAGAACTAAACCAACTATTTAAATGCACTACATGTGACAATTATTCATATATTAACATATATATAACTATGTTTTAAAGGGGCAGTAACACGTTTTTAGCGGGAGTATAAGTTGATGTCAGGAAAGTGAAAATGAATGGTTCCAATTAAAAGACAATGGACTAAAACTAAATGGAACAGTAATAATTCATATATACACAAAGAACTTAATTAAGCACCCCCCTATTTTGTAAAATGAATTTGGGTGCTCTTGGACTATTTGGATTAATTTGATGTATTGACCACTCCAGATATAACAATTGCTTTTTTATTGACTATTTAATTGAACTTAAGATCGCTAATGAGCAAAAAAAACGAAAATATGAGAAAAACTGTGAGACTACTGAAATTTGGCCAAATATAACTATTGTCATAGGAGGAAAACTACACATTAAACTTTGGATGTTATGAATCAAAAATAACAATTTTGATCCCTAGTTGAAATTCATACGCAAAAACCCTTTTTATCATGCATGATAAGAGGCTAGCAAGACATTGAATTTTCAGTACTTTTTTCATCAAAAATTGATAAAATGCCTATAATCTTAACATCTGTAAGTAAATTTTAGATTCCTTGAGTTGAAATTGTTGACCAAACAGTTCTCCTTCCCTTAAATAATCCATTTTCTTCGACAGTGGCCAATAAATGTCTTTGTGCAGTTTTCTTTAAATTTATTTTTTGATAATTTTGTGATTTTGAAGGTTCATACTGCTTTAACGATTGACTTTTGCTATGAGGTTATTTACTAAAAAGTCATCAATTCGCTCAAGAGAATGATAATAATCACATTGCAGCAAAAAATATTGACTTTCATTTTCAATTTTAAAGTAACTTGGATTTTGACTAAAAAATACCAAGTTTTTGTAAAACCAGTTATTCAGTGACAGTGAATCATAAGCCGAATGAAGTTTTTGTTTCCACAATGCTAGATGATCGTTCTATTTAAAAATCCTTATTGTTTGATTGTTCATTTGTTTAGTTTATTATCAGCAGTGTTTTTCTGTTTGAAAAAGTGGGGGGTGCTTAATTAAGTTCTTTGTGTATATATAGCGTTACACTTTTTATAATATTAAAAAATAAATATTAAATTATCAAAAAACGTGCTACTGCCCCTTTAATCATTGTTCTCTTCAAATACGAACATAAGTTCAGTGTACACGGGAATCTATTCTCTTATGCAAAGAAACAAAAATACAGAATAGGAAAATAATCATTCGACCTTTCGCAATCGGGAGGTCTTGGAAAACTTTCAATAGTGCAAAACTTGTGGCACGAATTCCCGACTGCTTGACTACGAATCAGTTAAGTACTCTACTAAATGTTTGCGATTCAACTACGTATCCTCAAATTCATCAATTCCTGGCTAGGCGTTGGATTCGTAGACGTAATGTTGAGGGTATTAAATTATAATAAAAATTATTCCAAGATAATCATTAAAAACTTGCTGCACGAGGTTTTCGCTTTATACACACCTTTTATTTACGTCCACGAATAATCGGAAAGGGCAATAACAGGATTTCCCTCTATGAAATTAAATTTACGTATTATCTTTTGCAAATGCGAACACATTTAACATAAAAAGGTTCTTAAGTGACTTCAAAGGTATAGAAATATGTGCTTTAGTGTTTCATTTCCATATGTTTTTACAAATTCGAAAAACATGAACTTCAAAAAGTTGCTAAAGTGACTTTAAAGGGGCAGTAGCACGTTTTAGGGGGAATACAAGGTGATAAATGGTTCCTATTGATGACAATGTGTGGACAAACGTGAAGCAGTAATAAATTAAATATATAATATAAAGTTCAGCCATTCGATTCCCTTTTCTTACACAAAATGAATTAAAGGTGTTCAGACAAATTGGACTTTATATGAATCTTATAATTTGTTCTCTGACTTTGGATGATTGGTACATGTAATGAGATTATCAACAAAATACAATGAGCATTAACGTACAATTATCAGTGAATTTTATTTTTATGAAATTTTCAAAAAACGTGCTACTGCCCCTTTAAAGGTATACAGGGCTTTAGCAACAGTCTATATCATCTACATCATTACCAGTATCGATCTGCAGGTCGCATTGATTGATTCTAAGGGTGGGATTTGATGACGTTGTCGGCAGTATTCAATCATCTATTCCCACAACGCTTAGTCGGTCGTTTACCCAAACTGTCATTATTGAGATGAATGTAAGTTAATTAATTACTTTTAGATAACTCTTAATAACAATCAATAAAAATAGAGTAATACTGCTTCCATAATCTCTGGATGTATACGGAATCGGGAAAATGTCATGTCGCACTTCCATGGTATGTACAAACCTTTATATCTCCGTGATCGATTATCATAAACGAGCTACAAGCTCTCAAAAGACTTGACAATACCGAAACATCTGTTAAAAATATTACAAATTAAAATCCCTCATTTATAAAGATAAAAAAGAATATAAAATAGAAATAAGAGTAGCAAGTTTTTGGGGACAAAATGTAAGAACATATGCTTACTCCTTCATCAGGCGGAATGTAGGCTTTAATAAAGGGATAATATACCAATAATATACCAATAATAGAAGCATATTTCATAATCCAATAAACATTAAATCGAGGAACTCGAACCAGGTTTTTTTTATAGTTTGCCATTAGCATATTTCACAGTGACACGAGAGAACATTATTTCCTTACTTTAAAAAATATGCTTTATCTCGTAGCGTTTATACATGCAATGATTTTACGTTTGCAAGACTTTATATTTGAACATTAATAGGAATGGAGACAGGCGATAAATCACTTCTGCCTGTGACATGAAACACAATGGTACACTTTGCCAGCCTCTATTTTCATTTATGACACTTTTATCAATGGTGTGGGAACTATGTACAGTAGAACAAGGATATAGCGAACTCGGATATAGCAAACTCGGATATAGCAAACTCGTATATAGCATATTCCATTGTATTGAATCTGTTTAGTAATCTGTTTAATAGTCATTTACAATCCACATTCAAGTCGATTCATGACCAGCTATCAATAATCGATCACAAAGTATTACACGAGTTGTATGACATAATCGTAAATCGTGACAATGGATGAAACATAACTATTTTCACACTGTTATACTTTCTAAAGCTTCATGTTAGCTCTGTTTTCACATATTACCATGACAACAGGTGCCATCAGAAAATGAGAAATAACTCCGGTATTCATAGGGTTGGAACCCTGAATAATTTATCAGTATCGCTATCATACAATCACAGAATTACAACATGGGATTCCTTCATTGCATACACATAACTATGGTTGAATCAATTTGATAATTATTGGTTGAACCCATTACCCGTATTGAAAGTGTGCTTGCGTACAGAGGTACTTTGACGGATATTTTTGATAAGGTAATTGGAACGATTATCTGCCGAGGGAAGGTAACACGCACGTATGCAAGGTATTAGTGGATCGAAATGTACTAGGCTATTAGGAATAACTGGCATCCACTTGATATGCACGAGCGAGGTAAAACTGTTGACAAGAGATCGGCGTGTTGTCATATGGTATCTCTCTGGATTGGAACCAGGTCATTTTGAAGATGGTCACGACTGGATGAGAGAAGACGTCCAGAAATCTAGTTTGTATTCTTGGAAACGTAAGCATCCGTTATTTTGTATTTATGGTTTTATATTTTTATATTTTCATTTAGAATAGGGAACGAATGTTTACGTTTATTCGTCATTCTGAAGAATGTCACTACTGGATCAGATAAGAATCTAGTTTGATTAATTGAGTACTTATAATACATCATTTTCATATAAATTTCTCATATATATCTCATATATATTTGTTTTGCTGTAACACGAATATTTTTATATTACTTTATTTTGCTATTTCGTTTTTGTCTTTGGTGTAACACGAATATGTTGGTTAATTCTTTCAAGGTAGTTTATCATATAGATGTTATATATTTAACAAAGTACCGACATTAGTTCACATACCAAAACCATGACATGGTTCAACAAAAAGATTTGCGATGCAATGTAAAAGGATTTGCTATTTTATCCTATCTGATTGTGACCGTCAAACACTTTTAGTTGTATAAACCTCATTTTGTGATGTAGGATACGAAATGTTCGTTCCCTATTTTCAGTCTTGATAAGAAAACTCCTGTATGTTTTTATGTTTGTAGGTGGTGTTTGATAACCTCAGTTGATTTGAGTTGAGTTGATTGAAGAAAGGCTTCGCGAGGAATTAGATATTCATGGGTAAAGTGCCGGAACCAACATAGTTATTTGGTCGAATTAGAACATAGGTAAGATCAACATGTAATGACTTTATCTGCCTCTGTGGGGGAAAATGCGAAATGACCTTCATTAAGTATACAAACAGTCCAAATAAAGCTAATTTTCGTTGTATGCAAAAACATCAACAGATACTGGCCTGAAATCGGTAACACCATCGTTTTTAAAAGGCATTTTATCGGGTCACATTTAGGTAAGATTAAAGGATGTTATTTCTGCATAAGCCTTGACAGTCTGTCTTCAAAGCCATTTGGTTCGAGTGACTGGCTAAAAGGATATCAGTGCGTTTGATCGAAAAAACGTATCGAATGTTATCGAATGTATCATAATAAATAGTCAGAAGAAGATAAATGTATGTTATAAATGTTTAATAGAATTAACATAAGACTAAAATCGGAAATAAACTCATCGCATCTCATATAAACGTTATTTTCACAACCGGAAGTTGATCCAACACAACTGCAATATGGAATTTAAAAAAAAAGCCATTCCGTGAGTTGTTTCGAGTCACGTACGATAAACTAAATTAATAGTGTCATAAGATTGAGAAATATCGACTGTTGCAGGAAAGTATAATTTTAAAGCGAATAGACGTTGTGAACTGGAAGTCACGATTGTCACGATTGTGATCGAAAACCGAACATGGTAAGTTAAACGTAGTTTTGGAAAGTTGCGAGTTTAAACTGTTTGATAGGTTATATAACTTGCATCAGTGTAAATCGGACATGTGAATTGCATTCCAGGAACATATGACTGTTTGTTAGATTATAATTGAAATCAGTTTTTACTGTATATGTGCCATTTTGAGATGAATGTGTAAGATATTTTTGAAAACTCATGCCATCTATATTCGTATTAAAGCAAAATAATTTATGATGAAAATCGCTGAGTGGCTCCTAGGATATGAAATTGATAAAATGGAAGCCGACTTACATATAGAAATCATGTCAGCTTACTTTTGCACGTAGATGCCGAAGTAAATGTTTATGAACAGTAACGACTGTCCCTTTAGGAATATTTCTTTCTTCTTAACACTTGTACATTGTTGACATCACACAGTGTAGTCGATGTTCTGTGTTTACTTTCTCCTTGAGCAGCTCTGTAAGGTTAACTATGTATGACCACCCGTACACTAATCGAAAGCCTCGTTTGCTCTGTGTCGTAATGCACTATAGCACCGCGACGATAGCGATTAAATGCTCGTTTTGCATTTTTGTCCAATTAAAACTAGACAGTTGGGGTTGATCAGGATACTTGGAACTCTAAGCAGAAGAAATCCAAGGTCCGTGGAATAGATATTAATGATAGTTTATTTCCATACTGAAAGGCCACAGGCCTGTAGTACATGGGTTTTATTAGTAACACATTCTTTCTAAACATAAATGCTTTGTGTATATAAATTGAAAAAATTTCTAGTATGTGATATGTGAATATATATTTACAGGAATGACTTACATATCAACATATAACAAAATGTATATTACATCTGAATTATCTGAACAACACAAAAAGACATATTTGGTCATAATCAGGAAACTTGCATCAATCTTTAAAGAAAACATGACAGGTCGACAAAAATTTGTAGAAACTGTCGATTTTTTAGCTTATTATAGCATAATATCTTGTCAAATTATAATATTTGTTTAGCTCCTCTTGCAAAAATTGAAAGGTTGGCATTCTTGATGACGATTTATGGTAAAAAATCAGATTTTAAAATAGGATAAGTATCACGTTAATTGGATCGTTTTTTTTATGGCCAAAACCGAATAGAATGTTTTCTTTAGAAAAGCTTAGATTTACTTCAATTTTTTCATTTAGCCAGTTTTCAAGTTTTTTCTAAATAGGAGTAACCTTGCTACAGTCATAGTATAAATGTGTGTTTGTAGTCCAAGAACAAGAACAATAGCTAAATTGTCATGTCAAAATGTCATGTCAACCCTCAGACTAGACCTGGGATGTGTAAAGTATGACTCCCTGATTGCAAGTTAAGATAAACTGTGGTACAAAAGAAAGTACACACCCCATGCAGTTGCTTTTATCATAGACATGATTTTCAATAACAAATATTTTAAGTTTTTGAGGTCTTACGCAAAAACTGACAAGTGCAATAGATTACTCAATTGCAAGAGAACACGTCCACGTGTTTTTTGAATTTTTCATTTTAAAATAAATTTTTGGGTAATTTTTTTTTCAAAAAATATATTTAATAAAACAAAACTATTCAAAGGTATGTAAGTTGTATCTTATGTTAAAATCAATAAAGGTGCCTTATTCTTCACACATTTACAAGACTTCAAACATGGTGGGGGTCTGTTGATGTAAATATTGATTTTCATCCCTGAATACATTAAACAAAGATATTTCAATTAAACATCAACCAGAAAAAAAGGAAATATTTTAAAATGCTTCAAATATGTTGATAATGTGATAATCAAATGCATCACATGCCAAATAGATATTTCATAAATCGAAAATAACTGAGGTGTGTACTTTCTTTTGTACCTCAGGTTCAGTGGATGGTGTAGTGTTCTTAAAGATTGACAGGTCTAGTCTTAGGTTTACATAAATTAAACGAATAAAAGTTTCTAAGTGTGTCTTGAATTTAACTGAGGATATTAAAGTATGTAGATTTGAATTAAAAATGCTATGTATATAATAGATCTGCTAATAAATGAAGGATTATCTTTGCGACTGAATATCATTTTGTTGAATGATTCCAGACTACTTGAACTGAACAATATATGCATATATCGGAGGACTCCCCTTAAAGGGGCAGTAGCACGTTTTTTGACAATTTTATATTTTCAATTTTTCACTGATAATTGGACCTTAATGCTAAATGTATTACTTTGATAGTGTCAAAAATCTCATTACACAAGCCAATCATCCATAGTGAGAGGACAAAGTATGAAGATTCACATAAAATGCATTGGCAGCCATTTTTGTGTGAACACCTTTAATTCATTTTGGGTAATAAAAGGAATCGCATGACTTAACTTTTCATAATAATTTTGATTAATTACTGCTTTATTGAGTTTAGATACATTGTCTTAAGATTGGAACCGTTTATTTTCATTTTCCTGACATCACCTTATATTCCCCCTAAAAACGTGCTACTGCCCCTTTAAAGGGGCAGTAGTACGTTTTTTGATAATTTTATATTTTAAAATTTTCACTGACAATTGTAAGTTAATGTTAAATGTATTATTTTTACAGTGTCAAACATCGTATTACACAAGCCAATCATCCATAGTCAGAGGACAAAGTATGAAGATTCTCATAAAATCCCTTGGCGGCCATTTTATGTGAACACCTTTAATTCATTGTGTGTGAGAAAAAGGAATCGCATGGCTACACTTTAGGTTATATATTTGAATTATTAATGCTCCTTTTAGTTTAAATACATTGTCTTTCAATTGGAACCATTAATTTTCATTTTCCTGACATCACCTTATATTACCCTTAAAACGTGCTACTGCCCCTTTAATCTATGATCATATATTGGTTTTACCAAGGTACACAAGCTGGATATATTTATAGCTTGGGCCAGCCTTACAGGTCAACTGTTAGCGTAAATATTGTATAAAGGACTCCTGTCGAACGAGGGCTTTAAATGGAATTATAATAACTTTGTTACTCGTTTTGAAAACAAAAGGTAAAAGTTAAATTGTTTAGTTTCCTTCCCAAGATTTAACCTTCTATGCGGGAATACGAGCAGTTATGTAGATTTCTGTAGATTGAGACTTATTATAATCACATGGTCCCATACTTTAACGCCATATCACTTTTCCCAATAGCGAATAGTCCATAAGATTGAAATCCAAAATGCTGACTCCTTGGCATATAAGGATGATGAATTAAATAAGGGGTGATTTAATGACCCTCGGATATGTGATAAGCGCCAGTTCTTCTCTTATATAACTGGTCAATCTTACTGATGCAACATAACATATTTTCAATTTTGATTCCGATAAATATTTCATGTACATATATTTAAATTACATTGTTTATCAAAACATACCCTGATGTTAAATTTTGATACGGAACTCATATACATGTAGTCTAATTATAAAAGGTCTGGATTGTTACTGTTACATTACTGTACACTATCTATGATATAACATGGCTCAGGTGAAACATTTTGAGATAATTGCATATTTAAGAGGTAAGTACTATACCTTAAAGTACCTTACTGAAAAATAATAGATCTATAAAGTCTCGCACCTGTTAAAAGCTTTGCACCAGGCTCTCTGATGTTTGGTAATTAACGTATATCTGTGACTTAGTAAGATTTAAACCTTTATTTTTACCTATTTGAGGACTGAAACCTTTTTAAAGTAAGTTTTATTTGCTACCTGAAACAAATAAACACCTGCGTGCACTAATTAGGCAATCAGTTATAATCAGGATGAAAGTCATAAACTACCAACATCACGCAACGCCATATGTTGCCGAGCAAATATAATTTCAGTGAGTAAATACAGAAGCTGTTGGATCCATTGTAACACGTAACAGCGAATCAAATATTGAAATTCTTCAGATGTTCACCATTTAAAATTTTTCTTTGTTTGCTGTCTAGTGGTGAGTATATGCATTTTCGTATGTGTTCTGAATAGTGAAAACAATCATTAGGTTGGGTAAATCTCATCGCCTGTTCTGAGAAATTTTAACTAATTTATGTTAGAGATAAAATATTTAACAATGTTATCTGTATTTATATTCTTGCCATTTCTGTAGCGCTACTTTGTTGATATTGACACTTGTTGCTAAGGTAAGCAATGCATGGGTTTGTTGAATACGTTATATAAACCTAATTTGGTTAACAATGTTTTTGTAAATAGATCCAAATGTTTTTGTGTTTTTAGACAAAACATTGGAAATACTGTGAATATTTAAATAGAATGGTTCCATCAACCAAGATTTGCTCATTATCAAGACCACCCAAATCTATCCGCAACATAAAACATGTATGAGGTAATGCTATTATTGTTCTCATTTACAGTGAACTGTTCTGGTCTGAGATCTTCCAAGAACGACGGAAATGCTTCCTAAATACAAGTAGGAAATGAGAAATGAAAGCTTAAGATGTGAATTGCCTCATACGTTTCAGGAAAATTGTGAAACGTGGGTGGTACAGAAGAATATGTACTGGTGTCCTAAGCGAGTCTTCTGAAGGTCAGGAACAAAGGTCAACATTACAGAGCGGAGGTTAGAACAGCTGTCGTGGACATTGCCATCAGATAGGACCAATGGTTTTCAGACACAGTTGTTAATGGAAAATCGTTATACCATTGATGGATCGTGACAGGAATATAGCGATAGTGCTTCTGAGGATTCCACCCTTATCTCTGCGAGAAGATTTCAACAACGCGTCAATGATATTTAGTCGTGGCACAAAGTCTCATGTTCTTCTTGATTATCGAATCAAAGTAGAATCTTGTACATGACCGGTAAAAGTGACCGATAACAAGTGTAAGAATGGAAATCGCATGATGCATGCTTATCTAGTGCTCCAGGCAGAAAAGTGTAACTAACGAACCTAATGAACGGCATGGGCACCTTTGCAAATGTGACAACGTGATCCGAAATCTTTAGCATTAAACACCATTTGATACCTTTGGCGATTCTTCTTGTGGTCTTACAAATTGTGTTAAAAGTGTACCGAAAGATATTTATTACTGCAAGTGTTGCGAAGTCTATGTGCATTATCATTCCCAGATGCAGTTTGTGTTTGGAAGATTCGTCGACGATCATTATAGATGGTGTCAATGATATTATACTTGGCAACAAATAAGAGTCACAGCTGCTTCGTGTGGGTTATATGAGATTGGACCACAACCAAAGACGCCAAGTGTTTTGCAAAAGTACAACTTGTAAAGATCTAGCAGAATGGATTGAATATTGAGACTATCGTTGTAATACTGACAAGATATTGATCCACTATAAATCTGGATCACAGCAGAGAAAAGTATCTTTTTGCTGCGGTATATAAAATTGGTCAATGTCGTTGGCTTTAACACTCTTTTAAGACCTTGAATGTAGGACAGTGAATTGATATATAAGTTGACATTCTCAAAAGGAAGTTATTCGAGCCGTTAATATGATGCTTTAAAATTGGACACTAATACTGACCACAATAAGGCAGATGCCACGCTTCTGCTGATTTGTATAGATATTGATGGTGCCTCTTGAACAGAGATCTTTGAATCCTTGGACACTACTTCCTACTAAGAACCCAGAACTGCCAATATGATGCTCTGCTATGTGACACTAATACTTATAAGTGTATCAACTGGAAGTGAGGGAACTGACCTCAACCTTTTCGGACTGTTCCCCATGACGGGAGACTGGAACGGCGGACAGAGCCTACTGACCGCTGTCCAGATGGCTATAGATGAAATCCACGCTCGGGATGATATCTTACCTGGCTACACCATCAACCTCACCTGGAAGGATTCCAATGTAAGTTGGTTTACATTTCATTCATATATCATATTACAGGTAGCGTCATATTACTCTTTCTTATAAAACCAAATGGGTTGATGTCAGAAAGTTATTGCAAGACCGTCAAATTCTTTTCCGTTTGAATAACAGAACTTATAAATATTTTCATTTTGTTACATTAACTGATATGTATTTTGAAGACAATAACGTTTGAATTTAGAATTGTTATAAATTATATTGATTGCACATATAATTTCATATAATTTTGATGATGTAAATAAAATATGAAGAATATGTTACAAAACTTTTCTTCATATCTTTGCCAGCTGAAGATGAACAGCAGTTTAAATCAAAATCATACATCTTACAAATTAAAATCATAAAGTACACATATGCGACGGTATACTACGTTTTTAACAACAACAAAGCTATATTGAGAGTAGAAATGTGCTATTCAAAAGAAGTCTGTACATAGTTTTTCGAGACAAATATTGTCTAAGTAAATCCCTTTCATCATTTGCATACGTTGACACCAACATTGGCAAACACACCATTACCAACTTAACCAATGGCCTTGAAACTTATCGTAAAGAGATCATTGTTAGTAAGTAATGTTGTCAATTAACGGTTTACTGGTTTAGATAAGAGAAGTACTCCAGTGACAGCAACTGTGACATTTTATTGCAACAAGAGATTCAACAATAACAAGTTTTTAATGAACTTGCCTCCATAATGTCTGGTTTAAGCGATCATCAAACGACTTGTGAATATTTGCAGCGGTCATCAAAGTGCCATGTAAACAAACATTATCCTACACCCATTTGTAAAGCAAATAATGCGAACAAAGTTAATGTCGATAATGACATGTGAATGGCGATCGTGCAGACAATCGTATTACTTGATGATCAGATAGATGTTCGTGCTCAGAAGTTACTTTAATTGTGTTATGTTGCTAGTGATGATCTAATGTGCAAATTTGAAATGTGATTTTATGTCGCAAGTAAGGTTATCTTTGTTGACTAATGGCACTTGCTAATTGTGCTCATCAAACGTTGCAGGTTAAACGTTTACAAATAATATAATGATGTAATATAGTGATGATGTGCAAATTTGAAACGTGATTTTATGTCGCAAGTAAGGTTATCTTTGTTGACTAAGGACACTTGCTTACTGCGCTCATCAAACGTTGCAGGTTAAACGTTTACAATTATTATGTCATTTTCCTTCTCAGCTATGTCACGGACTGGCCCAACAAATCTCGCCCTAAAACTATCACTTATTTCCTCGAGAGGTGTAGAAATTCAAGCGAAAATTCAAGTTTCATCGTATTTCAAAACAATACGTTCATCATTATAACGCACGCATTATAACGCACTTTTGTGAAAAAGGTAATAGTTTGGTTGCTTTTGATTTCACAAAAACACATTAAGGAAACAATTAACATATAGCATATTCATCAGTTTTTTTTATCTTTAAAATGTTAATTTAAAAAAAACCAGAACACGTGATATTACCTTATGTCATAAATTATCAAAATAATTATCTTTTCAATAACTTGATAGGGGTAGTACCCAGTACCCAGTACCCAGGGTAGTAGACGTCCCATTGAAATAAAAGTATATATATATTTTAGATTTATGATTTATATAGAAAGACAACACATTTTCTCATTTTAAATAACGATTTGTGTTGCAAGTGTAACGGAGGTTACGGAATCAAGGAGATGACGGACAGCCTATCCCAGGAACCAACTAAGCTAGTTTTGTTGGGCGGATCCTGCTCCGGGGTGTCTAAAGCAACAGCTCAGGCCTCGCACTACTGGAACCTGGTCCAGGTCAGTGTGACTTTTGTGTTTATTTGTTTGTGGTGCATCATTATTTCATCAAGTGCAAACATATAATCACATTGATAAACATAGTAAAATGCGGACTATTTTGGCAAAGGTCATTCTCTCCCCACAGAGGCAGATCAAGTCATTTTGATTAAGCCTCTGTTCTATTACGCCGAAATCCGTGGGTTCCGGCAGTTTCCCCTGGCGGAAAAAAATCCGCATCACATTCAATTTGGATTTCTTTATCAAATGACAACGCTTCTCGCATGGAAAGGGTGGTTCATATCACAATTCTTTTGCCATCATTTAGTAGCCAAAATGCTGTTTTAAGAACAGCGTCGCTGATTGCACAACTACTCTTGATTGCCTCCAATCATGCATCTCCCATTCTATCACACAAAGTCGGCGTAATATTACAGAGGCTAAATCAACATGACTTGATCTGCTTCTGTGGGAGAGAATGGGCAAAGGTACAACGAGAGGTGACAATGCAGCAACAAATGCAAACAAAAGAGACATATAACATATAGTAAAATACGTTCAGTTAAACAAATGGTGACAGTCAGACCGGAACCAACGAAGTTTGTGTAGTTACAAGAAGAGATGGCATGTATTTTCTCGATATTGTAAATTTTATCATT
Organism: Steromphala cineraria; assembly: GCA_916613615.1. Taxonomy (NCBI): domain Eukaryota; kingdom Metazoa; phylum Mollusca; class Gastropoda; order Trochida; family Trochidae; genus Steromphala; species Steromphala cineraria. Next base: position 61,442,492 of record OU744725.1, on the reverse strand, counting down.
TCAGTTTTGATCTTATCGAATTGACCTTATTGATATGATCTTATTATGAAAAGTGTAAATTTGACGATCGTTATAAGGAGATTGAGTACATCATTTCTACTCTCAGAAACCCAAATATGATTTTTGTGTCTATATCAAAATTGATATCTGTTTTTGTTTTTATCCATGTTAACAATTTATTCCAAATGTTTTTAGATTTTGACAGTCATAAAAGAAGTGAAGTAAACTTTCGGATGCAGTGTTACAAAATGAACATAAACGTGGGATTTCTTCTCTATCTCATTATTGCATCTTCGTTGTTGTCTGACTATACTAGCATATTGAATTACCTGATTCTTGCTTGATTTTATATCTATCGGTTATTTAATTACCTGGCTCTTGCTTGATTTTATATCTATCGGTTATTCCGACTACTAGCATATTGAATTACCTGATTCTTGCTTAATGTTAGATCTATCGGGTATATCTATAGTCGAGTTGTGGCGATACAGACAAGTCAAGATACGATTCGATACGATACATGTCATGAAACACTATTTTCATGGTATTTGATAACAAATCCCCAACTACTTAGACAAAAATCGAGATTTTTTGGTTAAATAAGCATTTATCAACGATACAGATATCGTACGTATCTTTACGCAGGCGTACCAAAGAAAAAAAATCGAAACACTGCCAAAAGCAGAGAAACGTACACATACATGCACGACATATCATCACTAAATAAATACATAAATCACTAAATACCATTAAATTACCGTAACAGCAACATTAAAGCAACGATTAGCAAGTTATACGAGCGAGTTTTCAGCCGATGGGGTAACAGTATAATGAAATAAGAAAGTTAATAAATAAACGTTAAAAATATTACATAAAAAAAGAATAAAAGAAAGAAATTAAATGTAGTTTTCATTTTCAAAAGGAAAAAAACCATCGTGATTATTAAACCTTTTCAATTCATCAAATGTATCTTCCTTTTACATAATGTTGAAAAAGGCTTTGGAGATCAAATAACTATTTGGAAACAATTTGGTGTAATTGATTTTTCATGAAAATCTAGCCTGATGCGTGTTTGAAATAAAAGTATTTCAATATTATTGGTATCAATTTTTTACCCAAAATGAAATTTTTTAAGCAATTATGGTTCTTCAATTTTCAGCTCACGATCACCAAACAAAAGACTATCGCAACAATTAATAATTCCTTAGAAATGTTATTGACTAATCATAGATTCGTCTCAGAAACTCCGTGATGGTGTTAATGGCGAACATATGCTTTTAATAGTGAATTTCACACCGTGGCCATCAAATATGAATTGCTTCATCTAAATTAATCATTATAATAGATGTTACAAACGTGCCATGCCAGTTTAGGCTTATGTACATATGTATATATTAAACAATGTTACAAACCACTGTTAATGTATATTTGCTAACGTTCTAATGAATGTTTTTCTTTAAATATATCTGACCCTGTCTGTGAGCTAAATTTTAACAAATATAGATTTCTTTGGATTGTTGCCGTCGACAATAAAATTGAAATTGTTTCTTAAAGGGGCAGTAGCACGTTTTTTGAAAATTTATTTTTGAATTCTTTTCGCTTATAATAATTGTACGTTAATACTCAATGTATTATTTTGATAGTGTAAAAACTCTCATAACACAAACCAATTAGCCAAAGTCAGAGGACAAAGTATGAAGATTCACCTAAAATCACCATGGGCGGCCATTTTGTGTGAACTCCTTTAATTCATTTTGTGTAAGAAAACGGAATCGCATGGCTAAACTTTTCATTATATATTTGAAATATTACTGTTCCACGTAGTTTAAACGCATTGTCTTTTAATTGAAACCATTAATTTTCATTTTCCGGATATCACCTTATATTCCCCCTAAAAACGTAATACTGCCCCTTTAAACAATATAAAAACTTGAAACATACAAATTAATATTCCGTTACCAGTGAAATTACTTATTCAAGCAAGAAGGAAGATCTAAGGAAGAAAGACATATTTCATTTGGTCCCAAAACAATGAATTTGTGATAAGTTTGAATAAAGAATCAATTCTGTCTATATCATCATGCCAAAGTACGAAATGTTGCAGGACTGACTTGACGGGTGAATCATACGTTTAACACAATGTATATAAATATGGTCAACAGATTTTATTTTAGGTCATACTTGTATGGGCTAATACAAAACCTGGTGATCTATATTTATTTAGATTTGGTTTAACAATGATTTTTGTATACAAAAATATAAGTATTTTAGGTCATACTTTAATGAGCTAATACAAAACCTGTTGATATAAATTATTTAGATTTGATTTAACAATGATTATTTTATACATTGAGTTGTAGTTGAAAGGATCAAAATGAAATCAATCATGCAATAAAACTTAGTAACACCATTTGTTGAACATATCTTCGATCACCCTGTTTAAAGTCAGCTGGGAGGAACCTTCCATTGAATTAGTTTGTGTCTCGAAAGTCAATTTTGTGAAATGTAACGTTTTATTTTGATATTTGTTACTCAGTTCTGAAGTATGAAATATTTTCGCCTCAATGTGCATACATTTATTACATATGCCTCAGCATCCACTAGTTGTTTTACATTGTCATGTTTTAACCTATTATTGTTATTTATCTTATATACCTATATCTATAATATATTTGAATGACCTATGTGTCTCGTAGGCCTTAGTAGGCCGGCAGGTGTACTTTTATAAATGTATCAATTATGCTGTAACCTGTATTGTACAATCCCGGTGACACAATAATAAAATAATGTCCTTCTTCTTCCATATTTCCCCTGCCAGGTATCGTATGGGTCGGCGTCCCCCTCCCTGTCCAGCCCGAACGTCTATCCCAGGTTTGTCCGGCTCATCTCCCCGGACACTGCACAAAGTCCGGTTCGAATCCAGATCTTCAAAGAGTTTGGTTGGACTAAAATAGCAACACTTTGTGAATCAGACGAATTATTTACATTAGTAAGCTCTTTTCTCTAATTTCAGTAACGATATATAAAACATATTTTTTTTCTTATAATGAATTTAATTCAATTTGATATCGACAAAACAATTTTTTAACAGAAAATGTGTTTGTTTGAGTGGGCACTGGCATTCTCGAAAAAGGCTTATAATGGAGAGAATACGACTGTATATGACAACAACCATATGTTGCGATGTGTGTTATCATGCCATATTGTTGTCGTTGCCATTTAGACTTAATTAGGACATTGTCGTCTCCTAGGCCTCTTGTTCAGACCATAACTGAAATTGACTGTAATTTATTATGTAATAAACATATTTTATTTATGTTGCATTTTTGATGAAATCCATAACTCTATATCTCTGGCCACAAAGTTTGAGTAAAAGACGCTACGCCCATGAGGTTATCATAAAATCTAAGTAGTATATATTTACTTCTCATCAAGTCATAAGAAGGCAGACAATGAAAAAAGATAAACACCTACTACATTTTGATTACATAAACTCCTATGACACATTCTATTTCGTGTTGGACACCAGGTTAACACCGATTTCTTAGAAGCCTTGTACGAAACCAACATCACTGTGCTTACATCACTCGAGTTCCGGGATAGCGCTTCCCAACAGCTCAAGAAACTCAAGGTATCTTATGGTGCAGAACAAACATATCAAAGGTTTTAAATGAAATACCGTTTTTCCTCTAATAAGCACCCGGGCGCTTAATTTTTCAGCACCCCCCGGCGCTTATTGGAAGCCCCGCGCTTATTTCTTTCATAGAAAATTGAAGTTAGACAGTACTTTACAATGAATATCTGTAAAATGTTTACTAAGGAACATTATTTCAATGATTTGGACCCGGCGCTTATAAGGGGCCCGCGCTTATTTACTCAACTACCAAGGACCCCCCGGCGCGCATAGAGGCCCGGCGCTTATTGGAGACCCGGCGCTTATTAGAGGAAATACGGTACATGATTATTTTTCCGACAAGATTCCTTTTGATTTATTTTATTACTACGAAATTTTCGTTGGAATTTTCTAATCAATTTTTGTATTTGTTGATTTTATTATCATGGTTCCTTTTTTTCTGTAGAACGTTACGCACTGTTGTTGAAAAATAGATCGTATTTCAATGAGATTGACATTTATAATTTGCTTTATCAAGTTTTAAAAGCATTGTTTAGAGTTGCATCATATCCCATGTTAGCATTGTTCAGTGTTCATATGAATTAAATTATTTTCCAGAAATTTACAAACCAAGTAATAATTATTCACGGAAAATGCTCTTACAATAAGTAGATTAGCATTTGTGAATTTGTGAATCGTCCACTTTTCTTATTTTGAAAATCCAATGTGATCTTATATGCAGGATTTATGGATTTTTCAGGAGAGCGATGCACGTATCATTGTTGGAGGATTTTATGACACCAAGGCAAGGCATATTTTCTGCGAGGTAAGAAATTTAAAAATTTAGTATGAAATCAATGAAATTTAATGCAATTTTAGTTTTCAATGAAGACGGCATTTCGTGTTTATCGACATATTTTAATCCTTGTTAATGCCTGCAGTAGCAAGTCAAAAGTTTCTAAAAATTATGTTTGTAAAAAATGACCTTTTGCTTTTTCGTTTCAGAGTTTGAAAATGAAGCTCGTGTATCCTCGAGTCGTATGGATATTGATAGGCTGGCTTGACCCCTATTGGTGGAAACAGGATGACCCGGAAGTAAACTGCACACAGGAGGAAATGGCCGAGGCAGTAGAAGGTTCCATATATACAGGAACACTTAACCTTGACCCAGATGACACTAAAACTATCTCAGGACTTCGACCATCAGAGTTTGTACAGCGACATAGAATGAGAAATAACAATATTCGTTTGACAGGAGATGGTATTGCGTCACAGGGATATGACGTCATGTGGACGATTGCCTTGGCTTTGAATGCTACGATGACGAAGTTTGCGGAATCTGGTTGGTGAAACGAAACTACTATTCTCTCCCCTTAAGGCTCTTTCATCAGCTATAAGTTTGCGCAAAACCTCTGTTAATACTCACACTCTCATAATACTTCAGCGTCGAAGATATGCAATGCGAATACTCTTTTTAATCAATTTAATGAGATTGACATTTATCATTTGTTAAATTTTGACATAAATAACGCCTTAGTAGTTTTTAGTATGTTGCCAAGGATTTTATCAGTTGTAGATTGAAACATATCTAGTTTTTGGCTAGGGATTATCTCTCCACAGAGCCAGATCAAGTTATGAAATGTTGATCTAGTCTCTGTTCTTATTTGACAAAATTCGTGGGTTTCGACAGTTTCCCTTGCGGAAAAATATGTACCATAATCCATTCGAATTTATTTAGCAAATGACAACGCTTCTCGCATGGAGAGGGTGGTTCAAATCACAATGCCTTTGCCTTGATTCAGTAGCCAAAATCAAGAAGAGCGTGGCTGATTGCACAACTTATATTGACCAATCAGGCATTTCCCATTCTATCCCTCAAATTCGGCGAATTCGAACAGATCTGCCTCTGTGGAGAGAGAATGTTGGCTTGATGACATCTGTATGGTTCTGTGAGTTTATAACAATGTTTGCAGCTACTGTTTCTACTTGCCCTAGGTAGTGGAAAGCGACTTGAAGACTTCACGTACAGGAACCAGTCAATGAGAGACATGCTGTACGCCGAGATGTTGAATGTGACATTCCAAGGCCTTATGGGAAGGGTCAGTTTCAAGCCTAATGGCGATCCCGTAGGGTACCTGAAGGTGGAACAAATACAAGGTAAATGCCATGTTTGCATATAAAACAGGATATACGGAAGAAACATAAATCATAAATGTCCTTTTGCCTTGGAACACTAATCAAACAACGTCCCAACGATTAGATTCTCTTGGTCAAAAGTTTCCAGTTATTTTATAAATGTTTCAGCGGGAAATATAATCTGTACCGTACGATTGATTATACTTATCTCGGTTGCTTAATATTCCATTTGCGTTCATTATAAATTCCAAATATTTTTTATATTCCACTCTTCACTCACAAGAGTAAATTTTGTGTAAAGGCCGTAAGACCCAATCTACTAAGTGGTATAACGTTTGTTACATTTGAGCTACCATTTTCAGTTTGCAATATTAACAGGCACAAAAGAAACTGTTCAAAGAAACTTACGAAATTATTTATGGCAGTGTTTTCTTCTACTCCTGCTTCGCCAATAGTAAAAGCGAAGTATTTTTGTTCTTGCGTAGTAGTGTAGCTACAGACGTACCGAATAAAAGTTGGAAATAATATAATTCTTCCCACTAAAGTATGACTGTTTTTTTATGAATACATTTTTTTATTCTGTATTCGATATAGATTCTTATGTCGTCGTCAAACAAATGCTTTTCAAAGATAAATTATTTAAAAAATGAATTGTTATGGATAAACAACTTCTTTATTCTGTATAGGCGACGTTCCGATATAGATTTTTATGTCGTCGTCAAACAAATACCGTTTAAAGACAAATTATTATTATGAATTAAATTATTATGGAAAATCAAAATTCTTTAATCTGAGTGTATATGCGACGTTTCGATATAGATTATTATGTCTGCGTCAAACAAATGCCGTTTAAAGAAATCTATCCCAGTGGACATAGAGTCGATAGTAGCGTGTTAAGAGGAAATGTCCAAGTTTTTTTCAGTAGAGGCATCGATAAGAGAAAGATACATCATGAATGAAAACTCGGCAAAGAAATTTCTTCATACCAAGTACCAGGGCATCCTTCCACAACACAACCTTTACTAAGGTTGAAACTCCCAATCTTTAACATTGCACTTACCTTACCTAAGGACACGATCACCTTAGTGTTTTGTGATAGGAGGCCCTGAAGATTTTAGATTATTATCGGAGGGAGTGTCTCATAATAATCCACCGAGTGTTCACGGCCTTTTATGTAAGCTTGTGTGAGATTTAACAGAAATATGCACAAGTCATATAACGCTTTCCTGAGTGTTACAATTTGTTTATTACCGAACCTGTTCTATTTTAATCGCAATTAAAAATCCATAAAATGTACTGAAACTCTTTCACCGGTCAGCTACATTGACAACATGAAAAGTTGGTGTATGATATTACAAACGATAGCATACGTGAACTCGTGCTGCAACAGTGGTTACTAGGCAAAAGGGATATATATGTACACAAGTACCTATATGAAAAGTGTTTTACTTCTTATCTATTACAAATGGGATACATATTTTTACATGTTGCCCTTATTGATCACACAAATACTATCAAACTAAATATTACGTTGATTTCAGAGGGTGTTCGTCAAACAATCTGCTATCTGCATGAGACTGATGTTAGTAACCTAAATCTCTCTTTGATTCGTTGGAAAAGTAAGTAGTTGTTTTTACTCAACCTTTGTATGTCTATTTCATGTAACAATCTCACTGCGATCCGTTGTTGTGTATTATAATATTTCTTCAAGGGACAAGTTGCATGTAGTGTCTATCATCGTATTTCAAAGAAAAAGGTTGACTTAAATTTACATTTATATTCTAATATATTTAGTCTTCACATGAATTGAGGTGTAAAGGTGATATTTACATGGGGTACATGATAAAATAAATATCGCGCGGTTGCTTCAAATGTATTAACAGAACATTAATTCGCCGTTAAACCTGCAGATTCCATGTGTGAAAATTTTACACTCAAATGTTGAAATTTACATGTAAATTTTAATTGTATATGATAATACAATACTCTATTAATCAAACAGTAAATTATTGTAAAGTAGAATTATTGTTGTCTTAAACAATCTATCTCATAATTTTGTTATATACAAGAAACGCTAAAACTATTCCACTTTCACCATTTTATAATATTTAATCAATATTTCACAACATTTTTAGCAAATGTTGCTAAATAATTATTCAATTTGTCGAATTCTTAAATTCACATCCCCGTTGATAACGACATTTAAAATTGTCTTGATGACGTCATCACGTATATTACAGGCGGGGTGACCCCTAGAGACGGGGTCGTGACCTTCAACCTGACATTGACGGTGTCCCCTGTGTTACACGGCTGTATGGACGGGCTGGCTGTCCTCGGCATCATCCTCGCCCTCTTCTTCCTCGCCTTTAACATCGTCAACAGGGACATCAAGTAAAATATACTACTCAAAAGAAGTTAAGGAACACCAAAGTAGTAATATCAGTTGCACTAACTTTAAATGTCAACACCTCAAAGAGAAGTGCTTTGTTAGAAGTTTTGATCATACCCACATGCTTACATGACATTAGGCTTCCGATTTTAAAACTTTAAATGTTTTTTTGAAAATTTGATTTATTTTAGGATTATGGAATTTTAAAACACATTCATTCAGGAAAATGTTTTCATCAAGCTACTAACAGGGACATCACTTTCAAAGCGACTTTCATTTACGGCACCTGCCTTGTTTCTATCATCAAAACGCAATACAGAAACTGCATGACTCTCAACAATTGATTCCGCTATGTCAGTTAGATAGTGTTTATTTCAGAAAAAAATAACTATAACCTATCGATGGGTTATTACCTATATAGGGGACAATATACAAGTGTTCCTTAGATTCTTTTGAGTGGTATAAATCTCTTCATAGACAATACTCAACCTCATTAAAATGAGATCATTTAATGCTCTATGTAACACAGATCTGCGTAACGTAGTTCAGAAAATTAAGATCGGTTTTAATGAGACTTATAAATGCTGAGCATCATTTGTAAGATCATCATTTTCAGCACTACATTACACAGATAAGTCTAACGTAGTGCAGAAAATAAAGATCTGCTTTAATGAGACTTATAAATGCTTAGCACTAATTTTATGAAGAATATGATTTTCAATGCCCTTGCTCTCACTATCTGTTCATAGAAAGGCTACTCAAACCATTACTCCGGTCCTCCGTACCCTGATTTACAAGTCAATGATTTCCTTGATTCTTTTTCATAGCGCTGATAACTCATCATGTTAATGTCCCGGTGATTTCATGCAAACAAGTACTGGTGTCCAACTTGCTTGTAAGATATAAATGAGCAACGCGCAGGCGAAGGAACTCCAATACAACTGACCGATTATTTCATGAATGTTATGAAAATGTGTAAACGATTGTATATGTAATGTACTAAAGGCCTGAAGCCTTTTGAGTAATGAAATAAAGATTCGATACAATTGACGAATTTTACAGTTTGAAACAACGTCGGTGAAACTTAATCGAGTTCAACCAATCAACATTCTGTAATTCTTGATACTGCTACACTAAAGAAATAGCGGGAGTTATTTCTGTGGGAAATTTAAGTTTATATTTTGAGTGTATTTTTTCATTCCTATCGGACTATAATTATGTTATAAAACATACATAAAATTTACAATTCAAAGTTCAAGTACCATAAACGGTTGAGAGTAACTAATATGGATCATTTGTATTTTCAGATTCATCAAACTGTCGTCACCACGACTCAATAACGTGATTCTTGTTGGATGTATCGTGGGCTACATAACAGTATTTATTGACTCCAGGGACCCTCGTATATCATGCCAGGTAAGGTCAATATATTGGTAGCATTTTCAAACTTTCGTGTTAAATTATCATCACTTTTAAAAGGAAATGATTCATTAATCCATTCTGTACAAATGGTCAGTATAAGTATTCCAGGGTGAAATCATCTTCCTACGCAGAGCCTAAACGGCCAGTTTCCAAACTGTCATTTTATGACTTGCTGCAGAGATTTTACTTTTCTGTGCTGCTATAGTGCCCCTACAGAGTAGAGAGCAAGCGCAGAAAACTCAAGGCTATGCAGCAAGGCATAAAATGACAGTTTGGAAAGTGGCATTTTAGGCTCTGCGTAGGAAGATGGGGTGAAATTGACAGCACAGGAAAATATGTAAATGAAGCGTTCATAAAATGTTTGATTTCACGACAATGTAAACCAAGCTGTGCAGTTATGGGAGACGCTTTGCTTAAAGGAGAATGTTAGAAAAACAATATATTTTGTAGGAGTAGAATTTAAAAAACACGTTTCACCCCAAAAACCGGCAAATATTTCATCCTTATGTCATTATACAAAGGACATAAAAAATAAAATTTAATTCATTTTCTAAAATATATCATATATAATAGAAAGGACAAAATCTAAACTCTCTCGGAATATCATTTCTCTACACCGTATTTTTTATTGCATTCAATTCTCCTATTCTGAAAAGTGTTAAAAATCTTCTTAAATCTTTATTGCGAATTACCAACAAATATGTTTCCATTTTAAAGGATGTTTTCACAGATGAGTAGAAATCCAAATTTAAATGTTCATTCAAGACAGAAAGAGTGAGTGTTACAATATTTAACTCTCTGAGCGAATTGTTTGATGAATATATCAATATCAACAATGTTTTGAAACTCCCACGCATAATTAAAACCATATGTACATATTATGTTTCTGATATTCGTAACCCATGATTTACGATCATTTTCGTCAAGGTAACATTGTTTCGTGTATCTATTTTCATCCATACACAATAATTTACACTAGAATTTAACACATCTTATAACTATATTACAAAAACTATTTTGATGTCCACATTCCGATATATTTGATACTTACACCAAGAATAGTATGCCCAAAAACTATAATATGTTGAAATTGTCAGTGTAACGTTATCAACTATCCATTTTTCTGTGTTCTTTAAACGCCTCAATTACGAAAAACAATCATCTCTGTTTTAGAAAAATTACCCTCAAACCCCATTATGTACAAAATTTGGACAAAACCTTTTATTTACTTTTGCAATGCTAAAACAGTATCAGAAAACAAACAGAGATCATCAGCATAAAGTAACAAAGAAGTTCGGCATTCAGTATTCAAATTGTTCAAATCTACAAAATTATATATGATTTTAGTCCATCGAAACTTGTCCATCGCTTTTTTTTCGTGTAGGCTTTAAAAGACGCAGTGATAAGGTGATACAAAGTTTATCTAACAACATTAAGTTTTTCTATTTCTGTTGATTTTGTACATGTTGAATAATAAACACTAATCGGAAAACATCCGCGTCATCACATAACTTTTGCATGAATCTCTAGACCAGAAATACATCTAATTTTTTTTGGCTAAACGAATAAAACTCTAAAGTATTTCTAAATTACAGAGTGTCCACTATACCTTCTTCCTGGGCTGGTCTCTTGCATTCGGTGCTCTCTTCTCTAAAAGCTGGCGAGTTCACATGATCTTCACCAACCCGAAACTACACCAGAAGGTATGTGACGTTATGAATTGTTGGATCTTATGCGATGATTAGATCTTTAATCTTCCACTGACGAGACACACTGACATGAAAACTTTGATTCATTTTTAAAAATTGTTTTTATTGTTCCCAGATGGTTACACAGCAAATATATGTGTGCATATTGACATCAAAACAAGGTGTGACATAGATTAAGCAATATATATAAGGTACAGACATCATAGTTGGTTGTTGAATAATGTCTTTGATTCATGTTCTGGGGCGGTAAGGTCTCGGCAGTATAACATAATTTCACGAATTTATCATTAACATTATTAGAGCATTAAACGTGAAAAGCATAAGATGAGTCTTAAAGTAAACATCAATTAAAATTTGTACCCCATGTTTGCCTTTTCATCCTGATAAACACCGTCGTCTCACGCAGGAAACGTTGTTATTAAGAAAGATCATGTTTGTAAAATGATATATGAGTTGATTAAGGACTATGGGGATACAGTCAGCATCAACTAATTGTTCACTGATACCCATAACAGAGAAGGTATCTTCATTTCACACAGATGAATTACCTATTCAACAACTCCTCTCATTACCTTTCATGGTCTTTTTCAGAACCCTGTAGGTTTGAATTTGAGCGTTCATAATGACATGATCGCAACTAAAGCGGCGTGAAAATCAAAATAACTTAAATCATGCAGACATTTCTTCTGTAATTTAACTGTGAAATGCATGGATATATTGTTTAGAAAATATAGTAGCCCTAACCATCATGTGTTTTGCATTAAAGTCTATACTTTATTGCAAAACACATGATGGTTAGAGCTACTCTATTACTTTTCTAGTATGTCGATTTTTACGCGTTTAAGTTATTTCTACTCTAAATATAAACATATTTTGTAAATCACATCCGGCCTCAAATTGAAAATCCTCGATCAGGGCCATACCTACATGTAGTGACGTTATGGTTCATTGTTTCGTGACGTCACTCAAAAACTATACTTTATTGCGGAATAAAGGGTGAGCGGCGCCTTTTAACTTCACGGGAACAATACTAGTAGAAATTACGATAACGGTATTATTTAAACTATAAAGATTGAAGACTGTTGACTTAGACTAACCTTTGCTCATCCACCCAGTACACGTGTACTTTTGCATTTCAGCTGATGCAGGTCATCACGTACCTTCCCTGCAACAATTATCATATCATGATTGTATGTATTAAGCGGATAAAGTACACTGCATTCCTGTTTCGATCATGCATTATGCATTAATGCATTTCAGTTTAATGTAAGTCTGTTGAAGGATGGATACTTGATGCATATAAGTCTTTGTTTCAGCAGATAAATATTCGCTCATGTAGCAGGATGGATACTTGATGCATGTAAGCCTTTGTTTCAGCAGATAAATATTCGCTGATATAGCAGGATGGATACTTGATGCATGTAAGCCTTTGTTTCAGCAGATAAATATTCGCTCATGTAGCAGGATGGATACTTGATGCATGTAAGCCTTTGTTTCAGCAGATAAATATTCGCTGATATAGCAGGATGGATACTTGATGCATGTAAGCCTTTGTTTCAGCAGATAAATATTCGCTGATATAGCAGGATGGATACTTGATGCATGTAAGCCTTTGTTTCAGCAGATAAATATACGCTGATGTTGCAGGATGGATACTTGATGCATGTAAGCCTTTGTTTCAGCAGATAAATATACGCTAATGTAGCAGGATGATACTTGATGCATGTAAGCCTTTGTTTCAGCAGATAAATATACGCTGATGTTGCAGGATGGACACCTGATGCATGTCAACCTGTGTTTCAGTTGATAAAGGACACGCACCTGTTCCTGATGGTGGGAGTCCTCCTCGTCTTTAACCTCGTCATCCTCCTCTGTTGGTCCATCTTCGACCCCGTCACTGTGAGACTTATACATCACCACTATGAGGTGGGTTGTGAAGCTGCGTACCTAAAGTTTGTTCACTTGCTTGTGTATCTCAGTGCAAATATCATGTTATTCGCTATTCGTTTTGACGTCCATGAACTAAATCCAGGAGCTCTTACAAAAGATCATCAATTGTCCATGTGTAAAATAACCATTCCCAAACCATATTTCGGGTTCGTCTTGTCACTGCTGACTTTCGATATTTGGCATGGGGAAATAGACAGATAGTATCATATTTGTAAAATTAAGATTTTCTTAAATTTGTATTAAAATATTCCATGTAAACTTTGTAAGACAATAATCAGATTGATTACATTGTCTTAGTACAAATTAAAATATAAGACTTAATCTAAAGCTGTTGGTCACTTATGAAGGATTTTGCAGAGAAATTTACAAAATAAACTCGTCGGCAAAAGAAACTTATCACTTTTGAACTGAAAACATAGAAAAATATTTTATTTAAATATTGACAGTTACCATCACAATAAAAGCACATTATCCCTATATATGTAAATTTAACTTGTAAAGAACAAATGTTGATGCATTATGGGGGAAAATGAAAAAAGGTGAAATTCACGTGACTTTGCCATTGGTGCCAAGTCACGTGACACAAATGTAAAACAAGAGCTCATTATGGATCACGATCATCACCCCTGTAGAAAGAACACCTACACCCCATCAAAAGTCGGATCACAAAACTGTGAAAAGCATTTGAAAGTTGACAAATACTGTGCACGGATACCAACTTTTGAAGAATTGCCATAGTTCCTAAATTTTTGTTTACAATTTGTTTTCTCAATATAGATATAAGATGTCAAGATATTGGACAATCCCAAAAAAGCAAAACGATTGTATTTTTACCATATGAAAACTTATACCCGTTTGCATTTGACCATCGTCAACACTTTCTTTAAGTGACGTCATGAACGTCAAATGCTATAAGTCTGTATTGCGTTTTGGACGTACGTACTGGGAGACCAAGGACAAGTGAAGTCAGAGCTCTTCGTTCCTCAGTGGTCCTACATTAACCACTAAACTTTGATTTATTGCAAATGCTAAATGGTAAGAATAGACTTAATTTGTGAAGATATACAGCTATTTAAAGGTCCTATGCCCTGTCACTGATTGAAGAACACTCAGTCTTTCACAGAACATGCTTCAGTCAAATCTGACTCACCAATCTATGAACAAGCCACGATTAAGGGTAAACAGGAATAATGAAAGAGCCATTAGATGACGTCACACAATCCTTGTATGTTTTGTTTAATTATTGTTATTTTTGTGTGCTTACACTTGTCTTGAGCATATTTAAGTCTGATCCGATGTTTTCTTTCCGAAATTCATGATTTTAGAGTGGAAAAATTATAAAAATGATGGTCTGTAATTTTTATTTTTGACCCCTTCTCATTTAAAATGTTTTGAGCGCACTACGGATTATGTCAAATACTATTTTCTATTTTTCAATGTTTTTGGGACTGGTTGATATACTATACTGACTTTATTTCAACCTTTTAACACTTTTCGTTATTTAATGAGAGTAATTTTAATTGAGTGATTAGTATTTTGAAAATTGGACCCCTGCTCACTTTATTGCCCTGCCAATGTGTAACGGTTATCTGTTGGCTATGATATACGAATATGTTTACGCACATTTAATCGTAACTTTTAACAACATTATCCGTTTCGTTCTCGCAATGCTTGGATGCATCAAAGACATTCCAAATTACATGATATTTGCACTAGAACACACAGGTAAGTGAACAAACTAAAGGTACGCAGCTGCACTGTAGAAAGTATTTACTGAGGGAGTGTGACAATGACGTTATACGAAAATTATGATGGCCGAGAGGGGCCATTTTAATTTCACGTTAAAGATCAACACGAAATCACGAAATCGCGAAAACTAAACCTCGAAATTGCGAAATTGCGAAACGAACACAAAGCGAATTTGCGAAACATGTAAACGAAATCGCGAAACATGTAAGCGAAAGAGCGAAAGAGCGAAATCGCGAAACATGGCAGAAACGAAAAAACGAAATCGCGAAACGTAACGAAACGAAAGTGCGAAAGTGCGAAATTGCGAAATCGCGAACCCAGGTAAGTGTTTATTGCGCATGTCTATAATGTCTAGAATTTTGAAAAACTACAAGTCTGTGTGCTATGTGCTAAATCTTTTTTCGGGACGTCTAGTGCATGTGCAAGTTATTTACACCATTTTAAAGACAATTTTAAGACCTTTATATCGATACTTTCAGATATAATATAGCATGTCTGTGTAAAGAGGTATGACGCCCGCAAAAAGGGTGGTTAAATTGGCGTAAAGTTTGAAAAACTACAAGTCCGTGTACTATATGCGACATCTTTTGCGGGACGTCTAGAACGTTCACCATGAAACGCATATACGTGTCACTTACATCAATTTAAAGACAATTTCAATGCCGTTATAGCGATATTTTTGTATTTGATATAACTTATCTGTGAAAAAAACTATGAGGCCCTTTAAACTCATTTACTTTGATACGGGACTTCTAGCGCATTTGCCATATAGCGAATATACATGTTACTTACATCGATTTAAAGACAATTTTAAGGCCTTTACAGTGGTGATAGTTTCCGATTTGATATAGCATGTCTGCATAAAAAATGATGACGCACGCAAACACTCACTCACTTTCGCACTTTCGCAATTTCGCACTTTCGAGATTTCGCACTTTCGCACTTTCGTTTCGTTCACGTTTCGCGATTTCGTTTACATGTTTCGCGATTTCGTTTACATGTTTGCGATTTCGTTTACATGTTTCGCGATTTCGTTTACATGTTTCGCGATTTCGTTTACATGTTTTGTGCTTTGTGTTCGTTTCGCCATTTCGCAATTTCGAGGTTTATTTTTTCGCGATTTCGTGTTGATCTTTAAAATGATTGATGATTAAAATGGCCCCTCTCGGCCATCATAGAAAATAGTTATTATCCGAGCAAGAGCGTTAGTTTTGCATAGAGAGTTTCATAAAAGAAATATGTCTCAGTAGCAATTGTCATTGTTTCTTATGTTTTAAATTATCAATTGGAACAATTTTAATTGAATCGCATGAGAAAAGCAGGGATCCCAGTCTGATTAAAATCGACTGTGATTCGTGGAAAAAAGTGTAAAAATATTATCTCTAGCGGGGTTCGAACCTCACCCAGCCCGGCTTTCCTCTCATTCACAGTCTGAAGGCACCCCTATTGCCCACATGTTCTGACACAAGCTCATCTAGCCAATCGAAAGGAGCGCAGTGAAAGCTTCGGTATCCCTCAGGGGCAGGTAACTCCAGTGTACCATTCGTTATACATAACCACCGCTAAACGCTATTTAAAAACGAGGATGTGATTGGATAGCTTACGACTGGGTTTGTCTGCGCTAAACTGGTTATAGCAACACGCGATAGAGGTGGGTACATTCAGACCGAAACGGAGAGGATATCCCGAATGGGTCGAGCCTCGATAGAGACAATATTTTTTATATGTTATTCCTTGGAGCACGGTCGATTTTAATCAGACTGGCAGGGATCCTTTCTTTCTTTTCGCCCTAATGATAACCATATGTATTTTATTAACCTTATATTGTAACCAAGCCACAGAACCTTGGACATGAAAACTACAATTCTAATCACTTTTATCTTATGATTGGTGCAATATTTCTGTCTAGGACGAGGTTGGAGGAGAGACGCGATACAACTACCTGGGTCTCTTTTATTAATTTACAAGTGATTGAGACTCGTAGGAGCTACACTTTTGTTATTGGGGTTGTGGGGAGGCGGTATCTCTACATCACTATTATCTTATGATTGATATGGTTTTTCTGTGTCTAGGACGTGGTGAGAGGAGAGACGCGATACAACTACCTGAGTCCCTCCTGTCACTCCCAGTACCTGTACTACTTCCAGGGCGTCCTCTTCTCAGCTCAGGGCATCCTGCTTTTCCTCGGGGCATTCCTCGCCTGGGAGACGCGCAAGGTTACACATACTATAGACAGGACGTCAGTTCTGTTGGTGACATTTAAAGGGGCAGTAGCACGTTTTTGTTGTTGTTTTTTTTCACTGATAATTGTACGTTTATGCTAAATGTATCATTTGGATCGTGTCAAAAATCTCATTACACAAACCAATCATCCATAGTCAGAGAACAAATTATAGTTTCACATAAAGTTTATTGGCTGTCATTTTTGTGTTCACACCTTTAATTTCCATTGTGTAAGAAAAAGGAATCGCATGGCTGAACTTTACATTATACATTGATTTATTACTGCTTAATTTAGTTTGAATACATTGCCTTTCAATTGGAACCATTTATCATCATTTTCCTGATATCACTTTATATTCCATCTGATAACATGCTTTCGAATGAGTTGATACTCTATTGATAACTTAGGTGTCAGATTGTTAGTGGCATTTGTTTTCCTTCTACTTACAAGAAAGAATTGTACCACAGGTTCATTCAAATAAGTTCGTTTTTAATGTTATTCGCCATAAGTGCCGTCCATTGTGATATCATGAAACCTAATTAATGATTAAATATCTAACTCGCTTTAGTTTGTTAAACAATTTACACAACGCTGCTGTCATAATAAATTATATGACAAAAAGGGGTGGAATCCGACCAGGCGGATACTTCCAGATTCTTCCGTATTCTTACCTTTTTAGATACGGGGTATCCGGAGGCGTATACTCCTCCGGATCCGGATGTGCTCTATTCTGACCTGTAATTATCAGCTTCCGGATAACTCCGGATACCTCCGTATCCAGGATCCGGAGAGGTATACGCCTCCGGATACCCTGTATCTAAAAAGATAAGAATACGGAGGAGCCGGAAGTATCCGGCTGGTCGGATTCCACCACTTTTTGGTCCTGAGAATGTTATTATACGAGACATCATGTAGTATTCTCTTCATGTCACTGCAGGTGAACGTGGCTGCCCTGAACGACTCTCGCAATACTGCTGTGTGTATCTACAACTCGGCTGTGCTCGCTCTTCTCTATATCATTGTGTCTTCAACCACCACACTCAAACCTAACGTCTACTTTGGCATCAAGGCGTCCATCATGATTCTAGACGCCACATGCATACAGTGTATCATATTTCTTCCAAAGGTGGGTTTAACTCCAGTCAAATGATCCGAGGAAAAAATTAAAAATATATATCAAGGCTTTCCTATCCTCAATATGAAGGAGAGGAAAGCCGGACTGGGTGAGGTTCAAATCCAACTAGAGATAATATTTTTTACACTTTTCTTCAGTCGATGTTGATCAGACTGGGTTTAACTCTTGAAAAGGTTTAAAAGTTAATACTGTTTGACTTAACCGCTGACGGAGTCTGTTATTGAAATCTTCAGTTCTTATAATAGTATTACACTAATATTATTATATCTCTAAATAGTAAAAGTAAACCTTGAATTGCAAGTGTTTGTCATTGCAAACAACCGTAAATCGATTTTCAGCTTGACATTTTGCTTTCACTGTCTGGATTGACCTCAGTAAAACAACTGAACAAAGTTTGTGATTCAAACAAAATACGAGATGTGTGAAGCTTATTAAGTGGACATTGATCCTAACTGATGTAAAGGTATAAATGTTCTCATGTGTTGTCATTCACTTCAGGTTCGTCAATACCGGAAACACCGTTTACATCCGGGCTTTAGCCGCGGACTGACGATGGGTCTTGAAAATAAGCCATGCCCTTCAGTGATTAGCCATTGTCCTTCCAGTGGTGGGGAGTTGATACGACTTCGACAGGTAATAATATTAATAAAACTCATTTGTATAAAGCCTAATTTTCCGAACAAGGGGAATATTTCATATCATGTTCGCCTCCAAACAGGGACGTTTTTAGTAGGCTCTTGAAGGATATATGTGAGTTTAAGGTACAGAGATAATGAGTTACGGCTACTGTTTTCTATTGTAAACCGTGGTTGTTGAATGACAAATGTTTTTAGGCAAAAACAGATTTGATCTAAATAACAGCAACATATCGTTCAAAGGCGCAAACACCTATAGCCTGGTATGTATGCAGGTAGGTATGCAGGTAGGTAGGTAGGTAGGTAGGTAGGTAGGTAGGTAAGAAATTTGATTTAAGGGCGCCGTTTGGGCCAGAGGTGACCTACATGCAACTCCCAACATAAAAAAGAGCTTATTCCTCCCTTTAGGAATTACTGCCTGAGCTTTCTATGTACATATGTAAAGATGGCGAGAAACGTCTGGCAATATGACAGTAAATGGATAGTTTAATCACTCTTTGAATATCAAACTTTCAATTGGGTTGTTTCCTTCCTTTCAGAATTACTGTCTGTACTTTATATGTAAGAAATGGTGAGAAACGCTTGGCAATATGACAGTAAATGGATAGTTTAATCACTCTATGAATATCAAAACGCGTAACTGAGGTAGCGAACCAATTTATCCCTTTGCTGGCATATTGTGTAACAATTATGTGTGGATACTTATATGGGATCTGGTGCCTGCGTTGTTGTCATAATGCACAGCAGATCAATCCATGAAAGCTACACTTAACCCCCTTCAATATTCTTGTTTTCACCACTTCAAACAATGTTTTCATTTCAGTTTTCCTTTTGTCAGAGCGTCCAAGCAATATTGGGTGTTGGCTAACTTGAAGGTTCCTAGTATATAATATGTAGGCAAGTTGGAAAGTTCCTTGTATATAATAGTATGAAGGCTAACTTGTAATTTCTACTTATATAATATAATAATATAGGTATCATTTGTTACTTGCAGGAAGTTTGTG
Organism: Steromphala cineraria; assembly: GCA_916613615.1. Classification (NCBI taxonomy): domain Eukaryota; kingdom Metazoa; phylum Mollusca; class Gastropoda; order Trochida; family Trochidae; genus Steromphala; species Steromphala cineraria. The sequence goes on along the minus strand of OU744725.1, from coordinate 61,422,526 downwards.
ATCAACAGGAAGAAATAGATAAATTACAGAAGATTGTGCGAAAGTTGACTGAAGAAAAGACATATATAAAACATGTTCGATTTGGAGACAAGATGCACGATGAAGCTAATACTTCTGAAGTGAAATATTAGGAGGATCTTGGTTTCCGGGTTCAACCAGGAGTGTTTATAATCACTCTAAACAATTGATATCGTGATATTTTCTTAACCGTTTTTCCAAATCAGTTTATCATAACTGAATTCCTTTGTCATTTTCTTACATATGATGTTTGTTCTGTATTGTTTTTCAAAACTTTTCATGGACTTTTAATGAAATTTATACTAATATTTGTTAAGATTAGGTCTGTTAGTAGCTTATATAACAATAATCACGTAAAATTCTGCTTCAAGAATGTATTCTAATAATGGTAGCGTTTTAATCTGTATGAGATATTTTATAGTTGATTGCACCCAGTTTCATCACATTTTTAAAAATCTTACACCAGGGTTTAACACCATACGTTTCTATGATTTAAATCCTATATTCAAATCCTTCGAATTCCATAGCATTTTACTCTCGTTTACCAACCTTGATGACAATCAAACGGTTGAACTTGTCTTCTTTTCGGATTTGGTCCCTTTTACGCGTGTTACAAATTTGCTTCATTTTTTCACTTCAGCCTAGTGAAGTCACTTTCAAAGTGAAATTATTAATTAAGATTGTACCGATATTATGTTAACTTTGTCAAGGACATCAATGTAGGGTTAGTACATGCCTCAAGGCTTGCATATTGTATATTAAATAGAACGCGAGTCTAATGAAAGATAATGGAAAATTTCGAACAAACGGATGTTAACATTTTACTATGTATAGAATAACAAGTAATTGAAAAAGTAAGATAATTTAAAACTGTTGCCAGTAACATGAAAAAGTAATGAGACATAGTTACGTACAAATCTTTAAGATACAGGTATTTCATTTTGAGTTTGATAGAAGAAAAACAGTTTCTTCTGCGTTATCGTTGAGTTACAGTGAAAGCGTCGATTTGACGTTTTTGATAATCTGCTAACTTCATCTAAATTGGTTTGGTTTGGTTTAAACATATTTATTTTCAAAAAGAAACCGAATTGGTAAACAAGCCGTTTGGCTAATGTTAATACCGCTACTGAACATTGGTTTGTCACTAGCAAAGTAAAATCGACCAAAGGTCGTAATTTTCATTAAGTATGGAAAAAAATCTATGTATCAATTGATTAATGACAGAAACTGAGATAATAGATAGATGATAAACTCAATCATTGTATTGACAATATAAATATATGTATCAAATGAAAATTATTCGTTATAAAGGTGTTACTCAATTTGGCTTTATCAATAATTCGCCAAGCAGTGCGTGATAACTTGACATTAAGGCTGCACTTGCTAAATGTCATTTGAAAAAGACCATCATTTTGCTGCATCATGACACAGCAAATAACGATCTTATTTTAATGAGATTGGGTATCGATGGAAACCGTATATGTTTGCACAGTCCCCACATCGAACGTGCTCACTTGTCTCCTTATATGTATTATGTTTATTGATGTTAAAGATCTTTTTGTCTCCTAATTGGACGATAATGCCAAGATTAGGATCCGGAATTATATTAGAAATACCTCGATTAGTTCTTGACAAACCATCTGTTTGCTTGAGACGACAAACACATAGACTCCCGGAATTATTGGTTCATTAAGAGATAGGTTGAAGTGTGTATTGGCAATTTATTTCTTTAATCATATACATCAGCTTGTCAATTTCGTGATTTTTATTTCATATATGTACGGTGTAAAGATTTTGACCTTGTTACTGGATCACGTGATTAACTATCATGATCAAATATTTCCAAAGCTGTTGACTATTTGTTGAATTGATCCTTATTCAAATAAGAATCCAGTTTATAGAGCTAAGTGCCTAAAGTGCAACAATATTTCATGCAGTGATGAGAAAACCAAACCCATTTCTGTTATGAATAGTTTATTTTAAGATGAAGGATGTTGAAATGGATTCATATGTTTTTTAAATACAACATGTGTTAATGTTCAAGAATAAAACAAATTTAATTGCTGACTATTGTTTTTTCATTCTCAAGTGAAGACATTGTAATTGTTTTTATATGCAATCTAAACAACACATAACTACAAAATATACCTTTACAGTTGTAACATTTTGTTCCTTCGTAACATTCAGTTATCTTATGTGTTTAGCAATTTGATACATGGTATGAAAATTCTACATGTGATTACCTACCACAACACAGTTTTAACTCATGCAGTTATATAAACTTTAGGCGACATGAACCCGTGAGAAATACATAGGGGTTGCAGTATGCAAATTAGAGAGGGTTACAACACCTTGTGATCATTAAAATTGTCTTTTCGGGTATATTCCCGGGGTTTAAAAGCGACCATATCCTAAATGCTTCAAGTTTGAGTTTCGACTGACCATTTAGTATATTCCAAGCTCTTCGTTTTAACTTTGAGTGGCACGTAACTTTATTGTTCATTTATACATGTAAGTGGGGGGAGGTTAGGTGTCTTCCTTGCCAAAAGTGGGTGCCCAAAACTGTTCAGTTTGGGGGTTACATTAGGTGCGTACTCAATGCTTTTAATGGTTCTTTTAGCCTTCATCACATACATTTTATTAGCCAGGTGTATGACAAAACAATATCACATTTGTTTAAAATATATTTTTTTTTGGTCATGAATCTAGTGGGGGAGGGGGGGGGGGGGGAGCATGGGGTTGGGGTGGGGTTCTGTGGCGGAACATAAACACATCAAATTATATTGCCACGAACTTAACATATCGAATAACGAATGACTACATTTGGTATATTTTAAAGGCCTCATGTGGCAAATTCAAACAGTGAGTGACCAATGTCTTTGGTACATTTCCAAGGCTTTAGAACCTGATAGAATGACTAGCCTGTATTTGGTTTGAGGACTTTCGTTGATATGGATTTGTCGTATTTTAACCAAAAACTCTCCCGTAATGAAGATCACTTTGGTACAACTCCTCCTTCACTTTGGTCAATTCGTTCTCTCAAGTTTTGAATTTCTTTCTCTCTCTGAAACATTTAAAGAAGTAAAAGATGTACTCTGATGTTTTCTTTGCCATACTTTGCAGATACAATATGCATAATATGTTTAATACCGGAAGTTTAATTCCACATACGCCCTCTATACTTTCACACATTATACAAATAAACTTTCTCTACGTGATAAATAACCATACCATTTTCATACATATATACGCTAAAGCATAAGCAATTAAAAAAAAAAATGGCTTTACGTACAATTTTGTAAATAACAAAGTAAAACAGTATCATATAATTTCGAAATTTTACATTCACCCGTGGTTGTTATGACTTTAGGTTATTTCGTCAGTGACAATAAATATGGTTATTGATCATTAGAAAAGTTTGATTAATGAATAGTTTCAAGTTTCAGTTTCAAGTTAATTCTATGTAAAGTTATCATGACCATTGTCCATGTATTGATGTTTACTATTAATTACATGATGCCTTTCAATGTAATCCTCAGTAATGTACTCTAAAGGGGCAGTAGCACGTTTTGGGGGGTTATATAAGGTGATGTCAGGAAAACGAAAATTAATGGTTTTAATTGAAAGACCATGTACTTAAACTAAATGGAGCAGTTATAATTCAAATATATAACATAAAGATTCGCTATGTGATTCATTTTTCTTACACAAAATGAATTAAAGGTGTTCTCACAAAATGGCCGCCAATGGTTTTTATGTGAATCTTCATACTTTGTCCACTGACTATGTATAATTGGCTTGTGTAAGGAGATTTTTGACACTGTCAAGATGAGACATTTAGCATTAACTTAAAATTATCAGTTAAAATTTTAGAATACAAAATTATCACAAAACGTGCTACTGCCCCTTTAAAGGACAAACTAATTTGAAAATGTTCACATTTATTTGGAAAAAACCTTAAGACTGACCTCCCTGAGTTGATGTTCGAGAATGTTGATCTTGGCAGCGTGCACATTTGTCTGCATGGCCCCTCCCCCCGTAGCGTTCTGTGCTGTCCCCCCAGTCTCCTCAACATCCACCTGGTTCGTTTTGAAGGCGATAATCTGAAAAACATACATTATTGATTTACTTAATGATTATCAGAACATTTGTCAATAGGGTCTTAATTGCATCACTTTATTTACACCTGGGGTTCTTATGACACGTATTTATTAATTTCAATAATTTGATTGTTTTGGTATGAATTCTTTCTATTCCCACTTAACAGTCTGCATGTCAATGTACCAAAAATGTCTATAAAAAAGTTTTGTTGATAGCGCCCTTCTTGTTTGAATGACAAGCTGCGGAGATGTTGATAAATCCTCCCATAAATATAATATAACCAAACAGTTCATGTTGTATTTATAGAAAGAAAATGGTTTTATTTAAGTTGAAAAGGCTATAAGGAATTTTCAAAAACAAATTACGCTGAAATGGAGACATCTTTTCCAGTTACCTTTGGTACGAATATCAAACACATGGTGACGGTTGTGGCTATAATGACGATCATGGACAGTAGGACATAGTTGAGGTCAACTTGTGACCCCAAGGTCATGGACACCGTCACTCCAAGAAAGCTTAGCACGATGACGTTGTAGATACATAGACCAATCATTTTCGAGTCGTTCAGCCCATCGATTTTGACCTGATTTAGAAATACAAAAATCTTAAACATTATTGAAACACAACAAAATTGACACAATTTAAATATTTTCTTCTTGGTTTGCTTTAGAAGTCCCCTGGGTAAATGAGGACAGTCTCTCATTGATGGCTTCGGAAATATTATTTTTTCTTTTTCAGAAAATGTACTTCTTCTAATAGGTACAATTTGCTTTGAGCAAATCGTAACAAATGATACATATCAGATAGGGTGGACTAAACATTAACGTCTCAAATTATTGATTATCCTTCATAAGGACACAAGTAATGAACTAATCAATACTCATGAATAAAGTCGGTGATGTCCCTTACGTTCAATAGAAAATTGTATACCCTTAACACTTTGAATGATTGACCACGGGTACTTGAAACTTACGCCCTATTTTCGATTTGCAATCAACGTAGAAACTCATCAATCACTACTCATATAACAGATTAAATTTAAACAAAAAATATCCCAACAAAACCAACACAATCAACACTTGATGTGTCTTCAAGGAAAGAAGAGTTGCACAATATCTGAATAAACGATTGAAACGACACGTAAATCATAAATTGTATGTTTCTCTAATAACCGTCCATGAATCTCACTTAAACAAATACTTTAAGATAGTGTTCCCTTAAAACCTACACCAGTCTGATTAAAATCGACCGTGCTCATTGGAATAGAATAGTAAAAATATTGTCTCTATCGGGGTTCGGGATATGAAGCCGGGATATCATCTCCGCACCCACTTTTGTCGCATGTTTCTGAAGTAAGCTCATCTAACCAATCGCAAGGACGGCGGCAAAAGTTTTCGATATCGTGCTAGGGGCAGGTAACTCCAGTGTACCATTGGTTATACATGGTCGCCTCTAAACGCTATTTAAAAACGACGATGTGACTAGACAGCCTATGACTGGTAATTGTCTGCTCTCAAATGGTTACAGCAACATGCGATTAGGCTGGCTGCATTCAGACCGTGGCGGAAGGATATTCCAGATGGATGAAGATAGAGACAACATTTTTATTCCTCGGAGCACGATCGATTTTAATCAGACTTAACTTAAACTTGGATTTTTGACGACTGCTATCCTAATTAGAGCTATGCTTTATATCACAAAAAAAAAAAAATTAGTCTCTAGCTGTAGTACATTCATCAATACTTTGCAACGGCATTTGATCTTAATCTCTTGAGGAAAATATTTGCATCTGTTCTGTTTCTTCAAAACATAACCACAACGAAACTGAAAATGTCGATAAATTATTAATGGACGCCTTGACAAGCATCAATATTGAAATAAAACGCTACATCAACATAAAACACTAGACTACAAAATCAGGAAGCTAGTGATGTTATATTCCTCAGTTTCCATAACAACTTCAATTCATCTGCAATTTGTTCTTTGGAGAAGGATGTGTATTTGACAGAGAGGAAACAAGCCTGACATGGACGTCATAAATGTTATAGTGAGTCAACATGTCAGACACTAGTGTAGTACCATAGCCTCAAGATACTAGTACGTACGGACCAGGAAACACTTATCTACCCTTAAGACACAGTCTAAGTAACCTAGCCTCAATAATACTCGCTACACTCCAATCAATATAGGATGTATCGAGTATTATTGAGGCTAGGTTTACTGCTTATGAATCTACACTAGCCTTTAAAGGGGCAGTAGCACGTTTTAGGAGGAATATATGGTGATTTCAGGAAAATGAAAATAGATGGTTCCAATTGAAAGACAATGTATTTAAACTAAATGAAGCAGTTTTAGATAAAATATATGATGTAAAGTTCAGTCATGCAATTCCATTTTCTTGAAGTGTGTTCACACAAAAATGGCTGCCAATGAACTTTAGGGGAATCTTTTTAATTGTTTCTCTGACTATGGATGCTAATATGGTATGATATGATATCATGATAATTCATTTAGCATCATCATACATTTATCAGTGAAAACATTTGAAATATAAAAATTTCAAAAAAGTTTTTACTGCCTCTTTAACGCTAGGTTTTTCTTAGTGTTAAATTGTTTTATGCAACGAATTGCCCTATTGTGTTGCAATGTTTTATTTGAAGAAGTTATTATGAAACTCACAATATAGGGTATTTCTTTGCATCTGATATACCCATAGGAACAGGTATGTATCTTATGAAGAAATTTAACTCAAGGTGATATGGTGTAAAAACTGAATGACCGACATATGCGACATGATAATAGAGCTTTAAGATGTTTTTTTTTCGGAATCTCGTGAATCATATCAAATTGTTATATCAGCCTTTCATTATTTCATATAAAAATAGATCTTAGTGTTCATGTAACAGGAATTATCAAACATGAACAAATATTGCAAGACAACACGTTAAATTGGTGCTAATAAAATATAACTCGTAAAAAATAACCAATCCTACCAAACCAAATTTAAAAACCTAAGGAGAAACACATCATGTTCTGTAGTTTAAAAATATATTACATAAAAACTACAAATTTTAGTTGAATTCAACATCACCTTAAAATCAATAATGTCGACCACTTCTGCCATACATTGGAAGAGTCAAAGCAAAAGCCTGATTTACGTAACAAAACAATCACAAGATCATTAGCAGTCCGATCGACTGGCACCACGATATAAATATTTGCACCTGGTGTCTATAGCAATCAATAAGAACACCTGTGTACCTTTCTAGTCTCCCAGGCCAGGAAGGTACCCAACAAGAGCAGGATACCCTGAATAGCGAACAGGGTACCCATGAAGTACATCTGTTTGTCTGACTCGCACGTCTCCACATGGCTCCGTACTTCAGTGTCCGCATCTTCGTCAACCTGGTATTGGAATAAAGTAACTTTTAATATACAACCACAAATGATATCTCATAATATGTTACACAATTTTATGTTCAAATTTATGTCAAGTATTATACTTACACTAATTAAGATATAAAAATCATTTTGATTGCCCAAGCGGCGTTAAGCATTAACTCAACTCACTCATTTGGATGGATTGAAGCGATGTTGATAGCTGGTTATTGTTCGCTATATAAAATTAAATTTATCTTGACCTGCATTTATATTCAAAATATTAAAACTTGTATCAATGAAATTTACAACGTAAGGTTTTGGAATAAAAATTGGTAAAGAGTGAGTATGACGATGATTAAAATCTTTCCCTACAAAGAACTTGATCCCCCTAAAACTAGTTCTAAGGACGAAAAATATCATCATATTTTTGACAAAAGTCATTTTGCCAAGAACAAATGTCCAAGAAATAGAGTGATTTATGATGCGAGTTTCTAAATGTTCACTTAACTGTATGTTCAATAACCATGAATAAATAATGATGATTCATTATGTTATTGATGTGAATGTAAAGGAAATAATCAGTCATACAAAGAAAGTAAATATCTGCTTTTTGTGTTCATAGTTCTTAGTAGTGATGTCTCGGCTCACTTTGTCAGGTTTATTTTTCCATATAAACTTTGAGCAAAGCTGTTCTATTTCTTTCATCATTTGATCATTAGGGTTTGGAAAAGAAGCAAATAAGTGATTAAGTTGTGGTAAAAGAAGGCTTTTTATTACAGTATTTCTACCTAAAGGGGTAAGATTGCTAGCCACGGGTTCATGGATATAAAGTCTTGAGTTTATCTTTGTAGTTTCGTTCTACCATTTCTGCAAGATTATGAGTAAATATAACACCTAACAGTGTAAACGAGTCATTCTTCAAATCAAGATTCCACTTTGTACAACGTTTTCGTTTTGAGTTCTTTTCTTAACCTATCCATATATATAGAACCTGTGTTTTATCTACGTTGATTTTTAAGCCTGGGAAGGATGCATAAGAAGTTAAGAGTTTTCAACGTGGCCTGAAAGCATTTTTTCGGTTCCATCTGGTATAAGTGAAGTGTCATCAGCATATTGGGAAATAAGGTATTCAGTATCTCCTATTGTTATTATATTAATTTTATCATTATTTCTTATCATTACGGTCAAGTTTTCTGCGCACAAAAGAAATATATATGGGGAAATGGGATCACCTTGTCTACATCCTCGGGATATGTCAAAATAATTTGAAAGGAAACCATTTACTACTACACAGGGTTGAATGTTGTTATAAAAGTCTATATCCATCTCGTAATAGATGTTCAAAAGTAACAGAAATTGAGAACTTCGTGAATGAAATTCCAATCTACAGAATCAAATGCTTTTTTTGAAATCAATAAGAAGTAGAATTCCAGGTATATTCAAGTATTCCGTGTAGTCAATAATGTCATCAATAAGGCGAGTACATTCACTAATATATCTTTTAGACATAAATCCCTTTTGATCTTCATTTATAATAGATGGCAAGACGGTTTTCATTCTGTTTGCAATAGTTGATTTTATAAGCTACATTTAGTAATGAAATTAGTCTCAATTTTTTTAGCAAGTTTTTAGGTTTACCTTTTTTGATAAGCAGGTTATAACACCAATCCTGTCTTTCTTATACCATCAACTTCTAGAATGCCACCCCAGCAGCCTATAACACCTTGTTTTTGAGTCAAGGACAATTCTCCATTATCCATTAATGACCTTATAAGATATTCATGAATATTTGTCGAAAAAATATTGAAAAACTCGACGGTAAATCCTGACGATATGTTCTTAAGAGTACTTTTTAATAATCCAATTTCCCTTCTAGGTTTGCTTGTTGTTCTTTTGATAGTATTGGAACATAGGTGTCTTTGAATTATTATTTTAAGTTTACTTTTTCACATGCCTACGTTTTGCTTTAGATCTTAACAGTATACCATCTATTTCATTTTTATTTATCAGTTCTAACTCCTTATAAGTCTCATTTAGATTTTGTTTCGTTTTGGTTTCTATGTCATTAGACTGGTCTATTTCTATTTCGATGCCATTTATTCTTTTTTCAAGCGTATGTTCAATTTTCAAAGTTTCCTTTTTCTTAAATGGTGAATATCTTAATGTATGTCCTCTAATCATTAACAATAGAGTTTCAAAGAACATCTGATCATTTATCTTGAAGACATTATATTCCTGTTTCATCTACGTATGACTTATATTGCTCTTTAGTTTCATTTATTAATAATTTGGTGTTTTCCACATATGGTTTATCATAGAGTTAAGAATTTTAAAATTTCCAATAGCTTTTTCCTCTTTCAAATTCACTTATCTATAATTCAATCTAAACGATAGAATGATCTGATCTGTATGCTGCATACCGGTATCATGGACTGGTATGATACTGGATATGATAAAATAATCAAGTCTTGCCTGTTTGACTGGATTTTTCTATCTCCATGTATATCATTTTCTTCTAAAATTCGAGCCAGGTTTAGTTAAAGTAGTCTAATTTTGGATCTTGTACAACATTCCAGTCGCCACATATGAAGAAGCTATCTGAGTGGATATCAGTAATTATCGATATGATTTCATGGTAGAATTCTGGAGTATCGGTGTTTGGTCCGTATAATGTTATCGAGTGCTTTTACTCATGATTTTCCTTTTTAATGCTACATTATTGCCATTAATATATATTCTAAGTTCTTCAATTGAAAAATCAAAATAGGAACAACATGAAACAACAAACAAAAAAGAACCAATTATCATCTATATCAAAAGCGAACCAGGACACAAAAGGTGCTCTGTTGCCTTCAATCCAATACGACAAAGAAAGCCCCTTGTGTATATAGACTTACCACTGGATCCAGATGATTCTTGACGACTTTCAGAGGATCGATGAAGGTCCAGACCATTAGTACCAGTGTATTGATACACACCAGTACACCAACCATCATGAACAGCTGGCTGTCCTTCAACACCTGGCCACAGAACATAAATAAGTACATGTACTCATTTTATTTTTAATAATGGATGTAATTTCTTATTATTGTAATTTTGTCATAATCATCATCCTCACTCTCATCATCGTCGTAATCATCATCAATATCATCAGTTTTATCATCATCATCGTTGTCGTCGTCGTCATCGTCATCATTCCCAATATCATCATCATCATTCCCAATATCATCATCATCATCATCATCATTCCTAATATCATCATCGTCATCATCATTTTTATCATCATCATCATCATCGTCGTAATCATCATCATCATCATAATCATTCCCAATATCATTATCATCATCATCATTCCCAATATCATCATCATCATCATCAACATCATCATTCCCAATATCATCATCATCATCATCAACATCATCATTCCCAATATCATCATCATCATCATCATCATCAACATCATCATTCCCAATATCATCATCATCATCATTCCCAATATCAACATCATCATTCCCAATATCATCATCATCATCATCAACATCATCATTCCCAATATCATCATCATCATCATCATCATCAACATCATCATTCCCAATATCATCATCATCATCATTCCCAATATCAACATCATCATTCCCAATATCATCATCATCATCATTCCCAATATCATCATTCCTAATATCATCATCATCATCATCAACATCACCATTCCCAATATCATCATCATCATCATCATCATCATCAACATCATCATTCCCAATATCTTCATCATCATCAACATCATCATTCCCAATATCATCATCATCATCATTCCCAATATCATCATCATCATTCCCAATATCATCATCATCATCATCAACATCATCATTCCCAATATCATCATCATCATCATCATCATCAACATCATCATTCCCAATATCATCATCATCATCATTCCCAATATCAACATCATCATTCCCAATATCATCATCATCATCATTCCCAATATCATCATTCCTAATATCATCATCATCATCATCAACATCACCATTCCCAATATCATCATCATCATCATCAACATCATCATTCCCAATATCTTCATCATCATCAACATCATCATTCCCAATATCATCATCATCATCATTCCCAATATCATCATCATCATTCCCAATATCATCATCATCATTCCCAATATCATCACCATTCCCAATATCATCATCATCATCATCATTCCTAATATCATCATCATTCCCAATATCATCACCATTCCCAATATCATCATCATCATCATCATTCCTAATATCATCATCATTCCCAATATCATCATCATCATCATTCCCAATATCATCATCATCATCATTCCCAATATCATCATCATCATTCCCAATATCATCATCATCATTCCCAATATCATCATCATCATTCCCAATATCATCATCATCATCATTCCCAATATCATCATCATCATTCCCAATATCATCAACATCATCATTCCCAATATCATCATCATCATCATCATCATCAACATCATCATTCCCAATATCATCATCATCATCATCATCATCATCATCATCATTCCCAATATCATCATCATCATTCCCAATATCATCATCATCATCATTCCCAATATCATCATCATCATCATCATCATCAACATCATCATTCCCAATATCATCATCATCATCATCATCATCATCATCATCATTCCCAATATCATCATCATAATCATTCCCAATATCATTATCATCATCATTCCCAATATCATCATCATCATCAACATCATCATTCCTAATATCATCATCATTCCCAATATCATCACCATTCCCAATATCATCATCATCATCATCATTCCTAATATCATCATCATTCCCAATATCATCATCATCATCATCATCATCAACATCATCATTCCCAATATCATCATCATCATTCCCAATATCAACATCATCATTCCCAATATCATCATCATCATCATTCCCAATATCATCATCATCATCATCATCATTCCCAATATCAACATCATCATCATTCCCAATATCATCATCATCAACATCATCATTCCCAATATCATCATCATCATCATTCCCAATATCATCATCATCATTCCCAATACCATCAATATTAAAAAATTGTATTGATTAACCCGGTTACTTCACGGAAAAGGTTACTCATTTTATTAGGATACGGGTTTGACCTTGAAGCAACTTGCAGAAGGTCAAATACTCTTGGTGAAAAGTGATACTGGTTGAAGTTCTAACAACTTGGCAAGAAGGTACTAGAATTGCAAAAGAATACGGTTTGAACTATAAACGTCTTTGGAAAAGGGTATCTCAAAATAGTTGAATAAGGGTACTTGTTATATAATTAGATAAATACTTTGGTGGGTAGGTACTTCAGTCTGCTAATGAGGATACTGGTTTAGGATGAAAATTATCTCGCAGGATGATAAATCCAGCTCAAATCAACTTGCAAAATGGTTTCGGTCGAGAAATAAATTGATATCAATGCATTTTAATTTTAAACCCCTTATTCGAGATAAAGTTTAAAAAAATGTATCATTGATAAGTCTTTTATCGGTTGTTTTTAATTTAATTTTAAATAATTTTTACCTTCTTCTGTTTTGTTGCATTGGTAAATATGACATGGACTCGCCAGGTTTTGGCGAACAATGCTCCAAATGCCAAGGAGAAGCCGAGAGTAAGTAGGTATACTTTGACCTGGAACGGACATATGATCATAGTCATGATAAAAGGGCAGTAGCACGTTTTTTGAAAAATTTATATTTTCAATTTTTCACTGATAATTGTATGTTAATGCTAAATATATCATTTTGAAAATGCTAAAAGCTCATTACACAAACCAATCATTCATATTCAGAGAACAAATTAAAATCTTCTTTGAGAGGCATTTTAGAAGTTGGAATGACATATTGCAGAGGAATATATGGATGACAACGTCTTTGTATGGGGAAATTACTCAAATAATGAAAATAGGAACGATTACTTAATTTCGTTGTAGTTTGGTACTTAAAAAATTAACAAAGATGTTGTCATCCATATTTTCCTCTGCATTATTAACAAATTAAAAAGATTCACAAAAAGTCCATAGGCGGCCATTTTTGTGTGAACACCTTTAATTTATTTCGTGTAAGAAAAAGAATCGCATGGCTGAACTTAACATTATATGTTTGATTTATTACTGCATCATTTAGTTGAAATACATTGTCTTTTAATTGGAACCACTTCTTTTCATTTTCCTGATATCACCTTATATTCCCCCTAAAACGTGCTATTGCCGTTTTAAGAATCACAATCAAACTTAATCGACTTGGTACACAGTTAATAATGGTGATGTATTTTTTTATCAAGGTAATGTCATTCAATTTGAAATTATTCTTTAAACATTATGAATGTAATTTATATCAAAGGAAGAGGAACACAATGAACACTGATGATTAAATCTTGCCACAGAATATAAGAAATTGTCTAAACCAATTGATCATTATTCAATGATAAGTTGTGTGATACATTATATTACAGTTTCGCCTAAAGTACATCAGGTACATAAGACGAGGTCATGAAAACGATTCTTAACATCGATAATCGTCAAAAACAACACCTAACCGTCATGGATCTAGATCACAATTCCTATTTGAGCAATTCATTATGCATCCAATTATACAGAAGATAAGAGGTATTGACTCAAAAGATGAACAAATTAATATCGTACTACTTTATTGTCATAAACGACCATCTACACGTTGAATAGCGCTTATTTCAAGAAACCGTCTGATTGATATATCCCTTAATACCCTTTGTGCATGTTCGCAATTATAGGGAAATTACTCAAATAATGAAAATAGGAACAATTCATTAGTTTCTTTGTAGTTTGGTACTCGTACACTTACTAGGAAAAAGGACAACGTTATTGGTTTCATACTAATGGAAGAAGGTGTCAATAATGTGGTAATGATTGATAGTTCAGATATAATGTATTGTCGAAGATAACTGTCTTGAAGACATCTGAAGTCAAAGTTAAAGCAACTATCATTAGTAAACTTATGGGCAAAAGAAACGCTGGGTATTTTCAAACGAAGGATAAACAAATTATGTATGCCATGTAAATTCGATTTCGAATGTGTTTGATAAAACAAGTATTTGGAGAATTATTGTTCATAATTTTAACCATGATGGCATAAAGCGTTTTGTACTGTGGTTGTCTAAACACTGTTGGGGTGCTAACATTGCCGTTTTCAGGTACTTTTTTGTTAATAATTATTTTGAAATTAAGTTTGAATTTCGGAAATGTATATCAGAAGTTTATTTGAGATACTGTTAATGAAAAACATCCACCTTGACTTTTCTGCATTGATATGTCTTCGCGTTATAACGTCTATAAATATGCAAAAAATGACCAATTTGGCTCTCCAATCTCGCTTATTTAAGGAGATAGCAAATTGATGATTTTTTGACACGCGTTTCTAAGGCGCCATGCAAAAACCTCACCACAAAATGATTCAAACAAGGCAACATAGTTGAGTTGACTTCTAAGGAAACTTTGCCACTCTGCTTCATTCACATTTAGCTTGCATGGAATAAAATATCCTGACATTTATGTTACCAGCGTTTCTTTTGCCCGTGAGTTTATGTAACGAATAACAAAAAAAACAAAACTATTGTTAAAAACTATCTTCAAGCGTTGTGTCATAGTCCTATTAAATGAAATTAAAATAATCCAAACACAAATCTTCACAATACGTATCTGCCGGAACGTTGTCAACACTAAATTTCGAAACAACGACTAAGATATATATTGAAAATGTATCAGCATATTTTATCACATATCATATCCAACTAAAATGTCATTCAAATATTAACTTTCAGGGGGTTTGAATTCTATCCAGGTTATATTGATGCAACATTGTTATATTTGGGGCCGCAATATCGTCAATAGTACAGATTCTTGTACTTTTTCGGGGTGAGTCCCATGCGGGATTCGAACCCACGCCTTCAGAGTCAGGCAGCACCACCAGCACGGACCATGCCAGCATTTAACCTTTCGCCCATTTCGTCATCCTATCAAAATGGTATTTATCCGTAATATTGATGTATGTAAATTGTAATATCGTCAGAGGTTCAAGCAACTTACTTAACCTAAAAAATCAATCAAAACTGTTGCTACGTAAACTATAAGAAGTGTTTACACTTAAATTGTCGATATCACCCTGTCTCAGGGTACGAACGTTACGCTAACTCCACTTATCTGTACCCTGGGCTCAGAAGCTAGATTCGCTCGCGCGCACCGACTTTGGGATATAGCCAATCAAATCATTTTCTCGCGACGTTCTCAATACAATTTCAACGAGAAAATGATGTATATGAAATATTCGCTTAATCCTTATTAAACAAAATGGTAACTTAACCTCTCAAGCTATATAGAACATGTGTCATGAAAGCAAATTAAAGGGGCAGTAGCACGTTTTAGGGGGAATATAAGGAGATGTCAAGAAAATTAAAATAGGTTGTTCCAATTGAAAAACAATAGATTTAAAATAGATAAAGCAGTAATAACTCAAATATATATTGTAAAGTTAAGTCATTCGATTCTCTTTTTTCAAATTTTAAAAACGTGCTACTGCCCCTTTAAGAGATGAAAGTCCAGGTCATTGTTGTCTTGACCATGCACTGACCAGACAGAGATGAGCGACCAGATCAGTAGAGGTCTCCTCCAGAAAGACGGTGATGTAGAGGAACACACTGCCCAGGAGGATAATGTTGTTCAGGCGGGGAGAGGACATCTTTACTATCCTGCAGAATGTGGTGGATAAATACATATAAAGTGTCATCTGCTTTCTAAAATTTGATAGAATTTATGTTTTGGTTTACAACAGGAGGGAAAACATCGTTCAATTGTTTGTATTTTTATTGTAATTTGAATTGTAAAGAGAAATTGTTAAATCTTTCATATAATTCCCAGCATGTTTTTTTTTAAAACAGACACTGGATAATTGATTTTGGTCAATGACACGCATTTATAAAAAATAAATTTGATAGATTAGGTTATCTTCTAAAAATGAATGTCATACTGTACTCCAAATTCACTTAAACTTTGTTATCCTACCTCATGTAAGAATCTCGATATGAGATTAGTCCACGTGACCCTGAATAAATACTGATATCGCCCTCTTGAGGGGGGAAATGAATCATTTATACCCCGGCACATAAAAAGCATGAAAAAAGCATGCAGATTGAGCATCTTGAAATGTACAATGTATGTTACCTCGAACACATGATCAAGTTGGTTACTTTTCAACAACCGATATGTAGCTTTGAACAAACTATAGTAATATGACTTACGAAGTTCTTACCCTTTATCTTCATATTATATGCGTTTTGTTTAAACATTCGGTAAGATAAATTCGTTATACCATTCAGAGGTGGGGTACACGGAGAGATATCCGCCTCTCGCTCGGTGTTATGCAACTCTCCTTCGGCTCGTCGTATAACACCAAGCTTGAGGCGGATATCTCCCCGTGTACCCCACCTCTGAATGGTATAACTTATAATGTACTGTATCATAAATTAGGATTGATTTTGTCTTTTAGTATATAACTTATGAGTGTAACCATACCTCGTTTTCCTAAAGTGTATGTTAAAAGCAAGAAAGGCGATACTGAGGAGTATTCCGACGGCTGCTATACAGCACATAGCCACGTACAGAGAGAACTTCAGTCGGGTTGTGGTGGTGTAGATTGTCTTGGAGTCTTTGGGTATGGCACCGCCTACACAGAAAATCGACGTTTGTGTTCATACTTGATATCAAGGATATAAGAGTTAAAACATTAGAAGACCTACAGTGGTGTTGTGGTTAGCGTGCTGGCCTCTCACGCCAGAGACCCGGGTTCGAATCCCGGTGGCAAAATCAAACATTGTGATCTGGGTCTCATTCTGTGTTGTGTTTCTGGCAAGACACTTTATCCACATTCCACTCAGTCCACCAACTGTATAAATGGGTACCTGGAATAACGGGTGTACTAAGAGTCTCTGCTCCTTCGGCAGCACTGATAGTACAATTCCGTCAGGGTGATAATATGTAGCGCTTTGAACAACTGCCCTTTATTAGTGGACTATTATTATTATTTTTATCATAAGATGTTCTTTGATACATTTGACACATTGCAAGATAGTGCTTTACCACCTTTCCATACAATCGGTGTATCATCCCTCCAGTTCAAGGAGTCCGTCCCTTCCTTTGTTGGGTCATAGAGTGCAACCATTTGAACCGTTCCATCTGAAAAAGAAGAAGAACAAATATAAGTGCTTCCTGTGATATATTGGCATGTAGAACAAAGATATCAGTGTGAAAAAAATCGACTGTGCTTCGAAGGACAAAGTGTAAAATATTGTCTCTAGTGGGCTTCGAACCTCACCAATCCCGGCTTTCCTCTCCTTCACAGTCTGAAGGCACCGATATTATCGGCATGTTCTGACGTTAGCTCATCTAGCCAATCGCAAGGACAGCGGCAAAATTTTCGATATCAGAGCTAGGGGCACGTAACTCCTGTGAAATCCATTTTTACATGATCGCCCCCCATGTTGGTATTTGAAAAGGACGATGTGATTGGTCCGCTTGTGACTAGGGTTTGTCTGCGCTAAACTGGTGTTCAACAAGCGCTTAGGTGCTTTCAGATCGTTGTGGAGAAGAAAGCCTTGATATATATTTTTACTTTGTTTCCCTCGAAACACGGTCGATTGTAATCAGACTTAAAAAGTTGTTACATCGATATTATAAGTGGATTCTGTTTTGAAATACCTACCCTGAACTCGGTCGATCTTGAACATTGCAACAGGGTCTCCCTTGTCGTTGAAGGAGACCTCGCCTCTGATCCCTCTGTAGGTCACCTGCAGCATCTGCTTCCAGATCATGTCGCCCATTTCATTGTCATCGTAAGTGAAATCTTCCAGTCGCTTTCGATTTCCTGAAAATGTAAACATAAGTGAGTTAGAAAATCAATGTAATTCAGAAAAATCTATTCTTTTATTTGAAATACTAATATCCAGTCAACAGTTTCAGAATGTCACCAAGAAATGAGCCACATGACACCGATTGCAGAATTCGAATTTTTCGAGCAAGTATACGTAAATGCTGCAAAAAAACGAAACGACATGAATTTGATTTTGAGCTCGGCCATTTACAAAACCTCTTAACTACTTTTATTAAGAAATAAGAACGATTCAGCGGCTTTAGCAAATTGTAAGCGAAACCATTTGGCAGGACATGTTAAAGATGGTTTTAAGCCGGGAATAAAGCGATTATTTCAGTGTATACATAAAACTTTCTTTTTACTGATTTATTACCAGATTCAATAAGTTCGGTAAGTGTATTATTCAGGGCCAAGGCAAGAGCCCAGATGGAATCATATCCCATTGGAACAGCTTTAGTGCCAGCTGGGTTGGAATAGTTGGTTCTCCTGGCGTATTCCTCCCTGTACATGGAGGGTGTGAGTCCGGATATGGCAGGAGTCTCTTCAGGGTTGAGGTACAGTCTGTCCACTGCTATGTAACCCTCCACAGCTAGACGCATCTGCTCCTTGGTGCACGTGACCTCCTCGTCTTCTTCCTCCCACCAGAAGTCGTCAAACCAGCCGTTGATGATCCACACGACCTTCTTGCCGTACAGACCCTGCTTGTACGCCTGATGGTTAAAGTGACACAGAGTATCTTTCTTAAAATTGTATTTGGTTTTGATAAGCTACAAAATGTCTAATATACTGATTGAAGTTCATATCTCATCACTGGACTTGCAAATATATCCAGTTATGCATAATATCTCTAAAATGCTTGATTTTATGGAAAAATCAAGAAAACATCTCAAATACGTTTAATATTCGAAATTATGCATCCAATTAATCTACCTATTAGTTACGATACCTAATAAACACTATCGAATCGAATATATCTTCCTGTCAGCTTATGACAAGGTTTCAAAATTACGTTTGGCGAATTTGCGCGCGAGCCACTCGAGCCACATTGTTCGGTTTTCTATCAAAATCCCGACTTTGAATGGCCGTATTTTCGCTCTAATGTACTGATTGACCTTTAACTTGTTATTTTCAGTAACAGTTAGTGGTTCCCGATGTGATAACATCGATTTCAAAATTTGACATAATTATGTGATCTTATCAACATACTCTGTGTCTCTTTTAAGAGATGAATTTTTTGGGGTCATATATTATGTTAATTCTTCGTTTAAAGAATGAATTGTTCCGACAATGAAATGCCAATATATTAGATAAATTAATTCTAACTCAACCGTTTCATTTTTGTTTATTCATGGTATTGAAGAATACTTCTTTTCTACAAAATAAATCTGATTGTGCAGGGTTACCTAATTCGAGCTTAACCGTCCTCTCGCCTTTCCTTTTTTCCTTCAGCCAAGGATTATCGTTATGCAAAGTATATTAATTCTCAAATGTTTGAATTTACAATTACGTAATGCAGGCTTTAGATGCACACGACAGTCCAATTGAACGGAAAAGCTTTGAATTTGAAAAAGGACGTTATTCAATTTGGAAAACATGCCCAAATTATATAATAAAATTGGTACGAGAATCTTTTTTAGACTCGCAGGCAAATTATGTTTTTTCAATATGTTTTAATGTCGATGATGTCGTTCGGTGAAAGTACAAAAGATGGGTGTGTATTTATTGCAAAAAAATGGTTATTAAAATGCACTCATAGATGTTTTTGTAAGTTTGTAGTTTTTTTTATTTTGGGATTTGATTCTGTCGCAACTATACATGTTTTCAAATGTCATTTGAAACGTTTGTCATAATTGAAGAACGTGTTCAAAAAGTCACAGCACCTCACAGAAGATCTGTCTTCCCATGTCTGCATAGAAACTGCCAACAATGATGCGGACATCTGCATCCTGGAAGAACGAGAAGCTCACCTTTATATTCCAGTAGATTCTCTCTTTGATAGCAAACAGAATAATTGATGAAAAGAGTGGTAAGATGTGGTAAGAAAGGAAGATGAATTGCAAGATTATGTACAAACAAACTACAGATCCCTAAAATTATAATTGATGGCCCGAGGTGATACGAATAAATACTGCTTTAAGAGATAATAAAAACTGTTTTATATTGATTTCGTATTAGAGAATGTATTTTAACATCATCAAAGGTTTGTCATGAGATCATGAATTGATGTTTTGTTCATTTGATCCAGGAAAAGTTTAAGAGTTTTTTCTTTCAGTCAAGATCCAACCCGATTGCAATATTTCTCACAGTGGGATTTTTTCTTAGCTTTACCCATATCCCACCTTGAGAGCCTTGACAGGTGCCATAGCATTCCTGGTTATGATCTCAGACCTGACAATGGTCATGTTGTTAGCCTTTAGAAGATCCAATAGATCCTGAGTTGGCTGCAACACAACGAAGTATATTATCCAAACATTCCATCAACCTCAATCTAATATCTAAATATGGAAGCCCAAAATCCTTTAAAGGGGCAGAAGCACGTTTTAAGTGGAATTTAAGGTGATGTCAGTAAAATGAAAATAAATGTTTGCAATTGAAAGACAAAGTATTCAAATTATATGAAGCAGTAATAAATAAAGTATATAACGTTAACTTCAGCCTTGCGATTCCTTTTTCTTACACAATATGGATTTAAGGTGTATACACAAAATTGATTTTTAGTGAATCTTTAAAATAATTTCTCTGACTATGAATAATGTTTACAGTATCGAAATAATACATTAAGTATTAACGTACAATTATCAGTGAACAATTGAAGATATAAAATTCTCAAAAAACGTGCTACCGCTCCATTAAGCTTAGACATTACCTGTTTCTCCATTAAGGAACATAGCTTGTAAATCACGATTAACCATAAGATTTTTGTTGGCCAATGAAATAACTGTATTTTTGATTTACTACTGCTTCATTTAGTTTAAATACATTGCCTTTTAATTAAAACCATTTTTTTCCATTTTTCCCACACAACCTTTTTATTCCTCTAAAACGTGCTTCTGCCCCTTTAAGAATCACAATCAAACGTTATCGACTTATTACATAGTTAATGGGTTTTTACATCAAGGTAAAGTTATTCAAATTAAAAAGATTTTAACATTAAAGAAGTAATTACAAAGGAAAAGGAACACAATGTTTCTGAATTTATGATGATTAAATGTTGCTACAGAATATACATGTAAGAGCTTGTCTAACCAATTAATCATAATGTGTGATACTTTACATCACAATTTCGCCGAAAATACATCAGGAACATACGACGCGGTAATCAAAACACGAATCTTAACATCCTGATAAAAAAAACCTCCTAACCGTCATCGATCTTAATCACACATCCTATTTGAGCAATTCATTATGCATCCAGTTATAAAGAAGATGAGAAGTATTGACTCAAATGACTCATGATTTGCTTTTGTCCCTTTAAAGGGGCAGTAGTACGTTTTTAGGGGGAATATAAGTTGTTGTCATGAAAATTAATGGTTCCAATTGAAAGACAATGTATTTAAACTAAATGTAGCAGTAATGATTCCAATATGTAATGTGAAGTTAAGCCATGCGATTCCTGTTTCATACACAAAATAAATTAAAGGTGTTCACACAAAATGGCCGCCAATGGTTTTTATGTGAATCTTCATACTTTGTCCTCTGACTATGGCAGATTTGTGTTATGAGATTTTTGACGCTATCAAAATAATACATTTAGCATTAACGTACAATTATCAGTGAAAATATTAAAATATAAAATTTAAAAAAACTCAAAATTATCAGTGAAAAATTAAAAATATAAAATTTTCAAAAAACTGCCCCTCTAAAGTAAATGAAGTTGACCTTACATAAGAGAAGAGTTCAAGAGACTGATGTATGGTGGCTATCTTGTCCCAGCCGAAGTACTTGAAGATCTCTATCCGGGTGGGGTTGACGTACACGTCGGGGGAGTTGGAGCGGACAAAGCGGGGGAAGCGATCCTTGTTGGACAGGATGGAAGATACAGACACTGGAGACATCTGTAATATTAATACACGTGCTTCTCTTAAATATTGGTGAGTGATGCAAAAGAAAGCATATTATAGAAAGGTGTAACAGAAAGAAATAACACAAACACATGCATGCGAAATGGATTAACGATTGTCCTGAAGAGGAAAGATTTTTGGACGCTGTTGTTATCCTGATGATCTCTTTATAAAGAAGATCGTTGAAAAAAAGAAAGTTTATAAAAGTTTGTCCTATAAAACAGGATGTTGTAGACGCTATTGTTATCAAGAAGTCATTTTTGCTTTTATATGCCATTTTTGAATGCACTCAATAAAGTAAGGATTTATTGTTTGACAGCATACTTAACATTGCTGCACGATTAATACAGAAGAGAAAGTTTTTCCCGTTTTACAAATGAAGAAGCCATACTTGATGCTAAAGAAAGTTTAAGATGTAAAGAGGTTTTAAAGGGTTTTAAAGAAAAACCATGTGTGTTTTGCCTGAAGAAGTTCTTGTTTGACTGTAGATACGAGATATACATGTAGAGGCATAATGGATTGTAGATTTTCGTTTTCTTTGATGAACACGACTTAATGACATATGAATAAAATAGGCTTTTGAAAGAAACATGAGGTGGATATGGAAGATATTGGGACAGAATATTGATCTTAATTTCTACAATAAAGAACTCCTTGTCTTCTCAGATTATTGATGTCCATGATCAGAGCTTAAGCAAGCATATTGTCTGGTTCTGTAGTCATTAGTGCTATTAATAAGTATTATATATAGTTATGTCCCTTGTGTATATGAATCGTTTCCTCCTGACAATCGTTCATTTGTTATCAAGCTTGCGTGATTTGCTATATCTTAATTTCATTCTTAATAGCGCAACATCGAATGGTAAATAATGTTATCGTATTACGATCGTGCGTAGTGTGAGTTGGCCTTTACTATCTGTAACGTCTCTTTCTGTACATCTATGTAATGTAAATGATTTGATTTGATTTTTTCTTTGTTGTAAATCTTCACAATTGGAGGAAATGAATAATATATTTACATGTATATATAAACTAGTGCCCAAAAGAAACGCTACCATACAAATTGAAAGATAATTCAATCCACTAGTGATTATATTATTTAGGCAAAAACGCTAAGTGAATTTAAGTCAAGTGAAGCCATTTTAAAAATCTAAACGAGTGATGTCATTTCAATTTAAGCACTTGATTGCACATTACTACAAGCGTAAGACCATAAGACAACAAAGTAACCAATAAATGTTCTGACAAAAAAACCTCGAAAACTGGAATTATATAACATTAAACATTAATTAATCACGACAAATGTCAGAATATCAACTTTTATTATTCCAATGATATTAGAATAAACAAATACTCAAGAGACACTGGTGAGTTTCCGGTCATTTATAAGTGGGCTGATTTGATGAGAAACAATATCTCTATCAACACTCTTGTGCGTGGTTTAGAAAATAAGTTGTATTCATATACAATATCGACATAAATACGAGTTTGTTTACACAACACGACTACAAATGAAAAGAACAATTCTAAATAGATACAATTCAAAAGAGCAAATACGTTTCTTTCAACAATATTTATCACGACTTAAAGTAGCTTATCGTTTTAAATTGTTAGAGCGCAAATCATGAGCTACTGTGAACACAATGACGATTGAAAGATTTCAATAGCTTCCTTTGAATCTTAGCCGAATGGTATGATAGATAACTTATAAATACATACCATGTATACAATTGTTGATGGATTGATATATTTTACAAGAACATTTTTTTGTTAGAAATAGAAAAGAATATATTTTAAACTAGGTACCTGAATACTACCGAAGTAACGACAGATCTTTACATTTACATTTTTCCGTTATACAATTATAGAAATAAACGTTGTATTTGATAAATGAATCAATCTGCTATATACATGTAGATAGACATGGGGTGAGTTCATATTGACATACATATATATCATGACATACTATGACCATTAAACATTATGAATTAAGTAAACGATATACGTTATTCCACTTAGCCAATCTATTTCGTAGCAGCTGCGTACCTAAATTGTGTTCACTTACCTGCGTATTCTAGTGCAAACATCATGTAATTTGGAATGTCTTTGAGGCATCGTAGCATTTCAAAAACGAAACAGATCATTTTGAAATTTGGCGTAAATGATTTGTATTTCATACTTAACAGTTAACCGTATTAATTTTGGTAGATCACTGAAGTGAATAGGGGTCAAGATTTTGAAAACAATTTATATATTTTTCTCAATAGAATCCTTCATAAGTGTAAGTTCGTTATTGATCAATACATTTTCAACACGGCCCTAGTGGGTAAGTGGATTGATGTAACGTAGGACTTATGGGACGTAAACAGTACAGCTAGTTTTAACTTCATTGATTTTCATGAGAAGTAATAACGTTATTTGCTTACCTGAACTAGATTCCAGAGGTGTGACGACTGTGCAGTAGCCTCGCTGACCCCGGAACACCCGTCCCCCAGGATGAGAATCTTGGTGGGGGGAGAATACAGGTGCTCGTACATGATGTTCACCCCCCGGCCCGGGTTACACTGTCAATACAAGGAGATCTACTATATCCATCCGCTTTCTGTATTGGTTATGTTAATTTTTTTATCATTTTTATGAAGGTATTTGGAATATCAATATAACGTTTAATAATGAATAAAATCAATAAATGTGTTGCCATTTGAATTTATTGACTTCCTATATGTCGTATCAACAACGGTAATCTAAATCACATTTAGATTGGCATTTCGATATTTATTACGGTATAAAATAAAATCGGTTATTCTAACTTGATTTACATAACGGACAACAGTAGATGCATTGACTCAATCTGTTTTGAACTCAAATAAGGTTTAAACAAGAAAACCAATTTCCTTATGCAAGTCTTAGTTTTGTAGTTACTTATGAGGTCATTGACATATTGTATCAAACTAACACAACGTTTTTTCTTGTAAAAATCATTATTGTCAATTAAGTCTTTGATGTATTTTGTTAAAATGTAATGCAGTCCTTAACATACAATTATGGACTGGTGACGCGGTCAATACCTGTTTTGTAGACTCAAAGAAAACAATATTGACCGAGGACGAAAATTACGCTCAATTAATAATATTAATACATTGAAATCTATTAACCTTTACGAAAATGTTTAGCGAGTGAGTGAGTGAGTGAGTAATTGTTAAACGCTGTTAAACAATACTGTTTCGGTAGTTCTTTTAGCCATTAGCGGCGTCACCAAATTGTAATTGCTAAAATCAAAACAAAGAAAATTTATAGAAGTTTGAAACAAAGTATAAATCAGCTACTTCATAAAACTAAAACCATTTTAACTTTCATGCAACATACTCGCGGCAGTTCTGGAACTATGAAGTGTCAAAATTCCGGCTTAACTGACGGTCGTTTAGGGACATTTCAAGCAAAATTTTCTTTCAAAGAGTACAAATCATGTGTTACTTAAATATAAGTTATAAACAAATCGCCTGTCATCACTTCGAAAAAGGCAATTTGCAACGAAAAACACAAATGTTAATTGTCACATGTTGCAGTCTTCACGTAAAACCTACATCCAAGCTTGTTTATTTTGGTATATTTGGTTATGGCCAAACACTGTCATTTTGAAAAAAAATGCATGTGGGTTGTCAAATCCATGACCAACCTTGAGAGCTTAACAATCAATGTAAACTGTTAACATTGTATGCAATCCAGGATTTTGTCATCTTTAATGAAATCATCTATATGTCTATGTTTTGATATTTTGTTTATGTCAAGTGGACAGTCGATTTTTTCCTAATACATCTGGCTTAGATCCTATGGATCATGAGAACGTAAAAACATGCCGGCTTTTGATGTGTACTCGGATTGCGTCAAACAAAGAGACGTTGATAGTGGTCTAATTTAACGATATAAGCCGATCTCCTGACCGCTTCAAATAGTCTCTTCAAATATCACCACGTGTTACCAATTTAAATGATGAAACAATGACGAATAAACAGTAGTCGTTTATTTCGTACAATTTTCCGATGTGATTCAAGATACTTTAGCTTCGAGGTATGGCGTTTTTTAGGTGGTTCATTACTTATGGGACAACCAATATATATTATTGACAATAATGAATTATGTTTGACTTACCATCAGAAGGAAGGCCATGTGATGGTTTTTCAATGTTCACAAAATACATGAATATTGTTTCATTTCAAGTTAAAAAATGGTTTTAACTCTGTCAGAACGAACTTAATTCTTACAATCATATAATGAAGCTTTTGATAAACAGTTGAAAAATGTAACGTTTTTTTGGCGTCAGTTTATCTTTGTCATTGAGTTGTGTTTGTCTAAGTCTAGATTTGTTGAACCTTGCTTCTACATCATGATGCAAATCTAAAAGTTGCACTAACTCTATGACCCCAGTATGTGTGATTAATTCTTTTTTACTTTCAAATTACAAAACTATTCCTGTTCACTACCACATGTGGAGAATTATCTTACCTTAAACAATATACCTGAAAAGAAGTGATTCCACAATGTATGTTTGTCATTAGTTGTTGCTGAGAAAGACTACTTACCAACAGGCAATGTTGAAATATTGAGAAATCAATATTATTTCAATTTATTATTTGATAATGTATTAAAATCGCATCAGAAGGATAATCTAATAATATTTTAAATAATGTTTCATGAAATTATAATTGTTATGTTTGAAATAATGACTTGCAAATAGAATAGAATAGAATGGAATGGAATGGAATGGAATGGAATGGAAGGGAAGGGAAGGGAAGGGAAGGGAAGGGAAGGGAAGGGAAGGGAAGGGAATGGAACAGAATAGAATAGAATAGAATAGAATAGAATAGAATAGAATAGAATAGAATAGAATAGAATAGAATAGAATAGAAAAATTGTCATTAGTGGTCTTAAATTCTGTAAAGTAAATTATGATTCTATAATAGTAAAGACAAATATGGTATTAAAGTTTTTGATGCATCTACACTTTTTCACTGAATAAAAACAACTGTAATCAGGAATGACCAGACATTAGAACCATCCCCTATTCACCATTGAACCATAAGCACCACTGCAGCAAATATAAGACATTGTTTCTTAGTTTAAGAAAACATATGTATGCTTTCATCTTAAATTATTGAACAAAAAATATACAATACATTTGCTGCTATCGTAAAATAACCGCTAATAGAAAATCGAGCAGGTGTATATATTTATGATATTAAGCGACATCGCGGTAAAATTTCGCAAGCATATGTGAGCGACATGACCGCTGTTAACTGTCCTTGATGAAAACATTACATTAGTAGTGTCTCAACAATCCAGATGCTGATAAAATGTCATATATTTCTTACTTCATAACCATTTTTGATACATATACTTTTTACTTTATTGATAAACTTTAGAGACTTTATACTGTAGATTCAACGTTTGTATGACTTCATATACTATACTATGCACATTTAAATGTATATAAACATCGTTATGACCTGTAAGTTGCAACACGACCATTTCTTCATATTAGTGTTTAGTCAACATGTAAGTACCTAAATTGATTTTATATTGAAATAGGTGTTCGTTAATAAATCGACAATCTTATATATCGTTAGCTAGTCATTAGAAGATAAATGTTTCATTAGTTTAGTTAATTTTTTATTGTCTGTTTAATAATGAATGTCCGTAGGATAAACTCTGCTTGACAGTTTATCGAGGACACAATTGTATTTTTTAGCAATAATGGATGCACTATATACTCACGCTTTCGACGTTATATATTGATTTTATCACTTCATCATTTCAACCAGCATTTTACAGATACAAGTATTAATAACATATCTTCGTTTCTCCCCTTTACAGCAGTTGTGTGCGTTTATCTTCAGCCCATAAAGCTAAAATAATGACGAATTATCTAATTACATTTATTTCTGATACTGAAAGGACTAAGTACTGAAGTACATAACATTTGCATCAATTTGAATGAACATGACAACACAATAACATAACATGCATATGTTTTCGTAATGAGCTAAAATATTCACCAAACAGAGTCAGAATATTAATTCCCCTTTTTTACTTTTTAAGGTAAGAAAATGATGTTTATATACATCTTGAAAACGATCATATTTAACAAAATGATGTATTCATTTTCAACATGGATACGATAATAAAGCTTGCAATTTCAAATGTCTTTTTGGCTTGATTTGAAGAACCTATTTCATATCTTTTTTGTTTCAAACCATCCATGCTTATATATATCTTTTATAATTTATGTTTCTTGAAAACAAGTAACTGTTTGAGTCCCGGTTTATCTATAAAAACAAGTATGAGTTGTTAATGATACATTTTAAAGCGAAGAAACCAAGTTGTTTAAATCATTCTTTTCGTATGAAATCAAGATAATGTAACACTTTTTGTTTGTTTATTTGAAGCAATTATCTTTACAATTAATAAATGCTTAATTGCTATAGTACACTGTTGTACAGGAGAAACTCTACACCTTAGTTAGTTGTATCATATGCAACATTTTTAAATAGAAATATATAAAGTTTTTGACGTCGTACTCCCATACCGCGAAATCAGGAGATTAATCATCTGTCAAAAAATAAATCTCGGTGCTTTTTTCATTAAAAAAATCTTTTTTTAACTTAACAATTTAAAAAACAAACAAAACCCTCTACTGTTCATAGACATGATAGACAAATTCTACGTTAAATTCAGTATATGAGCCTTTTTATTCTCACGTTTACATCATGTTGGGGGTCATGTTGGTGTAAATTTGATTTTTGTCCATTCCTAAATTAAACCAAGATATTTTGATAAGACAAAAATCAGACACCACAAAATTCGTTCAAACTACGGCAAATATGTGTTACTGTAATCATGCGATAATCAAATACATCTTTTAACTTTTAGTTGTTTAATAATTTTTTGATAAAATTGACGTGGAGACAGTTTGTTTTGTATCTCAGTGTAATTGATAAGAGTTGTATTAGGTACCTATTTCCATACATGATTGTGTATATCGTACTGGATACTTTAGTTGTACATGCCTTTAAAGGGGCAGTAGCACGTTTTTTGATAATTTTATATTTCAGTTTTTTCACTGATAATTGACAGTTAATACTCAATGTATTATTTTGACATTGTCAAAAATCTCATAGTCATCCATAGTCATGCGACAAAGTGTGAAGATTCATATAAAATCCATTGGCGGCCATTTTGTGTGAACACCTTTAATTCTTTTTGTGTAAAAACAATCGCATGGCTAAACGTTATGTTATATATTTGAATTATTACTGCTCCATTTAGTTTAAAGACATTGTCTTTCAATTGGAACCATTAAGTTTCATTTGCCTGACATCACCTTCTTATCTCCCTAAAACGTGCTACTGCCCCTTTCAAGGGGCAGTAGCACGTTTTTTGATAATTTTATATTTTAAAATTTTCACTGATATAAGTAATTTAATGCTAAATGAATTATTTTGACAGTGTCAAAAATTTCATTTAACAAGCCAATCATTCATAGTCAGAGGACAAAGTATGACGATTTACATAAAATCCATTGGCGGCCATTTTTGTGTGAACACCTTTAATTCATTTTGTGTAAGAAAAAGGAATCGCATTGTCTTTCGATTGGAACCATTAATTTTCATTTTCGTGACATCACCTTATATTCCCCCTAAAAACGTGCTACTGCCCCTTTAAGTGAGCTATTTGAATATGCTACTAAAAACTCAAAGTCAATATTTCAGGAAAATTAACTATGTTGATCATGTCTACGAATACTTTAAAACGCTTTACCAAACCAATGATTACCATTTGTCTACATTGTCTGTATAAAGCAATACAAAATAAGTTCTTGATCGGGGTTAAGCTGTATTCCGTACTCACATTTATTTTAGATTTGATTGCCAATTCATTGATCTAAACTTTAGCACATATTGATATGAACTTCGTCCCAGTTCAAATTGTTTAACCACAACCTTTAGCATTTACAGATATCATTGATTACACTAAAAAGTTTATCTGTCAACTGAATCGAAAGTTCTTCCAAAACCAAAATCATTTTTGATGTTTTCTCCTCTGGTATTTTAAGGGGAATATAAGGTGATGTCAGGAAGAGTAAAAATAATAGTTCAAATAATAAATCAAAACATATAATGTTAAGTTCAACCAAGAGATTCCGTTTTCTTACACAAATTGAATTAAAGGTATTCACACAAAAATGGCCGCCAATGGAATTTGTGTGAATTTTTTTAATTTGTTCTCTGACTATGGATGATTTGTTGTTTAATGAGATTTTTGACACTATCAAAATAATTTTAGAATTTCAATTATCAGTGAAAAATTGAAAATGTAAAATTTAAAAAAAATGTGCTACTACCCCTTTAAAACACTAGCTTTAGTTATTTATCGTCAATATCTGCGAATTTGGTTGGGCTTAGCATTTTTTATCGAATAATATAATAATCTCATTCTTAATAATTAGATAATAATAGCATACATTTTGTAAGAGCAAATTAAAGATTTTGGAAGATGATAATTTGCCGCACCGCATCATTGGTTTGGCCAAAGACAGTTTCAAAGTGGAACGGTTATTTTTTGTCGAAGTCATTCATTCTGCTTAAAACATTTTATGACAGTAGAAGTGTCCAACCTTTTCAACATCATCCACACATTAGTGAGCTCGATGCACTTATCCATGAGTATCTACGTATTTCTGTAGTCAGTATTTGACTAGTTAAGTAAATGTGAAAACATTTTCTTGGATGTAAAATAGTAAATTCACAGATGACGATGTAAAATTTCTCAAAGTCGAACTCAATGTTCCCGCTTAATCATAAACTATCGTTCCTCGTGAAAAATAATTTTCGTAACAGATGAGGAATGAATCAAAAGAAACTAAAAAAACTAAATTCACAACTGTTAATGAATTCGAATCGAGGTGGCAAACTCAAATGAATTGGGCAAGTCTAAAACATAAAGTTCTTTACAAGATATCAGCGAAAGCCATTATTCGTAACCAAACTTTAGAAAATGTCAGTGCGTTTGTACATGTATCAAAGACTAAAGTATGAAATCGTCATGTACGCTTGCCATGTCAACAACATGTGATTTAGCCTTATCAATTTGCGTGTCAAATAAAAATCAACATTTGAAAGATCAACCACTTGAAGTACCAAAATCATTCAATGAACGTCAAGTTTCAACATTAAAGTGAGTTGTCAATTATACCTTAGAGTTGTTCCACAGGAGATTGAGCTGATACCCAGGAAGAACATCATCTCTCTGGTTTATTTCATCCAATCCAATCTCTACTGCATTAAGAAGAGCATATCCTCCGGGCCACGCTCCCTCGAACGGAAACAAGCCTATGATATAGAGATCTGTC
The DNA here is from genome assembly GCA_916613615.1 of Steromphala cineraria. NCBI lineage: Eukaryota > Metazoa > Mollusca > Gastropoda > Trochida > Trochidae > Steromphala > Steromphala cineraria. The sequence goes on along the minus strand of OU744725.1, from coordinate 61,390,596 downwards.
AAACCTGAACCTTTGGAAACCATAAGAACCGCCACTATAATCCAAAGAGAAGAAGCCATACTCCAGTTTCCTCTCCTCTGGTGGTGTTTCTCCTGACTTCTGGTATTGATGCAGTACTCACATTACATCCAATATTCCAAGTAGGCAAATATTTTGCAATTTCACCTGCAAAAACATTTGTTGCCAACAGGGATTGTTTTAGTTACAATTATGTCAATGTTTCTTCTGTAAATTTGTATGATCTGACATTGACGTTGACATCAACATTATAAGATGACATCATTAGTTAAAGATGACATCGATGCACTTGACAAACATTTTAACAATTCACAATGTTCGATGTTTGTCCAGTAAACAAATACGTGACTGTATGTTTGGAAGAGAATAACTCCATATGCTCTTCCGTACAAAAGTCAGCGTTAAAATCAATAACACATTAACTGTCCTTGCGCTACTGGCTGTTTCTGCGATAAACTGGACAAATCAGATATCGTGAAGAAACTTCTGTGACGTATCAGGGTTCCATCACAGCTTGTCTGTGAATGAGGTTATAAACAACTTTGATCATTGTTTGCAATATTACTGCAGATATGAAACTAATTATCTGTAGATCTGCAGTGGCACTAAATTAAAACTTAAGACCAGAGGCATCACCGTTATATCTTGACGTTAAGTTCAATGTCGTGTCTTATTTTCCCTAAGAGGTACAAGTGGTGCTATATTGTTTATGAGGCTTTAATGATTATCTAGAAGCATCACTTCACCTGTTTTCGCCTGATAGCCTGAAGCAAACATTCAATATTGAGTGGGTTGCCGGACTACATTTACTGGACAAAAATAATTAGGAATGAATGAAAAATTTTCAGCAAAATTTTCAAAATATTGTACAGATTGACAATCCTTATTGGAAAGCTGTATTACTGGCATGGAAATTATACAGTGTATTGTGAAAAAAGACCATAGATGCAGATAATATACAGGAAATATTAGCCCAATCCTTGTGGCTAAACAATGATTTTAAAAACCCAAACCATTGATTTAAACATATTTTATTCATGAAAGAAAAACAGTACATTCATGAAAGGATTAGCCAACAAGCTCCGAGGAGCTTATTTTAAGGATGCTCCTTTATACATATTACAGTAGCGTATTAATAAATACAGATGGTAACATATTCATGTATGAGTCCAGTATCTTAGAGGTAATGCAAAGATATTAATTCGTTTGTTTGCAGTCACTATCTAGACTTATGAAAGGTCAAATCGGTCAGATTTCATTATGTAACAGTGGATAGATTGCAGTAATGTTTGTAAATCATTGCTTGTAAGCGATGAACATCCCTGTAATACCGTGTTGATAGTAATTCCCTTTGAGTAAAAATATAAGTTTTGCCTTAGTTTCGTGTATTTATTGCATGTGGAGAAATAGTGTAAAGCATTTTCTATTGGGTGACTACATGAACACGATGGGCTATCAATGATATGTCTGTTAAATAGGTCTGAATCAAACCAAACCATTATATTAGACCCTGGGCTGAAAAGGGACTTTTGATAATTAAGGATCTGTGTAATGAAAATGGATTTATGTCTTTTGAAGAGTTGAAGATAACATATGATATAAGAGGTACCTTTTTAGATCTTGGATATGTTTTATATAACTTTCCTACAACATGGGAAATGGCTGTTAAAAAACAATAGACATATACATACCACTGATCTGAGTAAAATTTTCCTCATGTTGACCAATCTAAATAAATTTAGATCAACAGATTTTTTATTTTGTCATACTGTTGACCAAATATAAAACCTGTTGATCTAAATTTATTTAGATTGCATGTTGACTTTTTTACTTTAAGAAAAGGTTCAAGGCTATTTTATGATATACTCCTATCTGACAATAATAAACCTCATGTGTGCCAAAAATGGGAAATTTTATTTAATGATGTTGATTTTAATTGGCATATGATCTTATATATTTGCAGAAGGAATTTGAAAGATATTAAACTATTTGATTTTCAATTTAAATTTGTTCACATAATTATATACACAAAAAAGGAGCTTTGGAAAATGAAACTGGTTGATAATGCAATATGTCATTTTTGCAATGTTGATAATGAAACTTTATGTCATGTATATTGGGAATGAATTGTAAGCCAATCATTTTGGAAAAAGGTCAAAAATTGGATTACCCAAAATGGAATTTTCAGACTTTTGATTTAACAAAATCTTTGGTTTGGTTTGGATTTAATGGAATTAACCCATTGCTAGTTCATATCATTTTTTCAGCTAAAAGATATATTTATATTTCAACATTGAAAAAATTAAATCCAAACTTGAAAAGTTTTATCAATATTTTGAAAAATATTTACACTGTTGAAAAATTCATGTCCAAAAGAAATGATAATTTTGCTCAATTTACAGATAAGTGGTTCTCATTATTCCCAATATTTGATCCATAATCATTCCTATGGTCTGTCCATATCTTTGCGGCATATCTTTCACATAGAAACTAATCTCACTATTTATACAATTTACTAAGCATATAATATATCTGGTACAATTTACTTAGTAATTTATATGAATATTATAATAGTATATGATTTACTTTTTGTATCTAACTATGGAACCAATACAAAAAATGAAAATAAAAATGAATGAAAATCATTATTTTATGGAAACATTATTTTAAACATATATCAATTTTAGAATATGAGAGTATGTCTTGTAATACGATTAACTATTAAAAATGTTACTATGATGAACATAAATGACTTGAAGCAAAAGTATTTACTGCAATTTCACCCAGTTCACAATTTACTGCATGATAGATACAAATGCAATGTACTGTAACAACAGTGCGAGTTACCTGTGCTTTGATCAGTCTAACATAAAATGGGAGGTTATTTCAAGACATTTTAGTCACGGTCTAAATAGCGAAACAAATAAAAATCTCAAATCAGGTATGAAATGCTGTAAACTTTGATATATATTTTTAGTCGAAAGTTCACTACCATTTTAGAAGCTATGCAAGGAAATACGTACATAGCTTAATAAGCACTAATACTGAAGTCGAGTCATCTTGTGGTTTGCTCTGTCATTTTTATATAATTGGTCTCATGAGTGTGAACCTGTGTTTAGCAGAACGGTTTAAAAGGAATTAATTGAAAATGAATTTAAATTTTATATTTGTATCACGAACCCAACATCAATTTTAAACTGCAATCCTGAATGAATGTGTACCTGATGAATTATGGATATTACCATACCTGCTTATAGATAAATATGAATATTCTTCTCTATAATATTGTTGGTGAGAAATCGTCCTATTTTTGACAGTAGGCGTACACTATCACTTACAACAATCCGGGAGATATTGTTGCAAATGTCAGGTTGCACACGTACCGGTTCATCGAAAGTCAATACTAGGTCTCTTTAAAGGGACAGTAGCACGTTTTCAGGGGCAATATAAGGTGATGTCAGGAAAGTCACAATATATGCTTCCAACTGTAAGAAAATGTACCTGAACTAAACGAAGTAGTAATATATCAAATATATAATGTAAAGTTCAGCCATGGGATTCCTTTTCTTACACAAAATGAATTAAAGGTGTTCACACAGAAATGGCTGCCAATGAGCATTATGTGAATTTTTAAAGTCTGTTCTCTGTTTGTGGATGATTGGTTTGTGTAATTAGATTTTTTACACTAAAAAGATAAACCAGTTAGCATTAACGTACAATTGCCCCTTTAAACTATGTACATTTCTACGATTCACTTGATATTGGTATCTGATAATTCTTGTAATATCCAGTCAGTGTCTTGTTTCGCTCTCTCCAATAAAAACGTAGTATACAGTAATTTCAGTAAAAGGGGCTTTGATGAGTATAAATGATAATCCCAAACAACGCATTTTGTTCTGCATTTTAGTTTCACTACAAATTGGATACACCATTATTTTCAAGTTTCATAAAAACATGGTATACATACACTGATGTGATATAAACGTTCATAAATCCGGGATTGTTTCCCTCTGCAGATAGGGTTGTAATGCAGTATATGCAATGCAATGTACATGCGATTGAGAACGACGTAGGGATTTTACAGCATCTTTACACACTACATATAATGCATTTCATAACCCTTTATGTGAATATTACTATTGTTAACTTAAACTCACAATAAATAATGCATTTTTTAATAAAACTTCAAATAACTAATACAAAGTCTATATTTAGTAGCTTTACTACTTTAGAAGAAGACTTGAAAAAAGGTATCACAAATTCTTCTGAACGAAAGTATCAAAAGTTTTTCCTGGTTATATTTTATATTACATAAGTAACATATATTAGGTAATATTGAATGTCACCCATATGAGAGTAAAGAGAGTTACTTTTGCGAAAAGACAAAGCATTTGTTTTCTTCTGTTTTCACGTCAGCGAACAAGTTTGTCACCGGAAGTCGTACTTGCCTATGAAAAGACAGGGTAAAGGCACAAACATTACAAACAGCACAACATTACAAACAGCACAACATTACAAACATTACAAACAGCACAAACAGCACAAACATTACAATCAGCACAACATTACAAACAGCACAAACATTACAATCAGCACAACATTACAAACAGCACAAACAGCAAAAACAGAACACAAAGCACAAACATTACAAACAGCACAATACAAACATTACAAACATTACACACAGCACAAACATTACAAACATTACAAACATTACAAACATTACAATCATTACAAACAATACAAACATTACAAACAACACAGACTTAACAAACAACACAAACAATTCTTAAATACGATATACCTACTACCTCCATGGAAATCAAGAAACGAGAATCTATTGTAAAACGCTTGATGAAAATAGTAAACTTACTGAAACATACTTTCTGTAAACAATAACGCATATCCTTCACAAAAGAGAGATATATGTGAAGAAAAAGAGAGAAACACATACACAAAAACGCGAGCAAATATAATCAATAATGCACACATCAGAATCAATAAAACAACTTTCAAATAGTCTGTTATTAAGTAATTAAGTTTTTGTGACATATTTGCATTTGTAGCAATGTAGACAATAAAGTTAAAGGGCACATGAATATATTTTCGTCTTCATTCTACAAACTTGTGAAATAGTTCCTTGTATAAAAACCTTATCTAAATAGCTAAGTTAAATTGTAAGAAACCTTCTAAGTAATGAAATCTCTATAGATCGCTCAATCATAACATTCTAATAAAGACTCAGTTCTTCTCAGCAGAGGAAAGCACTCAATCATTACTGAGCTAATAAAGGCGAAGCTCAATCCACTCCTTGTCCATTGATACAAGATGTTTACAGAGGACCTTTCAAATAATCTAGTGGGTGTGTAGCTTACTAATTGTGGCAATAACCTAGCCTAGACGGACCTATGTTAGGAGTTCCAATGAAGATAAGTGGATCTTCCTTCACAATGGAGCGGATGATAAGGCCTTGGCCCCAATCAGTAAGGTTATAGGTGACAGAGACATGGGTATCCCGATCTGAGTATGTTACCTACGTTGTATATACATATTTGCTAACAGGTGTTACCATGTAGTGTGTCTGTCTTTAGATGTACATATGAGCGTGAAATTTAAAAAAAGATGTTTCAATCACACAAGACTTTAAAGAGACACAGAGTATGTTGATTGGATCACATATGTCAAATTTTGAAATCGATGTTATTACGTCGGGACCCACTAACTGTTACTGAAAATTACAAGTTCAAGGTCAATCGGTACATTTGAGCGAATATACGGCCATTCAAAGTCGGGATTTTGATCGAAAACCGGACAATGTGGCTCGAGTGGCGCGCACTAATTCGCCAATCGTAATTTTGAAACCTTGTCAAAAGCTGGCAGTAAGATATATTCGATTCGAAAGTGTTTATTAGGTATTGTAACTAATAGGTAGGTTAATTGGATGCGTAATTTCGAACATTAAACCTATTTTAGATGTTTATTTGATTTTTAGATAAAATCAAGCATTTTAGAGATATTAAGCAAAACTGGATAGATAGTCCAGTGATAAGATATGATCTTTAATAAGCATATTAGATGTTTTGTAACTTATCAAACCCAAATAAAATTTTAAGAAAGATACTCTGTGTCACTTTAACAGATCTAGATTTATTACTTTTAACAAGTACATATACTTGTGAAGACAGTATAATGGACATAAACTGTTTCCTAATATGGAAGCCTTGTTTGTTTTTATCACATTTTTGAGAAATGTGATTCATTCGCTGATCAAACTTAGAATTATCACAGAGAGGAAACCTTCTCCCTAAAGTTGACATGCTTGTTTTCCGTCTTTAGTAAACAGGAACAATTTTTTTATGACAAAGAAAGAATCAGACTGATGAACTAAATTTTAAAATAAAAATGACTACATGTTTATTATGATTATGTAATAATGCGACGGGACTTTTGAAAAATGCTTCAAGGTTTAGCAATTCTTGTGATATAATAAATTGTTTTAGAACATAAATATTGAAATAGAAACAAAATAAATGAATTAAAATATGTACAGAACGAAGCCTTCAATTTACTTTTACTGTATTTTTTTTTCCTACCGTGTATTATTAATTTGAAACTTCTGTAATTTTGAAATTCATACTCTTCAATGCGGGTTGTTATTTATCATAAATGCATTCTTAGATTTTCTCTTTAATCTTTAAAAAATAATATTACAAATCTTACAAAAAAAAGTGCCATTTTCAGCAAGAAAGAACAACACATTAACACATACAACCAAGTAGTGATTTAAGAGTTTAAAAATTTAACTGATATTGTCTAAAATCAGGAATTTTTAAGTTTTTAAATTACATTCTTCCCACATACATTACCATGTACGGCGCATGCATTTAATTCACCCATAATAGTTCACCATATATGTAGACAAATTCATTTGGTGTATCATCGTTGCTGAAGAAGTAATGCAACTAAAACGTGCATTAACACTTAATATAGATCCAAAGATGATAACAGATTCGACTGAAATACTCATGACTGCAAAACGATAACTTTTATGCACTCATCACAGTGTAATGAATGTGATTTAATTTTTTAATAGGTCCTAATTTTAATTTTTTATGAGTAATGATTGAAGCCTTTCATGAACACCCATCTTGACAAAGTTTGCAAACCTCCGACGACGTCCTGTATACCAGATCATTTTAATAGCTTACATAGTGACTGTGCATCCATGCATGTGCAAGGTTAAGTTTTCAACAGCAAGCTGATAGACTAAATTGCTTCCTCTAACTTTCACATGTCTGAGTAAACTGAGCCTTATATTAGAAGTCTGATAAAACCTATCAACTCCGATTCCCATAAAAAATAATCGTTACGTATTGTTACGATATTGCATAAATTTATCAATTCATTACTTATTTGCCAGTACTCACAACTCATCTTTTGCATTTAAAAATTCATTTGACTGTATATCCATTCGGATTTTCACTTATATACATTTATATGGTGTGGCGAAGAAGTTATGGAGACACCTGGCCATGAAGGAAAAGCTACATTAAAGATGCTCCATAAAGCATATACAACCAATTAATATTTACTTGTATGAAAAGAGGAGAGGTATAACCGGTGTATAATAGGCCTACCATCACTTTCATATAGGGGTAGTGTATATAATTCAACGCTTTGCAATGTCATGTTTATCCACCCGTGAATCGAGTTCTCTTTTATCAATCCGAACCTGTAATTCATCCCACGAAAATGTATTTTATGTCATGATAATAAGACTCTTAAAAACATAGTTATCAAAAGGCAAGTCATTGTAAAACATATGTTAAACGACTGAAGCCGATTTTTAGTTTCGAGTTCCCCGACAAGGGAGATAACTGAGTAGGGTAGTAAGGTGAGATTTTTCTTCTATTATTTGTAGATTTACCCTCTTTGACGTGATGTTTGAGAAACCTGTCGTATGAAAGAAACAGCCTCGTCGCCTGGTATGTCCTGCCCTGAATGTAAGCGCAATGGTGAACGAGGTGTGTGGACACATTAGTCAAGGAAAACACCTTGGGATACAGCAAGGGATTATACTATCTCCGTGTCTTTTTCTTCAGTGCGGGATTTTACACGATTTCGGATACCAGAACAAACTGTGATAGTGTGGTACTCATCAAAATGCCCTGACATGTGCAGAGGTAAATATTTGTTGGTTTCCTTTTAGTTTTAATCCTAAACTGCATTTCAGTCTAGATAAAAATGCCTTGTTAATCATCTATATGATTTTACTTTGTAATCAACATGGTATACCATATCATGGTATCTAAATGATGAGAAATAATTCTCTCTTTTGATAATCGTAAGCATTCCATAATCAACTGTATAATATTACATAAGAATTATGATTAATAAGAACATAAATCAATATTTTCCGTATAAGTTTTGATGTCAATCTCTTGACGAGAAACAACCTCGTCACGTACCCAAGGATGTCACCAGGTACGGGCATGAGCAAGCAAGCGTTACGAGATAAATATAATGTTCAGTAACCCAGTACTGACTAATAATCATGTCCCAGTTCAGTGCAGGCAGATCAGCTCCCACGTGACCACACCCACTAGTGTTGTCCGTATAGAATAACATCCTACCCGCCTAGACACAGACCCTATCGAACCCGAGGTGCTTTGAATTTTTAAAGAAATACTGTTCCTTTATTTGAACGTTTATTCGACATCCGATAAGATTAAATTAGGGTTTGGCAAACCTCGGACGTTTTCACGATGTATGTATATATGTATGTGGGCAAGCTGTTAAGCTGGGCAAGTGTCAAATCAAAATTGAAATTGATTTGCTTATTACCTCTTTATATGATAATTCTTTTAGTTCTATGTATCCAGATGATTATAAGTAATGATTAATTAACAAACTGGCCTTGTTCGTATGCTATCAATTTCAAACAATTCCATTTACAAAGTCACGGACCGGTTTGAAATTTTCCTTAAGTTAAAACAGATTGACGATCAAGCTAATTCATGTCGAACCAACAGGTGTATGAAAGTAGTTGACGTTTATGTATGCATTCAATACTAGTTAGCTTAAACCAACAAATATTGACTTTAAACATGTATGCCTTAATCGAAAACGTTTGAACTTGAAATGCATATGCTGTTGTATTTATCAATGAATAATACCTGCATATGTTGACCAATTCTACATACATGTGTTCGTTCTTCATAATTTATTTTCTAGCTTGCCTTAAGATATTATTAAAGTACATATATACTGTAAGTATTGCTGATAATCTTGTCATGATATTGCCTCAGGTTTCAGGCAATTTTATAGATGTTACACATCGTATATAAGTTCGTGTGAAATCGAGGTTTATGAGATTCACATACATTAATCCCCATGAATAGGTAGACATACAATTGTAACCTGTTGCTGTATTTTTATATATGAATACTAATAAAGCAAACGGGTAACTTAGGCGAATGATGCTTCACTTCATTTAAAAGCTTTACAGATATTTACATTTCTCCGATTGAAAGGAATCTACATCGCTTTGCCCAATAAGTAAATATTAAACACTTGTGCAACAGTTGTTCACATTTATTCCTCACTCGGAGTGTTTGAAGGCAGAATGAGTACATTCACTCACGAAAACATGAATCACATTCGCTTGTGAATGTAGACATTTGTGTAAAAAATAAACTGTTTGTAGCGAACTCAAAAACAAGGATGAAACTAGCGTTTGTTCTTCCAATTGTTTTCAGGGTCGATGTGAGCAATTACTCAAATATATTTCAAGAATTAATTTGTTTGTCCACACCGAGTTCAACATTTAAAAAAAATTGGACTGTGTTTTTAAATAAAGAATTAAAAGTAACCGAACATTTTAAATTTAATATTGCACATAGCTTATAATGTGTCTGAAATGCATACTTATGTACGGGATAAACAATCTTAATATATCAAGATCGACATGTTGATCTAAAGTTTATTAGATTGGGGATTAAATAATTACCCAAAATGATTAATATGATATGTATGATATTATAAGTTACCATGTGTTCGCGAGTTTGATATGGAGCTTTATAAGGTGTCCGAGTTGAATATCAAATGAGAATGCAAATTCATGATGTTTGCAGTGTAGTGCATTCGATATATTACAGGTATTGAAATACACCTAGGTTACAGAACAAACAAACTGTACATTTACGTACTTTTTATTCACATACATGGTTGACAAGTGTCTAAACATTTAAAGTAATGATTTCTTGAATAATTGTATCATTTCAGACGCGTGTTTCATTCAATATGTGAAATATAGATTTCACATTACGAAATATACGGTTGTGCCTCTTCCTTTCGTGTTATTCATGGATTGTACATTTATGAACACGTTTTTACTTATTAACCAAAAATTTGAGTTTACAGATGCTTATACAAGACAAAAGAAAGTATCCTCATCTTCCAATATCTATATGGGACAGTATTGTGTTTACTGACGTCATGGCGCGTCATTGAATAATATTCAGAGAATGTACATTATCTAATATTAACTTGACATTATATGTAAGAAATTTGAAATTTAAAAATTACGAGACGTTTCTTTTGCCGTTGTGGCAAGTGTTCTTACATATTATATCAGTATAAATAATAATAATATACAAGTTATAATAATTATATATAAGTCATTTGTTTAAACCACAGTTAATAAAACGATACGATTACAGATTCACACCTGTTTAAATACTCTCGCCCTGAAGGTTTTGTTTATGACGTCACTGTGTTTGTTTCAGAAACGTGTCGGTATGACGTCACATCCTCCACGATGAGAGTGTTTTTCATCGGGATTTTCTTGCTACAATTGCTGAGTGAATGCGGATGTCAGCTGGTGAGGATATGTAAACATTTGTTAACATGCTGCTTTACGTGTCAACTTGAACTAGCTGGTACTAATTAAATTGGGGCCTTTTCAAATAATGATGAAAAGCTGCAGTGAGGCACACATTCACAAAGTCCATTACAGCTCAAGGTTTCCATAAACCAATATTATTACCTTAAAGATCATATTATTATTTTGTGCATTGCGGTCCAACATTTTAATTTAATATTTGTTTCATCGGACGAAAATATATTATTGAATACACATAATTAAGTTCACTCAAAAAGAATAGAAATTAGAAAATTATCTTTTGTTTGTAAGTTCTACATGTACCAAAACACATATTGATTAAAGCATCACCGCATCATCTTCATATCAATATCTTATCTTATTCACATACTGCTAAATGTTTCAAACTAGAATTTTCGTTTGTTAAACTGATATTTAAAAAATTTAAATCCTTTATGTGAAGGTCATGCTTGATTTGCATCTTGATTGAACATACTTATCTACCTATAGACTCTATATACGAATTACCTTTTCAGGTACATTCACCCGATTATGTCGAAATCCAAATCCTCTTTACAGTTAAATCGTAGTTTTCACTATGCTTTTGAATTAAAAAAAAATATCGCATCCTTTCAGAAAATATAATAATGCATTTTTCTAAAACCTATTGCTATTGATAAAGTTAAACAGCAGAGTACACAGGTTCGTATGCTATTCGGATTCGTTCAGCAATTGTAAAATTATATTTAAGAAATAGTCCTTAAACTTGTTCAACACGCATCAACTATCTCTGTTCGTACAAAACAAAACAAATACAACATGCTGTATTAAATAGAGCGCAGCGAATGCCATGGGCCCTTCTTTGTGTAACAGTAGCATCACTGTCAATTTTTTCTATTTGCATCATGGATGACTGACTAAATATATAACAGCGAATACCTCTAAGTACAAGAGTGAATATGTGACACTATTTTTCGTGATATAAAGCCCTTTGTCATAGTTCATGATTTACAATAGTAATTCTTAAGATTCTCCAACTTTCTTTTCTCTTATAGTCTTAACTGATAGACATTCAACAACTACAAACTTTTTCAAATCAATGAAAATGAAATTGTTATCAAACAAGATTATTAGATAATTCGAAAATTTGCTATTGAATATTGTTCATATTTGCACATGTGTTCATTGTACCTTCTATTTCTTGTTTACATAAAATCTATCCGATCATATTACAAGACAGAAAACCGTTAGGGGAGACCAGGGCAAAGCGCGCCCCCTAACATATAAGCGTGTTGGTCATATTAACATGTTTAGAATGCAACTTGCAGCATGTCTCTAATTCTTATCAGATAAACTATTTTGTGACAAATGCGTTTTTACCTACCATGTCTGCATAAAATGTATTAACGAAAATGTATTTCGACAAAGGCGGTGCACTTTGCCCCGTAGTTTGAGGCAAAGCTCTCCATGCGAAAAGACACACAAATGTGATTTGTGAAACACCTAAAATAAGCCATTAGGCCTACTTTACAAAAAGTGTTTTACAAGTGCCACGCAGCTCACAGGTACCCTCATATAAAATAATCAAATAATGAAAACCTAGGCTCAGTACGCAAAGAAGGACACTATTTGTGTATGTCATGGATCTATATTTTCAAGGTTCTTATCCAAAAACTTACATGATAAAGATATACTTACTCAGGGAGTCTTGACAATTTAACTTAACTATCAGAAACCATTAAAAAATGAAAGAAATAAAGAAATTGATTGATTGAAAGACAAATTCAACATTTTACAAACATTTAATCTCTGTCGGGCTTGCCCATACGACCTATCTTCTTACTTGTTAAGAGATAAAACTAAATATGTGATGAATATCAAACTAATGCTAAACATCAAAGAAAATATTATGTTTTTCTTAATGAAACACAACTCCTATAATACAATTTTGTACTTCTTTTCTAATATCAATTTAAAAAATACAGGACAATTATAGAATGAAAAGTACAATTCTTTTTTATGATTTTTGTTTATGAAAACTAATTGATGATTCTGACACTGTAATGTGTTGACCATAAAGAAATATTTTAGATCGCTAGGGGCAAAGCGCTCCCCCGGCTCACTTTGGCCCTTTGAGGGTAGCATTCGTTTTGTGCATCATAGAAAATAATTATAGCAATGAATTACAAATTTCCTCATTTAATAAATAGGTGATGTATTTTTGTGTAATAGGCGCTCTAGAGTTTAATGTTGCGTTTTGTGTTTATATGAAACACTTGAATACGGACATATTGTTTCCTTACTTTACTCCTTATTGTTTCTATTTCTCGCAATGTTTTTCTAACTCATGCTAACGGTGCAAACGTGCATCACAACGCTTCTTAACGTTTGCTTTCATTAGTTGATATTGACAAACCACGCCATCTGTTGATCGTTAAGGAGAAAAAAACACTTAGTCACTTTGCCCCGACGGCGCGCTTTGCCCTGGTCTCCCCTACACCAAAGTTAAGGTTTCGTTGCTATGGGTTTCTTCGTTCGAAGTGTAGGGGAATATCCAATATAATTACTCTTTAACGATATACGTACACTTTTACTTACGGTCCAAAACATTTTCACAACTTTTGTGGAGTAAAGAATGTCCGAAGATATGCATAGTTAGAATACATGCTCGTGATATGATAAACACTGCTACAAACAATGTAAATTTCCAGCGAGTTGTTACATGCAGCTGTTCATTATTTCGTAATGTTGTAACCATTTGTAGCGCAATAATTTAAAAAAACCCTCCTTCGTCATAAATGCGTTAAGGGATCATATTCGCACCATATTTATTAGGTCCATTTATACGTGGTTTTCAGGCGAAAATCTTGCAGTATCCCATTGGGTTGGCATTGGGTCAACTTTTAAATTTAATTGTTTATATTTCTTATATTAAATGTCAATAAGAAACCTTTTCGGCCAGAAAAATGAGCAAAATATATTCTAATTGATGGTATGTCAATGTTCATGTTGTGAAATTATTCCAAAATGAAATAATATAAATATAACTAAAATATTTTTACATTTTGCACCTCTGTATTTCACAAATCTATGCAAAATGTCTATGATATGAATATATGGTCAATAATAAAGTATGTCATGGGAATATGATTTTTCATATCCTCAAAATATGATAAGATCAAGCAGAATATGATGGATGTTTAAGTCGAATACAACGTAACGTCTGATTACATTATATATGTGCACTAATTTTGCATTCAACATAAGAAACATTTTGTTCAGAAGTTGTATGTAACAGACTTTGGGTATGTACCTTCATTTATGTTTTGCAGAGAGTGGATGAGAAAATTGTCCCTGTTCGAGTGGACACAAAGCCTGGCACGGTTCTGTTCACCTTGGACAGTCCTGATTACAAACTCAAAAGTATGTTGTATTTCCATTGAATGAAATTTATAAACTGCAAAGAACCTACATTTTTGTTTGTAAAGAAAACACATACTTCCATCATCCTTTTGTCGGTACAAGTTGTTTTGACATTTCATGATTGTGTTAATGCAAGAAATACGTTTTGTTACAAATACTTGTCGAAATAAAATATTCTGTTTGTCTCTGCGTGACAAATGACCAAATATGATGTAATACATTTCATATAAATAACATCATTCATGATGTCATTATCTTAATGATTATCATCATCATCATCATCATCTTCATCTTCATCTTCATCATCTTCATCTTCTTCAACTTCATCTTCATCTTCATCATCTTCATCATCTTCATCATCATCTTCTTCATCTTCATCTTCTTCATCTTCATCATCTTCATCATCATCATCTTCTTCATCTTCATCTTCATCTTCATCTTCTTCATCTACATCATCTTCATCTTCATCTTCATCATCTTCATCATCTTCATCATCATCTTCTTCATCTTCATCTTCATCTTCTTCATCTTCATCATCTTCATCATCTTCATCATCATCATCTTCATCTTCATCTTCATCATCTTCACCATCTTCTTCATCTTCTTCAACTTCATCTTCATCTTCATCATCTTCATCATCTTCATCATCATCTTCTTCATCTTCATCTTCATCTTCTTCATCTTTATCATCTTCATCATCATCTTCTTCATCTTCATCTTCATCATCTTCATCTTCATCTTCATCATCTTCATCATCTTCATCATCATCTTCTTCATCTTCATCTTCATCTTCATCTTCTTCATCTTCATCATCTTCATCATCTTCATCATCATCTTCTTCATCTTCATCTTCTTCATCATCATCTTCATCTTCTTCTTCATCTTCATCATCATCTTCTTCTTCTTCATCATCATCTTCATCTTCTTCTTCATCTTGATCATTATCTTCATCATCTCCTTCTTCATCATCATTTTCATCATCATTTTCATCATCATTTTCTTCATGCTTAATTGTGCATTGTCATGTGGAAGATATTTAAATGTAATATGTACGTTTTTGCAGATACGTCCGACTACATATCACTAGATGTGACGAGAGAGTTTTTTATTCTGAGGCAAAGTCTGGAAGCATTTTCTGGAGACAGGATTACTCTCGTCTTAGTGTCATCGTTGTCTGTGGAAACGGTCATTACATTCCTCATCTCCAGAGGTATGTGCACATAAGAATAAGTATTAGTTTTAGTTATCAAATGTGTTTTCTGCGACGATTTATTTTGGAATTGTTCAAAAGATGATGTGTTTATCCTTTTGTTTAATTCTTATCCGCTGACAGAGAATGCCAAACGAATGCCAATATGTCTTCTTGTCTTGTCATGTTATCATAATAGCATCTTTCTTCATGACGTTAAGGTGGACGTCATTCAGTTTGCTATTTAGACTTTGAACTTATCGAAATAAAGGTTGCTTGTGCTACAATTTAATGATAAATCAACTTTACAAAATCGGCCATTGAGAGTTATCTGTACCTTATTTTGTAGTTATCAAACATTGCTAGGAGGTGTATAATATTTTCTATAGATCCTATTATTTCCTTTTTCTTTTATGACATTCAAATCGTAATAATCAGTATGTTCTCCTTCGATAGCATCTACATGTGTATCCATAGGTGATTTGACAGTTTGTTTAGACATAATTAGCCTTTAGTTAGCACTTAATCAAAAGGCAAACATTCCATATCACAGTTCTTAAAGACAGCACACTCTCAAACCCACGACTCGACCAAACTTATTCATTGACTGCTTGCTGTCAAGTGTTAAATCTACATGTTTGTTTTTAATCTCTACCGATCCCATCCATTGAATATACATATTTACATCTCAATATCGACATAGGCTTATATAGCTCAAATTTAAATGTAGACATGACACAACAGAAAATACCTTTGCTGGTATCGATCCTCTGTAGCTCAGTCGGCAGAGTCGCTGCCTTGCTGCCCGTGTTCGAATCCGACTTTCGTTGTTAAAAATTCAAAATAACTGAAAAGTGTATAACTTGATTTGTCAAAGTTGAAGATCTCTTCACCTGACTAGTGTTCAATAAAAGGACATATTAATGTTTTTATTTCCATGTTTACAGAAGGATGTATTGCTATTAATAACAAAGTTTCTTTTAAAAGTATTTCAAATTACTACAAATTTCAACTTTATTAGGTAAATAAAACTGAAGATAAATGTGAATATTATAAATCGTTAGTTACCATACCAGTGTATCGTATTGCATTGTGTCGATGCTCTAATCATGAATTGTTAAATGAGGAAGGAAGAAAGATCGGCCTACCTCGCAGTCAAAGACTATGTCTATTTTGAATCGTTCGAGTATCATTTTTGTATGGAATGTGACTTTTTGTCGGAGCCTGCTCCAGAAATACCACACTTAATTCCCTACTGTTTGTAAATTTGTGCAGTTAAATATGTAGTTCTAGCACTTCAAAAAAGCTCCAGTTTCCTACCATACAACTAGCCATCAATATCATTTTATGGCGCTTCAATCATATTGAATATTATAATGCATGTACATGTATGATGGGCCGGTGGCCCCTTTACGGACATAAACGTATTTATTTTGTTCAATAAAAGGTATTTGTATTAGAAAGGAAAATGTTTATCGGTCAATACACTTACACTTTTAACTAAGGACACCATAGCAACGAGACCGGAAGTGGGGTATAATGAATCTCAAGCATCTCATTAAGTTATTCCATCTCCAGATGATGTCCGCACAGAACCAACAATACCAACGGTCCCCTCTATAACCCAGGAGGTTAGTCTGCAGGCTCCAGATGTGATTCTACATGGCACCCCTGCAACATTCACATGTACAGCAACAGGGTTCGAGACTAAGCCAGTCTTCAACTGGTCTCCGGGACCGAAACGGAATGGTCGTGTCAGTGTGGACGAGATTAATGAAGAGGATACATGGACCTCAGTGCTCGAGTTCCAGCCCATATACAAAAGGGATGGAGGTATACGTGGTGCTGAGATTTTGAAAGTTGATATATACATAAAAGGCACCCCTAAAAATGTTTCTGGTCTTCGCATACAGGCAAAAATGATGCGGATTTTTATTATATTTCCAAATATTTTTTAATTTTTGAATAAGAAAAGTGTTAAACAGAATATGAAAAAATAAATGGATCACTTTATAACTGTGTCTTTGAAGGTCTACAATAACAGAAACGAGTTAAATTATAAAAGTTCATTTTTTCTGGGCCTGGAGACTACATTTCTATTTTCTCCCATGTCAACATCTGGACAAAGGCTTGATGAGGTGGGTTGAAATTGACGCGGTTGGAAACCAGAAACAAATCAATGTTTTTATAGGCCAAACTAGTCACACAAACTCTTTGCCTTACTCGGTTACCCAGGACTGAATGTTCCAGTGCTTTACACCGACACCGACACCGACTGCTAATTCATCAAGAAAATGACGGAAATGTGTCTTGGTACCTTGACTTTTTAAACCATTTGTACAAAAGGACTACATTTGAAGGAAAAAATTTCTGCCAAAAATGTAGTCTAACAACAAATCATGTCGTTCCATCGCAGGTCAAAATTGTTAAGCAATTAAACATTCATTATAGTCTTAAGGACATCATTTGAAAGAAACCATTTTTCCCAAAAAAGCGCTCTAACAACAAAGCATGTCCTTCCATCGCAGGTAAAAATTGTGTAGCAATTTTATTTTCAAATCAGATTATGTATAATTCAAATGTAGATTTTATGAACGAATTAAAGAGCATGGTAACATTAGACCCTGGGTAACCCAGGATGACTTAATCTATGGTTAAGAAATGGTTGATCCTAATTGTTTTATACCATTGGTATATTTCTTAAGTGATAAAAGGCAAATATCAACATGAGATCATGTCATGGTGATATTACAAAATATATTTTCTGTACAAACGCCAACAAGCTTTGCCAAACAAAACATAAAATGCTTAGTTTAAATCATGTATCAATCTATAAAACAGTTGTCACATCTGCCTGTATAATTTATATATTCGTGCAGGGATATGATTATTGACTAAAGAGAAATCATTTTGGTTTCCGAAAGAAATTGATCTTAGATCAAATCCTTTATTATAGAAAAAATTGGGCAAATTAAACAAGCCGTTGTCACCATGCAATATTAAATTCCACAGAACAAGTGAACTGTACGGTCCGTGGAGACGACATCGAGATATGGAAGACTGTTACATTCACCGTCCGTCTGGAGACGGCGAAGGAGAATATCAGCGTTGTTGCTTATGTCAAACCCGCCATTGTACAGTATGGAGGGGAGATATCTCTGCACTGCAACCAAACAGCAGGGGGACCTATACGAATGAGGTTATACAGCATAACTACGAACAGAACTCTTGTTGGAGAAAGTTCAGGTATTTATTGCCAAATTCACTAAAACTGCAAAAAATTCTCTAAACAGCAATCTTACAACTTTTGCATTACGATATGTTGATTATAGTCAGCGCATCCCCGTGAAACCAGCATTATCAACATATATTGATAACATTGATAACACCGTGGCTAAATGTTCAATATATAAATATGTTATTATGATCATAAATAATCAGTATATCATAACAATTGATAACTGACGTAGAGTTATTGAAATCTACAACATATGTCTAAGTTAATGTAAATCTTCATTAAAGTGAATTTGATTTGAAAATTGTCAAATTGCAAATGGTGAAACAAATATTTTCATTTTTGCAAGATTTCAAGGTGTTTCGGACTGAGGGATGCTTTTCAAACAGAACGTACTAAGTTGAATACTCTATCTGTCAATGTACATAAACAGAACGTCATATGTGTGAATTTTGGACGTTTGTATTGTAAGAGAAGAGGTCATTGACGCGAAGGAACAACGAAGAACAATTGTTTCTCCGCGTCAATGACATTTTCGAGTTCTATCAAATACACACATATGACGTTCTGTATTTATAATATACTCTTTGTTTAACCTGTTCACAAATGATTTTGAATTGCTTAAAGTATCCGAGACGATGCACTGCGCATTGATACATAAAGCGAACAAGGCGATGACCTGACCAGCTCGACTGATGATTGATACCTCGATTTTATTTTTATTTTCTTATTTCCTTGCAGAGTAAAACGTAAAAGTAAATTTTCTCAAGTTTGAAAACAACATAAAGTGATAAAAGTCATTCCATAGTAACTATTTATAATCCATAAAGTGCTGGATAGCGCTGGGCTTGGCGCTGGGCGCTGGGCGCTGGGCGCTGGGCTTCTTTCGAAGAACGTCACCATGGAAATGACCCCATAATCGCTATCGGCTCTGACGTCATAATGACGAAATATCGCTAGCGATGTTTTCGGAATTTGGTTCAGAAATTTCTTTTTCCAAGTGTTTTACAGTTTCTTTGCTTATGATAACACTAGTTTCTCCCTATATTATTTAAAGTTATATTAAAAAGTAGGTTTATTACATTTAAAATAATTAATTCTGATCCTTTAATTAGGAAATTTTTTTTACGAACGGTAAGTTCCGAGAATTGCCGAAGCTTGAAAAAAGTATAACCGGCAGCCATGCAGTACGGAATTTGAAGACGTATTCCGTAATGCTCCCTTGTATTATTATCATTATCTTAAGATTACATGAGTATATAATAACTATGTGTATATTGCTAGGAATGGCATCCTGGCTCTCGGCGAACCTCACAGTAACGGAATCCTCAACATTTGAATGCGAGGGATTCGACGAATCAGATTCGGTTAAGAGTTTAACAAGAGTATACGTAAAAGGTAATGTCTTCTTCAAAGCAATGACCACAAATTGGAAATCATAAGTTGATGATTATGAAATTATGCCTGTCAATTTTTCTGTATTATGAATTTCTAGTTTCAATGATCTGTCGAATATATAGCTTTATAATCAAAATACACATATAAAATAATGCTTAAGCCTTTTGACGTATGCACGCACATCCTGTGGTAAACTATAACAATTTAAAAACAAATATTTTTTTATGTTTTCATTTCAATCATATTTTAACAATAACAATCAAATAATTTGAATCTCAAATTTGGCTTAACCGTGAACCGTATAAGGTTAATTTGTGTAAAATCCCAACGTGAATGAGAATATATGTTTTTCTACATTAAAAGATACCACAACAACAATACCACCGACCACGATGCCCTCTCCACAAGCCGAGCTGTTAATCATATACCCAACCTACATCGAGGAGAGAAGGGATGTGAACTTCACATGTGAAGTTCGTGGGATTGAAGTAGAGCCCCGCTTCACATGGGCACCGTCTGGAGATTCCGAGAGAATCCAGATCACTCCATCCAGCAAGGAATCTTTCTGGACATCCACTCTACAGTTCAAACCCATCCTGAAAACAGATGAAGGTATGGTTGTTCAATGAGGGTATTAAACGTGTAATAAAGTTTTTGTCAAGCGAGCTCATGAATGACATTAACTAAGCAAAAGTGAGGTTATACCAGACCATTGGGGAGTTAAATGACATTTTAAGGAGTTAATCATGCTGTTTATTTCTCGTAAATATTTCGAAAGGGGATTTGCATAATGTGAAAAATTTAATCTTTCCGTGGGTAAATACCATGTGATGATACTGAAAAGTTATGATACCAACACTGTTAACATATAACTAAGCAATATGTAGAAAAGAGTCTTACTGCATAAAGCTTTCAAGTTTTAATGACAGACAGAACAACATATTGTTTTGAACAATGCATGATCATGAAATTTTTTAAAGTTAGTTGTTATTCTTTTTCGATTTTCGTGCCAGTGTTTACATCAAAATCTCATAGGATTTAAACATTTTTTTAAGGTAAGGTTACCTGTGAAGCGACGTGGTCTGTTGGTGACCAACCAAGGAGAATGGTCAAATCGATTGGCGTCGAGGTGAACACCCAAGTTCAGGTTCGCATCACACCGGGATCTGTTGCCATCCAGTCAGGGGATCAGTTCACTCTAACATGCAGGAGTGAACCTGCTCGAACTGTACAGATGATATGGTATACGGTGCACGACGTCGATTTCTTTCTTGAAGATAGCAAAGGTAATTAGTAGATTGAAATCTGTAACTTTCATTTCATGTATTCGTACATTGTGAGTTTATTGTTTCTGAAGATATGGTATCATATCAAATTCGTTAAGCTGCAAAATTTTCAAGGACAAGGATGATAAGGCACACTTACAAATCCTTATGTGAAGAGGATGTGGCAATGTTACCAAAAGGTAGATGTAGAAGGGCAATAGCTCTGTGATTGTTCGTCCATGATTCTTTACTTGAAAAGAACATGGAACTGTGTGTGTGTGATGTTCTTGTAATTGTCTAGCAGTTCTTGAATTGTTATGTTTAAACGTTTCTTTTGAGAGATCGTGAAATTCATTGAAATAGTCAAGATATATAATCTTTGTTTGATCGGCTAATTATTTTGCAAAATGAATTTTACTTATTAAAATGTTCACTTCAGTTCCAGTATCAGAGTTTGCTTACACTGGGAGCGTGAGGAGCAATACAACATTTGTGTGTGAGGCGGTAGATGGTGAGAGGAGAATGAGAAGTAATGAAGCAACTGTATTCGTGATATATCAAGGTGAGGAATATAGCTTAGATACCGTTGTGTCATAAGTAATTGTAAATGATATTATGATTATTTCTTCATGAAGGCAACGCGATGTTAAAAGTTAACTCTGTTCATTTTTTTCCAGTTGTGTCTAGTACAACGTCTTCAACTACAACTACTACAACAACAATACCAACAACTAGAACAACTGAATCAGTAAACACAACATCAACATCTGAAACAGTACCAACAAATACAACATCTGAAACAGTACCAACTAAGACAACATCTGAAATGGTACAAACTAATGCAACATCTGAAAAAGTACCAACAACACCACAAATAACTACAACCTCTGAAATAATACCAACAAATACAACATCTGAAAAAGTACCAACAATTACAACATCTGTATCAGTACCAACAACTACACCATCAGAAATAGAACTAACAACGACAACATCTGCAACAACAACGGACAAATCTACAACTTCTGAAATTAAAAGAACAACCTCAGCTGTAGATGATCTTACTACAACAACCGGGAAACCAGACTCATCTACAGATCCTTCTGTCACCATGCTCAATTCGACGACTACCGGAAAAACTACTTACATACCTCCAACAGAAACTAGTATTGAAACTAACACAACTGTGGTATTGACGTCCACTTTTCCAACATCTACAGACACATCTACACATCGAGTCACTACTGCTTCATCTTCATCAACAACTGAGTCATCAACTGATGGTGCTACCTCCGCCACTAATGCCAATACAACCCTAACCCCTGAGGATACTTCATTGACATCAACACTGACGACAGGCACTTCAACTGAGAAAGCTTCTAATGCTACTACCACTACTAGCACTACTTCAACTTCTTCTTCGTCAACTGAGACAACTCTTTCTAAAAGTGAGGCTACAACGTCATCTTCAACTTCGACGACTACAACTGAAACAACAACCAACAACACAATTTCTGTAACTGAAAGCACTACGTCAACAGATTCAAAGACCACAACTGTACCTGCTGAATCTACATCAACTTCAACTGAGAGTTCAACATCTGAAGAAGTTACTCCTTCTGAGGGTACACCAGATACGTCAATATCAACAACTGACGACGTCACTACGACAACCTCCCAAGATTCTACGACCACTTCGACTTCTGTCTCCACTGCAACTTCACCCACGACCTCAACAAGCGACGATGCAACTACAACGGAACCCACCACTTCAACAACAGAGGAAGCAACAACAACAACTTCCGGTTCTACAAGTGCAACAACTACAGTCCCACAGGTTGATAGCACTTCATCACCAACTACAGCATCCACACAGTCTGGTACAGGTTCAACTTCAACCCCAGATACATCTTCATCTTCATCTTCATCTTCATCTTCATCATCAAATACTCCCTCTGTACCATTGGACACAACCACTGCATCTTCATCAGAGACGACTGCAACATCTGATGTAACCACAGGTTCTGGTCCTACGGACATTTCAACGGTCGTTGAGAATGACACCACAACTGTAACTTCACCAAGCCCTGATACGACGAGTATTGGTATTTCCTTTCATTTGTATATAATAATTTTCATTTAAAACGGCGATTGAATTCAATGTGGTAATAAAATTATGGCGCACTGAAATCACATATTATTATGAAATTTGCAAACACAGTCGTATTTAATTTCAATTTGACAAAACTTTATTAAGGTGCTATGGAGTTATTTTGATGTAGCTGACACACTACCTTTGTTTCAGGTATACCGTCCTGTCCGGAAATAACAGATGACAATGGAGATGTATGGAACAAAGCAGAAGCAGGCGTTTCAATTGTTCATCCCTGTCCTAACGGTCTTCAAGGTAGGGCCATTCTTCAGAATCTCTGTTTAACAATCGTACATAACACATTAGTCTGCTAACCAGCCTCTAAAGCAAACAATTGTAAGGAGCCTACTTAAGCTTAGAAAATGTTGGCAAGTCTAGATGCCTCAGCTTTTGGCTAAAATTAAGAATTGTTCAGGCCTTCTTTTTTATCTTATAAAATATTATTTTCAGGGACTATAGGTTAGTCTAATAATACATAAGTATTTTTTTTTTACTCAAATCCTAATTGTGAAGTATGACTTTATGACTACCCATTCCATCATGCCAAAATTATATATTTTTGCAACAGGCAAAACTATCACATGCACAAAATAAAACAAAAAAACTTACAGACGTTTGTATTTTACACATGGACATTGTTGAAGTGTATGATATTTATGTCTGAACTTATTCAAAATTACATGATGCTTGGACTTAATTACACTTTAAGTGGCGTTTGCCACTGTAACTTACTTTTTTAGGAAATTTTAACGTAATTGTCAGGTTTAAATAAAATAACATTTTGAAAACATAACCCTAACTGTTTAAAATTTAAGAAATACTTCACCTCATGAGTTCATGTTAAAATGTTCTTTAAAAGTGTTTAATGCATGCGAGAAATTGTATATCTATTTTTAAGGAAAATCGACTAGAATCTGTGAAAACAACGGAGAATGGGGTGTTGTTAGATTTGACGACGTTTGTCGCACAAATTCCTTGAATGCGACTGCAAAAAAGGTAAAGAAGCATGTTATTTTTTATAAATATGTAAAGGGGCAGTAGCATGTTTTCAGGGGAAATACAAGGTGATGTCAGGAAAATGGAAATAATTGGTTCCAACCGAAAGTCAGTGTATTTATTTTAAATGAAGCAGTAAAAATTCGAAATATAATGTAAAGTTGAATTTAAGGTGTTCACATAAAAATAGACGCCAATGGATGATTTGTTTGTGTAATGAGACTTTTGACACTATCAATACTAACGCTAATACATTTAACATTAACGTACACTGAAAAATAAAAAAACGGATTTTCAAAATACGCGCTACTGCCCCTTTAAACCTCAAAACATGTATCAACATGAATGTGGGTCACAATAAGCTTTGGATATATAAATCAGTATTTAATCATTGTTTAAGGTGAATAAATGAAATAACTTTCTTGAAGATTGACATAACTTTAACCTTATGTTTCAGATTACACAAATGAAGGAAGGAACATTTGAGGGAAGTTTTGCTGAGGTATTTCAAGAGCTGGATAACGTCATAGATCCAGAATCAATGTCGCCGTCAAATATGGATAATATACTGAACATGGTGGATACAATGACAGAACAGTTACAGAAAACGGACGTAAATGGTGAAGATATAAAGGTATATAAATTAGTGACATATCTTTTATGTTATGGCCTGTAATTGTGTTGATTGCTTTTTTTAAAAGTTCACATGATATTTTCGTTATTGTGTATTTATTTTCAGAAACTGATGGACTTAGCCGAGAACATGCTGAAAGTCGACAAAGAGAATTGGGTACCAATTTCATTGTTGATAATTTTTACAATATTTAAAATATAATCAGGGCATCGATAAAGTATATTTCAAATAAGTAAGATATATTTTGAGACCTAGTTACCGTATCCTCGCATGTACGAGACCATCCGAGCACGGGTACAAGACCACCCCCTTTTTCAGGGTTGAGCAGGTTGGGACATTCTTGGTGTAAAGCCCACCCCCCTAGTTATAGGTATTCTGACAAAATCTAGAGGCCAAGTAACGGCCAGACGAGCGTGATAGCGAGTCGATGTTTACACCGGAAGCAAAATACACAAATTAAACATCGATGTCATTTCAGAATTGAACTTAAAATACTTTTTTAATCATTTATTTCCTTTCAGTTTCATCATTTTTCCAATATAAACAGGGCATCAAAACGTTTATATGTTATAAGTCAGATATATTAAAATCTATTTGAGATCGTGTTAAATAAGGTACGTTTTAACCATTGTAAAATATCACAAATAATGCTTGCTGAAGTTATGCTCACTCTGCGATATTTCTCTCAAATAGGGACAGAAAGGTCCGAAAAATCTCCTGACAAACATCGACGCTATAGCTAAATCAGCCATTACTGGAGAAAATAGGTTCGAACAGACATTCTTCACTGAGACCATCTGTAAGTTTACATTATCGTTAGATATTACTTATTAGTTTATTGTAAACCATATTTAAATGTTAACCATTTTCTCCCGACAGAGGCAGATCAATTCATGAAATGTTGATACAGGCTCTGTTCTATTACGCCGTGGGTTTCGGTAATTTTTGGCGGAAAAAAATTGCACAACAATCCATTTGAATTTCTTTATCAAATGACAACGCTTCTCGCATGGAATGAGTGGTTCATATCACAATGATTTTGCCATGATTCAGTAGCCAATATGATGATTTTAGAACAGCGTTGCTGATTGCACAACTCACTTTGATTGCCTCCAATTAGTTATATCCCGTTCTATCCCACAAAGTCTGCGTAATAGAACAGTGACTGTATCACAATTTCATGACTTGATCTGCCTCTGTTGGGGAGAGAATGAATGATAACATGTTTCATGCTCAAAAGTATGTATCAATTAACCATTAATGTTTATTTCAGTACTAAAAGTGCCTTATGCCTGTAGGGCATATATTTGTAGACCACAAGTACATTCATATGTAGATCATAAATTATTAGCTTTAAAACATTCTTTCTCAAAAACGTTGCTAAATAGATATTCATTGCAGGAATGTAACAGATCATTGTTTCATTGCAACAACACATAATGACGTAACGACAACATGTATGCTACTCTAGGAATATTATATACAATTTCATAGTAAATACTCACCGAATGTTACATATGTTGTTTCCATTAGTTTTTGAGATCGGATCTGCGAAGGAGAAGAACATCGAGTGTCCCGACCTGGGCGGAGACATCCCAGACTGGGTGAGGGATATGAACACCTCAACACGGGTGATGAAGGAATCCTACCCAGATATGTCAGGTTGGACATTTTTTAAACATTTGACACAAGATAATGTTACCCGTAGGGTTGAAAATAAGACGTGACATATTTTCAATATGAGCACATGTGTATATATCACATTTTCCTAGCAACGATTGTTGTAGCACGAGTTCCCGTACTTTTGCACCATTTTAACACCATTGTTCGTGACGTCATTGTTGCCGGGGCAGTAGCACGTTTTTTGAAAACATGTGCTCAAATGGAAAATATGCACTACATATTTTTAACCCTATGGGTAATGAATAGAGATTCTTTTCCGAGGAAGTGGTCATATGACATTTACGACCCGAGTGTGAATTTTTGTATTACACGAGCGAGAGCGAGGGTTATACACAAATTTGCACGAGTTTAGTATAAGTCATATGACACACATTCGAGGGTAATAATTTCTTTATTACCGATTCTATTCCATTTTACCATCTGAGATATATCCAAGAAACGGGCCGCTTTCGTTGCGACGGCCCGATGTAGTGACGTCACGAACAATGGTGCTATGACGTCACATGCGAAAAAAAACGAGAAATCGCGCTACAACAATCGTTGCTAGGTAAAAGTGATATGTGCACTAGTGATATGTGCACATATAGAAAATATGATAATATATCAAATTCAAAGCAATAAATTCTAAGAACAAAATGTCTTGTGGGTAGTTTATGGTGGAGATTTTACTTTCAAAGTAGCATCATAGATTGTCACTTGACATTACAGCCCCATCGTCATACTTGCATGTGGTTCGTGATGAAATTACGTCATTGAGAAGTTTTTAAGTAGCATCATCGGTTGTCGCTTGGTGACATTAAAAATGGTATTTTGAGTCAACGATCTACCCTCTATTTCAGGGGATGAGCGTGTGTGGTACAGTGGTGTGATATACAGGACGGTGGAGGCGCTGCTGGAGCAGCAGTACCTGACAGAGATCCGTATCGGGGCCCCCTCAGAGATCAGGTACACGACGGTAGAGAGGTCGCTATTGTAAGACCAAATACATCTTCCTACACAAAGCCTAAAAACCCAGTTTCCGAACTGTCAGTTTTATGCCTTGCTGCAGACCCTTGAGTTTTCTGTGCTTGCTCTCTAGCTTACTATGAGAAAAGGCAATAATCCAATCAGAAACTAAAGTCACTGGAGGTTGTTAACAATCAGCTGTAGGGGTGCCGATATCAGCGCAGAAAATTTAAGGGTCTGCAGCAAGGCATAAAACTGACAGTTCGGAATCTGGCGTTTTAGGCTTTGCCTAGGAAGATGGACCAAATACGAAGGCAGTACTTTTAGCTCAAAAGTATTGCCACATGTACTGTATTGCCCACTCAATTAGACTAGTGGTACTGAATATGATATATCAATTGAGTTGAAATGTTTGATATTTCCTCAATCTAGATTGATTTAGATCGACATTTCTGTATAATTCTGTCGACTGATATTCCCTTATCATACCATAAACTCGAAAATGGATAATGTGCATGTTCATTTGAAGTAAGCCATATATTTTGTTAGAAAACATTCATGTTCATTGCTTTAAACTATCTCTTAAAACGTTTAAACTTTTAAAAGAGTAAATGACATATTTTCCATTTAATGTCATTATGCTGTTTCTAATATAATTCCCTTCACAATGTTCATGTGCATGTGCGTCTTAAATAGATGAAAATGAATAAATATTAAATAATCTTATCGCAGAACATTTCATGTTAGATTAAGGGTAAATGTGATTTTATCTTTAATACCTACCTTACAAAAGGTCTGACATGGCTGACTCGTCTAAAGCATTAAACAAGGCGGCGGTTAAGGACATAGTATCTGGTGTCATGTCCTTCAACTCTGTCCCTAATATGGAGAATCTCAACCCGCCACTCTACGTCACTTTCCAGATCGAGGTTCGTCTTCTTTCAATTATTTTCCCATTAGGTTTGATGCAACTCTTGCCATTATGATCTGCCATGTTTTATTGCCCGAAAGGGACATATAACTCATTTGAACTTTGTATGTGGCATTTGTAGTATTAGAAAGAAAGGGAATTCAATGGATGAACAACGTATGCTTGAACAAGGCTTTATGTCGAACCATCCCTACTCTAAAAATAAAGAAGTTGTTCATACATAATTCTAATTTACGTTGTCTCCCTTATATTTCATGATTTACGTCCTTAAAATGTTGGCGATGAAACGAAATAGTGATAGAGAATGATATCTAGGAACAATAAAGAAATTTACTGATAATGTACTTCTTTTTAAAAATTATATTTCTATTTTTACAGAGACAAAACGATGTTCCTATATGCAGTTTTATAGATTACAATGAAGCGTAAGTAAAATCTCTTTTTTGTCCTTGATACGGCCACATGAAAGTTATTTTGCAACTACCTCAAGTTCATTGTATTAGGATATGAATGATGTAAATTCTTTACGCTTAAAACTTCAACATTGTGGTTGTCCTTGCTAAGAATTACTTCAGATCTTCATAAATGGAACATTTACCGTTTGTTGAAGTAAACGTATTTTATGTCACATTGTATCAAATATAATGCATCAGTATTTATGAATATCATATCTAATAAGTTCTGATGATTATTTTATGATTCTATATTCAGGACTGGTTTTGTGGGCAACTGGTCTGCTGAGGGTTGTCGGGTTGTCGCCAGAGATGGCAGTAAGGTCGTATGTGCCTGTAACCACACCACCAACTTCGCCATTCTCATGAACCCGTTTACTACAGAGGTTTGTAGATTCATAGAATGCTATACGCATATAATTTTAATGATATTATATAGAGACGGGGCTTGAAAATTTCTTCTCTATATCCGTGTTCGCTTTATCCGTGTTCTACTGTATTGAAAGTATACATTGCGTACCATTGGCGGATCCCCCCTCCTCCTAACGAAAATCCTGAATCCGTCCCTGTTGTTGATCATTTCAACCCAAGGGTACTATAAATAATGAATGGTATAATGATATGAAGTTGGTATGATAGGCCTATACCCTTCTCCATATTACCTCTGATAAACGGTTGCATGTTTACATCATTTATATGACGACCTACTGAAATACGTGCAAACCAGTATTATGCAAGTTGATCTGTTTTAGCAAATTGTTATTATGTTTCATTCCATCTATGGCTTAATCAGTACATTATTTTTACAACATCCCTGTCTCTTATATTATACCAAGCCACAATTTCAAAATAAATACAATCCTTAAGCTTATTAGATACAAGTCAGTTCACCAAAGGTAAACAGTCTCATTTAAATGTCATTGCCACATTGACACTTCCGCCAAACCTTTATGATCCATGGTAAACGTTCCAAAAAATATGTACAATTTTTCAATTCCAATAAATCTGATTTTGCACCATGTTGATATTTCTAATTCCAGGAGACAGAGCACGACTACATCCTGGGGGTGGTCTCTATAGTGGGGTGCAGCATCTCCCTCCTCTTCCTCCTCACCACCGTTATCGTCTACTGCATGGTCTGGAGGTGGGGATACTTATCAATAACTAAGGGACGACTGTTTACATCAGCATCTCGTAGAGAGATTTACATTTCGCAATGACTCACTTTAAGCAACATTAATCTTAGAGTGAGAGAGAGAGTGAGTGAGTGGGCTATTGTTTTACGCCGCTTGGGCAATATCTCAGCGGCGTAATGAGCAAGTGCTAAAGTGATTGTCCGCTGATTTAAAGGAACAGTAGCACGGTTTTTGATAATTTTATATTTCAAAGTGTTCACTGATAATTTACTTAACGTATTATTTTGACATTGTCAAAAATCTCATTACATAAACCATTCATCCATAGACAGAGGACAAAGTATGTAGATTCACATAAAATCCATTGGCGGCCATTTTGTGTGAACACCTTTAATTCATTGTGTGTGAGAAAAAGCAATCGCATGGCTAAACTTTGCGTTATATATTTGAATTATTACTGCCGCATTCAGTTTAAATACATTGTCTTTCAATTGGAACCATTAATTTTCATTTTCTTGACATCACCTTTTATTGCCCTTAAAAATGTGCTACTGTCCCTTTAAGATCGTTAACTAAGCTGATTTGATGCCGCGCTCCTTCTGTCTATCAGGCCAAATGTATCCTGAACTAATCAATCATCATCCGTATGCCCATTTGTACAGTATTTTCCATTTGGAAACTTTTTTTATTCAAAGATATATAGATTGTGCTCAAAATTGTTGTCCAAGTATTATGTTCATACTTATGGCAGCAATGTTACCTACCATGATATCTAAAGAAATGCAACATAGCCATTGACGTGCATACTTTGAGTTTGGTACAATACATTCACTTGACATTAAAAGCAAACATTTAGTGACCTCGTCCTTTGGTTGAGTAAAGTATGCTCACTATTCTGATTTCAGTGATTGGAACAAAGTGTACATGACATGTAATAATAAGTGAAGGTAAATTAGATGTTTATGGGGTACAATTCCTCTTGTAGACACATGGTGAAGACCCACGTGGCCCGAGTGAAGGCGATCCTGCTGATGAACCTATGTGTTACTCTCATCATCAGCTACACGCTCTTCCTGGCGGGAGTCGGACTCACACAGGATAGGGTACGTCTTATAACTCTATAGGGTATTAGATAAGATGTAAGGTCCCATATTAATCTTCTCATCTTTATAACAGAGGTACCAAACCAAATCAATCTAGATCCAGTCTAAGTAAACCTAGCCACAATATATCCCGTTCCACTCCGATACATGAGTATCTAAGTCCAGGAATACTTTATAATTTGTATCGGAGTGAAACGGGTAATATTGAGGCTAAGTTTACTTAGACTGATCTAGAACCAGAGATCTGGAGACTCTACAACCTTTTCTTCCTTTTAGATGTACCCACGATACACAATTACAATGGTTCCAATATAAATTGCTACATCATATATTGCCGACTAACAGGAAACTCTTGAAATGAAATTTGAAATGTATAGCCCATGTACTTTATGATTGTGGCTAGGTAAACAATCTGACAAGAAGTGGAACTTTGTCTCTTCGAAAAGATTAGTAAGTAAATCTTACACTTACAAAACAATATGTTCTGTTTGGTTTCCACAAAAGAAACAATGATCCCATCAATATTATCATTATTCTCTGTAAATACATCATTTTCATATATAGATCATCTAAAAAGGACCCAGTTTCCAGTTTTTAGTGGTGAAACATATCAATTGTTTTGAACAGCAACAAAATAAATTTTAAAACAAAAATTAAAGGGGTACCAAACGATTTTGACTAGGTAACACTGTCACAATGACACGTACACTAACCGTAAAACTGGCGATATAAACTCAACGGCAAAAGAAACTTATCACTTTTGAACTGAAAACATAGAAAAATATTTTATTTAAATATTGACAGTAACCATCGCAATAAAAGCACATTATCCCTATATATGTGTATTTTAACTTGTAAAGAACAAATGTTGATGCATTATGGGGGAAAATGAAAAAAGGTGAAAATCACGTGACTTTGCCATTGGTGCCAAGTCACGTGACACAAACGTAAAACAAGAGCTCATTATGGATCACGATCATCACCCCTGTAGAAAGAACACCTACATCCCATCAAAAGTCGGATCACAAAACTGTGAGAAGCATTTGAAAGTTGACAAATACTGTGCACGGATACCAACTTTTGAAGAATTGCCATAGTTCCTAAATGTTTGTTTACAATTTGTTTTCTCAATATAGATATAAGATGTCAAGATATTGGACAATCCCAAAAAAGCAAAAACAATTGTATTTTTACCATATGAAAACTTATACCCGTTTGCATTTGACCATCGTCAACACTTTCTTTAAGTGACGTCATGAACGTCAAATGCTATAAGTCTGTATTGCGCTTTGGACGTACGTACTGGGAGACCAAGGACTAGTGAAGTCAGAGCTCTTTGATTCCTCAGTGGTCCTACATTAACCACTAAACTTTGATTTATTGCAAATGCTAAATGGTAAGAATAGACTTAATTTGTGAAGATATACAGCTATTTAAAGGTCCTATGCCCTGTCGCTGATTGAAGAACACTCAGTATTACACAGAACATGCTTCAGTCAAATCTGACTCACCAATCTATGAACAAGCCACGATTAAGGGTAAACAGGAATACTGAAAGAGCCATTAGGTGACGTCACACAATCCTTGTATGTTTTGTTTAATTTTTGTTATTGTTTTGTTCTTACACTTGTCTTGAGCATATTTAAGTCTGATCCGATGTTTTCTTTCCAATATTCATGATTTTAGAGTGAAAAAATTATCAAAATGATGGTCTGTAATTTTTATTTTTGACCCCTTCTCATTTAAAATGTTTTGAGCGCACTACGGATTATGTCAAATACTATTTTCTAGTTTTCAATGTTTTTGGGACTGGTTGATATACTATACTGACATTATTTCAACCTTTTAACACTTTTCGTTATTTGATAAGTTTCTTTTGCCGATTAGTTTATATAACGCCAAATATATTACTCAGCATTTGATTTGATAACATAGGAGACAACCCTGCTACCTCATTGGTCCGATAACCGGATGTCTGTTGTCATCATGTACATGACGTCCTGCTGACATAATTCATAACAGTCTATGTCGGTTTCTCTCGTCCATAATTAAATATATATATATATAGAGAGAGAAATAATTTATTCATGTGTCACACATCTGTATATTTTCACATAAAATTCATAAAACATGATGACAATATACATACAGATGTCCGGCCATTAGACCTATGAGACACATTATGCACATTAAAAGCAAAATGTATTGCTAAAACTTAATAAAAGCACATATTATATATAATATACCTCAATAAGACATTCCAACCCCTTATATAATATCAAGTCAATTTCAAAATAAAAACAAAACCTGCTTCCTCGAGGTACATAGATATTCCAATTAAGATAATGTTGATTAAATTGCATCAATTCTCTGGAGTGAAAATCTCATCATTCTTTCGAATGAGCTGCACAATGGCGTAAATGAACAAAAATGTTGTAACTTTTGTCTTTGGTAACCTTTATTCACAGAATTCTCACGAGTATGTTGAACTTCTATAGATATGTCATGTACACAGAATATTGATTCATGACTTGAATTAGGTTTAGTTTTTAACCTTATTAACTATTGACCATGGACTTTTATTCTTAAAACAAATTTTTATCATGAATGGGTCAAATTCATTTCCTAATGGAGATGAACACTATTTGATTTAATTGGTACAGTTAATAAACAAAATATAAAAGCCAGTCAATACAATTGTTCATTCCCTTCAATTATAAAAATGTTACCATTGTATTTTCCAACAAAATCGCCTTTAATCTTTCATTTGTTTCCTTGTTTCTATGCTACTTAGTTAATTGGTTTTACCACACGATCGAAAGCTTATGAAGACCGGAGCATTGACACGCAACTTCGTGTATCGACAACGATTAAACGATTGATCAATTGTGTCGTACAAAACTGATATATGTAAAATATTTCTATCGAAAACACAGGTTTACATTTGTGCTAAATATTCGTTTTAAACTACATATTTTATCAATGTTTATTGAACGTGTGTGTGAATCTAAGCAACCTCAAACTCTGGCATTTCATCAATTTGATTTTTTTTTATTTAATGCATTGTTAGTGAGTAATAATTATTGCTACACTATGTAAATATGTATTGTTTACTTCGGTTCAATTCGATTGTTCTACTGTACTAAAGGTTTAATATTACTGTAAAATATGTTTTTGTCCGCTAATACCATGCACCTTTTCGCTGCATCATTTCCCGTTTCATCGAATACGTTTTGAAGAAACATTTCATGTGACGATTTTAGCATTTTTGTTCCATTTAAATAATGCGAAGTACCAAACAATAGCCATCGAGGTCTGCTTTGACCCGTGGGGAATGCGGGTATTTATGAGCTGTTCTCACTTCTATATGTGGAGCACGGTGGTGTAGTGGTTAGCATGCTGGCCAAGCCTCTCACGTCAATGGCCCGGTTTCGAATCCCGGCGGGGACACCAAAAATGTGTAACCTAGCTCTCATACTGTGTTGTGTCCCTGGGCAAGGCACTTCAGTCCACCCAGCTGTAAAAATGGGAACCAGAAAACAGAATGTAAGGACCTACATGGTCGCGCTTGGGATCTGTTATGAAAGTACACTTGTAATGATTGAGAGAGGCGCCTTGAGCATGCTAGTGGATGGAAAGTGAGCGACATAGATACACACATTATCATTATATTTATTTATTTGCTTGCTTATATATTTGCACTTGTCAAAGAATAGAGTTTCCACAGTAATATAGTTAGAATCATTTCACCAATCTTAAATTTAATCATTTTGGACATTATACACGTTTGATATTCATGTTGCCAACGTAATAACAATTATGTTCGATCTATAGATGATGAACAGCATCCTGCTACATCAGCGTATATGTCTGCGCTAATGCTGCAACCTACCCCCTGATATCCTCCTATAGTCTTCTGTCGTATTGCTATATATAGCAAGCCAATCAAATGATGCCCTTTCAGCGATAGCGGCAAACTAGTTTCTTGGCTTCGTTCCGAGTGCTCACCTCGTGATTCAAATTAACCAATAGGAGTGATATTAGATAATAAATCTGATTCTAATTGCAGTCTCCCGCTAAGCTCCAAATCACACGCTCTTAGATTTCCACGTGCGACATCACTAGACAACAGTGTATTGAGTTCGAAATAGTTTGACTGAAAACAGACAGGCTATAACCACCCGTCAGCGATACGACATAAGACTATAGGAGGATATCAGGGGATATACGCTGATGTAGCAGGATGGATGAACAGTACTATACTTGAATACTCTCAGATGTATTGCATTTTCGATTTGTTCATCAATCTCTCTGTCAAGATTAACGTATATTTGAGAAGATCGTAATGACAATCGAGATCAGTTATGAGATGTTTGACCCTCGTAAGACATAATATTTGGTAAGGTAACCTTTATGAAATAAAAATGATAAACAAAATTAGTGCTACTGAGTCTTTCAAGGTTTTACTCCAAAACATATATAGAAGAAATAAGGCAGGATTTTTTAGTACGAAATCATTTTTAAATATTCTGAAAAATGATAGTCGATATTGTGTCTTTTAATTTAAGAAATGATATCTTTGAAATGAACTGATACTTTAAGTAACTACAATAACAAAAATCACTAGTTACAGCAGAATGAAAATTAAAATCAACTAATTTTAGAAAATGACAACGCATTGCCTTATGACGTAATTTCCTCAGTATTTACACTCTTCACTAACTGTTCAATCAACGGATTGAACCCAAAAGACAATAAGCATTCAAAATTGCATGATGATCACCTCTTTGGCCGTATTTGTTGAACAAGGGCCCAGTAAGTGTTTTCACTTTTGCCCGATCCATTTGACTTTTTGTCAATAAAATATGTTTAAACCAATTGTTGAACAGAAGGAACGGAAGACATTTTAGTAATATGTCGGTTCCTTATTGGTACAGACAGACAGACAGAGAAGTGTATTTCGACATGGGTCCCCTCATCGGTTGTTACATGAAATCATTCGGGTGTGGGTATGGCTATACATGGGGAGGAACTGGCTTGTAAAGTTGTTTGGACGCCTTTTATGACATAAGTTTATATACTTATATCAGGTATATGTTTGGCTTCCAGTACGTGTGTACAGCAGTAGCCGCTCTACTACACTACTTCTTCCTGGCCGTCTTCTGTGTGATGCTGGCTGAAGGAATACACCTCTTCATCTCCATCGTCATCGTCATCAACTTCACCTCCTACCTCAAGTCCCTCTTCATCCTCATCTGGGGTAAGCTCAATATACCTTGTCTATCATTATCCTTGTATTGGGTAAGCTTGATTTGCCTATAATGCAGAGGAATATATGTATGACAATTTCTTTGTACATTGTACATGTCCAAAGAAGTTATCGTCCATATATTCCTCTGCATTATTGTCATCTCAACTTCTAAAATGCCTCTCAAAGAAGATGATTTGCCTAATCTCTTTCTCATAAATAATATTTCTCTATCTCTCCTATCTCTCTTCATCCTCATCTGGGGTAAGCTCAATACAACTTGTCTATCTTAATCCTTGGCTTTGGGATGCTTAATTTGCCTTTAATCTCCCTCTAATGAATAATATCTAAGTCTCTATCTCTCCTATAGCACACCATCCTCTTCTTGGATAAGCTCAATACAACTTGTCTACCGTTATCCTTGTATTTGGTAAGCTTGATTTGCCTAATCTCTCTCTGATAAATAATATATCTCTATCTCTCATATCCCTCTTTATCCTCGTCTGACATAAGCCCACACCAAATGCATCTCTTCTCCATCCTCTTTGGTAAGCTTCATTCACCTTGTACGTTGTACCCCCGTCTGTGGTAAGCTTTAATCACCGTGTTGTACGCTGTTATCTCGTCTGTGGTAAGCTTTAATCACCGTGTACACTGTACCCCCGTCTGTGGTAAGCTTTAATCACCGTGTTGTACGCTGTTATCTCGTCTGTGGTAAGCTTTAATCACCGTGTTGTACGCTGTTATCCCGTCTGTGGTAAGCTTTAATCACCGTGTTGTACGTTGTACCCCCGTCTGTGGTAAGCTTTAATCACCGTGTTGTACGCTGTTATCTCGTCTGTGGTAAGCTTTAATCACCGTGTACACTGTACCCCCGTCTGTGGTAAGCTTTAATCACCGTGTTGTACGCTGTTATTCTTGCTGTGGTAAGCTTTAATCACCGTGTTGTACGATGTTATCCCGTCTGTGGTAAGCTTTAATCACCGTGTTGTACGCTGTACCCCCGTCTGTGGTAAGCTTTAATCACCGTGTTGTACGCTGTTCTCCCGTCTGTGGTAAGCTTTAATCACCGTGTTGTACGCTGTTCTCCCGTCTGTGGTAAGCTTTAATCACCGTGTTGTACGCTGTACCCCCGTCTGTGGTAAGCTTTAATCACCGTGTTGTACGCTGTACCCCCGTCTGTGGTAAGCTTTAATCACCGTGTAGTACGCTGTTATCCCGTCTGTGGTAAGCTTTAATCACCGTGTTGTACGCTGTACCCCCGTCTGTGGTAAGCTTTAATCACCGTGTTGTACGCTGTTATCTCGTCTGTGGTAAGCTTTAATCACCGTGTACGCTGTACCCCCGTCTGTGGTAAGCTTTAATCACCGTGTTGTACGCTGTTCTCCCGTCTGTGGTAAGCTTGAATCACCGTGTTGTACGCTGTTCTCCCGTCTGTGGTAAGCTTTAATCACCGTGTTGTACGCTGTTCTCCCGTCTGTGGTAAGCTTTAATCACCGTGTTGTACGCTGTTATCCCGTCTGTGGTAAGCTTTAATCACCGTGTTGTACGCTGTACCCCCGTTTTTGGTAAGCTTAAATCACCGTGTTGTACGCTGTTCTCCCGTTTTTGGTAAGCTTGAATCACCGTGTTGTACGCTGTACCCCCGTTTTTGGTAAGCTTTAATCACCGTGTTGTACGCTGTTCTCCCGTCTGTTGTAAGCTTTAATCACCGTGTTGTACGCTGTTCTCCCGTCTGTGGTAAGCTTTAATCACCGTGTTGTACGCTGTTCTCCCGTCTGTGGTAAGCTTTAATCACCGTGTTGTACGCTGTTATCCCGTCTGTGGTAAGCTTTAATCACCGTGTTGTACGCTGTTATCTCGTCTGTGGTAAGCTTTAATCACCGTGTACGCTGTACCCCCGTCTGTGGTAAGCTTTAATCACCGTGTTGTACGCTGTACCCCCGTTTTTGGTAAGCTTTAATCACCGTGTTGTACGCTGTTCTCCCGTCTGTGGTAAGCTTTAATCACCGTGTACGCTGTTCTCCGTCTGTGGTAAGCTTTAATCACCGTGTTGTACGCTGTTCTCCGTCTGTGGTAAGCTTTAATCACCGTGCAGTACGCTGTTCTCCCGTCTGTGGTAAGCTTTAATCACCGTGCAGTACGCTGTACCCCCGTTTTTGGTAAGCTTCAGTCAGCATTGTTTGTCTTTATTATCATGTTTGGTACACCGTGTTGGTATCCCGCCACTCGTTATACTTAAAAGTGCGTTTCCCTCCTCATACTTATACTCCTAATTACATCGCCTCTTTATTCTCATCTTCTCTCAATAGGTTGATGCACCTCTTACAACTTAATTCTCGTATCTAGTAAGCTTGTCCTTATTTGTCTTAATGCATCTTTACCCCTTTCAATTTTATATGTCAGGTATGCCAGGTAGCTTGTACGCCTCATACCTATCTGGGAAAACCGGAAAACATTTTGCCTTTATCTCATTTCTCTCTAAACTCATCACTTCAAATTTTATCTGTACAAAACCTGGATTATTTCCTGTTACACATTTATATATAGATATAGTTTTACGTTCCCTGTCTCTAGCCAAATGAAGTATTCTTCAATCATGAAACAATTAAACAATAACTTTTTTTATTGTGAAGTGACTGAATGGATTTTGTTCAAGAAACGTTACATCTAGTCCTTCCCTCATTGAATGAGATATCGATCGTGTAGTATACAGTATCTGAATCCATTCTTCTCGAGTGTATCAAAGCAATGCTACACTTCCCCCTTTGAGGACAAATGTTTATTTTACACTCACACTCTGACTTAACATAAAGACGATACGTTGCAATATATTCATGTTGACGTGCTTCTATTCAAAACCAAACAAAAAAAAATTTTCCGATACCCCTACGCCATGGCTATTCATTTTGATATGTTTCTATTCAAAACCAAACAAAAATGTTATTTTTTTCGATACCCTGACGCCATGGCTATTCATTTTGATATGTTTCTATTCAAAACCAAACAAAAATGTTCTTTATTTTCAATACCCTGACGTCATGGCTTTTCATGTTTTAGTTACTCCGGCACTCATTGTTGGGATAACGATCGGAATTGTGAAGATAGACGGATATACGGGACAAAGATTGTAAGCAGAGTTAAGAATATATTTATTTGACTTGTGTGGGTTTCATTGGTTAATATTGCTCTTTGTTATATAAAGATAATCTTCCTTCACTTACAATATGAAAAACCGATTTTCTTTGTTTCATTTGTTTTATTTCAAAGAAAAATATTTATACATAATGTTTCGTAGCTGCGAAACCAATTTTTATTATTTTTAAATATGTGTCCCTGTAGCGCTATGAAATCAACAGAATTTAAAGAATATCAGTAATGGAAATACTAATTGTGTTTATTTTGATTAATTTAGATGATAAATAAGATCTCGTGTTTGAATGTTCAGATAATATTAATTTGAAATATTTCTTATATCATAAACCATTTTCGTAAGATTTTCTATGTACGAAATGCGTTTATCCAAATAATGCTTGTATATTTCAGTTGCTGGTTGTCAACAGAAAGCAACGTGATATGGGCCTTCGTTGCGCCTGCATTACTTATCATACTTGTAAGTCCATTGAAATGTTTATTATATGTTATCCAATCTGCTATTACTCTCCTTTATCACATCATTGAAGGTTAACATATAATATCTAGTCTTTGAAGAACAATATGAAGTGAAATACAGCAAATTGGATTTTGTCAAAATGCACTACGTTTCTGAATAATTGTTTCATATGGAGGGATTACCTTGAAACCTCGTAATGTTCATGAAGATATTGCAAATGCTAAAATCATGTCATTCTAACACAACATGTATGATCAAACAGAAAATTTTAAATTTTGTATAACCCAAAGTCATTTTCCATATAACCAGTATGTGTTTTTATGCATCTTACAAAACAGATTATCTCCATGTGAATCATTGCCCATCATTTGAATTGTTCCAGGTAAATACGATAATACTGCTGGTATCGCTAAGACGGATGATGGTCAGACGAGATGATAAGGTGCTCAAGCAAGGAAAGTAAGTCTTCCATCTTTCAACAGTGATGTGGGGTCTCTTTGATTGAAATATTGACCAAAAGGCGTTAAACAAATACCGTAGATCACGGATATAACGACCAACGACTTTAGTTCCCTATATGCGGTGTTCGCTACTCGCGTTTAGCTGTCATATATACTGCTTTTGGGGGACTTAATTTTTTTCACTATATCCGATTGTTCGCTGTATCCGAGTTCGCTATATCCGTGTTCTACTGTACTCCCACATACATTTACACCAAACTCATAGGACCAATTGCATTCAAATGAGATTGGATCTACATTGAGTTGTTACCTTGTGGAATGTAATAAGGATCGAATTGAATATAATGATATTGACAATGTTAGGTATACCATTCAGACGCGGGATATTTGGGAATGTATCAGCATCTTGCTTGGTGTTATGCGACGAGCCAAAGGCTGAATGGTATAACGAATTTATCTTACCGAATGTTTAAACGAAACGAAACGAAACGAAAATATAAAGAGTTAGAAAAAATGCGTTAACGTTTTGAATATAGTTTTTGCATAGATATTTATCAGTTGACCAAAAGTAACCTTGATGTGTCCGCAAATAACGTACATTGTACATTTTAAGACGCTCAATCTGCACGTTTTTTCATGCTTTTTGTGGCGGGGTATAAATGATTTATGACCCCACTCAAAAGGGTGATATCAGTATTTATCCAGGGTCTCGTGGACCAATCAGAGATCGAGATTTTTACTTGATGTATGATATATGGAATATTTTGACGATTGTTGGATATTTCGTTTACATTTTTGTTTTAATTCATGTGGATCCTGAAACTGCTGAAAAGAGTTGATGACAATTTCGTATCTTATCAAAATGATATTTAAAGGCTTTTGGCTTTTCGAATAATAAATAACACTTTTTTCTTTTTATATACTTTTAAGGTATCTAGCAAGGGCGCTTGGTGTTATTCTCCCAATCATTGGTATAACATGGCTGTTTGGTGTGTTCGCTGTCAACGGGGACCTTATCGCCTTCCAGTACCTCTTCGCTATTTGTAACTCTCTTCAGGTGTGTCTCTATAGTTTTATTTAACTGCATTCTACTTCAGAATGAACACATTTCTCATCTGTTAAAGAGCCACTCCGTGATTTTCAACACGTTGTTTTGCTTTAGAACGATAATAGATGGCATAAAAATGATGTAAATTCAAAATACCTCACATATTCATCCCTAAATAGAAATTATATGATAAATTCTTAAAACTGTTAATAGTCATATATGGAAGCCAAACTCACACATCCAATTTACATAATTACATAATCAACTCATAACTGTAGTAGTTTGGCGAATAATTAAAAATATGCAATTAGTTTCATCGCCATACCGTTTTTTTGTTACCTCCATGTCGATAACGTTTATACCGTAGTCAGCTTGATATATGAAGAATTTTCACCGAATTCTGTTCTTACCTGTTGTCTACTGTTTGTGGTGAACAAAGGGTGAAGTATAGTTATATTTCAAAGGTGAAACACAGGCTAAGTTTTGTTTTATCATCCAAAGAATATAAAGTAATCGACTAAATCATGTTGAAGTTATCCAATGATTATAGGTGAATTTATATTCGCAGTGGTTGGTTTTGCGACGTTATATTTTATCATGGACACATTTAAAGATTATCAAAATGGAAAAATGTCATCAAATCATTTAAAAAATTCCTTGAAAAAGTAACTAGAGGAATACATGTCTGTTTTTTATACTTCCAGGGTGCATTCATCTTTATTTTCCACTGCTGTACATCAAACGTAAGTAGAATACATACATTGTAACACTTCAAGAGTATATCGACTATCTGTGAACATTGTTTACTGGCAAACAATCTGGAACATGATCATCATCAACTGTTCACGTGTTCTTTAATCGATGTTATGATCACGTAATCATTCCAATATATTTTAAAGAACTGATCTTTATTCAATTTAGTATATTTCAAAATGGTTTGCTGGTGCTTAAAAAGCAATTATTGAAAAAAATATAATGACTGGAAAAAATAAATGTTTGAAAAAAATAATGACTGGAATCGATGAGGTAATAGCTAAATGATATCCTAAGAGTTGAGTCAGTAAAATATTTAAAATATTAACCGCTTGTTTTATTCATTTAGGTTCGATCCGCATTTAGAGATATGAGGAATCGATTTCATCGACAGTCCATCTCTAAATCAACACTGAAGTCCGGCTCAGTCTACAGAACCAAGTCTTCCCAGGAATCATACCATTCCGTTGACTCAAACAACTCCAATTATCATTTGGTACGCATTCTAATGCCCTGAAATTGTATAGTTTCCATTGTCTCAGACCAACTTAAAAAATATCGGGGTTTATACATATTAGGTTAATAAACGAATTAAGGAAAAACGATCCAAGCTTTGTTGACGCCACTTGGCGTTATCTGACTGACTGACGTTCGTGCCTTAATTTCATTATAAACCTCTCTCTTGCTCAGAGGGAATGATACAATTTACATTTACGTAAACACGTATCAACGTATGAAGAGATATCTTGTTTGTGCTTAAAGCCCTATCGTTGTATTTGCATGCGATTTGTGATGAAAATAAGCTTTTGAGAAAGAAATACGTACATTACCCGGTAGAAAAATCTTTCGTCGAAAGTTTGATATCATAATTACGTGTTTTAATCAACAATAAAATACTTAATTCGACGTTCAAAGTACAGTACCCTCTGCTAAAGTGTCATAGCTTTTAACGAACCCGCTTTCGGTGACATCAACATTATGCGTGTAGAATTTACACCGCGTCTAAGTAAAGTTACCGCAATTGCTTCCAATGGGTATCAACTTGAGCAGCAACGAGTACGTGATACGGAGAAAAAGAAAATCTAGTCGTGCCCGACAAAGGCGGCTTTCAATTCAAGTTTCAAGCGTATATTAAGGATACGGAAATATTGACATGGCCACACTTGATTCGCCTTGATGTCGGCTGCCATTTCGGTCTTTTTGGTTAATGGTCTCCTTTTTAATGAACTTTCGTCCGATTTTCTCTAGGTTGATCGCAAAATTTTGCAAAAAAGTACAATGAATACATTAAAAATACTTTTAAGGATATTGAAATTCGCTACACTTTGAATATGGGTATTTAACATCTATGTGAGAAAAAGATCATTTAGTTTTAGTTTGAAACTCTCGTAATACGCGTTCCAACAAATTGATGACTCAACCATCATTAGACTGTTCCCGTTGTACCCGTTGTACCCGTTGTACCCGTTAACAATTTTGAGTTATCTGTAGTGTCAAAA
Organism: Steromphala cineraria; assembly: GCA_916613615.1. Classification (NCBI taxonomy): domain Eukaryota; kingdom Metazoa; phylum Mollusca; class Gastropoda; order Trochida; family Trochidae; genus Steromphala; species Steromphala cineraria. The sequence continues at coordinate 61,346,532 of OU744725.1, read as the reverse complement.
CCTAACCATGAATTATTGATGACATGAACTTGATGTGTGCATAATGTTGACTCGATAGATATAATGTTTATTTCTTAATTCAAAGGAAGTAAATGTAGATAAGTATACAGACATAAAATATTTATCGCAAAAGTCTTTAGAGCAATTACGCCAAAGTATTGATTTCTTAAAAAATCGATACAACCGACACTATTAGCTGAAGATGTATTAATGATATTATCTCACTTCATTTATTTTCTTTAGTCTGAAAGTGAAATTTACCCATGCTTATCATCTTACATGTTTATGACTGAACTCTCTCCCGTTCTTGCATCAATCCATCCATTGAAACAGCCAATGTAGTGAATTTTATGAATGTTAATAAGCAACGGGAGTCCGCTAGGATTTAGGTTGGCTGCATAATTAGATACAACATATGGTATACGTTTTGGTCTTTATCAACGTTTTCTTTTTTGGAAGCTTCAAGCGTTTTCTGGAAGCATTCACGGGAACAAAAATCAATATAACAGATGAACCACATCCACTACCAATTACTTCATATATTTGTTGAGTATATCAAAATATATTAAAATGATATGTTGAGTAGGGATACTGTTTTGTGTATGGTATAACCAGAAAGGAGCAACTACCTATATATGGAAAGTCTTATTATTAGTATTATGTTTACAGAGTCTCAAGAGTAGAGCCAGAAACTCCAGTGGTCCCTTTGAACAACAGGGTAAGGGTATTTATTATCTACATGTATATCAAAAACATTCCCTCTTATCTCATAGCTTCTTATCTTGTAGTAATAGAGGATACTAAACGTCCTTCCATTTAATACTATTTTTATTAAACGAGTTAATGACTTCTGTGACGTCATACTTGCAGTGTGATATTACACTAGTTTAATATTGCCGTATAAATATTACACTGCGGTATCTTACACGGGCGTGTAATAATTGCCTTTTCTTCATTTACGAGCGATACTTACAGTTTGATTGTTTGCAAACATTTCATTCAGTAATGGAGAATATGTAATGGCCGACAGGGGTCATAGCATTGTTTCTAACCTTAACCGTGGAGAGGACTCTTGGTCAGAAATAATATTCTGTTGGAAAATGTTCAACAAGGGACATGTGTGAGTGTCGGGGACGATAGATAAATGTTTGATTATATATGTACAACATAATGGGTGTTTGGTAAAACAAGGGAAATGTGTAAGTGTCGGGGACGATGGATAAATGTTTGATGATATATGTACAACATAATGGGAGTTTGGACAACCAAGGGAAATGTGTAAGTGTTTGGGACGATGGATACATGTTTGATAATTAAATATATTTAACCATATTTTAAACGCCCTTAATCATTTTCTTACAACTAAGATTATTCATTTGACTTTAAATGTATTTTTACCAGGAAATGAAATAGGAAGGTTCATCGCATTGCCTGGGATGTTTGACAAAGATCTTGACACCCCTAATCAGATCCTATTGAAAGGAGATACTTTAAGAGAACACCGTTCTCCAACATCCCTACAGGTAATGTGATTTAAAGGGGCAGTAGCACGTTTTTAGGGGGAATATAAGGTGATGTCAGGAAAATGAAAATTAATGGTCTCAATTGAAAGACAATGTCTTTAAACTAAATGAAGCAGTAATAATTCAAATATATAACGTAAACTTCAGCCATGCGATTCATTTTTCTTACAAAAATGAATTAAAGGTGTTCACACAAAAATGGCCGCCAATGGGTTTTATGTGAAGCCTCATACTTTGTCCTCTGACTATGGGCGATTGGCTTGTGTGATGAGATTGTTGACACTGTCAATATGATACATTTAACATTTACTTACAATTATAAGTGAAATATTTAAAATGCAAAAGTATCAAAAAACGTGCTACTGCCCCTTTAAAGATAATGGTCGTTTAAAGTTTGTAGCTTTATCAAGATTCATTTTCATTTTCGTTTAAATTCATTTTAGTGCACAGAATCGATTATATTTTCAAAAGATATGAAGAGGTATGATGCATTGACGAATGAAATAATCATTCAGCTTTACTTTAAGTTACTTTTATTTTCTAAAGATGAAGTTGAATACCATATATTATGATGATATATCAAATGTTCAACAACTTTAATTTCATGCTTTGGTTAGATAAAAAAGCGACACCATTTGATAGGAGCAGACAGTGTGTTGTACGATTATTGCATCTTGCAATATGTCCCATGAACACTTACATATATGTGAACATCAATCTCATTAAAATAAGGGCTTAGGTCATTTTTTGCACTACCTTAGGCAAATACATGCGTATCGTAGTCTAGCAATATAGATGATATTTCAATTGATGTGAACATAATTCAGTTACCAATTATGAACACTTTTCTCTTTGAATTGTTTTTGTGTGTGTTATTTTATCTGTCTTGTCATAGAAATATAAACATTATCCACAACTTAATAAACTTAATTATGTTCGAAACCTCCTTTCGCATTGTAGAAGAATTTCTTCTTTGTCGTTATATACACCGTTAATACGCTTTGTTTTGTAATGTTATATTAAGTGTCTTAAGAATGTCACAAGGACTTATTACATAATGTATCCATATTAGTATTCATAAAATGTCTTCACTTGTATATAAATCTTTTAAATTCATGATTGTACATTATCATATAAACTAATTTATGCTATAATGTGTATCATGTGAGTCCTCATATGCCGCTACCTGCGGCCTGAGAGTAAATAGAATTCAGTTCAGTTCAGTTCAGTTCAGTTGAAATCGCATATCACGATGTAAATATCCGATAAGTTTTTTGGTTGCATAATGATAAAGTACTCTATGTCCTCGTGTCAGGAGTTCAATCTTGGTTTCACTGACCCCATACGAAGACGAGTTGCATTCTCCGGAGAATACCCAGGTGACCATCCTTTCAGCGAATGCAAAGAGGTCTGTAAACTTATATTTAACAAAAGATCTGAAATCAATAAATTCAATTAGCTTGATAGAACTATTTGTTTCCCTTTTAGCAGTGTTGACAATTCAAATGTATAACATAATATGTAATATATATATAATTATTGATTTTAATGTTTTCGTTTGAACAAAATGTCAAAAGGAAACTCTGATAAAAGTTTTTTCACTACCCTTATGTTCACAATAACTGGTAAAGAACAACAATATATTAGTATGAATATTGACTGTAAATAAACGCTCAAGGCTACAAGGATATTTTGAATGCTAATGAATACATTTGCAATAAAGAGTATTTATTTACAATCGTTGCATGCATAATAACGGTAGGTGCCTGTACACGTGTTTGAAGAATGTAATAAATAAGTCATCTGTTACGTAAATGTAAAAATCAATATTGATTTTGATATGAGTACGATAACCTGTAATACTAGAACAATTCCTTTGAAATAAGATCAAATGCTTGACAAAAATAACTTATTAAAACTTGCACCTGCAGACGAGGATCGATCCAGAGACGGCGAGACGGAGGTCAATAAGTTTTATCCCAATGAACGAGGCTCCGGAAACAGAACTCGAGGTGAACTGATTATTTCCCCCCTTAATTCAATTGTTCAAATAATAATAACCACTATTATTCTTGAATAAATTGAGAATGATAATGATAAGTTCGCTTACGAAGCAGACATATTCTGCTGAAATTGCAGTTGCTCCAAATGTTAAGTAAACCTAAACGATGCCATGTACACCAGTTATTAAAAAACAAAAACACTTTTACCGGTTTGTGTAATGATAAAGTGCCTCGCCAAGGGACAAAGCACAAAAATATTAATGTTTCTCTGCTTGTATCTATTAATATCTATATGTCAACTTACTTACAATTTCAACTCATAGAACCACCGAGTTTACGTCACTCTATCCCTTGATTCATAAGGCTAAGTAAAGTTATGTTTTTTACTTCCTGAGAAATGTCAACATTTCAGAGTATCATTTTAGTCCATATTGTACAAATGTATTTCAGGGGCATTTGCGGCAACGAAGACGTGAACTTCTTCTGAATGAGGTTTCCAATGTGTTTTCTGAGATCCGTAGAAAACAGGTAAATGAGTCCACAAAGTACCATATCGACACTTTATCAACAAGATTCTGGTCCCGAAGAAAACTATTTACACTGAATGAAATTAATTATTCTACTTGATGTAGCCTAAGAAATAGTGTATTTATTATCTATGAACTCAATAAACCACAAACATGCACATCAATCTTTGATTCCTATAGTGATATACTGGCATCTAATACAGAACGGTTATTTCGAATATTCTGAAAGCGTACTTGACTTATGCCCCTGAATACCTTTAGGAACATTTGGCTTCAATAAAATTGAATTGAATCGAATTCTGTCAAGCTCTCTTCCACTTCCATATTCATCTGATATTTCTCTCACCATATCTTAACATGTTTTCGTTTTATTCCTTTCTTCTTTCAACAAATTGCCTCTGATCTCGCAATAAAAGCCATTGAACTGATAATAGATAAGTATGATCTATTATTTTATTTTGCCAATATAAAATTTCTTAATTAAGGTCATTGGAATTACAATTCCACAAAATGACCTATATGTGAATCCATCTCGTATGTGCTGCACTACTTGTCACAGATTGAACCAAGACGAGGTACTTCAATAGTTTGTTCAATGTTTGCAGGAGCAGAACAAGGTTCAGGAGAGATGGCAGGAAGCTTATGATGCTATTGGTCAAGCCCGAAAGTTCAAAATCTCTCCTCAATCTTCGTCAACACAAGAGACAAGCTCAACAACCGTGGATGACTCCGACAGATACATCATGATGCGCCTGTAACGACTCACAGCCCGGGATCATGCTTACTAAGATGATGTTCCCGTGGTTGTTCTTACTAAGATGATGTTCCCGTGGTTGTTCTTACTAAGATGATGTTCCCATGGTTGCTTTTACTAAGATGATGCACATGTGGTTGCTTTTACTAAGATAATGTTCCCGCGTTTGCTTTTACTAAGATGATAATCCCGTGGTTGCTTTTACTAAGATGATGTACATGTGGTTGCTCTTACTAAGATTATGTGCTTGTGGTTGCTCTTACTAAGAGTATGTGTGTGCAATGATTTTTTTTAAACATTTCATGACATGCTTTGAGTCGATGTACATATTTAGATGAACAGATCTCAATACTTTCAAAGTTCAAAATAGATTCCTATATGTAATTGTATATACGTACATTAACCTTGATGAACCTTATCCAGTCTAAGTAAACCTAGCCTCAATAATACTCGCTATACTCCCATAAGGGCTTGCGTCAGCTGACTTATCGAATTGATCAATCAGGGCTCGGCTTACCATGCCGCAATAGACTGCTTTCGCACATATAACGTTGGAGGGTAATAGGTCGTCGAAAGGTCGGCTGACACGACCTTTTACTGTATCTCGCTAGACTCAGTATGGGAGTATAGCAACTATTATTGAGGCTAGTTTACTTAGACTGAACTTTATCCTGAAAAAGGGGTAGTGGATTTGAACGACTCAGTGAATTGTGGTGTATGCTTGTCAAAATGAGAGTGGCAACGCTGAATTTAATTGATGACAATCGGCCAATGTGACGACGAAGAGCACTCTTCAATTTCTTTACTGACACAAATGTATCTCTGAACCATGTTGTTACATTGGCAGAGATATCCAGGAGATCCATGATGTGAAACTGCAATTATGTATCCTCGTTGTATAATGTATAATGTATGCAGTGATGCATTGCAAAATGGACATCATACGTTTTAAGAATAATCAATAACCATGTGTTCATTCAAATAGTTTGAAAAAATGTATACTACTATATCTATGTCATTGGATTGGGGGGGGGGGGGTAGGGGTTTAAAATATCACGGATAATTCAAATTATCCAGTATGCGATGTGATACTAACATGACATTTGATAAAAGAGGACATATACATGTACAATGTTCCTATCGCTATATTATTACCTTTATGTAATAACTAAATCGCATATGTTCGTTGTATCGGCTTGTTGCATAGCAACAACATTACTTGATGACCTGTTATATGATGTCATGGCTGTTTACTTTTTTTAATACTTTTTTGCTTCATTTATGAACAATCAAGAACCACTTTGTTCTAACATTTTTTTAAGAAGTTTTCGAAGTTATGCTAGAGTATTGGTTGATCTGTTGTAAACTTATATCAAATCCATGACAATCATGAACTTAAGCATAAGGTAACATGATTTTCGATTTTTCTTTAATGACAAAAACCCCAATTAACACAATATTGTGTGTATAAAGTAAAATGTAAAATCTTGTTTGTGTTCTTTCACACAAGTCTCATGTATCTTTATCTTATTTTCGTAGCTTGTTAAATTATCAAAAATTTAATCTTATATGATAACCGTGTTTGTATGATGACATCAGTTCTACTTTACAGGCTGGTTGGTTAAAGTGTTGAAAGCTGAATATTATGATTATTGTCGTGTAGATTTCAATCGCAGATAACATAAACTCCTTGATTTACTTGTACATGTATTCTTAACACTTACATCTGTGAATTTTAAGTGTGTTCACTTTAGTGTATCCTAATGCAAATGGCATGAAATGTGTACGCCAGCAGAATTGACAAAGGATACCCTTTGTCCTTTTAAAAAACGAACATATATGGCTTTTGTTTAAAAATGTTGACACATTATTGGGCATTTTATAAAGAAAAACAATGAAAAATACTGTTTTTATGTTTTAACATCTGGTCACAAAGGTGACCACCTGAAGTTTATACAATAAGTTTACTTACAATGCATCTAAACACCTGTAATTTAATCTAAACATGTTCCGTCGCATTTTAGCCATTCTACGAAGCATAAAATAATCCCCAATTATATTTTGCATTGAAACGTCTGATTTTGATTTAACATTTTCCGTTTGATTTGAGCAATGCTTCGATTTTATATCTCAACTTATTTGCACAGGGAAAGACTTGTACATGTAAGTGAACAAACTCACAACAACCGTTTTTCAAAATTCCTCATAAAGTTGAGCAATGATAGCATGATTCTGTTTGACGTAATGACATTGGAAAAACATGACACTATGTATTGTCGTCTTAGATGTAATTCGTTCACAAGAAGTCTTTCACTTTTAGCTTTGTTACAGAGAAGTTTTCCATTGATTGTAGCTTTTGTATTTGGTCATTACAATATGTTTGTTCATACTACCTTAGGGCATTTTTTCACATGTATTGTGAACAGTGTGTTATAGCTGTCACTCTCTACTCGTACTATTGCACCATATTGTAGGAACTGTGATATAAAAATGTGATCTTCCATGATTAAAAATGTAAATCGTACAAACTGCTTTGAAAACTGTATTATTATTTGTATCCTTTCAATTTCAAATAAGCACAATATAATGTGGACCTTAATAAAATACAGTAAATTGACAACCTATGAAAGACGCCATGACACGTTTATTTAATATTGATTGTTTTTTAAATAAAACTTTTTTGAAATCAGTTCAAGCAGAGTTTTCAGAGAGTTTCATATCTCATCTCTCAAGCCGAGTATGCCTTAAAATAAGTTGTATTAATCGGTGTGCCGAAACTAGGGAAAACTGCAGATGGCCATTATATCATGATTGACTTTAACGTGTGTTTCACTTCAGTTTACCTAACATACCATACCAGATGAAAATATACTGACTGAAATACATAGGGACACAATAAAGTTGAGGACCTGTATATATATATATTGACGACATAATGATGTAATAATAATATTAAGTATTCGTCATTCTCTACACTGATATACCGCATTCAAGAAGTCATTTATTAAAAAAGATGTGAGTGCCACTTATAATACAAAATGGAATTAACTTCAAGCATTATCGTGTCAATTGTGATTTGTCGTATCTTTAAAGGGGCAGTAGCACGTTTTTTGATAATTTTATATTTAAAATTTTTCACTGATAATTGTAAGTTAATGCTAAACGTATTATTTTGATAGTGTCAAAAATATGATCACACAAGCCAATCATCCATAGTCAGAGGACAAAGTATGAAGATTTACACAAAATCCATTGGCGACCATTTTTTGTGATCACCTTTTATTCATTTTATGTAAGAAAAAGGAATCGCATGGCTAATCTTTACGTTATATATTTGAATTATTACTGCTCCATTTAGTTTAGATATATTGTCTTTAAATTGGAACCATTAATTTTCATTTTCCCGACATCACCTTAAATTCCCCCTAAAAACGTGCTACTGCCACTTTAAGCGCCTTTAATTGTGTATGGTTATTCTACCCTATGGCCCAATTACTATTAAACACATGCTCTTTAACAATTTTAATATCAAATGAAATGAGTGAAAGGAGAAAAGGAAATTACAGAAGAGAACATAAATTCAAATTCTTGAACATAAGAAAATGAAGAGAACTTTATATTCACGAGTATATGCTTATATACTACAATGTTGTTATCAATGCTTGAAAACGAGTCAAGAACCTTTGCCGGAACGTCGCATAACATGAGTAATATGTCATCCATATTCATATTTTTCTTATTCATTGTCATTCAAACTTCCAAAATGCCTCATAAAGAAGTTCTTGAAATTAAAATATATCCAGTATCTTCAATATTCCAAAGGGTCAATGCAGTCATGGCAAGGGGCTATGGTTTTCTCTGCGGTACCTCCTCGTCGATATTGCTGATATGTAGTTATTATATTGCTCATTATCGCCTGAATTCAACGACGATTACTGTAAACACAATGTTAACTCTGCTTGTGAAAATCCTACTGAAATCTCACATACACCGAAAATTGTTCCAGAATCACACATGAAAGATTTCCATTGAACATCACCCCTGTTTTTCCTGGCACAAGGTTGTAAGTTAGATGGAAACCCGTCTGCCCAGTTCAAATAGTCCCCGTAGGGTGCGCCGTTCGCCCATTTCCACGTACCTCCGTCAAAGTTCGCTCCAAAGAAGATGGCAATTGCTGTCAAGTAAAATCATTTAAAAACATACAGTTTGATACGTTTTTGTGAAGGAGTGAACAACTTAAGAACAAGGCTTTGTTTTCTAGCGTGCCAAGCAGAATGACTGTATATAATCAATACTATATCATGAAAATGTCTCTTCATTGACCCATTAGTAAATTGTCTTTGATTAACCATTCCATTCACCCAGTGAAATTTCGTTTTCTATCAATATTGAAAATTTCTCTTCATTGACCCATTAGTAAATTGTCTTTGATTAACCATTCCATTAACCCAGTGAAATTTCGTTTTCTATCAGTATTGACATCTCGGCATGATTCTTGGATAAATTAATTATACTGTATATACGCCATTCTTACTAGGAATGGAGGTGGTTTACCTAAGTTATATCCATTATCTATTTTAAGGGGAATGGGATTGGGTGCCAACAGCGAGACATTAGACCCCCCATTTAAAATAACTAAAAAAACTACTGTACAGTAGTTGAAAAAAACAATTGATTAATGCAAAAGTTTCTGCGTATAGGCATCACTTTAGGGAACTGTTAATTAGTAACCATAAAATACTTATAGTCAAGGCTGTTCGAACCATTTGTCGAAGAAGAAGCACTACATAGTAAAAGAACAGATACGTCGCATGCAACAATAAACAATAGTGACTATCCCACAACAAGGCCTTGGGTAGAATCACTATAAACAATGTTTCCATAGTTCTTTGTGTATCATCTTTAAGTAATTGATGAGAGTGTGATTTTCTTGACCTTGTCATTGGTACAATGGTGAGTTGAACTTTAGCAACAACCATGTCATATGGTATTTGCACATAAGTCAAAGGTAGAGACTTGTTATACGTGAGTGAAAAAGCGAGTACTTACAATATGACTGTGTTAGTGATTCCAAGAACGTGTCTCTCTCTGGGGACGTGACTGCCATCAGGTGACCCCCAGAAGCCTCACATTCCAATCTGTGTTGGTCTCCCGAGCCTGGAGTCTCCTGGACCTTGTAACACAGCTTCATGGAACTGCTGTAGGTGAAGTCAGTTGGACATGTTGACTCCGGCCCTGAATGCATACCGCGAATCTATCACCAAATCTTCATGGAACTGCTACAGATTAAGTCAGTCGGACATGAAAGCATACAGCGAATCTATTAACAAAACTTCGTGGAACTTATATACATGAAGTCAGTTGGACATGAAAGCATACCGCGAATCTATTTACAAAACTTCATGGAACTTCTGTAGGTGAAGTCAGTCGGGCATGTTGACTCCGCTACAGGTTAAGTCAGTCAGACATGAATGCATACAGCGAATCTATTAACAAAACTTCGTGGAACTTCTATAGGTGAAGTCAGTCAGACATGAAAGCATACAGCGAATCTATTACCACGTGTTCATGGAACTGCTGTAGGTGAAGTCAGTTTGACATGTTAAGTCTTGACCTGAAAGCATACCGCGAATCTAATGATACAGCGCAATGGAACTTTGCTAGGTGAAGTCAGGTGGACATGTCGGATTCGAGTGAACCACACATAGAACGCCCAGGCAGAGATGGCAATCATGGCATATTGTTTATTTGATTCATTATTAGGCCTAGTAATTTGTTTCTGGAAGAAAACCCATTGAAGCGTGACATTTTTAAGAATTAACTCGTTTCTGTGCGTGTAAGCATTTAAAGACACACTTATTAAGTGATCAAAAGTTTATATTTATCATTATTATCAAATTCTTATGATGTTTTTTTCATATATTTAATAATAAAAAAATATTTGGTATTTGGCATCATTTTTGCCTGTATGCAAAGACCAGAAATATCTATTTATTTCTTTTGGGCCCTAACTATTGTAGAATATAACATAATGTCATGTAATTACGGTGAAGTCAGTTGGACATGTTGCCTACGGACCGAACTATTCTGGCGGTCACTACGTAAATACCTTATAAGCCTACTGCAAAACATAACTAAATACCTTTCAAGAATCTATGTTTCTTTATTTGGATAGTGTTTTCGTAACATTAAGTCGACGCAGGGTATATATATATATATATATCGGTTGGGGACATATAACTCGGGTACAAAAGGAACTTTACACCCTATTGTTTCACTAATAATGTTGTGTCAGAGTGCCGTTGCTGCCTTTATCGTCATTATCAGGAACCTGTTGCGAAGGTGAAGAACCCGGATGTAGTGGTCTTCTCTTGGTCTGCCACTCCTGGGACGATCAACGGTCTGGCCAGTCTGTTGGAGTCGCCTGAACAGTTTTATGATGGTTTGTCGGCTGCATCCAGAGTTCTTGCAATATGGTTGTTTGTTGCTCCCGCCTGGGACATACCGACGGCTCGCTCTCGCTGCTCTGGTGTTAATGTTGGCATTATTTTCGTGTGATTTTCGTTCATCATGCGGGTCACCTTTTATATGGTTTGTGCTAGAATTCCATGTGCAGTCACCATAAATCATGAATATCGAGAAACGGCCATCAAAAGCAAGAATTAATTGAAGTTGGTGTGTCTGGGCAAATACTTCACGTGCCGTTTGTTTGGTATATCATACTGACCACCAATTTTACTTTGTATATTTTCAAAATATTTATGAAATTACGGGTGTAAAGTTTCTTTTGTGCCTCACTTTACGTATAAGGAAGCACATTACAGAAACCAGATTGGAACATGCGTAAGTGACGAAGATTTTGATATTTCCTTCTTGAAGGATAGCCGTATAAAAATGGTGATACAATAGATAAATTCTTGAAATGAAAATTGTTTAGGAATGTCGAAACATTAATGATCACAAAGTGCCGAAATGTTTTATAATTTTCAATTAAACAAAAATAAAAAGTTTTAATTATTTCAAAATGAGTATGATATTAATTAAAACAAAACTTATAAGAAGGAGTTATTTTAGTAAATCTCCTGAATAAGTCATATGAACCAAGAATCGAATGCTAGTGAAATCTTGCAAGTCACGCTCCATACTATAAAAAATAAGTTTGTGATATCTTAGTTTTAATGATTGATATTTTATCAAGAAGAAAATAAAAATGTGAAAGTTTATTCGTATTCAAGGCCTCATGGCCAAAAGTACAAAATCGTATGTACATATAATCAGAGCGCACGAACATCGAGATGGTATATTACATAGGTAGATTACGTTTGAGAAAAATAGCAAGATTCTTAAGATATTCAATACTTTGTGAAGCCATAAGCAAGTTAATTTTTTCCCTTGTCGGATTGGTATGAAAAAATAACGCCATAATTGCATTTGTACATCAGGTCAGTATTAACATTTTTATCATATCGGTATTGCTGTAAAAATAAAAATAGTAGAAGTCGTAATGAACAATTCAATAAGTCAGTTGCTGATGTTGATGCAGGGTCACTTTCTCCGAGATGGCTTGGCAAGGACTATTTTCACCTGACTTATTCCATTAAATTTTTAATATAAAATTAGAGCAGGTGTTCATTCTTTTTTATCAATATCAAATTAAACTAAGATAAACCCACCTACAAAATAAATTTTATACCTTGATATGCATAAATTAAATAAAAAATATTAGGCAGTTGTAATTAATTAAACAGTTTAATATCATAAAGTTACCCTAGGAAAGAGGATTTGATCACCACCAAAAGACATTGTTTGCGTTTTGAAGACTTCTTTGGTAAAAATTGCAATGCACTTGCAAACGTTCTAGAATAATATAAAATGCTTTAGGCATCTCTGGTTTGCATCCATGATAGCAAAAAATGGGCCAAAAGATGATTTGTACACGCACCATTTCTACACCTAGATGATATCAGACACCGTACTGCCAGACTGACTCATCCTGTCTCAGGGTACGAACGTTACGCTAACTCTACTAATCTGTACCCTGGGCTCAGAAGCTAGATTCGCTCGCGCGGCCCGCGGTGACCACGTTGCCAAACAAGTAAGACAACGACATAAGCCACCTCATACCAATTAAGAGCTTGGCACGATAATTCATGAAGAGTGGAGACGACTACCGGATTACGTCATTTAACGTCTCATGAACGCCATTACCCGACGTATTATTGCCCGTCTAGAAGCCCTTAGTGGACACTCATGACACTGAAACAGTTTCCTATCAAGAAACCCGGTAACATTTATCCTAGTAGCAATCAAAGATATACACAAAATTAATCAGAGACATTGTCATACCCTTCAATGTATACGTAAAACAAACTTTACATTTTCATAACATTTGAAATAATTGCTTTTAAATGGAATGTAAAAATGAAAAATCACCACAATACCTTAGAAGACATCAGATGGTTCGCTATTTTATATTCTATCAAGTGAAGAAGTTGGGTGTAAAGATTCTTTTGTAGGGGCGTTGAGTTTATATGACAGTGTTTGGATTTAATAATGATTCTGCAATAGTTCGTTGCTTTAAATGGATATCTAAACCATTGTACAATTGCTATATAATGTAAAATATTAGGATGTCCAAGCGACGTTTCGGCGAAAGTTCCTTAGCGTTATCAAGATTATATACATGAGTAACATAATTAAAAATTTCTACAAAAGTTTACTTTTTTAATAATGTTTTCTCAATGGACAAATTTCAGTATATATTTGGTTTGTCTTATTCTTAACTTCCTTTTCTAATTTTGTAACTGGTTTTGAAAAGCAAAGTTTACGTTTCGAAACACTAAAAAGGAAAAATTTCTTGAATAGAAACAATATGAATACAATGTACATGTTTAACGTCCCACAAAGATTAATGAAGTATCAAGAAGTTATTATTAAATCCATAACTTAATTAACATGAACATTATTAATTGTAGGCATATCCTTATTAACTGAAACGATAACTTACCAACTACAGTTAAATTTCCAGATTTGACCACAATATAGACAGCCCCAGGTGTATTAACCATAGAAGCTGTTGGTGTATCGTAGTTTATCCTGCTCAGATGACACGTTGATGTTGTGGATTCATAAAATACAGAGTTGCAACTGCTGTCATAAAAACACTTGATGATACATTCCACTCTCGTGTTAGTAATTGATGAATCCAACCCAGGCTCGAGAAATGATGAAAACATAACTGTTAAACTAAGAAATATATCCATTTTAAATCGGAGTAGACGTAACTGCAAAATCCACTGATAAGTTTATCTTAGAATTTACTTCACATTCTTAATGTAAGCAATTGAGTGGAGTAAACCTGACGTTGTTCTCACTGGCTTGTCGGTTCATCACTCCGTTTTGTTGCCTACTGAATTAATACTTGTACAACAATTGTTGACATTGTCAGAACGTATTGATTGACAAGACAATGGGCTTAGCAACTGCCTCAGCAAACAATGGGATATGTTGTCTTTTAAAGTCCTCGAGTTTCTAATCAAGGGAATATGTAACCATCACACGGAAAGTGAATGTTAAAGGAAATAAATTGGACGCTTAGATGAGTTTATTTTTATTGAGTCGTCTTCGACAGACTACACTTTTTCCTCTCATACATATAAAACTAATTCTATTGATTAACTAGGGTTCAATAAGAATGATCTGGTGATGGTATTCGTAATGCTCTTATGGATAAAGCAATTATAAGGCATGTGATCTTCAGAGGAGGAGCTAAAAAATGTTCTATTTCTATGTTAAAGGGGCAGTAGCACGTTTTTTATAATTTTATATTTTAAAATTTTCACTTATAATTGTACGTTAATGCTAAATGTATTATTTTGACAGTGTAAAAATCTCATTACACAAGCCAATCATCTATAGTCAGAGGACAAAGTATGAAGATTCACATGAAAACCATTGGCGGCCATTTTGTGTGAACACCGTTAACTCATTTTGTGTAAGTAAAAGGAATCACATGGTTAATCTTTACATCATATATTTGAATTATTACTGCATCATTAAGTATAAATACATTGTCTTTAAATTGAACCATTAACTTTCATTTTCCTTATATCCCCCCTAAAACGTGCTACTGCCCCTTTAAAGTTGTGCTTCTTATTTAGCAATTGATTGTAAATTGCGAACTCTCCCGTCCTACAGTTCAAGATTATAACTTCAAAAGAAATGTGCAATGCATGTCAACGGTTATCAAACTTATGCTTTAATACCTTAGAATCATATCAACGTCTAATCTAGTGATGTACGTCTAATAGACATATGTTTGTGATCTATGAACATGAGCATTACATCTGTTTGATATACTGAACTGCGAGCAAAAATTCATGTCATTATCTCAAACGAATAGTTGACTGTGGTAAACAATACTGGTAAAATATTTCTCAAATTCAAAACTTAAAACGAATGCATCCCCCAAGTCAGTATTAGATATTCTAATTTCCTTCAACACATTGACAACAAAGCCTTCAGAGAAACGCTTACCCGATTCCTGCAGCTGCCATAAATTAATCATCGAAACTGGAAAAACTAAAACATTATCGAAACAAGATGTTTTAGCTAAAAACTGATGATCCCGGATATCAGTAAATTATAGATGTATATTTTCCCCAAGGCACGGTTCCCGTTAGCATTTTGATTTGTAAGTCCTGTTGGTGGTCAGCTTGTGTATTGCCAGTCCCCATCATATATCACTAGTGATGAATTTGTATCATGATGCTTATTTAACATAATAAACATATTCAACATCAAATTATATCGGCTTTACTGTTGTTCAAAATAAATTCCTTGTCTGGTAGTAGCTTTACAATACTCTTGCCAGGGACAGGGACTGGATGCCATTTTATTCGCCAGTCCTTACCAACATTTACCAGTCTCTGGCTGGGATTTACCAGTTGTTAGGAGCACTGCTAAGGCCAAGGTAACGAGGTGAAAACTTATGACCTCATTTGAAAGGTCTTTTCATTATAGATACAAATGTGAAATATCAAACTCTATCCAATCACACGTAACGGCCAAGATTAAAGTTTTCGAAAAATGCATGCCTATCATAAAAGAATTGTTCATATTCTCTTTTGTCAAGACACCCCGCAAACTAATATACTACTTCCCCATAATGATTTAATAACATAATATTATTAGGCCATTTCATAATCATATCATAATCATATGTTTGAAATCTACCATTTAACATTGTACAACGTTATCAATAAATGTAGATCGTTTATTGTGTATTTTTGATATTGCAGGCATGCACCTTGTGGTATATCTAACAAATTCCATATAGTTTGGTTCTTAAATAAAACTACATGTACATGTATTTGGAGATGGAAAGCAGTGCTATTACAATAATCTTATGATGTGCCAATTGTGGTTATCCAATGCCATTTTCGTGACAAAGAGTGAGTGAGTTTTTGTAAAGGGGGTTTAGGGAATGATTTAACTGTCGGCAGCGTTCTTTACCAAGAGCATAAGCACTGACAACAAAATGTTTAAGGGGCGTAAGATGATATTTTCAGTTGTAATGTCACAATAGGTCATTTGAACAGATCGTATTTATTAACTCTTTTGCACTAAATTAACTTGTAAACAATCACACAATATGTTTTTAAGATTTGTGAACAACTGGTGTAACAGTTGACTAGTTCTTATTTTCTAGTTCATGCCTATTTATATCATTTTCTCTTGCTGTGAAAAATGTTTCAAAGGAAGTAAATGTTAATGTTCAATTTGAACCAAATAAAATAAAACTGCACCAAGTAAAGAAAAAGGTTAATAGACTGACATGAAACATGACAATCATTAAAAATGGATTTCATCCTTTGTTGCAATCAAAGGAAATGGCAAATGTAAGAAATTATGGGTTCTTACAACCACTGACACAAGATTATATATAAGTCATAATTCACATCTTTGAGACACAAAAACAAAAGTAGAGTTCGTCAATATCTAGTATGGGCACTTCTGGCATAAATGCACGCAGTAATGCACCATCTAATGGATCATTATAAAAATGTTAATGGTATTTGTTTGTTTAGCATTTTTGAGTCTTATAATTTCCACTGCACGGTAGTTAATAACAAGGACTTGTGTAGAACATTAATAAGATCATCCTTTAAATTTGGATGAAAGTTTGTTTCACGGTGGTCTAAAAGGTTAATTGTAATGCTTCCTCGTCTTCAAGATGTACTAAACAAGAAACGGGTCAGATGTATAACACATTTTGTAACACATTAACACATTGGTGTGTAAAGATACAATTCCTTAAGACATTAGAGAATTGAAATAAATAGAATATAGACATTAAATAACAAACTAGCAAATAACAAAATAACAAACTAGCAAATAACAAAATAACAAACTAGCAAATAACAAAATAACAAACCATTTTGCCCATAAGAAATTCAAACATTCTGCTCCAGCTTGTAACTACCAAACACATTGCAATAGGATTAAGAGACTCTTTTATTCCATACTATACCTAGAGAAGATGTTTTGTTCTTTAGTTATTATGTACTTTTTTATATTCATATGTCATTACATCTGTTTTAAGTCGAAACAGTGTTGCTTTACACTAAACTTATGCAATATACAATCTAAGGAAAAATAAGTATTTGTATAAGTTGTAATAAGTATTGTATAAAAATAACAACTGCAACAAGCATAAGATAAGCTCACTAACACTTAGTCAACACTTTGAGCATTCAGCCCCTACCCATCGGACGCAATTGCGGTAACTGAGACGCGGTGCTAATCATACTCACATACATGTAATGATGATGTCACCGAAAGCGGGTTCGTTAAAGTGACACAGAATATCTTTCTTAAGATTTAATTTGGTTTTGAAAAGCTACAAAATATCTAATATGCTGATTGAAGTTCATATCTCATAACTGGACTTGCAAATATATCCATTTATGCATAATATCGCTAAAATGCTTGATTTTATGGAAAAATCAAGAAAACATCTCAAATACGTTTAATATTCGAAATTATGCATCCAATTAATCTACCTATTAGTTACAATATCAAATAAACACTATCGAATCGAATATATCTTCCTGTCAGTTTATGACAAGGTTTCAAAATTACGTTTGGCGAATGTGCGCGCGCCACTCGAGCTACATTGTCCAAATTTCGATCAAAATCTCGACTTCGAATGGCCGTATTTTCGCTCTAATGTACTGATTGACCTTTAACTTGTTATTTTCAGTAACAGTTAGCGGTTCCCGATTTCAAAATCAAAACATACTCTGTGTCTCTTTAAATGTTATGGCACTTTTGCAGAGGATACTGTACTTTGGACGTTGAATTAAGTATTTTATTGTTGATCAAAACATGTAAATATCAAACTTTCGACCACGGTTGTTCTGTCGAGTGATGTATTTCTTTTCTCAATAGCTTGATTTCATCACGAACCGCATGCAAGTCTGGCGATGGGGCTTTAACGACGTCTGCTTGTGGTGTTTTAATATCAGATGACCTTGACCTTTGTTTTGAAAACATGTCGCTCCATCCGGGCCAATTTGACACAAATTGTCAATGAACCAGAGGTAAAGATAACATAACTGTTTCTCTAAGCTGTAAAACACATCACGATGATTGGATTAATTCTGTTTTAAAACTGCGGTGGAGTTCGACGAGATATCAAAGTGGTGACGTCATAATGTGTCAGGCGAGGTCGCGATGAGACCGCAATAACAAGTTTCTTAGAGCGATTGAGATTCATATCAGCAATGTTTCTTAAGATAGTTACATAGACCTAATGGTTGATAATGTCATTTATTCAGCCACGTTCAATACCAGTTTAGTGGAACTTTTCAATGGTATTGATTTTCAACCAAACCTCACGATCGTTTTATTAAAAAATCGTTTAGTATTCAGTATGAATGTACCGACATTTGTTTTTAATATCCCTTAAATCAACTATGTAGAGCCTGTTTTGGTTTATCATGCCTACATTCACTTACCGAATGGCCTACTTTTATGTACCAAAATAGAAGTGTCTATGAAATAACTGCTTTCCATGTCACTTGCAATATTGTATGTTTTTTCTTTATACAGATGAATGGATGTCAGTCCTTTTCAGTTTAAAACAACATACGTCTTTTTTTGCTTTACAACTTAGAAAGTATAATGATTTGGCGTTGATTTTTTTGATGATTGAAGCAAATTGTTAGATGAAGATTCCATATATTTTTTTTGGAGACGTGATACCCTTTTGCGATGCAATATGATGCACACGGTTGTCGAAACTTATAAAATTGCTTACGAAATATGAAAATATAAATCAATTCAATAAATTGTTTATTGCATTTGTCAACTATGCGTTAATGAGCGTGCAATATGTATGACAAATGACAAGTAAGGTAGGCATATATACTTACCATTCGGTGAGTTGGTGAGAGCGGAGCATAACATCAAAATTTAACAAGTGCAGAGTGGCCATATTCAACGCACCATGTGACTTGACATGTGTGCATTGAGACAGATAACACATACATGACACTCTGGAGACAGTAGGGTGAGTGCTCGCGTTCTCGTTTTAGTTCTCGAACTTTATTGAATATCTTCCACATGAATGCCAATATGTTTGTCTTCGATGCGTTGTTCTTCTGTGATTGTACCATGTTAAAGGGGGGTTTCATTTGGAAACGAATTTCATGAGGGCGCGGTGGTGCATTCTATTCTTTGGCAAATTGTTGAATATAGAACAACTAAAATATTACGCTCACTATCACATATGAAAATAAGTATGAAATAATCATGTAATAATCCTAATTATGTAATAATCATAATCATCAAGTATGAACAGGGAAGTACCCTTGAATTTTGTTTCCACATATAATATCCGATACGACTGTCCCTTTAATTCAGTGGAACTAATTAACAAGTTTTGTGTTCATGCATTTTCATGTATTATCCCTGAAACCTACAAGCGATACCAAATATGCTATACAAGCAAGTACCAAATATATATGACATTGAGGTACGTTATCATAATCCTTTTTTGACTGCAGGGTTTTGTGTATGAGGAAAGTATTTAGATATATATCGTCAGTTCCGTGCTACGGAAGAATTTGTTTGGTATCTTGTATGTCCGCCAGTATACATGGATATGCAGGGATTATGTTGATCACGAGGTGCATATTTTATGCTGATGCACATCAGGAGTCATAACACGAGGTGCATAAAATGCCTTTATGTAAACAACGAAAACAAGATCTTCCAACGCCATGCTTCATTCTGTTATAAGCACGTGTTACGGGTGAAATGGAAGAAATGCATTATGACATCTTTACATATTTACAATTAGGCGACGATATTGTTTCTGTCATACATATACTTGTTTTTTGTTGTGGTAATCAGGCAATTCTGTGTTATTTTTGATAATCAAATTTCAGTCAAGTATCTTAGTATATACATGAGGGTAATTATAGCTTCCTTATCTCACTACTTGATTTTGTCAATAAGATAAAAATTGTGTAGTCAACTGTCGTTCAGTGTCATTATTTGTAAAATCAGTATGTTGGAATCAGTTTTCTGACATTTACATATACAGGACGTATTGCAATCTCCATATTGAATACATAATTTTATCCCAACTTGATTAGTATTTTAATAACATACGCAGCAAAAGTTTTTAGCTCATTTCAGCAACCATATCAATTTGGCAAAACAAATGTCTAGATTTAATGCCATATTTAAAACATTAGGTATCTTTGAGAGTTTTGTAAATACATTTTTGTCAAACATGGAACAAAAAGTACGAAATATCAAAATATTAATGTAAATTAATTGAAGTTACTTTACATCGTGAAATACCTTGCATAACATCATATTCACACTGTAAGGTTAAAGCCTCCCAGATTTTGGTATCTCTGTTTGATCTGTTGACCAACACAAACATGATCAAGTGGAAAGGCTTCACCTCATCTTAAAATGGGAACATGGCGTCCCGAAAACGCTTCAGGAAGGCTTGTCTGGAGATAGTGATATCGGTTTGTCAACAAAACTAAATAAGGTCAAACCCGTTTCAAGTAACATATATATCTCCTGATATATGCATAGCTGTATAACTTTCAAAATACCTATTCCACAATGTCAGCTGTGAAGGTCATAACTGTAAATTGCAGAAGGACTTGTATGAAGGTAAATCCTTTGTTTTTCGCATTTTGCTCATGCTAAAGAACCTTTCTAATAAATGTATGGTCTGCAATATCAGTCATAAGCTCAACAGATCCCTAAACAGTTGAACCCTTTTGGACTCTCAGACCATCCTATTAGAAAATCAGTGTTTAATCAAGTAAAGGTCATGTTACAAGATCAATGAGGCGAAGAAATTCCACATACTCATTGATTGGATGTTAGAAATACGTAGATTCGCCTAATTTTCCAACAACTGTCTACAAGTAAAACAATGATGGAGTTAATTAAACTGATTCACTGTATAGAACCTAATTCGGTTAGTTTGTATTTATTTCCAAAAAGTTCATTGAGTACTATTGTAGTGACCACGAAGTAGATCGGGGTCAAAATATACACACAGCGATTATGACATAAATTTACCGGACATTTGATCTCAAAGCGATTTTCCTAAATCAATCGTCAAGACTTTGAGATCACTCCCCTACGTCTGTCCAATAAACTCACAATAAACCTGGACGCCTTGTGGAACCTTTTGATAGCGATTTTAGACGATTTCTAAAATATGCAAGTGTACGATACCGTTAGTGATTTGAATGTATGTCCACTCACTGTCACACCAGTGTCTGCTTATCAAAATAACTGTAAAATGAAGTTTTCGCAAACTCATTCGTTCAACTCGATCCTGTTTGTAACAACCATTGAACGGAACTGTTAACTATATGAATTGCATATCATGACAGTCAGAAAATACTGGTGTAAGATAAAGCCTACATAAGTCTGATAATTCCACTATACAATCGTTTAAGTCAACGTTTGATATTTCCATCATTTGCCTTAAACTTCAGAAACATGAACTTGAATACTATTACTGAGAGTAAATTAACATGTTCACGATAAATACACTTTTATAGAGTACTAATACGCTGCATATACAAAGTTGTCAGTAATACCTGTCAATACATGTTTGTATGAATGCTAATTTACTTAATATAAAAAAACTTTGCACAAAAACTTATGCTTCCCAATTGCAAATGCCACATTACCATTGTAATTTAAAAAAATTACAAAGTCAACCAACCATTTTTTAATTACAATGGTAATGTGGCATTTGCAATTGGGAAGCATAAGTTTTTGTGCAAAGTTTTTTTATATTAAGTAAATTAGCATTCATATACACATGTGTTGACAGGTATTACTGACAACTTTGTATTTTTGACTTGAGTAATGACAAATTGCGATTTTAGTGTTTATTAACTTATTAAAAAAATTAAAAAAAGATTTATTACATTTTTGCTCTTATTGAGTATGATAGATAACTCTTACACACAGGGTTGAGACACAGGAACCCGATATCGTAAATAAAATGTAGGTAAAACGTGGGTAAGAAAGATCCGTTCCTATATGTATATAGAGTAAAGGAATAAAGGCATCCATGTTGCCGATCTCGACTCGCTTCCGAGTTAAGTCAAAATTATCGCTTCAAATCGGTGACATCTCATTCACATACACAAGAATCTCTTAGTTATACATTTCTCAGCAAAACTTAGCTTGTTTCAAACACATGTCACCCTCCAAATAACTTTTATATCTATTCATATTCGCAAATCGACCGCAGAAACCTCTGGGGTGAACGTTACTCCGCACCAAATGCCTCTCGAGCGATCTGATAGGTCCGTTAATCGTAAGGGCGAATTTCTGTAGATAATTTCTAAACATCGTGAAAAATTTAAAAAGCGATTTTTATTGATGTTCCACCATTTTCAAACCAGGTTGTGACAATGGAGTCAAATGATTATTTGTTTTGGTATGTAGAATTATTTTTTGCACTAGGGGATTGTGACGGCCCAGTCGCTTGTCTTCACACACTGTAGAATTAATAAATGGAAATTTCCATTTCATTATTTAAAAAAGAGAGGTTCAAGATTTGTTTGTCTCTTGTGTATAATTACAAGAAAATGATAAATATTTTTAAAAAATCATAATACTATACTTTTACATATCAGTAAATTTAAATTGATGTATTATATCATTGAATTATTTCAAGTAAAACAATTTAATTCAAGTAAAGTGAAACACGACCACAACATTGTGTTATACAAAAGTGTATCAACATTATTAACACAATCTGTGGAATGATAAGTTTATATTTTTTCTAGAAATTGTGATTTGATGGTTTTTACCAATTACGTTATGTAAAAAATAGCTTAAGCATTATTATGTTATTATAATGTCAATTTGGAATATTTTATACCAAAACTGTAAATGCATATTTTTGTTAACTTGTACACCTAATGAATAAAATGCTGGGAATCATAAATAACTTTTTTTTGTAAATGTTAATTTTACATTATTTCAGAATTAACAGCCTATTTATAAAAGTATTCACAAAAGGTTTTGATATTTGGGAACCAGTGGTTTCGTAGAAAAACAGGTTCGTAGAGACCATCAACACTTATCTTTCATATATAATGTATTATAACTATTTATAAATACATCTTTTGTTTGCATAATACAAACAATGTTAAATTATAGCACTGGTATTCAGTTTTTTTATGTACGAATAAACCTACACCCTGATAATTGAGGATGTTGTACATGACACTGAAAACTGAAAAACACAAATATCAGAATGAAACATCAGAAATTAATAATTAGATATTTGACGTTGATATTTAGATAAATAACTGTAGAGAATCACTCTTATGTTTTACCTCATCACTGAACAGAAAGTTTGGCAATTTAACTTCGGTCAAACGTACATCACTGAGCCTAGCCCAGTCCTGAAGAGTTTTGACATGTTCATATACACTTTTTTTCAATTTTTAAGTAAACAATCAAGACAGTATTACTACAGGTGCCTGTCTGGCCAATGAAAACAACAGAATGTTCATTTTCTACTAAAGACAAAGCAATCTTCTGATCAGAAATTGTAGCGAAATCATTTCCGAAACATTGCACTGTCGAAACCAAGCCGTTTTGTTTGTAAAGCGATGCTGAAAATGAGTTCGCCTAACGGACCAATCAGATCGCCCGAGAGGCATTTGGTGCGGAGTAACGTTCACCCAGAGGTTTCTGCTGTCGATTTGCGAATATAAATAGGTATAAAAGTTATTTGAAGGGTGACATGTGTTTGAAACAAGCTAAGTTTTGCTGAGAAATGTATAACTAAGAGATTCTTGTGTATGTGAATGAGATGTCACCGATTTGAAGCGATAATTTTGACTTAACTCAGAAGCGAGTCGAGATCGGCAACATGGATGCCTTTATTCCTTTACTTTATATACATATAGGAACGGATCTTTCTTACCCACGTTTTACCTACATTTTATTTACGATATCGGGTTCCTGTGGGTTGAGAGTCTGTATAACGTATCTATCATACCGTCATGTAGCAATAAAAAATAGGAATACTTCTACAAAACTGAATCTTAACTTTCTACAACGGTTTGGCGTGCTATCATTCGATCTGCCCAAAACATTAACTAAGGTTATGATCTAATTGTAATTCCTTTATAAAATTTGTAAAATCGGTTAGTTTATATCAGTTTTCTGACATTTACAGGCCACATTGTAGTCTCCATTTGAAAACATAATTTTATCCCAACTTGATTAGTATGTAAACTACGTAGCAAATGCTCTTAACTCCTCGACAACCAGACAACTGCCCATAACATAAATTAAACTAAAATGGAGTGATTAGCCTTAACCTAAATTTTCTAAATATTAAGCTTGAATAAGGTAATGATTTAATTGTAATTCCTTACAGCGTGCAAGCAATGCACTGAATGCAATATTACATAACGTCATCTTACCGTTATGGAAAACCCTTTGTGTTCTCTGTTGCCATGACCGCAAGGTAAATCAAATTTATTCACTGCAACACTTACGTAAATAAGCCGTACTAGTCAGAAAACCAGCAACGAATTTTGCACTATAAGGTAAGATAACGTATAGATAGTAGCCTGTACTTGTGATCCCCATTACGTTATTTTAACACAAATTTCCTGTAGGACATATGACCCATGTAAACTAATACATCAAAGCTGTTTAGTTCATATATCTTCCTTGCATGTAGAATATAATCTGTCTATTGTTAAAGCAATTAATTAGTGTGTATACCGGTATTATCCTTTTATTGTTTTATTGATTATCATTTTAGACATTGAAACCAATATGCAGATCATAACCTCGGAAGTGATGAATTGTTGCCAAGCTATTTTTCAGCGTTGACCTTGAATATTTCATATTTCAAATTATGAATCTGAAATAATCATTGTTTAGTTATCTATAGATGGCCTGTATTCGAAATGTTTAAGAATGAATATAATTTGATTTGGATTTTCATAAAGCAGCATTACGTTGATAAACATCGTGTGAAGATAAATGATTTAAACATTCGTTAAATTAGGAGTGAAAATACTCATATTTTTCAGTTACTTAATGTTTTTGAAAAAAATACTGTATTTCATGAAAGTGATAAAAGAAGTAAAAATAAATAATGACTAAAGTTCCGTGATCAATGCTCAACTAAAGCTTGCAGCAGCACTAGTCATTTGATTTCAGCGATTTCCATAGGACAAACAATATTATGAATGAATGAATGAATGAATATTTTGCTCATTTTGAAAATAATATCAATCTAAAATTTAAATATCAACACGTTAAAGCAATTCTGTGAATTTACAATATGGTTTTTACATGATAATGTCACAATTAATTTCATATATGTTTGTGAGATAAGCATTTTAGTTGTTAAAGATTTGACAATTTGGCAAAAAATAAAGTGTATCGCTCAATAATTAAAAACATCGTGAAATGAAGCCAATCATCGAAGCTACGATCGTGGAATGCATTACTACGACAAAATGCTGTCGCAACTTTTATTATGAATTATTTGTAATGATGCTCCTCTTCTATCAATCAAGTAGTTATTACTTAATTTTGTTAACGAAAAAGACTATTACAACACATTTGTTTTCTCGCAATGCTACCCTTTTCAAAATGGCGGATGAAAGCCGCTCGAGTGGTGCCTTTAATGGCATTTGCAAGATGTACACTTGTTGCAAAAAAAAATGTGTGTCGCTCTTAACTACATCATCATTATCGACCTTCTCTATGCATCGTTGACATCCTCGAGAAATATTTATTTATAGGAAAACTTCTGTCACTCGAAGAAAACGTTTATTAACAAAAATGGCCTTTATGCAAGGAGGCCCTTACAAAGGTATACAATAAATCATAAGGTATACAGCATATATTATCAATCATTTTAGAGTAACGATAGCCGTGCACCTGGCAAAAAAGAAAAGAATAATTGAGAGTTATCTCCTTTCTTCATGTGATTAGAGTGAATGCGACAGCATCGTTTTAAACCTAAATCTTCTGACATCATTTTTTAACCTTGCTTTGTCTCTTAAGATAAAATGTCAAAACAAATAGCTATCGCTTCCAATATGTCAATAAAATAGTAATTGTTCATTTAATACATGTTCTAAGGATTTGCTCATATAACCTCATATTTAAAAGACAAATTACAAGTGTTCTTAAAGATCCTTTGTAGTACATTTTGGAACGTTTCTCCGGCACACGAGTGACTTCAAGGATGCCTTATCATTGTAACATAGACTTAATTCTAGATATCCATATTATATTAGAGTAGGGTTTAGAATCTGAGGCACTTCGGTCTGTTTTTAATTGGTATATATTTCTATGAAATGAGAACCATTTATAAACATGCTTTCCAAACATTATGCTTGTAATTGGTTTGCAAAAATTAAACCATGTAAACGTTAATGCCCTTTGCATGGTGAATACAAATTTCATTCATATTGCTGTACATACCAATGAGAACTATTTCATTTTTTAGTCAAATAATTTCATTCAATCGCGTTAGATTTTGTGTGTAAATGTTCGATAAACAAGCGAACGACAATATTACATTCTTACACTACGATTATGAAATCATCACTTTCGTTTTACTTTTATGTTAATCAGACCTTAAAACCAAACATTTCACAATAACTTCTGTGTTTAGCCATAAGTGACATTGAAACTCAGTATTTTATATGCTATCGATGAACGAAAGAGAGCTGAAATGAATAGCAAATAAGGGGTTATTAGGTGAGACCAACATTATGCGCCGCTTACTGCATCCTTATATCATCAGTATGTACAGTTCATACAATTACACTGCTCTTGAATATATGTTAATTCAGCTTCCACTTTGTTGATTACAGGATCAAAGCAACCAAGATGAACTTCGAAGGTGTTCTGCAACAAATCGGGGAGTTTGGACGCTACCAAAAGTTGTTGTACCTTCTGTTGTGTTTACCAGGGCTGTTTGGTTCGATGCAGATCATTCAGACGCTCATTTTCCATTTTGCTGTCCCGAATCACAGGTGAAACATCACATTTTGTCAAGAATAAATCAATTATTATTTCAAAGTATTATTAAATCAGTGTTTGTAAATGCAAAAGGGTAATCATCTTCCTATGCAAAGCCTAAAACGCCAGATTCCGAATTCCTTGAATTTTCTGTGCTAATATCAGGCTTACAATGTATATAACCTGCCTTCTTGTTCTTACTTTGTTTAAGTCTGTACCTCAACTATCAATTGCCATTCGATTGATTTTACTAAGGTATTCGTTAGTCACCGTGTTAAAGACAATTAACTATAGCAAATGCCTTGGTTTAATCATTTCAACACATTTTTAATCATTAATAATAACCTTAACTAATAAATTATGACTAATATACGAAACCACATGTTGCATAGTTATTCGTCCTATTTGTTATTTCAGGTGCAAAATTCCAGGTTGGCAGAATGATTCATATGAAATTCAGAACGATGTTCACAAGCACATTATCAATATCACTATTCCAAGATCTTCCGATTTCTATGGCAACGAAGAATATTCTTCTTGCAAGCTGTATACTCTTGTCAACTCTACAGACGATTATTATGATATGAGTAACGCCACAGCCCCATGCCAAGAGTGGGTTTACGACCAAACACAGTTTATATCAACTATTGCACAGTCGGTGAGTTATGATAAACATCCACGAATATTTTCTAAAACAACTTCATAATAAAAACTACTGAATTGCACAATTAACAATTAATTATCTTAAATATTATGATCATTTCTTTAATAAGAAAACCGTGTGCAACTGTCAATGAACGTTTAAATAATATGAAAATAGAAATTGCTGACTTTATCTTTTTGTAGACTTCGCCTTTACTAAGTGGGTAGCTAACATTCAGTAAAATTCCTAAATGTGGTGAAACTTTTACAACCTATATAGAACAACAAGCCGGTGATGATCAGTGAATTTCAATCCTTCTCTTGTCAAATGATATGTCAGAATGATTTTAGAAGCTAATATTGAGGTAGATTAGAAAATGGCATTCTCTCCCCACAGAGGCAGATGAAGTCATGTTGATATAACCTCTGTTCTATTACGCCGAAATCCGTGGGTTCCGGCAGTTTCCCCTGGCGGAGAAAACTTTCATCTCAATACCTTTGAATTTCTTTATCAAATGACAAGGCCTTTCGCATGGGAAGGGTGGTTCATATCACAATGCCTTTGCCTTGTTTCAGTAGCCAAAATGATGATTTAAGAACAGCGCGTCGCTGATTGCACAACTAATTTTGAATGCCTCCAATCAGGCATCTCCCATTCTATCCTAGATTCTCGTCGTAATATAACAGAGGCTAAATCAACATGACTTGATCTGCCTCTGTGGGGAGAGAATGAGAAAATGGTAAACAGCACGAAATGCATTTAAATTTCTATCTACGGATTAAACTGCAAGCTTAACATTATACAGTTGCAGTTATGCTAAACCTGCTTGATGCCTGTTCATAAACATTCACAAATTCACAAATGATGGTTTTAAGTATTATATCAAGAGAATTTATCACAATTTACACTTTGAAGCCTTTTCTCTTACACGACCAAATCAACCATTCCATTATGTTATGAATCGATAACATTTTAACCTTCACCTGTGTTATGCATTGCAGCCGGAAGTGCTATTTTATTGATCGTTGTGTGAATGTAATTTTAAATCATTTTCAGCAAAAGGTTTATCTGCTTACAAATTCCCTTCTTTAATATCACAATACGCCATCTGCATAAATCATATTTGCACAAAATAAGTTTACTAACGATCTCAATTAAACTGTCTACATTCAGAAATGTCTACAGTTTGATTTGTTTATTTGGAGCCGTTATTGTAAAGATAAATACTTTTTAAAATATTCAACTTCAGACAGACAGACAGACATTTTATTCAGTAAAAGGCCATTTACAATACATACACAAAATTAATTTTTGCACGAGCTTACATAGACACATTTTAATTTCTAATTTTTCTTACTTGATGTAAAAATAGACATACATTTTTGATAATTTCTATATTTGTTGAGGACATAAGATTTGCAAAAGCATATTGTGACAATGGTTTTTTAACATATCTATCAAGAAATATAAGTAGAACATGTATTTCATCTTCAATTAAATTAAGATTATATTTTTTACAAATAGGGCAAAGTCTTAAATCATATGGGATATTGTTATATCTACCAGTCTCTAAGGCAAGTTTAATCTACCACACCTAAAATTTGATAAACAATTTCTTAAGTAGGGAGGGATATCTAATCTACGATATGTCTCAACATGAAGGAGGGATTTGAACATGTGGTTGAATCTTGGAGGGAAGAATGCCAAATTTGTGTGAGATTATCAGACAACCTTTGTTTGAATACAGGAATAAATCCATTAATATCTCCTATACCATGTGAGATCCAAACAAAACAAAACCCAAACTTAAATAAAACATTCTTAATATGAGAAGCCCATGTAATGCGACCAGATTCATCCAATGATGTTAGCATTACATAAAACTGATGAGATAATCTATGGCTTGGAAGAGTTAAAAGTCTACACCAAAAGAGAGAATCTGTCACACTCGCCAAGAACCATACTGTTACAAGTATTTTTGCCTACCTTTAAGAAAGACTTACACATTTTTATCTGAATCTGTTCAATGATTTTACAATAAGTGACACCCCAAATTTCTGAACCATAACAGAGAATAGGTTTAACCACAGCATCAATATTCTGAAAAGATCCACACATGATAAATAGCATACTCTTCGTATGATTTCGAACTGTTATTGTAAAGATAAATACTTTTTAAAACATTGAACTTCACTACATGTTTAAACTAAATGTAGCAGTAATAATTCATTTACATAACGTTAAGTTTAGCCATGCGATTCCTTTTTCTTATACAAAATGAATTAAAGGTGTTCACACAAACTGGCCGCCAACGGATTTTATGTACATCTTCATACTTTGTCCTCTGACTATGGATGATTGGCTTGTGTAATGATATTTTTGGGACTGTCAAAATAATACATTAACCATTAATTTACAATTATCAGTGAAAATTTAGAATATAAAATTATCAAAAAACGTGCTACTGCCCCTTTTACTTGTTAGGCTAGGTTGAACCTACTGGCAACATAAATGATCCCGCTGATGTAGCTTGTAGGGTCATGGAGACCCATGATCCTTCACACCATCATAAAGTACTGTTTTATGTTTTGGAAACTTGAATATATATGAATATAATCGAAAATAACCATGTTAAACTATGATATTTAGAATCCCTCTATGTATGAGGATATGATTGTTTACAGCCATACATGTGTCATAACTTCAGCTGGACATGGTTTGTGACAAGAAGCCCTTGGTCAGCATAGGGAAAATGATGGTCATGTTGGGACAACTTATATCCTCCTTCTTTGTCGGTATCCTCTCAGATACGTAAGTAGACTCAATGCATGGTAATTATGTTGAAAGGGATCTTTCGTCACATATCTGATTTCAGGTTTCAACATGACACAGTAATTCTGATCTTTTTACTAAATTGTTTGGTTAAACATACATAAAATTCTGTGATTGGAATTGTAAACAGACAATATCCTGTATCTGTTGATTGTCAAATCAATATGATACAAAAGTAAATCTAATTTGATTAATTAAGTTCACATATACATGTATATATCCCACTCTCTGTCCATGTCATTATGCTTGAAAACGATACAAGAAGCTGTATCGAAACGTCGTGTACTCAGAATAAAGAAGTTGTTATCCATAAAATGTTCGTCCTTATTTGACTTCCAACTTCTAAATGCCACTCAAAGAAGTTATAAATATAAACCTAATTGAAATTTATACGGAATATTTTTCATATAATTTAGCTCTCTAACGTTTTTCATACCTCTTTCAATCCTCAAGATTTGGACGCCGTCCTGTGATCATTGTCAACGTGTTCCTGTTGGTGGTGATGAGCATTCTACTCACCTGGGTTGAATCGATTCCCTTGTTGATGGTCGTCCTCTTCTTCATCTTCCAAAGCTCAAATGGACAATACCTGACGTGTTTTGTGTTTGGTTGGTATAGCTTCATACACAAGAGATAACCCATATCAGTCTATACAATAGCAAGTGTAAGCCTTACATGTGTTTGAAGCGCCCTCTCCACCAGTCGTAGTTAGATGAAGTTCAGCTGCATAACGCTAAAGAGCTGACACTGTACTGATCTTCGACAAGGCTTAGACTAGCCAGTAATTTGATTACTAAAGAACTTGACCTGAATATTGTTATGCTTCAATGCTTTTGCTAGTCTGTCAGCCAGACCCTTAAATAACATGCAAGCCTAAGCAAGTCTATATTAAGACTTGAGAGCTCAATTTTAGGAAAATGAAGAAATGTCAGTCTCCTTTTCATCCCTTTTTTCCAAATTTCAGTTTTATTGAAAAACAATTCAGAGTCAGATCGTTAGACTATGTTTTTGCAAACATTTTTACGAATATGTCCATTGTTTTCTATTATGCTTATATCTTTTGTTCAAAGTATTGTTAAGATGGATGTATACAATTCCAGATTTGTTCACCTTCAGGTATGGAAATAGTGTCACCATCCAAACGCATGTGGACAGGGATAACAATGAATCTGTTCTGGAGTGGAGGTAACATGGTTATAGCTCTCTCTGCCTACCTGCTCAGAGACTGGAGAACAAGGCAACTAATCATAAGTCTTCCTGGGATCATATTTGCTTATTTTTAGTGAGTATCAACATTTATATAACTTATTTGAGAGGCATTTTAGAAGTTGGAATGACAATAATGCAGAGGAATATATGGATAACAACTTCTTTGTTCATTGTATGTGACGTTTCGACACAGATTCTTGTGTCGTTCTCAAGCAGAGGAGAACGCTTGAGAACGACACAAGAATCTGTGTCGAAAAGTCGCATACACTGAACAAAGAAGTTGTCATCCATGTATATATATTCCTCTGCATTATTAACATTTATGTATACCCGGTACTGAAATGTCTGTTTACAGAATCCTTTCGTCCTCACAATAGATGTGTTGAATACCTTATTTATTTTTGTTTAAATCAGTTTTCCACATTTTCACCACATATTTTCAAATATAATAAATACAAGGGCATGGGGGATGGCTATTGGTATCATTCCAGTATACATCGTCAAATTTTTTTATAACTCAAAAGAAGTCTAGGGTCAAGCCAATATTTCTTCATGACAACTTCATAGCTCAAGAACCATAGCATAGCCGCAGGGTGGTTCCACAAAAACGAATGTTGCACAGAGATTTAGTTGCATTCAAAGAGTGAAAAACTTCAAAGTGAACCACCCTTAGCATTGATTTCTGCCCTATTAAAACCTTGCTTGGCTGCAGGGTGGTTCCATACAGAGGAATGTTGCACTGAGACTTGGTTGCAGCCAGAGAGTGAACAAACTTTATATTAAACCACTCGGTACCACACGATGACTTCTTCCTCTATAAGTTCGTTTTGCATAGGTCTGACCATGTCATTTCTTTTAGAATTCATAATCATCATTGTAGATATTTTTTTGCTTAAATCGCTCATATACACGCATAATGAAACGTTGAAAGACATAACCACCTCATAAAGATCCGACCACATTGCGTTTTGGCGATGGACACAGTTTCATGGAACCTTGCTTTCAGCTTGAATTTGTGATTGTACAGCAAACTGCCAACTCGTTTTTTAAAATATGGCATTTGCGTTGTAGACATTGTTTGTCGTCATGTTATGCTGAACAAATTTCAACAAGATTACCGCTTAGAAAATCTTTTTTATTCAAAGAAACATGTCAGGCAGAAATTGGTTTGACTATATTGAGCAGTATAATAATTAAAACGAATATAATGTTCCGATATAATAGCAACCTGTATGAATGATGTCTACCCCGAAAAGTGGGGAGACGTATTGGTTTTGATTGAGTTCCCGTCAGCGTCGGTGTTGGCGTTCCCATTTGTTTCCGGAGCATAACTCTGAAACTACTTGATCAATCTTCACTACATTTGGTATACAAACTTATCATATAAACTGACAAGCAAAAGAAACCTAACACCTCATTTAGTTTCGATTTAACAACGATTTGAAATATATATGACGCATTTGATTATGGAATCATCAACATTAATCATATCTACAATATTTCATATGAATTGATCGTTGATTGATTCATTTTTTTAAAGATATCTTTGTTTAAAGAAGACCAGGGTAAAAAAATGAAATTTACACCAACATGACCCCTACCATGTTAAAAAGGGTGTAAATGAGTGGAAAACAAGGTTTGTTTCCAAAAAAAAAAAAAAAATTAAATTTAAATTTTCCCCCCAAAAAATCAAACACGTCTAGAAGTATTCTTTGATTGATAACTAAAAGCCTGCACTGTTCTGTTTTAGCGTACGACGTCTAAAACTTAAAATATTTGTAATTGAAGATTATGTTTATGATGAAAGCAACTAAAGTGTTTCTTTTGCCTGTCAGTTTAGTTTCATAAATAGAACCAAAACGTACAGTTTGTTGTTTTATAGAAAGAATATGGTTTTTATCTGAGTTAAAAAACTATAAGGAATTTCCAAAAGCGAAATTCAGCTGAAATGGTGTATGGGAGACAAATGTTTTTCCGAGTAAAAACACTCTCTAGTTTGATAAGATATTGACAAAGAAGAGATTGTGTCGAGTTACACATGTACATGAACTATGGTTGCAGCTTTATTCCCATGTACATGAACTATGGTTGCAGCTTTATTCCCATGTACATGAACTATGGTTACAGCTTTATTCCCATGTACATGAACTATGGTTGCAGTTTTATTCCTATGTACATGAACTATGGTTGCAGTTTTATTCCCATGTACATGAACTATGTTTGCAGCTTTATTCCCGAGTCCCCTAGATGGCTTGTGAAGCATGGGAGACTGGACGAAGCTAAATCCGTTCTGAGGAAAATGGCTGCGGGAAATAAAACATATTTAGACAACGAAGATCTCAATGATATAAATGATAATGAAGACACAAAGGATACAGAACGGATATGGAGTATTCTGAAATCTCCTATTCTATTACGTCGCATGTGCATAGTTTGTTTCAACTGGTAAGTAAAAACTTAATGACAATATTGAAAAATCATTCTGGATACAAGAAGGTCATTTAAATAATAGTAAAGAACGCTGGTCGAGTTTAAAACATCTCTCAGATACAGAAATTTAAAAAAATGCACATTTGACAAATATGTTTTAAATGTGATTAATTATATAGATGGCCCGGATGGATATAGCCATGGCCCTGTCTGTCCGTCCGTCCATAGTCTTTCATTGCCTGAGCATTATTCGAAAACTATAAGGCCTAGTTTATTGAAACTTGGTTTGTGGATCAGTCAGCATGTATAGATGTGTCTTTCGATTTTTTCAACTTGTTGAGATTTCCATTAAAACAACTTCTAATCTTTAAGAGCTATCTCATTAAAACTTCTATAATACATTTCTCGTTGAAACTTGGTACGTGAGTAAGTTAACATGTGTTGATTCGATTTTGGATTTCCGGTTTTTTTCTGTGATTTTTTTTCCATGGAAACTTCAAATTTCAATTTCTTCGACGATTTTAAAATGGATATTCTGATTTGTTTGTGCTTTGTGAAACATGGATACCTTCTGACGACTTTTGTTATAATTTCCCAAAGGTTTGCAATCAGTATGAGTTTTTATGGTCTGAGCATGAACGTGACGAATCTCTCTGGAGACATCTACCTCAACTTCTTCCTCTTCGTCCTGCTGGAAGTGTTCGCCTACATCCTGTGTTACTTCCTGATGGACAGACTGGGCAGGAAGAAACTCCTGTGTATGTTCCTGATCGCTACCGGAGCTGCCTGTATATTACCTATCGTTCCAGTGCTGATCTCAGATACACGTATGTCATAACAGAAACATTCTTTGAAACGAAAGGGTTAATTGTATACGTAGTTGGGGGAGGTTTATTGATTAACACAAAAGTAAATCTATCACAAAAAAGCATTCATATTAAACAAATTAAAGTGTCAAAATGACATGTTACATCTTGAAGGAGCCATTAGTTTGACGTTGTGGTACATGTCAATAAAACTCTTTTCCTAACCCTTTGGTTGAATCCAGCATGCTTCTATAAATACACTTTGTCCATTTCAGCCAACCAATGGGCAATCAACATACTTGCTATCATTGGGAATACCTGCGCTTCTGTTAACTTTGCTGTGGTGTACACATTTACCTCGGAACTTTCGCCAACGACAACAAGAAACTCATGCATAGGTTTTGGCTCCTTCTTTGCGAGGATCGGAAGCATAATCTCGCCTTACATAGTAGATCTCGTATGTATGTTTTGTTATTTTGCCTCACATTTTGCATGCATATATAGAGATTATTACCTGAGGAAGTGTGTCATATGACTTTTACGAAACGAGTGTGAATTTTTGTATTACTCGAGCGAGAGCGAGCGTTATAAACAAATTTGCACGAGTTTCGTTAAAGTAATATGACACTCTTCCTTGGGTAATAATTTCTTTATTACTGATTCTATTCCATCTTAGAAATATACAATGGTGTTTTGACGTCAAAGGCGAAAAAATACGGGAACTTGCGCTACAACAATCGTTGCTAGGCAAAAGTGATATGTGCACTAGTGCTCATATTGAAAATATGTCACAACTTATTTTCTAACATATGGGTAATAAAGACATGTAAATTAAAAATGTCTTGGTCAGTATTCACATGGAAGAACGTTTTGCAATACCAATGGTTTCTTTTCTTTCCTTTTTATTTAATTCACATCTCGACAATTCTTTCTCTCAAACGCACAATAAAACTGCAATTGGTAAAACAATTTTCAATTATACATATATAATATTTTCAAAAATACACCTGATGATTAAATCATAAGTTTTGAAATCAAAATATTTACCTTTCATACTACACATGGCTGTCGAGGCAGTCTTAGAATGACAATGACGAAAGAAATTAAAGTGTTTTTATAGACGTAAAAGATCATTAACTTGAAAAAGTAACTGGTACTATAAACATTGGATATGAAGGCAGCAGTCAGATCTCCGGCCATATGTAAAATAACCTAAATCTTGAACAGATTGCTATAAGATCAGTGTAAAAGAAATTATGGGTAAAACCTATATTTTTTCATGACATCTTCATAGATTAAGAACCATAGCATAGCCGCAGGGTGGTTCCACAAAAATTAATGTTGCACAGAGAATTTGTTGCATTCAAAGAGTGAAAAACCACCCTTAGCAATAATTTCTGCCCTATCAAAACCGTTTAGTTTACCGCTGACAATGACAAAATTTGAAGTTGAAAGCACTATCATCGTGGTTGTGCTCAGTTTGTTCATGGGAAATGCATATAACAGGTTTAGAGGCCTAACTACCTCAGATAGGTCCGACCACAATGTGATTGGCCGATGCAAACAGACTTATGGACCAATCATTTGAGGTTAATAAGTGATATTTCAGGAGACTGCCATGCTCGTTGTTTTGAACATGACATGTGCTTTTTTTACAGTATTTGTTGTCGGGATATACTGAACCCATTTCACCAAGCTTTCTTCCTAGAATTGAATTGATATCGTTTCTATGCGTAGAAACATGTCTGACAACAAAGAGGTTTTACTATTAACTTCTTGAGTAGTATACCATCTTTTTGAGCTTCATGTTTTTAATCATTTTCTAAACTTCATTTCAGACACTTTATATCACTGGTCGATATGGACAGATTCTCCCAATGATGATTTTTGGCGGGACAGCTGCACTGGCTGGGTTTCTGTCTTTGTTGCTTCCTGAAACGTTAAATAAACGTTTACCAGAAACTATAAAAGAAGCCGAACAATTGGGAACGTAAGATTAAAGATTTTTCAAATTTACAATTACTATGAACTCGTCTCGTTTTTAGAGCTTTCTTGATAAGGGTGCATTAGCATCCTCGCTTCAGTAACAGTAAAGAATTGAATAATGAAATGAACATATTCTCTGAGGCGAAATCATATGAGGCATAATGGGACAAAATATCAAAAATTCTAAGCCATAGCCGACCAATCTGTGTCTCTTTTGAGTGTTCCATGACTAAACGTGTTCATTTGTCTCGACCCTCTGAATTTCATATAAAAAATGTCTGTATTCAAAATACAAAGATTTCTCATTTGAGTCTTCTATGGTAAAAGTATGAAAGTGTCAGTAGCACGTTTTCGGGGAAATAAAAGGTGATGTCAGGAAAATGAAAATAAATGGTTCCAATTGAAAGACAATGTATTTGAATAAAATGAAGCAGTTATAAATCAAATATATAATGTAAAGTTCAGCCGTGCGATTCATTTTTCTTACAAAACATTAATTAAAGTTGTTTAAAAAAAGAACTCTTTGACAATTGATGATTGGTTTGTGTAATGAGATTTCTGACACTATCAAAATAAAAAATTAAGTATTAGAATTATCAGTGAAACATTAAAAAATAAATAATTTACATAAAACGCACTACTGCCCCTTTACAGGCGATCAATCCTAAAATACATGAAAATGTTCCTTTATATGAACTATGATGATTCTTCTCCAGGCCCGCCTACGATGAAGACCCACATGAAGGGAGCAAAACGCCGTGCCTTAACAAAGAAACCCAGGAAGTTCAAGAAAAGACCCTTATGAACACCTCAGCCTGTTGATAACGTTCTTCACAAGTATAAATTACCATCAATTCTACCACGAATCTGATGAATACTAGATTGTGATTGGTTCTGCTGTAAAATCATCCGTGATCAATTTTGGATTGAACGTCCTCTGATTTTGAGGCCACTTCAACGCGCATTGATAAACTCGACTGGCAATTTCAAAGCTGGTATTCTGCTGTTTACTGATATTAAAACTTTAAAAAAGTTATTTAACATGTTTTATTTTCGTGTGTTTATGGGTTATGACCAAATCGTTTGAGGTAGATAAAGTATTTTATTCAAAATAAGAAGTGTAAGTGGTTAATCAGCGCCACACTCAGCAGTCTTCCTTCGATTACGGCAACACTACAGTAACGTCATTTACGCGAGCGCTTATGACGTCATAATCCTTGACAATGTCAGAGTGATTTTCTGTTAAAATCATCTTTTTACTTGATAGGGGTGTCTCAGTCGATAATGTCAACAATTAATGGAATCACACGTTTTAAACAGTATGATATTAATAGCTGTTTGGAGGCAGTGGAAATATATTTGATGGACACGTAATGATAGATTTACCTATGCTCACGGCTAAATTCATTTCAAATACCCAGGAGCAAAACCCTCCGAATCACATTAGGTCTATCTCCTAATTGAAATGCTTCAGACGTGTTATAGACGCGCTGATCGGACCCTTTTGCAAGGCGTAAATATGAGCAAAGAGTAGAGTAGATCTAAGTTATGATAATGATGAATTCAACAAATGAAAGTCATAAAAGCATATCTGTTCAGACGCGCAACAACCAGACGACAAACTCAACAAACTGTCAACTGTGCATAACTTAATCAGCCAAATTCCAATGGTTTAAGGTCGCAATGACAAAGAGGTTTCTACGTGTCTTCAGCATCAGTGTATTTGCTGCCGGAGGCGTATGAGTTCATGGGCGAAGAAGCGAGTGACTCGCCTCCTTCACTGCTATGAACAGGAATCTGTCCCAAAAAGAAGACAACTTTCAGCTATATTCGTCAAATCCATACAGTCCTGAGAACCCAACATACAGACCACAGACAGTAATTTGATAAAAAAATGGTTTTGACATAGTCGTCATGCTCCATTGACTTACCACCAAGTGAACATCTCAACGATCATCTCGGGAAAGAGCTTGATGCCCATGACAAACAACAGTTATTCCGCAGTTTTTGAAGCGCTACAAATAATTTTCTCGCCACCTTATCGATAAAATTTCAACAAGAAAATGATTTGATTGACTATATTTTAAGTCAGGTCTAGCTTCTGAGCCCAGGGTACAGATTAGTGAAGTAATGTTCGTACCCTGAGACAGGATGGACAAAACCCTATAAACGTTCAAGTTCTACCCAAATTCACATTGACAAAGAAGTGTTATGTTGTAATACTTTCCTCAGTGTGCTATTGACAAGTCCAAATATGGTCAGGGATGATAAACATATAAAACCAGTGTTAATATTTTCCCCTGTCATTTTTTAGTGTTAAACATACATTATTTTGTGCACTTGTATAAACCTTCCTCTTTAAGTCAAATGAGTTAAAAGATCACTAAGCCTGAGATTCCACATCTTCTGTAATCTTGAGTAAATTGAAGAAGGAAAGTCTTAATCTTGCAATAACGTTGTACCTGAACTATATCAAAATAACAATTTAATTTATAACACGACCAACATCACCTCGCTGATCACAAATGGATATACATGTTTTAAGATAGTGTAATTCTAGCAAATATAAGAGATCCCTATGCGTTGACCTTGACGACCCCAATGAACTGTTATCACTATGAGAAGTAAATATTCAGAGCATATGTCTTAATATGACTTAACATTTGTTCGGCATTCTACATAATACTTTAAATTTAAGCGCTTGGCATGACTAGATTTTAAACAGTTTTGAAATTATTATTTTTTTTATTAAACTCGTGTTCAGAATGGAAAAAAAAATTATGATGTAAGTTTTTTATAACTTTTCCAGTTTCGTGTAAATAAATCGACCTACCAAGCGAAAACCCCGAGGAACCTTTTCAGAGTTGAAACCCTTTAGTAAAATTCGAGTTGAGGAACTTGTTATCAATTAAGGCTTAACATATATTTGTTCATCAAAATAGTATTCAATGCACTTGGTAACATTTGATGTCATTTCAAGTCAGATCCCTGTTGCAAACTTATTTTAAAAAGAGGTAGAATAAACTTTGGACATTTGGTCCTAAACCCAATGTTACAAGATAAATCCGTTTAATGCATAAATGGTTATACTCGCGGTACATTTGACATTTCTAATCGAATTGACCAATCAGGGATCGTCTTACCAAACCGCAATAGTCTGCATTCGCACATACATGTACAACGTTGGAGGGTCATAGGTCGGCGAAAGGTCGGCTGATGCGACTCGCTACTACATCTTGCTAGACTCAATATCGGAGTTTAGCGAGTATTATTTAGGCTAGGTTTACTTAGATTGCATATCTGGAATAGACGTTGCATAAAGATAATTTGACTTCATTATGAGAAAATTAGTGCATGGCCTTTTTCTGTTTAAATCACTTAACCATGTAATACCAAACGTGAACAGAATTTTTGCGGTTATACGTTTAAAGAATACATCACATGTCTATGACATGCATATGTAATTAATTTAGTTTAAATCCGAATGGCCCATACAAATAAAGTTACGTGCAGAGTTTAGGATAAGCATTAATTATGATGAAAGGGACTTCACTCCTAGTTATTGACGATGAAGTTTATACCGCGAAATAAATGCTGACAGAGGAAGAATCAGCGCTATCAATCTTGCAGTTCATTAAATATGTTAGTAACATTGTAATATTAATTATTTACTGAAAAAAACCCCAAGTAATATGATGTTACATTAAGCAAGTAGTTTAAGTTTTAGAGAGTATAGCCGCACTGATATAAGTATAAAGATTTTGCAATTTAAACGTTAAATATGTAATCAATGAAATCAATGTTTTTTTCATTCTCGTGGTTTCCACCTTCAAACTAAAATATTTCAAGAATTTTTTATATGTCTCCTACAGGCAAATATCTGCTAATGCGTGCGCTGATAAGGCGACTTTGGTATTTAAGCATTGGGATATAAAATATAAGTTGAAAATCATCCTGATATAGAGTCACACCTTGTGACGTACATAGTCATCACATCAAGCATGTCTTTGTCACTCTATTGTGATATAGAATATAGAATATCATCTCAGGGTCCAAATGAATTCGAAGGAAGCAACGGACGGTTTGCTGTGCCAACGAGTGAAACTAAATGACCTGTTGAAGAAGGCAAGTTTTGTTTCTATTCACTATACTATACACTATTAGTGTTAAGTTTTATTTGGTAAAAGTGAAAAAAGTCTCGTTACAAGAAAGTGATTATTTCTATCTTCATGTTCCAAATTATCCAAATTTTAAGTTTTTAACATATATTTAGAATATTGTAAATGGACGGAACTACAGGAATGGTGTCACTCTGCTTTTGTTAAATTGTCAACCAACCTTAAAAAGTTTAGTGCAGCATGCAAACATTTTCTGAACAAGAGTTGATAATATTTTTGTTTGTTTTCCAGATTTTCCGAGAGTACTAAGACGGGTACAATGGACTGTTTAAACATACAAAACTGGGAAAAACTACGAATGACATGAAGGAGACGTTCTTTCAAGAAATATTTAAAAGAAATAACTGTAGAGGAAAAGAAAGTCACTCTCAGAAGATTCATCCTAAAAGTGAACGATAGGATTACTCGGAATTTTGACATCGACAACTGTGTGAAATGTTGTTGGATTGGATATCTCAAGATATTCTACATAGAGAAGGAAACTATCATTTTGACCAGTTATATACTTGTGAGTGTGAATCGTCAGAAGATACTTGGAATCAATTTCGCCCGACCAACGGTAGAGTAAGACAAAACCATACGATTGAGGCTAACGACGGATACCGCTGCGATATACATAAGTGTATTAAGAGAACAACGTTTGGCAAGATTACATTTTCAATGGATCCTGTCCACGTTGTGTCAAATGTCAGTTTAATAAAAAAAGTTTTGAAATGTTACGTAATCAAATAATGCCAACTAATAATGAGAACGTCGAAGGGACCGTCTCAATAATCTTTACTTCCCATCTAGTTGCAGTAGATTCCTGAAGGATAATGTACGATTGATACAAATGAGTGGCGTCATTGCTGTATTTTAATGACTGATAACACGGACTATTTTCCTTGATAGATCTCGATATTTCATATAGTAAATGACAATATTACACTCTGGATAAGCCATTGTCATAGAATTGGAGTGGATTGAACCCAAAGCAATTTTTTTAATTGGTGAGGGTCCGCAAGGTTTTAACGTAAGGATGGACAAGGTAGATGACCGGGAGAAACATATTAAAAACGAGATGGTCAAACCATAAGTCATTTTATTGGGTTCATACAAATATTTTAAAATTGAACACAAATATTTTATAACTTAAAACAAATATTTTGAAACAAACACAAATATTTCAAAACTGAACAAAAATATCTTAAAACCAAAGGAAATATCTCCAAAACCTAAATTACATCTTCTAAATGGGAATAAAACGCCAATGCAACTGTTTACAGTATACAACTCGTTTGGAATGGAAACACAAATTATGTATCGGCTATAAAAGCAGCGGAAATCGGTCGCTCAGCACTCGGAGTAGTCAACAAAGCACCCCTCAGCGTTCAACTAAGCCCCCCTCAGCGTTCAACAAAGCATAAAAAACTGACGACAAATCGCCTTTTTGATTGTGCCAAAGTATTTTATTACGGATTAAAAGTTCATATTATTATCACATTGACATGCTTATTTGGTTAAAGTTGCTTCAAAAACTTTGAAATGTTCTCACAAGAAAAAAACATAAAACATTAAAATATCATTTACGAATAAATGTTCTTACAAGAAAACATCAAACATCAAAATATAATTTACGAATAAATGTTCTTACAAGAAAACATCAAACATCAAAATATCATTTACGAATAAACGTTCTTACAAGAAAACATCAAACATCAAAATATCATTTACGAATAAACGTTCTTACAAGAAAACATCACACATCAAAATATCATTTACGACTAAACATTCTTACAAGAAAACATCAAACATCAAAATATCATTTACGAATAAACGTTCTTACAAGAAAACATCAAACATCAAAATATCATTTACGAATAAACGTTCTTACAAGAAAACATCAAACATCAAAATATCATTTATGAATAAAGTAGTAACAAGATAGAGTCATGTATTTGTCACGTTATCGTGTTTGGAGTTTGTGTCGCAGCATAGTTCAGATTAGTTGCATATAAGGCAAGGTGCCTGCTAGGTCAGCCAGTGCCGGAGAATGTGTCAGGGCCAGGAAGATAAGCGTCAACCTTTCTAACCCGTGAAGGTGTGAGGCGACAAGTAACAGATTAACATGAGACTATTTTCTATACAACTTGTGATTCTCGTGAACCTGTCTGAGGCATTCCTGGTGGAGAGACAGAAGGCTAAACAGGAAGTGGCAACTGGCACTGCACTCTGGTCCGAGGGAAACCTGGATGTACAACAGTTGAGAGATTATGTTGTAGAGATGAAACATGTGTTGGACAGCGCTGTCACCAAGATAAGCACCCTAACAGACGAGAATAAAAGTCTGAAGACTATGGTAAAGAAGCTACAAACACGTGTACAAGTTCTTGAGGATACGTCCGATCTACAAGACACAAACAGTTCATTGCTGCAGCAAGACATTGAAGTGTTGAGGACGCGTGTTGAAGGTGTTGAATCAAAGCTTGGCAGTGAACTGGGGTCG
The DNA here is from genome assembly GCA_916613615.1 of Steromphala cineraria. Taxonomy (NCBI): domain Eukaryota; kingdom Metazoa; phylum Mollusca; class Gastropoda; order Trochida; family Trochidae; genus Steromphala; species Steromphala cineraria. The sequence continues at coordinate 61,302,572 of OU744725.1, read as the reverse complement.
GAGCTGCAGAATGGGTCTTCACTTGTGGAGACAGTGCAACAGTTGCAAGAAGACGTGGGTGGTCACGAGCTGGATATAGCTCAGGTTGTGAGTCAGTCCACACACCTAGAACAATCGGTTCAAACATTGTCCGTGAGACTTCAGAACCAGACAACAGGACTGAGAGAAGAGCTGGAGACCATGAAGAAGTCTAACGAGAGGGAACTGGAGAATCAACTCGCCTACATCGCCGACCAGTTAGTAGATGTCCATAAAGGTGTAACATCTCTCAACACTTCTCTCCACAATATACAAGGTAATCTACCATTAATCACAATATCATCTTCACTGATAGCAGTCAACTGAACTATGTGCAGTACCAAGTACTACCACGTCATTGCGTTTTTGATCTTGTAGTTTGTAGTTCTGTTAATCATGTAGTAACCAACATTGAATGGTTATGAGTCCAAAGTTTGAGTTGGTAATTTAACTGTTGTCCATTTCCCATGTTTTAAACGCGACAGAGTTATATATTCCTTGACTTTATTTCACTTTGCGGATAAACCATTAACCTATCTTAACATTCATCAATTTCAATCACCGGTCTAAGGTGAGTAGAAAGAAAACATAGTGCACTTTAATAAAATCTGTTTTATGGTACATGTACATCGATGTATGATACTTCAAATTTGTAAATGACACAATAATGCATTGTAGAGTAAGACACCTAGAAAACAAAATTGAAAATGTCATCATTTCATGCATGCAAAACATGGAGTTCGAAACTTGAATCTTTCGGGTTATCAGTGAATCAGTGATAAAATACGAATTTCTGTTAAAAGGACAGTTCTATCAGGGTATATTTCATGGGAACGAAATTCAAGAGGAATCAGTAATGCATTCCACCGTTTGTCAAATTGTAAAATCTAGAACAACTACAATGTTGAAACATATTTTTGAAAAATAACCGTGAAATAATCATGTAATAACGTTATACAACTATACACAGGGAAGTACTCTTGCATATTGTTTCCACAAACATATCCCGATAGCATTGTCCCTTTAACGAACTAGTACAACGTGTTAAACCCGGTTTACAATAAGTAGGATAAATGCGTTTGCACCTAATGTCATTCAACATAACAACAGGGTGGTTAAGACAATGTGACGATGTTACGTGTGACATCCAAGCAAACTAAGATAGGTAAGTGGTTCATAGGACTTAGCACTAAGTTTGCAGGTTATTGGTTAAATGCATCAAATTATGAACAGTAAGATTACATAAAGAATGCCTTATTGTAAGAGGCTTGTAGTGGTAGTTTTGTGGTTGATAACCCAATTAAAGTTTTCTGGTTTGACCTTCCACGCCTCTCCTTTTCCATTAGTTACTCACGGTCCACTCCCTACCTTGTCAATTCTTACGTGAAAACCTTGCGGAACACCCTCAGTAATTTTTAAGATTGGTTTGGTATAAATCCAATTCAATTCTTTAACAACGGCTTTTTAGAATGTAATTCAAATACAGAACGTCATACGTGTGCATTTGGGTCTTTTGTATTGAACGAGAAGATGTCACGGACGCGGAGGAACAACGAGTTCGAACTCGTATGCACACGTATGACATTGTTCCTCCGCGTCCATGACATCTTCTCGTTCAACACAAACGACCCAAATGCACACGTATGACGTTCTCTATCTATTATATACTCTCTTTTAAACCTTTTTGCAAGTAATTTTGAATTACTTGAATAATCCGAGACGACATATTGCGCATTGATACATAGTACGAACAAGGCGATAAACCATAACACGCTCGACTGATGATTTTATACCTCAATTATCTTTTTACTTTCTCATTACTTTAATACAAATGATTTGAGATACACTTATTCCAATTTTTTTTAGGAAAATGATTGTTTCGTACGGAAAGTTGCGAGAATTGCCTAAGCTTGAAAAGAGTAGAACCGGCAGTCGTGCAGTACGAAATTTGCCGCGCAATACAGAATTTGAATTCCGTATGACACCCTTGTATGACTATCCTAAGTTTACATGAGCATATATATGATATCATTTATTTATATCTTTGATATGTTTTCTTAAAATTAAACCACCCTTATATCATCAGTCAATTTAACAGGTGAGTTTGTTGTTTACCTTCACATGTTCACCTAAAAAGTACCATCAAAAGTTATTAGAATTGCAATGATCGGAATTAAACCATTTTCTCCATCTGCAGACAAGGACGAGTCTGTTGCCTTCCTGTTCCAGTTTAAGGACAGCTGGGTGGAGCACTACCGGCAGGGAACGGACATGCAGTTTGATCACGTGATCCTGGACACAGCCCGGGGCTACAACTCCTCCTCGGGGGTATACCGGTGCCCGACCACTGGTCTTTACCTCCTTGCCCTCAGGTGCAGCACAGACTGGCTATCCTCTGGTCGCTCGGTCACTTACGCCAGCGTGTACAGGAATGGTCAAGTTCTGGTCAGCGCTACAGCTGATGAAGACATCCATGCAGAGAACGACTACGTGCAGATCCCGGTTCTATTGGAGGCTGGTGAGGAGCTCAGCATGAGACAGGACTTTGTCAACGCCAGTGAGTTTGCTGGCGGGTCGTGGACGTTCTTCTCGGGAGTTCTCCTCCACCCCAAACTCTCAGTCTGAAATATGAATGTGCACTGTGTTATGTCCCTAAAAGGTATCAGAAAAGCAATTGGTCTTCTGAAGTAACTTTATTTGTCGGTCTAATAAATGCAAAGGGAAAAGGATATTTGAACCACAAGTGTAAAACATAGTTAGAATGGGAATCTTAAAAGGATATAGCAAGGCAATGTTAATTCAGCATTTTGAAATTTCATAAAGCATTGGACAAGGTCAACATGTAACAGAAAATTGTTATTTAACTAAGCTAATTAAAAACAAGTTGAGTTATAAACTATTTTTATTCAGGTTGTTATTTAACTAAGCTAATTAATAACAAGTTGAGTTATAAACTATTTTTATTCAGCTTGTAAGGCTGGTATTCTAACTGACTCTTTTGTTTTGTTTTCTGGTCCTCAACTTAATTCCTATTCTCTCCCCACAGAGGCAAGTCAAGTCATGAAATGTTGATACAGCCTGATACTCCGAAATCCGTGGGTTCGGGCAGTTTCGGAAAAAAATTGCACCACAATCCATTTGAATTTTTTTTAGCAAATGACAAAGCTTTTCGCATCGAAAGGGTGGTTCATATCACAATGTCTTTGCCATCATTTAGTAGCCAAAATGATGAATTTAGAACAGCGTCGCTGATTGCACCCACTTACCCTGATTGCCTCCAATCAGGCGTCTCTCATTCTACCCCACAAAGTCGGCGTAATAGAACAGAGGCTGTATCAAAATTTAATGACTTGATATGCCTCTGTGGGGAGACAATCATTTTGACGAGAAAATGTTTTTTGGTTTTGTTAATATTTGCACCTTGAGAGCTGTGTCCACGGTGTCAGCTTACACGACTCTGGGTTGAAAACCAGAACAAATGCGGTGTTCTTAACCCTTCTTTCTGATGTTCTCTCATCATTTTGATCTCCTTCTCATTTATCTCTATTGAATGGCTCTTTAACGTTTTGAATCACTGAACTATTATTTATAAACCGAACTCACTGAAGCTGATCTCGTCTTCTAAGAGGTGACGTGAGGTGATCTACGGCTTACCACCGCTTTCAAGAGTATTTCGTTTATATCACTGCTTCTAGTATTATTGCATGGAGAAAGCCGGTAACACTAGTGTGGCTAAGCATTGCAGTGAAACCTGCGTGCAACAATTGGAACTAGCAAACATTTGATGGTTCTGCACTGTTATTCAGTATGGCTTTTTACTCAAAGCTTGCTGAGTGTAGTATAATTCTCTACCGCAGACCAGGTTGCCGAGCCCCTGGCGGGAATCGAACACCAGACCTCTCAAACTATCTATAGGTGAAATACTAGCCTATAAAAACCTATTATTCTATTTTGTTTTTCAACCGAATGTCTTGTGGTTGCAAATAACAGGTCAACTGAGAAAGCCTTATCTATATAAAAGATATGATAAAATTCCCGTAAGTCGACTGTAAATGACCCGATTCGGGAGGAATTCTTTTGGAAAGCATTTGGAAAGTAATTTTGATCAACGTCAGTCAGCAGACGTCAATGCAAATGCAAATGCCATTAGGGCTGGAAGTTCATATCTCAAAAATTAAAAACCATTTCTGAAGCTACGGAATGATTCTAAGTTTTATAATTGTAAATTATTGAAAATGTAATTTGTGAATGAAGTTAGATTGGAGTAAATGTATTTACATTTCAAGATTTCAAGTTAATTGTCGATGTGATAACGATAATTGAATTATTAAATATGTTACTTTGTATTCAATTATTTTAAAGAAGTAATGCCCCATAAATGTTTCAATTGTTAAGTATTAAACAGATTCAATATATATACAGAACGTCATACGTGTGCATTTGGGTCGTTTGTATTGAACGAGTAGATGTCATGGACGTGGAGGAACAACGAGTTCGAAGAACGAGTTGTTTCTCCGCGTCAATGACATCTTCGAGTTCAATACAAACGACCCAAATGCACACGTATGACGTTCTGTATTTATTATTTACTCTCTTTTAAACCTTTTTATAAGTAATTATGAATTGCTTAAATAATCCGAGACGTCGCACTGCGCATTGTTACATAATGCGAACAAGGCGACACCTATAACACGCTCGACTGATGATTTGATACCTCAACTATCTTTTTATTTTCTCTTTATTTTGCGTAGTTAAACGTAAGAGGCAATTTTCTCAAGTGTGAAAACAAAATACAGTTATAAAAGTTTATCCTTAGTAATTATTTATGAAGTTCTGAATGTGATAAAAGTAAGTTCAGAATTCCGAGCGACGGGATCCTTTCAAACGACGTCACCATGGAAATGACGTCATAATCGTTGAAGGCTATGACGTCATAAGGGCGAAGCGTCGCTGGCGATGTTCTCGGTGTTTTGTTATGCAGTTTCTTTACTAACGATAACATTAGTTTTTCACTATATTATTCTTCAATATCATATTAAAAAGTAAGTTTGTTACCAATGCATTGAGATACGTCAAATCCGATGTTCTAATAAGGAAAATGATTGTTACGTACGGAACGTTGCGAGAATTGCCGAAGCTTGGGAAAAGTAGAACCGGCAATCGTGCAATACGGAATTTACCGTGCAATACGGAATTTGAAGACGTATTCCGTATTGCACCCTTGTATTACTATCCTAAGATTACATGAGTATATAATAATAATTTGTATTTGTACAGTTAACAGTATTCGAACATAGTTGTTTGTTATGGGCATCAAGCTCTTTCTCGAGATGATTATTGAGATGTTCACTTGGTGGTAAGTCAATAGAGCATGACGACTATGTCAAAACCAGGTTCTTATCAAAATACTGCCTGTGGTCTGTAAGTTGGTTTCGCAGGACTGTATGGATTTGACGACTATCGCCGAAAGTTGTCTTCCTTTTGGGACAGACTCCTCTTCATAACATTGAAGGGGGCGAGTCACTCGCTTCTTCGCCCATGAACTGATACGCCTCCGGCAGCAAATATACTGATGCTGAAGATACGTAGTAATCTCATCAGAGAGACCTTTTTTTCCCCCTTTTTGTCATTGAGACCACAAACAGTCGACACAATGGAATTTGGCTGATTACGTTTTGCAGAGCTGGCTGTTTGCTGAGGCTGTCAGGTTGTTGCGCGTCTGAACAGATCAGCTTATATGGCGTTGAATTCATCAGATTATCATAATTTTAGTTAGATACATGTCATTCTTTATTCATCTTACAAAATATAATTATATGGGTAAATATCATAGCATATGCTTCATACAAATGCACTAAATATCATGTAAACCAAAAGAGAAAGAATCATTTTCTGTAAAATACAACCTTTACATTTCAATAAGAGGTTCTTTATTTTCAAACTTAAAAACATATATCACCTAGTTAAAAAGACTAAAACCAAATCTTGATTGAAAAATGATTAGGTCATACAGGTTAAATCATTCATCTTTATACTCGTTGCTTATATTTACGCCTTGCAAAAGGATGCGATGTGACATCAGCGCTTCTATAACGCGTCTGAAGCATTTAAATTAGGAGATTAAACTAGTGTGTTGAAAATCAGAGACATGTTTTACTGGATTGATAGCGAGTAAATGGTAAATTGAAACCGAACGCGAGGCATGTTTATCTCCATTCTACCATAGCGATTTTAATCGTAAACTCTTTGTCTAAGCGAATTACACGTTGTAAAATGTCCTTACTTCTGGTAACAAATATGAACGCGTCTGTGTCAGGGGTTTTGCTACTTGGTATTTGAAATAAATTTAGCCTTGAGCATAGGTGAATCTATCATTGCGTGTCCATCAAATATATTTTCACTGCCTCCAAACAGCTAATGATATCATACCGTTTAAAACGTGTGATTCAATTAATTGTTGACATTATTGACTGAGACATACCTATCAACCAATAGATGATTCTAGCAGAAAATAACTCTGACGTTGTCAAGGATATTGACGCAATAAACGCTCGCGTAAATGACGTCACTGTATTGTTGCCGTAATCGAAGGAAGCCCGCTGAGTGTGGCGCTGATTAACCACTTACACTTCTTATTTTGGATTAAATACTTTATCTACCTCAAACGATTTGGTCATAACCCATAAACAAACGAAAATAAAACATGTTAAATAGCTTTTTAAAAGTTTTAATATCAGTAAACAGCAGAATACCAGCTCTGAAATTGTCAATAGGGTGTATCAATGCGCGGTGAAGCGGCCTCAAAATCAGAGGATGTGCAATCCAAAATTTTACAAATTTAAATTTTAAATTGATTTTACAGCCGACCCAATCAGAATCTAGTATTCATCAGATTCGTGGTAGAAGTGATGGTAATATCAGATACTTGTGAAGAACGTTATCAACAGGTTGAGGTGTTCATAAGGGTCTTTTCTTGAACTTCCTGGGTTTCTTTGTTAAGGCACGGCGTTTTGCTCCCTTCATGTGTGTCTTCATCGTAGGCGGGTCTGGAGATGAATCATCATAGTTCATTTTTTATGTATTTTATAATTGATCGCCTTTAAAGGGGCAGTAGCGCGTTTTATGTATTTATATATTTTTTTTATTTTTCACTGATAATTCGTATGCTTAAAGTTTTTTTGAATAGTGTCAGAAATCTCAATTTACAGAGAACAAATTATAAAGATTCAGATAAAGTTCTTTCTTTAATTCACTTTGTGTAAGAAAAGGGAATCGCACGGCTGAACTTTACATTATATATTTGATTTATTACTACTTCATTTAATGCAAATACATTGTCTTTCAATTGGAACAATTTATTTTCATTTTCCTGACATAACCTTATATTCCCCTTAAACGTATACTTTAACCATAGCTCACGCAAATGAGAAATCTTTGTATTTTTTAAATGAAATTCAGAGGGTCGAGACAAATGAACACTTTTAGTCATGGAACACTCAAAAGAGACAGATTGGTCGGCTATGGCTTAGAATTTTGATATATTTTGTCCAATCAAGCTTCATAATAATGATTTCGCCACCAGATAATATTTTCATTTCATTATTCAAGTCATAGTAATTGTAAATTTGAAAGAGCTTTAATCTTACGTTCCCAATTTTTCGGCTTCTTTTATAGTTTCTGGTAAACGTTTATTTAGCGTCTCAGGAAGCAACAAAGTCAGAAACCCAGCCAGTGCAGCTGTCCCGCCAAAAATCATCATTGGGAGAATCTGTCCATATCTACCAGTGATGTAAAGTGTCTGAAATGAAGTTTAGAAAATGAATATTATAAACATGAAGCTCAAAAAGATGGTATACTACTCAAGAAGTTAAGAGTAAAGCCTATTTGCTGTCAGACATGTTCCTAGCATAAAAACGATATCAATTCAATTCTAGGCAGAAAGTTTGGTGAAATGGGTTCAGTTTATCCCGACGACAAATACTGAATGATATATTCACAACAACGAGCATGGCAGTCTCCTGAATATCACTTATAATCCTCAAATGATTGGTCAATAAATCTGTTTGCATTGGCCAAACACATTGTGGTCGGATCTATCTGAGGGGGTTAGGCCTCTAAACCTGTTATATCCATTTCCCATGAACAAACTGAGCACAACCACGATGATAGCGCTTTCAACTTCAAATTTTGTCATGGTCAGAGGTAAACTAAACGGTTTTGATAAGGCAGAAATCATTGCTCAGGGTGGTTCACTTAGAAGTTTTTCCCTCTTTCAATGCAACCAAATCTCTGTGCAACATTCATTTTTGTGGAACCACCTTGCGGCTATGCTATGGTTCTTAATCTATTTTACCCTTAACTTCTTTTACACTGATCTTATAGCAATCTGTTCAAGATTCAGGTTATTTTACATATGGCTGGAGACCTAACTGCTGCCTCAGTATCATATCCAATGTTTAAAGTACCAGTTACCTTTTTATGTTAATGATCTTTTACATCTTTAAAAAACACTTTATTTTCTTTCGTATAGTAGTAATAGTATATATGTATAATTAAAAAGTGCTACGTTTTACCATTTCCAGTTTTATTGTGTGTTTGAGAGAAAGAATTGCCGAGATGTGAATTAAATAAGAAGAAGGACAGAAAAGAAACAGTTGGTATTGCAAAACGTTCTTCCATATATATATACTGACCAAGACATTTTGAATTTACATGTCTTCATATTTTCAATATGAGCACTAGTGCACATATCACTTTTGCCTAGCAACGATTGTTGTAGAGCGAGTTCCTGCATTTTTTTGCCTGTGACGTCATAACACCATTGGATATTTCTAAGATGATAGAATCAGTTATAAAGAAATAATTACCCTCGGAAGAGTGTCATATGACTTGAACGAAACTCGTGCAAATTTGTGTATAACCCTCGCTCTCGCTCAGGTAATACACAAATTCACACTCGTTTCGAAAAAGTCATATGACACACTTCCTCGGGTAATAATCTCTATATATGCATGCATAATGTGAGGCAAAATAACAAAACATACATACGAGATCTACTATGTAAGGCGAGATTATGCTTCCGATCCTCGCAAAGAAGGAGCCAAAACCTATGCATGAGTTTCTTGTTGTTGTTGGCGAAAGTTCCGAGGTAAATGTGTACACCACAGCAAAGTTAACAGAAGCGAAGGTATTTCCAATGATAGCAAGTATGCTGATTGCCAATTGGTTGGCTGAAATGGACAAAGTGTAATCATAGAAGCATGTTGGATTCAACCAAAAGGTTAGAAAATGTGTTTTATTGACCTGTACCACAACGTCAAACTAATGACTCAGTCAAGATGTAACATGTCATTTGAACACTTTATTTTGTTTAATATGAATGCTTTTTGTGATAGATTTACTTTTGTTTTTATCAATATACCTTCCTCACTACTAACCCTTTCGTTTCAAAGAATATTTGTGTAATGACATACGTGTATCCGAGATCAGCACTGGAACGAGTGGTAATATACAAGCAGCTCCGGTAGCGACTAGGAACATACACAGGAGTTTCTTCCTGCCCAGTCTGTCCATCAGGAAGTAACACAGGATGTAGGCGAACACTTCCAGCAGGACGAAGAGGAAGAAGTTGAGGTAGATGTCTCCAGAGAGATTCGTCACGTTCATGCTCAGACCATAAAAACTCATACTGATGGCAAACCTTTGGGAAATTATAACAAATGTCGTCATAATGCATCCATGTTTCACCAAGCACAAATAAATCAGAATATGCATCTTAAAATCGTCGAAGATATTGAAATTTCTATGTTTCCATGGAAATAAAATCGCAGAAAAACAACCGGGAAGAACGTAAAGCCCAAAATCGAATCAACACATGTTGACTTAGTCACTTGCCATGTTTCAACGAGAAATATAGTATAGAAGTTTTTATGAGATAGCTCTTACAGTTATTATTTTAATGGAAATCTCAACAAGTTGAAAATATCAAACGGCACATCTATACATGCTGACTGATCCACAAACCAAGTTTCAATAAGCTAGGCCTTATAGTTTTAGAATAATGCTCAGGCAATGAAATCATTATGGACGGACGGACGGACGGACAGGGCCATCACTATATCCATCCGGGCCATCTATATAAATAAACACATTAAAATATATTTGTCAGATGTTTTAAACTGGACCAGCGCTCTTTACTGTTATTTAATTGACCTTCTTTTATCCAGAATGAAGGTCTTTCAGTATTGACATCAAGTTCTGTTACTTACCAGTTGAAACAAACTATGCACATGCGACGTATTAGAATAGGGGATTTCAGAATATTCCATATCCGTTCTGTATCCTTTGTGTCTTCATTATCATTCATATCATTGAGATCTTCGTTGTCTAAATATGTTCTATTTCCCGCAGCCATTTTCCTCAGAACGGATTTAGCTTCGTCCAGTCTCCCATGCTTCACAAGCCATCTAGGGGACTCGGGAATAAAGCTGCAACCATAGTTCATGTACATTGTACATGGGAATAAAGCTGCAACCATAGTTTAAGTACATGGGAATAAAGCTGCAACCATAGTTCATGTACATGGGAATAAAGCTGCAACCATAGTTCATGTACATGGGAATAAAGCTGCAACCATAGTTCATGTACATGGGAATAAAGCTGCAACCATAGTTCATGTACATGGGAATAAAGCTGCAACCATAGTTCATGTACATGGGAATAAAGCTGCAACCATAGTTCATGTACATGGGAATAAAGCTGCAACCATAGTTCATGTACATGGGAATAAAGCTGCAACCATAGTTCATGTACATGGGAATAAAGCTGCAACCATAGTTCGTGTACATGGGAATAAAATTGCAACCATAGTTCATGTACATGGGAATAAAGCTGCAACCATAGTTCATGTACATGGGAATAAAGCAGCAACCATAGTTCATGTACATGGGAATAAAGCTGCAACCATAGTTTAAGTACATGGGAATAAAGCTGCAACCATAGTTCATGTACATGGGAATAAAGCTGTAACCATAGTTCATGTACATGGGAATAAAGCTGCAACCATAGTTCGTGTACATGGGAATAAAATTGCAACCATAGTTCATGTACATGGGAATAAAGCTGCAACCATAGTTCATGTACATGGGAATAAAGCTGCAACCATAGTTCATGTACATGGGAATAAAGCTGCAACCATTGTTCATGTACATGGGAATAAAGCTGCAACCATAGTTCATGTACATGGGAATAAAGCTGCAACCATAGTTCGTGTACATGGGAATAAAATTGCAACCATAGTTCATGTACATGGGAATAAAGCTGCAACCATAGTTCATGTACATGGGAATAAAGCTGCAACCATAGTTTAAGTACATGGGAATAAAGCTGCAACCATAGTTCATGTACATGGGAATAAAGCTGCAACCATAGTTCATGTACATGGGAATAAAGCTGCAACCATAGTTCGTGTACATGGGAATAAAGCTGCAACCATAGTTCATGTACATGGGAATAAAGCTGCAACCATAGTTCGTGTACATGGGAATAAAGCTGCAACCATAGTTCATGTACATGGGAATAAAGCTGCAACCATAGTTCATGTACATGGGAATAAAGCTGCAACCATAGTTCGTGTACATGGGAATAAAATTGCAACCATAGTTCATGGTCATGGGAATAAAGCTGCAACCATAGTTCATGTACATGGGAATAAAGCTGCAACCATAGTTTAAGTACATGGGAATAAAGCTGCAACCATAGTTCATGTACATGGGAATAAAGCTGCAACCATAGTTCATGTACATGGGAATAAAGCTGCAACCATAGTTCATGTACATGGGAATAAAGCTGCAACCATAGTTCATGTACATGGGAATAAAGCTGCAACCATAGTTCATGTACATGGGAATAAAGCTGCAACCATAGTTCATGTACATGGGAATAAAGCTGCAACCATAGTTCATGTACATGGGAATAAAGCTGCAACCATAGTTCGTGTACATGGGAATAAAATTGCAACCATAGTTCATGTACATGGGAATAAAGCTGCAACCATAGTTCATGTACATGGGAATAAAGCTGCAACCATAGTTCGTGTACATGGGAATAAAATTGCAACCATAGTTCATGTACATGGGAATAAAGCTGCAACCATAGTTCATGTACATGGGAATAAAGCTGCAACCATAGTTCATGTACATGGGAATAAAGCTGCAACCATAGTTCATGTACATGGGAATAAAGCTGCAACCATAGTTCATGTACATTGTACATGGGAATAAAGCTGCAACCATAGTTTAAGTACATGGGAATAAAGCTACAACCATAGTTCATGTACATGGGAATAAAGCTGCAACCATAGTTCATGTACATGGGAATAAAGCTGCAACCATAGTTCATGTACATGGGAATAAAGCTGCAACCATAGTTTAAGTACATGGGAATAAAGCTGCAACCATAGTTCATGTACATGGGAATAAAGCTGTAACCATAGTTCATGTACATGGGAATAAAGCTGCAACCATAGTTCGTGTACATGGGAATAAAATTGCAACCATAGTTCATGTACATGGGAATAAAGCTGCAACCATAGTTCATGTACATGGGAATAAAGCTGCAACCATAGTTCGTGTACATGGGAATAAAGCTGCAACCATAGTTCATGTACATGGGAATAAAGCTGCAACCATAGTTCATGTACATGGGAATAAAGCTGCACCCATAGTTCGTGTACATGGGAATAAAATTGCAACCATAGTTCATGTACATGGGAATAAAGCTGCAACCATAGTTCATGTACATGGGAATAAAGCTGCAACCATAGTTTAAGTACATGGGAATAAAGCTGCAACCATAGTTCATGTACATGGGAATAAAGCTGCAACCATAGTTCATGTACATGGGAATAAAGCTGCAACCATAGTTCGTGTACATGGGAATAAAATTGCAACCATAGTTCATGTACATGGGAATAAAGCTGCAACCATAGTTCATGTACATGGGAATAAAGCTGCAACCATAGTTCGTGTACATGGGAATAAAACTGCAACCATTAAGACATTATTCATGAAAGTTTCTATTATATCGGAACATTATATTGGTTTTAATTATTATACTTCTCAAAATAGTCAAATCAATTTCTGCCTGACATGTTTCATGGAATAAAAAAGATTTTCTTAGCGGTAATCTAGTTGAAATTTGTTCACCATAACATGACGACAAACAATGTCTACAACGAAAAATGCCATATTTGTTAAAAACGAGTTGACAGTTTGCTGTACAATCACAAATTCAAGCTGAAAACAAGGTTCTATGAAACTGTGTCCATCGCTAAAACGCAATGTGGTCGGATCTTTATGAGGTGGTTATGCCTTAAACGTTTCATATTCATTTATATGAGAGAGTTAAGCTGAAAAATCTGTACAATGATGATTATACTTTCTAAAAGAAATGTCATGGTCAGACCTAAGCAAAACGAACTTATAGAGGAAAAAGTCATCGTGTGGTACCGAGTGGTTTAATAGAAAAGATTGTTCACGCTCTGGCTGCAACCAAGTCTCAGTGCAACATTCCTCTGTATGGAACCACCCTGCAGCCAAGCAAGGTTTAAATAGGGCAGAAATCAATGCTAAGGGGGGTTCAATTAGAAGTTTTTCACTCTTTGAATGCAACCAAATCTCTGTGCAACATTCATTTTGTGGAACCACCCTGCGGCTATGCTATGGTTCTTAATCTATGAAGTTGCCATTGGTTTGACCTTAGACTTCTTTTGAGTTATACAAAAAATCGAGACCGGAATTATACCAATAATCATATGTTATATATATATATATATATACCTCATGCCCTTGTATTAATTATATTTGAAAATCTGTGGTGAAAATCTATTGTAAGGACGAAAGGATTCTGTAAACAGACATTTCAGTACCGTGTATGTATAAATGTTAATAATGCAGAGGAATATATGGATGACAACTTCTTTGTTCAGTGTATGCAACGTTTCGACACAGATTCTTGTGTCGTTCTCAAGCGTTCTCCTCTGCTTGAGAACAACACAAGAATCTGTGTCGAAACGTCACATACAATGAACAAAGAAGTTGTCATCCATATATTCCTCTGCATTATTGTCATTCCAACTAAAATGCCTCTCAAAGAAGTTATATAAATGTTGATACTCACTATAAATAAGCAAATATGATCCCAGGAAGACTTATAATAAGTTGCCTTGTTCTCCAGTCTCTGAGCAGGTAGGCAGAGAGAGCTATAACCATGTTACCTCCACTCCAGAACAGATTCATTGTAATCCCTGTCCACATGCGTTTGGATGGTGACACTATTTCCATACCTGAAGGTGAACAATCTGGAATTGTATACATCCATCTTAACAATACTTTGAACAAAAGATATAAGCATAATAGAGAACAATGGACATATTCGTAAAAGTAGTTATTTGCAAAAACATAGTCTAACAAATAGACTCTGAAATGAATTTTTTTCAATAAATCTGAAATTTGACAAAAAGGGATGAAAAGGAGACTGAAATTTCTTCCTTTTCCTAAAATTGACCTCTCAAGTTTAAATATAGACTTGCTTAGGCTTGCATTTTATTTAAGGGTCTGGCTGACAGACTAGCAAAACATTGAAGCATAACAATATTCAGGTCAAATTCTTTAGTAATCATATCACTGGCTAGTCTAAGCCTTGAAGAAGATCGTCATCAGTGTCCGCTCTTTAGCGTTATGCAGCTGAACTTCATCTAGAAACTACGACTGGTGAAGAGGGCGCTTCAAACACATGTAAGGTTTACACTTGCTAGTGTATAGACTGATATGGGTTATCCCTTGTGTATGAAGCTATACCAACCAAACACAAAACACGTCAGGTATTGTCCATTTGAGCTTTGGAAGATGAAGAAGAGGACGACCATCAACAAGGGAATCGATTCAACCCAGGTGAGTAGAATGCTCATCACCACCATCAGGAACACGTTGACAATGATCACAGGACGGCGTCCAAATCTTGAGGATTGAAAGAGGTATGAAAACTTTAGAGAGCTGAATTATATGAAAAATATTCCGTATGAATTTCAATTAGGTTTACCTATATAACTTCTTTGAGTGGCATTTAGAAGTTGGAAGTCAAATAAGGACGAACATTTTATGGATAATAACTTTTTTATTCTGAGTACACGACGTTTCGATACAGCTTCTTGTATCGTTTTCAAGCTTAATGACATGGACAGAGAGTGGGATATATATATGTGAACTTAATAAATCAAATTAGATTTACGTTTGTATCATCATCATTTCACAATCAACGGATACAGGATATTGTCTTTTCATTTTCTATTTACAATTCCATTCACAGAATTTTATGTTTGTTTGACTAAAACAATTAAGTAAAAAGATTAGAATTACTGTGTCATGTTGAAACCTGAAATCAGATAAGTGACGAAACTATTTACCATGAATTGAGTATACTTACGTATCTGAGAGGATACCGACAAAGAAGGAGGATATAAGTTGTCCCAACATGACCATCATTTTCCCTATGCTGACCAAGGGCTTCTTGTCACAAACCATGTCCAGCTGAAGTTATGAAACATGTATGGCTGTAAACAATCAAATCCTCATACATAGAGGGATTCTAAATATCATAGTTTTAACATGGTTATTTTCGATTATATTCATATATATTTCAAGTTTCCAAAACATAAAACAGTACTTTATGATGGTGTGAAGGATCATGGGTCTTCATGACCCTACAAGCTACATCAGCGGGATCATTTATGTTGCCAGTAGGTTCAACTTAGCAACCTAGCCTAACAAGTAAAAGGGGCAGTAGCACGTTTTTTTATAATTTTATATTCTAATTTTTTCACTGATAATTGTAAGTTAATGGTTAATGTATTATGTTGACAGTCTCAGAAATCTCATTACACAAGCAATCATCCATAGTCAGAGGACAGTATGAAGATTGACACAAAATCCGTTGGCGGCCATTTTGTGTGAACACCTTTAATTCGTTTTGTGTTTACGTTATGTAATTGAATTATTACTGCTCCATTTAGTTTAAATACCTTGTCTTTCAATAGGAACCATACATTTTTATTTTCCTGACATCATCTTACATAACCCCTAAAAACGTGCTACTGCCCCAAAGTCCAAAGGAATCTTGGGTCGTGAAATATCAATATTCAAAATGTGGTGAAGTCAAATATTTTAAAATGTTTTTATCTTTACAATAACGATTCGAAATCAACCAATTCAACGACAGACATTTCTGAATGTAGACAATTTAATTTAGATCGTTACCTATTTTCTGCAAATATGAGTTATGCAGATGGCGTGTTTTGATATCAATGAATGGAATTTGTAAGCAGATAAACCTTTTGCTGAAAATGATTTGAATTTAAATTCACACAACGATCAATAAAATAGCACTTCCGGTTGCAATGCATTACACAGGTGAAGGTTAACATGTTATCGATTTATAACATAATGGTAGATTGATTTGGTCGTGTAAGAGAAAAGGCTGTCAAAGTGTAAATTGTGATTAATTCTCTTGATATGATACTTAAAATCATCATTTGTGAATTTGTAAATGTTTAAGAACAGGCATCAAGCAGGTTTAGCATAACTGCAACTGTATCATGTTTAGCTTGCAGTTTAATCCGTAGACGGAAATTTAAATGCATTTCGTGCTGTTTATATATAATTACCAATTTTTAATCTACCTCAATATTAGCTTCTAAAATCATTCTGACATATCATGTGACAAGAGAAGGATTGAATTGCACAGATCATCACCGGCTTGTTGTTCTATATAAGTTATAAAAGTTTCACCACATTTAGGAATTTTACTGTAAGTCAGCTACCCACTAAAGGCGAAGTCTACAAAAAGATAAAGCCAGCAATTTCTATTTTCATATATATTATTAATAACTTTCATTTAAAGTTGCACACAGTTTTCTTTTTAGAGAAATGATCATAATATTTAAGATAATTAATTGTTAATTGTGCAATTTAGTGGTTTTTATTATGAACTTGTTTTAGTAATTATATATTTAGTGGATGTTTATCATAACTCACCGACTGTGCAATAGTTGATATAAACTGTGTTTGGTCGTAAACCCACTCTTGGCATGGAGCTGTGGCGTTACCCATATCATAATAATCGTCTGTAGAGTTGACAAGAGTATACAGCTTGCAAGAAGAATATTCTTCGTTGCCATAGAAATCGGAAGATTTTGGAATCGTGATATTGATCATGTGCTTGTGAACATCGTTCTGAATTTCATATGAATCATTCTGCCAACCTGGAATTTTGCACCTGAAATAACAAATAGGATGAATAACTATGCAACATGTGGTTGCGTATATTAGTCATAATTTATTAGTTAATGTTATTATTAATAAATAAAAATGTGTTGAAATGATAAAACCAAGGCATTTGCTATAGTTAATTGTCTTCAATACGGTGACTAACGAATACCTTAGTAAAATCAATCGAATGGTAATTGATAGTTGAGATACTGACTTAAACAAAGTAAGAACAAGAAGGCAGGTTATATAAATTGTACGCTTGAAGGGTAAAACATCACGTAAATATTTACTTTCCACTTAAAATAAATATTACCCTTCAGCTTGTGCTTGCTCTCTAGCTTACTATGAGAGAAAGCAATAGTCCAATCAGAAAGTAACTTGAGGTTGCTAACAATCGCCTGTAGGGGCGCTGATATCAGCAGAGAGAACTCAAGGGTCGGCAGCAAGACATAAACTGACAGTTCGAAAACTGGCGTTTCAGGCTTTGCATAGGAAGATGATCACCCTTTTGCATTTACAAACACTGATTTAATAATACTTATAAATAATAATTGATTTATTGTTGACAAAATGTGATGTTTCACCTGTGATTCGGGACAGCAAAATGGAAAATGAGCGTCTGAATGATCTGCATGCCACCAAACAGCCCGGGTAAACACAACAGAAGGTACAACAACTTTTGGTAGCGTCCAAACTCCCCGATTTGTTGCAGAACACCTTCGAAGTTCATCTTGGCTGCTTTGATCCTGTAATCAGCAAAGAGGAAGCTGAATTAACAGTTATGTATACAAGAGCAGTGTAATTGTATGAACTGTACATACTGATGATATTAAGGATACAGTAAGCGGCGCATAATGTTGGTCTCACCTAATCACCCCTTATTTGATATTCAGTACAGCTCTCTTTTGTTCATCGATAGCATATAAAAATACTGAGTTTCAATGTCACTAATAACTAATCAAAGTAGTTATTGTGAAATGTTAGGTTTTAAGGTCTAATTAACATATAAGTAAAACGAAAGTGATGATTTCATACTCTCAGTGTAAGAATGTAATCTTGTCGTTTGCTTGTTTATCGGACATTTACTCACAAAAACTAACGCGATTGAATGAAATTATTTGATTAAAAATGAAATAGTTCTCATTGGTATGTACAGCAATATGAATGAAATTTGTATTCATAATGCAATAGGCATTAACGTTTAGATTTTTTAATTTTTGAAAACCAAATACATGCATAATGTTAGGAAAGCATGTTAATGGTTCTCATTTCATACAAATATATACCATTTAAAAACATACCGAAGTGCCTCAGATTCTAAACCCTACTCTAATTAGGTCATGGATATCTAGAATTAATGTCTATGTTACAATGATGAGGCAGCCTTGATGTCACTCGTGTGCCCTAGAAACGTTCCAAAATGTACCACAAAATACCTATAAGAACACTTGTAATTTGTCTTTTAAATATGAGGTTATATGAGCACATCCTTAGAATATGTAGAAAATGAATAATTACTAATTTATTGACATATTGTGAGTTAACACTGGAGTAAGTGAGTGAGTGAGTTGGTGTTTAACGTGTTTTGAAAAATATGTGTTAACATGTACCTGTATTTGGGCCCAGGGGCCTATATACTTGAATAAAGTTGATGAGTTGAAAGCGGTAGTTGTTTTTATTGACATTTGATGTTAAGAGGCAAAGCAAGGTTAAACAACGTTGTCAGTAGATTCAGGTTTAAAACGATGCTGTCGCATTCACTGTAATCACACAAAGAAAGGAGATAACTCTCAATTATTCTTATTTTTGCCAGGGGCACGGGTATCTGTTTAAGCTATCGTTACTCTAAAATGATTGATAATAAACTAATCGGCAAAAGAAACTTATCACTCAATTAAAATTACTCTCATTAAATAACGAAAAGTGTTAAAAGGTTGAAATAAAGTAAGTATAGTATATCAACCAGTCCCAAAAACATTGAAAAATAGAAAATAGTATTTGACATAATCCGTAGTGCGCTCAAAACATTTTAAATGAGAAGGGGTCAAAAATAAAAATTACAGACCATCATTTTGATAATTTTGTCACTCTAAAATCATGAATATTGGAAAGAAAACATCGGATCAGACTTAAATATGCTCAAGACAAGTGTAAGCACACAAAAATAACAATAATTAAACAAAACATACAAGGATTGTGTGACGTCACCTAATGGCTCTTTCATTATTCCTGCTTACCCTTAATCGTGGCTTGTTCATAGATTGGTGAGTCAGATTTGACTGAAGCATGTTCTGTGAAAGACTGAGTGTTCTTCAATCAGTGACAGGGCATAGGACCTTTAAATAGCTGTATATCTTCACAAATTAAGTCTATTCTTACCATTTAGCCTTTGCAATAAATCAAAGTTTAGTGGTTAATGTAGGACCACTGAGGAATCGAAGAGCTCTGACTTCACTTGTCCTTGGTCTCCCAGTACGTACGTCCAAAACGCAATACAGACTTATAGCATTTGACGTTCATGACGTCACTTAAAGAAAGTGTTGACGATGGTCAAATGCACACGGGTATAAGTTTTCATATGGTAAAAATACAATTGTTTTTTTGCTTTTTTGGGATTGTCCAATATCTTGACATCTTATATCTATATTGAGAAAACAAATTGTAAACACAAATTTAGGAACTATGGCAATTCTTCAAAAGTTGGTATCCGTGCACAGTATTTGTCAACTTTCAAATGCTTCTCACAGTTTTGTGATCCGACTTTTGATGGGGTGTAGGTGTTCTTTCTACAGGGCTGATGATCGTGATCCATAATGAGCTCTTGTTTTACATTTGTGTCACGTGACTTGGCACCAATGGCAAAGTCACGTGATTTTCACCTTTTTTCATTTTCACCCATAATGCATCAATATTTGTTCTTTACAAGTTAAAATACACATATATAGGGATAATGTGCTTTTATTGTGATGGTTACTGTCAATATTTAAATAAAATATTTTTCTATGTTTTCAGTTCAAAAGTGATAAGTTTCTTTTGCCGATGAGTTTATATGCTGTATACCTTATGATTTATTGTATACCTTTGTAAGGGCCTCCTTGCATAAAGGCCATTTTTGTTAATAAACGTTTTCGTCGAGTGACGGAAGTTTTCCTGTACATATTTATTTCTCGAGGATGTCAACGATGCATAGAGAAGGTCGATAATGATGCTGTAGTTAAGAGCGACACACAAGTGTACATCTCGCAAATGCCATTAAAGGCACCACTCGAGCGGCTTTCATCCGCCATTATGAAAGGTTAGCATTGCGAGAAAACAAATGTGTTGTAATAGTCTTGTTCGTTAACAAAATTAAGTAATAACTACTTTATTGATAGAAGAGGAGCATAATTACAAATAATTCATAATAAAAGTTATCAGTTGCGACAGCATTTTGTCCTAGTCATGCATTCCACGATCGTAGCTTCGATGATTGGCTTCATTTCACGATGTTTTTAATTATTGATGTTTTTAATTATTGAGCGATACAATTTATTTTTTGCAAAATTGTCAAATCTTTTACAACTTAAATGCTTATCTCACAAACGTATATCAAATTAAGTGTGAATTATCATGTAAACTGCATATTGTAAATTCACAGAATTGCTTTAACGTGTTGATATTTTAAACTTTAGATTGACATTATTTTCAAAATGAGCAAAATATAATGGGCTGAAATCAAATGACTAGTGCTGGTGAAAGCTTTAGTTAAGCATTAATCACGGAACTTTAGTCATTATTTATTTTTACATCCTTTATCGCTTTCATGAAATACAGTATTTTTTTCAAAAACATTAAGTAACTGAAAAATATGAGTATTTTCACTCCTAATTTAAACGAATAGTTGAATCATTATCTACACACGATGTTTATGAACGTATTGCTGCTTTATGAAAATCCAAATCAAATTATATTCATCCTTCAACATTTCGAATATCTCTAGATAACTAAACAATGATTATTTCAGATTCATGATTTAAATTAAGAAATATTCAAGGTCAACGCTGAAAAAAACCTCGGCAACAATTCATCACTTCCGAGGTTATGATCTGTATATTGGTTTCAATGTCTAAAATGGCATCAGATAATCAATAAAACAATAAAAGGATAATGTACCCAATATTAATAATTAATTGCTTTAGCAATAGACAGATTATTGTGCTTGCAAGGAAGATATCTGAACTAAACAGCTTTGATGTATTAGTTTACATGGGCCATATGTCCTACAGGAAATTTGTGTTAAACTAACGTAATGGGGGTCACAAGTAAAGGGCAACTGTTATCTACATGTATACGTTATCTTACCTTATAGTGCAACATTCGTTGCTGGTTTTCTGACTAGTACCGCTTATTTCCGTAAGTGTTGCAGTGAATAAATTTGATTTACCTTGCGGTCATAGCAACAGAGCCTAAGAGAAAAGAGGTTTTTCATAACGGTAAGATGACGTTACGTAATATTGCATTCAGTGCATTGCTTGCACGCTGTAAGGAATTACAATTAAATCATTACCTTATTTAAGCTTAATATTTAGAAAATTTAGGCTAAGGCTAATCACTCCATTTAAGTTTAATTTATGTTATGGGCAGTTGTCTGGTTGCCGAGGAGTTAAGAGCATTTGCTGCGTATTGATATAAAACATACTAATCAAGTTGGGATAAAATTATGTATTCAAATGGAGACTACAATGCGGCCTGTAAATATCAGAAAACTGATTCCAACAAACTGATTTTACAAATTTTACAAAGGAATTACATTAAATCATGACCTTAGTTTATATCTTGGGCAGATCGAATGATAGCACGCCAAACCGTTGTAGAAAGTTGAGATTTAGTTTTATAGAAGTCTTCCTATTTGTGTTGCTACATGACGGTTTGAAAAATACGTTATATAGGCTCTCAACCCCGTCTGTAAATGTTATCAATCGTACTCAATAAGTGCAAAAATGTAATATATCCTTTTTTAATTTTATACATATATTAAATAAGTAAATGAACGTGTTTGAGGTCAGAACGTGCTTTGACCGTTTTGAGCTCTTTGCTGTGTTGTTTTATGTCGAAAATACAATTTCTAGCGAGGTTAGCACTAATCTTAGTAACAGAACGTTGTAGCTACGTTTTCCGGTGTTCTGTGGCGATATGCACGGATTTAGTGAGAAAAATCGAATGTACATGGCTTGATTGCTGTTTGGATCAAATGTCTACATGCACAAAGTGTAGAACATGCGGCTGGGGAGGAAATGCATATTTCAAAGTTCCACGAGGGTGATAGGCATTTTGGAAAAGGGTTAATTGAGGACGTCACACCCTTCCGAGTGGAATCTGCCAAACACTTAGGCAGGAATGAGGAAGCCCCATATCTATGAAACCAAAAGGCCCAAGCTCAAGTCCAAGTCCACTAATAATGCCCCTCACTATGCCCTTTTCATTAAGGAAAGCTACATGTGCTTGTACCTACACACCGACCCGTGCCTTTGGTCTTGAAATTAAATCTTGACCATAAAGGCTTTCAAAGTTTATTGGGTCCACTTGCACAATTTATTGTGAGTCCAAACCAAAGAGTTCAATTGGCAATATGAAGAGCTCTTTTTCAACCTTAAAGGGCATACCAGATTTTATTGTAAACTTTCCAAGGTTCTATCTCTTTTTGGATAACTGAAACGGTTAGGGAGTAATGGTTTCCTTAACTTGAATGAAAACACTAAAAAATAAAGATTTTTAGACCCCTGTCCGATGTTTGTCTTTCTAACTCCGTAACTATCAACTTTTATATGGTAAAATGTTATATAGAAAATGGTGTGTTTTGAATGGTGCGTGTAAAGGTATAATCAAATTTATGATATCTTAGTTAGCAAGTGATATATAGATCATTGAAATGTGCCAAAAATAGGATTTTCCAAAAATCGCAATATTCAAGGACAGGTCATGGACATAATTGTTTTATCTGTCTACTCAATACATCTGCTTCACAAAACATCAATGATAAAATTTCTATCTGTAACAGTTTTGAAGTTAAAATTTTCAAAGTAAAATAACCCTCGAAAAATGTTAAAATCGCTGAAAATTGTAAAAACTCTCTTTATGTCCACATATTTCCTTTAATATATAATAATAATCTGTAGTGAATTTGTTCAACAATCATTGTAGAACAGAATGCATCAAACAGATTTCTTATTTGACATTCCCTTACAGAGAAATGTCCCTTTGAACTTAACATGAAAAATAATGCTTTAAAAAAATGTCAATTTTAAAGGGCAGATAACTCACGTTCAAGATCAAAATTTAAATAAAAAACGGGCTCGTGACGTTCTTGGCAATTCTTTTAGCTTTCCTTTGAGCTATCAAACACTGCTGTATGTCTTGTTGTTAAAGAGAAGATGATTTTCAGAGACGAAAATTGTCAAAATCGCGAAATTGCGCCAAAATTTTAGTTTTTTGAAAATAGCCAAAAATCTATTATTACGGAAAACAAAAACGGCTTGTGTGAAAGTTTTGTGCGATTATCTTTCTTAGTTTTCGTGAAATTGAGGTATGAAGTTTCAACTTCAAAGGGAGATAACTCAAGCACAAATCGTCATTCGAAATTCAAAAGCTTCGCAGAGCCAGTTCAGGTGATACTCTATCAGTCCTGAAAGTTTCATGAAAATCCATTGATTGATTAAGTCAGAATCGCTGTCACAAAATCGTATAAATAATAATAAAAATCCGGATAAGAACAATAGGTAGTCTTGAAGACCTAAAAACCCGGATAAGAACAATGGGTCTTCCAGACGTGGTCTTCAAGAAAATCCGGATAAGAACAATAGGTCTTCCAGACGTAGTCTTGAAGACCTAACAAAAAAACACACGCCAATAACAAAAAGGGCTGAATCCTTACTAAAATACACAGAACAGAATTGCAAAACCACACGAATCGAGAGGGCATAGAAACGTTGATATCCCTTCAAATAGTAATTAGTAATTAGAAATGATAAATATGATTCAAATGGAATTGTTCAAAAGATCCAGTGTAAATTCAAATTGTTTCTTAATCAGTTTTGAGCAAAATAAACTGCAGGAAAATAACCACCTAACATAAAAAAGTTATTGTTATAGGAAGATGACTAATGAATTTTAAAAAAATTGCAAAAATAAATGAAATGGATAAGTCAGTGAACGTGACAATGGATGGAACTCAACCTTACCAAAATCTTTAAAAAATAATTCAAAATAATATATTTTGATATAAACTGAAAAAATAAATTGACAAACAATGTTGTTTCAATTATTCAAGACTTAACCCTGTAACATATAACCTACCTGGCGAGTTTTCTTAACAAAGTTTGCAGGGGAAAGTCACAAGACGACGCAATGCTCGCTGGTTGAAAATACACCCTTATATTGGAACAAACAGGAAAGTTTGTCCTGTTACCATTGACAGCATTGAGTTTCGTGGGACTGATTTAAATATTCATTCATTTATGTTCACATACCCATCCGAGCTCAGCCGTTACTAAATAGATTCGTGTTGACGTACAGTAGAACACGGATATAGCGAACACGGATATAGCGAACAATCGGATATAGCGAACAAATGAACAAATTTTCAAGTCCCGTCCCTATATAATATCATTAAAATTGTATGCGTATATGGTTGGCCACTAAGATAGTGGGTTTTTATACTTTTAAGAACTCCTGCGTTTTACTATCATGTATTTCGATTAGATATTAAATTTCCTGTTTTATTGTGTTAAGATAATTATCAGTTTTTCGAGATAAACTTAAGACTTGTTTTCAAATGATAACCATACTATGTTTATGGCTGGTTCTTGTTACGTAAATCACACAATGCATATATCATAGCCGTTGCAGAACAAAATCATTCGTTAGACACTTAAGTAGTCTTACACTCAAACTGTAGCTAATAACAATTTTACATTGACAAAACCTTTTGAACTAAACTGAAATTTACAATTTTCCGAGGCTTCTCCCTTATATTTAATACAAAAATTGGTTTTGGGGACAATAACAAAATAGTTCACTTAAAGGGGCAGTAGCACGTTTTTTGACAATTTTATATTTTAAAATTTTCACTGATTATTGTAAGTCAATGCTAGATGTATTCCTTTGATAGTGTAAAAAATCGAATTACACAAACCAATCATCCGTAGTCATAGGACAAATTATAGAGACTCACATAAAATCCATTGGCAGCCATTTTTGTGTGAACACCTTTAATTCATTTTGTGTAAGAAAAAGAATCTCATGGCTTAACTTTACATTATATATTTGATTTATTGGTGATTCATTTAGTTTAAATACATTGTCTTTGGATTGGAACCCTTTATTTTTATTTTCCTGACATTACCTTATATTCCCCGTAAAAACGTGCTACTGCCCCTTTAATACAACTACTTTGATTACTTCCAACAAACTCAAGGCAAATGTGAGACAGACGGTCAATGTTTTGAATAAGATTATGGAACCAACTGATACAAATATTTAAAAAGTTGATTTTTAAAATATTTAACATATCTGAATGATCTGTTGAGTCAAGTAAAGCGACACAAAATGCTATACCATACGGCGGCTTCTTTTGATAACAATTCGTGTATATTTCCACAAAATTCATAATTGTGTCCACGTTTTACAGTCATGGTTTCAAGATGTGTTGATACTATTTGACAAATGTAATACCACAAGATAATGCAACTACAAAACAGTCAGCTTATCGTTGTGTTTGATATATGAAGAAAAAGAAGAAAAGAGAGAAGGCAACAAAGTTCAAATCAAGAGAAATGTTTTTTAAACGAACGTACCATATTCTTTATAGCTACGCAAATCCATTGCCTAACATCAGATAATCAAAAGGTGTTAAGACAAAAATTGCCACCAGCAAGTTTTTGTATAATGCTTGATAATTTCTTCTGCAGTAGCTCAATTTCTATAACCCAAGTCATCATCTATTTCATTACTAAAAAACAATAGTTATAATACCTATTATAATTCATACTGACTTTCTTCAATCAATGACTTAAAACCCTAAGCTGTTGATTAAACAAAGCTTGGGGTCAAAGCATGCCGCTTTCCATTGCAATAACCAGCTCTTAAAAATAACTGTTCTTTTCGCTGGTTGCAAGTAAATCGCATTTAGCATTGGTCTGTACCGATGTGTACTGTATAAGTCTAGACTTGCTAAATCAGGACCTAGACTGTATACAAGGCTCCTTTCAATCCTGAGGGTTCCTAAGTTCAGAGGGAATCACATATGTCTACGTAGTTACAGTTTGATTTATCTCGAAGATTTAGGTGAAGTAGGTGGAAATGGATTATGATTAAATGCTTTATTCGACTCAAGTCATGGCATTATACTACCCCTCGCGATTTCTGAAAAGACGTTCAAGTGTACGCCTTCGCAAAAACTTGCCCTTAGATGTACGGTATATGACATGTATAATAACATTTAAATTTGAATGATACATGTTTTATTGAACATATATTCACGAGGCGGTAGGGATCGGTTCACAATGCCTGCATGTACCTCCTCGGTTTTCCTTATATATATTTCGAAGATAGATTTTAGATATCAATGTTTCTAAATGGTTCAGTTATTTCTTTGGAGTAACACTGCGATATTATTATTATTATTATATGAATATTTATATAGCGCGCATATCCAACCACTCCCGAAGAACAAGTTGTGTGCATGCACCATAGCATCTGAAGTCAAAAGTCAGAAATATGTCAAGGTTATTGAAAGTCTCTTTGGGTTTGGAATCACACCAGTGTCGTTATTATGATATACACTTTATACAACGAACTCCAAATAAGGAATCTTGGTTTAAGTCAATTTCATTACTGCTGATAATGATTTCACTACTATAGAACAATAAAATGTATGTATTGATATCATATTTAAACATTTGCAAACAATTCATGACGAAAATAATTAGAGGTTATAACATGTCACTTTTCATATCATACCTAATATCAGCCCGAGACATCCATATCAGCCCGAGGGCCTCAGGCCAGAGGGCTGATATGGGTCGAGGGCTGATATTAGGTATTATATGAAAAGTGACATTTTGTAACCTTTTTATCATTTTTTGGTTTTTCTCTACAATAATATAATTTTTTAAAGTTTTGGATAAATTGTTTTCAAAAACATGTAGGCTTATTTTCATAACAAAACTCAAAACGATCATGCTTTTAAGAGTCAAGTGTGAGAAAGATACTGTGAGCAGCTTATTCAAATTACTAGAATATTAATTCAGAATCATTTGACGTTTTAAATGAACATTGACAGTCAAAAGTGTCAACACCATCGTGTTTTGGTGAAGTAAACGTACTTCTATGCAGAAAATGTCGTTACGTTGCAAAGGGTGATAACTCTAAACAAAAGTCCCCCGGGCTGATATTCATATGGATTTGCGGACCGGTCTGATATGGCTGATATGGATTTGCGGACCGAGCGGCAATATGGGTGCTGTGTCCTTGCCTCTATCACACATGCAAAACACCCCATATTATTGTTAGATATATGATAATCAGTATTATCATATACTTGCTTATAAATACAGAGATTTAAATGCACGATACACCCTTCGTCAAGCACCCTGTATCAGCCCGCAGGGCAGATAACCTGTATCAGCCCGTCGTCAAGGGCAAAAACCTGTATCAGCCCGTCGTCAAGGGACTTGAACCTGGAACCCTAGGCAACGAACGCAAAAAATAGATCGAAGTCGCGAGGAATTTAGAGTTGTCTCCCTTTGTACAGCTGACGTTAGAACCTGGCCGACATCGCGAAAACGCTGCAGTCACTTGCGGATAGCATTTGTCAGTTTGATTATTAATACAACCTTTCTTTCCAGTTTAGAAATTCAACCAGTGATTAAATGAACTGAAAAGTCGTAGGAGGCGTAGGCTCGGGAGCTGAATGTTTATTGGTATTGTGTTAGTTATCCAAACGGATAAAATCAGCCACATATGTGTTATGAATTAAAGTTTAAAAATGTTACAATTATTTTTGTAGTTTGTTTGGTAAGTTTATATGATAAAAGTAATATGACATGGGTATTTTCATATCACAATCGCTAAAGCTCTCGGGCTGATATTGGGGTCTCGGGCTGATACCGAATGTGATATGAAAATACCCATATAATACTATCTACTTATTACCTACGAGGCCAGTCATGCCGAGGTTAATATTTTTCATATGTTGCCCTAGGGCAAAATATCCCTTTTTCATTGTGACGTCACGTTAAAAACAGTGCTTTGACGTCACGGTTCACAATCTATACGGGTCGGTGGCTTCTTGTCCGCCTATACTGAGAAGCAGGTTTTTAGTATTTTCTTTAATGTTGGGACTACGGTAATAAACAGAATATTATATGAGTGTCCATGACATACTATGTTTACGACACTGGTGCCTAAATATCAGTATATCCCTTGCTCTCGCTCGGGAAATACTTATATCTAGGCACTCGTGTCGTAAACATAGTATGTCATGGACACTCATATAATATCCTCTATAAATCCTGACATGCCGTTTCAAGGCTTTTTTCACATTCGTAGCTAAACTCAAACCTATTGAACCAGAATACCTCCCTAAAACATGCTTCAAACTGAAATCAAACCTAAAATAAACGTTATTTTACCCATTTTATCATGCTTCTATTCGGCTCTGATATATAAAAAATCTTACACAAGTGTCTTCTGATATCAAGGTTATCAACACAAGTTGATACAAGTAACAAATTTTAATATATTATCGTTAAATATTAATACTATTTTACTTTTATCAACGAGTGTTGATATAAATTTGATATTAGAAGACACGAGGGTGAGATTTTATTTATCATCCAAAATCATTTTTCATTACTCTTACATGAAAAATGTAAATCTTTGAACACTGCATAGCCCCAAAACTCCTAAACCAGGGCCTCCTTTCACAAAACAACCTTATCTCTAAGGTTAACCTTATCTCTAAGATTTCAACCTTAGGCCTTTACTAAGGTTGGCGTCGTCTTTCACAAAACAACCTTAGCTAAGGTTGGCATGACCCAGTCTTAGAGCTCCTAAGGTTGATATTTAGTTCCAATAAAAATGGCGACTGCTTTCATTATTTGCGAAGAGATCGAGCGTAGCTTTAAGAGACAGAGGAAGGATATTCCGGGACAGGACGATGCAGCTCGATGATCTCGCCGATTCGGAGCTGTTTTCACGTTACCGGATGCCGAGACATGCAATTATGACACTCGTAGAGCTAGTCAGGCCTCAGCTAGAGAGACCAACCCAGCGTTCCCACCCCCCTCTCCCCAGAGACGCAGGTGCTCCTTACTCTGAGGTACTTGGGGAAAGGAGGTTTCGGCGACCTACATGGAGTATCCGAGGCAAGTGTGAGCAGGGCCTTCCACGATACCGTACGGGCCATAAACGGCAAACTAGACAATATTTCATTCCCTTGGACGAAAGAGGAACAAGAAAGAACCAAACTAGGTTTCTGTGCCATATATCTTTCTCTTCGCCACAGAAGAGTTCCAACCTTAGCTAAGGTTGCGGCGTAAAATCTTTCAGAGATAAGGTTGCCGTAAGGTTGTTTCGTGAAACGGGCGTATCTTTTTTTTAAGGTTACCTTAAATGTCGATCTAAGAGATAAGGTTGGCCTTAGTAAAGGTTGTTTTGTGAAAGGAGGCCCAGTGATGTCGAAGCATTGTGACGTCATCGTGTGTATGACGCAACAGCATTGCGACGTCGACGTCATTGTTGTTATGGCCTCATGGCATTGTGACGTCATTACTGATTATGCAAAATGTTTGTAATGTCATGTCCCTTTTTATGAAATGGCATTATACAAAATCTACTTTCAAAACGATCATTCACAAGCGATTTTTCTTGTGGAAACCAGCACTGGGTGAAATGAAGATATTTATAACCTTTATTAGATATTTGTTTTTTGTAAATATACTCTTTATTCCTTTGTAAATATTTGTAAATTTTATAAATATTTGTAAATATTTGTAAATATCATCTTTAATCTGAAATAATTATTTGCAAATATCATCTTTTATATTTTGTAAATATTTGAGAACATCATGTTTTCTTAAGAATTTGTTTTAAAAACGTATGATACTCTCATGCACGTCATTCCAGCTTCCTATCATTTTTATAACAACAGATAATTGATCACTCCTGATCGATTATTTCTTTGGTCAGGATTTTCTTCAGGAGTTAAAAAGTAACCATTCAGTATTGTTGCTATATCATCCAAATTATTTCAACGACTTTGCATTTCTGATCGACGGGAAAGTTGTATCTTTGCTTATGCATTTTATACATAAACTCGAGTCTTCGTGTCTTCGTGATGTATATTGCGTCTATGATAAACACTACAAAGACAACAAACCCTTTACCACTTCGATATGATAATTTCATAAGATGTTTTATGCCGAAGTGTGAGTTTGTACATCATTTACGCTTCATTGAACTACAAGTTATACCGCTTTGGTACCTTATTAACAATTGCTTACTTAAAATAATAATACTCAATTATTTAAGTAAAGCGCCATTTAAGAATGTTTATACACATGGGGTTACTGACATAAAGCATCTCTGAAAAATAAAGGCCTTTATAAAACGTTTTCTGGACAGAGTTTTTCCGTGTTTTGTGACGGGTTCATGTTTATATATCAGAACAGCAAACCATTCTGCACATAACATGTTATTATTCTCAGATACCGGTAATTTGGGTGTACTTGCTTCTTATTTCTTTGAAAATTGAATATTTCAAAAATAGAATAGATTAATATTTAGAAACATATTGAATCTAGATTTCTTCTTTTCTATCAATTTTTCTTCTACTTTATAAAATAGATATTGTAAGTAAAACAAATCTAAGATGTTATTTTAATTAATATGATATAAAAGTCATATCATTATATTTTAGTATTTTGTCAAACGTCTACGATTGTGACACATAAAAACTATGCTGACAAAAGGATTGAACTTGATGTTCAACAGGAAAAGTGAATCTAGCGTTTAAGTTGAATGGGAAAGTTAACTATATATTAAAGTTGGCATTGTTCTTTTGGTAAATTAGAATATAAATACGAGGATATTCTGACTTTACTATTTTGCAAGTTGGATCAATTACTTCAACTGTACAGACGCTGCCCTGTGCTTTAAAAGTGTTTAAATGGTAAAAAAAAAATCAAAATTATTAATCAACTATGGCACAGTTAGAGAACAAAAACATAGATCTTCTAAATTATCTAACGGTCTAGTATGTGATGAGTGGATTAACTTTTGATGATCGTTAAGACCAATGTGTATACTTTGTTTATTCAAGCTCGTTAACTGCAGTCATTGAAGTAGATTGAAGATTACATTGCTTCTTCATAACAGACTGGACAAGTTGTGTTCGACATCCTTTGAGGTGTAAAGAGTTTAGTTGCATTGATGCTATTCAGAATAGAGCTTGTAGATTTTTCTTATGGGTGGGTAGTAAAACCCCAAATTTGGCTGTAAGAGGGGAAATGAGGTGGCTCTCTAATTTAACTAAACGACGTATTGAAATTGCCCGTTTTTGGAAAAGAATTTCTTCCGCAAAAGAGAATAGGCTTACATATATTATTCGGGAGTGGTCTTTAACAAAACGAAAGTCGTGGGATTGTATGGTAAGGATATATTTCAGAACATGGAATTGTCTTTAAGTTTAGATTTTACGGTTTTGAAAAGTAAACTTATTGATGTAGATAAAATGAATTGGTTTGCAAAACTTTAGGATGATAAGGGTAATCCAAATGGTAACAAGTTAAGAACTTATCGTTTTTTTAAAACCCACTTTGGTATTTCTT
The DNA here is from genome assembly GCA_916613615.1 of Steromphala cineraria. NCBI lineage: Eukaryota > Metazoa > Mollusca > Gastropoda > Trochida > Trochidae > Steromphala > Steromphala cineraria. The sequence goes on along the minus strand of OU744725.1, from coordinate 61,270,363 downwards.
CTTATGTTACTAGAGTAAATGACAGGGCCCATAGAAGTTATTTAGCTAAGTTTAGATCTACCCTTAGAGATAGAACTTGGCCGGTTTAAGAAACCAAAAACTCCCTTTGAACAACGTATATGTAAATATTGTAAAACAACTAAGATTGAGGACGAGACACATTTTTTGATAGACTGTGATTTATACTCTGATTTGAGAACCCCATTTTTGGATATCGTCTCTTCAAGAATTCCAACTTTCAGCCAATTATCTATTTTAGACCAAACCATACTTATTATGCAGTGCGACGATCTATCAATTCCCGTAGCTGCACTTGTTTTAAACATGTATAAACGTACGTTATTTGCTCCTACCACACTCGCTATTTTAAACTAACTTTGTATCTCCTGTTTTAAGATAATGTATGTAGCTTATTGTTTTATGTAAATCTATTTTAGCTCTTTCAGTGCTTTTAACTTATATTGAATATTAAAAGTACATTAGTGTCTAATAGGCCCAAGTTGGCCGGGCGATGACATCATGTATCTACATGTATATTTGACCTGTACCAATCGCTAGACACTTGAATAAAATAGTTTTCTTCTTCTTCTTCTTCTTCTTCTTCTTCTTCTGTAATACACCATGTATGTGATTATGTAAGATCTGTATAATCGTTTCCTTTTCTGATGACAGCTGTGCTTTATTGCTGTGGATGATTGATTCATTACATAACACGATTGTTGATAACAAGAACTGGTGTGTTTATTCATGAAATCTTAATTTACTCTCATGAAGGTGCTAAGAGATGAAATAGGTCTGAAATATAATGCTAATTATTTTATACAAGTTATTATCTTTTTTATTTAGATTTATAATTATTTATATTTTACTTAGTTGTGAATAAAGTACCTTTGCAGTTAAGTATTTTAAAACAATCTTATCAGGTCCTTTCCCATACAGTGTTGATTAGATCCGCCAAAACGCACCACTGCGAGGGCCGTGACAATTTCACCAACCGGTTTAACATAGTAAACCGTGTTACAGCCGACTTACAGCTGCGTTGCAGCGAATGCTCAGTGTAATTTTGAAAATAAACATAAGTAAGTTTAACAAATAGTTTCTATCCAAAAACAGAACAAGATGAATTATCAATCAAAAATTAGGAAATTTGAGACATTGTTGGAAATGTTTGAGACTGAATCAACCAATTGTAGGACACGTTACATACCGCATCGCATTACGTCACACACAGAGCGAGAGGGAACCTGTCAAAATGGAACTGTTGATTTGTTTTTGTTTTCACGTCAAATAAGGTAAATTATAAAACTCCTGCAACCAAACTTGTCTCTTTGCTATTCAACAAGCAACTGCAATCTCTGCAACCAAATTACTGTTTGTCAAGACACGAAAAGTGATGGATATTTGCTAGAAAACAATTTGGTTGCAGTTGCCTATAAGGGACTGCAACCAAACTCGAAAACTCCTCGATTTCATTGCGATTATACATTCTGCAACCAAACTCAAGGCTTCAAGGAAATAATTGATTAATAGTAAATCATTTTAGCTGTCAAAATATCTTCATTTCAATCATTTTCAAGGAAAAGGGTGCATTTTATTGATGTTTTAGATACCCCGTCATTCGGACCCTTCAATTACTATAAGCCCTCCGAACGAGCTGATTTTAATCAGACTGATCAATCTCCTCGCTCGTTCTAACACATGACATCTATTTGGTCTATATCAGTTAGTTAATAAAAAGTGACTGATAATGGCTATTACTGCATGGGGCAATCTGAAATGCTTTAGGAGACATTAACGAGGCCAGGGTTCCCCCATTGTCTCGAACGTAATATTTGTAAGATCCTTGGCGGTAGTTGCCTCTCATTCCCGAAGTTGGTCGCCTATTCTTGATTGGTGTTGACTGAATCAGTCCAAATATATAATGATCCTGTTGATTTTAGTTCCAATTCTGAAATATTCTTTTGATGCAATCTGCTCCCAACGTCTCTAAACACTGTATTCTGTAAGAGCAGGTTTGACTGGTTTTTTTTGTGATTTTGAATCAATTGTGCTCAAGTTCACAAATGATTCACCTCTTGCTAATTTGATTTATCAGGATTGCGTGTCCTCTTTCTTCCTCGATTTTGGTTACACCTGTTCTACTTTCGCCATTAGTTTCTGTACATGTATTCTCTCCCTACAGAGGCAGATCAAGTCATGTTGATTTACGTGGGTTCCGGCAGTTGAATTTCCCCTGGCGGAAAAAAACTTCACCACAATACATTTGAATTTCTTTAGCAAACTAGATTAGCGTTTGCGGGATACCGCAAAAGCAGAGCAGCCCCTGAACTTGGGGTTTCGCCTTACCCTGTTCCGCCTTTTACAGGCCTCACCAAATTGGGAATTTTCTCATGACCTTGACCTTTGACACTCAAGGTCACACAATCAATGAACACATTTCATTGAGTATAACATTATTGTAATGAAATAAAGTGTTAAAAATACAATTAATCCATTTTCTCCATATATGTTGACCTTGCTGTGACCTTGACCTTCGACAGTTAGTACCAAAAACTTTTTGAAAATGTTGAACTTCTCAAGAGATAATATATACAAAATCTAAACTTCATAGCACAAAAACTTTTCAAGTTATTGTGTTTAGAAGGAATTGCAATAACTCATATCTCATGACCTTGACCTTTGACCTTCAAGGTCACACAATAATTGAACACTTTTTATTGAGTATAACAATCATGTATTGATTAAAAGTGATCATAGTTAAAATTAAGCATTTTCGCTAAACCATGCTTAAGTCATGACCTTGCTGTGACCTTGACCTTTGACAGATTGTAGCCGAAACCTTTTCAAAATTTTTTACTTTTCCAAGGATGATATATACCAAGTTAGAGCTTCATAGCACAAAAACTTTTCAAGTTACCGTGTTTACAAAGAATTTTGTGGTGATTTTATAACTCGTGACCTTGACCTTTGAACTTGAAAGTGAACATGTCATAATGATTCCCTGGAAGTATTAACATTTAGACATGTTCATGAGTTCTGAAAAGCTAAATGGGATAAAGTTATACCCCAATTTAGTGCATTTTGTAATAACTCATATCTCATGACCTTGACCTTTGACCTTCAAGGTCACACAATCATTGAACACTTTTTTTTGAGTATAACAATCATGTATTGATTAAAAGTGTTCATAGTTAAAATAAAGCATTTTCGCTAAAACATGCTTACGTCATGACCTCGCTGTGACCTTGACCTTTGACGGATTGTAGCCAAAACCTTTTCAAAATTTTTTACTTTTCCAAGGATGATATATACCAAGTTAGAGCTTCATAGCACAAAAACTTTTCAAGTTATCGCGTTTACAAGGAATTCTTAGTGTGAATACATAGCTCGTGACCTTGACCTTTGACCTTGAAAGTGAACGTGTCAAAATCGTTCCCCCGAGGTATGAGGAGTAAGGTATGAATAAGAGTTCTGGAAAGCTTAGGGGAAAAAAGTTATAGCTAGTAGTACGAGTGCGGCGGCGGCGGCGGCGGCGGCGGCGGCGATGGAAACTTCACAAAAACTGATAGCAGCCCCGTCCTTAGACGGGGCTGCTAATGACAACACTTCTCGCATGGAAAGAGTGGTTCTTATCACAATAGGGCTGCTTCATTTGACCACCGGCAAGCAAAACGGCGTACGCCGTTTGCCGGTCGCCGCGGCACGCCTGCTTCATTTGACCGGCAAAGCTAGCCGGTTTGCCGGCGGCGTGTGCCGAATGCGCCGCTTTGAGGTGACCGGCAAATTGTAATGCCTACAGCCAAAAATATATAATTTGGTCCGATAATCGTAAAAACTTTATTCTTATATTAGTTTTCAAATAGATAAAGAAATTGGGCAATTTCAATGTTATTTCCGATCGTAGAAGAAATGTATGCAATATTTGTCTGTATTTTAGGTTATTTCTTCGTTCATGTAGACAAAAGAAATATAAGCATATTGTCATAATTATTGTTTATATAAAAATTAATCAAACCGTTTTGACATGTAATGATGGGTTTTTTTAAAACAACAAACATTGTAATGTCAATAAAAAAAAATACACGTGTATCTTCTTGAGAACTTGAAAATCGTTATATTTAATTTGAGTTAATGACAGGGAGACAATTCCCTCAATCTTTATTGTTCTTTCAATAATTGAGTTGTAATTTATTTACAATGATGTAAAATTCAATAGATAAATAAATGGAAAAATAAAAGGAAATAAATGTATCAGATATATTCATAAAATTACTAAATTTCTGCCGTTTTTAATTCAAAGATATTCAATCAAATTTTCTGCAAATAAATGACAAATTTTTATTGAAGCTATGTGTATCGTCCAATTAAAAACATGACAATTAAGCATTTCAAAGTTTATTCTGGAATGATTAATTTGAAAATGCTTTATCAATCGTCATAGATCTAATAGCCTTTATTAGCCTTATAGTCTACTTATTGTATTAAAAGTAACAGATTTATTGTTGATGTAACGAATTGGAAAAAAAAGCCATTTAATTGAATAGTGTAGCATAATTGATAGTAAAGAAAAATTAATCACTTTAAAACACATCTCAAAGTTATTAAAATATTTTAGTGGACCACTCCTAGTAACACTTTTGAGAGTTATGCCCCTTACAAGTTTCCGTTTCTAAAACGTCGTTGTGCGCCTCCATTTTCCGAATGACATTGTAAAAGTAAATATGTTATTCTTTGATTATGATGATTTTATTCATATAAAACGTCTGGTAAGTAAAGCCTTATTAATGCTAGCTGAATTTGCAGATATGATTGTTGTTTTTCCCCCCGTTTTTGCGTCAAAGGTATGATAATATTAGGACTACTGTAGGCTACTGTACAGAAAATCAAACTGTTACATGTTTTCGTGTCTTCAAAATGCTAAACTGTTTTTATGCAAACTTTGTCACCCTAATAATCACTGTTTCTGATAAACTTACTAAATTGAAACACAAATGTTGATTTGGGGCCCAATGATTGTTCTAAAAGTGATTTGCGCTTAAAGGCGTGCACAGGCTCGTGCCAGTCTTAGATAACAGTGGCGTTATCTCCATACTGTATTGTAGATTTACATGTTGTGTTGCAACAATAATTTTCATGCATTTAATTTCCGTCGGATACTGTTAATATCTTTTGCACGTCCGTAACAAATCATCTCAGCTACAACCTCATAACTTCTTTTTAATTTTTCATTAATTATTTTAGGAACGACAGCAATTTAATCATGTAGGCCTACATAGTTGGAACAAGTTTATAATGGAGATTCATGGGACACGTTTCTTATTTATGTACATGCAACGCTAAATCTGATTACGTTCTCTAGCATACATAGACAATAAAATAGAAAATATGAACCTGAAGTTGAGATGATTTCAATTCAATCTGCAAAATTTTACAATGTTCTTACAAGAATTACTTTTATAAAATATATTTCGGCAGCACTAGATCTACATGGAAGTCTATGGAAAAACGTTTTTGTCCGAATGTTCCAATGAACACCATAATTAAAGTTTAACTTCAGAATCATGATCATAACTCAGTTTTTATTAAAGAGCTATCTTATAACATAACATCTAGCATCAATTGAGATAATAGTTAAGCAAAACACGGGCAAAAATCTATATACAAGAATTGAAGCGACGGCGTATTACGATAGCAGCCATGTTTGTTTACGCCGCTTCACTTCATTTGCATACGTAAACATCACGTGACCGGGCTGTGCCGCCGGCAAACCGGCAAGAAAAGGTTGGGACCAATGAAGCAGCCCTAATGCCTTTGCCTTGTTTCAGTAGCCAAAACGATGATTTAAGAACAGCGTCGCTGATTGCAAACTAATTTTGATTGCCTCCAATCTCCTATTCTATCCCACAAAGTCGGCGATATATAACAGAGGCTAAAACAACATGACATGATCTGCCTTTGTGGGGAGAGAATGCTGTACATGTGTCGGTAGTCTATCTACATAATACATTGTCACCAGAGCCTGTGTCACTCCGTTGAGTTGCGTTCCATTCCATTAAACCTTTCTCCATCACAACTATTTCTCGACTCTATGCTGGGAACGTAAAATGTGTCATTTAAATTTATTATTCTCATGGTCAGATACAGCAGCTTCAACCAGATCACATGAAACAGATGACACTATATATCATCTGGGCAGCGCATGATATTTTAATCAAACTAAATTCACTGCGTTCAGCTATATTTTCTGAGTCACTACTTGATTGACTATCCAGAGTGTCTAATAACCTCAACATCTCCTCACCAGTGAGTCGTCCGAGCTGTGCCATGTTGGTTACAAGTTCTGTTCCAAGCCTAGTTCACACAGTGAGCAATGAATACTGATCAAAGGTTGTCACGGTGGTCAGGAATTAGCTTTTCTGGATACCTCGGTTAAGTGCATTTCAGGTGATACAATTTCATACAGTACTTGAAGACACATCGTACTACTACTACTATGTACTGCCAAGATTGCAAACACAGAAGCAGATTTTCACCGTCAGTCTTAGGAGGAAGCTGGCCGTTTGAGTGAGTGAGTTAGGGTTTAACGTGTTTTGAACAATGTTTCAGTTATTAAACACGTGGATGTTGCCATCCAAAAGAGAGTAGATAGATCAGGGAGAAAGGGGTCGAAAGGATGAGAGAAAAGACGGAAAGAAAGGCATAGTAAAAGATAGAAAGCAGGTTTTAGAAGGACTCACATTTGGTCTGGCTTCTACCCGTCGACCTGTCCAGCTTGAATTGACAGGACAAAACAAGAAAGATGACACTTACTGCCAAAAAGTGTTCTTTTTACTTTCAGTGTCGTTTTCTCCTGACTGTTGATCTTGGTCTCAAAGAATTGAAAATACCCGAATAACATCACTGAAGGTCTCGTTGTGGAAAAACATAGTGGGAAATTAAACAAAGGCAATAAAAGATATGTTATTAGTGTTCATAAAAAAAACCCTGCTAACTCCAAAAGGGTCAGTTGGGGATTAGGAATACCAATATCTATTTCTAGAGAATATACTTTCTCTTAGCGGAGAATTCTTCAAAATAAGAAGAAGATAGAGCTTTGTTCGTGGTAGTGAACGTTTGAGGGTACCCCGAGACGATTCTATCGTATTTGTGTGAGCCCCTGTTTCCGGGTCTTTGAGATGCAACGAATGATTCACCCTTCACGAATAAAGTCTTCCTGTGGTTGTTCCTGGCCTGATGTGCTTCAAAATTATAGGAATTAGAGTACTTGAATCCCTCTTTTCCGGACATGCGAAAAAGCACGTTTTTAGATATCTATCAATCCCCCCAAACACGTGCACCCATTGTCCTTCTACACGTTTACCTTTATCAAAACTTTCTTTTTCCAAATTTCGACTCATCAATTCCTACAATCTGTCACAAAGCACACTTCTCGGCAAAAATGAAACCAGTCAACACTTGTGTTGCACGGTGATATTCCAAGTTCACCTGATATTCCAAGCTCACCGATAAAATCTTGCGGCAGTTTCCAAACCTAACAATGGGTCAAAAGCAATGTTTTCCCAGCATCCAACTTATTGCTCTCGAACCAGGAATTTCGACAAAAAGAAAACCGCAATCCCTTCTGTTGTATTTCCAGCAATATCCGTCCTTGCTGTATCTTGTATCTCTACATTAATAAAATTTCTCTGCCAAACACTTTCCACAAATTTCCCAATTTCCAATCAATTCTTTTCTTCTTAAGAAACGAAATAAAATCTTCCTCTTCTAACTTAAAAACATCGCATTTTGGAAACGGATTCCTGAACACTGGATAGAGTACCACTTCCAAATAAGGCTGTTACTGGGGTATATCGTAAGAGGAAACTGACGAATCGCTGAGCACCTACCTGTGAGAACTTTCCCACGCTTATTCACGCCATATCCCAGAATTCCGTTGTACAAAACTTTTGAACATAATTATATTTCTAAATTGTGAATACTTACCTTTGTTTTTTGAAGTCTTTGGTAAGTCTACAAACCAGACGTAGAGCCGATGAATCTGAATTTTCGACAATTCCTTTATTTTTCAAATTTTACAGCTCGTGCTTTCTTATAATAGGAAGTACATGTACTTCAAAACAATATGACTGATATGTATGCGATATTCTGTAGTTAAAATATATAAAATATATGAAATAATAAAAATAATATAAAATATGGAATAAACACTTCTCTTTAAAACCTTAGTCATGACACAAATAATTACTAAATGAATGTTTTGTTTTAAATTGTAAGTACATATAGATCCTAAAGACAACAAGGTTACCTCAAATTCAAAATCTAATGGCTTTTATTAAAATATATAAATTGTTATTTTCTATAATATACTAGTCGAATGTTCATGAACCTTAAACATATTAAATGAAACCTAAAGAAAAATACATGTTTATGACTGTTGTTGACACTCAAGGCCAGCTGTCAGGTTCAAGGTTATGCAACAAGAAGGTTAACTACAATCTGGAGTACCCATTGATGGGAAGCGCACATAAAATCCTTATGATATGTTACTGTCCTAAAGAGTCCTGTAAATATCCATATGCATCATTCTTTTCTATTCACGTTGTAGTCCTAAACCCTTCAATATTTTCATATATTTCACCATGGATCGCCATACCTTATTATTGGATAAGATGTATGACGAACACAAATTATTTCTCGTGTCACAAGAACGTAGGAGTTACTTCTTATCTTCAAATCTTAGCCAGTGTGTATAACACATTTGTCGCTTTTTACGAAAATAGATTTGATTTTTCAAAGCTAATTTATGTCATGTTTAGTTCAAAGTTGAAAAAAAATCGTTGTGGATCTTTATATTATATAAATTGTCAAAACAGTGTTGCCTTCCTCACTGCTTAACAGCTCGTGGACGATGCAATCTAGCATTATCGTCAATGAATACAGGTCTTGTTGCAGACAGACAGAGATTATTCAGTAAAAGGCAACAGGCTCATAATACAAACACTTGCCTAATTCATGGACTGGTGCACATGGTGAATGGGAACATTTCTAATATGTTTAAGTGCATGATGAAGAACATTACATGACTCATTTATAATATGGTTATTGTCAGATTTTAAAATATTTATGAAGTTTACAATGGGATCCATTCTCTCCCCACAGAGACAGATGTCTACCTTTGTCGTAATTTTCAATTCAAATCGTGAACTTTGCTTTCATGTTGTTACTGTACTGTATTTTGTAGACTTTGTTGTAAGCTTATTTTTGTCAGCAATTGTCCATTCATTTTTTTGAAATGACACCATTTATAACGTTTCGCTTGTGAGACTTCAACAACACACTGGGTATTCCTTTAAGGAGGTGTTACACATAAGTTTTTGTAGTGACATACCCAATGTGCTGCTTAACTTTTTAATTCATAAATTATGTCAGAAATATGAAGGCTAAACTGATGTTTCCCATTTAGTAGCAGAATAACCTACAAAACCTAGAAATGTATTACAGGTGATATATAATAATAATAATTCATTTGTAAAGCGCCTAATACCCACCTTACAGATGCTCAGTGGCGCCAATACATTGATAAAACTGGAAATATATACAAAATAGGAATCTACTTGTACAGATATAAAATCAGGTGGGTCTTAAGCTGTGATGTAAAATTGTCTTTAGTTGTAAGATCCTGAGGTTTTGGAGAAGTGAATGCCATAGTTGTGGGCTGGCAAAAGAGAAAGCACGTTCGAAAAGTCTGCTTAACGATTTACGTTGTGTAAAAGGTGAGTCACTGGATGATCTAAAGTTCCGCTAAGGTAAGTAAGGGGAGATATTATGCAAGGCCACAAAATTCGAAATAAAGCATTATTAGTCAGGGCATTTTTCATGAGAGATATAAATTGCTGCAGTTGCACCATAGTGTTGATGTTATGACATATTCAGTCATATTTTCTTCTTTTTTCGACCCGAAGTTAATGTATCTCTAGTGAAAACAGATATCAATACAAAAAGATTTGCTCGAGTAGACTCCGATGGTTTATAAATGAATAATGATAGCCGCCCATCCGTGTAAAAAGACTTGCTCCGCCAGGTAGGTCGTTACATAGAGAGGTCGGGTCTCCGTTTTGTACTTTAGAGGAAACCAAGGGAAATGCATTTTGAAAATGTCTACGATAAAATCGGAGAGTTTGGACGCTACCAGAAAGTATTGTATATTTTACTGTGTATACCTGGGATGTTCGGTTCGATGATGGTTATACAGACACTTATTTTCCACTTTGCTGTACCAAAACACAGGCAAGTTGAGCTTTCATTATGATCATTGATATCCACATATTATGTTGAAGGGTTTGCTTTTCATAATACATATCCAACGGCATCATAATCCAATGATGCCATTAAATCATTGTTTACTCCTAAATAGCCAAAAGGGATCTAAGTTTTATTATAATGTTTTATTAGATTCAAAATTTCATAGGACATCGGCTGATCAGCAATGGGAGACCGATTTAAATAGTTTCACAGATCAAGAATGGAGAAATATAAATGAAATTCCGTTTCGATCTACTGATAGTGTACAATTACGTTGGCTTCAATATAGAATTATCAATCAAATCTTACCTGTTGGTAAATATTTATATAAGATAGGATACAAAGATTCCCTCTTATGTACACACTGTAATAAGTTCACTGATGATATTTCTCATGTATTATGGAATTCTGAACATGTTCACTCTCTCTGGACCAAGCTTGAAAATTGGATAAATATCCAGGCGGAAATAAATATTAAATTCACTAAACAAAATGTTCTCTTCGGGTTCCCTTCCAAAAGAAATGATCCATTAAATGCATTATGTCTAGTCATAAAAGATTCAATTTTCAAATGCTACCTAAAAAAAGGTACTTTATCTGTTACGCATATCCAGAGAGAGTTAGCAAACTACTACAACATAACGAAAACTATAGCATATTCAAATTGTAACTATAATAAATTTGTAAAATTCTGGTCCAGCTGCCACAACTTGTTTCAATAGCGACAGCTAATCAACTGTACTGTGCATTATATATTGTCAATTATACTTTGCTGACTTGAATGATTCCTCATGATGTGCTGTATTACAAAAAAAGTGGAATAAAAAAAAAAAAAAAAAAAAAAAAAAAAGTTTATCCTTTTGTGTCCTGACTAAGGTAAGTGTAAGTGGAAATTTATGTTAACTTGATAAAATTTTGAATCTAAATAAATGATTGTCAAATACTCTTACTAAATGCACGGAATTAAACTAAAAACCATATCACTTTACCATACCAAAAATGCAAAAGGCATATACAATATTATTCGGAACACAAAGTTCATATTTTTATGTCTTATTTATTTATTGGCTCATCTGGGCTGTAAGGCCCGATGGGCTTATGGCAGGCATGGTGTCCGTCCATCCGTCCGTAAACTTGGTGGAATTTCGACTTCTTCTCCAGAACCATAAGGCCTAGAAAGCTGAAACTTTGTGAACAGACTCCTTGGCTAGTGAGGATTATAAATTGTAGCTTTGGTGACCCTGTGGTCCCTAATAAGGGGTAAACCCATTGTCCACATCCTAAAGCAAAATCGAATCTAAAGCTTGACGAGCTACAGAGCCAATGGCTTTATTTTTGTCATACCTCTCGCCATTTTAAGCATTGAAGGATTTTTTTTGAGCGTTCAATCAGAAGTTGCATTTTAATGAGATCGTGGAATCATTTAATCTATTTTAAGGTGCAGTATCCCTGGTCTAGAAAACGACACGTATGAGATCCAGAACACTGCTCACGAGTTGATGGTAAACCTGACAATCCCTCGAGTGAGTGGACTATATGGAAAAGAGGAATATTCCTCCTGTGATCTCTATTCCTCACCAAACACCTCTGATGTCAGGTCTGCTGGGGTCCATTCCTCCTCCAACACTTCTGATGTCAGGTCTGCTGGGGTCCATTCCTCACCCAACACTTCTGATGTCAGGTCTGCTGGGGTCCATTCCTCCTCCAACACTTCTGATGTCTGGTCTGTTCATTTCTCCAACACAACTCTGCCCTGCACCAAATGGGTGTATGATAGATCTCAGTACATATCTACTGTGGCGCAATCGGTAAGGATCGTAACAAAATATATTGATGCACAGGAAGGGATAGTTCTATAGAAGAAGAATATTCTAAGAATATAAATATTGTTACAGATGCAAATCTACACTATGACCGAGGCGTTTAAGGCATGTGGGGAAATAAAGCTATAGTATATCAATTCAAAGGGTCATTGCACGAACGGAAGTCTGATAAAGTTAAGGTAATTCATTTCTCTATCTAGAATCATTAAATGGTGTTCACACTAAGATTGGCCATATCGAAGGCTTTCTCTCGCTCGATTTGATATCATTTAACAATTGGCGTTGTAATACAACCTGAGATTTCATATTTGTATTCTCTTATCATAACATACACACTGATCACATCGCAAGCAATTCATAAAATGGCCCACCTTGTTCATTTCATTTATATATATCGTATATACAGAATGAACTTTTATTCAACGTTTCAGTACAAATAGGTACTGTGCGGGGCTAAGTTCGACGGATTGAAGCAAAACATTCTCCTTTTCAAGGGGAAACAATGATTCCCTTAAAGCCACTGAAAAGATTGAAAAATACTGCTCAGCATATAAGAAATCACTGTGGCGCATCAAGTTCCTCTTTATGCTGTACTGGGTGCTAAAGGTTGCTTATTCAATATCGTTTAAGAAATTATTGACATCAATGTAAGATTACTTGATGGCGAAATGGCAGTATTAGTTAAGCTAGGTTCACAGTTTGCCGTCTGGGTGAACATTAAAGAAATGGGCTTGAATCTTGATGGGGGGTATTTCATTCGATGAAAGAGGTTGGCCCTTAAAGGCACTTTCGCACGTATTCTTACCTTAATAATAATATAACGTATAATATATATATAACCTATAAAAATGGAAATATAGTCTTAAAGAGCCACTACGTGTGTAGTTAGGGGTCACATATAACAAACTTGTGAATAGTATCATTTGATCGAGAAGTATCGACTGTTGCACGAAAGTATCATTTAATAGTTCATCGACGTTGTATAATGATTAAAAGAAAGTTGGAAGTCGCAATTGTGATCGAAAACCGGACAATGACGCGCGTCAATCAGTCAAACCGAAAGCATTTAAAATGGCAGTATTGAATTAAAACTGTTCGATAGGTTATATTAACTACTGTCCATGTAAGAAGGTGTGAATTTGTCTTCCGCGAACCTAGGTGGCTGTTTTTAGATTTTCATTGAAAACAAGTATGAATCGTATATATGCCATTTTGAGATTGTTTTATCTATATAATGAAATACGCCATTTAAGTTTGTAGCTACTTAAATGCACAATATGTTATTATGGCGTTATTCAAGATAAATTTCTCTCTCTATTAGTTTGTCCACTTTATGGAAAAAGTAGAAATGTTCATACCAATCCGACAAGGGAAAAAAATTAACTTGCTAATGGCTTCACAAACTATTGAATATCTTAAGAATCTTGATATTTTTCTCAAACGTAATCTACCTATATAGTATACGTTCTCGACGTCCATGCGCTCTGATAATCTGTATATACGAGTTTGTACTTTTTGCCAGGAGGCCTTGAATACGAATGAACTTTCACTTTCAATTTGTAAGGCATTCTCTCCCCACAGAGGCAGATCAGGTCATGTTGATTTAGCCTCTGTAATTTTCCGCCGACTTTGTGGGATAGAATGAGAGATGCCTGATTGGAGGCAATCAAAGTTAGTTGTGCAATCAGCGACGCTGTTCTTAAATCATCGTTTTGGCTACTGAATATAGGCAAAAGTATTGTGATATGAACCACCCTTTCCATGCGAGAAGCGTTGTCATTTGATAAAGAAATTCAAATGGATTGTGATGCGGGAAGCTGCCGGAACCCACGGATTTCTGCATAATAGAACAGAGGGTAAATTAAAGTGACACGGAGTAGCTTTCTTAAAATTTAATTTGGTTTTGATAAGCTTCAAAATAACTTATATGCTGATTGAAGTTCATACCTCAACACTGGACTTGCAAATATATCCATTTATGCTTAATATCTCTAAAATGCTTGATTTTATTGAAAAATCAAGAAAACATCTCAAATCGTTTAATATTCGAAATTATGCATCCAATTAATCTACCTACTAGTTACAATACGTAATAAACACTATCGAATCGAATATATCTTCCTGTCAGCTTATGACAAGGTTTCAAAATTACGTTTGGCGAATTTGCGCGCACCACTACAGCCTTATTGTCCGGTTTTCGATCAAAATTTTTAATGGCCGTATTTTCGCTCTAATGTGCTGATTGACCTTTAACTTGTTATTTTCAGTAACAGTAAGTGGTTCCCGATCTAATAACATCGATTTCAAAATTTGACATATGTGATCCTATCAACATACTCTGTGTCTCTTTAACATGACTTGATCTGCCTCTGTGGGGAGAGAATGATTTAAGGCTTTTATTTGATTAAGTAGTTAGTCATAGGAAAAAGCGAAGGGAAACTAATATTTGAAATATTTTGAACACTCTAGCCTTTCAAGATTGTCCATTGGTCCGATGAAAAGACTTCACGCTTCAGCTAACAATGAGTTGTTATCTGAAGTCATAAACAAACTAAAAAAGCCTAAATTGTCCTGTCAGGAAATGTTTTGTGATGGTTTGTAGATGTTTGTATAAAGACAATCTGTGATCTAGTGCTGAACCCTTCACAATCATGCTCAAGATGATGATCATGGATAAAACGTAAGACCTTATAGTTAAAACGCAGTTAACCATAACATCCATCCGACATCTGAGTGCACAATAATGGAGCAGTAGCACGTTTTCTTAAATAAATATATTTTAAAATTTTCATTGATAATTAAGGTTAATGATAAATGTATTATTTTGATAGTGTCAAAATCTCATTACACAAACCAATCTTCCATAGTAAGAATACAAATTATAAGGTTAATATAAAGTCCATTGGTGACAATTTTGTGTGAACACGTTTTATTCATTTTGTGAAAGAAAAAGAAATCGCATTTCTGAACTTTACATCAAATATTTGATTTAATACTGCTTCATTTAGTCCAAACACATCGTCTTTCAATTGTAAACATTTGTTTTCATTTTCCTGACATCACCTCATATTCCCCCAAAACGTGGTACTGCCCCCTTAAACCGCAGTGAACCATAACATCCACCCGAAAGCTGAGTGCACATTAAGGAATCTGTCTATCCCTTGAACAGGTGCGTGAACTGATGCTGTATATAACCTTGGCATTCTAATTTAGTATTGCAAAATGAATTTAAACGTTACCGTGGACTTATGTTAGAATTGATGATGAAAGTAAAATATCAACAATGGACTCTGCATAAATAGAATCAAAAGTCAAATTAAAAAATGTATACATTTAAAAATTTTGAACATAAAAAAGTGAAACAAGTATTTAAAAATACGTTACGGACATATTTTCTGAGTTATTTGCAGCTGAAGTTCAATAAATGTTAAAAAAACTGGTCGGCAAGTAAAATAAATCGTTACCGAAAAACATATTTCCATTCATTTTCATGTTTTACAATTATTTACAGAATAAAACCAAAAATATATTTACCGTAAAAGCCAGGTCAGTTTTATCATGTTGTTTCATCTAGTAATGTCTTTACGGTAGAAGTAAGGCGGGATAGCACAATGGTTAGCGCGTTCGGCTTCGGATCAGGATCAGGATCAGGATGTCCGTGGTTCGAATCCCGCCAGGGGCTCGGCAACTTTGTCTGCAGTAGAGAACTGTTCTGCTCGCAGTTAGGTTTGGGTGCAATGCTACACTGAATTTCAGTGAAGTAACACCCATGGTTGCTAGTTCCAGCCGATGCTCGCAGGTTTCACCGCAATGCATAGCCACAATAGTGTTGAGGGCTTCCTCCCTGCAATAATACTAGCAGCCGCAATATAAGTGAAATACTCTGGAAAGCGGCGAGTGAGTGAGTTGGTGTTTATCGTGTTTTGAACAATATTTTAGTTATTAAACACGTGGATGTTGCCATCCAAAAGAGAGTAGATAGATCGGGAGAAAGGATGAGGGAAAAGACGGAAAGTAAGGCAAAGTAAGAGATAGAAAACAGGTTTTTAAAGAACTCACATTTGGTCTGGCTTCTACCCGTCGGCGCGGCGATAAACCCCACATCACCTCACCTCACGTTAGAAGTTATACCATGCCGTCGAGAGGCTTAAGGGTGTTATCAGTCTCAGTCATAAAAACAAGTCCTCAAACGCAATTGGTCAGTATTGCAAGGTGGACACATGTTCAGCCATGGATTTGGTTTTGTATGGATCAGCCAATCAGTTGGTAATAAGTTTGTATTCTTACAAAGATTGAAAGATGTTGCTATAAATATGTTTTATCAGTCTTGGAATAGTATTCTACATAATAGCACAAGATACAGATTATATAAGGAGTATAAAAGTCTTTTGTCCCCAGAAAAATACTTAACTTTAATCACTGTTAGGAAATATCGAAATTTGTATATAAGATTAAGATCTGGTTTATTGCGATTGAAAGCTAATGAGGGAAGGTGGTCCAATATTGATTATTGTTTAAGAATTTGTCCTCTCTGTAGTCTAGACGTTGAAAACGAATACCATTTTTTACTTGTATGTGAACATTATAATGAATTGCGAAAACTATATTTTCCAAAATTGTATTGTATTGCTCCAAATATGTTGAAGTTTAAATGTCTTATGAATACGGAAAATGAAGCATTGATGCTTAATTTATGTAAATATGTTACTCATAGCCTTAACATAAGGCAATCGTAATCTAGTTATAATCATTGTAACAATTGTAGATGAAATATGTTTCGAAATGTACATGTATATGGGCTTAAGGCCTACACACATGAATAAACACACTTGACTTGACACAAACAACACCAGTCTAATCAGTGCCCTGCCCAACCCTAGGAATTTCATTCTATAAACACAGTTCCTAAAACGGCACTTTGATTTTGAATAACCCATCTTGCAAGACATAGTGAGTGAATTCTAACATTTCAAATAAATTTTTTATATTTTTTTATACATATTGTCACACGTTTTCGCGACAAAATATACTAATTAATTGATTTTTGAAGAAAACTCTTTAGAACACAAAATTTATGATAAATAATGAAAATATGGTAATATACATGAACGCGTTTTCTATTGTTTCTTGCAATAACTTAAACTTTATTTTATAAAAAATTACATATCGTAACATCAATGTGTTTCACGTAACATAAATTTCAAGACATACATTTCAAGAGGCTTTGTCTGCACGCTTATTTCATGCTTTATTCATGGCGGGGTACAAATAAATACCATCCCGCCCAAGAAGGTGATGTCAAGAGTTTATCAGGGTCACGTAGACCAATCAGAGATCGAGATTATTACAAAAGGCAGGATAAATACAAATACCACTGTCTTTGACTTTGTTATTCACAAACAATATTCGCTTAGAATTGAACCGAGATGCCGAGATAATAACTGTCAACTTATATTTCAGTTTGATCTGGTATGTGACAAAAAGCCATTAGTCAGTGTTGGGAAAATGATGCTTTCGATTGGAATGCTAGTGGCATCGCTGTACAACGGGCCACTCTCAGACATGTGAGTTAAATCTTTATATCAGTCTTCTTGCTGTAAGCCATATACACTGTCACAGATCTTCCTCCTTTTCGTACTTTATTAGCAGCCCCGTCTAAGGTTTTGTGCAGTTTCCGCCGCCGCGCACATACTAATGGCTATAACTTTTTTCTACTAAGCTTTCCAGAACTTGTATTCATAACTTACTGCTTATACCTCGGGGGAACGATTTTGACATGTTCACTTTCAAGATCACAGGTCAAGGTCACGAGCTATAAAATCACTAAAAAAATCCTTGTAAACGCGATAACTTGAAAAGTTTTTGTGCTATGAAGCTATAACTTGGTATGTATCATCCTTGGAAGAGTAAAAAAATTTGAAAAGGTTTTCGCTACAATCTGTCGAAGGTCAAGGTCACAGCAAGGTCACGATTTTAGCATGGTTTTGCGGAAATGCTTTATTTTAAAGGGGCAGTAGCACGTTTTTTGATAATTTTATATTTTAAAAATTGCACTTATAATTGCAAGTAAATGCCTAATGTATTATATTGACAGTGTCAACAATCACATTACACAAGCCAATCACCCATAGTCAGAGGACAAAGTATTAGGATTCACATAAAATCCATTGGCGGCCATTTTTGTGTGAACACCTTTAATTAATTTTTGTAAGAAAAAGGAATCGCATGGCTGAACCTTACGTTAAATATTTGAATTATTACTGCTCCATTTAGTTTAAATACATTGTCTTTCATTTGGAACCATTTATTTTCATTTTCCTGACATCACCTTATATTCCCCCTTTAAACGTGCTACTGCCCCTTTAACTATGAACACTTTTAATCAATAGAAGATTATTATACTCAATAAAGAGTGTTCATTGATCGTGCAACCTTGAAGGTCAAAGGTCAAGGTCATGACATTTGTGTTATTACAATGTGCAACTAATTTGGATATAACTTAATCCCGTTAAGCTTTTCAGAACTCATAAACATGTGTAATTGTTTACACCTCTGGGGACTTAAAATGACATGTTCACTTTCAAGGTCAAAGGTCAAGGTGATGAGCTATAAAATCACAAAAAATTCCTTGTAAATGCGTTAACTTGAAAAGTTTTTGTGCTATCAAGGTTAAATTTTGTATATATTATCTCTTGAGAAGTACAAAATTTTGGAAAGGTTTTAGGTACGAACTGTCAAAGGTCAAGGTCACAGTAAGGTCAACAAATATTGAGAAAATGGATTATTTTAACTTTAAACACTTTAATTCGATACATTAATGTTATTTTCAATGAAATGTGTTCATTGATTGCTTGACCTTGAGTGTCAAACGTCAAGGTCACAAGAAAATGCCCAATATGCTGAGGCTTGTAGAAGGCTGAACAGGGTAAGGCGAAACCCCAAGTTTCGGGGATGCTCTGTTTTTGCGGTGTTCCGCAAACACTAATCTAGTTAGTTATATTTTAAAATAAAAATGAATTCAGTCCTTGTATAATCACAAATCAATTATAAGTCGAGTCATCAGTGAATTGGCATTAAACATCTATATCTATTCTCATTATAAGATAATTAAGAAATCAAATCACCTAATCAAGTCTCAGTTATTTAGCACATGGGTGAGAGAGAGAGAGAGAGAGAGAGAGAGAGAGAGAGAGAGAGAGAGAGAGAGAGAGAGAGAGAGGGAGGGAGAGAGGGAGGGAGGGAGGGAGGGAGAGAGAGAGAGAGAGCGAGAGAGCGAGAGAGAGAGAGAGAGAGAGTTTAGAACGACTCAAGTTTAATCTGGCTTCCAACCTTCAACGTGTACATAGTTGCCTCATTGCCCTAAAATGGTAAATATTTGATAGAAATGCTGTTTTGTTTCAGGTTTGGTCGTCGCCCTGTAATCATCGCCAACACTTTCTTCTTGGTGTTGTTAAGTATTTCTATGACCTGGATAAACTCGGCAACACTCATGTTTCTTGTGGAGGTGTTCATTTTTCAGTGCACCTTGTCACAGTACATCACGAGCTTTGTTTTTGGTACGTTTATTACTTTTTTGCTATTTTCTTATCATAGTTCTGTGTTTTTCATGCTTGTTAATGGGCAGGTTGTAGATTAATTATTACCCAATACGGTTTTCTTGTCATCGTACATTGAACATAATATTGCTTAGAGTGAAAATAATTACAAAACCTAAAGCGCCAGTTTCCGAAATGTCAGTTTCATGCCTTGCTGCAGACCCTTGAATTTTCTGTGCTGATTTCAGCGCCCCTACAGGCGATTTTTATCAGACTCTATTTACTTTCTGATTGGACAATTGCTTTCTCAAAAAGTAACATAGAGAGCAAGCACAGAAAATTCAAGGATATGCAGCATGGCATAAAACTGACAGGTCGGGAAAAGACGTTTTAGGCTTTGCGTAGGAAGATGCTAAAACTTTAAAAATCACGTTTAACTGCAGGTATGGAGATAGTTGCACCGAGCAAAAGGATGTGGACTGGGATAAGCATGAATCTCTTCTGGAGCAGCGGAAACATGATTATTGCCTTGTCAGCTTATCTGTGGAGGGAGTGGAGAACGAGGCAACTTATTATCACAGTACCAGCTATCCTCTTGGCATATGTGTTGTACGTGTGAATATTTGCAATACCCAACCAACATGATTCATATATTCAAAGAGTTCAAGAAAGTTCAAACGATGATTTTTTCAGTTTCAAAATCACTTTTCTCAAATTTGAATGTGTATTTCAGTTCAAAACTTACCTTTTTAACCGAAAAGAATTGATAACTTTTAATCATATAATGTTTACCTTCAAAGTATACATAAACATTAATTAACAAATCTTTTGGTTCCACAGTTTTTTGCCCGAGTCGCCACGATGGCTGTTGGAGCATGGAAAACCTGAGGAAGCAAAAAGGGTTCTGATAAGAATTGCCAAGGGAAATAAGAAGGATGTTGACCCACAAATCTTTGATAGTCTCGACACTTCTGACAAAGATGATACAGAACCATTTTGGAAACTGTTGAAGTCTAAAATACTTCTTCGAAGGATGTTGGTCATTTGTTATCTTTGGTAAGAACTTCTGAATTATATCTGTAGGCTGTTGTATTTTGGTAAATGTCATTCATGTTTATGTTAAGGAACTTAAGTTTACAATAGAGTTTTAAAAAATACTTTGCCGCTTATTGTGACACAAAGCCTTTGGTCATTTAGAAATTTTATGAATTGTATTCAAAGGTTTGCCATCAGTATGAGCTTCTTCGGTCTGAGCATGAACGTGACGAATCTCTCTGGAGACATCTACCTCAACTTCTTCCTCTTCGTCCTGCTGGAAGTGTTCGCCTACATCCTGTGTTACTTCCTGATGGACAGACTGGGCAGGAAGAAACTCCTGTGTATGTTCCTGATCGCTACCGGATCAGCCTGTATTCTGACACTCGTTCCAGTGCTGATCGCAGAGACACGTATGTTATTTCTAACTAAACTATTAATTTGTGTAATACCATGCGTTCATCATTGTGATTTGTGTGCTTTCCTTGAGATCAATACAAAAAAGTCCATCAGTTTTTACAAAATTGAAGAAATGGTTCATCTTAGTATGTTTCAGTTCGTAAGAACTTTCAAGTGTTATTTTCAAAAATTAATGTAGTTATTGTTTAAACTACGTCTGTTACTGACTTACTCGAAAACTGTGAATTGATGGTACTCATGGTACGTTGTAAGTAAGTAACACAAAGGCTTCAAGAAAGTTATTGTTTGTCACAAGTTGGGCAACATATCAGCTATCATTGCGTCGAATGTTACATAGAACGTCCCATAGAGACTTGCAGGTTACACAGGGAAACCTTTCCCGACCCACAGCCAGTGAGTAAAATTGCAAGCAATATTGCTGGTTTGATTTTATATTCAAGGTCGAGTAGGAGTAGCATTGCTAATTAAGTTAACCTCAAATGATTCATTTTCCTTATGATGGTGCTTACTTATACTTCTGCCTCATTATGTTCATCGATCTAAATTATTTCGCATAGTAAAATAATATGCTGCGATGTTTTTTATGATCTGACTATATATATTTAGCAGCAAGCGTTCTTGTGACTACATTACAAATAGTGTAGAGAACATATCACAAAATAAAGTTAATATAATCAGTTTTGCCTGGATCAGATAATTGATAAGATAAGCTTTTTGGTTTCTGAACACTAAAGTGCTAAAATGGATAATCGCCGTCTTTCACCAGATATAACCACCTACTGTTTTGCTACAAACACTCTCCTAGTGTTGAAACCCAATTTCGATTAACTTATGCCAAAAATATCCTTGTCGCAAGAACTTTTGTTTTTGAGTATATCATTTATCATATTACAGCTGCGTATCTTAAGTTTTTTCACTTGCTTGTGTATCTTAGTGCAAATATCATGTAAATTGGGTTTCATTTTGATGTCCATAAAATAACTCACACCCACAAGGGACAACCAATTATCCATTAGTAAAATTATCATTCCGTATCCATATTTCGGGATCGTCTTGCCACTGGTACTGAATTTAGATATTTGGCCTGATTTAATAGACAGACGGGGTCATATTTGTGAAATTCAGATTTTCTTAAATTTAGATTTAAATATTCCATATAAGCAGTGTATAAAGAAAGAAATCAGAACAATTACATTGCATTAATGCAAAGGAACAAATATGACTTAGGTCTAAAGCTATTGATCACTAATGAAGGATTTTGTAGCGAAAAATACAAAATAGCGTTTTCGAAAATTTTCATCCCTGGTCATTTCAATGCCCTGCCAAATTTTTTACGATTATCTTAAAGGTACGACATACGAACTAAATGTTAACTTATGTCCTAAAATTCAACATCATCCGTTTCGCTTTCGCATTGGTAGGATGCCCCAAAGACATTCCAAATTAAAATTCCAACTTAAGATACGCAGCTGTATGGGTAATAACATATTAATAATGAACACATACAACGTTTCAGGAAATATATTCACTCCTTTCACCTGTTATCTCTTGTCATTGCAAATTTCTTCATAAGGTTTATTAACAGACTGTTGGAGATATAAAAATAGTGTGATATAAAGAAAATATTTTTCAATGAGCAAATCTAAGTGATACTGTTTCTCCTTACAGCTAACAAATGGGCAATAAACGTTCTTGCTATCATTGGAAACACGTTCGCCTCTGTCAACTTTGCTGTTGTCTACACTTTCACTTGTGAACTCAGTTCAACCACCACAAGGAGCTCCTGTATGGGTCTGGGCTCACTCTGCGCACGGCTTGGAAGTATGATTGCTCCTTTCATTGCAGACATTGTAAGTGAACTCACGTAATAGTGTTTATTATATAATTAGCAATGAAGTATAGGGTTATACAGTGAAAATATAATCCATATTTCAAGAAAAGCAGTAGAAAGTCATATTTTCACTGCAGTGAAAATATAATCCATATTTTCACTGCGGTGAGAAAAGTAGGACCGAACCTATTACCTCCCTTTAAAACACGATTATCTCCCTTTGAGGAAATCGAACGCTTGCCTCGCGTCATGGCGTCGGTTAGGATTGAAGAAAACCGGCTCTTTACGATGTTTTCGGTATGTAACTGTTAACACTTCGATATCGAAAAGCCACATATCTTGTTGGTGTAGTTCATTATTGTTCAATCTATCGCAAATTAAATTTACGAAGCGAGAAATCTGTCACACCGACATACTGTATGGCTTCACTCTCTGTATCTGTTCGCGTCAAAACTGACTTTCCAAAATACGTAAGGAGCCTTTGTTTCATCTGTTGATCTGATATCAATAAACATTCACAAATTACATGTTGTTCTAAAAACTACTTCCGATTGAATATCGAATTATTTCTATCGGACTATTTTTACCGAGAAAGGATAAATGGAGTTGCTAGACTGTCATTCATCACAACAGCGAAACTTTGCCTTTCCGACTGCGTTTCATTATCTTAAAATTATATAATAAATAGACTATGTCATTGTTTTTGCCGAATATCATTTCTATCGCATCTCGTGAAGTGAGAAAGTACGTGTCATTTTCACTCGTGGCTGCGCCACTCGTGAAAATATCACTTTCTCACTCCACTCGATGAGATAGAAATGATATTCGGCAAAAACAATGAAATAGTCTCTATTTATTTACCCACGCTAGGGTATAGTCATTCCTTGTCTTGTCAGTTATCGAAAAATCGTAAGGTTTATCTTTGCCCACCATTTAATCTCAACAATCCCTTTTACAATGTTTTTGGAATATCAATTTTTAGCTCATCAGGTCTGAAAGACCCGATGGGCTTATGGCATGGCATGGCGTCCGTCTGTCCGTTCGTCCGTCCGTAAACTTTTCACATTTTCATCTTCTTCTCCGAAACCAATGATTCTAGAGAGCTGAAATTTGATGTGCAGACTCCTTGGGGTCACAGGGGTCAAAACATATTTGAATCAAAAGTCTGATGAGCTACAGAGCCCATGGCTCTATTTTTTTCCATTAAAGCAACACGTTTTCGACATACTTCAATAAAAAGCTATCTCTAATCTTTTTGACGGAGCAATGACCCTTTAATCTGTGACTAACCTATAGGCACATGACAGGTCTGATGTTTCAAAAGGGACAAGTGTTTTCAGCAATTGTAACATCGGCCTAAGAGTAATTGAAAGGTCCGAAAGACGAGGTGTCAAAAAGGACTGTTAAGTGCAACCTAGCTCTTCAAATAGACTCAACTTTTTTACTGAATTTTACTGAAAGCTGAGATAATTATCTATGCCATGATATATGGAAAGACCCCATTGAATTTGGTTACAGAAAGATTATCACAATGAAATCACATACTTTCGAGTTTGGTTGCAGTCCTTTATAGGCAACTGCAACCAAATTATTTTTTCAAGAAAATACACAGAAGAGCCGTGGCTTGAGGAAATTTGGTTGCAGATGGAATATATGATGATTTGACAAATGTTGAAAACTTACACCTGGCTTTTTAGTTACATGTCAATGATACATCAGCAAATTACCGATCGCTAAGTTAGTTCTAACGAGCCCGGTTTTCGATCATGTGACATGTTTTGAAGTCGTCTCTGACATTATGGATAGAAATATTTCACTGACCTTTAATATTTAAACAATATCTATCATAAAGCCTGTCATGGTAGGTACTTTTGACATTCTTTGACCAAATCCATCCCTAAATTACATTTATGTGTACAACGTGCTCCCGTAGCGAATTCGAATTGTCATATCTCAAAAAGATTCTCATTGGCTGTCACAAATCACTTTCATTGCAAAATGATTTTTGGTAGAAAATAAACATCAATAAGTATGGTTAACAAATAGTTTATATCCAAAAACAGAACAAAATCAAATATAAATCAATAGATAGGAAATTTGAAAAATTATTGAAAATGTATGAGACTGAATCAACCAATTATAGGACACGTTATATACCGCATTACATCACAGACAGTGCTAGAGGGAACGTGTCAAAATGGAACTGTTGATTTGTTTTTCTTTTCACGTCAAAAAAAGTAAATTGTAAAATTCTTGCAACCAAACTTGTCTCTTTGCTATTCATCAAGCATCTAAAATCTCTGCAACCAAATTAGTGTTTGTCAAGACCCGAAAAAGCATGGATAATTGCTAGAACTAATTTGGTTGCAGTTGCCTATAGGGACTGCTACCAAAACCGAAAATAACTCGATTTCATTGTGTTTATTCGTTCTGCAACCGAACTCAAGCTTTCAATGAAATAGATGATTTATAGTAAATTATTTAGCTGCAAGAATATCTCTCTTTCAATCATATCAAGGAAAAATAGGCATTTTATTCATGTTTGAGATTCTGACCATTCTATTACTCTTAGGCCGTAATATCTAGTTGATTGAAATGTTTTAGTGAGTACGCCAAAAGCAATATCCGAAAATTATGTTTGCGAGTCTACAATTGAATTTGATGTGATTGATCGAATGCTCTAATTTGGACAACTTTCTAAACAAACTATTTCAATTAGACTGAAATTTTGGTTGAAGGGAACACCTGGTGATATCTTTCCTTGAGCTCAAAAACCAATTCTTGAATTTGATTTTAAGAGTTATTGCCCTTTAGTCTTTGTTCGAACTTTTCGCATTGAAAGCACTAGAGTGTTGCACGTTGAGACATTTCTGATGTGAGCAGAATGCTTATAGTTGGAAAACTATTTAGAAGTTATCCTTTTCTTACTAATGGGTCTTTGGGATAAAACAGATATTATGTGTTTTTTCTGTTTTAAAGGGGCAGTAGCACGTTTTTTGATAATTTTATATTTTAGAGTTTTCATTGATAATTGGAAGTTAACACTCAATGTATTATTTGGACATTGTCAAAAATCTCATTACACAAGCCAATCATCAATAGTCAGGTGACAAAGTGTGAAGATTGACATAAAATCCATTGGCGGCCATTTTGTGTGAACACCTTTAATTTATTCTGTGAAATAAAAAGCAATCGCATGGCTAAACTTTATGTTGTATATTTGAATTATTACTGCGACATTTGGTTTAAAGACATTGTCTTTCAATTGGAACCATTAAGTTTCAATTTCCTGACATCAGCTTCTAATCCCCCTAAAACGTGCTACAGCCCCTTTAATTGCCAGTCACAGTAGAGATTTGGACAAACAACGTGTTAGTCAAGGCTAAGATTCTTAGATAAAATCTGATTTTTTTACATTCGTTGTCATGACTTTTATGTCAAAAGTTATATTTACCAAATTTGATGTTGTTGGTAAGAATTATTTCTTACACCATTGGAAACTTAAAACTTATGCCTTCCAAATAAATTTTCAGACTTTATACGTCAGTGGAAGATTTGGCCAGATTCTGCCAATGCTGATAATTGGGACTATTGTAGTAATTGCAGGACTTCTCACCTTACTTCTCCCAGAAACTCTCAACCAACGACTTCCAGAAACTATCAAGGAAGCAGAGGCACTTGGAACGTACGTTTATGTTTATACTTATTACATATATTGGCTAAAATTCGATTGTGTCAAAAACGGAAAACGATTTACATGTTTGTGTATCAATATATTGTTAACTTAAGTAATCTTAAGAGTGATTAAAAAAACTTCCTTTAAAGAAAGTTGACAAGTATGCTGATATATCCCTAATATTACGTTTTGAGCAAGAATAATACAACTGATATTCAAGAAGCCTTTTTAATCAAAAATTAACTTCCAATCTTTTAAAAAAATTGCACTTGTTGCACTTACTTGTAGCGCTTTGAATGGGCTCAAATTTCAGCGCTTTGCAAATAATCATATAATATATTATTAAAAATGGGCTTTTTCAATTTTGGTTAATAGCATTTTGCTCTATGTGCATGTTTCTGTTTCAGCAAAGCCTACAGGAAAGATGAAGCTGAGAATACAGAAGAAGTGATACCATTTGAGGACTCTAAGAAACTCTAATAAAAATATCTGATAAATCCAAAAAGTGTTGAATAAAATCTAAATCATAAGAAATTGAATATTTCTAAATTATTTCGCCTTTTATTTTTGCCTTTAATCTATAAAATCATATATTGAAGAAAGTAACTGTACAATTCAAGAAAGCAGATTTAGATTTTTTGAAATCATCAAGAAACGGTTGCATGTTTTGAAAATCTCGCAGAAATTTGGGAATTGGAGAATTAATTAAGATTTCATTTGTATTAAGATATGAATTAAGAATTAAGATTTCATTTGTAATTCAAATCAGTATAATATATTAAGAGATTCAGTCCGATAAAACTTGGCCTTTGTTTAAATAGTGACTAATCGGAAACGCTGGCCGATTTTGAATAAAACTTTCTTTGGTGTTATCATGAATCCAATTCCCAAGCAACCTTATATCTGTTACATGATGTTCAATGTGATATTTATAGATAAGACAAGATACGATAATGGCTATATTATTCCAAGGGCAAAATTGCTTTACATCTTCTAAAGTTATCGAGTATAAAATACACAAACAAAAATAACAAAGCTGATATTCACAATACTTTGATAACAAGTTATCATGAATAGAAATGGTATAATTTGAAGATAATTATAAACATGAATACTATCAATTTTAGTAACATTTTATCTTGAAAGATACTTTACAATTGGGGAAATTTGCTTAAAATGATTAGCGAGACCTGTTGGTTCAACAAGTAGGCTTGTACAGCTTGCGTACATACGGAATTGGAAAGTATTCTGGCTGAAGAACGAGTTTGTGTTAGATCACAAACATTTTATAAGTTTTCAAAGGTTACTACATGTACCTGTAGTAACTGCCGATACAAGGAACAGGAAGTTCAATAATATTTGCATCTTCCCACAGCAATACGAAAAGGTATAGAGTTAAACTGATACTTTCGCCCGTGACGTTGTGAAGATGCTGTAAAGTAGCCAAATGAAACTTTTTCCTGATATCCCTTTACAAAATAAACGCCATCGTGAAGCCATTCTCTCCCCACAGAGGCAGATCAAGTCATGAAATCTTGATACAGCCTCTGTTATATTATGCCGAAATCCCTGGGTTCTGGCAGTTTCCCCATGGAGGAAAACAATTGCATCACAATCCATTGGAATTTCTTTAGCAAATGACAACGCTTCTCGCATGGAAGGGGTGGTTCATATCACAATACTTTTGCCATCATTTGGTATCCAAAATGATGGTTTTAGAACAGCATCGTTGATTGCACAACTAACTTTGATTGCCTTCAATCAGGCATCTCCCCATCCTCG
This sequence comes from Steromphala cineraria, assembly GCA_916613615.1. Lineage (NCBI taxonomy): Eukaryota > Metazoa > Mollusca > Gastropoda > Trochida > Trochidae > Steromphala > Steromphala cineraria. Next base: position 61,241,959 of record OU744725.1, on the reverse strand, counting down.
ATAATCCAGCGCTATAGTTCCGATAAATGTAGTGTAGATTTATCGGAACGAAAGCGCTGGGTTATCGAGGATGGCATCTCCCATTCTATCCCACAAAGTCGGCGTAATATGACAGAGGCTGTATCAACGTTTCATGACTTGATCTGCCTCTGTGGGGAGAGAATGTCGTGAAGCATAACTAGAAACACTATGGAAGCGCACATGGTGTGGTACTAATAAGGGTAGTATAATCAGCTAGCAAAACGGAGGGTACATCAATGCCATACATGCGAATACAATTATTATTTTCTTAGCATTCTGACATATAGGTATATTTAGACACAATTAAGATAGGTAATAAAGCAATTTATTTAATCTATGCTTTTAAGAAAACATTTGGATATTTGTCATCCCATGATCACACGGGGTAATCAATCATCCATTTCTCTGAGTAATCAGCCTTTTCTCTTGGCGACAACTGCTTTTCTCTCTCCAAAATCCAATATGGAGGCTAATTCTGACACAAAATCGGCTTCGAAAATACAGTAAGTGATCTTCTTTTATCAACACGTATACTTTATCAAGTAGCGGGAAGGAATATCAATATTTGGGGATAGTTGTCCTTCCAATAGGATTTATTTTTCATATTCATAATCGCTGCACATGGTGAACCGGCTCCCCGCTTCGTGTCAAATTTCACTCAGTTTTCGTACATTAACCACAGTTTGAGGCTGTTGATGCATGTCGATGTTTCCATTTAGGTCTTAATGTTATAGAAAACAGCTTAAATTGGATGTATTAGTTTTTAGTTGCTTGTAATATCCCAAATTCAAAACGCAAAATACAACGCCTTTTCTCTCAATGTGACAACGTCTTATTCTCTTTACACTAAATGTTAACATTCAAACAATATATTTCATACTATAAAGGAGGACTATTCATACTATAAAACAATTATACAGATTATGTGATTTTAATTTTAGGGATGCCGTGTTAGTTTATCTTTAATTGATATTAGTAGTGTCAAATCGTCAAGTCATCCAGATGCAAAATGCGGAATTTTGTAAGTAACATCACCTTCCTGTTTATATCATTGCTATCAAAATATTTATAAGGAAGTTTTTTTCAAGGACAATATGCCTTGCGTTTCATAGTCATATGGTCACACTATGGTTGATGACAGTGGCGGATCAAGGACCCCCTGAACCCTACCCCCCCCCCCCCCCCCCCCCCCCCCCCCCTCTTTGATCCGCCACTGAAGACATTTTACATCGCTCAGAACTTCGTTATAACACATGCCCGCAAGTGACGCTTGCAATACTCGACGGAATCATGGGTTGTCTCCCTTTGACTGTTAAAGGCTCCGACTTTATGATCGTATCCTTTTATTGAATTTGTTCTGATAAAACAACCAGGTCCATAAAAAGATGTCATGCATTTCAGGTATATTTTTGATCACACAATTAATATTACAATTACATGACAACTTTTATATGCTAGAACTTATTTTTTTTATAAATTACGATACAAATTATGCTTATTTGTGTCTCAATTGCGCCATGTTGCATTGAATGTATTCAACGTTTTTTTAAATTCCATATGTTGTTCAAATAATGCCAAATATTAAAGACCAGACCTGTGTCTATTGTTATATATATCGTAAAATTGTACCTACTTTTAGTAAATATACTTTAAGTTTGGAGAAAAAATATAAAGTCATATCAAACAATATAATAAACATATAAATGGTATGAGTCTTTCTTTGTACATAAACTTGTCTGTCTCTGTCGTCTTGGTACCATGTTTGTATACATTTGTATTGTTTTTACATTTTGTATCACCAATGTGGCGTTCTCATTTGTACTGTAGGTTTCTTCTCCATGCAGTTGTGAAGGAGGATTTTAAGTCCGCTTCTAAAGATGTGGCACAGCGTTAGGAATGAATTATTATAGAGCATTGCATCCAATTTTTCAACGTATGTAAAAATAATAAAAAACATCAATAGCTTTGTGTTGCGATCCTCAATTAATCATGACGTAACCGTTGGATTCTGTAATTGTAAAATAGCGATTTTGAAAGCTGCCTATAATTATGATTTTATTGACACTGTACAAGGTGATGTGACGTGTTTGTTTTGGCTGCAATTTTCTAAACAAATCATGATTTATCCTCATAAGTGCAACTCGTCCTATCTGTTGTGTCTTGAACTTGACAGAACTAAAGAAATGAACTGAATATATTTGGTAGGTTAACATTTCCTTCTGATCATATGACTTTGTCATCGTTAAAAAAAGGCATGTTGTAATCATTTCTATTTAATAATCATTAACTAACAAGAACGGTAAGATATTGTTTTAGTCTGGAAGATTTTACAAAAGTCATTCACTGACCGACTGGGAATCAATCAGTCTGATTCTTCGTCGTTTGAACTGTGGCTGGTCTTTGTGACTTGTTATGGTACAGTTCATGTTGATAGTTACATTACCCAGTATCCGGGCCCATGGAAGCAAGGAACTTGTGGACCACGCCGTGATGGAGCCATCTTCCTACGCAGAGCCTAAAAGGCCAGTTTCCAAGTTTGGAAACTGGCCTTTTAGGCTCTGCGTAGGAAGATGTGATGGAGCAAGATAAACTTGTCCTGTGAGAAACTTTTGGTTTGGGGTTGTTGATGGAACTAAGTGTTTTTTCCTTCATTTAAGTTGTCCTGTTCAGTGAGGTCGGGATCATCGGCCTTGGTGTTGTCAGGTCTGGTATTACCCATAAGAACACGAGAGTACGGACAGCATTGATGACATTTCTCTTTGATGATCCATGATGCAACTGTAAGCATGTATCAGCTTATCTGGCCCGAGGCCCGATGGGCTTATGGCATGGCATGGCGTCCGGCGTCCGTCCGTCCATCCGTAAACTTTGTGGAATTTTGACTCAGAACCATAAGGCCTTGAAAGCTGAAAGTTTGTGTACAGACTCCTTGGCTAGTGAGGATTAATAATTGTAGATTTTGTGACCTTGTGGCCCCTACTAGGGGGGGGGGGGGGGGGGGGGGGGGGGTGGGGGACCACATTGGCCACACCCTAAAGCAAAATCAAATGTAAAGCCTGATGAGCTACAGAGCCAATGACTCTATTTTTGAGTTGGCAGACCTGTGACCAGCTACCTGCATTATCTGTGTCGGGCGATACCAAGAAGCAGATTTGTCAGGGCGTTATGGCGGGCTGTTATTATTTATTCTGTCACATAGCGATCAAATTCCCAATTTTGTTCTTACCCATGTTTTGACGACTGTGCCATTCATACATAGAAAGGTAAAAATCTCGTTTAATGTTCAGATCCTGTACTCCTTGAATGCCGTTCTACACCGGGTGCTGTCTGTAAGTTATAAAATGATTAGACCTAAATCAAACATTACAAATTTGAATGATGAGGCTGATCGTTAAAATTTGCATACAAAAATAAACTGAATTCGTCTAAAAAATCCACACAAAATATATCTTTACTAAGTTGGGCCTTCTTCATATAAATTACCGATTCCCTCCCTTGTCAGCGTTTTAGATTTTCTCTCCTTATTCACCTTCCCATTCACTTTCATCGCTTTTCTCTTGGCGGATAAGACGTGTCTCGAGTGTTTGAAATCATCATCCGTCTCTCCCCACAGAGCTTGATCAGATGTTGATCTTACCTCTGTTCGAATTAGACCAAATCCATGGTTTCTGGCAGTTTCATCTGACGGAACAAGATGCACCACAATCCATTTGAATTGTTTTAGCAAATGGCAACACTTCTCACATTGAAAGGGTGGTTCATATCAAAATGCCTTTACCATGATTAAGTAGACAAATGATGATTTTAGGACAGCTTCGCTAACTTCGTTACATCCAATCATTCGATTCTTGCTCACAAACTTATAATGGTTATAGATCAACAATTCATGATATTATTTAAAATTTTTGCCTCCTTTCTGGGAGAATGGTTATAGTATTGATGCTGTGTGTATATATGACAGACCGCGCTATGCTTGACTGGTATGTTAAAAATGTGTCGGTTTCTTATTTAGATACACCATCTGATTTCCTGACATTCAAGAAGAATCTTGCAAGTAGCATGTTGAATTTGGTTACATCCAAATTGTTCGAGTCCCGTCTCTCATCAACATACGCTAGATATTTCCTGAACAAATTCAATTGTGGTTTTCGTATTTCGGTATCTCATACTTTCAACAGATCCTGCAGTGTCATCTATTTCATTGGCACGATTGGAAATATTCTCAACAATCCCATCAAACTGAATGATTCTTTCCGCAGCCCCTTTTCGCCGTGAACAGCAATTTTGATGACGCTAGCAGACGTTAAAAAAGGAGATAACTCTAACAAAAGGTTCCCCCGGGCTGACATTGATATGGATTTGCGGACCGGGCTGACATTGATATGGATTTGCGGACCGGGCAGCGAATTGGATGCTGTGTCCTTTCCTCTATATCACATTTGCAAATTGCCTAAAATAAGATAAGATAAGATAAATCGTTATTGTCTGTAAATTATTTTGTGTTACATTTAAGTCAGCATGAAATTCACAATTATATACACAATATTCTTAATAAGTAAATAAATAAAAGTTTCATATTACCGTAACAGAAATCAAGCGTCTTGGAATGACGGGTTGCACAGTTCACATACTGTCCATAGTGCGGCAATGAGGATTTCAAAGAGCAGCCATTAAAATCACCTAGAATTAGTTTAGGCATATCCGGGGAAATGTTTTCTAACTTGTCGACATGTTTTTGAATAACTTCGGCAGCATTCTGATTGTTTGCACTTGGCGGTATGTATACAAGAGTTATGAAAAATAGTCCAAATTCACGTGGAAGATAGAATGGCCTCGGAGAAACAGATAAAAGTTCAATATTAGTAGAACTGATGCGTTCACGCTGCGTTATGTTATTGCACCATCTCTTGTTTATATATATACAGACACCTCCGCCGACAGATTTTCCAGTAGTGTTAACGTCCCATTCCGACCGAAGCGGCAGTCCAAAATCAGCGAGTGAAAGATAAGATAAGATAATGGCTTTATCATTAGACAGTTATCATCAGTTGAAGAATTTGACCAGGTCTCAGTGAAACAAAGCTTACAACTTTCCTTATATTCAAACATATACTTTACACATGAGTCAAGTTCATTCATTTTGAATCTTAGAGAACGAACATTGGCAAGAAAGATCGTTGGAAGCAGCGGTGTGTCAGGTCAACTTCGAATACGTCTCCTGACACTTCCTCTCTTACCTCGTTTCCGGACTTTCTTTGTATCCTCAGAATTATTAGTTTTCGATTTACACATTCCGGCGGTAAGTCCAAGTTAATGGCATCAATGGCAGCAAAGTTCCTGAGAGCGAGGAGATCATGACGTTCATTGCGAGCGAATCGGCCATCTTGGTAGTCACTGTAACGGTTTGCGGGTTGACCGCTGTTTACCGTTACGCATTGGAACCGCTTACGTTTTGAATGAAAAGTTCAACTTTGGCTATTGCTTATCGCTGCAGCTGATATTGTAAGATTGTGATTATTCCACAGATGAGAGAGAAAGAATATCCTGCCTCCGCTAAACATTTCGACGTGTATCGAGTAAGGAATGGCAAAGTATATCCAGAGCAACTTCATCCCATGTTTGACAACGTCAATGGAGCAAAGTGTATAGGCATGTATTGCAGCTGCAGGAGGTCATACGCGACCTTGGGACTGAAATTATTATTTAAGTGAGTGAGTTGGGGTTTAAAGTGTTTCAGCATTTTTTCTGCTATTTAACAGGTGTATTAACAAGTACAGACATATTGTATTCTAACCGTAAACGTGTTTGACGTTTGATTAATTCTTCACATTTGAAGTTCATTCCAGTATTGTGTAAAATTATAATGTGATCAGCAATATGATTATATAAACCAAGTTTCAACTAAATATCTAGCTTTTCAAAGTTTAATTTTAATTTTGTCATATAATATATTTTATAAGCGAGTGTGTGTTTTGGCCTTGGAACCTAATATATATGATCTTATTAGGAATAACGATAAACTATATAACAAAATGATATATGTCTGTCTTTGTATATCTATTCATAACAAAACTTCTCGTATCCTCACAATATAGTATATTAACGGTATAATTCAGTCTAAGTAAACCTAGTTTCAATTATGCTCGCTACACCTGAATAATTGAGTGTAGCGAGTATTATTAAGGCTAGGTTTACTAAGAATGTATACAATTTAAATTTCATGTTCGTTGATATTGGTCGTTTGGTCAATGCTTTTAGGGAAACTTAAATTTGTTTCAAACAATAATGCAATAATGGAATTTTCGATATAATCTATGTTCATAACATTTGTGCGTTTGACCGTTCGGATTATCAATATCTTCATATGAATACCTTTTTTTCTTAGTATTAAAATACACGAAAATAGTAGGTAAATTGAATCAAAATTTCCCGTTTTATTATTTTCCTTTACAAGTGTCATGCTCCGTAAGGGTAGCAGCGTTAGATTGGAGTGGTTCAATGTTATTTTGTCAAGAACTTAAAGGCACTTATCGATCGGCTTTGTTCCGCCATCTTTAAATGATAGCATTGCGAGAAAACAAATGTGCTGTATTATACTAATTCATGAACAAAATTAAGAAATAACTACTTGATTGATAGAAGAGGGGCATATGTACAAATTATTCATAATAAAAGTTATCAGTTACGACATCAAATTGTCGTATATGCATTCCACGATCGTGGCTTCGATTATTCATTTCACGATGTTTTTATTTTTTTAGCAATACACTTTATTCTTTGTTCCACCACTGGACTCATTACCTTATCGTGGTGTGGTGGTTTGTGTGTTTCTGTGACCCTGAGAGCTATGCCAGCTGGAGCTTCCATGCTCCTAGTAGGGTCACCCAAGCTGGACAGGTCGACGGGTAGAAGCCAGACAAAATGTGAGTCCTTCTAAAACCTGCTTTCTATCTCTTACTATGCCTTTCTTTCTGTCTTTTCCCTCATCCTGTCGATCCCTTTCTCTCTGATCTGTCTACTCTCTTTTGTATGGCAACATCCACGTGTTTAATAACTGAAATATTGTTCAAAACACGTTAAACACCAACTCACTCACTCACTCACTCACTTATTCTTTGTTAAACTGTTAAATCTTTAACAACAACTGAAATGATAACCTAACAAACATTTGTGAAATTAAAGATGCTGTATCATACTTGCAAGCAATTCAGGATAAAACTTAGCTACTGAGAAATGAAATACATCACTTTGTAGAACAATCTTTCGTCGAAATTTTGATATCATATTTAGATTGTTTAATCAACAATAACATACTTATTTCGACGCTTCAAGCACAGTACCCCTCGTAGAAAAGGCATGTCATTTAACGAACCCGCTTTCGGTGACGTAATCATTATGCTTGTAGGATTTACACCGTGTCTCAACTACCGTAATTGCGTTCGATGGGTATCATCTTTGACAGCAATGAATACCTCATTCGGAGAAAAAGAATATAAAATCTAATCGAGCGCGACAAAGACGGTTTTCAAGCGTACATTTAGAAACCAGAAGTTGTGAAATGGCCACACTTGATTCGCCCTTATGTCGACTGCCGTTTCGGTATTTTTTTGGTAAATTATCTCCTATTTGATGAATTTTGGTCCGATTTTCTCAAGGTTGGTCGCAAAAGTTTTCTAAAAATACAACGTATACATTAAAAATGCTTTAAAAAGTATTGCAAGTATGATATAGCATCTTTAAGTGTGAAATTACCATGTAAAAATCATATATAATTGTAAACAGGAAAGTCCTCCTGAATGTCGTTTCCACAAAAATACCCCGCTCGAATGGTTCCTTTAAAATATGACCACAAAATTCATTCCAGAATTCATTTCAGTACACATTTTAGTGATTGTATCATATGTATATTGTCGCTGAGCGATTGGATGTACTACACATGTGAGACGTTAATGAAATATTCTGTCTGTCTGCCCGTCTGTCTTCCAGATATTAGTAATCACTTCACTTTATTCAGAATTGAGGCCATGTGGCCAAGAGTACAATAGATATCATACATATAAATGATATGGTGTGTAGAGTATATGATATACAGTATTAACGTATGCTAAGCTTTAGACATAAACATATCTTTTTGTATTTTGTACCCTCATAAGAGCTTGGAATTAAACAGTAGAAAGAGGGCTGGAATAAATTCAGATCTGTATCGTTTATAAAATGGATATATAGGCAAAAGACGATATTCATCTTCACAAAGTCCCAAATCACCTTTTTTATAGACCAGTTACAGGAACAATTGCTTTTGAAAAACGTTATGTTTGTATATTAAAGTTAAGTGATTGACATCGAAATTTAATTAACATTCGCATTAAGTCTTTGCTTATTGCACCACTAGAAATATATTAGTCATTAATGTATAGGAGATGTCCTTCTCAATCAAATATATTAACTTTCTTTAAAGGGGCAGTAGCACGTTTTAGATAGAATATAATGTGATGTCAGGAAAGGGAAAATTAATTGTTCCGATTGAAAGACAACGTATTTAAACTATACATGGAGCAGTAATAATTCAAATACTTAAACGTAAAGTTTAACCATACGATTCCTTTTTCTTACACAAAATGAATTAAAGGTGTTCACACAAAATGGCCGGCAAAGTGTTTTATGTGAATCTTCATACTTTGTCCTCTGACTATGGATGATTGGCTTGAGTAATGAGATTTTTGACACTGTCAAAATAATACATTAAGTATAAACTTCAGGGGAAAATTTTAAATGTTAATTATCAAAAAGCGTGCTACTGCACCTTTGAAAGGTTATATGGCCAATATGTTTAGTGGATAAAGCATTGTAAATCAACCACTCGTTACTCAAAACTGAAAAAACTGTTTTAAAGCATAAACTATATTCTTCTCCTTCATTGGTTTTAAAACCTGACAAGAAAAAAATAAGAATTTATCATAAGATTGGCATTCAATACATAACATGTTGACATTTTGATCGAGTCGTTCGTCTCTTGTTTATATATGTACATTTAGATTTTTGAAATTGAAAAAAAATCGTGAACAGAAAACATTACAATTGTAAATCATATTGCTTTTATTCAGTAGCACATGGCTGTGGTGATATTATGCACCTAGAGAATATACTGGTGTCTACTCGGAGGTGTAGATTTCATTGTGGAGCCCCTTTAATTAAAACAAATGTTGAGTAATAATTATTCATCATATGTAAAATGTTTGAAATATATGGAATTGTGATTGTTTTATGTTCATAAGTTGGATTTATAAAGTTCATCAGGGGCTGAGCGCACATATTTTGGTTGTCACTCAACCTTTTCGTCTTTACTCGTATTCCCTTATCTTTCAGTCGTTGCTCATAGATTCTGAACATTCATATCTAAAAACATGTATTCCTGCTTGTTGTTTTTATCTATAAAAACAACACTAAAATAAATATTGCCCACCATCCGGCAATATTCAAATCGGAACACTTCGATTTATAGCTTTCAGTCATTGCTTAAATGTAAAAGAAAAATGATAACAACATACTTACCATCTTACTTCACTTATCAATACAAACAACAAAAAACATACACCTCCGAAGCATATTCCAATAGAAAATCTACTTCTACATAACCACCGTTCGATCCTCCATCAACTAAAATCCTCCTATGAAATTACCTACACCCTTTTTTAATACCATGTAAGCTTTCGAATAATAACTTTGCACTTCAATCTTCACTCATGAAAGTATATAGAGGCAAGAAATACAAACATGAGATACGCATGCAATGTTGATAGGCAAAGTCTCAGTCTCCGAACTGATGAAACTTTAGTCATTGCTGACGATTGTAGTATATACTATATTTTAAAAGGTGTAGCGATTCCCTACTATAAAAAACGGCACACCATTTTCAAAAAGACGCTTAGGCCGGATTTACATTACGTCCGATAAATTCTATGTATTTATTATGTATGTATTATGTATGCATATATGTTAATTGTTATCTTTGCGTGTGTATGTTTGTTTGTATGCTACGGGGTGGGGGAAATACCTCTTCCGATTTGAAAATATAACAGGCACCATTTTGTTCGCAACGTAAAGCAACGCATTGGAAAAACGGACAACTCAATGAAAATAACTTGTTGCGGTCTTATGCGATTTTTTAACGCATCGCATTCGCAAAACGGACGTAGTGTAAACCCCGCCTTAGCTCACAAATTAGGTGCTCATCGGAACAAAGGATTATGTTGATATCTACGGAAGGTCACTATAAGCACCATTAAAGGGGCAGTAGCACGGTTTTTGATATATGTTTTTTTAAATAATTCACTTAAATTTGTAAGTAAATGCTAAAGGTATTATATTGACAGTGTCAACAATCTCATTACACAAGCCAATCACCCATAGTCAGAGGACAAAATTTGAGGATTCATATAAAATCCATTAGCGGCCATTTTTTGTGAACACCTTTATTCATTTTGTGTGAGAAAAAGGAATCGCGTGGCTAAACTTTACGTTATATATTTGAATTATTACCGCTTCATTTAGTTAAAATACATTTTCTTTCAATTGGAACCGTTAATTTTAATTTTCCAGACATCGCCTTATATTCCCCCGAAAAACGTGCTACTGCCCCTTTAAGGCGTCTCGATGAGAAGAGTGTCCTGCAGTTTCGTACTCGTAAGTTTCCACGTTTCATATTTGTTCATCATCAAAATAAGAATGTTAATGAGGCAGATAGAGTTGTCTAACAAAATGACGACGGCTTAAAAAAGAGAATATCGAATTATAAAATACCAGCACGAAGGTTTCATTGATTATTAATTAGCATGTAATCACATCGAGTGCTGATGTGACTACAAAATAGTTTTTTCGCAATGTTGGTATACATATCTTCATTTTACATGAATGTCGTGGTTATACGTTACATACATCAGATTCTCGTGTAAAACCTGTTTTTCAATGATTGTCGTGAAAAACTATGGTCGATGGATAAGGGTCAGTTTATGTTAAAGGGGCAGTAGCACGTTTTTTGATAATTTTATATCTTTAATTTTCCACTGATAATTGTAAGGTATTACTAAATGTATTATTTTGACAGTGTCAAAAATCTCAATACACAAGCCAATCATCCATAGTCAGAGGACAAAGTATGAATATTCACATAAAATCCATTTGCGGCCATTTTGTGTGAACACCTTTATTTCATTTTGTGTAAGAAAAAGGAATCACATGGCTAAAATTTACGTTATAAATATTTTCTTAACATCACCTTATATTCCCCCTAAAAACGTGCTACTGTCCCTTTAAAGTGTTTGTTTCAGATGTTACCTTATATGAAGGTACATCTTCCTAAAAAGCCGAACTGTCATTTTATGCCTTGCTGCTGACTCTTTACTTTTCTGTGCTGCTATAGTAACGTTCATACCCTGAGACAGGATATAATGCTTGTCAGGACTGTACAGGAGGCAAGGGAGGTAACTCGCACATGGCAAACCTTTGAATATTTCCTCTTTTATTTTGTTCAAGCTCTGTAAAATTTGCATTTGCATTGCTTGATTTTTAGAATATTGAAGTCATAATCATCGTCTGAAATACCTTTGCAAATCAAAGATAAACAATCTTATGGCAACATGGAGTGTTAAGACGAAGGTCTTGAAAACCTATAATAAGTATTGATGTCTCCATTCTTATTTTACTTTGAATTGACGCAAAATGAAATGGTGATAGAGAAACATTTATAAAAGAAAATCAAAAACCCATGATCATCAGTTTTTATAAAAAAATTGAGTTTAAATACCCAAAAGCCATGAACCCTTATACGCGAGACAAGAATCTTCATCTCTTCCTTTGCAAACATGCTTCGACAGAGGGTCGAGTTTCACCTTGATCAAACTCCACGCTTCGCCAAAACCCTGCTAATCCGATGTCCCTCCTGTTTTGGGGACAATATGTCGTTTGAAGGAAGCGAATATCACATACACCCTTAATACCCGTAATTGGTCAACTCGGATCAGTTGCGTCGATTAATGACCCGATTATATCGCAGTCAAATTGAAAGCACGTGCCCCGCGAGACTTGGCGAGACTTGGAGTAAGCAGAGCCAGCCGGCCGCAGTCACGTATCCGAGTTCAACTACACCACGTTGCTTCGGGAGGGAATCATCCGGGTATCCCAGGCCCCAACACTATTGTGATTTGATTCTTTGATCGTGTTTAAGCCAAAATATGGCCACGCCACCCGCGGTTCTTTAAGCATCGCCTTTCTGAGTTCCTATCCTTTACAAGGGGTTGAGGGTTTTGATATATGTACTATGGGATCTTGCGTTGTGGCCGAGTCGCCAACTGGCGACGTTTGTGATTTAATCTAAACAGTATCGGCAATATGACCATAATCAAATATTGTTTGTCATATTGTATATCATTGTGTAAACTATATACTTCCTCTACGTTTGAAGACCAATTCACATTGATGGGGTAATCTACAATTCCTTACCTAAGCTGTCCAGCCATGAGAGTTTACTGAAACGGAAGTTCGAAATAACCTTTCCAAAAAATATGCGTTATGTTTATCAAAACGGGCTTCAAGTGTAAACTGTGACGATTTGAAAAAAGGTCGAAACTTACTTTTTTGTAGCGACAACTCGTTAGCGGGACAATAAATTCTTTAATATTTATTTTTTTCCTCAAATTTGAATTATATCTGAAAATTTATAAATAATGATTGAATTAAAACCCGAACGAATTCATAAAGTTTTTTCTTGAAAATATTGGTTTCTTATGGAAAAATGCGACCCTACGTAATATTCCCGATATTTATTTTTAATATTTTGATATATCTTAACACTTTATATATTTGTTTTATTCTTTAACGCTTTTTCTAGTACAGCCGAAATTTCACAATAACCTTTCACTGATGGAAAAGAGTGTTCATTGTGGTGTTTAATCTGAATCTACACGTAGAATGTTCCAAAATTTACTCTCAGAAGAAAAGTGATTTAACAGGACGAGATAAAATATATGTTCCGTAAATAAAAATACGTCTAAAAGGAAAAAAAACGTTATATTAATGGAAATTTATACAGCTAAATATTCAAACGTTTATTCTTCAGAGTGTTTTTAACCACAATACGGTCCTTTGGGTATTTCTGTGACTGCCTTTATTTGACATTCATTTGTCATCTCAACGATGATTTCTGCTTGTGTTTGCTCCAAATCACATTGGATAGAGGACCTAGGTTAAAGGCCATCCTGTAAAATTAGCAAATTCCGATTTTGTCGCAATATGTCCACAAATTGTATTACAATATCAGCTTACATTGCTCGTGAGAAAGCCCTGTCGATGCCCGTAATAGCATTAGCTGACCCGGAGAGCTCATCACCCGCAAGCTTTTCATATTTATGATCTCCAAATACTCGTTTATCGCCCCAAATTTGAGCGATCACTTTCGTCATCAGTTATGATTTTCGCTTTTTGCCCATCCCAGCGCTTCGTCCAGCCTCACCCCCGAGACTGTAGGGGTGGGGGTCAGCTTCTACCCACAAGGTAGAGAGGATCTGGTTTCAGCTGCGGACCACTGCGAATAAGTGGAATGGGAAGTCGTGTTTACAGGACGTGCAGAAATTAGGGAGGAGACGGACTTTTCCCCTTGTCGCTAATTAAGCGCTGTCTTGGTAGGGCACGTAGTTTGAGTAACGCTATCCCCCACGTTCGACTGTTTCTAATTGCAGAGTCTCGGAGGGACGGGTGACGGTGCAAGGAGCGAGCGTCAATGAACTGGTGCCACGGCTATGCGTGTGCCTCGAGTATATTGCATTAATTTCATTATTACGGTCGCTCCCGAAAAATTACTGTCATACAATGGGAAAAGATCGACTCTTGAAACAGCGTCTTGGCAGGTTACAATGCATATCAGAGCGTTAACCAGCAATCCCCCTTCACCTCTAACTCTTTTAGCCCCCTCTGTGGCTCCATTCGGCTATACACGACTGTACAAAATGACAGAAATATTATGGGTGAAAGAAGTTTAACAACCAAGCTTTGATGTTGCTAGGTTTAGGACTCATCCCCGTCTGCGTGTAAGGAATATCGTGTACATTCCCACTCGTAAGTCCACATCAACTCTAAAATTCTACTTCCAATCCTTTGAAGAGTATTACGAGATGTTTTCAAGCAAAGGCTATTTTGCATTTGGCTTTGGAAAAATGACGAGTTGACGCTGTAAGTAGCCGCCACATCAAGCGAGACTTAGATATTCAAGCGTGCAGTCTGTACTATGTGTCTTCTTTAAACGGCCCATGCTATCGAAATCTCTTTTTGATTTAGTTATGTCCTGAACACAAGCGCACGGAGAGCGACACTGATTATAACACGTCCATCTTGGGCAGAAATACAGGAAATATTTGTCAAAATTGGTAAAATTACCAAATGATAAATATGATGAATTATGATAATGCAAATTTTCGAAATAGGATTCTCCATACAAATCCCCAAGAATGGTAATTTTAGAATTGAAGGTGTTGTCCAAGAAAAATATTCCATCTAAATCTTTAGAAAATTTAAAATCTTTTTAAAGATTCATTCAAACAATTAATTATTCTATTATTCGAGTTTTTATCTGCTCTACCACAAACGATTCACAAAGCAGTGCAAGTGAAGTTTTTACTTTTAAAAAGACACTTTGAAATTGTTGGAAAAACATATGCCCAACTGTCATTTTATCGAGTTACTAAATATTGCTAAAATATGCATTTTCAATGAGAATGGATTCCAAAGTGCTGCAATACATAGTTGCTTACCGAAATTTTGTTTCTTACTAATGAATCTTTGTGAAAGTATCATGTCCTTTGATTTGACGTGGAAGTCACTTAAATTTCTTCATTAAAACTGAAAAAAAATCAACCATTCAGACCAAAACAATGTACTGATGATAATGATGATAATTGATGAAATTGCAATACGTATTCGAATTTAAACATGAAGTTTCGTATCAATGAAACTAAATGATAAAGTTGTCAAAATGTCAAAACTCCAATATACCATATGTAGAAAATTGAGAGTAATCTTCTCATAGTTGAAAAGCATCCATTTGTCACTCTCTATATCTCTGTTTATCCATCCATCACTCTCTCTATCTTCCTCTCCCTCAGTTACTTTTCTCACCTGTTTGTCTCACCCACTTATTCATTTACTCATTCCAGCTCTTCTCTCTATCCTGACATGTCACCCCTCTCAATACAACTATACTATGTCTATATACTTTGTCTATTTTGCCATTCCTTCCTCTCTTAATATTTTCATTCCTTTCATATTTACTCATTTGTTTCTCTATCTTTCTTCCTCCTTTATTTATATCTCTTGTTCTTCTGACTAACTTATTTACTCTCTCTGACTGTCCTTCTGTCTGTAACTTTTTTATATGTCTCTATTCATCTCAGGAACTCTTGTACATATCTTTCTCTCCCTTTTCTGTTTCTCACTGTCTGTATGTCTGTCTGCCCTTCTCACTCTCCCTCACTGTCTCTCTCCGTCTCCTTCTCTTCATGTCTGTCTCTCTCTCCTCTCTTTTTCTCTCCCCTATCTCTCTCCTCTCTCTCTCTCTTCCTCTCTCTCTTTCTCTCCCTCCCCTCTCTCTCTTTCTCTCCCCCTCTCTCTCCCTCCCTCTCTCCCCCTCTTCCTCTCTCTCTTTTTCTCCCCCATCTCTCTCTCTTTCCCCCTCTCTCTCCCTCTGTCTCCTCCCTCTCTCTGTCTATCTGTCTCTTACTCTCTCTCTCTATCGTAAATATATTCTTCATCACTTTATCTTACAGCCATTCTCTCTCTATAAGTATCTATCTCTCTTATCTTCTTTACTCTCTATATCTACATCCCTCCATCACTGTCCTCCACGTGCCAATCCCCCTCACCGCTCCAACTGTCTCGTGTCTCCGAGAGGGTTGCCTCCTTGATCGATACCGTGCTTCACGAGTAGTGGTCTTATCGCTACCGATCAGCTGGCGGCGTCCAGGTCTTTGTGTACATACAGGTGATAAGGGTCTGAAATCAAATTAAGGAAATGAAATACACGTGTTGATTAAAATGACGTTACTGCAATGGTTGTGGTAAACACGATTGAGAAGGTTTGAACTGCACTGGAGTTTTGTGTCTCACAACTTCTTTGAGAGGCATTTTGAAGTTTGGAATGACAGTGATGCCGAGAAATATATGGATGACAACTTTTTGTTCATTGTATGTGACGTTTTCGACACAGATTCTTGTGTTGTTCTTGTGCGTTTCTGTGTCGAGACGCCGCATACAATGAACAAATAAGTTGCCATACATATATTTTTTGTCTCATTCATAATTTCAGAGACGTGAAAGCATGAACCTTGTTCAATCAAGGAATAACACGGGCTACAAGGTAGAGAAGATAAGTGTCTTATGCTTTAGCAAAATCAGACACACTATACAAGTCGAATGTGTGTATAACATTGTTCCGTGTGTATGCATGTGAAATATACATAAAAAGTCACAAAGTTTTAAAGGGGTAGTAGCACGTTTTAGGGGGCATATAAGGTGATGTCAGGAAATGAAAATAAATGGTTCCAATTGTATTCAAACAAAATGAAGCAGTCATAAATCAAATGTATAATGTAAAGTTCAGCCATGCGATTCCTTTTTCTTACACAAAATGAATTAATGGTGTTCACACAAAAATGGCCGCCAATGGACTTTACTATCCCTGACTATGGATGATTGGTTTGTCTAATGAGAATTTTGACAGTATCAAAATAATATATTTAGAATTAACGTACACTTATCAGTGGATAATATTAAATATAAAATTTAAAAAAAACGTGCTACTGTGCCTTTAAATAGAATACAAGAAACTAACAGACTGTCAGAATTTTCTTTCAAATCTTATGAGATATTCGTTTGGATCTAAACGAAGAATAAATTTACGGAAATGAATTTAACACTTAATGATTTCAAAGTAATGGTCTTTTGATTTTTTTCCTGTGACGGGGATCGGTGTAAAAGAAATTGGAGAACTATATTTTTCGAAAATGAATAACTATCGCGATTGGAAAAAATTAAAACGCTCAAAACGTCTTACACTCAAAATTTGTTTATTTTTAACATGTACTCCACTTTTATTTGATATGATTTGGAAAGACTTCAACAAGTAGGTAGGACCTGTATTCTTAGTTCCATGAAATTTTTTTTGACCTTACTATATTTTTCAAATTTTCAACAAATAGTTGGAACATTCCTTGTTAATACATATTCCGGGAGAAGATGGATTCATTTTTAATTCTTAATTTAATTAATAACTCTTGTGTATCCTCTATTGCAAATCGGTTGAGCAGATTGTCAAAATACAAACTACATGTATATCATATATTTGATTGCAAACCGAACAGTGACGCACACCAAATAGTCAAACGTAATACAGTAGAACACGGATATAGCGAACTCGGATATAGCGAACACTCGGATATAGCGAACCAATTTTCAAGTCCCGTCCCTATATAATATACTCATGGTAATAATGGTTGACACCCCTAATAATTATAGGAAAGAAAAGTTATATATACAACTTTTACGTGTCATTTTCGATTATTTTTTTGTAATATATGTTAGTATAGTATATACTCTTGTGAATGATGTCCTTGAACATGTGCTATTGTGCAACTAATAAAAAACATAATCGATAAAGGTGAATAAAAGAAAAACAATAATTTATTTTTAAAAATGTGATTATCCGACATCTTGAGATCCTGAAATTGATACATTGATACAGGTCATCAGTGTGCTCATTTTGGTTCTGTTAAATAATATTAATGGATAATTGTATCTGAAGAATTTTTGGTACTGAACCCAATTTTTACACAATACCTTTCGCGGAGCCTTATTCGATAATAAAATATAAAATGCATGTACTTTATAGTTTGCATGATGTGTTAATGCAATTGGATGTCGAAAATACCAGAAATTTTATCAATGTTAATAATCCTTGCATTTAAAAAGCTCAAATCACTTTCCTGTATAGGGGTGTCAACCATTATTACCATGAGTATATCATTTAAATTATATGTAAATAGCGAACGCCTTTTTGCATATACATTTATCGATATATTTTCGTTAAAAACTATTAATTAATTATAAAATAATTAATTAAAACTTGTATTTGTATTTGATATTTGAAATAAGTGAAATGTTTTAAGGAATATCATCATAATTTTGGTCTTGAAAAATGCCCAATATCAATACCACAAACATAACAGATTTCTTAATCTCAGTAATCATCGATTCTAAATGACACAACAAGGAAACTAAACCAACATTTGAACGGGTATTAAAAAAATGTGGATGATAAAATTATTAAACACTTAAAAACGGTTTACAAAATTGAAAGGAAAAAAGTGTATACAAAATAACGTTCACCCTTTTGACAAATTCCAAGTTATCATTGTCCAAGGATTTACCACCTACAAACGAACTAAACTATGTCATTTACTATAATTCACAATCTAATGCCCAATGTTATCTGCATAATTACTTACAACGTACCAGTATGATCCAATCATGCCTTTATGATCAGATATATAATACCCTTTATTAGGTTAGTTATCAAACAATCTTGGTTAGTGTCACATGAGTGTAAAGAAGCGTAGTGTAACCGTATACTTATCTTGATTCGATCACAGTGATACCAATGACGTATTACTTGAAATTATACTGATCACTGTTGTTATAGTTGCCTGTCCATCACAGATTGAATACATTCAGATATATGATATAATGACACGAATCATTTCATAGAATCGACATCTTTCCTTAAATGATAAATATCATAAATCGTTGGTGCATTCGCAAATATACTTTGATATATATGATTCATTCCTGAGTTGATTTAACTTTGTTGATTGGGGCTTATAAAGTAGCCAGAACTAAGTACGTTTATCGGTAACAACTGCTTAATTCGATTTAGTTATTAAGAAATAAAAAATTAAACATGATTTACATTGTTTAAAGATAATCGTATAAAATATGTTTTGAACATCTTGATGTTCAACTAAACGACATCACCGATGACGTCACGAAACAATATGATAATTTAATGGGATTACCCGCAAGGCAAGTCAATCTTAGAACACATTTGAAACCTTAAGCATGTATTTTTAACAGGAACCAATAGAAGCATTTGAAATTTCCTGTCAAATACATCTACCATGTATATTTCATAAAAAATGTAGAAGATTATGCACCATAGAATTTGTTCTCCAAAATAGGTCTATAACTGTGCTCAAAATACACTATAACATTGTCATATTTTTCACTTTCAAGATGACCATTCCTTGACAGAATGTTTTTCCAGCTTGATCAAGATTATTAGCAGAGCTCTCTAGTTCTAACACGGTCGTAAACTGAGGTGAAATGTACGGAAGTAAAGGCTATCTTATAGAGCCATGAAAATGTAAAACCAGCTTTCCGAAGATTTCTTAGCTCTAAGTGAGCTACAACTTGTAACATTATAAACATTGTCTAACGATTACGATTGGGTTATCTCGAAATTACTAATCTTACTTAATTTTTTTAAATGATATACATATATATATATTGTTACTTTCTCCTTTGGCACTTAGTGAATGAGCCTGATCTATCGACTTCCAGTCTGCGATCTTGTTTACCTGGGAAATGTAAGAATTAGACGTTTTTCTTTGATCAGTTTTACTTTTTATAGAACATAAACAATACCAACAACGACGTGTAATGCCGTAGTAGGGCTTTTAAAACACTGAAGAATGACTTTACTTTACTTGTTGTTACTTGTTGTTGTTTCTACCAAGTGTGCGTTCTTCTTTGTCAAGTTGTCAGATACAAATCAAGACAATGTTACCTTTCAGTAACATGTTTCAACTGTGTTGTGTTTAAATCATGTAACATTATATGTATAAGCTAGAATGTCCCTTTGAATTTCGTTTCAACAACAAAAAACCGTGATAGGACTGTCACTTTAATCTGCATCTGCATTAACATTATGGATATCAATAAGGGGAATCCCCATAAAGACATTTAGCATCTGCTTCTTCATCAACGGTTAGGTACCAATAAGGGGAATCCCATAAAGACATTAAGCAGCTGCATCTACATCAACGGTATGTATATCAATAAGGGGAATCCCAATTAAGGAATTAAGCATCTGCATCTTCATCAACGGTATGGCTATCAATAAGGGGAATCCCTATTAAGGAATTAAGCATCTGCATCTTCATCAACGGTTAGGTACCAATAAGGGGAATCCCATAAAGACATTAAGCATCTGCATCTTTATCAACGGTATGGCTATCAATAAGGGGAATCCCAATTAAGGAATTAAGCATCTGCATCTTCATCAACGGTTAGGTACCAATAAGGGGAATCCCATAAAGACATTAAGCATCTGCATCTTCATCAACGGTTAGGTACCAATAAGGGGAATCCCATAAAGACATTAAGAATCTGCATCTTCATCAACGGTATTGATATCAATAAGGGGAATCCCAATAAAGACATTAAGCATTTGCATCTTCATCAACGGTTAGGTACCAATAAGGGGAATCCCCATAACGACATTAAGCAGCTGCATCTTCATCAAGGTACCAATAAGGGGAATCCCAATAAAGACACTGAGCATCATCTGCATCTTCATCAACGGTATTGATATCAATAAGGGGAATCCCTATAAAGACATTAAGATTTCTGTATTTGTAATGTTAACTCTCACTCCGTCTTAAATCTCCAAACAAAGCAAGTGATCTTTGATCAAGTAAGGGCAAGATGACAAAGAAGTATTTGTTCCAGTCGACAGCGAACAGATGGAAGCAGAGCAGATTGTACTGATGTATATAGGCGCGTGCCGGACCTCTACACATTGACCATGTTTTGTCTTGAAAACTGGAAATAACACACCGTCGCCTCAAATTGCCCCTTTTTGTCAGAAGAGCAGCGACCCTTAACCCCTAATGTTTTAATCTGTCGATTAAGGATATTTTGCGTGTTTAGGAAGAGAACTTTAAGGAAAAGTAGGCGCAAGAGATGTTTATTTGTCGTGCTGTTTGCCAATCTATTAGCGATAGGTCTTAGACCGCGCCGAATGCATAAATGCTCGTGCATATTCTTTGGTCACGTTCGCGCGAGACTTTGGCGTGAATCACGTGATATGGTAGCTCGTGCTGTCGAGAAAAGCGGAAAGACAAAGAGAATAATGGTTAACCGCAACACGCAAAACTTGTATTTTAATCCATCTCGGAAAGAGACTCGGAGATGTTGTTATCTTTGTTGTGAATTTAATTAATTCTTTGCGGGTTCTTTCTCCTAATCATGGTCTAATATTGAAGTTGGTTAATAACTGACTATTACCTCCAGGATATGAAATGTGCAAAAATGATATAATGGGAACTTCAAACCGGTGATTATTTCATCTTAAGGCTGATCTTTTTTGACAAGTGGCACGTCGACTCTAATAAACTCTGATAAATTGTTCAAATAACTCAATAAAGTAAAAGGAACACGCCTTATAGCTTTTTGATTATATATTTTTCGAAGCAATCTTCAATCAAAAATAGGTCGTGTATGCGAAGTCCAATGTGTACATTAATGACATTTATCTTCCTTAATTCATCTTCCGACAAAATATTCAGTTTTGATACTAATTGTACTAAACTACTTTGGTAAATAACAAGAAGATTTCTTTTTTTGTTAATTACTTTAATTAAGTTGAAAAGGCCATCTGTACCTAATTACAAACAGTGCATATGCTATAGGAGTAACGAATTTAACAGGCTATTAATTTGTTACAAACTGTCCACAAATAAAAAAATTTTTCTTCAACGTCTTGGCAGACTTTTTACTCATATGCAGTTTCTAGACAAATGTAGCCATCAGCTATAAAGCATTTTCAGTACTGTGCACGTGTTTGAAAATTTGTTGCCAACGACCTGTTTCAAAGAAACAACATTTTACATTCAATCATGTATACTTTAAATACTTATATATATATATATATATATATATATATATATATATATATATATATAACGGTTTTTAACAATATTGGACTCACATCTCATTCAATGTTCCCGTATTATGAAATAGAAATATGATCATTCATTAATACTAATTTAATCGTCTCTTAATCCGGACTGACGAATTCAAAGAGTCGCATATTCAAACAGTGTCCAGTCGACAAATCTCGAAATAATTACATAAATTTCCTCGATAATTTCCTCTTTAGTAGTTAATTATGTTGTCCTTATATCCGAGATTTATTAAGTTTGTTCTTGCTTACCTTTGTCCAGATTAAAGATATCTTTTTGATATGAGGTTATACCAACATAGGATGGTTTTGAATTAACAAATTTCCACACTTTTTCAAAACCTCACGTTGGTTGCAGACTGGTCCAATTTCTATTTAACAATGTGATCAAACGGATTTCGATAACTCCTTGAACATAACTTCCCTAGTCATATTTCCACAAGGTCAATATTTAAGCAAGTGACAAATACAAAAGAGGAACAAAATATGGAGATTTTCATTAACCCTCACGTAATGATATCGGTCGACATCCAGTAGAAACACCTGTCTCTTATGACGTCACAGCGTTAACGTCATGCCCCTCCCGGGTCGGATTTGTTCGTGATATTAATTGTTTACCTGTAATTGTATTTTTATTTGTTAAATTTTGTCTCAAATTTTAATTCAAATTTCAGATGATTTAGTCATATTCAGATTTAGCTTCATTTGTCTGCCAATCTGTAATTATTATATCCCTAGCATTTCGTACACAAAACTACTTTTTATCGTTTTCTTTTATCATAGACGTAGTTATTCAAACCTTAACTTAGACGTAGTTATTCAGCAGTGTAATGTTCGAGTCAAAACTCTCAAATTTTAAATCATATTGGTGAAACTTTAATATCATGAGGATGCCAATCGTTAGTTCGATGAATCCGGAAACAGCTGCCAAACAAAAATTATCATGTTTGAATAGCGGATTTAGTTAATATTACATCGATAATGAAATGTGATTGAAATTAATCATAAGAGTCTTTCTAACTTGCAGGAACGTGTTCGATAAATATATAATATATAACATTGATAGCTGGAGGACTACTGAATGTAACAACATATGTTTGTAGAGGCGAAGTGGGCGAGTTGGTTAGCTGCTAATACGGTCAGTGCTGGCTGCTGTCCGGTTCCTTGGATTTCAAGGAACCCCCAAAATTCAAGTATCTGTACTATTGCTGATAGTGTGATCCTAAATATAATCATTTTCACTTCCTTAAAGGGGCAGTAGCACGTTTTTTGACAATTTTATATTTTAAATATTTCACTTATAATTGTGAGTAAATGCTAAATGTATCATATTGACAGTGTCAACAATCTCATTACACAAGCCAATCACCCATAGTCAGAGGACAAAAATATGAGGCTTCACATAAAATCCATTGGCGGCCATTTTTGTGTGAACACCTTTAATTCATTTTTGTAAGAAAAATGAATCGCATGGCTGAACTTTACGTTATATATTTGAATTATTACTGCTTCATTTAGTTTGAATACATTGTCTTTCAATTGGAACCATTTATTTTCATTTTCCTGACATCACCTTATATTCCCCCTAAAAACGTGCTACTGCCCCTTTAATGTATATCATATGCATTCACCCTTGGAAGCTGGGCCAATTCCTATCTATCAATGGGAACTGAACGTAACAAAAGTTCAATTACCTTGATTTTTGTCGATGGGAAATAGACTAGTTTCTAAGCTGCGTGTACGATCAGTGAAGGTGGTACTGCCGTAGTCTAAGTAAACATAGCCTCAATAATACTCGCTCTACTCCCATATTGAGTCTAGCGAGATACAGTAAGAGGTCGCGTCAGCCGACCTTTCGGCGACCTATGACCCTCCAAAAGCTGAAAGCAGACTATTGCGGGATAGTAAGCCGAGCCTTGATTGGTCAATTCGATAAGTCGGCTGACGCGAGCCGTTACTACACCTAGCTAGACTCAACATGGGAGTATGGCTAGTGTTATTGAGGCTAGATTTACTTAGATTGGTACTGCCAGATTCTGAGGGTGTGGTTATATCCCGTAATGGACCCGACCTTTAAAGGACAGGAATTTGCAATATTTCAAACAGTGAGATCCGAAATAAACCAATTGTATAATTGCAATTGATGAAACTGAAAATCTTCAAAATAAAATTTCACACATGCTTCAAATTGCTAGATGCTTGTTTTATTAACCAAACAGTCGGCAAAGTATATATGCGCAATCGGTATCATGAAACCCCAAACGCACAGTAGAATGATAGAATTGAAATGTTCATATATAAATATGTGCCTTTTCATTAAACTTAATGGTTAATTCAAGCAGTATTCTTTAATTGTTTTTTTTTTGCATTCTTAAGAAGAATAGATTGTACGAAATACGCCGTTGAGGATATGATAACAATTAAAGGCACATATATACTTATGTGAGTTAAAACAAATTATAGCTCCAGTATGAAAAATTAACATTTTAAAATAATAATAAATTACTTCTTTAAACTATAATTAAACTAAATAGACACTAAGAGTAATACATTTTATGTATATTTTTTCAAGTCATACAAGCAGTTGTGAAATTAAAGAGAAAAGTTATAAAACTACATTTTCATAGTTATAATTAATATGTTATTTCATTCAACATTTGAACACATCAAGGTGATCTGTCATACTAAGTGCCGGGAAAAGTTATTTCAGTGCTATTCCTACATTCCGAGTCGAGTTAATTTCGTGAGAAAACTTATGACTTGTTAAAAACGAGGACAAAATGTCGTAAAATGTTTTTAAGTCTCCCCTTATATAAGATACACAGGAATAAACTTTGTAAAATGACACAAAAATAAGCCACCCCTTTAAGGTTTATGTGAGAATTATAATTAGAAAGACCATTAATACTATACATGCAGAGTACATAAATTATGTACATTCAAAGCTAAGAGATATAGCTAACATTATTAAATATACTTCCTTTTTCGCAAAATATAAAAGCGAGTTTTGGCAGTAAAATTAACATTATGTTTAAGGGGCAGTAGCACGTTTTTTTGATAATTTCATATTTAAAAAAATTCAATGATAATTGTATGTTAATGCGAAATGTTTTATTTTGATAGTGTCAGAAATCTTATTACACAAGCCAATCAGCCATAGTCAGAGGACAAAGTATGAAGATTCACATAAAATCCATTGTCGGCCATTTTGTGTGAACACCTTTAATTCCTTTTGTGTACGAAAAAGGAATCGCATGGCTAAACTTTACGTTATATATTACTGCTTCATTTAGTTTGAATACATTGTCTCTCAATTGGAACCATTTATTTTTATTTTCCTGACATCACCTTATATTGCCAATAAAACGTGCTACTGCCCCTTTAAAAACTAAAATAAATCTATTAACATAGCAGAGCTCTATAAAGTTGGGAAGCTAAAACATACAACCATTCACGCAGCTCATCATACACAGGACAATGTAAAAACACATTTCTTTCATCCTCAACACTTTCAGTACACTGTAAACATACTCTGTCATTCACATTTTTATTTGTATATCTGCCGGTATCCAAATGCAGAGGAGCAGTACCTGATCTGCATTTGAGAAAGGGCAGAGCGGTATGGACGGGTCATTATCATACTCACGTAACTTTTACACCCATAATCACCCTTAAACAGCCGCTTAACTTGATTACATAACTTTTCGATATTCCTTCGAAGATATTTCCACAAAATAAGAACTGAGCTTGCTTTTTGTTCATTTGTCCAATAAACACCTTTAATTAGTCTTTCATAAAGACAAGGTAATCAACAGCTGTGAAATACTCACCTGGACTAGGGGCCATAAAACTCTCCGAGTGTGACGTGTTAATCAGACAAGTACTCTTGCACAATGCTCGTCATTGTTTCAACTGAAATACCGCCTTATATAATTGGTTAATAACCATTGATGTGCTTATCCTATAACACATAATGTTGAATTTTGATAAAATGACTTCACTAAATGAGTCGTCAGCATTTCCTCAAAACCGTTAATTATTTGTTTATTCTGTGGTAATGTTATAATAACAATACATCACTTGACAAACTGATTCTGTGTATGACGTCAGAAAAGGGGCGTGTCACCAGTACCGCATTCGCTGTTTTGTTGCAAGATAAATCTGAGCTGTCCCTCAAAAGCTGCATTCAAAAACGGCTACAAATTACCAACATATTTGAGTAGTGATCTTTGACGTACTATATAAAACTTAGGCATTCATATATCCCAATATAAGAAGTAAACTATAATCGTGATTGGGAAAACTTTAAACATTCGATACGTTCTTAATTTATTGTGTCCTTTTCTACTGCTAGGCTTATGTACAGACCCATAACTCTCACTCATATATTTCTAAATATATATCTTTCACACGTCACAAACACGCTTAACACTGCCATCATCCATCTTCACATCCCATTCACTCAAAAACATTAATGATGACAGCTGAAAGAGATGTTCTTTCACTTTCGAGGTAAACTAATTCACAGTGGAGATTAAATTCCTTCACATACTCTCCTCACAGATGCAGATCAAGTCGTGTTGATTAAGCCTCTGTTCTATTACGCCGAGTTTGTGGGATAGAATGACGTCATGTTGTTGCTTAGGCGACGGGCTCTCTTTGGAGCCGACTCAACGTAATTGCGCTTCAAGTTTGTAAGAAATCCATCGATTAAATCATAAAATAAATAGATTTTCTTGACAAATACCATGTTTATCGCATCTCGCGAGGCAGAAAAGTTATATAAATATAACCTTTCTTCTTCACTCGATGAGATAAACATGGTATTTGTCAAGAAAAGATAAATATCCTCTAATTACTACTCAAATGAGGTCAAATTCAAGATTGTGACGTCATAAAACAATAGTGTGACGTAACGAATTCTCATATGACGTCACACTGTTACAGCGCCGACAGGCCCATCCCCCGCTGAACATGAATTTGGCCGTTTTTTTGGGTGATTATAAGAATTTCATCATATAAGGAATAGAACATCTTTAAATTCTTGACAAATACCATGTTTAACTCGTGAGATAGAAAAGTAAATTTTGTTTCTTGTGGCTGAGCCACTCGTGAAAATAAAAACCTTCTACCTCACATTATTGATACGTGATTGTCATCTTCAAACTGAAAACCTATAAAATAACGATCACAGTTTGATATGAAGTACAATGATACAAT
Source organism: Steromphala cineraria (assembly GCA_916613615.1). Taxonomy (NCBI): domain Eukaryota; kingdom Metazoa; phylum Mollusca; class Gastropoda; order Trochida; family Trochidae; genus Steromphala; species Steromphala cineraria. Next base: position 61,214,655 of record OU744725.1, on the reverse strand, counting down.
GGACACAAAATGTGATCCAAACAATGAATTTCAACGTAAACACTATCACGTAACATAATTTTACGCCATGACTGTTTATTTCAGCCCTGCAAACATCTGAGAGTGTCTTATACCAGTGCCCTTGAATGTGACCACTAAACCAACAGATAATCAAATTTATCTTGATCTTCCTTGCTAAAACATAACATGGGATGGCGACACGTGGCAAGATAGCTTTTGATGACTGAAGCATGACCATACCCCCCGCAAGGAGGTCATGCATCAAAGACCGCGGCTAGAGCGTTGGGAATGAGAGACAGGGAGATGGGGGTTAGACCGCGTATCATCCGCAAGCTTATAGACACGATCAACCTCAGATTTCAAAGTGGCCTTAACTCACCTTTCTCGCCTTTGATAAGGCCGTCTAGATTTACAGGATTAGGGTCTATTTCTTCAGTTATCTACTAAGGGGTAAAGCTCCCCAACGTGAGAAACTGATGTTATGGGCGATCGAGGCCTTTTTAATGGAAAGTCCGATGTGTGAATCTTTTATTGTACCAAGGGAAGTAATTTGTTGGATCGGATGTTGCTAACGCTTCAACTAGTCCTGGCTGATGTATATTTCGCGAGACGCCGACTCGAAGATTGTTCCTGTCACTCCGAGTTGAAATTAACATCAGCTTCGCGTTGTTAATCGAAAATACTTGTTGGGTTTGTTCAATTGTCATTTGTCTTTTTGAAGCATTGTTTTGTTATCGAAGACACGTTTATGACAAGAATAATTCACATCATTTCACGGTTAATTACTTCATAGATAAAGGTTATATTTGAATTATTCATGATTGTGTTATTTACGTTATTGTGACATACCCTGTCGTGTCAGCAGGTAGAACAAAGACACCAAGGAAAATTCAGTTTTTGCCACATTTCATCCATACAATACGAAAAAGCCTTTAAAAGTGCTGCGACGGTAGCTTTAGCACCATTGACATTGGCCAATAAAACGTTTAAGATTTGAAGGGACTGTAGCACGTTTTAGTAGGAATATAAGATGATGTCAGAAAAATGAAAATTAATAGTTCTAATTGAAAGAAGTGCATTTAAACTAAATGAAGCTGTCATCAATCAAATATACAATGTAAAGATCAAAAATAGCATTGCACAAAACAATCATCCGTAGTCGGAGAACAAATTATAAATTCCATTGGCGGCCATTTTTGTGTGAACACCTTAAGTTCATTTCGTGTAAGAAAAAGGAATCGCCAGGCTTGACTTTAGATTATATCAATGATTTATCACTGCTTCATTTAGTTTAAATACATTGTCTTTCAATCGGAACCAATCATATTCATTTTCCTGACATTACCTTATATTCCCCCTAAAAAACGTGCTACTGACCCTTTGCAGGGAAAGCGAAAATTTCATTAATTTGTAATGTATCCTTATAATTCCATATTAACGTGAAAGAATAATATTTTCAGGATTAATTTATCACTGGAAACAAGTAATTTTTAAAAATATTGTGTTTGTTCAATTTTCATATTGTATATATATCATTGAAAATGAATGCAAAGTTTCGTTTCCTTTTCCACAAAATCGATTGCAATCATGTCACGTAGGTAGTATGTGACGAAGAACATATACAGTATACATCGTACATGTATCACGTGACTGTATGCTTCTGATACGTGTGTGTCTCTAGCTCGGATGTATCTGGATATTTTTTTATTTGATTATAATAACACTTTGTTGGCAATAAACTGTGAAAATTGTTCATGTTCTTTGACATATGATATGACGAGTAACAAAATTACGGTTGAATTCATGGCCGCTGACAGAGTGAATATCAGTGATAACCATCGGTCGATCAGCTTATTGGTCATCACATATATTCACGAGGTCAAAGTCATTATTTTGTATACATCACATATGAATGGTCGATAGATCTTCTGTTAATGATAAAAATATGTAGTGTTCACCGGATGTAACAATTTTGTGAATTTTACTGTGAAGTTACAAATTGCGTTATTTGGGGGAAAATTGGTTATAAAATCTTATACCACGCCAAATCTAAGTTTTTCTCGAGGGACCGAAGTTCTTGCCGTATAGAACCGAGCCAACATTTCACGTACTGTCGTCTATAATTGTTCGCTGATTACCTTACCATTCAGATTATCTGGTAACCAAACCATGAGTTAGTTCTCAGAAATACCGACCAAGATAACACCATTGATAACCACACCCAATGGAGAATTGAAAACTTCAATGATCTTAGAGTCCCTTTAAACAACTTAAAAATAATACTATTGAATATTGAATATCTTTTAAGTAACGTTTAAAATGAAAATATCTTCAATAGCGAATAGTCACCAAATATAAGCCTATCTTACATTGTTTGAACTTTTTTTCAATTATTTCTTCTTCAAAGAATTAAGGTTCAATGCGTTGCTTTTTACTTTCAGGTTTGACAGATCGGTTATCAATCATCAATGATATTTACAAACAAACACAACCGTCAAATATTGCAAAGTTGTTATTGTCATAACAGTACGCACAAGAGAAGAAATCTCAGAGAGAAATTGATTCGAGGACTCTTCCACAATGGTGGTTCGAGGATGATAACTTGATTATCGATTGTTCATCAACTTTCATAATAATTGAATTCTTAAAATAAATAAAAAATGGTTAGAATTCAGCGAATGGGTGCAAACATTTCTTTGTTGAGTACTTGTGAATTTGAGAATACTCACTTACTTATTATTTCCTACATAGTTAATACAATACTATGACTCTACACAAGAATTTAACAACATTTTAACATTTTCAAAATCTGATTCTATTTAATGATATAAAAGCTTTAACACAGTTTCATTTAATGCAAATCAAATAAACCTTAAACTATTTTTACCATCATACTTTTAGACTAAATTCAATCTTAGACAATTACAGCATTTTTCAAAAAGAAAATTCTTAAAAACGACAAAACTTCAGGTGAAAATAACTCTGAAGTCAAATCAGAATTCAAAGTGTGATAATGATGCCTTTCACTTTATCGGACCATGTGTGTCAATGTTTTGTTATTTTTTATATTGTCTAAATTCATTTTTGTATAAACATTAATTCGGTTACACCTGTAGGTAACGAAAAATATCAAATTTATGAACATTTATAAATGTTGTTACCTCTGTAACGGTATTTCTTAATTGGCCTGAAATTAATTCCGTTTTCCTGAAATTGACATGCAGGTAACGTTGAAGAGACCGCCCAAAGCTAGCAATAGACATCACATTGATTGATATTCACAAGCCCATTGTGGTGCGGTTAAGCAGGTGGGGCCAAAAGCACAGGTAAAGCGTCAAATATTTGCAGACTGAGATATCACTAATAGGCGCCCAGGTGAAATAGACATGTGACACTTGTCATTAACAATGTTAAAGACACCTCCCACCTGCAACTGAAAGAGGAAAATTATTCATGAGCAATTTTCAATGAATTCTTCCTTTGGTGGCCACCAGTTGTTGATTTATTCCATGGTTTGTTAATTTTGATGCTCCGATGAAGCGTAAATGAAGATGTAGCAGCCCTTCGCAGATTGATATTCCTCATCATAGATGCATAGTTGGCGTGACTGTCGAATTTCAAATATTTATAGAAAGAATATTTCGAAAAATTACACTTACAAACGTTTCTTCAAAAACGTCTTTAAGGGTTACTTAGTCTGTCATCCAGACCCTAAAGCAAAAAAAATTATTTTATGACCAACCCAGTCTAGAAAAGTATAGCTAGTAAAGCTTCTTCTGGGCTCCATTTTTTTAATTATACATGAACTGTCTAAAATGCTATCAATATTGAAAAAAAATACTTCTGAGACTAAATGTTAGGCTAAGGGTTACTCTGACCAACATCAATTACGAATATGAACATTCTTCTACCGAACTTGATGACTTTCTCAAAATTGCATACACAACCATCAAATATACACCGCAATGACTTCTATTGCATGGATCAAACTACTATTGTTCATATGTGCACATGTATTAAATGCCCTTTGCCGACTTTAATAATTTCGTCATATGAGGTGTCATAAAAATTATTCCAAAGATCATAGTCACAAACACAAACCCTCGCACTAATATGTTCCAGCTATTTTGCACGATTCAAATTCATCGAGAAAATGGGTCATTAACAAATATTTTGGTAATTTTATCCGAAATAGAACGCGGAAATGGGTTTATTACGCAAGTTGATATGTCATCTAACCTTTACAAATCTGTAACAACCCTCTCCCTAGCACAGGTAAGTCTGTAATATTACAATCTCATTAAAATGATATCTTAATTGCTTCACTACGTTACGCAGATTAGCGTAGTGTAGCAAATAGATCGTATTTTAATAAGATTGGTAATATTACACTCTAACTCGAGAAATACGCATCTCGTTTCGGTCGCATCGACCTCGATGATTATTGCAGAAGTGGCTGAAATTTGACAGATAGTGTGTGTTTACGAAGATTGAGTTCTAAACACAGGTTAAATGGTATGGCTGATGATATAACTTCGAGCCCTGTCTTTAGAAAATGATAATTTGACTACTGCGATATGGTTAAAATATATCAAAATTACATGAAACCCTTCTTTTTATGGTTATTTCCTCTACTTCCTCAGGATGGCAAAACACAGTGGTTAGTGAGATTAAGAGGTCCGTGGTTCGAATCCAGCCAGTAGAGAACTGCAGTAGTGAACTGTTCTACACGCAGTAAGGTTTTGGTGCAATGTTGCACAGAATTCCAGTGCAGTACAAGCAAAGGTTCGCTATATCCAGCCGATGCTCGCAGACTTCATCGCAATGCATAGCCACAATAGCGTTACGGGCTTTCTTCCTGCAATAATACTAGCAGCCGTGATAGACGTGAAATACCTTTTGAACCCCATATCACCTATACGTTATGAATATCTGACAACGTCATCGGTTATAACTGCGATGCCACCAGATAAGTAGTCAATCATTTTGACCGTCACGTAAGCTACTATTAATTATACAAAAAATAGTCTTCTACTTGCACAAAAGTAGTACAGCCAACGGGACTATAACAAGCCTACAAGCAAATTCAAATACTAGCATGGAAACGAATACCCATTTATGTAATAAAACGATTGACGTCAGCAGTGAGTTAGATGACTATATTTGAATGCCGAGTAAGAGTCACACGGAATTGGAGTCAGTTGTGTTACTTGCTGGTTAAAAGGGTAGGTTTCAAGAAGTTTCAAGCTATTTTACCCATAGAACATAGAATATGGAGTGAGTGAGTGGGGTATTGTTTAACTCCGCTTGGGCAATATTTCAGCCAATAGCAGCGTGTAAAGAGAATTTTCATCGTATACATAACGGACATGATATATATGCATTACTTTGTAATGAATGCTGCTTCAATGGCTTTTGATAACAAATTTCATAAGGATGAAAAGATGAGTTAACACTGGCAGGACAACAACTTAACAACTTTACTATAAACGATAACTAGGATAAACATGATATTTTGATTCCAGAACACTTATTTCCTTTAATCATTATTTAGTACAATAACGTAAAAAAATAAAACAATCTTTGATTGCAGTTATCATTATTTTACTCAGTCATTGAAAAAAATGAAATAAACATATGATTGCTATAGCTATCTTTGAAGTCATTATCAATTAAAGTTTACCTATGACTGTCACACTTACGCTATTGGGTCATTTTTTTCATTATTTCGCAACTTTATTCATTTCATAACGTAAACAGCTACAGATTTTTGTTTTTATTTCTTTATAATTTGGAGAGTATAATTGTCCAATCAAATAAGCTAGGATTGAATTGACACGGACCAGAACCATTGGCTCTCAACTTTATTTATTGCAATTACGTAAACATATGTTTGATACATATATGATTGGATCTATTATTCATTACCTAAATCTATATCAACATAATCATATAAACTGTTTATTTTTCCAAAACAAAAATAAATTCTGTGTATTAAATCTGAATGATATTGAAAATTCGTCAAGGAAACGGGCAAATAAAAGAAACAATTGATTGCAATTACGTAAACATATGTTTGATACATATTTGATTGGATTTATTATTCATTACCTAAATCTATATCAACATAATCATATAAACTGGTTTTTTTTCCGAAAAAAAAAAATTCTGTGTATTAAATCTGAATGATATTGAAAATTCGTCAAGGAAACGGGCAAACAAAACAAACAATTGATTGCAATTACGTAAACATATGTTTGATACATATTTGATTGGATTTATTATTCATTACCTAAATCTATATCAACATAATCATATAAACTGTATATTTTTCCAAAACCAAAAACATCTCTGTGTATTAAATCAAGCCGAATGATATTGAAAATTCGTCAATGAAACGGGCAAACAAAACAAACAATTGATTGCAATTACGTAAACATATGTTTGATACATATTTGATTGGATCTATTATTCATTACCTAAATCTATATCAACATAATCAAATAAACTGTTTATTTTTTCCAAAACCAAAAACATCTCTGTGTATTAAATCAAGCTGAATGAAATTAAAAATTCCTCAATGAAACTTGACTTACAAAACAACAATGTTTTCCCCCTTATCACCATACAATCGATTATAACAATTGGGTAACATTTTTAATTCACAGTGTTGTTAAAACATCTATATTCATTCCACGTTTTGAAATATGTTGTATTTGACAAAACATTTCGGCTGAAATAATAACCTGTCACTTTCTCGCGCAGTAGATCATATACGTTGTAAGGAAACATGTAGCAATGGTTGTATGTACGGACACTAGGTTAGGGTGGAACGCATGATCGGAACTCGACAGGTAGCTACAGATTATTAATCCACTGTTATATACGAGAATATGTGATCTGCATAGTTGGACTACTATACGTGGTTTGTAGTTTCGACATGTGCCAGTTGAAGTCTGATGTTGTTCATGACTGGAATATACGAAGTAAAATTATTTGAAGTTTGAATAAATGTGTTATTCAAGATTTTCATAAACAGTATATGTTATCATCGGAAATATCCAAACAATTTGGATTTTTCAAGTTTTTTATAATGTAATTTGGTTGTTCATATTTACAAATAAAATCTAATGTCACGGTTTTTATTGATCAATCCTTTTATTACGATACATATTTTCACTTATAAAGAAACTATTTTTTATTACTATGTATATAGTAGATAAAGATAGACATTGTAGAAATCCCTTGATAAGGAAAGAAAATCCGGACCATTGAATATTAGGAATCTTGATAAAGATTTTTTTTAAATAGTGAAATATTTGACGGTCCTATATACATATTGAATTACAAAAGTAATCTAGTGATTAACATTAATAACATATGTTACTAAGTTACAATTGTTATACATAATCCTCTTCAATATGAAATGTTAAACTTTAAAGACAATAACAGATGATACTTCTTGTCTAAGGTGTGAATTATTTATAAGTTTATAATATGCATTATATATGCATAATATTTGTAATATTTTTTTATTGTATTAAAAATCATAAAAACCAATAATTCATATGACGTCATGCCATCTTGCGTCTTTGTTTCAACAAATTTCAATTCAAATACGCGGTCATATAATAAAATATAAACCATATAGCATACGAACAATTTAAAATTTCGAAGGTTTAAGATTCATCATCATCATATGAAAATCTGTAACATATATTTGTAGAAATATGATTGACTTTGACCATGTCACATAATCATTTCAATATATACATTTAAACAGTTTTCATCTAATATCAGGATGGCCAAACTTAACCGTCATCAAAAATTCAATGATAAGTATATAAAACCTATATCCTTTTTTTATTCAATTTTATTCTACACGCCCTTCAAAACGTGAAAAACGTCACCTGAATATTTTGAATATGCATGGTAAACATTTATAATTTATTCCAGCATTCAGGGAAATATAATTCATTTATGGTATTCTTTAATCTTTAATAATATCAAGTGTCAGAAAAACTGGATCACAGAAATAACTATGCCCCACACGTGTGAAAATTCGTTAATAAAATTTAACTAAAAAGTACTGTATAACCTTAAAGACGCCATTATCTTACAATTAGTATGAAAAGCACGGATATGGTCGGTATCGTTTCTGACGAATCCAAACACAGATTTAGAGATTCATAAAGCTTCGGGCTGTGACATGACATGGACACTTTGGAGATGTTGTGAAGACAATAATATGACATAGTGTTATTTAAGTTATTTTAGTCTCCGACCCACACAAGACCTAATGTTGTAATCCTAAACATGAAATATTATTTGGGTTGAAGGATTGGGCTCAAAATAAACGACGTAAAGCCTTGTCAGTTGGAGTTGATGTATGGATGACTTTTCCCCTTTTAATTGTCGTATTTTCTCGCATGAAGAGTCCTTTGAAATTTTATTTAAAAACGGTCAAAAACGTCAATCTGAAAACGTTTGGTGCTGTGTAAAGTTTGTATCATATTTTCAAGTACGTACATTGCTTGATGCTTTATTTTAATTGAATTTTGTTTATAAAACATGCATTATCATCATAAACGAAATGGTGATGAGTACGCTTTGATGAATATTTTCAGTTTGACGACTAGGATAGTGCAAAGCAAAAATCTTATACACTTGGTTTTAAAAGGGGCAGTAGCACGTTTTTAGGGGGAATACAAGTTGATGTCAGGAAAATGAAAATTAATGTTTCCAATTGAAAGACAATGTATTTCAACTAAATGGAGCAGTAAAATTTCAAATATATAATGTAAAGTTTAGCCATGCAATTCCTTTTTCTTACACAAAATGAATTAAAGGTGTTCACAAAAAATGCCATGTATTTTATGTGAATCTTTATACTTTGTCCTCTGTCTGTGGATGATTGATTTGTGATACGAGAATTTTAACACCATCAAAATAATACATTTAGCATTACAAAGCAATTATCAGTGACAAATTTGAAATATAAAATTTTCCAAAAACGTGTTACTGCCCCTTTAAGTTCATATTTGACTTCTTCCATTCATAGGATGGCTGGACAAACGAAATGTGGAATGCTAACTTTTTTACATTTTTACATAAAAAGAACTTCTTTGAATTGCCATTTAATAATTCCATAAGAAACTAATTAAACAATCTTATATCCATACGATATTCAATGTATCGGTTGATCTTATGTTACATTATAAAGTAAACAGTTGTCTTCCAATATACCTTCAGTCATTTATCATGGTAATGAAGTTATGTTCCCTTTATCAATCATACAAATGATCTGGAATGTAACTTAATTAAATTAAAATAAAACACACATTTTGCTATTTAGACGTTATTCCATGTATCATTGGACCTAATGTTTCATATTATACGATTAAACGTTAATTCGTTAATTCGTTAAATTATCAATCCTTTGTCAATCCATCACTTAGTGTGAATGTCACTTTAGAATTCGAAATGAAAAATTATTCCATTATCGAAACATTATTGTATTATTGATCTTGTGCTACATTACGACAATAGAAAGTTTACTTCATTCATCATTTTGATAAACTATTACCTCTTTGTCAATCAAACACATAATCTTGATTGTCACCGCTTTAATTCACATCTAATGAGTATAATTACTATTATTTTGACAATATTCCATGTATCTTAGGATTTATTGTTACATATTACACGATAATACAGTTTACTTTCACTATTCCTTCAGTCATTGATCGTCTTGATGAAATTAAACTGGAATGTCACTGATTAATTCATATCAAATGAGGAAACTAAACTTGATTTCAGGTATCGTAAGTTTTATATCACAATAATAAATCCAATACACCTTCCCCCATTCTTTGTACTGATGAAATTATGATCTGTCTGTCAATCAAATTCATAGTGTGTAGATGTTATGTTTTACACAACAATAAAACTGCTTTTTTTACTTTTCTTTAGTTATTCAGTGTGCAAATCAACTTATTGTCTCCTTGTCAATCAAGCACATATTGTGGAATGTAAGTTAGTGAATACAGAAGATAAATGCAATATTATGGATATACAACTTCTTTATTCAAGTTTGCGACGTTTCGACATAGATACCAATGTCGCTCTCAAGCAAGTGAGAGAGCGACGTTGGTATCTATGTCGAAACGTCGCAAACTTGAATAAAGAAGTTGTATATCCATAATATTGCATTTATCTTCTTCATCTTCGCAACTTCTAGAATGCCCATGAAAGAAGTTAGTGAATACAGATAGAAACATAAACATTTTACTTTCTTAACGGTATTCCATGTATCTTATGTTTCATGTACAACAATAAAACAGTTTTCTGCCACTACTCGTCCAGTAATTCGTCATCTTAATAAACATCAAGTCTCTCATTAGCATATTAACACACAGGTAGTAAACTTTATTACGATACCAAACCCGCCGACTCAGCAAGATCCAGTCCATCAAATAATTTGCATATTCATGTTGTCAATGACAATTTGTCTAAATCTGTATTTTGACTACTTTTGTCATTGGTCATCGGGTGCAGACCATTGACCGTCTGGACAGGGGTCATAAGTCGCGCTTGAGGAATCGACTCAACTTTCATCTTATTTATTGCTTCCAGAGCTAAGGGTGATTAGTCCCCACAGGAAGGGCTACACGCTCGGCATGTAGTGGACAATTTGTACCTAATGGTATAATTAGTTCCCTTTGATCAAGTGTAAGTAGGTCGGCAGGTGAGACGATAAATGGGCAAACGAAGGTAACATTTCAGACGCTAGGGAAGGAAGTAATGTTGCGTCACTTTCAAAGTTCTTGGTTTCTTGAACTTCATTCCGTTATCATTAAAATGTTATTTATTAATCAAACTTTATGATTTTGCTTCATCTCACTTGTTTATGTCTTACTCTTGGTTTCCATTGATGTATCACACTCTTTTGTTCTGTCTGATTACTATTGAAAGGCGGTAATGTTTTGTCTCTTTCCTAAGTTCTTGGTTTCTTGAACTACTTTTCGTTATCATTTAAATGTTATTTATTAATCAACCTTTTTACTGATTTTGCTTCATCTTATTGTTTTTGTCTTACTCTTGGTTTAATGTGATGACTATATACATGTGAATTGTACAACAAAATTATCTGTATCATTACCATATCTCAAAATGCAATCTGAATACACAAACAATGACAATAAAGTTTGATAGTGTCAATATGACATGCCAATGTTGTTTTGAAGCAAATCTGCATAAATTCATTAACAGGTGGCCTGAATTTAACAGTTCAAAAGTAGAGTTAGAGGTTGAGTTACTATTTCCCAACAACATGGATGTTAAGTGAAATCCTTTCGTATAGAGAAACATATTTTGATGTAAAATACTATATAAAGGACACAGTAGGAAACAAAGGATAGAATCTTCATAATCATGGCCGCAAGAACAAGCTGTGGTTTGAGACATAAAGCGTTCATATTTATGTGCATTCAAGTCACTGCATTCAAGTTGAAGACGACAATGTATTATTTGTCAGTGTCTCTTTACCATGTCAAAATGGAGGTATATGTGTACCATAATTTAGAAGGGCAGTTTTGAATCTCGACACAGACAGCAATTCTCTCTGTTCAACAGGTAATATCGTATCGATTAGTATTGTTCCAATATCGTTCTACGTCACTATAATGTATCCATCTATTTGTCCATGTGACTCTTTGCCTCTTTTCTTTTGTTTGAATATTCCCTCTCACTTTGCTACAGTGCCTGTCTCTGTCTCCATATGTTTGTCTCTGTGTCTCTGTGTCTCTGTTTCCATATGTTTGTCTTTGCGTCTCTGTGTCTCTGTCCGTCTGTCTCTGTCTCTATATGTTTTTCTCTGTGTCTCTGTGTCTCTGTGTCTCTGTGTCTCTGTCTCTATATGTTTGTCTCTGTGTCTCTGTCCGTCTGTCTCTGTCTCTATATGTTTTTCTCTGTGTCTCTGTGTCTCTGTCCGACTGTCTAACTAATTTATTCATTCATCCCTTCTTTTCTTTTGTTAGTCTTTATATTCCTATCTACCCCTCTCAATCGTGCATACACTCTCTCTTTCACTGTTTCACTCTGACTCTCTATCTCTCACTGTATCTGTGTTTCACTCTCTTTGTCCCTCTCTGTCTCTCTCTCCTGTATCTGTCTCCCAACTCTTTGTCTCTCTATTTCTGTCTCTTTGTCTATCTGTTCTCTTTCTCTTCCTGCCCCTATCTCTTTCTCTCCTCTCCTCTGTCTCTGTATCTCTGTCTCTCTCTATCTCTCTCTCTGTCTCTCTCTCTCTCTTTCAACCTCTCTCTCCCTTCCTCTGTCAAGTATTCAAGTATTCATTTCAATTCGTGATTGGTATCCCCCGAGCGAAACGATTCACTAACTTTATGAATATCACATATTGTTACAGTCATCTCTACATGTATGTAGCAGCAACAACCGTGCGTCTAGCCTTGCATTACAGAAAGGTTCATGTTTAAATTCATCTGTTGTCTTACTTAATGTAAATTTAAGCCAAAAATGATCCAATATGTTGTCTCAAGTCAACTATTATTTAATTACAAAAACTTGAATAATTAATGTTCTATAATCTAACTAAACCCCACCCAATAGGTGCGACCGTGCATGCATATATCATGTTACACTATTCATCAAGTTCAAATTTAACGTTGAAATATGTTTTTGAAATGAAAGCTCATCTGACGTAGAATTAATCTTTTAATATTCCATTTTTACCTGAAAAATATCAAGTTTAGAAGTCAACAATGGAGTAAAAAGGTGTGTTGATTGCGTGGCTGTGGCTATATGTACATGTATACTGCAGCTAGACGTTGATTGATGTTTAATGTTAACAGAAGCATGATCTCTCTGCAGCTCGTTTTATGCTGTTTGTTTACTTGACTTGTACCTTCACCTTGTCATCAATCATTTACAAGGAAAACTGGAGGTTTATAACATTACTGTAACAGCAGATGGTTACACCGTTACAGTCTAATGGGTGGGGTTTGAAGTTAAAACATTTGATGCAATGCTTTTTCTCAAATTTAAAATGCCAAATAAATGAAGAATTGTTTGTTATGTTTAATTAACAAATGAATTAATTTATCAACTGACCAAAAATAATGTTCATGATAAATAAACAATACAAAAATAGAATAAATGAATGAAGTTAGATAAAGGGAGTATGACTATGGCGTCATATATGAATATAAATGATGTGATGTGAATGCAATGTATAATGGTCTGACGAAACAAGTTTTGAATTGTTTATTTACATTGCTCTTGTTGTAACTAGTCTAATAGGTTTCGAAAAATTCAATGTATTGTTGTTATTTTCTTTTCCCTTTCTGTCCATCCCGTTGAGCCTTTCTCTTACTCAAAGAGGTTGAATGTGTAATTAGCCTATTGTATAACAAATAATATGAAGTTTAAATGGAGTGAATCAGTCCCTTAATTTAATTCCGGACTACTTATTTCGATATTTGATAAATTAATGTTTGAATTTATGTACCTTGCGCCTATTTTTTATATCACTTATAAAACAGTGTCAGTTAATGTTGAGATTGTGAACAGGTGAGACAGTTTTACCTGCAATAAGTTAAATTTCGGTTGTGAAGCGTTCGCTAAGAAGACAGGTAACGTTTCCTCGACACTTACACATTAAATACCTTTCCGAACCAGGGACTACATCACAGAGAAACACTATTAATGAGAACGCACTCGCTCTTTATAACAATTTAGATCTCAAAAGCCTCTTTTACGTATAACATGCTCAAGTATATGTCTCAAACTGGGCCGACAGACAAGCCAAATTTTGATGGACAACCTTTGCAGGTGCCCTTTGACCTCTTGTGACGTAGCGATGATATGTTACAGACACCCGGACACTTTTAGCGCATGCGTAACAGGCACAGCGTGTATCGACTTGGGTGGAAGCGACACCGCGTATGCTAGACCGGTGTAATGTGAAATATTAACCCCTGACGTTTTGCACCGCGAACAAGCGTTTTTTTTAGCCATCTGCTTTGGCTTACATTGTCAGTGACAAATTGGTAACGTTTGCAAACCAACTTTTAACGTGTTACTACTTAACACGGTTAGACATCGTTGTCATATTTTTGTGTATTTTTCTGTAGAAGCTTGTATGTTTCAGATTCTTCTTTGATATAAATAGGCGCACCTGTTTACATCTAGGGGAATAACCTTGTATGTTTCAGTATATTTATAATAACTATCAATTAGCTTCCTTTTTTAAATTTGTAACAATCTATATTTACACTAAGCTCATATTTAAAATACAAACAAAGAAACACTTATTTGCAAACCAAATGCTCGTCATATTTCAAGCCCTTCAGATATTTCATTTACCGTATATCCTTATGCTAATTGTTTGAATTTGAAATTTATTAAAACGATTAGTTAACCACTGTCAGAAACTACCCTTATTCATTTTACAATAATTTATCTTATTTATATCTAATTTAAACACACATGCCAAAATACATTACATGACGGTGTAAATATAAAATATCATCAAAATTCACCCCAAATGCCAAATATATCGCAAGTAATTGGTTCTAATGAAGTTCAAAAAACAATTTTCAGGAACAAAAGCCAACATATCAAACGCCGCTAATGGCTTAAATATTGCCCAAAACAATAACTCACTCGCTAAACATATCAATTAAAATTTTGCATAGATGTTTAAGTCATTTAATCAAGCTCTCATGTACAATAAGTAACAACTTCGGTCTGCCGTTTTTTCATATTAAGATATGTCTTTAAATCTTGTTTGTCTTATTGTATATTGTCCGACCAAATAACGCGACTTGATGTATACTGGCACACACCAATTGAGTTCCAATTATATGTTTCGGTACATATAGTACTTCTGGATTTAAATACAATCACTGAATTGCTGAACATATAGAAGGAACCTTAGATCAGTAGGAGGACCATTGGCCCATGTACAACTAATCTGTAATACGTAAATGACGTATATAAAGAAACAACTCACGGAGTTTCCCTTTAAAGAGGCAGTAGGGGGGATATAAGGTGATGTCAGGAAAATGAAAATAATAGTTTAAAATGAAAGACAATGTATTTCAACTAAATGAAGCGGTAATAAATCAATATATAATGTTAAGTTCAGGCATGCGATTTCTTTTCTTGTACAAAATGAATTAAAAGACTTCACACAAAAATGGCCGCCAATGGACTTGATGTGAGTCTTTATAATTTGTTCTCTGACTATGGATGATTGGTTTGTGTAATGAGATTTTTGACACTATAAAAATAATACATATAGCATTAACGTACAATTCTGTGAAAATTGAAAATATGAAAATTTAAAAAACGTGCTACTGTCCCTTTAAACAAAACATTTCTGTCAGTGAAGATGTTCTTATTGTAAAAATAACAAAAATCATTATAAAATGACAACATGACGGTGCTAGATTACTCCTTTTGTAGAGATGAGATCAACATATCAAATACCGTTTTATCATAGACGACGAACTGGATGGCACGCCGAATCATAAAACGCTTGTGAGATATGAAGCATTGTGGTATAAGAGGCATACAGCGAAAGTAATGCAGCACCGCTCACAGCTGAATATCACGCGATATCAGCCCAGCTACCATTACTCTTTCCCAATCGTTTGTCTTCATTATATCAAAATTTCCCAAGGTTGAAATTGATAAAAGCTTAAAGAAGAGAATGAAAGAGGGTAGGAGGTGAATGTCTGATGTTTAATTGATGGTTGACCCTGTCCTACAGTCCCGACTTGATTCCTCCGATCAGACCGCCAGGCTCCTACCTCGGAAACGCTGCTCTTTGATTGACTCGGGCAAGGAATAATGGACGCAGGGTTATGAGGAATATGATTTATATAGTTTGTCATTGTCTTGAGCTTATGGGCCCGGGACGACCCTGACTTCTCTGGTTCAGTGAGTGGGGGGGACAGGATAGGGCAGAGGGCAGGGCAAAGGGGGTAGATTTGTTGGCAGGGGTGGGGGACAATGGAGAAATGGGAGGGGGGAGGGGGGCTCCGATATTTTTGGACATCTGATGTAGGTATTCAATTGTTCTTGTCGTTGACCATTAATAAACTTGGTCTTTGATTTAAAGTTCGCTGAACCATGAAGTTAATTGTGTAAAGAAGTTCTGACTTTCTGAATGAAGTCCTTTAGTCTGTTGCAAAAAACCCTGAGGTTGTCAGGGGTCATACATACCAACTTTACCAATAGTGCTATCTGATTGAGATGTATTGATCATTGAAGGAAAGTATCATTTTAAAACTAATCGACTTTGTATAATGACAATGAGAAGATCGCGATTCTGGTCGAAAACCGGACATTGACGTTCGTCAATCAGTAAAACGTAATTTTGGAAACGTATCGAAGGCAGAATGAAAGTTGCGAGTTGATATTGTTTGATAGGTTAAATAACTAGTTTCCTAAGTTGAACGTGCGGAGTTGGCTCTCGCGAACATAAATGACTGTTTTTAACATTGTCATTGAAAAAAGATATTTGCCATTTTGAGATGAATGTGTGAGATGTGTGAATTTTTTTATTCATAACATGAATTATGCCATGTACGACCGTATTAAAGCAACATAATATATGATGAAAATCACGGATTGGCTTTTGAGGTAGCCTTAGAGCAATGCTTAACGACGACACTGAAGTTGAACTTACTGTTCATTCTTGTAGTGTAACCTGAACGATACGACCCCTATTTTGTTATAGACTATTGGTCAAACATGAGCTTTGATATTTTATGATTAATGTGTTTTTTATCTTCCAGCGTTCACTTTCACTAGTCGAAGTTTAGTCTTGCTGAATGTTGAGTAACGATTAATCCAATATATATATATATATATATATATATATTATACACTTTTAGTGACAAATCCTTCTCGTGACAAACAACTTTGAGACATGCAGTTTCGCTCTTATTGGTGTCCATTTCAGAACTGATGTATAGGGACAAGAAGGTAAATTGGGGTTTTGATAAATGGACAATTCTGACAGTTTCAAAACTCACATTTTTACGGAGCGTTATTTATCATGTCTTAATGAAAGAAACTTTCGAATAACTTTAGCTCGTTTTCGATGTTCCTCTTATGACCTGATAATTGAAAAATGAAGATAAAAAAATAAAAAAAGAGAAGACAGAATATTTATATGTTGCAATACATACAATTACATTGTAGAAGACGAACATCAGTTTGTCCTTGTATGTCCACCTTATGATGATATACGTACAAAATACATAAAAGAATATTATTTTATCCATCCAAACGTTGATAACTCTTGAACTCCTAATCGTCTGAACGAACATGTTATTCACAATGTTGCAGTTTATAACCACCAAGCAATTATGTTATGAAAGTTGTATATATGAAATGTATTGTAGGCCTCGCCTTCTCAGTACTGACATAAGGATTGATTGATAGTTAGATGTTTTTGGAAGTTTTCTGTATAAACTTAGTTTACAGAATATATAAGGTGTAGAGTCAATGAATGAAGGCAACAGAGCCGAAAAGGAGAATTAGGAATTTTATGTAATATTTTGAAATACATTTTTATTTACTGTGACGTTCGATAAATTTGAAAATTGTTAAAACTGATGTCATTGCAACTTCTTCGAAACTTAGAACAAAGGCGCACGTATAGAAGTTGTTTATCACAACCATTGTACCTTTTCTTCATCCCATCAACTTCTAGCATGTCAATCAAAGAACTTTAAGGAGAGTTTATAAGATAAATATACGTTGCACTTCACTGATCTATCCATTTTGAAGTTGTTCCTGTTATTATTTCAATGATATAAATAGGTATTTATTTAGGAAATAGAGTAACCCTAACCATCATATGTTTTGCAATAAAGTATAGTTTTGCCCTGAACTATTATAATTAAAGATCGAGACCGAAGGCCGAGTTGTCTGACGTTATAATAGTTCAGGGCAAAACTATACCTTTTTATTGCAAAACACATGATGGTGTAAGGTCTACTCTATCTCCCATCTAGTATGTCGATTAGAACTCGTTTAAGCTATTTCTACTCCAAAGTATCCATATTGTATAAGTCACATTCGGCCGCGAATTGAAAATCCTCGATCGTAGATAATGTTGATGTCATGGGACCATTGTTTTGGGACGTCACTATTCTTTTTTTGTGGAATAAAAGGTGGGCGCCTTTGATCGTTACGTGAACAATACAAGAATATATTATAAGAAAATTAAACATGTTGAGAAATAATAATTGTATCTGTTGCAATTGTTTTACTAAGTTTTAGTGTCAAGATGAATCTGTAGGAGCACTTTAAAGATAGGACTAATACTTACATTCAGTGGAACTTCTATTTCATGAATAATATGACTCAAACAAAACAACCATTTAAGACTACTTAGATGACTTTACCTCTATATGTTCTATTCAAAACGTTAAGTATTACCTATCCTAAGAAGGCAAGGCCGAAGTACAAATTATATTCATATTTCGCGTCTCGACATTTATACTTATACACCAAGATTTACAATCAGTATTCATGTGAATATATTAGGCACGTGGACGATTGATATATGTATAATACATACATCTAATATGTAGTGTTTACTATATTACAATGTCTAGACTCAATGACCGGTAGTGGACTCAGTCCACTTTATGGTCATCTCCAATGTCCAGCTTTGTTAATGGACGTGTTCTTCTAAGACGGTCACAACCTGGATTCATTCATGGCGGTTTGAGTTTTAATGGTCTTGTTTTGCAGTATTGTAATCTCCAAAGGGCGTATGTCACATATAGCAAAACATAACTTGAATAATTGCTTTTAAAGCTTAAAGAGGGGAAGTCCTAGACTAGAAGTCCCGACAGAATAGAAGTTATTGAGGCATATTTGTCACTAAGAGAATGAATGACTGTTTTTACGAGATAATAATTAAAAGGACATGTACCTTTTTAGATAAAGAAAATGTCTGTTTAGACATACCATGAAGTCAGAATTTAGTGAATCGTTAAGCTCCACAGTGGAAATACATGAAAATCATATATTTATCAAAACATTTTAAAAAATATTTTATGAATGAAATCTGAAGGTACGTCAACAAAATTGTGTCAATATAGTTCCACGTGGTTGATTGAAGCCAATCATACAAATATGAAATATTTGTATAAAAAAGACAAGGTGCCTATTTTGTTTGGTCATTTTTCTGTTCTTTATTTTCTTAGATGATAATATAAGATAAATACTCTTTTACTAACAATAACTCTTTTTGCTAAAACAACACTATTTTAACACTTGAGTTATGTAAAACAACATATTCATTCATTACACATGACTACCATATAAAAGAGAGAAAACTTTAAGAATCTATAGTTAAATGTCTACTTTAAACCATAAACGATTGTATATTGTAGAAAGCCAAGTGAATGCTTTCTCGTCGAACATTGATGATGACCTAGTTACATGTATAATATTATTCACACAACTGGATGGATTTGAAACCATCATCATGACCCAAGTGCATAAGTGCATGTTGTTCCTTTAATCAGGATTGTCATATTCAGTCAGTGTATCCTCTACCAAATCTATATACACTCATGGACAAAAGAAACGATATAAAATACATGATATGTTAAGCTACGAGAGATATTTACGACTGAAACAGGGTTATTTCATATCTTCAGGAGCTGACTGACTTAAATTTCAAAGCTATATCTTTTAACGCTTTCGAAAAACACGCCTTTCTAAAAACGAAGTTTAGAAATCTCCTTAACTAGACGAGATAAGATATTGAAAATGACCCTTTTGTTTTTTTTAACCAACTTATTGACAAAATGCATGAACAAATTATTTTCAATGAAGGTTTTTATTATTGATGTCATCTTTAGTTTATCCAATATATAAATTTCATATTTTGTTATTCCAATTCCAAAGATTATGACCAAAACTAACATTGAGAAAGCTGTTCGGTACCGCTCGTGTATTTGAGCAGTCATACAATTATAAGTATCATACTTTGAAGTTTGAAACTGTGAGGATTTCTTCACAACTGATTTGCCTATCACAAGGTTTCGTCGTCGTATTTCATTTACAACATGATTTTGTTTTGTACTCTTTTGAAAAGTTGGTATCGTTTCTTATGCCCCTGAGTGTATTTATTAGAATAAATTTCAAACATTATGTTTTGTCGACGCTAAAGTCATTTTCCTATATAGATGTCTTACCAACATAAAAATGTTCAATCTGTAATTTCCTCAGGATGTATCAAGTGTATCATCCAAAGAGAACGACGCTAAAATGGCATGCCATCTATGTTAACAGAACCAAAAGAACAAAAGAGTGTCTTCCTTGCGGTGGAGGGTTACATGTAATAAAACGTAATTACTATAGTGACAGTTTAAGGCGACGAGGAACTGCCTGTCGATAGTGTGAACACGACAAAGACATCGAATATAGTATTCTTATAATTACCAATACCCAAGTCGTCAAACTGACACCACGCCAAACGGACCGAGGTTATCTCCCTTCCCTCAAACAGCAGACGATTTCCGCTTGACCCGATCGGAGGTCGTCTGAGTTTACTGCTTCCGTCAGAATTCTGCCTCCAATTGAATTCTCTGTCTTTTCTAAGCTCTTAGATTTCTTGATGCCGACTCTTCTGATACTCCCCTGACGGAAGCGAGGGGGATTCACCGCCTCAGTCACGTAACGTGCCGGTTGTCTGACGCGACCACAGACTAGCTGTTTCAGAGAGGGCTCTCCACCGGAACTGTGAGCATGGCATTTCCGGTGTGCGCAAAGGCGGAACGTGCACAATCCACCGGAAATGCAATAATAGAGAGGTCTCGAAAACAATCAGAAACAATCGATAAAATAATACAAAGGTGTAAGCTATGATATGATAGTATGATTTGTACGGATATTGTATGTTTCCAATGAAAACGTGTTGAGAAGTTAAAAACAATAATATCATAATTTATTCAGTAATCTATGAATTAACTAATTTATATATACTTGATATACAGCAATACGTAGTCAAAAAAATCATTACGTGATATCTATGAGCCAACTAATTCATCAACCATTACTTTAAGTTGTCCTATAAAATGTTATGTAAACGTAAATGTCTTTCATATTCTGTCAAGAGTAATAAAACACTTATACAAGATGCAAATTTTCAAATATTTCATTCAAAAAGTGAAAGGATTGTCATAACATTAAACAGCTTTTTGAATTCCGTTGCATACATATTAATCATTCTTCAAATAGGAGGAGATTCACCCTCCGTTTCTCAAGGTGCTTTAATTTTAACCCTATCATAGAAACAAAAGGAATATAAATCTTGAGAGAACTTATTACACTCTGTATGTTAAAGGGGCAGTAGCACCTTTTTTGATAATTTTATATTTTTAATTTTTCACTGATAATTGTAAGTTAATGCTAAATGAATTATTTTGACAGTGTCAAATATCTCATTACCCAAGCCAAGCATCCATAGTTAGAGGACAAAGTATGAAGATTCACATAAAATCCATTGGCGGCCATTTATTGTGAACACCTTTAATTCATTTTGTGTAAGAAAAACGAATCGCGTGGCTAAGTTTTACGTTATATAATTGAATTATTACTGCTCCATTTAGTTTCAATAGATTGTCTTTCAATTGGAACCATTAATTTTCATTTTCCTGACATCACCTTTTATTCCCCCTTTAAGGAAAACCGCCATATTTTGGAAAATGGATAATTATGAGTACCTTGAAAATAAAACACTCTTAACTCTTCAATCTACTATTGACATCAAGACAAACCTCACACGGTATTTATTAGCCAAAGGTCAAACTATGATCCGTTTCAGCTATAATACTTTAAAAAATAAACCACTTTTTTGGCGGAGGAAAAAATAAAATAATATGATAAAATTGATTAATGCTCACGATAAGACAACGACATTTTTACTTCATTGTGTCTGTACAACATTGGTAATCAAATAGAAATGATTTATCAAGTGAATCATGTTAATCATATGTCCAACATCTCGGAGGGTCACAAAGGTTCGAGTCAGGGATCAAGGCGATGTACAACAATAGGAGTGTGTGTATGTTAAACACTGCTCACACATGCAACGTCCTGCATATTAATATCCCACAACTCTTTGATATGGGCAAACGCGACCTCGCCTATGCAGTTCGGTGTGTGTTTGACATTTATCAGAAATAAAAATGTCTTCAAAATATTTTATACGATTAAAAGATCTGTACATGGAACAGATGTTTATGGAGATTTTGGTTTTTGTTTTGTAACACATGCTAGAAGCGGGAAGTAGCAATTCGCCTTGGAGTCAAACCATTGTGTTTTATTGTAGTATGGATGGTGACTCTGGGACGTAAATATGTCTTTCCAATGTTTTAATATCAGGTAAATATATATCGTCAACAAGAAGCATGACAATCTCAATATAACTCCGTCAAAAGTGAATGCAAACTAAAAGAAATATATTGACATCTCAAAGGACGATGTGTTTCAAGGGCTGAATATGAGGACATTTCCATGATGTTAAAGTTGAAGTTGGAGCACATATATCCTCTGCCCGTCAATGACGGATACTCGTACACCATGTTCAATGCCACCATATAGTCGTACACAATGTCCAATGCCACCATATAGTCGTACACTATGTTCAATGCCACCATACAGTTGTACACCATGTTCAATGCCACCATATAGTCGCATACCATGTTCAATGCCACCATATAGTCGTACACCATGTTCAATGACACCATATAGTCGTACACCATGTTCAATGCCATCATATAGTCGTACACCATGTTCAATGCCACCATATAGTCGTACACCATGTTCAATGACACCATATAGTCGTACACCATGTTCAATGACACCATATAGTCGTACACCATGTTCAATGCCATAATATAGTCGTACACCATGTTCAATGACACCATATAGTCGTACACCATGTTCAATGACACCATATAGTCGAACACCATGTTCAAAGCCATCATATAGTCGTACACCATGTTCAATGCCACCATATAGTCGTACACCATGTTCAATGACACATATAGTCGTACACCATGTTCAATGCCATCATATAGTCGTACACCATGTTCAATGCCACCAAATAGTCGTACACCATGTTCAATGACATCATATAGTCGTACCCCATGTTCAATGACACCATATAGTCGTACACCATGTTCAGTGCCACCGTATAGTCGTACACCATGTTAAATGCCACCGTATAGTCGTACACCATGTTCAATGCCATCATATAGTCGTACACCATGTTCAATGACACCATATAGTCGTACACCATGTCCAATGCCACCATATAGTCGTACACCATGTTCAATGCCACCATATAGTCGTACACCATGTTCAATGTCATCATATACTCGTACACCATGTTCAATGCCACCATATAGTTGTTCACCATGTTAAATGCCATCATATACTCGTACACCATGTTCAATGCCACCATATAGTCGTACACGATGTTCAATGCCATCATATAGTTGTACACGATGTCCAATGCCATCATATAGTCGTACACCATGATCAATGCCACCATATACTCGTACACCATGTTCAATGCCACCATACAGTTGTACACGATGTTCAATGCCATCATATAGTCGTTCACCATGTTAAATGCCATCATATACTCGTACACCATGTTCAATGCCACCATATAGACGTACACCATGTTCAATGCCATCATACAGTTGTACACGATGTTCAATGTCACCATATAGTCGTACACCATGATCAATGCCACCATATACTCGTACACCATGTTCAATGCCATCATATACCCGTACACCATGTTAAATGCCATCATATAGTCGTTCACCATGTTAAATACCATCATATAGTCGTACACCATGTCCAATGCCATCATATAGTCGTACACCATGTTCAATGCCATCATATAGTTGTACACCATGTTAAATGCCATCATATACTCGTACACCATGTTCAATGCTACCATAAAGTCGTACACCATGTTCAATGCCATCATATAGTCGTACACCATGTTCAATGCCATCATATAGTCGTACACCATGTCCAATGCCATCATATAGTCGTACACCATGTTCAATGTCATCATATAGTCGTACACCATATAGGCTAACACCATGTTCAATGTCATCATATAGTCGTACACCATATAGGCTAACACCATGTTCAATGCCACCAAATATCATTTTAGTTAATGTTCTTCCTTATATATGGCAGATAATTATTAAAAGGCTTTTGTCAAAATCAAAAGTAAGAAATCTAATTAGGGTGTCCACGGGTCAAACTAGACTCGGACCAGAGTACTCCAAATTCTTACCCAAGAGATTATTTAATTGTTCAGCCAAGATATTATCCACACATATGTTGACTTAAACATGGTCATTTACAGTAAAATTTGACACCAATATTTCGAGATCGTCATGTTGATAAACTAACTTCTCACATCACAGACAAATAGTCTAAAATAACTTAGATATAAAACGATGGCCTCTCCTTTTCGAGTCCTCGAGTCCAGCTTGTTCTGACTCTGGTTCGAGTACTCGAGTACCCATGGACACCTTAAAGGGGCAGTAGAACGTTTTTTGATAACTTCATATTCTAATTTCTTCACTGATAAAAAAAACGTAAATGCTTAATTATTATTTTGAAAGTGTCCAAAAATTTCATTACCCAAGCCAATCATCCATAGAGGACAAAGTATGAAGATTCACGTAAAGTCCATTGGCGGCCATTTTGTGTGAACACCTTTAATTCATTTTGTGTAAGAAAACTCGCATGGCTAAACTTTACATTTTATATTTGAATTTGAATTATTACTGCTCCATTTACTTTAAATACAGTCTTTCAATTGGAACTATCAATTTCAATGTCCTGACATCACCTTATATTCCCCCTAAAACGTGATACTGCCCCTTTAAATCCAATGCTATTCATATTGCAAGGTAAGGACCTCGGGTATGGACTGTTTGGTACCCCGTATGTTCAGTATCAACTTTTAATTTGATTAGCTGGACCCTTGACACTGTTAATTCCGCATATGTCCTCTGGTTATCCCGGTAATATCACCAGAGATCACACACGTTGGATCTATCAATGTCAATTACATGTAAATATCATGTAAATATCATAGAACACCTCCCAAGTTTCTACTCACAGTGCTTTAATTCTCATTATGTAGTAGAGAACCCCTGGCCGGTAGTCGTTGTGATTCTTATTTTCCCAAGTACATGCAGTGGAAACGTTTTATGATAAAATTGAGCAGCGTGCGTTCTGATCATAACAACTAAGTTGTATGACGGCATTGAACCTTAACATGTTAATCAATTACAACGTTGAATACTTAATATAGTTGAATGTTGTCACAAGAGACAAGGACATTCACATATGATAATTGAAACATCCAATAATTATTAATAATTTAAGACCATGATGACAACATCACCTCTAACTTACTTTGACCATTTTGGATAACTAAATTAAAAGAAAATGTTGCGTCGACATTACAGTATGGTTAGGGTGGGTCAATTAAAAAAAGAGGAGATCAGTATCTATTGTACGGACCCTGAGCATGTTCCCCACCAAGGAATGTTTTCTCACATCTCTGATGAGCTGCAGACACTGATAAAGGATTATGTGTCCCCAGGATATCCCAGACATGTTCTATAAGGGCAAGGTCTGGTTACCTGGCTGAACATTCCAATACGTAAATGTTGCTATTGTGCAACAGATTTTGAGTGTGTCGAGGTGATTGTGTACGTTCATAGTCCTTTTTAAAAAAAGTACCCAGGACGTTGCCTGAGGCGTCATCATCTGATCGCAATATCGCTGAGCTGTAAGGGTCTGGTTTAAACAAGCAGAGAGGTTTTGCCTTCCCAGTGGATTCCTCCACAAGCCATTACGCCTCCACCCTCTCATGACGTTATCAGACTGGGGAAGTTCTCCTCTTCATGGTCAAACTCGGCTCCTGCCATCTACAAACTGTAGACAGATACGGGATTCATCACTAAAAAGGACTTCAATCAACCGACCAATTTTTCCATAAATTTCTTTACGTATTGTCTACACTTGATACTGATCCATTCTTATTCGTTAATAGGAAGTTGTTTTACCTAATGAGTAAGTGATGTGGTATCAGATCAGCTAAGGCTTTTTTCCGTACTCCGTTTGATTAATGTGAATAAAAATCTTCGGTAGATTGACTTGTTTTTGATTTCTGTATTACGAGAGGGGATTCTTCCTTCGTGATACTTCATATTGGGTCTTTTCAGGATTGTGATCTGTTGCACCCAATATTCTATGTTGTGTGATGCGTATATGTAATCATATTGCAATCCAAAACTGTGGTTTATGATATATCGTTCTGTGAGTAGATTTTGAAGAATGCCTAGTACACGACATCCCCATTCTTTTACCATTAATCAATGACATCACTGTGCTATGAAGTTATAAACCTGACTACGTCACAATGTATGACATCACTGCATTTGCAATCCAAGGATCCCACAGCGTTCAAAAATGTCGTTTTTCATAAATATAAAATGATTATGGATGATATATAGAATCTCACCCGTGTGTCTTCTGATAACAAAAATACCAACAGTTGATAAAAGTAAACAGTTGGTTTATTTCATACAAGAAGTCACTAGGGTGAGATTCTCTTTCTCTCACTACATCAGTTACTCAACGCATTTCTATCCACGTGACTTCTGCTACAACACCATTGCTTTGCGCATTTCCTTACTTACATCCATCTAATCGAATCAATTTTTACATTGTGCACTGACTGTGAAAGACACCTCCGTTAAGGATATAGAAATAGAAATCATTGTTGCTGATTGTACTCATTCAGTGAAACCAATCATGATTTGTTTCCCACTCATAATGAATAAGCAAAGAACATAGGTTACTTGGATAAATGATTAGCTTTACTCTATGTGTAGAGAAATCATATGTAATTTTCATTTTCAACACAGTGCAATATTATAGTAACCAAATTAAGCTGTCAAATACGTTATGCTATCAGAAATATAATGGAAAATACTTAATTGTCGTTTAATTTCGTATTTCCATTATAAAAAATGTTTTTATCATACCAGAGACGATCTTCAGAGTGTCTCTGACCTTATTTTATTTAAACAAATATCAAACATTGGCGAAAAGAGACCCCTAAAACATAAAGGGACATGCATTCTCTCCCCACATAGGCAGATCAAGTCATGAAATGTTGATAAGCCTCCGTTCTATTACGCCGACTTTGTGGGATAGAAATGGGAGATGCCTGATTGGAGGCAATCAGCGACACTGATCTTAAATCAGCAGTTTGGCTACCGAATAATGGCAAAAGCATTGTGATATGAACCACCCTTTCCATACGAGAAGCGTTTTCATTTGATAAAGAAATTCAAATGGATTGTGGTGCATTTTTTTCCCGCCAGGGGGTACTGCCGGAACTCACGGATTTTGGCGTATTAGAACAGAGGCTGTATCAACATTTCATGACTTGACCTGTGTCTGTGGGGAGAGAATGAGGACATGGTAATATCCAGAAATTGTTCGACGATCAGCACATACACTTTGCCCCGGATAGCTCAAGAAGACGGTGTAATATATATATTTGTATTTGTTTAATTATTATTATTTATAATAATGGGATATTTCGCCACTCAACTAATAACTTTCTTACTTTTTACTATCAGTAACCTACATTGCGTTATTAAATTGATATGGATTAATATTTGGAACTGTATGGATAGTAAACACTGAACAATGTACATCCATGTTTTATTTATTTTAGAAACCTGTTTATTCGTTAGATACAGAGATATCTAGCTCCAAACATCCATGCTTAAACACAACCTATATTGCCCAAAACATTCAAGCAGAATTGTTTATTACTGTTAATAGTTAGGCACATTAAATAATCTAACAGGCAAAAGAAAGTACACACTTCAGTTAAATATCAACATATGTTAGATGTTCAAACCCGTGCAAAAAGTATCTTTAAGTGGGCCTTTTTTTCATAATTACACTTAATGTAAATATATTATTTCAAAATTAATTTTGATCTGACAAAAATGTTCATCAATAAGAAAGACATATTCTACGTGAGAATCAATAAACGCGCCTATTTTTTACATATTGACAACATTTTTAACATGGAAGGGGTCATGATAGTGTAAATTCTTCCTGCAAAAAAAAAGATATTTTTTACAAAACATAAACCAGAAACCAATCATTTTTATTCAAACTACTGTAAATATGTGTCATTGTTAAACCGACATTACTTACTGCATTAAGTGTCTCTTAAATAACTAGTAAATTTAAACAATCTGTGGTGTGTACTTTCTTTTGCCTGGCGGTTTATAATACAAACCCAAATCAACATGGGTGAGAGAATGCATAGGAACCCAATGTTGTAATTATAAACCTACTCTAGCTATCCTATCAGTCTTAATCTCTATTATGTTTGAGTAATTACTAAATATTTTTCAAGAAATTGATATGAAAGCTAAATTGGTTAACAAACGCTGTTCGACGCCTCTACTACAAGCATGTGTACAGAACACAAAGCTCAGAACGGCTCCGGTGACCTTCCAGACCCCAGCCGCCATCTTGTAAAAGGAGCACTGTCCTTCTGCGCAGCCGCACTGAATGGCTTGCTTTGTTCCGGTGTTTGCGAAGTAAACAAATTTTGAAGATTGAGTCCATTAGGAGGGGAAAGCGATACCCCCACGTTTCGCTCGACCCCCTCAGAACGCCACAACCTGTCTGTGATGATTGGGACACTGTAGTAAAACACTTATCATCAAGTGGCCTTTTAAACTAATCAATTTGGTCTCAAATGATGACACGAATTTCGTGAAATTGAACACACCATCGAAGTTTTTGCATGTTTGAAGTGCGATCCTTCAATAACCTCAGTTTGAGGTATTGATGAATGTAATGTGTAGACAAAAATAAACGAGGCCTTGTTTGTATGTAGTTAAGTAGATCCGAGATTAATTTTGAGGAGTTTATCTTCAATTATATGTTCAAATGAATCACAGGGTTATGTGGTACTTGTCCGTAGTATATATGTAGTCACGAGAAAAATCCGATATGCATATTCAGATATTCTTTTTACTATTCCAATGGACTATTTTAGCGCGTTTAAAGCATGGATTGGCATTTAGAAAAGACATTCACAATCAAGAGGTTCAATATGTGGTTAAAAGTTTACAAGGGCCGTATTCACACCACAAATTTTCTAATAATGGTGAGACAATCATCAGGGAAGTTATTTTGTTTCCTTATCGTTTAGAATTATTATGTACGTAATACGATAAAAGAAACAAAAAATTATTTACAATGCTAATGACACTTTTACATACAAGTTTTATGAAATATTGGAATTTTCCGAAGAAGAAAAACAGGTAACCAATTGCAGGACAATCGTTTTTAAACGTTCGTTCGTTTTTTACCAGTTTTTTTTATGAAACGAACGAAAATGTTTTAACCTACGGTAATCCATTTCCCGAACCCAAATGATTTTGGACTGTTCACACAAATTGGCTGAAAGAAGTATTCGATTCACACGGGATACCTTAATCTGCGAAATAAAATAGAATGACCCATATGATAATATATTTCGCATAAGCTAATATCATATGGGAAATGTGAATATAATTTAACACTAAGAAAAGTGTTAACGAGCCTTAAAGGGACAGTAGCACGTTTTTAAGGGGAATATAAGGTGATGTCGGGAAAATAGAACTAAATGTTCCAATTGAAAGACGATGTATTTAACTAATTGAAGCAGTATATAAAAACATTTATGATATAACGATTAGCCATACGATATCTTTTTCTTACACAAAATGTTCACACAAAAATGGCTGCCAATGGACTTTATGGGATTCTTTATAATTTGTTCTCTGATTATGGATAATTGGTTTGTGTATTGAGATTTTTGACACTATCAAAATAATACATTTAACATTAACGTACAATTATCAGTGAAAAATGTAAAATATAAAATTTTCAAAAAACGTGCGTCTGCCCCTTTAATACCTTGTCTTACCACTGTAGGGATAAAACTTATAGTCACTTGTCAGTTATCACATATCACATTTGACAACAAAAAAATGGACTGAAATGCTCGAATATAGAAAACATAGTTCGACCCTGCACATTATTTGAAAATCTTGTGAATATTGTGAGTGTCGAATCAATAGAGAAATAACGCAAAAGTATAATGTGTGTCTAAGCTAAGTTAAAGAATTTGCGCACAAATAATTCGAATTATGCCGTCACTGTCTGAAACGATCTCGTTTTGTTACTTTTCATCCTGAAGATTCAGTTTCTTAAAGGGGTAGTAGCACGGCTTTTGAAAACTTAGTATTTTCAATTGTTCACTGATACTAGTACGTCGATGCTAGATGTATTATTTTGATAGTGTCAAAGGTCTCATTGCACAAACCAATCACCCATAGTCAAAGACCATAAAGTCCATTGGCGGTCATTTTTGCGTGAACACCTTTGTGTAAGAAACAGGAATCGCATGACTGAACTTTAAATTACATATTTGATTTATTACTGCTTCATTTAGTTTAAATACATTGTCTTTCAATGGGAACCATGTATCTCCATTTCCTTGCATCACCTTATATTCCCCCAAATAACGTGCTACGTTATCCTACCTCATGTAAGAATCTCGATATCTGATTGGTCCACGGGAAATACTGATATCAAATTATTTATTCCCAGCCACAAAAAGCATAAAAAAAGCAGATTATACCTCTTCAAATTAACAATGTATGTTACACATCAAGACGTCACATAACACCAAGCCAGAGACTGATATATCCCCATAACCCCACGTCTTAATGGTATAACGTAAATTATTTTTAATAACTTTTAATTAAAAAGAGATGATCAGTTTATTAGTAAATGTTCCACATTTGGAACGTGGAACTTTCTTTGAGTTCATCACATCCGGTAAGTGTTAGTGTTATTGATCTTGATCTTGATAAATATCTGTTGAATCAAAGAAAACAGTTGTCATTTTGATCGAAATATCATATGAATAGAATGTTTTAGTTTATTTAAAAAAGTATCGATTAGATTCACATGAATTTTGTTACATCCCTATTTAGTACTGAACTCAGCTTATGATATGAAGAGAATTTAACTTTTACATACTTAAATACTTCAATGGATAATGCCTTACCTGCACAGTAAGTATTGGTGCATTTTCATTTTACAGGTAGTGTAATATATACATCATAATCCAGATGGTTTAATATTTCAAGAAAAAAGGAATAATTATTGGCACCAATTCGTTTAACAGTATATTATTTTTGTAGTTGTAAATAAGACATTTATTTGGAATACCATAAACAAGAATTGTATCAAATGACATTAATATTAAAACCATTGTAAAATGCCGTACTAAGTCAACTCAGTTTCAAAAAACGAATTTCAAGACGCATGTTCCTTGTGTTCCCTTATGTCCATAAACTCTTCACTTTTCAATATCTGTCACCGTTTTGAACTTTTCAAATGCTTTTAAAAGTTAAACGAACAAGCACTTGATCTGAAATTAACAATCCCGTGTCAATTTCACGGTAAGGAGAAGACTGGGCATTAAAATGAGAATAGATTGAGCTCCTCGTTGAAATAATTTACAGCGTTTGTCTCTCTGCAGTGTTTGATGGAAGCGGGAAGAGGTTTGCAAGATGAGATTATTCTACATATGGTCAACGTCTAGTTTGGCAAATTGCAATCTCCCGACTTCTTATACGCATGCGCTGGTCCCGTGGTTTGTGTCAAATCGGCGATAAAGACCACGAACCGCAGTTATGTAAATATGGTCTTAATAGCTCCCCCATCATTCGCGGGGACAAGTGCCGATTTCTCAAAATTTACTCAATTGTCGCAAGAACCGGTATCGGATAACGATGACAATTTAATCGTTCGTCCGGTGTATTTATGGAGTTGGGGAGGTGTATCATCATTAATCACAGCCTGTTGTAATGTTGCGACAAGCCTCCATAAACTTATTGTCATGCCCTGTCTTCTTATTAAAAAATACTTTTATCTGAAGCTTTAAAATATTACAGAATCATTACTCTTCAATTATTCTTTGAGTGTTTTCATGAAAAATGCTGTACCAAATGTTGAAGATTTTTGAATGAATTAAAATGTTTTTAATTGACCATTTAATCTGAAAAGTTCATACATATTTAAATGAAGTTAAAATTCTGAATCTTATTTTGAATGGGGTTAAATTGGCAATGCTTCATCCCCATTCAGTTTGTACAATAACTTCAGGAAAATAATCAAGTTTACATAAAAGGAACCGCTAGCACTTTTCACGTCATGCGAAGACAGCCTTTATAACTTATTTCCACCTAATATCTGTGACAAGACACCCGATTTCCCTTCTATTTGCTTTACAGGGGCAGTAGCACGTTTTTTGATAATTTTGTATTTTAAAATTTTCACTGATAATTGTAAGTTAATGTTAAATGTACTATTTTCATTACACTAGCCAATCATCTATAGTCAGAGGACAAAGTATGAAGATTCACATAAAATCCACTGGCGGCCATTTTGTGTGAACACCTTTAATTCATTTTGGGTAAGAAAAAGAAATCGCATGGCTAAACTTTACAATATATGTTTGAATTATCACTGCTTCATTTAGTTTAAATATGTTGTCTTTCAATTGGGACCATTAATTTTCATTTTCCTGACATCACCTTATATTCCCCCAAAAAACGTGCGACTGCCCCTTTTAAGAATACTTTTCATATCTAGATGCCCTCACGGTTGATATCTATCAGACAACGCCCATCATTACCTTAGTCTACCATTCGTAAAAAAACCTTAATTTGATTATGAAAGCACTGTGTGTCGCAGTATCATGTTTTGTGTCAACTGCTCGCATCAATTGTTTTATCATTATTTATATTTCTCATTTAAATACATTACACAATGCCGTTAAAAAATCAAAAACAAAAATTAGAGCGATGCGTTTTTGTATGTAAGCAACATTAAAGAGCAATGGTTTAGTAGCAACATTCGGTCAGTTGTCAACATTACTGATTTTATTCGCGAATATGTTTGTAAAAAGAATTCCATTTGAACTTTTATTCTTAATGGGAACGTGTTATTGAAAGCCATTAATGTTAACATTTTGTTATGTTGTGCATTATGTCATTATGTGAACATCTTTAAAGCTATTAGCAAAGTCGAGGAAACCTTTATCAAAATCCATCTCTTTCAGCTGATTTAGAAAATAAAAGTAAATTTCCTTTCTATGGTTTAACAGATTTGACATGATATTATTTAAGATACATTCTTAACGCATTTTGTTATTTCCACATCCCAAATGATGAAGGATTTATACAATGAAATAGAAAAACGATATTCATACAGCTCGCTTTTCATAATGCCAAAGACATTCACAGAAAAAACACCATAAGTTAGCTCGTACCCAACGTACAATTCAAGAGTACCCTGTTTATACTTATATATGATAAGTTATTATCATACAATTTTATTCAAATATGATAGTGGGTAACATTTTCGTCATTCTAGATTTAACAATTTCACAAAGAATAGAATGCATCTCTCCGCCCTTCGTTGACACAAAAAATACCACAATAGCACTGTCTCTTTTAGTATCTAATTCAATTGAGAGTATGAACATATATTTCAACAGAAATTCTGCATTGTGAGTGTCAGTTTCATAAAACGAGGAAGTTCAATGGGATCGATCCCCTCCCCATATTAAAATTTTAAATACCCCTAAAAAACCCTCCTTCCGTGTCCAAAAGGTGTCCTCTCATTTCAAAGTTCCTGGACCCACCACTGAAAGGGAAGTTTGTTATCCGAGATGCACGGAAGCCGTTGAAAATACTGATACTAGCCATTCTTAATAATTGTCAAACGAAAGGAGCCGAGGGGAGAAATTGTGACAAATATCCAAATTATAATAGCACATTATGAATCAGCCAAACACGCTTGCCCGAGTTGTGGCCTTTAATTACTTACATATACCTCCCTCGGTTAAAGAAACGACAGACCATGCATCATTCTCTCTCTTGTGGCTAATAATCAAGTAGAGGGCTCGTAAACCCTCCAACCCCTTCAAAGTTAGAATTCAATTATTGTGGCGACAATTCGCCCATTTTTCACCCTCATCTCTGAGCGTTATTCCGTATGCAAACTTGAAATGGCCACGCTTATAAGAAGATGGAAAATATGTCAAGAAATTTTTCAAATGAAGACACATCGAGTGAGTGTTCAAGGGAACGAAGGATTTGCTCATACATATTCACGAATGACGGATGGAGACTGAAACGCTGTAATCGAATTTTAAAGCCATTTTAGTGTTGATATGACCCCTCTTCATGACCCTAGGCAGCCATTGCCATTTACCTTCCGGTACTTGTCTCGCGGAAATCTCGCGAGACTTGGCATTATTGGAATGTCACTGGCAGAGGAAAAACTAACTCAATTTTGCAAGACCTTTTCTTGTAATGGTAATAAAAAGCACTGAATATGAATTTGGGATGTTACTGTCTCATAAACTAACTTGACTTTTCGACAAGGGTATTGTCTTTCGTTGAAATATTTGCGGTGTTTGTTGTACGCCAAGCGATACCCATGTGGATACAGAAGTCCCACTGAAATACAACATGCTGACAAATCATAACTCCTCTTCATAAGAAACTGTCAAAACAAAATGAAATTAATATTCTATGATACTTCTTTGATGTTTTTTTTGTTTTCAAATTGAAATGATAAGATATTGTTTAATGTGTTTTAGTTTGTTGTCCATTCGTCCAAAGTTTTTTTCCAAACGTTACGTATAATGACTAGATAATTTACCAAATGTTAAACGTACAGTAATACTTGTCAAATATAAAATCAAATAATTGACGATATTTTGATAAAAAATTTGCAAAATCATATTTTAGTACACAATTTCATTTTAAATGTTTTGGAAAAAGAATTCTAAATCGTAAGAAATTCAAGAAATAAAAGTATAACATGATGGCACCACTAGAGAAATTGTTTTGATAATTGCTATTTTCACAGTTTTCCCTTTTATTAAGTATTTATTCCGATCAAACTTAATTATCCGAGTTTCAATCACGTTTCTACTTTGTGGTATTTTCTGCATAATTTTAAAGATAACGATTTTTTTTTAATTTGTGCATGAGTTGTGGCATTGAGCTTTGTTGACGGAATGTTTACTTAATCTGATATGATTTGATGATTCATATAAACAGGTTCCGCCCCAAAAAAAACATAATTCATTGATCAGTTACCAAAATCTGATTTAGTTTGCATACTAAAACTTCTGTAAATGTTGGACACTAATTCAACTTTTCAAATCTAAACGTTTATTTGTCTTATCTTAGGAAAGACAGATTGTGTATGCAAAATTGACTTTGATTGACTTTGATGTGCACGTGGCCACTTTATGACCGCATTTAGCAGGTAACCGTAGTATAGAGGTGATTGTGTAGTCAATCTATAATTTATAGCATTTAAATACCTTCTACAGTAATTACGGAAGAAGTGGAAACCGTTAATCTCATTTAAGATAAATTTTGTCAAATTTTTTAATTGATCGGCACTGTTATACCAGACGCCGATTATTCTTGCAAACCAATTTATGTTTGTGTTTGCAATTTTATTATTTAAATAACATCTATTTTCACAAATTCATACTTAAAAAGGACCGTCTTGGAAAATACTTTATTGAAATTCAAGTAAGTTTTCAGTTGTTTATACTAATATGACTTTAGTAGGTGGTTGGTCTAATTTTGCATTTGGAGAACTTAGATAGAGAATATCATATCATAGTTATTTAAGAAGCGTTTTGGGTTGTAATTGAATCCCCATTATTTGTTTTAAAAATCTAGTGCATCAACCGTGTTAATTTATACAATAATCTATCAACAATAAAAATTTGGGAAAGCTGTGACAACCCATTTAATGTTTCTTAGCAAGACAG
The DNA here is from genome assembly GCA_916613615.1 of Steromphala cineraria. Lineage (NCBI taxonomy): Eukaryota > Metazoa > Mollusca > Gastropoda > Trochida > Trochidae > Steromphala > Steromphala cineraria. The sequence continues at coordinate 61,178,570 of OU744725.1, read as the reverse complement.
ATAATGTTGAGTTACTTACCAATTGCTCCATATTGGTATTTTTTCGTAATATTTTCCAATCTTTTGCATTAAGATGACTTTTAATGCATTGAACTTATCTCTGCAACCATATTTCATGTAACCATTGTCACATGTCGAACTCGTGATATGAGTAATATAATTAAAAGTACTTATATCGTGCGGTTTTCTATTCAAACCAAATCATATTGAACAAAAGCCTCATAAAAGAAACTCGTGAAAGAAAACTTCACAGCATGATCTTTAATATTTTTTAGCGGTTGAACAAATAGGTTTTGAGGTTGTCGAACTTGCATGATATTTGCAATACTGTTTCCTGGCAACATGGAAGATGGTAAAATATTAAATTTGGAAAGAGAAGTAGATGAGGGTTATAAAGTAAGCTGGTTGTATCCCATACCGCGATGCTGGGCTTTAAGATCATCTCGTATACAGTCTCTGTTAGTCGCATATTATCGTCTCTTTCCGTCTCTTTAGTAGGAATTAAACCGTGGGATACAATTTGTCTTAAAGGAAGTAGTGACAGATAAAAGTTCTAATTCTAGCGGTATACTCTTATCTTAGGGGTTAGCCATAACATTTCATAATAGTCGCCAATTTGACCGCCTCGGCGGGAGCGCATGCGTAGAAATGGTGAACTGCTGGTCAAGTAAGCGCGCCAATACGTAGGGGTTCTATTGTTCTCCCTTAAAAAGGCGCTTTATATCCCTTTATTCCCTTCAATAAACGCTTTATAGTCCGTCGATCATCACGTATCGGGATTAAATGCTTTTATGACATGCAAGTTGTGTTAAAATTTGAACTTTGCCCAAAAGTTTAGGTTCAGCGGGGTTTCATGGCTAATAAAGCGTCGGGGTTGTCTTTCAGAGCGAAGTCCAATAAGTCACCGGGTTTGAGGAAGCGAATAAAGTGTCATCTGTGAAAATATATTCATTTTTGGATTATTTTTAAGAAAGGTTTCATCTGGGAGAGAGCAATTTCTAACATCTGTTGCAATTTTCATCATTTAACCCAAATCTTTCGCCTTAAGTTCACCTTTGGCTTGCAGAGTATTAAATAGGTGTATGTTTCTTAAATATTTTTAGGGATATTTAGAGATCATTGTCACGTTGTTCTATCCTGTCAAACTTCACAAATGTATCAAATTTAGTTTATAACAGAAATAAAACTGTCACTGTATTACTAGTTAATGATTTAGTTTCAGGTTCTTAATAAATGGTACTTGGCAACAACACAGAAGATTTATGAAAACTTCTTATAGCAAGAAAATATTGAAATGTTATTTGAAAATATAGTGAAAGAGTCCTTTTGACCAAACATATTTATGCACAAACGAAAGCAACTTTAAAAATAAGATTGATATAACGTAAATTAGATTACATTGCTAAATAAAAGGGGTTTGTTTTCGAGTAGTCATTTTTAACCTGTGCACATTTTGATTATTATATTTTATTAGCTTTATTTATTATTATTAGATCATTATAAGTGACTCGAATTATATCTCATTTATTAAATATATTTTAATTCATATTTCATTACAGTGTTGTCGATTATAACACTTAATTTTGTAGTATTAACTTATGTGCAGAATTATAACGATTTATGTCAAGTAGGCCTTTTCAAACCTGCATTTTAACTTAAATATTATCAATTATATAACAGCTTTAGATTCAGACATTTACAACAAGCGAAGCATTGAACAAAATATATCCGTGCAGCCATTTAACGTTCTTAACCTATACTTTCTATTTTCGAAAATATAATTATTGTTGTGAAAAAATTGAAAAAAAGTATTTACCTAACACAGTATGTGTTTTAGAGATTAATCAATATTAAAAAATTAGTGGCATATTCTCCTTGCTTCAAAGTCAAATAAGTTTTTTTCACAGAGTTGCATTAACTTAATACTAAGTGAAACTGGCAAATAAATTACTTTTAAATTGAATAGTCGCAGATTTATAAATGCCAACTCCTAAAATATATCAAAATAAAAGATCATATACATCAATAGTCTGCGACTTGTCTACGTTAAGGATTAATATGATCTTAAAATATCATCTCTTTGTTTTATAATTTCCCGAGATATACAAAATAAAGCATCCCTAATCCACTTTTGGTGCTTTTAGATGAAAAAGTACCCTGTCTGCCTCAGGACCGCCCAAAAGCTCAATTAAAGTTCATTCATGCCTTTAACGAAGCCCGTGGAAAGTGCTCGGTCACTTCGCGGGGTAAATATACAGAGTTGTCTCCCTTTAGTTGATATACTTACATCCTAGTTTATATCAGACTGCGTTAAGATACATATTGCTTGTCAATAGGTTGGTCCTCATAATCGTTTGACTTCTTTTAATGGCGTTTTGAAATTGGAAAACAAGTCAGTACAAATTCTGTGCATTAAAAGTAACACAAGTTAAAATTTGTACTTATTAATTCTCATGTTTGAAACACAAATCTTGATTTTTGTTGAAACCTGAATAAGACAATCGAACCTATAAATAAAGAAGCACTTGTTCATTTGAATATAAAGATCGTTTAAGGACATTTTATTGGAAAACCACGTCAAAAGATAAAAAAACGTGTGTAGAGTCTTTTAAAGACATACTATATCATACATGAAATCTCACAGGTATGGACAAGTTTGGTCCAAATATGGTAATTCTAAAATCTTTGATGACTATAATGCTAATGACAATAGTGTTCTTTGGAACCATTTATGAATCATACAAAGACTAAAAGGGGAGTTTTTAAGAATATCTGTTTTTCCATCCGTTAAAAATATTATCCAAAAATTCCTCCCAATGTGTTAGACACTAGTTTTGTATAGATATCTTAAAATGAATCATAATCGATGCATTTAAATTCATATCAAGTCCTAATGAGTCGCATGTCAGTTAAATTAGGCGAAACCAGTTTCACAAAATAAAATTTTAACTCTGCAAAAAGATCAAATAAATCCATTGATTAACTTAAAAGCGTCTTGTTAGTGCAGAAACGAAGCGCGAGCTGAACTGCGTCTTATAATACACAAGGAGTAATATATGCAATGTCAGAATTTGCCAATAGAGGACTTCAAAGTATCCTATCAGAAAAGTACTCGTCTTATACCGTGCCTCGTTTTTTATTTTGTCATAACTGTTTCCGTGGAGTCATAAGGGACCTTAATGTAACTGAGAAGAAATTAATAGCGGCCCTAATTACCCTTGTGACTGTGCTATTGAGGCTGGGGCTATTAATCCTTAAGCCATATTCAACCTTTCATAAACTCGCATTTGTAACAGAAAATTCTGTCATTAGCTTTTGACAAAGGAGGAATCTATCATATGATTTATTTTACAATAACCCGCGACTTGCTGTGACTGGAGACACGAGCGCCTGGCAGTGATAGAGCGATCGATGATGAGCCTGGATGGGGGAGGGGTGGGCACAAAGGTTAACCCCTGAACCCCACCCTCCAGCATCTTTAACCTCTCTGTACCCATTGCCCCCACCCTGGTGTAAGATTTTGTCCTTATCTTAGATCATTTAACAACTAGAGGTTCAAGAGGTTATATTTTTGTTCAATACTGAACAAACTATTTACTTATCATTACTTATTATTTATTTTCGGTATCCTGAAAAAACAGAGATCAGTCATCGTCATTATCGTCGTTGTCATGGTCAGGGTAATATTAATTATTATCTGTTTCTTAAAAAATCCACATTTTTTGTATTTACCACAATCAAAAGTTTTCTTTAAAAAAGGTAGAATTGAACATAAATATTACAAGGTTATAGGTGGAAGTGCAAATTTTACAAATTGTACAAATAAGATTATTTTTTTCCAATATAGCGTTATTTTTTAAGATAGTTGTTAAATTTGCCATATGAAATACTAAACCATTGCATGGATCTTGTGTGAAATTAATTTCCGGGGAAAATGTCTCGCAAGATCAGGTAACGCATGGACCTTCCGCATTTTCATTTTCTTAACTTAAGTAAGATCTCAAAACACCATACCTCTTATAGATATCTGAAAAATTTGAAATTTAAAATCTGAAATAGGCATACATTTGTAACGTCCAAAGTAAAGACAGTTATTGTTTAAAGATATAGTGTTGCTTTAACATCGCATATCTGCATTACAATACGTGTCCGTAAACTTCAAGCAGCGGTCCATAGAACCTACTGAAAATGTTATTGAGTAAATAAATTGAAGCTACATTCAGTGTATGAACAATATCGCAATTAGCACTAAAACAGAAATTCAGTTTTCCAGAAACAATTGTTCCACCTGATTTTAAATTTCTAAATGGATGATTCAAGTAAGAGAAGATCACGTGTCAGTGGGCATAACTCTAGTTATTAGTTTGTGAGTGTGTCTGGTTTAACGTGTAATTTTCAGTTTTATAGGTGAGAACTTGCCATTAAAAAGAGGTTGATGATCTTAGGGAGAATGGACATAGAACTCTTCAGGGAGAAGCAGGAATGAGAGGCAAAATGAAAGAAGGAAAGAAAGACAGTGAAAAGAAGGACACAATGAAAAGAAGGAGAAAAAGACAGTGAAAAGAAGGACACAATGAAAAGAAGTTAAGAAAGACAGTGAAAAGAAGGATACAATGAAAAGAAGGAAAGAAAGACAGTGAAAAGAAAGAAAGAAAGGCACAGTAAAAAGAAGGAAAGAAAGGCACAGTGAAAAGTAGAAATAAAAGGCAAAGTGAAAAGAAGAAATAAAACGTACAGTGAAAAGAAGGAAAGAAAGGAACAGTGGAAAGAAGGATAAAACTCTGTGAACTCCTCTCAAAGACAAACACCTCTGATCTAAATATGGTAGAGTGCACGTGACAATCGGGATAATTCCTTGTAACGCTTGACGGCCCATATGGACGTACTTATGCCCCGACATATCCCTCCAGTGTCCCCATATTCTTTTCTCTCCTCTGTGCAAGACTCCCCCTCATTCCCCTGTCCTCGACTCCCCCCCCCTCGTCATACCTCCTCATATATCACCCTCTTTCGTCTGTCTCAGACTGCCCCCTCTTCCTTTCTTTCCTATGTGCAAGACGCCCCCCCCCCCTTATATCCGTTCATATGTCCAAGACTACCCCCCCACCTCCCCCCTCATACACCATCATCTTTTTCGTCTGTCCCAGACTCTCCCCCTCTTCCTTTCTGTCCTCTGTGCAAGACCCCATCCCCCTCATTTCCCTTCATATGTCCTAGACTACCCCCCCCCCTCGCATTCACCATCATCTTTTTCGTCTGTCACAGAATCTCCCCCTCTCATCTTTACTCTATCTCCCTTCAGCTCTCTGATCTGGTTCCACCCGACAGACCTTGTGTGCCCATCTGTCCCGTAACCTAATCCGTGAACAGCCAGTATGGCGCAAAGTGACCACATTCGTGTCTGTGGTCAGCCTTATCTCCATCTTCCCATTGTCCTTTGTTTTCCTGAACGTGTTTCCGAGGAGGATCAAATGACCGCAGACAATGAAATTGACGAGCGTCGCGTGCGGCAAAAATCATGAGGGATGAAATGAACATGCAAGGGGCTTGATAAGGACAGGAAAGCTGTTGCACTTGAAATTGTATCTCTCCCCCTCATTCTAAAACATTGCTGTTACTTCTAACGAGCCAGTTGCAAGTGTTGCCTGACCGTTTACTGGAATCAGCACTTGAACTAATCTTGCAATAAATTTAGGATGAACAAATGCACATTCGACCATTGCGGTGGTGTCAATTTCACATTGTGACAGATGTTGCTATCATAATGAGGGGATCACCTCGTCAACATGCACCCATGTCTATAGCAGTTGGGACAATTGGTGATAAATGCTTAACTTTTTAATTACAGGTGCCCTTTCTGGCGAGATGGTATCTTCGTATCATCTGATCTCCCACTGTTGAGAGATGCCCATTGATACGTCCACTTGACTCCCGTCCCAATATAGAAGGAAGAAGGATTGTAGAGTTAATGAAGGGATACAGCGCTTTGAAACAAGATCTGTGGTCATCTACTTGCGATGGTCACATCTTTATCTGACCTGACCGCTGGCCAGTGGCCGGAAAGATCAGCGTCCAGCCGTGTTGTGGTCAACCTGTCTCAGGTCCTTGTTTTATGCGGCTCATAAAGTCTGTAAAATGTCTCCACTTTTGCTGACTATACTCGATATTAGACTAGTTATAGTAAAACAGTCATGGTCGTATCTACATGGGACATATTTTCAAACACTTTTATTTTGAATTTGTTTCTTCTTTCTGTGGAATTAAGAAAATATATATAGTATATACATATCTTTATATCATGTAAGTACCCAACGGTCATTGTTTTCGACTGATACAATTAGGACAATTGCATTTATGTCTTAAGCTAATACGATTGTAATTCTATCTGATCCCGAAACAAGTAATGTTTGACCTTGTCTTAAGCTCAAACAAATACACTTAACAGTTATGTGTATGTTGAACAAACTTGAATCATTGATTTACAATGATACAATTGCAAATTCACGACTTTGTTTTAAAAGTGCATATTAATCCTTAGCTGATGATACAAGTTACTTTTATCTGAGGCTGATAGAAAGTATGCATTTATAATCCTTCTGAGGCTGATATAAGTACTCCATCATCTTTATTTCAGGCTGATACAATAACATTTTATCTTTGAAGCTGATACAAGTACATCTTTACCTTGTCCGAGGCTGATACATTTTCATTTTTACCTTGTCCGCGACTGAAAAATTTACACTTTTACCATGTCCGAGGCTGATGAAATTACACTTTTACCTTGTCCGAGACTGATGAATTTACACTTTTATCATGTCCGAGGCTGATAAATTTTCACTTTTACCTTGTCCGAGGCTGATAATTTTACACTTTTGCCTTGTCCGATGAGACCAAAATTAAATTTTTACCTTGTCCTAGATGGAAGAATTTACAGTTTTACCTTGTCCTAGATTGATGAATTTACAGTTTTACCTTGTCCTAGATTGATGAATTTATAGTTTTACCTTGTCCTAGATTGATGAATTTACACTTTTACCTTGTCCGAGGCTGATGAATTTACATTTTTACCATGTCCGAGGCTGATAGATTTACACTTTTACCTTTACACTTTATCTTTGTTGAGGCTGGTACAAGTACACATTTACCTATCCCGAAGCTGATATAAGTACTTTCTTGGTCTGATACAAATACATTTTAACCATTACCTGATAAAATACACTTTATCTATGTCTGAAGCTGAAACAAGTGCATCTTGACCCATGTCCGAGGCTGACTCTTTTTATCTTTCTCGGGGTGAGATACAAGTGCGCCTTTCCCTTTTCTGAGGCTGATTTACTGTTCACTTTTATTTCTTTTGTATCAATTTTAAAAATTGGTCGGTTTGGAAAAACTATTTTCATAAGAAAATGTTCATATATATATACAGTGTACTAGCTGAGAATTTTTATACTCAACATTTATTATGTAAAATTGATTTACAAAAGATAAAGACAAACAATAAGTTGAAATATTAGCTTAACAATAAACTGCAGTTATTTATAAATTTGTTGGAAAGTATCAAAATCATTTCAAAACAAAGAAACATTTTATAGTTGTATATTTATTTGTATAATTGGGTTGTTTAAAAGTATAATATGGTAACACGATCCAGAGATAAGCAAAAAAGTAGTTTTAGTATTTGAAATAAAATTATGTTAACAACTTGGCACATGTATGAATTAAGAATTTTTTATTTCATTTCCATTTTTGAATTTTTTACAAATATGATTAATTATGTATTCGGTAATTATACGCTTTCTAGAATAAAAAAGTCATAATTAAATAAGCTAATGGCCCACCTTTGTTTTTCCGTGAAGCTTTACAAAACATAATAACATTTGGAAGCAGTTTTACAAATCCCATTCACACTTTCCTCACAATAAAATGTATACATGCGTGTAATTTATACACTTATGTATTCTTAACGGGAATTTAGTATTCACAATTGTAAATTGTATGCGCATATTTCAAATGTGCAATATGATAGTACGAGATAATAAGGTAAGCTTGTAAATATGTTTTAAAAATGAATTTTGAAAAATATATGTTTAACGAGAGAACGAGAAATCGAGGTGGTTGGCCTCAAGATCTTAAAAATAAACTCAAACAAATTTAATAGAATAACCATTTACGTACAATTGAGAAATTTTAATCGAAAACCGTATTCTACGTCTGCAAAGTACATGAAATGTTGAAACAATATTGATAGCTTTTCTCTTGAAAGATATGAAATATAGTTCAATTCACAAAAACATTTTTCTGTTTTTATTGATTTTTTTCATTACAAAATTCCAACAACCAAATCTGTTTTTAAATTACTGCGTCAAATCCACATAAATTTTAAGCTAAATGTATTCTCTCTAAATCTCACATACATGCAAGAAATGCATTTTAAAATAAGTTAAAGTAAAATTACAATAGTTAGACAAATTTAAATATATTTTTTTCTGAATGAGAATCTTGAAACTTAATTCGTAGTGTCGTATATGTCTTTCATGTAGGAGAGCCCTGAGAAATGATGAGAATAAAAACTTTCTTCTTGACAACTAGCTAGAACTTTTATTCCTTCTCTCAACCACGATCTGTCACATAATTCAAACATCAAGCTGAAGGGAACACAACTTTTTAATATAGAAATTAAATTGTCTTTTCACTTGGTCAGCGTTTTTCAAGGATATGCAGCCTAGTGTTGAAACAACACACACATATTTGCTAATGTCTATAGACATTCCTTCGTTTAAATTCTTAAATTAATTATCTAATTCATATGATTTATAAATTAATAACAAGGTTATTTTTCGTTTATGGATGAATAATTTTCTGTCAAAATATTCATTGCGAAAATATGAAACAATTCATGAAATTTCCGTTTAGTCTATCAGTATATGTAGAACAAGTGATATTTGTTAGCTACAAGTCTTGCAAACTTATATTTACGTTTATTAATTACATTACATGTCATCATAGTCAAGGCAAAAATGTAAAAGAGTTTAGGAAATTAATGTTGAGTCTAGCAGTAAATGTTATCATGTCATGTAACTAAAAAGTACAGAAGAGTTGAAATTGTTGAACTGCAACAAGTATTGTAAGAATAAATTTTATTATATGATAGGCGATGAAATACTGGGTTTTATCAGTGAAATAAGCTGTCTATCAGGCAACAGTGACGATATATTATATCGTCACTGGTCAGGTGCCCGAACTACTTTCAGCCATGTCAACTAAATGGGGTAACTCTCGAATTTAAAGTAGTTATAATTACATATTTCATTAAAATCATATAATAAATAGAATACTTAATGTATTTTCCAAATACCAGGTTTATTTCATCTCGTGACATAGGTAAAGTTGATATTTCACTCGTGGCTGTGCCACTCGTGAAATATCAACTTTACCCATGACATTACATTTATTTTCTTTCAAGTGTCATCATAATCATGGCGAAAATGTCAAAGAATTAAAGAAGTTTCTGTTGAGTTACGAAATATTTATTCCTCATTAGGTTTGTGTTGACATCCCAATGACTTATCTACATTGAAACATACACAATCATAAAGAATAAAAGTCTATGCAATTGATAAATATGTATATGCAGAATATATACAAATGAAATCAAATACTAAAATGACCCAGGAAACCCTATAGCAATAAAATGGGTCTAGCTATTAGTAAAGGCTTACGCTAAAGACAAACTCACAGTAAACTTCTAGCGGTCGACTTGCAGGCCCATACACGTCAATAACACAGCAAGTTATTGCATTTAAACTTTTGACATGACTTGACATAATATTGCGTGAACCGGCACTAAAACTTTCACTTGTCTATATCAAATAAAGTGATCCCGTCCCCACGTCAGAAACAACGATTAAATTCACTCTAACTGAAGCGATTGCAGCTAATACCTACATGAAATACCGCCACACAGACTGGGCTAGTTTGGTTCAATTAATCCGTGAGGGGATAGAGACAGCCTAAAATAAATAAAGTTGCCCCCCAAAAAGGGGTCAGTCCGTGGATTGAGGGCGGGGTGATTACAGTTCACAGAGGATGGGTAAACAATACGAGGAGTTCCAACTTTACCACCAATCTGGAGGAATTCACAGAAATTAATTTCCAGATTATTAATGTGTAAGTGTTTTCCTGCTGAGTCATTCAGTACGAAATAGTTTGATTTAAACATATTTTATTGAAAAAATTGTCAAATGAAAACACTACTGATCTGGTTTATGTATATAAATATGATGACAAATATTAAGAAGTCTCCAATTGTAAAAAAATATAATTAAAAGAGAGAGAGAGAGATAGAGAGAGAGGGAGAGAGAGAGATTGGGAGGGAAAGAGAGAGAGGAAGAGAGCCAGAGTGACAGGGAAGGAAAGAGAGAGAGGGAGAGAGAGAGACAAAAAGGCAGAGAGAGAGAGAGACAGAGAGAGAGAGAGAGAGAGAGAGGGAGGGAGGGAAAGAGAGACAGAGAGAGACAGATAGAGACAGAGACAGAGAGACACAGAGAGATAGATTATTTATTACTGCTTCACCAAATACAATACATGATTATAATTCATTAAAACATATTTTTTAAAATTTTGGTCACCCCATAAGGCTTATGAATGAATTTTTACTTATTTCTACTCAATCTATACAGCACTAGCATAGTGAGTATAGTGAGAGAGAAGACGATTTCAATCCAAGATCAAAGTCGACATTGGTAAACATATACATATTACAGGATGGAAACAAACAACCTCATGCGATATACTATTACTATATATTGATATACATATACATAACGCAGGATGCATCAAGATAGCGCAAGTATACGCAATTAACACCAAAGATTTTAACACATGTCAATCACTTTCGTATTCATATTTTTCATCCCAAAAAATTGTCAACACCCATACACGAAATATTAGGAAGGAGTAGAATACGAAATTTGAAAAATTTTCATCCACATAATCTCATCTTACCAGTTTTAATCAAAAGGATTTCTTGAATTTGATTTTACTTTTGGAGATAACAAAATCTAAAATATATATAGATGAAAATCGTTACCATTGTAACATGAATTATCATAAAACATGTCATGAATTCATATATAATCAACTATATCTGACCTATCATTATTTCAAATCACGAATACTTACTTTTACGTTTCACACGCATTGTGTATACCACGCATAAATCGGAGAAGAAAATTTGCAAATCAGGAAAATATTTTTTTTATAATAACAACAAGTGTCTTCATTTTCGATTTCTTTTAATGTTGATCAAAATAATATGATTGTTTATTGAGCAAGCTTTTTTGATCTGATTCTATTGTTTATATGCCAAACATTGCATCAATAATTCTTATAGCCTATCTGCAGTTATTACTATTAGAATTAAAAGTTTTTCACAAATTAACATTCGGTCACCAGATAAAAAACATTAACAATTGAACTTAAAAAACTACTTAAATGTTGCTCTTAAATATTTGAGAAATCGATTAGAAATGAAATCGTGAGTTAAGGCGTTTATCAGATAAAAATATACTCATTTTGAATGTGTAGTAATGGGATTACTATGTTTATGCTGATAGTTTTGTTTAATAATTGTATGGAAATGTATGGGTTTCACTATCAGTGTTAGCTGGGAGAGATAAGATGTAAATTGAGTTAATTAACCCACCTGTGTTGATTATATTTCACAGGTGATTAAACCAGGTGTAGGATTATTCAATGTATTAACATGACCACGCTTATCTGGGTACTGGGGCATACCTGATAGCAAATGAACATATACTGAGTTTGGTGCTTTATCTAGTAGAGTTGTAGATATCAATCGTGGAATAATAAACAAGTAGCGTGATAGCCATCGAGCAGTCTTCAGAAGAAAACAATGAAGGCGAATTATATTTTCATAAAACAAAATAAATATTTTTGAAACCGTAATTTGGTTTATTTTACTATTTCGTATTCCAATCACCATACAAATTAATAGGTCATTGTTGTGTTAATAGAAACTTACATAACAGTTTCGTAGATATTAAGCGATCGCTGTTTTGTTTATTTGATTTAAACATGATATAGTGGTAAAATGAATATTTGTAGAGACTTAAACAAACAAACCTTCCCAATAAGTTTGTATATTTCTGTTTCATAAATTTGTTATTTCATTATGAAAATGTCCAATATTGTAAACAAAATTTGTCACCCTGTTATCCCAAGCTTCATTACGAACTATAAAGTAGCTTTTTACATCAATAACAAGGTGAATGGAATGAAATATTACCATATTGTCAATATAAAACTGTTTGTATACATTGTGATTTATTGTACAATATCAAAGTATTCAATTTTCACCACATATTAATAACATTAGATGTAATACAAAAAAATGATATATATTAATTATGACAAACTTAAGAACTTTTGTCCTGATGAACTATGATTTCTTATGATATAGTTAGTTATTATGAGCTTTCTCCTAGTTCTGTGCACCATGGTCAATAAATGAACTGGTATAGTGTAGGCTGAATTCTTAATAAACACTGCCATAAGAAGATTAAATTCCTCAATGGTGTCATTTAGTTTTATAATTGCATCTAATGATATTATAAATTTACATTTTTAGTTTGGTTTTCCATGATAATGAAATTGCTGGCAAAATCTCACATTGAAATATATGGAAAGATATGATACGCAGAATGAATTGTTCTGAAATATTTGGTTTAGCTTGTAGGAATTTATTCATTTTATTCTGCAAATGACTTCATCCTAAACTGCATGACGTACCATTTACGCTTGTTTAACTCAAAATATTAGAGTTATCATTCAATATTATAATATCGGTTATATGGAATATATTTTGTGCTGGGGGAGATTGAACGGAAGATTGTATATGAATATCAAACAAATCAGTTCATATTAGTAATCTTTGAGAAGATTTTAAGCATAAATTGGCTGGATAGATGCAACGATGAGGTTTCGAGGAGTAAAACAGTTGAAACATTTTAGCATTTAATTGCGACTCCAAGTAGTTCCGTTTGAATAAATCCAATCAACTTCATGCAAAATTAGGGGTACCTCGTCGAAAAGATGGGGAAAAGTCTTATTTGCATGAAATTGCATCACAAATCATGATTTGGCAATTCATGAAGAGTGATTATTCATACATTACCGTTTCCCCAATTATCCTAACTTGAAAATTATGCTGAAGGGACAAACGAATTCGGATTTTTTCGTGTGTACGAAATATTCATGTGCATATCTTTCTTCATTGTACAATTGTTCATTATTGTCTATTTGCCTTGCAATTCGACGCTGTATAAAGACTCTAGACTATAACGATGGAATTCCATTTGGACGCGGGACTGTGGAAAGATGGAATAATCCCGCAATAGTAGGATCCCTGAATCTCGGATATAGTGTACCTATGTGGATATATACGGAGTTATTCTGTGTCTTTATACTTGCTGAAATGTAAGTATATGTTGATATTGAAGATTGCGGTTTCCAATTAAATGGTCAATTACTTAATCTGTTTCACTAAAAGTAGACAAAATTAGATTTAATTTCATAACATTTTAGACGTTTTTCCATTTTTCAAATTTCACCTGTGTAAAGTAGTTTTCAATGATGTAATCGGAAGGGTTACGAAACGCATTATCCATAAGATGTTTTCATGTCTTTACAACTATAATCTAAACACCTTCTTATTTCACAATAAATGGATGAATTAAAACTGAAAGATGATAAACATTTTAATTATAACTGATGACTGATTTCTCCCTTTATACGTATTTCAAAACACTTTTAACGCATTTCGAACATGACAAAAAAGATTTTCTGGAAAAGGAACTTACTTTTTGTAAGATTGCACGATGATTCTGATAAATAGTTTCTTTTAATAAGTAGACTATTCTGATACTCTTCATTTCCGTATTTCAACAGGTAGGTATGTTGGTGGCTTTAAGGCGAGGTTGGGCCCAAAATCAAATATATCAAATAATTCATCATAAAGTTTATGGTTTTATAATGTACCGGGCTCCGTATATTGTGTTAATATCATGACTCTCACAAGAGTAGATTAAACATTTTCATATCAAATTTTCAAATCATTTTTAATCATTAAGTAAAATGTTTAAAAAAATCAAATTAAGAATCTATTGACACAGCTTGATTTCATAACGTTATCATAATTTCGATATTGAATACTCTCAACCACTCTCGAAATATCTTTTTCATACTTTTAAACAACGAGAGTCATCCATTAATCAAGAGTATTCTGTGTTATATAAATGTTCATTACGTTTTGTAACATTTGTATGTTCTATGGGCCTGTGGCCTAAAACTTGAAATAAATTTTTCTTCATATTGAATATTGTAAAATTCGCACTTCCAATTACCTACACGTATATAAGTATATAACAGAATTGAGTATTCCTGTGTATGTCTGAAGATGTAAGACGTAACGTTCCACTCATAATACCTGTATCTTATGCAGTGTCATCTTCCGCGGTATAAACAATGCGTGCATCTGACCCCGAACCTGACCCCATTGACATGATACCTTAACTAACAAAGAATGTCACTATGTGATGATGCATATATACCATCTACCTTTGTTTCTCATACCGTGTTCAGATTATTACATAAGCGCCGTTCTTTGTTTATCGGTATTTGTGAATCCTGTTCCTTAGTTTGAATGATAATTTGAAAATTTATATATTTTGGTATGTATAAGTCAATTTAAAACGTAAGATAATAATTATTTTAAGCGTTTAGTTCATCACGTAAGTTCTGTTCTTTGTTTGTCGGTATTTGTGAATCCGCTTCCTTAGTTTCAATGATTATTTAACAATTTATACATTTAGGTATGTTTATGTCAATTCAAAACGTAATATAATCATTGTTTTAAATGTCTAGATCATCACATTTGTACTGTTTGTACCTTTTTCTCGGTATTTTTCCCTGGTTATTTGAAAATTTATTTTTTGGTATGTGTATGTCAACCTAAAACGTAAAATTATCATTGTTTTAAGTGTCTAGATCATCATATAAGTGTTTTTCTTTGTTTATCGGTATGTATGAATGTCCTTCCTTAGTTTCAATGACTATCTAACAATTTATATATTTAGGTATGTTTATGTCAATTCAAAACGTAATATAATCATGGTTATAAGTGTCCAGATCATCACATAAGTGTTGTTCTTTATTTCTCGGTGTTTGTGAATCAGGTTCCTTAGTTTTAATGATTATTTAACAATTTATATATATAGGTATGTTCATGTCAATTCAAAACGTAATATAATCATTGTTAGAAGTGTCCAGATCATCACGTAAGTGTTGTTCTCTGTTTATCTGTATTTGTGAATCCGGCTCTTTAGTTTCCCTGATTATTTGAAAATGTATATTTTGGTATGTTTATGTCAACCTTACACGTACAGTAATCATTATCTTAAATTTCTAGATCATCACAAAAGTGCTGTACTTTGTTTATCGGTATTAGGATCGGTTCCTAAGTATCAGAAAATATTTAACTAAATGTATTTATATGTTTGTGTCAATTCTAAAATGTTTTAAAAACTAGTATTTAATAACCTGATTGTCGATGTCATTCAGAATTGTATACGTGTATCTAATGGATCTATACTATCAGCATTTATATATATTGGTAAGTATTAAAAGATTCTATAGTATCATTAGTTATCAACATCGCATTGTTTTGCTTGATATGATATTGTCGATTAATATATATAATATTTAATAACCTGTTAATTGTTGGGTTTTAGAATTGTTATGCGTGGCTCAAATGGCGAGATTACCAGTTTTTGGCATATGTTAAACTGGATCTAAGTTTAATATCTGTTCATGTATACTTGGTGTTACAAACTTGTATGTATTTTATTCAAAACTTAACTATTATCAAATAATGATTTTTAAGTTGATATGAATAGAATACTGTGAGTTATTTAATTCTAAAGAGTCAAGGAAAGTTCCGTGTTCCGTAACGTTGATATGATTAAAAAGTAATTTTGTAATTGTCTGAAATAAAGAAATAGAAAAAAACAAATTTGTTACTTGTGTAACAAATTGTTTTGAAAGCAAAATGTTCTCCTTTTCTTTGGGGGATTTAATCTTTTTAAAGATTAAATTTGCATCAGGTGAATAAACTGTTAATTCGTTGTAAAGAAAGTAATCATACTTCAACTCTGGTCATCCTAAAGCGGAATCAAGAAATATATCTTGTAACAAACAAGCGCATAATCAAGAATTATCTAAAATATTGCCTTCAATAACAGGACGACTTCCGAGCGTTTGATTTATACACCGCAAGTGTTCCCTATGATAATTCTTGATCATTGCCATCTTACTTTATGATCTAAGTCACATTCTCCCTGTGATTGCGTTTCAATTTATACGTTTGATTGATCCAAAATAATATGCAATGCATGCAGTAATTATAAAGGACGCTATAATATTATTGATATAACTATGGCTCTTGTTTCGTATACCGTTATAACGACTAACAGACTATACAATTACACATTCCAACTGAAGGCAAAATAACAGGATATTTTGATTAATCACAAATTATCTTTAATTTCTCTAAATAATTGTTGCTTTTTATTAGTGAGGGATCACACTTGCGACAAGTGAGTGATTGACATTGTACATATCACCGTGGCGTGCATGTGAAATGAACATGGAACTCTCGCTTGACACTCACCATACATGTACGCTCCATCTGCAATGTACATGTGCACACTGGGTGAGTGACAGTTGACAATCCATGTCCATAATTCGTGTCATGGTGATGAATATTCATTATTTTGTCAGTCCGCACGTTTCAAAATGTTTCTTGTTTTGAAGTGGCAGTTGTTGTGACATTTTAAATTTTCTTGTTTTTGTTTACATTTAAATTGTTACAAAATGAACCACAGTGATCTAACTACGTATTGTTTATAATATGTTGTGTCAAAACTTCTCTCCTATTTTTATAAACATAGTTGGTGTAGGAGAAATTGATTTTAACTTACCTGTGGCCTAGAGTAAAATGATTATCCTCAATATCAAAAATAGAAATTTAAAAAAATATTAAAATAATGCATAATGTTGATAAATGTAGAATTGGGTCTTTCAATTGAATTATATTTCGAAAATTCCAAGTCCTTTTATCCACAGTGTTCATTGCATTCCTTTTGTCAAAATTGTAAATATTGTATTTAAAGAAAATATTTTGAAATCGAATATTCAAAAGTTAGATCTGTATAACTTTTTATTTTTTGTATATCCCAACAAACCTGAATTACATAACAAAATGAAAATAAGGTGAAAGTTATTATCGAATTACCCATAGGAGAACCGCAGGCTTTGTTCTGTAAACTTTAAAGGGGCAGAAGCAAGTTTTTTTGACAATTTTATATTTTATATTTTTCACTGAAAATTATATGTAAATGCTTTAATGTATTAATTTGACACTGACAAAAATCTCATTACACAAACCAATTATCCATAGTCAGAGAGCAAAGTATGAAGATTCACATAAAATCTACTGGCGGCCATTTTGTGTGAACACCTTTAATTCATTTTGTGAAAGAAAAAGGAATCACATTGCTTAACTTTATGTTATATATTTGAATTAGTACTGCTTCATTTAGTTTGAAACATTGTCTTTCAATTGGAACCATTAATTTTCATGTTCCTGACATCACCTTATATTCCCCCTAAAACGTGCTACTGCCCCTTTAAAACACATACATGTAAGTCAGTAGTATCTTTAACACAAACGTTGATGTGATCGAGTGTTTTTGAAAGACGACATTGATTCTTCATAGAATTTGTAAATATGATATATTTCATACTTGTTTGTGAAAGAGTTTGTAAACTTTCCACACAGCAATTGTTTCAACAAGAAAAACATTAACAAAGCATTGTATGTAAATTGCGGACAATTGATTCACACTGTAAATTATTGACTTGACTTATCTTGAGACTTAAGTTTAAGAACTAGTGGAATATTCGTAGACGAATTTGAGATAGGATTATAAATTATAAACTGATCTATAAAGCTTACTGACAAAGATCGGTGTTAAAAAATGGGCGTAAAGTTTTGTCAGTTGAATCCCAAACAATGTTAAAATATTCAATAAAGTCAACGCTGTACTATACTTCTTTTAAGAAATATATAAAATGATTGATGAGCAAATAGGTAACAAATAAGACATAACAATAAGTCGATTGAAACAATGATTTAATCAGTAAGGAAGTGAGTTCGGCAATAATAGTGCATATCAATGAGGGCTTATTTCCAAGCTTGCAGGATGCCTAAGGCGCGAGGCTTTGTAAGTCTAGTATCAAAACGATATTTCTCAAGACGATTTCCCGTATATCTGAGGAACTTTTAAGACAAAAGAAAACTGCTTATTCAGGACAGGTGGGCGGAACTGATTTAATGATCACCTGAGCCAGCCTAAGGTAGACAGACATCCAGGTGACCCCTTCCAATCAGGACAGGTGTGTCAGACACGTGAGTAAGGGAGGGTAGAAGGGGGGGGGGGCTTGGTTTCATCCTTGTTGGTCAACGTCCTGTGTCTCCACATCTATCCAGACTAGAGCTTAACCCTCCAACTGCCGAGAGCCTCTGTGTCTCAACTTGTGACATGTCAATGAAACCAAATAATGCTTGCTCATATATTAATTTAAATGATATTTATTCATGTAGTCCACATTGTACAGCCGGTTAAAACAGAGTTTCTCCTATATGAATGTCTCTTCCAAAAGTTATATTTATATATATATATATTTTGGTACAGGATGATTACATCATAATAATAAATATATTCAGATAATAGTGGTAGTCATAAACGGTTACAGCTTAAATTTTTTATTTGCCCCCTTTTCTGAAGAAATAATTTACAAAATTTCGACTTTTATTGCAATGTCGATTTTTAATATGAACAATATTCCATATTTCATTAATTGTGATTAAAGAAAATAATTGGCGTGTATTTTTCTTATAGAAGCATCTTAGAATCGCGTCTATCTAGCCACAAATTCTTCTAGTGCCTGATTAATTGTTTTATACTCCCGCCGAATATAATTTTTTCGACTCTTCCGTGTGTTTTCATATTGTATACTGCTTGGCTTGAATATGAATCGGATAAGGAGGTTGTAGCTCTATCCACCCATAAAGGGGGATAACTCTTCTCACGTCTAGTCATTGAAGTCTGTTCAGGGATTCGAAAGTATTGTTATGTACATATAAGGTATGCATGTTTTGCTAGATAACGTGATTGACACATGGACTCTAGTCATCCTGCAGTTTGAGATACAATGTCTTTTTTAATGAATGTAAATTATCCAAAGTGAATTTCATCGAATTTTATCAGTTGATATCATCTATATTTGATATTTATCATTTTCATACTCATTATATGTGGGAAACTAAAAAGCGAGTTATTGTTGTTTCAAATGGTTTGCTCCGCGACACATAATCACATATCAAACGTGTCAGCAAAATAAATAACTTTATCAATACCTTTTTTTTGTTCCAATTGTATAGGTTGGCGTTACAACGTCACCCCCCCCCCCCCCCCCCCCCCCAAAAAAATCTTTTTTATAAAACCCACAAAATTAGTAGTTTTTATTATCTCTTACAATAAAGTCACAATTTATTTGAATTAAAACACGAAAGAATTACAAATTTTATTATCAGTGTAACGCCCACAAAATTAGTAGTTTTAATAATCTTTTACAATAAAGTCACAATTTACTTGAATTAGAAAGAAATATAAATTTTAATATAAGTGTAACGCCAATCAAAACAAAATTATTTCTGACAGAAGTTCAGATTGGTTTTAGATTTTCAACAATGACAGTCGATAAATAACTGAATAGTTTGGCATGTTTATCCGATGTCATAATGTATGTAGTAAATGTTTTATCCCTTATTTTCATTACTGAAATTGTTTCGCATTACCACAAACGACTTTTAGTCATTTAAGCAAATTTGAACAGAACCGAGGACCAAATCCGTGGTAAAACACATTTTTTATGTGCACCGATCAAATGTCAAGCATTTCCATTCTCACATTTCAAACACACCTGGATTTGAACGGGAAAAAATCCTTTCCTGGTTTGTTTAATAGCAAAGATAAATACACGTCCCTCTCCGCCTTGCTGTGACGATATACTTGGAAACCCATCGCTTTTTATCTTCAGAGCTCCTGGCTTTAAAAGTTTCCCTTTTCCGGCAAATTGTTGATTCCTTAATCCATGTCTATATCACTGTGACTGTGTATCTCGTGAATGGCCGAGTAATGAAAGATCTGAATCAGTCACGGCCGGGAAGGCAAATATTTGTGAGTTGTGGAAAATGTCAATATTTTGAAAAGGGTGGGAGCGAGTCGCAAAAGGCTAAGCTATAGTAGATTTAGGGTACACGTTGTACATTTCACTCAGAGGTCTGTGAAGTGTTGTCAATGTCAGCGCTTGTCAATTACATTTCACGTGTCAATCACGGTGCAGCCGGGTAGAGATTATCCGAAATATTTCAGAACTGTTTACAATTCATTAAGTGTGAAATGTTAAACATGTCCGAAGGTCGAGAAACTTGGGGTTGTCTTTTTCGTTTCGACACTAAACTAGAAAACTGTGGTCATAACCAGCCTACGTTTAGTCTCCGTCTCTACGGGGTGTTGGATGGGGTTTAGGCCAAATCCCACTGCATACAAAACTAAGCCATGTGATTTTCTTCTTTAACTACAGCGAGCCCATAAAACTCCCTTGGTTTCTAAAATCATGGGACACCATATCGTCTGAAATCCTACAGCATAAAAACACTATAGTCGCGTCTGAGACGAAATAGCCCCGACTCGCTAGCCGGCCTTTCAGCCACGCTGCATGTAGCTTTCTAAACGCCGCTGTCTAAAATGTACCTGTTTCGCTTCAAAGAGCCCGCTAAGAAGAGTATAGGTACTAGGTGAGGTGTGAAAAGACTTATCCCGGGGGGAGAGCCGGGTATCTAGCGGGGGACCCGGCCACGAGCACGGAACGCCGATAAAATTGGGGGGAATGGCGGAGGGATGAAACCCTATAGTGTTGAAGATGAACCGCTATAGCGGGCTCTGAATTGGAGGATTTAGCAGAACACTGGGGGATGATAAATGAAACGCGGGGCTGTAAATAAATCATACTATATAGCCAGGGTGTAAATACACGACTCACACATCGAGCGGGCGACCAGGCGTTAATTGAATATCAGTTATAGATTTGAGTGTTTGATCTTCGTGATTAATTAGGATTAAATTACCCGTTAAACGCTCCCGTCGTTACTGTTATAAATGTATATAGGGGTATAGTTGGGCTATATTTAGTTATTACTATATCGATTTCAGGAGATTTTAGTATCTATGTTAAAGTTGTTCATCTTCTGTTTATATGTACTCTTTGCAGCGTGTGATGCAATGTTGTTTATATTTACTGTTTGACTAAGTACCACCTTTTAATTTATTTTGCTTTAATTCATATCTTGAATTGTTCTTGGAGATCATGAGGAATCGAAATATTGATTGAATTCTTTATAATTTATTCGTTTTCATGCTTCAATCTTGTTAAATCACCATAGCTTTCTCCGGGACACACACGAATGTGATAGCGTGCTATGATTTTAGCTAGTTTCAATACCCTTACTTTTCATATAAATGTTTATTCTACAATACCGTTATCTATCTGCAATTCTATTGGTAAAATAAAATATTAAAGACTTTCCGTATAAGACCATTTTTTAAATGTGTAATTTTATTAATATTTCTTTTTCACTAGAACTAAATTTCTCTATATTTTGATCATAAAAGCATGAATGCATTAGTATGAATTTGGTATTTAAGTATATCAAAACAACAACACGTGATTTTAATGGGGAAATAGGACGTTTGTTGAAAATTTCATGTTTTAAAATTTTAACGATAAGTGTCATCCATAGCCAGTGAAGAAATCATAAAGATTCACATCAAGTCCATTGGCGGCCATTTTTATGTAAACACCTTTAATTCGTTTTGTGTAAAAAAGGGAATCTCAAGGCTAAAATCTTCTGGCGGCCATTTTGTGTGAACACCTTTAATTCATTTTGTGAAAGAAAAAGGAATCGCATGGCTAAACTTGTTATATGTAATATATTTGAATTAGTACTGTTCCATTTAGTTTGAATTCATTGTCTTTCAATTGGAACCATTTATTTTAATTTTCCTGACATCACTTTATATTCCCCCTAAAAACGTGTTACTGTCCCTTTAAACACATTGCTATCATACATTTGATACCAAGTGAGATTAATGTACTGATGATTACATATTATATATAATGTTAATTTCATAGTGTCAATCAAATCGAAATTGAAAAGTTTTCGAATGATAACACTTTCGATTTCCTTTTTCTGTTTCTCTCTATCGAGAAAGTATTTCAAAATGATTTTTCCTTTTTCCTGTGTGACTGTTTTACCTGTCATGCTTTCCCGTCTTCCTACCTAGCCTAGTTCTCTCTTCTTTCTCTCCCCTTATCTCTCAGTGTCTGTCTCTGTCTTTATATGTTTGTCTCTGTGTCTGTGTCTCTGTGTCTCTGTCCGCCTGTCTATGTCTTTATATGTTTGTCTCTGTGCGTCTGTCTCTGTCTTTATATGTTTGTCTCTGTGTCTCTGTGTCTTTGTGTCTCTGTCCGTCTGTCTCTGTCTTTATATGTTTGTATCTGTGTCTTTGAGTTCTGTGTCTCTGTCCGTCTGTCTCTGTCTTTATATGTTTGTATCTGTGTCTGTGTGTCTCTGTCCGTCTGTCTAACTCACTTATTCATTCACTCTCTCTTTTCTCTTGTTAATTTGTATATTCCTGTCTACCCCTCCCAATCGTACATACAGTCTCTGTTTCTGTCACTCACTTTCACTGTCTCACTTTCCATCTCTCCCTGTATCTGTCTCTCCCTCTTTGTCTCTCTGTCTGTCTCTGTATTTGTCTCTGTCTCTTTTCTTTATCTCTCTCTCTTTCATTTCTATTTTTTTACAATTGGAGATGTAAATTTTTAAATATTTGTCATTTTATTTATATGCATAAAGCAGATCTATATTTATTTCAATCATGTATTGTAGTTGGTGAATCAGTAATAAATATGAATAAATAGAATCTCTCTCTCTCCGTCTCTCTCTCTATCTCATGATCTCTCTCTCTCTATCTCTCTCTCTCTCTCTCTCTCTCTCTCTCTCTCTCTCTCTCTCTCTCTCTCTCTCTCTCTCTCTCTCTCTCTCTCTCTCTCTTCCTCCCTCTATCTATCTCCCTCTCTCTCTCTCCCTTTCTCTTTCGATCCAACCACCCTTGTTAGCTTTAATCATTATTCAGGATATTCATCCCTTCCGGTAATAACACTTATCGTCCTGTGGATGAATTTCCTCTCTGTGATCATAAGAAGATTAATGCTTGTTGCACAGATTGGCGTATAAAGTGTATCTTTGTGTATACGGATATGTCTTGAGTGTATCTTCCTGTCCCTCCCAGTATGGTATTGTGTAGTAACAAGGTGTATTAAAGGACAGGGGACATGTGAATAATTCATATATACTCTGACAGTATGGAAGAAGTGGTCAGTAGTGGTCAGTATAGGAGAGCCTAGTGTCTTTGCTTGGACCCTACTTAATGTTCTATCATAAACATCCATGAGCTGTTATTGTTCCTCCCAAATGTTTGAACATATTGTTTACACACTATTTGGTGCATTGAAGGCACTTTCAATTTGCATCGTTATTTCCTTGCCTTCTCTGTGGTCCATTCTTTATGAAATGTCGAATTTGATCGACAATTTGATTTGTAAGACACTGTCAAAACAGTTCAAAATTATATTCAAATGATAAGAAGTTTGAAGGAAGAAAGTGGATGGGTGGCTTGAAGCTACTTTTAATTTGCATCGTTATTTCCTTGCCTTCTCTGTGGTCCATTCTTTATGTAATGAATTTGATCGACAATTTGATTTGTTAGACACTGTTCAACAGTGCAAAATTATATTCAAATGATAAGAAGTTTGAAGGAAGAAGTTAAGAAAGAATTATTTGTACTAGAGCAAGAACCAAATTCGGAAATCATGACACGAACCTTTGATTCTCTTGCAAAAACATCTTAAAAAGATTAGTATATAAATCTAGACAAAACGATAAGCTTACACAAGTCAGTAGATAATGATATCTGAGTAGAAAATAGATCCTTAAACATGTAGTGGATAAAGGAATTTTTGTATAAAAGTTGGAAATGTTATTAAATCCTTTATAACATACAAACATATTCTTAAGCACTAGGTAGCGACTACAATGATCTTCGATGCTTTAGTTACTGAACTCAAAGACCAATACTTCTAAAACAATCTAGTTAATGGTATATGTTAAGTACAACATATAGTGACTACAATGATCTTCGATGCTTTAGTTACTGAACTCAAAGACCAATACATCTAAATCAATTTTCTAAATAGTATATGTTTAAACAAATAAAAATCACCATTAATAAATATCTAAAACCAACACAATGGATAAACGGTCATGATACTTATCTGTCATGCATTTCATAGCTAAAGATACAACACTTATCATTCAAATGCAACCATATCACGTTGACCTACCACTCATTGCAACAATTACGGTATATGGAGCTGCCTCACAAGTAAACTACATTACCACAATGCACTAACTAAGATTGCTGTATAGGTCCCCCTCCTTCCCCCATTTTGGGGGGAGGGAAGGAGGGTCAGTGAAGCATTAGCCTTCAACAAAATGACGGCTGTTATCCATATTTCGTTCTGAAGCTATCCCATTTTAAGTAAATTTTGATTAGGTTTTTGTGTGACTGTAACAATTATGGTCTTAAATCATTGCCCAATGTTAGCTATTGATTGGCGGCTATTGGTTAGAATGAAGCTTTAGAAACGCGCTGCAGGCGTGTATTGTGACGGACGCAACGCTTTTAGGGGCAGAATTGCTTCCATGCTTGCAAACCCAGCTCAGAAGTCTCTTTATGGCGCAAATATATCATTGGTGAATAGCTCATTGTGGCTGATTACAGGCAAAAGAAAAACGATCAACGATTTTTTAACATGGGATTACAGCTGAAAATCCATATAGACGTTTATAGCTAACTGGCTGTAATCGCAGCCTGACAAATTCTGTTTGAAATCAGCAAGAGTTCATTTTAGGGGAGACTTCTGGGCACGGAATACTAGACGAGGATTGGGTCATTCCTTGAGATCACCACTCTAAAGAGTCGAATTCATTCATCGCATTTCACCAGTTGTCCATTTCATTACACGAGTACATGTCACTGTTTATACAGGGACCCCACACGTGGATTATCTGATAAATTTCATGTCTATTGCAGTTGTTAAAACAAGAAAAACAAAAACTGTCATGGTTGCAGATTTCTATGTACATCATGCTGGGTTGTTTGGATAAGGTCCATATATTCGCTCAGCTGTGATGTAAGGTGATCCTTGAAGGAGTTATCTTGGATCACCGTCACTATTGCAGGATTATTATTTACTGACGGTTAGCTATATACACGTCATATTCAATCAGCCTTTAAAAGTTGAAATCGTTACACATGTTGGCTTCAGATATTTTCCATTAAGAGTGTTATGTGTACACTTCTTTCATTACTAAGTGATTGTAATTTTTCATTTTGTCTTACACAAAATTACAATCTTTATGGGGAATTAAGAAAATATCCCTAAGTGGACTCTTCAAGAACAAGTATCTATCTGTTTTGCAGGAGTACATCGTGATAGATTGGATTTCTTGTCACCTTTGACCTTTGACTTTCGGTCAGCGATATTGTTTGTTTTGAAAAATGTCACCTAAATTTATTTAGTATAAAAAATAAACAAATTTATTGATTTAATATCTATAGATTTACATTGAGTAGCAATGAGACAACCCAGTATTTAAAAAAAATGTATTGATTTAATATCTATATATTTACATTGAGTAGCGATGAGACTAACCAATATTGCCTTATATTGCTGTAGCAAGGCTTTTCACACTCGTAGCTGATGAATGGCTTATCTTCTCATTTTTGTGTTTTATGACCGAGCGTCCGCTTTTCCTTACCAATTTATCAAAAAGAAATTAACAATACTCCCCCAGTAACATATTTCGCCTGGTTTGTTTAATAATCGTGTACATACATGTATAAACTGGAACGTCCCCTTGAATTTCGTTTCCACAAAAATACCCCGATAGGACTGTCCCTTTAAGCATTGCTTCATTCCTTCACAAATACTTCGACATACTGGCTAAACGTGATAAACATAACCTGGAGGTTTCTACGGATTGTCGTACAGAACGGTGCACCTACATCCGTACATACTTGATTGAAGCAATGCTTTAAAGGGACAATAGCACGTTTTTGAAAAAATTATATTTAAACATTTTCACTGATAAGTGTACGTTAATGCTAAATGTATTATTTTGATAGTGTCAAACAGTTTATTATACACACCAATCATCCAGAGTCAGAGATTATAAAGATTCCCATATAGTCCATTGGCGGCCATTTTTGTGTGAACGCATTTATTTCATTTTGTGTAAGAAAAGGAAACGCATGGCTTGATTTGATTTGATTTGATTTGATTTATTAGTACTTCGTTTAGTTTAGATGCATTTTCATTTTCCTGACATCACCCTACATTTACCCTAAAAACGTGCTACTGCCCCTTTAAGTACCGAATGATGAAGACTATAACTCAACTTTCGGCTTGCGGAGGACGTAAGTCTTCTATTAAAGAGCTGTAGAAGGCATATTTCTCTTATTTACTTCCAGCAATAGTAGACATTTAAAGTCGGAGAAATGTGATTAAAAAACACATTTTCTGAATGCAAGACATTATTGACATCGAAATGCACATACACAAGTTTCATTTGACCACTGACAACACTATAAGTGTCAAATCATAAACAATGGTCCTTATGTGAGGTCGATCGTGATTAAAGTTACTGTAAACTTACTCAAACATCTGTGTGTGTGGTCAAATATACGTCTATGTAGACAAGGTTTAAACATCTACTTAAATGCGTTACAACTCGTGGTCGATCCTTTACAGCAATAAATGTCTCTTACGCTTCGCTTGGTACAATAAGGAAGAGTTTGCTTGCATAAAACTTTAAAGGGGCAGTAGCATTTTTAGAAGAATAATAAAAATAATATTTCCCAATTAATACTTTCAATACTTTATATTAATACTTTGTTCCAAATTGATCGTCTTCAGTTTAGGTAGGTTACGATACGATACGATACGAATCACCATACTAAGGTCACGATACGATACATATCACGATACACTAAATGTGACGTTATTACAGTGAAATACAAATCCCTGGATCTAAATTTGATATTTTTAACGAAATATCAAGCATTTAAACATACGAATATGCCATTTATTTTATGAAAAAGTCATTTAATGCTATATTAAAACTATCTAAACGAGGATAATAACAAACTATGAATTTCTTGATTCGATATTAACAAAAATTTGTACCGCGATAAACTGTATCGTGTATCGTATCGTGAACTGTACCACAACGATGCATCGATGTCGATCGCCTTATCGTGATATCCCTACTTCAGATGGTCAAACAATTCGAACATATCCCAATTATTGTGGTCGTAGAGGCAAATGTAAAAGTATAGCAAGGGAGAAGACTTGTGTGAAGATTTTTTATTAATTAGATATGGAAATGTGTTCGATTAGCTTAATCGAACATGGTAATGTGTTTTAGACCATTTCATGTT
The DNA here is from genome assembly GCA_916613615.1 of Steromphala cineraria. Lineage (NCBI taxonomy): Eukaryota > Metazoa > Mollusca > Gastropoda > Trochida > Trochidae > Steromphala > Steromphala cineraria. The sequence goes on along the minus strand of OU744725.1, from coordinate 61,150,740 downwards.
GATATGTAACGAATACATGTCAGTGCGTAGTTAAATCAAAAGGCAGCATTTCGCATTTGATGATATGTATGAAAACAACATGTAAGCCCTAATAAAGATATCTTATCAGAAAACCAAACCTCACAAATAATCAGAGTTTTTTATGACTGGGAAAACCGGGCATAATCGCCAGATGCAAAGTATAGCACGTCTTTGTCTGTCTGGAATAACAGGACATATACAGTGGTCAACTGCAATGTACAACGTGTCCTTGTGTCCCTTGACCTCTGTCCAGTTCCGTCTGTCGTAGAATAGCCAGCCTATTGTATATCCCCCTTAACTGAAGCAATCATCCCCGCTATATCTCCCTAACCGTTAGCGATGTATCTGATATAGACATGGATTACGCGCATAACGAGTGTGACACAATATGGGATAGAAAGTCAATGACAAGCTATAGAGCGAAATGAACATAGTCCCAAAATAGAGCACACGGATTCCAGTTATGGCAGATGGGGTGATGAGACGATAGGGAAGCACACCAATCGGTAATTGCTTTTCGGAAACAATAGCCCATCACTGTAATACGTAACTGTACTGTCAATATAATTTGCCCTTTATCATCTAAATTGCCGGATGGGTGAAATAAGCACGAAATGAGCATATCTGATGTCTGTCTGTGTGTCTGTACGTCCAGTCATATTCTCGTCTTCTCAAAGATACACAAGTAATGGGTACGGGTGAAAGGTATCACATTTCGATTTTAAACACGATATCTATCACTCAAATAAACAAGTGTGTCATAAATGCATATTTTCATCACAGTATCACACAGTTTCAATAAAGTTCATTTATTAAAATTATGTTTTTCTCATTTATTCCTGGAAATTGTATAGCAAAGTCAGCATGAATAAAAATTCTAGGTTGGATACAATAATACAGCACCAGGATTTACCAAGATAAAGAGAAAACCCAACATTTACATTATTCACACACTTCATAAACACACAAACTCGAATTGATAAATAATTTAAAAATATCTGTTTGTTTGCCTTTATAGATCAAAGCTTTTGCTAGGTTCACCAACTTATATATTTTGTTGATATTAGACAGAAAATACGGTAATAAAGGTAGTCAATGAGTCCAGGTAAAATGCACCTTACATTTCGATTTCTCGATTTCAAAAATTGTACTCATCATTCGAAAGAACAAGCTTGTTATCATTGAATCCAAGCATCACTTGAAATGACATCTTGCATATAAAAAAGTTAAACTCATAAATAAATGCCTGGCTGGCGTAAAAATCGTTTTCACTATGAAATTAATCAGGGATAAGTTGTAATGTTAGCCAGTGATGTACAGAAAATTTGAACATGTAAAATAATTAATTCTTCATTTAATTTAGGTCTTCTTATTGTTTGGATATGACATAACTTGCTTGAAACTCTTTGATTCGTTCAACAATAGGACTGTATGGTTACTTAACTAGAAAGATAGAAGATTTTTTTATTAGAGTTTCACACGCATTCAAAAGTGTCCGACCAAAAGTGACCTATGAGACACTAAGATAAGGACGTGTCTTTTATCAGCTGTAGGCGCTTGATGCGTAACCCAGAGACTGTCAAACAATTAGTATCTGGATTTAGCATTTTTGGTTCAAATCGTAGAATGGGTTTAAATTTCATTTAATTTTCAATCCTGTCATTACGTTGTTTTACAAAGTGACCACCGTTTCAAAAATGAAAATAAATAGGGAGGGAAGAAAACGAAGCAGCTATTCCTCTGTGAAGATCAAAAGACAATAATTATTGTCCTTATATTAATAACCGATCGAAAAGTGAAAAATGACATGTAACGCTTCTTGCTTTTTCTTAAGTTCTTTAATCTTTACCGTACAACTGCCCTGCTTGCTCAGTGATGACAGGCTAGGCACGGTGAGGAATTTCCTTCTTTCCTAACAGTTGTTGATTTCGCTGAAATCGACACAAATTGACGAGCGTATCAGGCCGATGAAATGAAACAGACATCGTTAACTACAACATTTACACCACGGCCTCACTTTGAATTAAAAGTGGACGCTCAGATTTGGCATTTTTCATGCGCCTGTGGAAGAATTATTGGTGTTTCCCCACTGTCTTTGACAATGCAATTACCACGTGGCCATACAAGTCAATCAAGTGAGAAAAGCGCACCAGTTTGGAGTGAAATGAACATGCCGGATCGGTCAGGGTAATAGGCTTGGAAATTAACCACCGCTCTCATCCTGTTTGTTTTGATCTGTAATTAAGCAATTAGTACACTTAATGTCATCTTAATTATTGATCCAACCTTCAAAAGAAAATTAGTTGAAGATTCGATTTCAGCCGGGAGGGACTATAGGGGAGTAGGGATTGGGTTACAGAAAAACGATATGCTCGTCCTACTATATCACTTTTAGATTGTTAGAGGATTTAAATTCTCTTGTTTCAACCTAAATTTTGAGGAGGACCGGTGTAATGATCATGATTTGGGGATTTTTTTAAAAATTTTCTAAAAGGGAATTTTTTCCAGTTGATGTCCAATGTTTAACGTCGTGACGTTTAAGTCATTTTTTTATTTGTATTGATAAATCGTGATTTGCTATCGATAGAGAGTTACTATTCGGTGATAATTTCTGGGGAAATAAGCGTGTCATTCGTAGGAAAAGTTAGTCTACGTTTAATCAAATAGCTTTTAATAAGTTTGGAAACAGAAACAGTCATAATCGATTACTAACCAATAGATGTTACCGGTGTGAAGTTTTTGCAAGGAAAGGCCGATAACGCTATTCACGATCATCAAATCGAATAATAGAATCAGTGATACCAATAATGAATAATTCAGAGTCTAATACAATTAAAAGAGGAAATGTGAACAGGAAATTTTATATCAATATTATCAAAAATGATATATTTCAATGAAGTAGATTTCGTTTCCTGCCAGTCAACCATGGGCGTGATATGATGACTGTTACTACACAAGCTGACGAACTATGTGTCACTAGCCATTGAGGCAACTAAAACCGAAAAAACTTCACATCTGCCTAGCCGGGATTCGAATATTGTTTGCAGTCCGTGTTTTAAGTCTAACCCTACCCTTGAAGGCAGTGGTAGCCGACACCGCTTTGTCGGTTTCCAACGGCGTTTCTTGCAAGCATACAACTATGCAGTAGAGGTGTATTGTAGTCCGAAAAGGATTTGCTTGGGCCCATAAAAGTCTTAGGTGCCGGGTCTATAAACAATAGCAGCCCCTAATCCCCATTCGTATGTGTGTTACGTGCCGAGCCCATACCTTGTACATTTCAGTGTATGTTTCACATGTCAGTTGTGTCAAAGTCTGTACACATGAAATAGTTTTCAGTTTGTTGATTTCACCAGACAGTGAACAGTTGATGTCGTACGACTTTTCTCGATTAAATTGTAGTAATTTATGTTTTATGAATGATTAATTTATTTCAATTTACTTTTTACTTCAGAAATCCTTTTATATATATATGTGGACTTATATATAGGCCAGTGATAAATTGTTATGAAAAACCTTCGCTGCTGCTTTTAAATTATGCTGACGATAACTCATTGTATTACTTTTACAGATTTTTGATTAAAAGTAGTTTTGCGTACGTATACTGATAACTTTACAGGTAGAAATACTAATTGCATTTTGATGTAATCATACAGTTATAGAGATACTGTAACTTTACAAGTGTTCATTTCAAATCGTTTATGTATATTTCTACATTAATAGTGTCAATCAAATAGAAATGGATACTGGGTTTCAATCCAATTTTATTGCTATGATTTGTTTTCCTGAATGATACGTTATTTCGTTATGCCATTAGACAATGTGTTATATTTTCCACTTGCCACTTTTGAAAAATCACATCTCTTAGTTGAATACAAAACATTATTGTAACACTTTATGATAAAAAAATACAGATAGATAATAACAAACTAACTTTTTGATTTTACATTTGTATTTTGTTACGTTTTAAGAATTCATTCATCTTTTGACATATACAATATCATTTACATTATAGTATAACTGTTTTATGTTGATATGCTACGAAGCAGTTTTATACATACATTGAGAAAGTATACAGAATATATTAAATTTTCGTGATATCAACGAACTGCAAAAAATTAAAAGATATTTTCATTTAACAGTCAACTGTAAAATACTGTTTAAGTTTAATACAGAATAGATTACAAATTAAGTTTAAAGTTTAACCAACGATACAATTCATGGACTTAGGTATTCTCTAGCATGAGTTTGTTATCAAAATTCAGTTTGAACATCACAAATCAGTAAAGCAACATTATTCTTTATTCCAAGAGAGTCTCATCTTTCGAACTTTTCTTTTAAAAATCAGAATGCACTATTATCTTCTAGTTTCACATGTAAAATATCAAGCCTTTAATAATATGAATTAATTAGTATAAGAATTGAAAGATTGATATAAATTTTAAAGAAATTATATCTTTTTTTCACTATGAATTATGTTTAAAGGGAAATCCGACATTAGTAATATTGTATAGAAACGAAATTCGACGGTATTGGTCTAGTTTCATCTGTGTTATTTATACCAATAAAGCATCATAATCATCATTATATTTACCTACTAAAAGTTATTTCAACATTAGTTTGCGAAAGAAATATCCGAAAGAACCCGTTCCATCCGCTTTAAAGTGGCAAGAGCACGTTTTTTGAAACTTTTATTTTTTCAATTTTTCACTGATAATTGTACGTTAATGCTTAATGTATTAGTTTGATAGTGTCAAAAATCTCATCACACAAAACAATCATCCATAGTCAGAGATTAAATTATAAAGATTCACATAAAGTCCATTAGCGGCCATTCTTGTGTGAACACCTTCACTTCATTTTGTGTAAGAAAAAGGGCTTCATTTTGATCATTCATATGCTATGTGTTGTCAAGTGTAGAACAATATCATTAAGTAAATGATGTAAACTCAAAACATTATATCCAATAATATACAGATGTAAACAGAATGTGCCCAATGTAAAGATGCGAAACTAACAGTATAGAACCGTGCCTTTAAAATGAAAGGGAATGAACGAATAGTAAAGCAAACGTTCAAAGATCAATAAAAGGGAGCTAGAATTACACCATTCTATGCAATGTTACTACTTTAACCCACACCTTTCATCAAAGGGATTACACGGTTTTTCTTTAGCACGCCTAAATAACTGATAATAGTATATCGTCTTCGGTCTTTTGTCGAAATCAAAAGATTTACAAGAATTAAATGCCGTAATAAACTGGGCCAGTTTAGGTCACTAATCTTGTAGGCTCACTGGAAGATGGTAAAACCGTTAGACAACTGGTTGTAAATCTCACTTGACCATACCCTCAGAGCCCCTGCAGGTTTCGAATCTCATTAAATACCTTCTGATGTTACGTCCACGGTTTTGATCGAAATTAAAAGGACAGGACTTCTTTATAGATACGTTTTTGATATACACGTGTATAGACTAAAATCTTGTCTATGAGATATTTAAGATGATTGCTGTACCTTTATTTATATTATCATATTTATTTAGGTTTCGCATTCAGTCAATCTAGACGTTCAAAATTATTACCTAGACTGTATTAAAGACTTTTACTTAATACAGAGTCATGAAGCTGGACTACAATTTGTACAGTGTTAAATGTACTCATTTGAAATATCTTGCAATATTTGGATGATTTTGTTTTAAAGAGTATTCAGTACGATTGAAAACAATCATTTTCATGACGAGAAAGAATAATTTTTCAAAATTCCAAATGCATAGAAAAGCTTAATATTACAAATTGAATATTCATATGTAAAATTGAAAAAGTTGAAGATATACTTTTGATTAAGCATAAGTATTAACAATGGTCGATATATCATAAATCTGCAGTTTTAGCTTTACTAGTAATGAAGATAGTAATGACTTGAATTCATTGCATAGTACCAATATCTGCCTCATTATTTAAGACAAAGTTATGATTTCCTTTATAATATTTCCTAAGAATTTCCTTCACAACAATATGCAGGTATCTAATTCGATATTGGATTACACCCCATGGCATAAATATCAACTATTTTTAAGCAAATATTCATTTAATAAATTTCATATTTGTGTGCATATTCAATATCATGACAATTGTTATGATTTGTACCGATAGAGGTCATACTACCACAGTTTGTCACTAAACATACGTTTGTCAATTGATTATCATGTTACAATATCCTGAGACTCGAATAGTTTCAGGGCTATGAATATGCAGTAGATTATACACGAGGCGAGCAGTTTGAAGTCATAACACTTGATATTTATTACAACAAATCTTTATTTAACAAAAACCGTTATGACCCTTGTGTTAGGCCACTGTTTATGAGCCTTATAGTGACGTTTGTTATTGTTATGCCTGCTTCCTATACCGTATATTATGATAATGATGTAGCATATTACCAAGGGCATGTCAACGCCTTCTTAATTCAAGACTCAAAGACTTAATCATAAAAGAAGTTGTTTAATCTTCTGGTACCATTGTCTTCATTATGAATTTATCCCGGTTGTGGACAAATATTTGTACATCATTTCAACAATACAAGTATGTTAATGTTAAACGTCATACAAATTAACCGTTAAACTGTCTAAATTCCCGACAAAGAAGATATTTACATAACAGCCTCCATGATACATCCTAGATTTTTCATTTGGACATTTTGATGCAGTGAGAAAATATTTAATCATTCGTTATTTTCACAAGCAAAATTTTTTCATTCACACTGTTTGGATATTTGCATTAAATCTTGGTATCTTGATGGCCATGAACACCTTTGGTTATACAAGGAAATTAAGTGACATACAAGTCACTGGGTTTGGTAACATTTATGAATCAAATCAACAAATCTGCTATCAATTATATCGTATCGATCAGTCGTCCTGTTTTTTAACTTGCATTCAGACAATAGTACTTGTCGATATAAGAGATATGTGAAGTCCCAACGCCTACTAGTTATTTTCTTACACAACCAAACCCCTTTAGATAAACCAATATTTTGCCTACATCCTATGTTGACACCTGTGAGATATCTTAACATAATTGACAAGCAGACATCCAAACATCACATTATTGAAATGTAAAAGGATGTCAATTTAAAATTGTAAACATATTTTTTTACATGTTTTTTCTTTTTTATTTCATCCATTTGCATTTTTAAAATTTTATTAATTCAAATTTATTTGCATAGTATTATGGGTGTTGGCGAAGCTATAAAGCATTTATATCTGAGCATCTGTTACCGGTTGTTGACATTTTTTAAAATAGAAATACGATCACTCGGTGATTGGTTAGATTCAAATTGTGTCAAAATATTATCTTGGAAATTTTCAATAATATTGATGTTTCGAGGAATGCATGTTCGTTGAATACAACGCTAAAATTATTATTTTCAACTGTTGCACATCTTTTAAAATCATGATCTTTACAATACTCTTATGTAATATAATGCCCGTTGCATAGCAATTATTCTATATGAATTCTGTTATGAAAACAATTCATTATCTATTGATACATAATCAATTCAACAATTCTAAAGGTATTGTCATTTAATTATGACGTATATAATACTCTAGGAGCAACATTAATCATTTCACACAAAGAATGCATTTATAGATAGATACATAATTAAAATAGCTTCATTGTTTGTTGTTGAGATAATAAATAATTTATTTGTTGAAAGATCAAGATATTACCATCCGTCTAATCAAAGATCAATTTACCTTTGCTGAAAAGAATAATAAATCTGGAGACCCCGTCACAAAAAGTAAGTTTAACAATTACAAATATCCAAGTGCTTATGAGGTAAGTAGCAAGATCAAGATCAAACACCCACACCCTATAATCCACTAACCTTTACCTCATTACCTGTGCTAAAGAAAGCTATCCTCCACTTGTGAAAAATCGTGCTGGACTATTTTTATGGTTCAGTAAGGTCTATAACCACAATTCATTACCTCTACAATGGTTAATAGCTTTATGGACGATCTGTTGAGAAGCTAATACTTTGCTGTTATTTTTGACATTTAAATCCTATTTCGTTTGGTAAATAAAATTTATGAGATGTTTTTTAGTGTTTTACCTTTGTACCGTGCATTACCTTGACATTTTTGTTATTTTTTTCCAAAATTGGTAATTGTTACTTCGTGTGTTGTTTTATCCTTGTGAGTCAGAGTGGTTTTCATATAAGTAGCATATTTGTCTTTCTTGGAAACCTGAAGACCTCTTTTTGATATTGAAGGATTTATTATTTTGTAATTTAATGCAGAAATGCAAAATACACTTGATATGCGATTCTCCATAAATAATCAATACATACCAGCGTCAAGAGAAATAAACCTTTCTTTACTTTAAACGTTCTGTATCAAATTTAATAACCGGTAAAATTAACATAGTTTTGCTACAATTTCCATTTTTCAGGTTTCAATTTACGTGACAACAATGTCAAATACGTAGAAAAGGTGGGATTCGTTGAGATAATAGTAAATATATTTAAATAATTCAAACATTTGTAAATAAATGAACACATTGATTCCAGTTCTGAAAGCAATTTGAAAAAGGGCTCCGTCTACAAATGTATTTTCTATTTATGATTTTGAACAATAGGTAATTCTTTGAGACATGTTGTAGACAACTAGAGACATATATTGTTGATACTGCATATGCATTTATCTCTCCTTGTTTCGTTGATGAAAATATTTAGAAGTTCAAGTTGATGTAGGGTAACAATACACATCACGACTTTGTGTTGAATGAATGTATATGAATGAGAACATAAACTCACATTTTTATTTTAAGGGGTTTTAGATACATTTGTGCTCATGACACACATAACAAATACCAAATTTTTGTATGAAGCAGAATAAAGTTCACAGTTATCATTTTTCTTTGCTAAAGTACATCATAACATATTTTGTTATAAATGTTTATTTTCAACATCATTTGCGGAAATTGTAATAGTTTTGAGTCTTGAAATATTTTTATGAATTGTAAAGACGTGTTTAATTACCTCTAAAAAGTCTAATTTATGTAAATATATGTTTGGTAAAAATATTTTTGATGATAACCATTGTGAATATCTTGAAAAGGATTTAACTTTATAGAGTTAATATTGAGTTTGTAAACAATCATCTTCTGGTTAGTATACAATAATCATCGAGTATTATATGAATTATTTAAGATCCAATGGGATGTATTACTCATCTATAGTCTAAATATATCTTCACATTCTCTCAAAAATTACCAATTTTGGCACATTTTACTGATATTGAAATTCAGTTGTTTGTTAGATGAAACTTTGAAATCGAAAATGATGATTTATTGCAAAAATATCATCATAACTATCTTCGTTTCCAATTTGAATGTATATGAGATGAAACTTCTTCACGCAGTAATAAGACATCTCATAATTAATACATTTAACTAGTTAACGACATACTGATTGCACGCACTGGGAGGTGAACACGTGTTTTTCATGCAACTCTACGGCATTTAACTGGTTGATGGACAGGTGTATATTTCCTTATTGTTGTCAATAACAGCTCCCATGTTGTTTGATATTGACAAGTGTTTGCAATCCCCATTACTTGATGAGGACTCCATAGAAACATCTTTTACATCCTGTTCCCTATTTTGAGATCTTTCTTTTGTGATTTCAGAATCATTTAAACTTCCGATACATGCAGTTTTATTAATCCTTATGATATTGCAGATACATCGAATGAAACTTTTTTTGGACATAAAACCCTTTTTCATTTTATGTTTAAACCATTTGATATTACGGAAAGGATGATATACATTTTACATTTCATTTATTACTTTGTATGTTATATAAACGTAATTAACATGTTTTAACCTCGTACATCATGCTTATATCCATATCACTGCTTGTATCAATGTTTAATTTCAATCAATAACATGATCTATATCCTCTTCCTTCAACACATTCATTTATAAAAATTGCTTCACATGTTTTCAATAACATAACTTTTATATGCTGTCCCATATGACGTCTGTGAACCGACACATACATGCCCCGATCTTTGTAACAAAATGTTGTATAGATGAATAATATGATGTTAATATAAGTAAGGGAAAAAAATTGAAGAAGGCAAGAAATTAAAAAAGACAAGTCGAAAAAGCGTTTCTATTGCAGAGCCGAAGGTGATGATTATTTCAAACATGTGTCCATATAGCACGATTTCTATGTCAAATACAAACGAATTGATATTCATTCCATCCATCGTTTTTGGTTTGGCTATGTTCAACCCTTAAATGGCCTATATTCATTTACTTTTATGGTGGCTGAATTTGATACTGGGTAACCACAAATCTGTTCTGAACGTTTTAAGAAACTGACTTTATTAACGATTAAAAACCAGTGTTTATATTGACATCTTCCATTCAAAAATATTCATAGAGACAAATATATAATTTGTATGGGAAATGTTTGTTTATTTGATGGTCATTAAATGTCAGACATAATAATTCGACGAATAGGTGTGCGACCGTTTTTAATTTGTGGTTCGTCAAAATTTTATTGCTTATTGCAACAAACCTGTCAGAAATTGACAACCTTGTTGATTGCAGTGACGCGTCAGTCATTATAATGAGTGACAACCCACGTGTATTCAGTTGATCATGATCTTTCCAGAAAGTTACGCTTTGTTAATCATTACACATCCCTTGTAATTAGCTGTGAGCGGTGATGTAATCTCTCCTATCCCCCCTCCCCCCCTTCCCCTCCGACCCCCAAGACACCAAGTGAAGTCACCCAGCGTGACAGTACACATCGCCACGCGTCTATTGTCACTCTTCATGCGTCAATTGCGTTGATCGCCACACCTAGTGAAATACATACCTAATCAGTGTTGTTGATATCTTGTGTAATATATCATTACCTAACGGTTTCTTTGTGTAATTTACAACGCCGCGACAATGCCATGTTTTTTTCACCTTCTGTTCTTAGCAAGAGGAGGGCTGAATGAAGTGATGTTTTATTGTTTTTTAAAAACCTTTTATAAATAAAGTGTTTTTTATTGTTAAGTTAAACCTACATTTTATAGCGTGTCTTTAGGCGTAAGAAATCAATTTTCTTTGTTAAAAAAAGAAGTACAAAAAATAATTGCTATGCATTTTCATGACAAGTTGTATGTTCTTTTCAACGAAGATTTTTTTACAAATAGTTACATACTTACACTTTTCGTTAATATTTGAGAATGTAGATTTATCTGAATTTCAAATTGATATGTTTCCGTAAATAATGTTATATATGTTAGCGTTGTCATGTAAACATGAATTCATTATTTAAAAAAAAAATTAAGATGAGTTTTACAGTTACGACACGTAGCTATATATTTCGTTTGTTTTACGTAATGTTATTTTGATCATTGTATTTGAAGTATACAAAAGACGTGTGCAATTTGACAACTATGACGACAGAATGTCTGTGTTCGGAAATTACCCTGCGTAAATATGAGGACTACACTTCGTTTATCAGTTTGCGAATGACAATCTGTCACGTTGATTACACAGTGAATGGCGGCAGTAGCATCAGAGTAACAGAGTAACCGAGTAACTGGACGATTACTTCGTTTTTTAACGGTTTGGAGATTTCCTTTCACTCTTCTTTCTGACGAATACGAAGAATACCTGTCACTTATTTCACTAGTTATTTGAGTGAAATATTGTTTGATGTATAACTTAATTTGCTGGATATTGTCAGTGAAATGTAATAAGGTGTTAAGCTTATACCACTTAAACGTTGTGAGATGTATAACCTTTATCACAATGCAGTCTCATTGAATTAATCATAGATATATAACTTATACACCTAGATAGCCTCAGTGAAATGTTATTTGGTGTATAACTTATACCATTAGATAGCCTCAGTGAAATGTGACTTGTTGTATAACTTATACCATTAGATAGCCTCAGTGAAATGTGACTTGTTGTATAACTTATACCATTAGATAGCCTCAGTGAAATGTGACTTGTTGTATAACTTATACCATTAGATAGCCTCAGTGAAATGTGACTTGTTGTATAACTTATACCATTAGATAGCCTCAGTGAAATGTTATTTGGTGTATAACTTATACAATTAGATAGCCTCAGTGAAATGTTATTATGTGCATAACTTATACAATTAGATAGCCTCACTGAATGTTATTAGGTGTATAACTTATACAATTAGATAGCCTCAGTGAAATGTTATTATGTGCATAACTTATACAATTAGATAGCCTCAGTGGAACGTTATTAGGTGTATAACTTATACAATTAGATAGCCTCAGTGAAATGTTATTATGTGTATAACTTATACCATTAGATAGCCTCAGTGGAACGTTATTAGGTGTATAACTTATACCATTAGATAGCCTCAGTGAATGTTATTAGGTGTATAACTTATACCATTAGATAGCCTCAGTGAATGTTATTTGGTGTATAACTTATACCATTAGATAGCCTCAGTGGAACGTTATTAGGTGTATAACTTATACCATTAGATAGCCTCAGTGAATGTTATTAGGTGTATAACTTATACCATTAGATAGCCTCAGTGAATGTTATTTGGTGTATAACTTATACCATTAGATAGCCTCATTGAATGTTATTTGGTGTATAACTTATACCATTAGATAGCCTCAGTGGAATGTTATTTGGTGTATAACTTATACCATTAGATAGCCTCAGTGAATGTTATTTGGTGTATAACTTATACAATTAGATAGCCTCATTGAATGTTATTTGGTGTATAACTTATACCATTAGATAGCCTCATTGAATGTTATTTGGTGTATAACTTATACCATTAGATAGCCTCAGTGAATGTTATTTGGTGTATAACTTATACCATTAGATAGCCTCATTGAATGTTATTTGGTGTATAACTTATACCATTAGATAGCCTCAGTGAATGTTATTTGGTGTATAACTTATACCATTAGATAGCCTGAGTGGAATGTTATTAGGTGCATAACTTATACCATTAGATAGCCTCAGTGAATGTTATTTGGTGTATAACTTATACCATTAGATAGCCTCACTGAATGTTATTTGGTGTATAACTTATACCATTAGATAACCTCAGTGAATGTTATTTGGTGTAAAACTTACATCATTAGATAGTCTTAGTGAAGCGTTCTTAGATGTATAACGAATACCACTAATGGTCTCAGTGAAATGTTGTGAGATGTATAATTTCTGCAACAAGACAGACTCATGAAAATGATAATAGGTGTATAACGTATACCATATGATAGCCTCAGTGAAATGTTATTAGGTGTATAACTTATACCATTAGATAGCCTCAGTGAAATGTTATTAGGTGTATAACTTGTACCATTAGATAGCCTCAGTGAAATGTTATTAGGTGTATAACTTATACCAGATAGCCTCAGTGGAATGTTATTACGTGTAAAAACATTAAAATAAAGGATCTAAATCTTATTTCTTACTCCTGCCTGTATTCAGAAAAACATTAACAACACCAACAGCAACCATAAATTCTTCCAAAGTACTACAAATATTTGTTATTGTTGTCATGACATTATCAAATGCATCACATGTTTTATGCGTTTGAATAAATCAAATCCCATTGTGGCGTTTAATTTCTTTTAAAAATTCAGGTTATATTTTATAGTCCTGGCTATTCTCAATGAATTAATCCATTTGTATAACTTATATCCCTGGTTACTAAAGAAACATTCTTAGTTATTTAAACTTATAACTATATATTCTCAGGTCTATGTGTACGGTATGCTCCCTAATGATAGTTGATATATTTTGTTGCAGAGGACACATCAAATTGACCGTAATGCTTTTCTGATAATCTTGTACCACTTTTTATGTTAATTTGTTTTAAACATATGTTTGACCAGCACCGTAGGATTGATCTAAAATCACAGGAATCTTCGGAGATATAGCAATTAATGTATTTCATTCATGTTACCAACGAGTAAATATGTTAACATAAACGTTTATTCTTACATTATTTCAACTATCATATGTATCGAAAAATAACTGTTCTGATATTCTCAGTTCCATGAACATATTTCGCTGATGAAATTAGAGTCACGTTGAGATAGGTATTACACGCTGACGTGACCTCTCCATCTCGCTTCAACACGTGCCACCATGTCGTGAAAGTAATACTAAAAGACTATCATTATTCAGGGTTGTTTTAAGAGTTAGAATGATATTTATACAAAGAAAAGTTATAAATAACAATAAACAAGTGTTATTTTACTGAATTTTAACAAAAACAAAAACTACTACTACAACTACTACTACTACTACCACTACTACCCTGCCATTGCCTCTACTGTGTCATTGCCATTTTACTACCACTACCACTACCACTACCACTACCACTACCACTACCACTACCACTACCACTACCACTACCACTACCACTACCACTACCACTATCACTACCACTACCACTACCACTACCACTACCACTACCACTACCACTACCACTACCACTACCACTACCACTACCACTACCACTACCACTACCACTACCACTACCACTACCACCATTAAAACTCCCATTCTTCAAATCCTGATTTTACCGATTATATTTTTTTAATAAGTTAACATTTCTTATTCCACTCAAAGTTGAATTAAATTTGTTTACAAATTAACCAACTTGGGTAACTAAGTTAAAGAATGTGAATGCTTTCGTATCTATACGATTAAAGACTATGCAATGTGATAACGTTTGTTTATGATTATTCAAAATAAAATTTCAAAATTCAAAAGTCGTAATGGGTGTAGTTTTTAATTTTCATTTCATCTCATTCATAGTTATTCATATTATGCCAACTTTACTATCCTATGCAAATAATCGTTGAAATTACTACAGACTGTAATGGCATGTACGCGAAACATAGCCAGTTTATCGAAAAATGTTATCAAACATTTTTCAGCTCACGCGAAAAAGGTCCAAGGAGTTAGTGAGTGTATCCCCTGTCTTGAATAATCATTTATATTCGTTTTAATTGTTTATTTTTTATGTCTTATTATCTCGTACCTCCTAATGATTTTGTGAGAATAAACAATCGATTAAGGTATATATTCACCTGTTTAATATGTTTGTAGTTTGATGCGTTATGTTCAACTTCAACAGTTGCCTTACTAATTACGCCTTGTGAAAATGAAGTATTAATTGTTACACAGTCTATGAATAAGGAATAATGCAATCATCAGTTGAAGCATGATAATTTCCATTACGAACCGTGTATATGTGAAATGTCTACCGTAACTGATAATGATGCCAATTTATTTCAGATTGAATTCCTCAATTCTATCTGCATGAACAATTTGACAATTCGAATTTTTAAATGAGATATGTAACACATACATATGTTGTAATCGATACTACAGATAATACGCCCCGAGTATTGAATAATGATATGAGGTTATTTGACAAGTTTGAATACAAACATTTAACCAACACAAACTCGGACGTCGAATGTATTCTCTTAAAACATTTCCCAGCCTTGTTCACCAACCCGGGTATAGTTTCACGTATATCAGTAACAAATTTGCTTCTCGTGAGAAATCCCAACACCATCTCACCAAACAACACCAGCATCTTGCTCTTTCGCACATTTTCTCATAAGTTACAATAGATGCAAAATGTCCAATGTATTGGGAGGCGCTCAAGCGGAATCCATGGGCAAGTGTCGATGTGAGAGACCCACGGAGCTATACCATTCACTAAACACTTACACAGGAAACCACTCGAGCACGATTTCTACTGCAATCTGTGAATTAAATGTTAGAAAGTTATAAAAGCCATCCCAGGGGTAAACCCCCTCCAACGCTACAGTTGTGAAATGCTTTCTTGGGTATTTTTAACAAAGCTTAATGTTTTCATGCTTGAATTGCAAGAGAAAGAGTAAAGCAAATATAACTAGTATCTAGATTATTGGGTTTATTTCGTTGTCATTAAACACCGAATTGTCAAAATGAACGATACATTTACCCATTATGCCGATTTGGTATAAATGAATTGTAAATATACGCTTCGTTTCAAATTGTGTTTGACAAAGAATATTCGCATGGTTTAATCAAGGATACTTATTGGACGACACAAGGACATTGTCTTGAATTAATCATCAATTAAATACGAATTATGAAGATGTCATTATTACCATAACAAAGCCACTTGATATACATCGCATCTTAAGATGGGTTTTATTTATCATTCTCATTCTCAAATCGTAAAGAAGGTGTAGCGCTTAAGGTTATACCAACAAAACGAGGATTGAGCACACGTGTTATTGATAGTACAAGACTTTAGTGACCATTCTTATCGGACAAGTGGTCAAGCTGAATGCCCATGTCTATTTCGACCAGGTAAATCACTTATCACGACTGGGTGGCGATGCTCTAGTGATACTCTGACCGCGGGTCTAACCGAGCGAAAAGAAACTGTATCTCTCAAAACAAAATGTACAATACTTGCCGCGAGCTCCCATCTCTGCCACGCATCACAGAACATCGAGTTCTCTCCCTTTGCACGCTTAGCCGAGCAGTAAGAAGAAATCTCACATTCGTCTTGTAAGATGCATTTAGAACCATTCGCACATTCAACTAATGCAATCCGCGATACGCACACAACACCAAGACAGAATTGCTAATATTTATTTTGTTTACCGAGAGAAGCGACAACTACTATTGAGCTAACTTGCATCGTTTCAGTACCGCATGCTCACGAATTCTGAGTGACAAAACCTAATTAATCGGCGCCCCAAACAACCCCGCCCACACTACAAAGCGCACGCCTCGGTGGGTCATCAAGCCCCGCCCACTTGCTTCATACAACAGCGAATAAGGTTCGATCAAAGGAAACACTGTGTGGAAAAATCTTTCTCAATGTGCGTCTACCGTTGAGTTTTGGTCTATTTCATAGTCTATGTCTACAAACACGAGTGGGAATCTGGCAGGGAATAAACGCTGTACATTTCAGTGCGTCACGACCGCGTGTATTGTCAGTTTCCCCGTGTTGTCAGTTCACAGCGACCAATCCGCTGCCAGATGAAATTAACATGATAATTCACTCGACCGTTATGCCTGTCAGTCAAGCCGCTGGATCATCCAATGAAAATGAAGGACATCCGTCATCGTAAATGATGTCTGGCGCTAAACTATCCCCGTTCACTGTACATGAATAACAGAGCAAGCGGCAGACAGGGGTGTTGTGCTCCGCTCAGCCTTATGTAGTAGAACTAGAACAAGTGACAATGGCTGCCACAAGTACTGGACTCTATCTTTCTACAAGTGTCCCTTCTCTGGGAAACCAAAACGTCGGAGGCCACACTATGAGGGACATTCGTGATATGCAAGGACAAGTTCCCGTGAGTCAATCGGCGCAGTATTCTCCTAGAGAATTAACGGAAATCAAGTATATGCCTCCTCAGCACCAGAATGGACATCACCTGAATCACCACCACAACCCGTGGGTACTGGACCAGGGCTGGCACCCTAGTATGGGGGGCATGCACACCCAGGACATTAAGCCTTCTCACGGGAACGGGTTGGTAGACGGACACACGGGCACGTTACACCACCGTCCCCCACAGCAGATGCACCCGGCTCATTCCTGGCACTCACCCGTCTCCTCCCCCCATCTCCAGCTCCAGAACGGCTCCCCTCAGCTCCAGCACCCGGCCTACATGGGTATGAACGGGATGGGGATGCCCTCCCCCCACCAGATGCACCCCGGGAGCCTACACGACCCCATGCACGACCATCTCCACGATCAGGACCACGAACTCGATCATCAAACTCAGTCCGATGAAGACACTCCCACTTCGGACGATTTGGAAGCCTTTGCCAAGCAGTTCAAGCAACGACGTATAAAGTTGGGCTTCACTCAGGCAGATGTGGGGCTAGCCCTTGGGACTCTCTACGGTAATGTCTTTAGTCAAACTACAATTTGTCGCTTTGAGGCGCTCCAACTTAGTTTTAAGAACATGTGTAAACTCAAACCGTTGTTGCAAAAGTGGTTAGAAGAGGCAGATTCAACCACCGGCTCCACCACAAGCATCGACAAAATCGCTGCCCAGGGACGCAAGAGGAAAAAGCGGACGAGTATAGAAGTGACAGTGAAGGGAGCTCTAGAGAACCATTTTCTCAAACAACCCAAACCCTCGGCGGCCGAGATAACCGGACTGGCCGACTCGCTACAACTCGAGAAGGAAGTGGTTCGGGTATGGTTCTGCAACCGGCGTCAGAAGGAGAAACGGATGACTCCACCCGGACCTCTGGGTCCTAATGGTGAACTGTTGATGTGCTCGGACGAGGGGAGTCCCCCCATGATGCACGAGCGTCATGGGTCCCCCCTGCATCATCCTGGGGGTAGCCCTCTGTCTCACAATGGGGGTGGGTCACCCATCATGTCCAACATGTCCCCCCATGGACTAAGCCATAGTTCGTTACTCTCCCAGTCCCTGTCCCACCAATATCAACACTCCCCACCCCAACAAACTCGAGGCCTCACCCACTCGCCCCCTCTCCACTGACTAGGCGTGGGCCTGGGGGGCTCGCTACCCGTCGAACTGTCATTCTCAGGCGCAACTTTGGGATAGTATTACCATGTATATTTCAGGAGTGAAACCGACCCTCTGGGTCACACTGTCAATGTGCGCTGTTCATTCCGCGAGTGAGTGAAGAAAGGACGCTACGAGGGAGGAATAAACTTGTATAATCAAAACAAAGACATGTCATACCCTCCCGGCAAGTGACAGTGACTGTTTATCCCGAGATTATACGTGGAACTGCAGCATCAGAAATGGACATCAATGTGCACATTTCATCGGACTGCGGTAAATATTGTCTGACGTATAACGTCATTCACAGACGCTTAGATATGTCCAGAGGTGGGAAGGTCCTCGGTATGTATTACCCGTGCTTTATCTCTTGCCGACATAAGACACTTTCAATTGTTGTCAAACTAAACGACATAAAACATACAGCATAATTTTGCAACGGTACTTTGTGATTTTACCCAGTTTTGATGTGAAAGTGCCATAAGTTTTTATTGTCACATGCCGAGATTTTGTACATACGATAGAGCTACGCTCAGAATTGAGAAATAGTTGTAGAAACGTACTAATATTTATAAGCTGAGGTCTAGAGCATCTCGTGTACGCTCTCTGTGCTGTCATTGTGACTCGTGGTCAAACGCTGTTCTTGAAATAGCCTTATACAAATTTGTTAATTTCAAATATTAATTACGAGTGTGCCGAGATTATTACTCATTTCAAATTAATTATTTCCTTGATTCGTTGTAATTTATGTATACATGAAAATATACTATTTAAACAATTATGTGTATATGTACACAGAGAAATTGATTTCGAATTCATTTCGACCGACTTGACATTAAACTAACTGTATTGTCATGGTTAGTTAGTCTTCTAAAATGAAGACAAAAATCATAATTTATTTCTTGTTGATTTTTTTCTCAAATTCTGCTCATTACTTTTTAACAGCGAGCTTCCAATGTACATTTCTTTAAACCATGAAATTAACAAGCTCAGAAAACGCCTCCGCCACTGAATAGTGGTTGTTATTATATTGTAAAAATAATTCGGAAGTTGAATGTTACCGTCGAGCGCCGAGCCGCTCCATTAAACTGTCTCTGTCTTGATGAACCATCCATAATAAAGATTGTAATGAGTCTAACTCTTGTTGTTCTTCAATTTGGTCCCATTTGTCAATTGCAAATGTACAATTAAACTGAAACGGAAGGCACGGTGAACTGTAGAGAGAAAGTTTGAAATGTGCAATGAATTTGAAATCGACAATCGATCTGGCAAGTTTTAAATACACTGCGACACTACACATTTCTGTCAGTTTGAAATAAGTTTTATTTATATGTTCTTGTCAACCCAAAATAGGTATACGAATTTTGTGTTGAATTTATTATTATTTATATGACATATCAGCCTGGCAAAAAGCAACATCTGTTTCAAAATTCGAGTAATATAAACAAAAATATATTCTTTTCATTAAAATATTTGTTTAGAAGAACAAAACCTAATTACATTTTCAACACATGATTGTAAGAGATATTCATACTGGTTGTATCTACATGCGATTGTTTATGTGGCTACTCCGTAAACTATCTCAGCTGATAAAATATTTATATTTCCAAGAAATGTGTTAAATTAACAGCTATATTCCGCTTGTGACGCCCCCGATAGCGCCATTCGAAGGCTAACACTCTCTCGGTAGCTTTGTTGCTTCTTATTTGATTAACGCCACAAATTTAATAACGCATCCAAGCCTGGAAGAGCTTGAGAAAATTGTCTCTTTTTCTTGTCTTGAATTAACCAACCGTTTAAGAAAAAACAACTTTGAAAACAAAGATTTAGAACTGTTGACATTCAAGACATATGTTTTGATTTTTAATTCACTTATAGGTAATGCTAGAAATTTGGTTTTGGTATGACCATATGTAATATATTACCCTTTTTTATATATTACTTTTTATTATTTTTTGTATTTGAATATTTGTAAATATTTTGTTTTCTTAAATTCATTCAATACAGCTATGAATAATGTAATTCGTTTATTTCTCAAGGTTTGATATTTTCATAATATTTTAATAACAATTTGTTTAATTTAATAAGTTACAATTTAAAAAAGTGTAAATATCAAAAGTACATCTTGATGGTTTGCGTAATACAAAACTTAAATTTCACTACCTTTCCTTGTGGCTAACAAAGGTTATAAGACCTTTTCTCTATAAAGTCGTCAGCTGGGTTTCACTCCGGGCAATAAAATTACAACTTGTCCTGGTTTGAACTCTGTAACATGATTTAGGTTGAGACTAAAACCTGGGGCCTTTTGTCATAAAGTAAAAAATCTATGAAATATTTCAATAGGTAACTGATAGAAATTTACATATCCTAGTTTACCATACATAATAAACTGTATGTTTGCATGTAGGATTTGATGTGATTTTTATGAGTGCAATTGACAACACAATAGGCACGGATAACCTCACACTGTCAAGTTTACTTTCAATTTTCTAATCAATTAAACCGATTGGAAATATGACTCGAATTTTAAAAATTCAAAGCTCAAGAGGGGTTATCATAAATCCAATTTGACCGAAAATTAAAGCAAGAGCTTTATGAGATTGCCGGGGAGTCCTTGTTCGTTACACCGTGGTAGGCATTTCTTCCATGAAATTTAACTAAACTGCTGATTGGCTTTCAATTATTCCTTTAAATGAAACTAGTTGCTCAGTCGAGGGATTTTAATTGGCCGGGGAATCTTCTAAGCGGCTGTATGTTTGTTTTTCACACTTAGTTGAATGTTTATGGTCGTTTCATTATGGCCTGTAAAGTGGCGATATTGCAGGTTTGTGTTTAGTCTCGGAGTCACTGAGGTGTGTCGAGGGCTGACTATCCAGCCGACCTTTTCTTACTGAAGGCGACGAAGCGGAACGTCTCCTCACCACGGCCTCAAATCAATCTGGAGGAACTTTTTGCCTGATAAATGTGGCATATTAGCTCACTTCCAGCCGTATTGACATTATATAATTTGAACATGTGTGATTTCTTCGGGGCGGGAGTGAGTGAGAAACGATTATAGTCAGACATACGACGAATTGGTCAGTTTCGGTAGGAAGGAAAATGTCTTCTCTAAGTGTGTAACAAGTCACTATGAAGTGGTTATTTACCTGTAAAGTGTGTTAATGCTGATGTTAACTCAAAAGTAAAGCAAAACATTATTGGTTGTCAGTTAGTATGGTATTTTTAGGTTTTCGACATTTGGCACCTTTGAATAAGGACACTTATATATCTAGTTTTGCACTATAACTAACCGATATGATAATGAGATAAATAATATATACACGTGTTTAGTGTTAAAATGTATGAAAATATTCAAATCTGAAAAATATTCAAATCTAGTTGGGGACACTTTTTCAGATAAATTACATATTTAGAAATGATAAAGCATATGAGTGATCTATTGATGATAAAGGTAAATGCTTACCGCATATATACTTATCATCAATCACATAATTTCATTTATAAATCCGATAAAAAGAAAAAAGGTTAAGCATTTTGCGTATGGTTTGAAAATGAATGTTGTTTATAATAAGTGTCGTACTTTTAAACATTATTTCTTTTAAATAATTTATTTCTAATTTGTAAGATAAAAATTATCTTGATATTAAAAAAAACAAAACACACCTGGCAGAAGTTCTGCTTTGTGTAAATTTTGAAAATCAAATCAACTTTCAGAATATTATAAAACAATTTTGGAGGATATGTATGTCTAAATGTTAGGATTGGCAGATGACATATTGGAAGATCTCAATTTCAATACAAATAAAGACTGCTAAATGCGATTACCCAAACAATAAACAATTTCAATTCAACATTTCCAAGGTTCTGGTGTCTATTTCACTCGAGTGACAGGCCGTCAGCTCCAAGCACCTGTCTGAAATCAACATCAGACCTGACTGGGTGTACTGCGCTTTTGCAATAAAAATAAAAATACTGGCGACGTTTCGAGCATGGGTGCAGTTCTGTGCAGCATTAAACCTACACATGTACGGAGGGGTGATTTCACTTGCTCTTATCTAGATTCGAATCACGCAAGTATAAAACAGAAGCCTTATCCTCAAGCCCAATGCACCTTTGTATATATCCAATCTCTAAAGGAATGTTACTGCGTTTTTCTATATGTATTATTTTTGGGCACAATTGAAAAGATTTAAAATCAATTATATCCAATATTGTAGGCGTGTCCAATTTAATAAGAAATAATGCTTATAACCCTCATTGGTAAAGTAAAATAGGTGTATTAAAAATTTTGAAGTATTTATGTTTATTTATGTAAAAAATAATTAAATATACATATCTAAATTAAACTGGGTCATTTTGTGATGTTCATGTGTACGGATGTCAACAAAACCAAAGGATTTTAAATTTATTTCACAAAAGAAGTAATTAACTTTATTTTTTCACAAAATTCATCATCTGTTAAATTGATACCATTTATTTCATACCTCCACGATCTGTATGGTTGAAGATAATGAGTCTATACCGTGAATTGGTTATATCCTGCAGATGTCACAAGCCGAATAAAGCCAGTTCGCTTATTAACACCACGCCAGCTTTGAAAGAAGAAATTCATTGAGTTTTACTAAAGCTGGTAATGGAATCCTAATGAAAATTGAAGGTGTATTATAAAATGCTCGTTTTTTGGTATATGTTTGCAGATTATGTTGTCGTATATCAAAGTTATGAGTCTCTAATCTCAATTAAAGATATGAAACACTTTAAATATAAAACCGACTAGATAGCAGGCTGTGTTATGTTTAAAGCTGATTTGGATTTACTTTAATGTATTTTTATTGTCCGTAAAAGTTTATTTTGATTTTGATATTTTGAAAAATAATAACTGAGAATTATGATTACATAAACGATGAAAAAAATATGTGTTGAATTTATCTTTCTTGTTCAAACACTTCATTGTGTTGATGAC
Organism: Steromphala cineraria; assembly: GCA_916613615.1. Classification (NCBI taxonomy): domain Eukaryota; kingdom Metazoa; phylum Mollusca; class Gastropoda; order Trochida; family Trochidae; genus Steromphala; species Steromphala cineraria. Next base: position 61,127,162 of record OU744725.1, on the reverse strand, counting down.
TACAATACATGTTTTATCTAATCGAACTTTCTTCCACGATAAACCTACAAATATAAACCTACGGACAAAATGATGAAATAATATTTCCTAGCTGCTTACAAATCTATCCTGTTATTGTATAGTTTAGCAAATTCAACGACGAAAACAACTTGACAGATTAAGGCTATTAATCTTAACCAAAATTTGATATTTTGAAATGCAGAGAGACATTTTTCTTGTCAGATTTATCAGTATTATGCTTGAGATTAGAAGATGTATTTGAAAATGAGTTTTCACATTAATATTTGTTGTAAGTTTCTACGAATTATGATATAGACATATTATGTTCTCTCATTATATAATTTTGGGTAAATATTAGATATATAGATTACACGTTCTACTCATCTGCATAAATAATAATTCTGCATCATATGCTATATTTTAAAATAATGTAATTAATAATTAATGAAAGATGAAGTGGAATAATTAACGCGTCGACTTCTGTTTCAGAGATATGTACAATTTTCGATATAACTTTTGTAAAACCGATCAAACGAATATCCATATTAATTTCATAAATGAAACATCTTTAATATCTTTAAATATATGTACGGTTACGTGCAATATATCACAAAATATTTGTAAATGAGAGATATGAAGTCAAAAGTGAAAGAATTAAACATCGCCGCAATTTTCTAAATTACCTAAAGTTGGTTTATGGCGTTGCATATAATGAGTTGTTTGGAGTTAATGTGGATGCTAACACGGGATGCACGTGCGGCTCATGATCAATACAATATGCTATCAACATCACCGCTGATGATCTGTCAGGATTCGCCAAGAGCTGTTGTCACTTTCAGGGAAATAGACAACGTGAAATAGGCAAGTTAGATGCGCGCTAGTGCAGTTGTCACTAAAGGGAAATAGAACTGTTCAAAGCCGTCACTTAATTAGATACAGTTATCTGAATTAATTATTTCCAGCAATATTCAAATTCTTCCGAAGTTGATGTTTGTTGGAATTCAAACTTGCATCGTTGCAGGGGACCATACTATTTTAATCAGATATACCCTTAAAACTGTGTATTAACAATGATCCTGACTACGATAAATTGTATCAAATATTCGCTTGTGAACACTGTTAAATACTTAATTGTTTTCCTTTAGTTTTCGGTAAAACATATTTATATACAATTCCATATACTGTTCTGAGCAATAATTCCTTCATGATAGAAATATATAACATGTTGTTTATATAAGACACTAACTTGGTAAATGAAATGCTTCTAATAATGTTTTGGAGGAATATGTAAAATTTGATAATTTAATAATACTATGACGTTCCTAAATACCATATGTATGTGTGATTTACAGGAAAGAGTTTAAATATCATATTGCTTTGTAGCTCTGATCAACACAAAGAGAGTCGATGCAATTCTGTGCAAATCTATAGTATTGTAAATTTCATAGAGAGCCTTGTTCATTTCATAGTCTGTCACAGTTTCAGCAGGTGTTCGAGTCATTTGAACTAAGCTCTTCATAGATCAGTCAGATCAACTATATCTATTTCAGGCTGAAATCTACACGAGTCAAACCACGAATGTTGGACGGCCTATGATAGGCGCTTTTAATTTCATTTAACTGTACATTTTGATTAATTCTTGAAGAAAAGGGTGTTATGTTTTTAGCTTATCTTTAATGAAGAACCTCATGCTTTTTTAAAATGCTGAAAGGTTATATGTGTGGCATGTCATGTACTATTAGTAATATATATAATTATAACTTTCAAGATAAAATTGAATAATCCACTTTTAAATTCCTAATTATATTTTTTACTAATAAATGAATATTTTTTTCTTGTTTAAAACAAATTTATAATGAAGGATAATCGCATTAGGCCTATTGTCATATCACTAATTTTATATTATGTTTCTATAATGTGAGTAGGGACCTACATATTCATACATACATATAAGAGGCGAGTTTTACACTGCGCAGTTGAACGGAACTTGTAAATGAGATTACTCATATGTAAAGACATCACATTTTATACTGACTTTTCATAATGATGTAAATACCGATTAATTTCAAATAATCTGCTGTATCTAAACTGAGATGAATAAGAAACATGAAGACAGTATTTCTTTCATCACCATCACCAATATACCTTTCCATTTTTCACACAATAGAGTATAAAGTATATGATTGTTATGTTGTAAACGTTTCGTCAGTTTGTTGGCTAACTCAAATAGAGCTACTATTTTATATATATTTATACTATATTTATGCATACTAATCTTAAACAGAATGTGATGTAAGTTTCGACTTAAAAATTGTAAACTGGATTCACCTAAAATCTGAATTAAGATACCTTTAAGTATTGTTTTGATTTAAATGAAACAAAGTTAGGATAACTATTTCCCCAATCCCTTATACAAAACGTCAATTTTCGTTAAAATGTAAGTATCAATAATTTAATTTATCATTAATACTTGTATGATATTTAACCAAAAACAAATATATTTATCTTACCAAATCAGTGACATTTCTACCATTTAAAGAATCGGATAATAGAAATAGTTAACATTTGAAATTCAATACATATTATTATAATGAATCCTATCTAAACAACAATTTATACCAAAAACAATAGAGAGAAAATGAAAAATTAACGTTAACATTACTATCACAAAGGTCTTGAAATGTAAAATTAATATCATATTCCCCAAATTTTTCATCTGAAAGCTTACAAATATTATGCGAGCTGTTTGAATGGCATTCTAGAAGTTGATGATATAAGGAAGACAAGAGTAATTCTATGGATGAACAACTTCTTTTATTGACAGTAGCGACGTTTCGGTATAGATTCTTATACCGTTTTCAAGCAACTTCTTTATTTGACAGTAGCGACGATATGCTTGAAAACGGTATAAGAATCTTCGCTATGTCAAAAAAAGAAGTTGTTCATCCATAACATAACTCTTGTCTTCCAAATATCATGTGATTGTTTTCCAACAATATATGCATATTTGGGATCACAAAAATCTAAATCTGAAACAAACCAACAACATTTCTTGATTGAAGTTTGATTCAAAACATAAAACATGAAATAGACAAGATTTTAGTGCAGTGAGTGCATCACGTGATCTTAAGGAAGGCATCTAAACTGAAACTGATCAGCTGATAGTGTAATTAGCAAGTGGCAGACTGACAGACTGACGGACAGATATGAAGCCTTGTGTCAGTCAATAACATAATCGATTTCACGCGGACACATCGTTCGCTCTGCCCCAATGTTCATGCCTCGGGCCTTGGTAATTGCAGGTTCATTGGCAAGCCACGAGGCCACTCTATTTGTCCTTGTAAATCGAAAGAATTTACATAGAAAATGACTTATAAAATTAAATTCAGACATGTATGTATGTTCACATATACAAAAATATATATTTTTCAAAATATGTATAAATGTACTGTTGTGATTATGATTGTATATTTCTAATGAGTTGAGACTATAATGATATCCCTGTCTATCTAACCTTTCGTTATTAAGAACCATGAAATTCTCAAATGAACGTTTATTGTTTTCAACGTAAATGATTTTATCATTCATTGACATAGTGCCAAATTATTATAAATCATACATCGTATATATTTATTCCTTGACGGATGAAATATCAACGATAAACATCCTGAACATGTTTTCAAGTGTAATACAAACTGAAGAACTTTTCTTTTTAAGTTTCCTTTTACTTTGAAAATTAATTTGATTAAAGCATTAAATCCATTTTTGCTTGAAGGAGTTAATATTAATAGATGGGGTATTTTTGTTTTCATTTTAGTTTTGATAGAAGTTAGAAAACGAGTTATTATGAACTTCATACATAAACTATGCCATTCACAGAAGGTGAGTATATAAAAATCAAAAAGAAAATAACTTATGTCTGATCGAAATATTATCCTAATAAAAGCAATAAACATATTGGTATTTACTTTTATGCAAATAATCAATGACATATAAGTACCTCAAAACTGCATATTTGTCTCAATAATGTTGATATGCCCTTTATGTTAGACATATGATTATATTGAATTCACTTTTATTATAGAAATGCGTGCATGTGAAATGAATTTTCTTATACATATAATGAAAAAAGTTTATGTCTTCTTTTAAATATTCTTCACAAGGTATAATTAAATGTTGATTATTAAAAGAAGTCATAGTAATCAGATATGATCAATCACATTTCTCATTTACAATGAAAAGATAAGTATTACACTGTCACATCTTTTCTATGATAGTTGATAGATGGCCTAGCAGTATGTTTGTAAAAAAGGTTGTAAGAGACAGAAATAAAATTTGTTTGTACGATATTTCAGAAAGAGATAAATACAATAAATACACATATGTTTATATCATTATCCAATATGACTTAAATGCAATATTCACGGCTTGTAATCCAATGTATATCCATACGTTTTGAAATTAACAACGCTCATGAAATTCAGCTCAGAAAAGTCACGTCTTACCAGATAAAAAAATTATTTTTGTTTATTCATGTTTACCTACAACGTTGATAACCCTTTTTCATCATGCATTGTAAAAACAATATTCTAGGTGATTATTCGAACCATTATCATGATAAATGATAAAACATTGTATTTGTAAAAATACTTGCCTAAGATTTTATTAATTTCAAAAACGTGTTTGTATATATTTGAAGGTGGATGACACTACACAAATCTTGCATAAATCATGGGACACACAATAGGAGAATCTAAAGATATTAAAATGAATATTTGTTTCAATATGACAAAAACTTTTCTTTGTAAATTGTTTCATACAACAAATACATAATTTGCATATACTAGTCTAAACAATGTATTATCGTTTGTATTTTGATAATAGCTTCAATGATGATGAATAAATATTAATTACAACAGTTGTAAAATCTACATCTAAAAACACAACCTAAATTCATAATAACCTTGACGTAATATCAATTAAATACAATGATGCAATAAACTGTTCATGGCAGAAGGGATAACTTCATTTCTTTTTCAATTCGTAGTTAAAGGGGCACTTCGACCATGAATTTTTTTTCATAAGAACAATCAATTTATCGTAAAAAACACACGCAAATGTGAATATAACATTGTTATATTTTAGACCTTTTTACTAATAAAAGAAAAACTAGGGGGTCTCAAAATTAGACAATGTCGAAACAACAAATTAGTTTACTTGTTTCCTCAAAAAAATAGTTGTATAAAAGACTTTTTTTTACTTCAATAATAAAAATTTTAATAAGAAACTTGCAAATTTTCAATGTTTCTCAACATGATGTTTAAACTACAGAGAACTGTGAACGGTTGGTTATAGAAAATATAAACATGATCTAAGTACAATCCACTATAAGTAATGGTAATGTAAAAAACATTTAAAACGTTCCCCTATGTTTCAACGGTTTCATCAAAATGCATATCTTAAATGCACAGGAAATGAACTCCTATGTACCAAATTAAATGAGTGAACAGTTATTGACGAAAAAAAATAAAGGCGATTCTTTAAATGGTATTTAGAACTGGCATAAATAGAAACATCAAGAATTTTAGTTGATAACTTCTTTATTTGAACATAAGGATGCGTTTGGAGTTGTAAGAATATTCTCCGAAACGTCGGGGTTATCACTTTAAAGAAGTTGTTTATTAGAATTCTTGCTGCTTCAAAAATGCACATAATAAACTTTTTAAAAATTGCAAAATCTTACACCACCAGAACATATCACACAAACAGAACATTTATACATTTTGACCCTGTTGTGTCTACGTTTTCGGCTGCAAGAAATCAGAGAGGAAGAAGAGGGACATACTACAGCGGAGGTATACACATCCGAGAGGAAGTAGTAGAAGAGTGCAGTTTACGTCTTTTGGGGAAAGACAGAGAAGAAGACTTAACGGAGGTATACAAGCCCGGTGGACTGAAGGAAGGAACACCTATAGAGTTCTTTCCTTCTATCCATCAGGCGGAATAATCAAATAGAGAGAAGGAATAGCGAATAAATGTAACCGAGGTATACAAGATTGATAAAAAGAAGGATTGATGAATACTTATTAGTGTTCTCTCTCTATCAGAGAGGACGAATAGGGAAGTGTAGTGAAGGATTTAGTCCTGATAGAAAGAAGAATGGATGAATTCAGACTACTGTTCTCTATTAGAGAGAAAAAGCGGAGGTATACAATCCTGATAGAAAGAAGAAAGGATGAATAGGGCAGTGCCCCCTCTTCTACCACTGGGTGAACTTTCACTGAAGGGTTTTATCCCCTTGTTTGCGTAATGGAGTGTTAATATGGATCATATTACACAACGAAACTGGCAGTTAAGAGTCTACTTAATTTGCATATATTTAAATCGTGATGCAATTTGAGGTTTATTCTTGTGGCAAATTGTGAGGATATTTTATTTTGAACTTTAAACTTTCACGAATTTAAGCATCGATTTATGTTTTGGGACACGTGAGTGTACTGAACTCTAAACTATGTAAAATATCCGAATTTCAGATACAACGCTGATGATCACTTCATGTTTATTTTATCACATATATGTGAAACCAAGCCTATTTCTAAATAAAATGATAGCTTATCTCTCTGTATGATTCATTTCGATTAAGCGATTGTGTATTATTCAGATGATCAACTCGATTGAGTTACACATTGTGAACAATTGCAATGAAATTGACAGGTGTCAGTAAAATAGACAGATATAATTATTGCTACAATAATCTTTGTCCATTGGGAATGAATATAACGACAGATGATAGCTAACGTTAATTGTCGTCAGCTGCTGTCACAAAATGGCCACGTGAATCACTCTCAAAATATTAACAAATTAAAATCGAGTTTCATGAGTACTTATCTTCAAATGAAGCAAGGGGAGTTGTTTCTGCTTGTGTCTATTTCAGTGGAGAGATTGACAGGGAGAAATGCACACGTTACTCTGTTGACAAACCAGCCCGATTAATTACAAGTATGTAGATGGCGATCTGTGTGAATGTACCCCTGTCTATTATTACGACCCTTAGTTAAATGTTTGCCGTCAAATAGATAAATACCCCGCCGCCATCTTTGTCCACATAGCCAAACATAGGCATATGGGGGTTGTTAATGACCTATCCTTGATTGACACAGTGAAATAAACAAGGATCCATTTCGGAGTTCAATGTAAATTTTTCAATGGTTAATTTGCTGGATTGTTTGCTAAATGAATGTGAAGTATATCTCGACGTTCCACGTGCCGACGTTCAAGCAATCAGAACGGGTATAATTATTGTCAGTAGCTTGTTGTCTTTGTCTTGTGATTACTTTTACCAACCCGTGTATTATATGGAGTGCGTGCGATGAATGTAAAGAGTTCTTCACCAAGGGTTGCTATAAGACTTGGCTCAACTCCAGACTACACCCCAAGGCAGAGTTGGATGATCAAGTGTTAGTCCCCGTGTCGGGTACAGCGGCCTGTACTCCCACCCGCCCCAGGATAGGGCATTGTAGAACCATTTCGTATTCCACGATCTTTTCAAGCATTTAACTCCAAAAGAGGGTCTGCTTTCTGCAAACACGACTGACAAATATCGACTTTGGAATAGCATAAATCTTGAGAAACCGTCTCTCGCTTCGTCTGTCGGCTCGTTACTCTGAAAAACACGCATAAAGATCCTCTACTAACGACTTGGACGCTACGGCCAGAGTGTTTAGCAATCGAACGAGAATAGAAGTGCTGGAAAGAGGGCCGATCTGGCAACCAAGGCGATCCAGTCACTGCCGTATTTGTCTACCCCTCCAATTGCAAACCCTCCGAGCAATTAAAATTGTACCTTTTATTGCCGACTTAATGGTTTTAATCTTGTTTGTAGGGTTTAGAGAACATGTCTAATACCCATGGACTCCCATTTTCTTCTGTGTAGTTCTTCTTTCTTCATGATGAGGTCGCGCCAAATGAAAAGAATCCTTCAAGAAAACGTTTAACCCGGACACTAGAATCTTTACTGCGAGAACTTTCTCTCTTTTTATTGTGGACATCTGGGGGGATTCTTTTTATTGCCGATCCCATCTTATTGGAAACGGAGTAGAGCAGGCATATTTTTCTGATAATATTTGATTTTCATGTTTGTACGAGTGCCAAAATTCCGTCGGAAGTGATCAACGATTTTCTTTTTTACATTCAAAAATAACGAAATTACAACTGGTTCAAAGCAATATCGTTTTTCGTAGTTGACATAAATAAAGATGAGTATGGATTCAGTCCAAATAAAAAGCGTTAGAAGTTTGTCAAAAAATTGTTTCTCGCATTCATAAAAAAAACTTATGTCAAATTTATTTTGTGTTTACAATGATAAGAGTTTCAGTCACGCCACTGGAATGAATGGCCTCGATCAGTACGACCTTTTCTACCCACCAGACATACTAGCAGTCATTGGTACGGATTTTGGCAATTTTACTGACTAAAATAGGTAAAATAAAAAACGTTTTAAACGTTTAATTTTTTAACTTTTCTTTGTAATACAATTATTGTGAGGGAGGGGGGGGGGGTGGTTGTTGTAACTGAAACAGGTGCCGATGATGATAATTTCATTATCTTCATTACCGTCTAGATGATGTCTTATTTTGCCCTAAGTCTAACACTTACCACGTTTTGCTACCACATGACATACTATGTGTTGTTTTGGGTAACATTATCATTGCTGTACCTATCGAAATTTATTATATAACTAAAACACATTAAATGAGACATGTTATTTCGGCTTCTAAAATGTTCGTTTTATTTCATTTTCATTTATTTGAATTTTGCGGATGAAATGCTAGTGAAGTTACGTGATATACATGTAAATTAGTATAAACGGTATTCCAAACGTGCAAATTATTTCGATTCAAAATCTATATCCATTTATGTTTCATAATGTTTTGTTTTTATTAAGCATTAAAAGGAATATATTCAGTTATCATTAACTAGTAAAAACGTGTCGAACCGTTGTTATTAGGTAAAATTTACATATGCCACACATACCATTTTTCTACTCTTGTATTTACAGGATAAATTATTGAAGGACAATAAATCTCAGGTTTGAATTTTATATATTATCAAAATATCTTTATATGAGTAGAAGACAACTCACTTAATTTATTATATAATTACAAATATAACAATATTCTGGGTTATTTCTGAAGAAAAAAGGGTCAGAATACAAAAAATGTATTGCTTATCGTACAGTATATAACGATTCTAAAACACGAAATGGTAATCAATCATCTCTCACATAAACATTAATTTGCAAAGTTTATTTTACATAAACATATAAGAATCATTTATCATAAACAATTCACGTAATTAACATAAACAAATGAACATGAGAAAACACACATTAAACGAAAATAAATAAACGTAAATTGCACCTTAAATCGCATGTTGATAGATTCATTAGATAGATTTGCATAATGATACAATAAATATATCAAGGATTTTTTTATGGCAATCTGGTAGATTATATTTCTGCTCGTCACAAAGACTGATAAAACAGTTCAGTGAATAGAATGGCTATAGTTACGTTTGGGAAACATTTTATTGGGATGTTTGATCGAGGTGCTAGTTTCTTCACAACATTGGATAGTGTTTAAGTAATCGCCATGTGCACCATGTGTGATTCCGCTAAGCCCCCTATTGTTCAGGAACACACATGTGGATGTAGCTGCAAAAATCTTTCCCATAATTTCACACTTCAGAGAATTTTATTTAAAAAAACTGTAACAGGAATTATAGATAGTATCAGTTTTACTCAAATAACATATGTCTACCGCATGGTTCATATCTGTTTCGAAAATTCAAAATCCCATGAAACATCATTATAATCTGAATAAGGAATCAGGGAAAAAATAACAAAATAAAATAATTAAAAATATTCTGAAGATCCTATTTCAAACTTTTAAACTTAAAATATGTATACGAATACTTCAACAAATGTTTAAGAAATAATTCCTAAAATTCTAATATAAATTTTTTTCAATTTTAAACTGTTTAGAAATATTTTTAGATATTAGATATCAATATTCCAAAACGATAAAAGATTGTGTTTATTTTAAGGCGTGAAACGTTTACAAATGTGAACACTGAATACCAACGTTAGAGTAAATCGGGTTACTGTGAATATCTTTCCTGCATAACATCCGGCGAGCGTCTGTGTACAGTGTCCCCGCTCTCACAGTGGTCGGGTAGAAAGACAAACTATGTAAAGTACAATGTTTTTCCTTACTCGCCAAATTCCTCAAATAACTGCTACTCAAATCCTCTGTATCCGATAAAACCTTTGAACACACTTACAACTCTGACCCAGAAACCATCCTCAATATTTATATTTCCACAATACAATACAGCGGCTGAGCGCGGGGATAAAGGCAGATGTGAATGGTTTTGGGTGGTTTGTTTACATTTATGTTGCTACCGGGTAGGGTCAGTGACACGAACTGTTGCAGCGACTCTGGCCAACACTCGGCAATTGATCGGGGCTCGTGTATAAAATATTAATACAATTGCATGACGAGTCTCTGCATTTGCTTCATTACAATTGCTAATAGGGTCTAAGGATAGCTCAAACAAACTTTGCATAACAGAACGGGAGGCACTACTGTACGCTAGTCAATTCACAACGCAGTCGCCCCGCTTCAGACATCTTGGGAAAACGGGCAACGTCTACAAAAAGATTTTGACAAACTATTACAATCGCAGTATTGTCTGGCGGTGCCAATAGATGACAAACACATAAATGGTTTCCAAGAGGATCGACTAGAAGGAGCACGTGCACACCAGAGCTCCACACAGCGACAAGCGGATGTCGTCTGCTCCAGTGATTTGAAACGCAGACGAGAAGCAGGTGGTTCCTGTAAGGTGTTGGACAGTTTTTGGGACAGTGATCATCCAAAGTCACGTGACTCATCATCGATCCACAAACAAAGGTAAGACATAATGCACAATTCCCCAAAGGTAATTCTCATAAATCTCTCTTATGCAGGTTTCACATATCTTACCGAGGAAAATGTCGCCTTCTGCTTCGGGCATGACTTTTCGGTATTTAATAACATTTTTCTTCATACCCCTAGCACTCTCCAGACCATGGTGAAATTATTTGGCAGTATGTACCCTCATGCCTTGAAAATCAATTTACCTCGGGCTTAGCATTTCAACTGCGCGGCCTATGGATTGAGGTCTCAATATCGTCATTACGCATGCGCCACACGTTGGCAAATGAAATATCACCCCCTAGAGAAAAACTAAACTTTCCAAACACCCTCGTAAATGCCACGGGCCATTGAAAGGAACTGTATTAGTCTAATATGGCTATGCGCTCTTTTGTAATAAACCGGCTCCAAATAACATAATTGATTTCACTATGGATAAGTAGCCTCATAGTTGAACTCCCTGTTATAAAATAATGCCAAAACTTTTAAAAAATTGCAGTAAAATTTGAAAGAATTTAGTGTGATGTTATCTGTATTAAACCTTTGGAAGAGATATTCTCATTGTTTATGTATACTTTTTACACTAAATGTACTTAAAACACGTTGTACATAATAGTGCAAAAAAATGTCAACTTTCACAGCATATTAGCCAACTAATACTTACGTAATTATTCCATATTAATGAATAATAATTTTTATCATTTACAATAAAATATCATAATATCATTTCTATAATGGAATTGAAATGAATTATTGATTGAATTTACTTCTACCTGATTTCACCTTTACATCATTCTAATTAGGAGCTAACTTATCTGCAAGCTGTCGACATATAGAATTTGATGTTGATTATTGTCACTGAAACACTCGATCCCTTCAATTTAATTGGCAATTCATCCGAATATACTAAGTTATACTCATCCCGAAAATGTACACAAATGATTTTCATCGTTAATATTATTATGAATAATGTCTACTGAACAGTTTCGTTATCACGTGACCATTACAACGCTGATGACGTCATAGTCTCTGGAGACTAACGGCACCTTAGTTGTCCTCCCACTGTGACGTAAGTTTGCACTCCATTTAATTGCTGCATTACGTGTTGGTAATTATCTGCTAGAGGAATTTACAAATGAAAGCGAATAATGATTGATAGTTTAGACACATGAGGTTAATAAGGACGTGTTCAAATAGCAGGCTGTTCTCTAGAATGCTATTGTACAACAGTGTTATTACCAGGCGAAATCCGCTCGGAAACCATCAGCCCACAACAATCAAACACCATGACATATTAAATTACCCACCGACGATTTCAACCTCACTCATCACGAAAACATGGTCCAAAACATCCACATTAAAATTACCTGGTGATGTTATTTGTAACACTTTATAGCATGACCATATATGGACTAAGTCTCATTTTGACCAATCGCCATTGGAAGTATCGACATTCTTATTTGGAAACAAAGCAACGACGATTTTAACCTCACAGATCATGCAAATATGTTCCAAAAGATCCACATTAAAATTTCCTGATATAACTTCTGTTTTATTTTATACCATGACAATATCATATGTTCACCAAATCTCTTTTTGAAGACCCAACGCCATGGGAAGAATGAACAGAAAGACCAATTCAGATTTAGAAACAAAGCAGTCACGATGTAGACACTTTAAAACTAACATCATAAAAACATGGCCAGGATCGTCACAAAAATGTCCTTGTAACGATAAATGTCTCATTTTATACCATGAAAACGTAGTAAGTTTACCAAGTCACCGTTTGAAGACCAACGCCATGGGTAGTATGAAGCTCAGCGTTCATCCCGAATTAAGAACATTGCAGAAACGGTTGAGAACAACGATGATATAAATCATAACAATGTCTTCAGAAGGCACAACATAACGATTACCTCATTGTGAAGATCAACGCCATGCGGAGTATGCTAAATTCGTTAAAAAGCAGTGACGATTTAAACATCAGTCGACATTGCAATATGTTCAAATAACTCGATAAATTCCATTTGAGAATTGTCCAATTTTATGCCATAATATGTATTTCAGTTTGAAGACACAACAACAGGGGGAATAGGAAGGTTATGGGACAACATTCTGATTTCAGAACAGAGCAGCTATCAGTTAAGCTTATTATTGTCTTAAAAAAGCTTATGTGGACTGTATTTGGCTTCAACATAGTTTTCGGATATCCCGTTCGACTAAATAAGTGGACCATGCAATAATTATGGGATCAAATATACAATAAAATCTTTTTTTTTCTTAAAATATCATAACTTTCTTGCATGTTCCCAAGGCGAGAGAGGTCAGGTCACTACCATACGCTATCAACTGTCATATCTGTCATAACCCCTCACATAAATGGGTGTTTTACGATTTTGAAAGACTTATCCTGTTCGAGTTTCTGTTGACGACGGCGACATTCAAAAATAGAACGCTTGACGATTAAACACGATACCTAGCTAGCTTTTCCGCAGCATATGTCGTTGTAAATAATTGTTAGAAGTTCTCGAATGTAGATATTTTAAAACTTATACAATAGTGCATTTAAATCTAAAACAAATGAAAATCGATGTAGATAAGCATGTCAACCGACAAGTTTGTGGAATTAGTGACGACTTTTACGTGGATACGAAACATAGCCTTTCTGTCCTGGTTGAGTAAATATGATAATGTCCTATGATGAGTTATAGCGTGGAGAAGCTTGTTGTCTCCTCACTCATAAACTAAAACAGAAGAGCTGTGTAGAAGAGAGTCCGGAGGACAAACAGCCGGGGGACACAGGGAGCTAAGTACGAGCTACCGAGTCTCTATCTGGCAGAAATTAACTCGGTGGGAACAATTTAGGCGGATCGTCTGAAGTTTGCTGCACGTAGACCCCAGCAGTGATGTAATTTAGTCCCAGGAACCTTTCAATGGTCTCTCGTATCTTGCTGTGCTTGGAAGCCTCGCTGAGCTTTAAAATACACTAGATCGGTATTCAGCAAGGTGACCTGCTACGACCCTGCTTAAATTGGAAAAAAGACGGCGTCTAAATGAACAATAATGCCCACAAAGAAGAGATTTTTTCAAAGAAATCATGTGATATGTATAGAGTGTTTATCTATCTCGCTTGATGTGTATCTGGCGACGTTAGGCTCGAGAACAGCAGCGGAGATGGGTCTTTGGGCAGCGTCAACTGCTCGTCGAGTTAGTTTGACAGCTGTTCTCGACTTGATACCATCACCCGGAAAACCCTGCCCCTAGGCCAGTCATATCCTCACGTCTTCTGAGGACGGACAATGATGCGTCTTGCCGACCTAGGACCCTCTCCCTGTGTCAGATGCGCTCACATGATTAGAGAAGATTTCCTCAAAGGAAATTGCAAGGCGTTGAAGAAGAACGAAGCGATAAAAAAGACACAAACGCTAAAAGCAGGAGAAATGTGACGAGCTTGTCGCCTCGAATTCACGGGCCAGGTCTCGTAAAATATCGCTCAACTACGAGAGGTGATGTCGCTCAGATCTCGAGACTACCTTCCTATGTTGCAGCGTAGTTAAATTTGCAATGGCTGTAAATGTTGCAAGTTATTGCAAGCCGTGACTATATCCCAAGCCAGGTTGTCTCCGAGCGAGAGGAGAAGAAAAGGATATTTGAAACTGTTATTCAATAGGCTGGAGTATAAAGGAACTGTCGCTTTGAATTAAGCGTAAGCTCAGCAGCTAATGGCAAGTGAAGGTTGGGGCACCTTGCAGCCTCGTCAGTAGTTTCTAAACCTTTCAAACGACAGGGACACCATTGGCAACCTTGTGAAAACCCTCGTGAGAAAATTATACCGGAGATGTTATCATAAGGATGTTTAAATGAAACCACCGCGGAAATTCTGTAAAGAAAGTCATGGGTTAGCTGAAGGTAGGAACGGTAGGAAGAATCACAAACTTCATAAATTGAAAATCAAAATCCTCGCGATATTTTCATATATCGATTAAAACAAAAAAAGGCCAATGTAGGATAGTATTATGATATTTGAAGGTGCAAAGAAATTTGTGATTTCAAGTTATATTTCAATCAATTTGGAAAAGGAAAATTTGAAACAGTTTATCGAAACGGCTCTGAACAAATTAGTTGCACGGTTACCAACATCAATAAGGTATCTTTGTTAAAACTTGAATAATCTAAACAGGAACTATGTATCGAAGTGATTCAGCATCTTCTTAAACGTACCAACGAATACCAAAGTTCAGAAGAATAGTAAAAATAACCAAGAAAATAGTTTACGAGTTTCCAATAACATTTATTGAAACAATATTCCAATAATTATTGGCAGTTATGTCAATAACAATACAACCGATGAATCAGAAATCAAATGTCTATCTACCATTAGTTACTCAAGTTACAGAAAGTTAACATGCAACCAATGAAATAGTTAACCAATATCCAAGGACCACCAATGACCTGGTA
Organism: Steromphala cineraria; assembly: GCA_916613615.1. Lineage (NCBI taxonomy): Eukaryota > Metazoa > Mollusca > Gastropoda > Trochida > Trochidae > Steromphala > Steromphala cineraria. The sequence goes on along the minus strand of OU744725.1, from coordinate 61,111,728 downwards.
TCGACAGTCAACCACTGAAAGAGTAGCCTGATGCAAACAAACATCCCAATTCAACCAATTCTGTACTATTTCAAAGCAAAAACACAACCAATGCAAAAGTGAAGTAATGAAAACAACTTTTCAAAGACAACATCTGAAACAATATACTTATGTTAACAGAGAGTCCGTAAAATATATATTAACCCTTTGACAGAGTATACCAATGTCAACAGACAACCCTTGAATCAGTGTATTAATACACAACACATAAAATAATCTTTATAAACAGTTTATTAATATCAACAACCTTGACACACTATATACATATCAACAAAGAATCTTTGAAACAGTATATAAATATCAACAGACAACCAATGAAACTGTATATAAATATCAACAGACAACCATTAAAACAGTATATATATCAACAGACAACCATTGAAACAGTATATATATATCAACAGACAACCATTAAAACAGTATATATATCAACAGACAACCATTGAAACAGTATATATATATCAACAGACAACCATTAAAACAGTATATATATCAACAGACAACCATTGAAACAGTATAAATATCAACAGACAACCATTGAAACAGTATATTATCAACAGACAACCATTACAACAGTATATAAATATCAACAGACAACCACTGAAACAGTATATAAATATCAACAGACAACCATTATAACAGTATATAAATATCAACAGACAACCATTAAAACAGTATATAAATATCAACAGACAACCACTGAAACAGTATATAAATATCAAAGGACATCCTTTTAACCATGAAGGCAACATCAGAAGATGACCAAAGCATCATTTGATCAATGACCTTAGACAACTAATGTACTGAAATATTATAAATACCAACGACTAAAGACTTTACGACTGTCCAAGAAGAAACTTTGAAGTTGGAACATTCTTTAGTTATTGTTCCAATCCCCTAACAGCGTGTTAGAATAAAAAGCATCCCTATCAACCTTAACAAGCAACGTGAGGACCCACATCCAACCAATTCAATTCTGTTTTCATTACGACACAATATAGTCTTTTTTACAATTGATAGAGGAGGTTCTCTAATGTATGTCCTATGATTTGAACCAACATGTAGTTTCTTACCTAACAATGTTTGGGTTGTAGCGCAAGTGAGGCATGAAATACGCTGTAAGCTCTTCAAAACCCCAAGTGTACGTAGATTGTAAGGAAGATTATCTTGTTTGTGTTCGCGTCTAGGCCCTCTGTTCACCATATATTAACATCTATTTAGATTTTCAATAAACCTTGCATCAGTAGCAGGCTCAAGGATACGCATAACTCGGGTATGTCAATATTCTCGAATGGGATCCGTTTCGGAGTCAGTTCAATCCGAAATCTTGCGAATAAAATAATATTTGTATTGCATTGATATACTGTGAAATTTAAAAAGCGTATTTACATTTTATTGTGAATAGAGCTTTATAAGAATGTCAACATTGCGAATGGCTGTATTGAATGAGATGGAAGATCCTAACGGAAGAATCAGGTTTGGACGTACATTATGCAACTTGAATCATCGAAATTGCCAAGATTTTATTTTTTTAAACTTTATTCAGGATTATTTGAGAGTTACGTGGTTCATTTGACAAGTTACTGCATTTTTTCTGGATAGAATCTGCTCTTTACATATTTCAGTAAGTCGGTGAGTTGGCATTCCTCTCTATAGCGGAGATCAAGATCCGATCTAACCTATGTTACAATATGAGCAGTTCTCGAGTGAAACCTGGTTCGACACAATCAAAATTAGTTTGACCCTCTTTCAAACGTCATTTGTCTAATAGCCACAGTGATGACCATATGCTTCGGTTATCCGAATATGTCTTTTCAGTCTTTTTGACAAAATGGTAACATAATATGGCGACTGAATTTTGACATTTTGCTGAAATCTTTCAGATAATTTGTGGTGCAAAGTTGTGCCGCTTTGTGACTGTGTTGGAAACCAGAGAAATGATCCTATTAAGGCAGAGGTTAGAGCAGGAGTTTATGACAATGGTTACCTCTGTAGGGAGAGAAAGATGAGTTGGTACTGGATTCGGGAATATTCCTGAGTTTGAAGGATTTATCCTAACGTTCAAATTCTATATCCATGTCTAAGTTGATTGTATAATGGAATCGACACCACAACATGTTCTATCGTGTTGAACCAAAATTACATCTGATTGCACTGATCACAGACATACCCGCAACATGAATAATACAAGCTTTGTGATTGTAACAAGGTGACGAGGACGTATATCAAGAAAGAAAAAAATCACATTTTAGCACGATTTTATATCAGATTTATTAGAGAGGTAATTTGAGGAGTTTTACAGTAACCACGAGCAGTCAAGCCGAAGGAGTGTAATTATAAAGGTGTTTTTCTAAAGGCTGGTGGCTTAGCAAGCTGCACGAATGCTTATTCTGGCCGGTAAATGAGCCGCATCTCTCTACCTTGTTCAAGTTGATACAAGACTCAGTTTAAGTGCCCTTCTACCTGTAGAAGACGTATTTGGTTCTCGCCACAGCGCTGATATCACACCTTGATACCCCCCATGAAATTAATAACCTATTTTTGAAGGTCATTGTTTATTAACCAAGCGTAAACGACTGCCTAAACTTCCAGGCTAAAATTTGATATTGCAAACCGTCGGTATCAAATTGCAGGGACGAAACACTATCGTGGCAAATCTTCAGAGATCTTTCTTTTTTGTCCAATTGACTCTGCTTAATAAGTCGCTTTGACAGGGCGCAATGAGCCCTAACATTCTCCAGCCAATAAATCATGAAAAGAACTCTGATGTTAATCTTTGCTCTTGGAGTGAAATCTACTGAATGTGGCCCAGTGGTGAGGAGGTTGACAATTATATTTTATGATCATATATTACAAGCCAGCATCATTTATGCAACATAATGTTCTTTCATCCCAAACGTGCCAATCCTGGCCTGACTTTATGGGTATTTTGTCACTTTTCTATATAGCAGGTATAGACGCGCGTTATATTGAAGATCGTTTAAGCTTAATGTCATCCCTTGTAATATCTTTATGCTCCAGGGGTTGTGAAGCTTGCTTAATGTCATTATGCCAGGCTTACAACCCCGGTTTGATATACGATACTATTGTGCGTCATTAAACACTGCGATTGTGTTAGTATATACAAACGAGGATAATACAGTTTGATCATACCTTGCACTATGGCAAATAGTTTACATACTCTGGGTAGTGAGCCGTGAATTTATAAGCATTTGGTCTATTCAGAAATCTCCATATTTTGATTTTAAAGGGACAGTCCTATCAGGGTATCTTTGTGGAAACGGAATTCGCATGTACGCTCTTCTGTCAGATAAAAATCAAAAACAAATATCTCCTGTTTAAACTTGATAGTGTTATACCCATGTACGTATGGCATTATATGGATTAAAATGAAATGTACTCTTGAATTTTGTTCCCACAATAAACATCCCGATAGGTCTGTCCCTTTAAAGATTTGGGATGTAACATTACGTGCAGAAATCCCGCCTTCTTACACGATATAAAATCCTTTTCTTTTGTCAGTATCTAAGACAGTGTTTTCTGCCCACTGCAAAGTTTAGAATCATTGATGTTAAGATTCCCCTTGAAAAAATATCATGTTAGAAATATGACACCCATTTTATTTTCATTACAAAATGTCAAATATGAAGCATAACAAACTCTTACATCAATGTTAACTTTCCTTGACACTCAGTTAGAGTAAGCAAATATTATTGCACAAACGCCCTAATAATTATCCTTTGTTCTTAATTACCCGTATCCCATATCAAACATGTTTGCAAACAAACCAAGTCGTTAACTTGTTAAGGAAAAACAGAGATAATCTGAAACCATTGAGGGATTGTGGGAAACCTGTTAAAGTCGGAGCTAGTTGTCGGCGATTAGTATCAGGTGAGCGGATGTCCGTCTGTCTGTTTGTCCTTCCTCCTCCGTCTGACTTCACCCGATTGTCGGGATCAGTAGAGTTGTTGACGAAAGTGATTAGACAGTGTAAACATCAACAACCTCAAGACAAGTAGGATTCGTGTTTCCTCGGTCCTCTAACATAACACTTGATCTCCCCCCAGACAGCCCGGGGATTAGGAAGCATGTTCCTTGATGCTGCTCCAGTATTATGAAGCATTGTAACCTTGTCGAGTTACACGGCTCATCATGTAACTTGTTTGTTGATTGGGAAACTGATCGTGTCACACATATTTCAAGTTGAGGTCAACATTGATGAGGAAAATTATGATCTAGGGGATTATTGTGTATTATATTTCATTTTTATACATACATTGATTTATTTGTTTTGATTGACTTTTATATGAATTTTGCAAATTATATTTCGTTTTGAAGCTGAAATGAATGAATAATGTATTATTATTAAGATCTTAAACACGTGATGTAAAAAGAGACTATTTTGTTTTACATGTACATATATGTATTATATTTACCTCGTATCATTGCGGTGAACATCATTTCATTTCTGTTTCCTGTGCTCATATAGAATATCCTGAATACTTTTATTCATTATCATGTCTTTCCTTTGTATAAGTCGTTTTTTAACACATACGACGATTGTTGTCGTTTTTAACAGACCAGAGGACATAATGCTAGTCGTCGTTTTGATAGAACAATATCATCATTTGTCGCTTTATCGCTTTACATTTACTGATAACAATCACACTTGAACTAGACTCCTACCACACAAACGCAACAACCTTTTTTTCATTTTGCCATTCAACTCTTTCCTAAAATTATATCAAAATTTTACATGAATCCTCTTGGTCAGTGATTATCCAACTTTGAATGGTTAATATGCAAGAAGAACTTCATGTATTTTCTGTTCTTGTTTTGATTCACGTATTTTCGCTAAATACTATGGACACGATAAGGCTACCGTCCTACTTCACACCATGACACACGACAAGCAGTTGTATATCTCGTTGTTGGTTCATTTCTTACCCTTTTTAAAACAAACCCAACTCTTAATTAGTTAAGGAATAAGGTAATTGAACATCGCTGCCCAATTATTTTGGGTTATTTTCTTACATGAGTAATAGACCTTTTAAGTTAAGACGAAATAGTAATTCATCATAAAGGATGTCTAAAAGCAAAAACTGAAACATCATACTAACCGAGATTACTGCCTTAGTCACGTGTTTTTGTTATTTTTGCAAATTATAGAAATTTAGTAATTAGTATCTTGTAAATCAAAAAGTGGAGAAATAAGTTCATATCAAAATATGGAACCAGTCTGATTAAAATCGACTGTGATTCGAGGAAAAAATATTATCTCTAGCGGGGTTCGAACCTCACCCAGCCCGGCTTTCCTCTCATTCACAGTCTGAAGGCACCCCCATTACCCGCATGTTCTGAACCCAAGCTCATCTAGCCAATCGAAAGGAGCGCAGTGAAAGCTTCGGTATCCATCAGGGGCAGGTAACTCCAGTGTACCATTCGTTATATATAACCGCCGCTAAACGCTATTTAAAAAAGGAGGATGTGATTGGATAGCTTACGACTGGGTTTGTCTGCGCTAAACTGGTTATAGCAACACGCGATAGAGGTGGGTGCATTCAGACCGAGACGGAGAGGATATTCCGAATGGTTCCAGCCCCGATAGAGACAATATTTTTTTCTATTTTATTCCTCGGAGCACGGTCGATTTTAATCAGACTGAATATGGAACCTAGAACTGATAGCACTTTGCAAAATATTTCAGCTTCATCGATTTTAAATATGTTTAATAGAAGAGAGCTGTTATTGATTTGATTGGGTTAGATATTTTATATTCAAAAACATATATTTATTAACAGTAAAAGGTGTTCTTTTAGTGTCTCATAAGCCATGTGTGGCTCGATGCATTGTTTTATAATGTGTATCATGTTTTGTATATAAATGTAATCATTGTAATGATGAGTGTGACACTTTAATAAAAACTATACTACTACTATTACTACTGATACATCATACTAACCGGAAGTTTCTGCTTAAGGCACATGATTTTATTTTGCTTAGTAAATGTATTTGGATCTTGTAAATCAAAAAGTTGAGAAATAAGTTCATATCAGAGTATGGATCCACCTTTATTTTCATAACTCGTGTTTACATCAAAGGCTATTGGTGTTACATGACAACACTATTAAATAAGCTTAAAACTGTGCGTAGGTGTATTTAATTACTATGTAACAATGTACAAGGGCGCTTGAAGATTAAAGTAATATATATCAAGAGGATGTTACATATAATCACTTATTGTATGTCCATATCACGTCCCTGGACTTAGATCGGATATACTGAAGCGCAAAGTAAGGTTTTATTATTGTAATCCCGTATTGCATTTCATTTGCAATCGTGTATGTTTCAGTCTATGATACACGACAAGGACCTGACTCTTTGATATGATATACAAGTAGACACCTACATACCCTCTACTATACTGGTGCTCGAGACGGGAGTGTTTGTCCTATATCTTACTCTGTCTACGTTAGCTCTACCATTTCATTGAAGCCAGGCAAGATCTGTTCACAACATAAACATTGTCTCAGTATGTTGAAACCCGGCAGGATCAACCTTCCTTGTAATATCAGTTGCAGGAAAATATGATTGGTTATTAGATACTGAGTAGTAGATTATAGGATTATACAGTGAAGATATAATCCCCATTGCAGCAAAAGCAGTAAAAAGTCATATTTTAACTTCAGTGAAATATAATCCATATTTTCACTGCATTGAAAAAAGAGGGACTTAATCTGAGACACGATTATCTCCCTTTGCGGAGATCAAACGTTACTATTGACTATAAACAACTTGTAGGTATTATTTGGTATGTAACTGTAACAAATTTCAATATCAGTGTATCCTTTGATTTCAAATCCATCAGATGTTTATGTATAGTTGCTTGAATTTTTGAAATGAATGGTTTTACTGAACAGAAGATTTTTTGTTCATTCTTGTACATTTCATTTAATGAAAACGATAAGAGATGATCTACCAAATGTCTTCACAAGAAAGACAGTGTATCATTATATGGTTTAAACAAAGCAGTATTAGATCTATCTTGTTCATCCTTGTATGTATTATTCAACCCAACTTTGGGGCGGGATAGCGCAATTTATTAAGGGGTCCGCGGTTCGAATCCCGCCAGGGGCTCGGCAACTGTTCTACACGAAGTAAGGTTTTGGTGCAATGCTACACTGAATTTCAGCTTAGTACCATCCATGGTTCGCTAGTTCCTTGCCGATTCTAGCATGTTTCACCGAAATGCATAACCACAATAATGTTGCTGGGTTTCTCCCTTCAATAATACTAGTAGCCGTGATATAATTGAAATAACCTTGAAAAAGGCGTTAAACCCCAAATCACCTCACCTCACCTTCAACTTAACGTCAACAAATATGAGTAGCTTATGAATAAAACGATGAAACATCGGTATGACATATTTTCGATATCAGCACCGGTGCATGTATCACTTCGTCGTCTGTGACGTCATAAAACCATATTTGTCTATGTTGGTACCCGGGATGTTTTTATTGGATTCAGAATTTAAGTTTGTATCAAAGAAGTTATTCCACTCGGAAGTGTGTCATATCACCCTCGTCTACGTTTTGTCTTTAAAAAATCGCACTCCGGCGAGACTTATGACACACTTCCTTGGGCAATAATTTATATATATGTACCATATCTTTTGCAAGAAAAACATATCATGTAAGCAAAGCGGGGTTAGAACCTCCTGTTTATATCATTTGCCAAAAATGCGTAAGATAAAACCTTAGAATTATTTCACGGTACCAAATGTTTCGCAACCCTTTTTAGTCATGGTTGCAGTATGATGGTTTGACCTTCCGTTTTAACCGTTGTTTATACTATTAAACGAAACGAATCAGACATGAATATATACATTGTAATAGTTCACGCAATGCACCAAATGAAAATATGTACATCAAAAAGTCAAATTTTGATTATAACTGTTTAATATAATTTTGGTAATTTATCAAATCCAGTGGTGACATATTTCATTCTAAAACTAAGCAAAGTAGGAGGAAAATACTGTCTGGCCGTTTTACTGCATATTACAGCCATTAAACTCTTTCTGGAAAGTTTTGTTTTCATATAAAGAAATCATGTGTATGTGGTATAAAACCCAAGCCTTTGTAGTTTACATTGTCATTTCATAATAACTGTCTGGCGCCCATCAGATTTAGACATATGTCTCAACTCCACAAAGAACCAGAAAGGACTCGGGGAAACTTAACGACAGGCTTTCACTGAGAAACAGGGTCCGGCTAGCCCATATTTTGACAAGATTAATAATAAAGTTATAAATGTCACAACTCTAGCTTTGCACGGCACCATAACAGGCAGGACGTCACATGAGACCCTCAAGAACAAAGCAAGAAGCTTCGAGAACCTGCCTCTCTGTCGTAGAACACTATATTTCGGCGGTATGTGCCAAATTGAGGGTTAATCCACTGACCCCCGCCCGTATAATGACGGACAAACAAAACGCAAGGGGGTGACGAAGGACCTTGTCTACTTCCCCCCATCTGTTTCCAGTGTGACAAACAGGAGACAGTTCAGCACTTGCTCACTTGGGAATAAAACTAAAAGCCTGACCCTTCCACAAAGCCATTTAAGTCCATATTCCATATTTTCTTTTCCCTGTTCCCTGTTTACCTGATCCTTGAGACGATCTTGGTTTGGGAGAGTTGGAGAGCAGATGAAGTGATTTCAAGAGCTTTTACCTTACCTATGTGTTTGAAGACGTGTCCTCTTCCAAGGTAGTGTTTGCTCTTACATACCATGGAATGATCCGCAAATGGTGAATGAACGGCATCTTACAGCCTTGTCTCGTATTAGGGCTCGTACTTATGCCATGATAAACTAATAATAAACTACATAAAAGCGTGGCCTTCACTATGTCATGTTTGATTGATAGTGGCCGTATCAGGAGTGATAGATTATGCAATAGACATAAATCATATCGTGAAAAATCAATTACGTGAGTTGGTTCATTTAGTTAACCGGTTGGGTAGTTCTGGCTATAAACACTTAGCATATCGGTGTGATTGGTATTTCGATCACGTTGATATTTTGAGACTGGGGATTCTTCCTCTTTTTGACACACGATGTTCTATTTATGTTTTATACCGAGGCTCCTTTTTACAAATGAGGGAACATCAATCGTCAACTTTTCCTAGTCGCGAAATACTAGTGTATTTGTTTCGGAATTATTTCAATATTTTCATCTAAATGTTGTTTACAAATTCCAAGTATAAAATAATCGCATTTGGACTTAATCATATACAAATATATTATATCTTCTTATGTATTATATCAAATGATCACATGAAATAGTTAAGGATAACAAAATCGAAAGATAAAGTTTAACAAAATTAAAATTACAATAATAAAAATATACCGTTTGAATATATATCAAAATCGGATAAATATAATAAAAAATAAGATAATAATAAAATATAAGCCAGAAATGTCAACCAGATCACAAAATCACATCAAAGATTAATCTGAAAGAAACATCTTATTCAGCTATATGCCCTAATTTAAAATGAACCTAAAAAGATAACTTCCGGGTTTGAAAGCACCTATTTCATCTAACACAATGAACCCTACTATTTAAGATAAATCAGAAGATGCTTGGAGCTGTTATCTCTTATCAAATAACCTCAATCCGTAATGGCCCCCAGCATTGTCTGCATTTTTCTTATAAGCAAATACAACACTATTTCGTATTTAATGAGATCAGCATTTAATTTTCAAAAAGATGTTTAAAATCATCATTTTATTTCATTTTAAATAACTTAAAGGATTTTACACTACAATATTATTATTCTATTTCTATACTATTGTATATTTCCATTCAAAATGCTAAAAAATTAATATTCTTTGAGAATATGATATTATTTCACAAACCGTACACTTCATTCCAACATAACACATTTTGAGTTTGGATAAGGTAGTGTCTTCATTATCAAAGAGGGGAGTTGACTAACATGATAAAAGAGTGTTGCTCTGATTATTTTTGGGGAAATAAATGGGGTGTTAGGGGGGGGGGGTGTTTTGGGGGGATAACCGTTGCTTCATTTCTTTACTTTGTGTGATGAAATCCGGTATCATCAAACTAAGACAACGATTGAAATGTGAGTATTCTATTGCGAGTACCGTTTGCAACCATGCAAGAACTGTTTTCTAAATGTGATAAGCGCGAAGCTCTGAAAACATAAAATCATCTTACATACGAGTGAAGTATTGAGTGAGTATAAGATTTGCCATATATAATGAACTGATGAATTAACATACCAGATCAAGCATTATAATACCATTTCCTCATCAACGTCTTTTCAGTTAAGAAAAGAAATATATCGAACACATATTAAATTTAGAGGTACATTCACAAAGATGCCGAGGTAAGAACCGTATACGGAGGTGAACATTGAAGGGCCACTTCGTGAGATGTCAGGGGTCATATATGCTCAACTATACCAAAAGCGTAATCGAATCGAGATATTCGATTGTTGAAAGAAAGTATCATTTTAAAGCGTATCGACGTCGCAAAGTTTACAAAGGTTCAACTTCGCGATTGTGATTGAAAACCGCACAATGACGCGCGTCAATCAGTCCAATGTATTTTTTATCTTATCTGAGGCAGTCAGGTGGAAAGTTTGATAATGTATATAACTAATATTCGTGTAAGTTTGACGTGTGAATTTAGCTTTTTCGAATATATATGACTGTTTTAAGAATTTAATTTTTGTATCTAATTATTGGCATTTGGAAATAAATATGTGAGACTTTGAAAATTAATATCATGAAATATGCAATGTACGTTCGTATCAAAGCAAAACTATGTGGTGAAAATCACGGAGTGGAACTTTAACCCTCAAAGGTCCTGTTTTAAAGTATAAAGGTATTGGTATATTTCCCACACTCCATGGGTTAAGGTCAACATGATCTTTAAATCCCCACCCTCAAATCTTCCCCAGGGTCAAGAGACAGCTGGCCCCCCTGTTTTCTACCAGGGTAGGGTTTCAGAGACATTACATGGGACAAGATCGGACTAAAATGTTTGTTTCTTACCATCGCCTTTTAGCTTTACATACGTTGGCTTCAGTCGGTGACTTATAAAACAGGTGTTGATCTAAACAGGTAATTTTTGTACCCTTAGGCTGGAAAGTTTTTTTCCGGCAGAGGTCGGGGAGAATGTCACTTTAAAGGTGTTCATTCATACAACAAGTTTATCTGGCCATCTCGGGAGTTAAAGATGTGACACTTGTGTCCAGTCGAGCATGGTCGTCAGAATGGGAAAACATTTATTTCTTACCAGGAAATTGAAAAAATGATTAATGAAAATTATAATCAAATATTTTTTTAATCCTGTACTTTATTTTTTAAAGCGAAATGTAAATGTTCACCAAGATGTTGAAAATGTAAAGATTAAATTTACATCCGTAAAGTTTGACCACCTATTTGCAAATATCACTCAGTGAACCAACCATAAGGATGCATTTGCCTTAAAGTTTTTTTCTTCCTTGCTAAATTAAGATGACAAGAAATAATGAAATGATTCAATCTGAATGTAAATATAGCACAACCAAATAAAAAATATTCATGTTGAGGCTTTTGAAACCTTCCGCTAAAGTTCAATAAGTACCTTGCCGCTCAGGCAATAAATGATGTGTGACTAATGTATATAAAACATGATTCTCAGTCAACAAGGATATGATTTGCTCAAAGTTACTCATATCCTTTTGCTATTGATACCATTAAGAGTCATATTTCCGTTCTCATACACACATTTAAGCGTCAAGTGTGTACTCATACACCCTCGCCTATACTTGTGTATCATCAATACGTATTGCTTGTTGACGATGATGAATTGATGCTACAAAAGAGGTGATACATCACATGTCCACTTTCATAAGAAATTGAGTGATTCAATTACAATCACATATATATCTCGTGAAATTAACACCTGTCTATATCATCGCTACTAAAGCACGCTGATCTGTCATTAAGATGTCATCCTCTCCGGCTTATAATGATTATGTCATTTTTCAAGCATTGATCACCTTTGCCATAGGCCCAGGGCAATCTGGAAGGGCGAGCACGTGTCGTCATTTGTACATAGCGCTGAAATAGACAACGACAGCTTACTTATCATGATTAGAGGTTGACGGCCAGACATCCATCCATCTAATTTAACGTCTGAAATCAATTACTTTCGATTGGCTAGGGATCTTGCGGCCTTTGATTTTATTGGTCAAAAATGACTTGAGTCTCTTGATGTCCGCTCATTCTTTAACCTGATTGGATGAAATCCATTCCAATCTTTGTATTCATTGGCGAAATTTATTTTTGATGATGTTTGATGTTGCAATGTCTATTAAGTCAAATTGGTAAGGGGCTGAGGGAACAAGTTGTCGTGGATATTAACCATTCTCAGACTCGTACAGTTCACCCAATTAGATTAAGTAATTGTAAAATTTTCTTTCAATGTGACTTATCTTTTATAAAGAGAGGTTTTGGGATTAATTCAGTCTCGGTTTGAAGCAGGACGGTGTTTGCGTTGAATTAGTACCCTAATAGTCTGAGGGTAATCCGATCACCGCTTTACTGTTCCCGACAGTGTCTTCAACTTATGGTACATCTGACATCGCTACATCGTACAAGAGGAAATGTACTTAGAGCATTGACGTAGCATATACCATATTTACAATAGGTAACTCAAAATTTGTTTTCAGGAATACAAACATGTACGTACAGTAAGCAATTGGACAACAAATATTAGGTTTCATATGACTTTAATATTTCGTGTGTAGAAATTTCTTTATTCTTGAGTGTAAAGTTGCTATACGATCAACGGATCATAACTCATAACGATTATATCGTTTCGCCTCCACTTATCAAATGCCAATGAGTTTACCTGTTGTTTCAGCCGCACTACAAATCATATGTTTCGTGGAACTTACGTTCCAAAACCTTACGTTCATTATGAATTTCGATTCCATTGTCATTTACAATAATTAAGAAGATATATAGTTTTAACATAGCTCCAATGAATATTGATACTATCAATGAATATTGAATGAGATACTATCCTTAATATGTACGACCTTTCTGTATAAACATGTACACGTATGAAGATATGTTTCGAATTCGTCGTTGTTTTATAGAACCGACGTTTTTTAAAGATGTATCTATGATACAATCTCTAAAAAAGATTATGCAGTGAGATCTCTATACCAAATATGTGTTTATGTATGACCAGCCAAAGCTTGAAGTCATAACGGTCAACTGACTCACGACATCATCATTCAAATGAGAGTTCCAGATTAAAAGTCGTAATTAGATTATTGCAAAGGTCGTTGAATATAATACGTCAATTTCTGAAGTTCTGAATTTTCAAATAAAATGTTGTTACTATGTCATTCAAAAAGTAGATATCTCCAATTTGAAAATCAATCTATTGCAAATGTTAAAACTAAAAGCGAAAGTACAAATCTAACATCAAAATGACATTTATCACCCTATTGTAACGTTACAATTACAGATACCTCTGATTATGATGTCTCAGGTATATTCTCTTCAATCCCATACAGAGTCTGGATTATCAGACAGACATAATGGATGAACAACAGAACCGATAATCTGTTGGTAGTACTGTATGGTGTATATAGAATCCCCAGCCCTGTGGAGATGTCTATATCACATGTCACGTGACTATCCGCCATATTAGGTCTGGCTTTGTCAGCTGGATTAAGGACGTAGAGAGGCTAGTCGGAAAGGAAATGCTATACTGCTTCTAATGGCTATGATTAATCTCTGGTTTAAAGTTGTATTCAACACCTTAAGACAGAATGGTGGCGGTCTATGACTAATATAGATATATATTTATTTACCCGACATACGAGTATAAACAAATTAGTTTTGGGTTTAAGTTTTAAAGGGGCTAGATCTTTATTCTCGTTTATGTAGATATCCACCTTATTATATGTTTATCTGAATAAGTAGAGAATCTTGACGATTTAACTTTTGTAACTTAACCTTCTCGCTTTTGTTTTTAATGCAACATATGAAACGCCATGCTGCTAACTGCGTGATCTTTAAGATTACACAGATCAGTTTGTGATCCTTTTGCTTATACAACTTTGTTTGACAATTCAAAAAGTTATCCAAGACAAATTTCCCATTTTGAAAGCAAGATTGAGCAACAGAAAGAATTTTCTAACCTTCCTGCATGAACGTTAAGACATGTAAATGAAAATGTAAATGGTTAACAATATTTCTTTAAGGCGTTGCATTTTGTTTATATTTTGGTAAAATATTTTGTGAAATGAAATATAGTCATTCCTTCCATTCCTTCCATGGTGTTGATCCTACCAAATTTTAAACTTCTATGTATTGTTGGGAGGTCACTGAACCAGGGAACATTTGCAAACTCAGATCTTGACAGTTTGTTATGTATCACCATTGCTGTCACGGAGCCTGCACATGCACGCACGTGACAGTTAGTGGTCACACATTTTATGGGAAGTGGTATAAGATTCTATTATACTAAGACAGTACTGGTACCAAAACTCAAATATTCAGCCAAAATAAAAGAAGTTTGACATTTTAGTATAACACACAATGAACATTACGCCAAGAACAACTTTCAAAGTTAGGCTACTGCAATGCACAATACTCATTGGTAATCTACTGGAAAGTACAACACTCGTTGGTAAAATATAATCTACTGGAAAGTCCAACACTCGTTGGTAATCTAATCGAAAATACATCACTCGTTGGTAATCTACATGAAAGAAAAACACTCGTTGGTAAAATATAAACTATTGGAAAGGACAACACTCAGAGACATATTAAAATACAACAGTCAACGGTTCATCACTTAAAAGTACAACGCTAAGTGCAATGCAGTTATAAAATATAGATGTACCTAGAGGTGTGTATCTAAGATACGTCATTTTAAGGTACACAAGGAAGACGTACGTTATTAAAAGTACACAGTTACGTCATACACTGCACTAAATTCCGCTAAGTTAAGAATGTCGGGTGAAGAACTCAGTTGTGGATGTTCCGACCAGAGTAGTTGGCGATCATTCACGTCTCCCCTGCTCTCTCCAGCCTCAGATTTGGGTAATCCTCCACAGATGCTTCTGACAAAACAGACAAGTTAAAAGGCAGTGTTTGGGGGCATCGACTTGCCGCCCCGGGCTTCTCTTCTCTGTTACTGAAGGCGAGGAGCTATACCAGACGGCAGACGACAAAAAAATTCCTCGCTGCTAAATTACTCCCGTTGTTTTGCTCCTCGGATCCGTTTCGTCTAATTCTCTATAATAACATCGATACAGGTCCGGATATGACTGTTTTCAGGTAGTGTGTGTATGTGTGGTTGTCACAAACACACCCTGTTCTTCTCCGACCTTCAGCGCTGACCTGCGGGGAGTTTGTACTTGTGGGATAGTCTTTACAAGCTCCCCGTCATTGCGTGCGTCAAATTATTGTGGGTGGATACGTTTTGTGATTTCTGCACGCTGCCTCATATTGTTTCCTGCGTCAAGGAAACACGCCCATCATGTTGTGAGATACTATCGAGACTTCCGGTAGTCTCCTGCTGGTTACCTTTTAACATTGAAAATGAAATGGCACTTAACTTCAGACGTTTAACTGAAATGACAAATATAAATGTTCCCACACTTTCGATGACATATCCAAGATATGCCGTATGTTAATTGTGCATTATTGTGGATTGGTCACAAAAATAACTAAAGATCAGAAAATTGCTTCTTCAAATATGATGATATCGTTGATACATAATATCGGACAAAAACGGGATATTGGTTTGCTCTATGGGAGAAAAATGGATTGATAATATCAACTTTGGTGCATGAAAAAAATCATGAAATTATTGTTCCGACAACAATATTTGAAAGCTGTCATATACGATGACGATGCAGACATCTGACTTCTTACTTTCATAACTTTAGCGGGTTTCATGAAATCATAGACCGATGGTGTGACGTCACAATAATGCACTATGTGCTTTTAGCGTAAGTCCACCACTTAAGAGTTTAAGACGTTGAGTGTTCAAACTTTTATGCCGCTGTAGTGGCTCCTCAATGACTGGCACCTTCCCCTTTCTCAAGTGGCGCATGCGTATTGCCTTACAGGTCGTCGTAACCAAAATCCAACTTGCCTAATCGTACTGATGGAGGATGTGGTTGCGAGGTGACGTGGTGTCAAACCCGGGTGGGGTCGGACAGTGAGATATCTCTGGGGGACGGGGTGGCAGAGACCCGTGCCGTCCCTCCCTGATCCCTCATCTTCACCAGCGGCTCTGCCATCTGCGGCTTTAGTACGCAAGTGACACCGGGTGAGGGTTGGACGGTCTGGCGTACTCCAAACTACACGGATCTGCTTTCGGCCGATTTTGTCTAAAATCCGCTATTAGAGTCGTGTTCATTGTTTGCGGGCTGACAACAGCGTTTAGACCATTACTGAAGGCTTCGGATAGGGAGCAGTGAAAAGGACCACTTACTGCTAAAATAAGCCGAAATCATATCGGCTTGTGAAAGGGATAAAACGTTTGAGAAAATGATAGGGTACTTAGACAGGGAGGCCTCATCTAACCCCGTCACTTGGCCCCGCCTTTCGGTGCTACCTCGCTGCCCAAAACAAAGCCACATCGTCGACAACTTTGCCCTAAATACCACCTTCAGAGCATTCGGCGTTTATCAACAGAAAATTAAAAGGAACTGAGCAGAAATCTTTGTAACAAGGCGACGGAGAATTTAATTAAATGATGAAACCATTTAGTCAACAAAGCAGATTGGATACTTCGTGACATTTTTCATTATTTTCCTTCTTTATGGTTAAGACTATGATTACAGTGTGTTCATTTCGCAATGCAGGTACCGCGGTTATGCCTCTAAAACATTACCAGCTTTATACGCATCTGACAGCTGAAAGGGAATTAACGGTTGAAATACAGTTAATATAGACATATCAGAATTGCGATAAAACACATTTCTAAGCCATCTGTTAGTATCAGACTGGCACGTGTTAGCATAGCCACGCAACGTTTTCAGTAGTTTCATTCTAAGACCTGGACGTGTCATTATAAAAACACGAAATGCCATTTGTTTTAAATAGAATAAAAACGTTATAAATATATAAATCATGATGTGTGACTCATAGCAAATTGACTGAAACAGGTTCTGTAAAGAGTGGAATGGTAACTCTACTTAATCCGTTCATGTGCTATTGTCATATGTGGGTTGTTTTGGTGATGTTAAGCTTCTGTGCATGCGTCCCCTGCTGATATATGCCAGTATGATTTATGAGTGACATTTCACAGTAGATGTAACATGACTTTGTTTATGCTGAACACTAGCACACCACATAACAGAGATAATTACTAGTTAGCGCTGATGAGCGCGATATACGCATGGCCTTTGTCTCTCTTCCACTGTCATTAGACTCAAACACCTAGTTATGACACAACGCGTGGATGAGCTTGACATAATAGTAATAATACTAATAATACTAATAATACTAATAATACTAATACGAACTATGATAATGATGATGATGACGACGACGACCACGATGATGATGATGATGATGATGATGATGATGATGATGATAATGATGATATTAATGATAATAATGATAGAAATATAAACAGAAATAGATTATGATAATGATAATGATAATGATAATGATGATGATAAAAATTGATTATTTCCATATCCCGTAAGCAAAACGATTTCGTTTTATTTATTCAGGTAATGTAGATGTGACATATTTTTTGCTATGGGAGTAATCGTCAGCGATGTGTATGAATAAATCAATCAATTTGGATTATTCATGCTAATAACTCAGTTTCTAATGATGTCAATATCATCCACGATTAAACTTTATGGTCAATTGTTCTGGCTATGAACATGTTTACAGTTCAATTTCGGTGTCAATTTCAATGTCAATGTCAATTTGAGTGAAGGCTGGTGATCGCATGCACACACAAGACCATGTCACCATCGGCCCATCTCCCTATGGAAGATGACATGCCATGATCAATCCTTTGTAACGTAGATTTAATTGAGTAAGACAGTCAGTTAAACATATTTCAAATTTTATAATGTTCAATATCAATCTTTGAAGATAAACTGTGTAAATTTTGTCGATCATGAAATAATTGCCTTTGAAATTTCTCATAATGCATCATATTTAAAATATTGCAAATAATTTCTCTGGTTGCTTTTGTGTTTGTGTCAACTATATACGAGACGACAATATTGCTTATATACTGATGTTATTGTACATGCAACATGGTATCAACAAACTGACAGACCACAGGCCGTTAATCACAGCAGCCAGTGGCAGTATCATTGCTCAAAACACACAAGAACATAGAACATGTAAAAGTAAAAAGTAATAGTAAAATAGAACATAGTGTATTCTTGATAGTACATATTGAATCTGAAAACTAAAGTTAATGAAATACTACAATGATAGCATTGTAAGTGCATGAAAGTAATGTTGATTTTAATTGATATTTTTGTCATTTTCTATATAAACGGAAATAATTACATGTTTTCAATGAAAATCTCAAAGCAGTCATATATTGCAAATTCACACGCCCAATTCACATGGACACTAAATTATTAAAAAACCTGCATCAACTCGTCATTCCGACTGTTTTCGATACGTTTCCTAAATTGCGATTGACGTCATTGTCCATTTTTCGATCATAATAACATTGAACCTCCCTATTAACACTATGCAATGTCGATTAGCTGAAATAGATACTTCCTTACAAAATTCGAACTATCGATCAAAAATTGTTAGCAATCTCACTTAATCTTGGACATCCTAATTCCACTGCATTCTATCAGAGGTCAAGTTTAGCGTTTGCGCACTGATATGACGTAACCAGTTGCCGCTATGTGCGACAACTGGTTACGTCATATCGGTGCGCAAACGCTAAACTTGGCCTTTAATTCTATGCATTTAGATGTCCAAAATTAAGTAGAGTAGCATGCGGATATGTAATGATATAGAAAGTCAGAACAAGGTACTGAAGTAGGTCATCATAGTAGTTCAACCACACTGACATATAGATAGTTGTAGACACTTCTGATCTTGTGTCATTTTCACGCTGCTGCCATTTAAGTTCGCGCTTTGTTTTATGTTGAGGTAATGATTAATTACCTAATGATTTGACCTTTGAACTTAGTGTCTGGTTGCCTACTGTTTGGTGTTTTAGACTTCTCTGTGTTTACAGCTGTACGGGGTGTTCCTCTCTCCGATATGTGAACGTGCCAGCTTTGTTGTGTTCATAAAGTGTTTTGAATTTGGGTTATAACAACAACAAAATAGCATTTGGAAAAAATATATAATCGAAGTTTGTATCGATCCTTCGTGATTTCTTTATGTTTGCAATCGTTTGAATTTAATATCACCTTACACAATTCTGTTTTAGGCATAACGTGAATTTTTTTTATAAACTTTTTTCAAAAAGTTAGGCCTTTCATATAATAATGGGCTTTATTTAGATATTACAGAAACAGGACACATTATAGATGATTGGGAATAGATCAAAAGTTTGCATACGTTTACTTCATGTTTTTACTAAAACACATTAAAATTCAGGTGTAAAAAGATAACCTCACATGTGTTACCTCATTTATTCAAAACTTATTCAAATTACTGTGCAAAAATATCTAAAATAACAACTTTTATTGGCCCGATTTGTAATTTGTTTTATTTCCAAACCATAATGTCTATTTGAAGCGGATGGGCTATCAAACAACATCTTTAATCACAACAAATGTTACCAACTATCCTGCACGCCATAAAACCAACCACCGTGGAGCGTTTTCTATTCGTTTGAAACAAAATATGAAACCGCGAAAATCACAAGTTGAATATAAGCCTCATTTGGTGGCAACGCTGGGCGACTGGTTACGCTCACCCTCCAATAAACGCCTCGGTGAAAGTGATGGCCCGTGACGGTAAATTGTACTAAAGTGTACGGTCCCTTTAAAGGCGTTGAAAAGATTTGACAAAAAACTATTTAGCGCAAGTGCGTGCTGATACGATGTGGGCAGACCGGTGTTATGCGGTGGTTGCGCTTCGCTAACTGTCTATAAAATCCGCTACTAAATTAGGACAGTCTCGCCTAACACGAAAATAGAGCAGCGATTGCCGACACGCTTCTAAACCGACTCGTTCCGTCCGCTTGTTTGATCCAAACATGGGCCATTAAGATATTATAATTTAATATCACTGTGTAAAATGTGTTTGACATTTTCGAAATTCGCTGTTATGATTGCTGTCTCACTTTGAATGGAGCTTTACGATTTGTCTGAGGAGTAGAGAGGAGTTCATTCTATCAACTTTACGAGACCAGCCCTTGTAAAATTAACAATCAACGATGTGAGACGTATATCCAAAATTTAAATTTGCAACCTTCCAACTTAGGATTATAAAATGTTTCGCCAAGTTTAAAGTCGTTTGCTGTCAGTCGACCACTCTATATTCATGATTTGGTACTGGAAGAAATGTAAATATACATTAGTCTTAACGAAACTTTTAGTAAGTAAATATTCATCGAAATACAAAGTTCAGATGATTTTCTGAATCTAACACTACGATTGACGTATTTTACAATTATTTCTAAATATATACACAAAAATGTGTCAATGTACGTTTCATGTGAATTTGTTAACAAATTAGCCAAATCAGCATTATTGAAAGTTAACAAGGCGGGGAAGACAAAATCGCGGCTGGTATCATACAAAGCTCTGGAACGATAGTCTACCTCCTTGACTCTTTTATAGTCAAACAAGCATATTGAACATTTCACGTCGGACAGTAGCGAAGAAGGATATCAACACGTTTCTCAATGGCACTTTAGTGCTATTTCCCAGTCTGAGAAGTGCGAGGGACACAAAAGAGCTGACGGTGATAGCCGACTCGAGCAGGGCATTATCACCTATAACCAAGCGACTTCTTTACACCGACCAGAGAGGCCCAATGATCGTATCCATCTCGCACGTGTCGCTGTGCCCTGTTTACGACTTGTTCTCACAAAACCGTCTCTCTCCCAGTCTTCCCCACCTGGGTAGCCAATTCGATATAGAAGATCTTTTCAAGCCTACAATGCAGTGTTGGTCTCACAATACCCCGTGCTCGTATGAATCGCTGACGCTCGTCCAGTTCTCAACAATAGACGATTGTGTAGCGACTCGACACTAGAAATGAAGCTAATGCGATGCTGTCACCGGTTTTGATGAATGGAGATAAACCTGGCAAATGTTCACAGAAATGTGATTTTTTTCTTTACTTTTAGTTTGCGCTTTGGTGATATTGGCCTCAATGTTTTGGGATCCCCTCCGTTCCCCTGTATCGCCCCTCCCGTTTACCCATTGGTTTTTATACAACAGGGGCTCTCTTTGATAGGGTGTGTGTTTGATTGAATGAAATGTACATGGAATCGATTAGTCACACACTCTTTAGCAAACTGTCATTTAAACCGGTTATTGCCCACCATGTGAAACTCTCTTTCATACCTATGAGGAGACATAATGTGCTATGGATATCTCCCCCTGCTGTATGGGTGATCGTCTCAAGCTGCCTACTGCATGGCTTTATGAAGGGTACAATATGTATATTCCTTTCATTGCCTTTTCAAACATTGACACTTGTGGATAAATGAACATGACTTGTATTGAGATAGACAAGCTTGTAAGAGATATGTTGACAAATATATACAAAAGTGGAGGAGGAACCAGAGAAAAATGATTCATACAGAGATTAACTTAATGATTCATACCGAGATTAACTAAATGATTCATACCGAGATTAACTAAATGATTCATACCGAGATTAACTAAATGATTCATACCGAGATTAACTAAATGATTCATACCGAGATTAACTTAATGATTCATACCGAGATTAACTTAAAGTTTCATACCAACATTAACTTAATGATTCATACCGAGATTAACTTAATGATTCATACCGACATTAACGTAAAGATTCATACCGAGATTAACTTAAAGTTTCATACCGAGATTAACGTAATGATTCATACCGAGATAAATTTAATGATTCATACCGAGATTAACTTAATGATTCATACCGAGATTAATTTAATGATTCATACCGAGATTAACTTAATGATTCATACCGAGATTAACTTAATGATTCATATCGAGATTAACTTAATGATTCATATCGAGATTAACTTAATGATTCATACCGAGATTAACTTAATGATTCATACCGAGATTAACTTAATGATTCATACCGAGATTAACTTAATGATTCATACCAAGATTAACTTATCAGAGCAAAGGGCTGTGGTGGGAACAAAGTTGGGAGTTTGGAGTGTAACGATTTTTTCAAAAAGTTTTTAAATAATTTTCAGATTGTTGGAAATGTTTATGTCAACTTTCCGCTTTTTTAGGCTGACATGTCTTGGGCATCGAATGAGGTTAATTGGCGTCCAATGACCACATTCCCAGAAACCCATTTAGACTCCAAGATTCACAGACTTCCAGGCAGTGCCATTCAGGAACCACTAATATGTGTCACGGAAAGAAAGAAGTACTTCATTTGGTCACAACTTGCCAACTAATCACATTTTGCACTGCTTCATAATCTCCACGCACGGCCGTCTGTCCTAAAGCTGTTCAGAGCTTGGGCCAATGAAGATCGATTGATTTGTTAATAATCTGATATATATTGATAAACATGGCATATACAAACAGATGGCCGAGATCATATGCACTAATGGACCCTACTGGGTCCTCGCCTGTACCAAGACGACAAGAAGTAGTAATCTGGCGCAAAGCACACAAACCACGGCCCAGTCACTGAACACCTTGTTCCTCCAGAGTCGGAATAAACCTTTCTAAATCCAATAACACTGTGAAAACTAGCATCGATCGCGCTCTTAACACTATTGGCTCGGTGGACAGTTTAGCCAGAGGTATGGGGAGTAGTGACCGGGTCAAAACAAAGGCACCCCCAACAGCTGTGGAGAAAATGCCTTCGTTAGCTCTGGCCTCACGCCGTGGGTTCATTCAAGCGTAGCGGCCTATATTAACCGTTACTCGTCTAAGGGCAGGAGAATTAATATTGTTACAAAGGCTGGATTAATAAAACTTTACTGAAGTGGGACATTGTGAAACTCATATGATCCTGTTCACTTGGAAATCATTGTAATAAATCTTTGCAGCATTCACTTGCCAGTCTCACATTAGCCATATGTTTATTTTATTTTTTAAACTTCTTTATTTGATTTTGATCTTGCGATTCGTAGAATTCGAGAAAATATTAACTAAAACTTTAATTTCGTTGACAATATTATTTTGATACACGTGAAACACCAACTTTGGACTAAATAGTACTTATGTTGATAACTAAGATACAGTGAAAGTCAATAAAAAAAAAATGTTTATCCTGAAAAGTCATATCAAATTATATCAAACGTAACTTTTTAGGTGTCTTTCGAATAAAAGTAAATTTCAAGGGTGAAGTGGTTAAAGACCCTTATCTGATGAGACTCAACGAAGCAACACCATTATTACATTGAAGGGTGAATCTTTTACTATCTCTCTCAAGATCTGATTCCTAACATCTTAGCCTTACTTTCATTATCAACCCTACCCGTCCTACTTTCGATTTGCCCTTTGCTATGGCTATTGACAAGGTTGTCACTTATGCATTTGTCTCTTTGGGACATTTATTACGCAACCTTATTATCCATAGTTTCACAAGAAATTGTCAAGTAACAGATAAAAAACATTTTATTGTGAACACCTTTTAATCATTTAATATTTGTAAAAGCTTTTGTGAAGGTTAATGGAGATGTTGGTTTTAGAACCCCTACCTTTACTTGCAAAATATTTTCTTACAATTTTCGTTTTTAAAATCCCATTATTTTTCTAAAGAGTGCTTATATAAGTCTATTATGTTACTATTTTAATTTGAATTCTAGAAATTGATGATTTTTGGGGGAAAGTGAAACTAATATTTTATAAAAATAATTGTGAAACAATTAGTTTATCATTTATATGAATGAAATTCCCTCCATAACTTTTTAGTGAAATAACGACTCTACGTGCTTATTCCTTAAAGATCCTGTCTTATCGACTTCCGGTTTACCATACACATTAAAACTGAGTTTTTTTTATAATCATGTACTTGATTGAATTTCGTTTCAACAAAAAATACCCGATAAGACTGTTCCTTTAACAGCGTAATGAGAAAAAGACCTATTTCAAAACGTACCGTTTACAATAAAGAAGTAGTAATCAAGAAACTTCTGTTTTCCTATTGAATGTTTTTAAAGTTACGTGAATTGTTTACAGTTATTTTTCATATCATTTAATGTACACCTAAATGGGGTTTATTTTGAAAGCTTTATTCGTAACCTTTCAATATTATTCATATACAAATAATTTTCGTAATTTCCATATATACCTGAATTTCGACACATGTAAGATTTAAAAAAATAATTCATAAAGGCAATTCGGTACAACTGTGGTCACGTTTTTTCTTCCATTCTCCGATATTAATTTTCTTGGTTTTGCATACCTGCCTTCACTGATAAGTCCGATTAATCATTCCATGTTGATTATCCTATAATAAATTTACATAATTCAATTTATTGACCTCAAATATCATATTGTACTAAAATCCCCACAATAATTAGGACTGCAACCTTTGATGCAGCCTGTATGCAAATTTGATTGACTCATTAAACTAATTAGCTCTCAAAATATTTGATAGACATTTTATTGCAAAATCACAAATTTTCGTCAACGTTGCTGTTTTACAGCAAATAAAGGACAACACCTACGTCATTTTATGAACTTGTTATTTTCTAACCTTGAAAATCTGAAACCTCAAAATTGCAGGTTATTTCGAATAGTCATTAAGCTTGTGGGTCCTTCGAC
Source organism: Steromphala cineraria (assembly GCA_916613615.1). Classification (NCBI taxonomy): domain Eukaryota; kingdom Metazoa; phylum Mollusca; class Gastropoda; order Trochida; family Trochidae; genus Steromphala; species Steromphala cineraria. The sequence goes on along the minus strand of OU744725.1, from coordinate 61,086,709 downwards.
ATAATCAAAGAGCGTAAATTTCATCATTTTTTGTATGAATTTAATTTCATTTCACCAGCAATAAATCAGAATCTCTAATTTGACCTAAAAGTGGAAGTCGCGGTCACAATCGACAGTTTCAAAAGGGTATAATTAAGTTATCAATCATTAGTACCCTAATAAAGACACGCCGCTTAAATGAACACGGCTCATTTGCGCATGCTCGTGTGCGCCGCTACGTCATAGCAAGTTGCTCTCAGTAATTTCAGCATAAAGCCGTTCATCTGGTCAGACATAATATGGAAGTCGGTACAATGAAGTTTGCAGGGGGAAAAGCCAACATATCAGAAGACGTGCTGTGTTCAATAACAATCCCCCTCTCTCATATCTGTTTCATGGAATGTTGAACTTAAAACTCCTCTGCTCTTCTTTCCCTGTTATTTATTACGTTAATGACGCTGTAAGGATGATACAATCATCGTCCGCGGCTTTGGAAGCACTAACTCTTTACACGTTCAAAGAGGAAACGCAGTGTGGAGAGTTTCAGATGAGTAGCAGCGGTTTACCTGAAATACAAAGCACAATTAGATGATGAAGGCATACTTATCCATCATGGTTAAAATCGTCACACACTTCTTTCTCAAGCCGCATTTATCTATCAAAGGAATGAATTGGATTCTGATTAGGATAAAAGGATTTGATAATCTGTGTCATAAGTCTTCCGTTTGGTAAAGTGATTTAAACAGTATTTCATTTCCATAAAACATTACACAACATTCAGAATATGTATACAATATTTAAAAAGGATAAGCAAACAGGCAGCAAATGCCTATATAAATGCTTCTCTAATTTTATAAGTCTTCCGTTTGATAAAGTAAATGTGTATTTAACTTTTTCATAACAATAATTTCTGAATTATAAATGTTACTTGAGACATATTCACAATTAGATTATATCCATACATATCCTAAGGTCTCTCTTAAACATAAAAATAATCTTACACATTGAAACAATATCAACTCTTAAATGTCTGATCATTTCATTCTGAATGTTAAGCAACAACAAAATAAAAGGAAGAAAGATATTCTATGGATGAAGAACTATTATACCCAGTTTAAGCATGCATCGAATGTTCATGCTGAAAACGGTTTTAGAATCTATACCGAGATGTCGCTATGGTAAAAAAAGATATCCATTCATAACATTGCATTTTCTTCCTTCTACTACCAAACAATTCAACAAAATAAAAATGAAAAATATTCTTTTACAAAAATCGAGATGTCGCTATGGTAAAAAACAGATATCCATTCATAACACAGCATTGTCTTCCTTCTACTATACCAAACAATTCAACAAAATAAAAATAAAAAATAAGCAAGAAGTCTTCAAACGTCTGCACTTCAAAAGTCAATAAGATCTAGTCTATGGACACCTAACTTCGCAAGCTGACAGAGTGTGGGTCTTACAGTACAGCTGATCAAACATACACTGACAACACGATGTGGATGTCTATTTTCACTCGCAAATTTATCGCGCGTCATTTGCTGACAATAGCCGTAACGACTGCAGCGCGGGGATGTAAAAATCATGACAGATCATTAAAGAATAAATCTTGACTCAGCACCTAACCACAGAAACTCATAAAAGAAGGTTAAGAAATTTATCTCTAAAGTCGCACATGGATCGCGCCAGATATTTCAGTCCAAAACTAGGAAATAATGTCGTTTTGATTCGTGAGCCGAATTTCTCTTGCACGCTAACTCGTGGCAAACTGGCCTTAATCACTTTTTGAAACGCCATTCACGCACTTAAAAGCTTTCCAAATTTTCTCACAAGCCCCACGAAACCGTTTCACACCCTTCCACAATGGCCGCCAAACAACCAACATCCGCTCTGCACGCGCATGTCTGAATAGAGTGACGGGCTCGAGCCTAAAATGGCGGCTCCTAGTGGGTGAGTGAATTCCATCGTTTAGTCCCCTGCCGGCACTGGCAGCTGCCAAGTCTCCGCCATCAAAACAATATCAGCTAAGCCAAATTTAATTTCCACGTGAATTGCGCTGAGTGTAATCGTGACATGCATTTGGACGCCGATGTCTAGCGATCTCACGTATTCTTAGTCATTCGACAGACTTGCCTTAAGAAGCTGGCAATGATTATTTTCAAGGAAAACAGAGAAAATCGTTTATGCCCAGTCCGGTTGGCATTTATCTAGGAGTAATTGGCTCTGCGGATTCGAGTATATTGTTATGTTATGTGATGATCTGACTCCAAGAATTAATTTCAAATCATTGAACGTGCTGTAACTTTACAATCTTATGGATCTTTAATAACAATTTCATTATGTTACAGTTATATAGAGTTTTATATAGAGCTTTATCTAAACGGCCTTTTTGCAAGAGGTAGTGCAAACACAGAATATGATTATTACCATAATTTAACACTTCTGTGTATCTGGATATCTGGATTTCTATCATGATTTTTTTCTTCAAATTACCATATTCCAGTTTGTATTTTAAAGGTAAAATACATCCTTGTTATGTTTCAACAAACGTCTTCAAATTAACGGAAGTATTCTTCCAACGTTCCCATTTCATATTATTGTTATGTTGCTGCTTCTGTTTTTATAAAACATATATTCTTACACTGCATTTAACGTTGACCTTAGGTATTTTACTAAATAAACCTAACTGATTGATATTATACATCCTCAATCCTACCCCTTCCTTTAAACGACGTAAAAGTTTCGCGAAAAATTCTCTTGGATAAGTAGTATTTATGTCAATTCCCTCTATTCCCTTGTAAATTCGTTGATCCACATAGTTTATGTAAAGATCTAAAGGTTTTTCTCACTTTTCAGAATGACTTGGCCAAACCGGAAGTTTACTGTTTCTGACCATCTGTATATATTGGTAAGTACTTCGCATTTCAGTTCTCATTGATACGTCACTCACACAGGACAACATGAAACGACTTCATTGACTTATATTGGATAATATCGTTTTAGTCTGAAGAGAGTAGAGTCAATGATATTACCAAGGACTTTCATTACAATATTTACGCTTCAAAACAATTTTCAATCGTACTACCTGTATTAAGTTGTATTGTCTTATCGGGTCTTGTCAAGTAACGTCATCTGAAGTATGGAGTCAATCATTGACAAACACACATGTATGTACACACAAACACACAAATAATCTGTCTGTCTGTATGTATGTAAGATAAGCTTGGTATGATTAATACATCTCCTATTTAAAACCAATATGCTAGAAGTAACTGACAACGTGAGAGCTTATCATAGAGTTGTCAACAAAACAGACCCGGCGTACTCGTCAAGGCCAAAGACAGCTTGAGTTGAAAAGTCGTGGAATATTTAATTATAAATGACAATGTTTAGGACTTCATTTACATAGAAATTAACACTGGTAGGTTCCATCTTGATAACTCATTTTCCAAAAAAGCTAAAACAGTTTATAGAATCTAATGAAATATTTTCCGACCTGCTGTAAGTTATTATACATTTCATAGCCCGGTGATCAGTTCTGTGAATATAAGGTGATGTTAAATAGGCACGGTAACATCTGGCAGAAATACTATTAGCGATGAGTCGCTTAGCTTATAAGTCATGGAGTATTTCGCCATTAATATTCAGCTAAATAGAACATCACCTAGTAAGCATTGCTATACTTGAATGAAGACCGGCAAGCAGTGTCAGCGAGGGGTTTATTATAGACTCCATGGCGAGGTACTGCTCACAGCAGATACAATTTCAAATGTACACCATGTTGTGAAACGTTATATTAGTTTTTGCCCAAATCCACAAATGAAACAATGATGATTGGGATGAAAATAGATGGCAAACCATTCATGCGAAGTGAAATAATGTTTTCAGTTAAAATATTTCCTTTCGTAAAACACCGCTTCGTGGTGAACCAACATGGGGTTTATAAATATTATCTATTTCTGTTTCTCTCATGTCACCCTGACACTGTGTACATTTTACCTGACCTATATTATACCCTCTGTCAATACGTAAATGGAAGGGTAAAATGAACAATGTTTCCGTCTTTTTTAGATATGTCCATCAATGAAAAGCGAAACGTGCCTTCGTCTAATGATGAAGATGTAAACACTATTTGAGATTATTAACCCCCTCACGGCCGATGAACTTCCACTTTAAGCACTCATGCTCATACAGCACTCGCAGAGTTAAGTTGAAGCAAGCAAATCCTCTGTGTGCATCAGTAATTTCAATTAGATGTCAGAGCAGTGTCGACCAGGCCGATAACGGCTTCTGGAAGCTCGGCCTCCCAACTATTGTCCCTTATTTTCTCAGGTGCGTCTTCATCACAAGTTAATCAAACAGTTTTCGCCGAGATAACTCAAATCGGTCACGTGACGGGCTTTGAAGACATCTCCAAAGTGCGACCCGAATTCCCTCGACTTTTCCCCTCCAAGAAATCTCGCTGCGTATATTTAATTATCGGAGACTGTTCAAACGTCTGTAATGGGACGACGGTGTTTGTTCATTTTATTTTCGACCACGGGATACGATTTTCTCAGGATTATTGCCCTTCGTGGCCCTTTCCGTGTTCTTGAGTCAGTATATTACAAAGAAGTAATAGGCTCATCACCAACAGCCAACCCTGCCCACAAAAAACGACGCGCTTAATACGCTACGTCGAAGGATCTAATACGTTACGGAAACTTTTTATTTCTCAAGTTCACTTTTCCTCCTGCCCCGACTATCACATTTGAGAAAGCAAACGTAACACGGATTGCATTTTTTCGTTTGATTACCCAACTAACAACCCTAATTGACTTTAGATCCGTTTTCGCACGAACGCTCCAAGAGCTCGCCACGCCGCCATCCAAAGTGTCATCATCGACGCTTCTTTCAGGCCGACATGGAAGTGTAATTGTACGCTTTTAACCGCTGATAGACCGGGTCGTAGCTCACGAGGGACATGACCTTCACCTTTCACCTATCTCAACCCGGAAGTCATTTACGAGAAATAATTATCCGACGGAATAACTGGTGTGTAAATTTTTATTCCGCTTGAAATAAACAAAATATTTGAGGTCTTTTCAATAATTCATTCATAAAACGATGAATGAAAGGTTAATACTCATAGAATATTTATAAACCAGTTAATGCATAAGTAGTAGAGCCAATTGAGCTGGTAACCCGATACTGATACATTCACCGCTAGAGCATTTGTAAACATGTATTCAACTTGCTAAAAAACGCCATCGCATTATCATGCATATGCCGTGACATAAATGTTTCATATCGGGCCGTAATTGATACAGTTTTTAGTTTCATAAATAAAGTCTCGGACTATCTCGCAACAAGACGCATGCGCTATTTGAGCACCAGTGGCCTGCCTGCTCCCCAATATACATACACAGGCCGGTGGGGCACTGGGAATCATAAAAGCTAATAATCAGGGACAGCGGTGTTTCCCCATTCCATTTGCTTCCTTTATATTCCAGTCACTGTTTGGGCATTAGGAGACGGGTCCAGCGAGTTGCTTTATCGGAAAACGTGGTCCTAATCGCATATTTATATTATTCATGAGATTCGTTCACTTCATTGTCTGTCTTGAAAATTAGGGAGTGAGATGCTCTCTCAAAAACTAGTTAATCGCGAAGCTGCTGAATTTTAACCACCGCGACTCAGTAATCCGATCTGAGAGGCGAGTCGTGAATAAATTCCTCAGTCCATTTTCTCTCTGAGCTAGCTTTGGAAGGGAGTTGGGATAGCAGTCTATGCAGGAAGACCGAAAAGGATATTTCTCCAGCTTGTACATTTAAAAGTGATTGCAATATATCGGTCTCCAACCCTAGGATCGAACAATATGTCGGATACCCTCGTCTTTCTCAAGGTAGGCCTTCCGTACTCCACAAGGATTTCTTTGTAGCGAGGTCCTGGGTTATCCTTGTCATGAGGGATTACAACTACCTTCGGCTTTGTGCGCGCTCGCCCCTAGGTAGGCTTTCTTAAATTAGATTCTTTACCTTCCGTACCTGAGAGAGTGAGATTGAAATATATCGCACTGCGTCGCTTTACAAAGTAAATACACTTTGAAAAATCTGCCTCGCCAAGCTTAACGTAAAGGGTAAACTAGAACGCTTAGTTTGGTGTAGGGTAAAGCTGTATAAGTCTCTTAACTATCATACTTTCATAATGGAATCATCCTTAATCTGATGTTGTTAAGAGTTTAATCGAGTTACGTTGACGTTTAACGTGAGTTTAAGCGTTGACGTTAACCGGTCTCGATTTGGCATTGTTTGCGTTCGATCGTTACGTATATTTAGGTTTCCAATTATTTCCAGATATTATAGATTCCTTTTACATCAAACTTGTCATGATAGCCTAATCATAACTAATGTTGAACGATCGCCACCCTCTGTTTTCTTACACAACCCGTGGTGTTAGAGTCGTTACCCCTCAGGCTTGGCTGGTGAAAAGATGTAGTGTGGGTAATGTGATTATCCTATCATAAATTGCTGAATCGTTTTACCAGAGGAGAAATCAACGTTTGTTATCAACGAAATCACATCTAGCAGTCGTTGATGGACGAGAAGCAAGAATAAAGCTCATCTTAAGACTCAAATTACCCTTTCTGGGCTCTCGAAAAAATTGCGAATAATTATCTACGCTTTGACCCCTCGCAAGCTGCAGTTTGCCAAAGTCAAATCCTTTTGGCAATTATTGTAATTTGATACCGTTTGATCTCGGATGAAATCAACACTATGCTGTATATTTCACTGTAGCAGGCATTGGTGTAGATACACCGACAGCCTATGAAATTGCTCGCCGGCGTGAAAGTGACAGCAATTACCGAAAATTACTCTTTACCAGTAGCACAGAGTCAAAATGTAAATTTATCTTTTGTTTACTTTTTGTGATCTGATCAGAATTTAGAATATGTATGATATATACGACATCTGTCACATAACGAGAGCAACCGAGTGATCACCATGATGCGATCTAAGGTACGACTTCGTTAAGTTTACGACTTCGTAACTTTGGTGCAATATTTACATGAAATTGTAGGTGTTTATTGCAATTCAAAATGTTTTGTATATCTATATCACATTGTGTTGATTTTGTTAATTGTGCAAACAATACTATGAAATTGATTTTTCCATAGAATATTGATAAATAGTTTACTAAGTATAAAAAACAACGAGTAAAACCGGAATAGATTAAGTGAGCCTTTATACAGTCTAGATAAAACATGTCAAGCTTTCTAAATAAATATTGAAAGTGCAATATACATTTTTTAACCACAAAAATAAAGGTTTTGTGATTATATGTTTTATCAGAGATATCCGATGTCAAGCTTACGAAATAAACTCAGAAAATGTATTATAGAATTTCATTCAAGGATTTTGAAAGAATAGGTTTATGTTTAACATTATAAGAAAACAAAATGACAATCTCTGATAGGTACTATTAAAAAAGCCCCTTTGAATTGGTGACAGTGATTCATGTGATTTATCTTGTATCAAACAGTCCTCAGATTCTTTACGTGACCTTTTTACAATACTTTTTACAAAGACTTTCGAATGGAAAGAGAATGAAAGAGTTATTTCAACCTGTTTATATCCTGGTTAGAAACAAGTTTAACATTTAATTTCAAATTAATTGATAGATTAAGAATTAATTATCCAAAGAAATGAGAGCACCATCCTTTATGGCTTTATCTGTGCAGAGAATTATGCAGTATTTCAGTATTAAATTATTAATGTCCATTCATAAAAAAAAACCATTTGACATAATTAAATTAGATTAGTTATACGTAAAATGTGCAAATACCTTTGTATGAATCTTTTTTATATTCTATATTAATAATGATATAATTAGAAGAAATTGGTAGATAAATGCAGATTAGCCTTGAAGAGTAGCCTTGTCTGTAACTAAACGCAACAACAAAATACTTTTTGATGCACACGAGTTCATCAGTAGTGACAGTTAAGGTATTTGGATTTCATAAACTTGAACATTTGATGAAAAACTTAATTTTGTTATAGATTCATATATTGTTAAATTAAATAATTGCGAATAGTCATTGTTTTTCCATCAGATCATTATTTATACCTCAAGCTGGCCCTTCAGTCATATCTTAGTTTCATACATATGTTGTTACAATTTTCATTATTTCAAATCTACATTGACTCGTTTATGAAATAAACCAATTAAGAAAGTGTAATTGACCAATAAGAAATAAAAGATAATTGAGGGAGTTAATCTTAAAAACTGACATTTATAACGGCCTGATTAAATTGGTTATATGAGTGAAATTAAATTGAAAATGAATGCAATTAATCAAAAATATTTTGAATTATATGATTTATATACCTTTCATATCTCAATTGAAAGTCTTCATATTTTTCTCTTTTCATGTTTCTGTAAGATTTCATCTATTGATGTTCATCTTTCCTAAGTGTTATCATTTATCACTGATAAGTATCATTCGACTAAATAAACCATTTTTCATTCATTCATAAGCTTTTCATAACGTTATGGCAGAAGCCATAAATTATTCTCGACAACTTACCACTGTCAAGTGTTGAGAAATATTACAAAATCGCCGTCATGGTGTCATTTTCAAATCCAAAAATGAGTGTAAACATTGAAGAGAGCGATAAAAGGCTGCCGACCAAAGGCTCTCCAAACCGTCACCGGTAATACAACGCTGACGAAATGGCTTCTTATCCTTCGCCTTAATCGCCACAAAATCATCAATCAATCGGCTTAATCTGGGCACAAAAGCGAAGGCAAAGCCCTTGTCACTCACTGTTAACAGACCAATCGCTAACACTTGAGCTGGGGAGCAAGGACGCTAATTTAGCCCAAAGATGTTGGCAATGGACACTTGTCAACTTTTTGAGTTAATTCAGTGTCTAAATACATTTCACTTGTCAATTGACAACAACAAAAACAATTGGATTTTATCACTCGCGAAATATTTCTTTGTTTTTGTAAAAAAAAAAAATTTTTTTAAAGGTATTATTTTTTTGGATATATTGTCATATTCGAAAAATATTGTCACTAAAATATTTGAGCTGGATATTACATCTTGAGACATCCATAATTCATATTAACATTTGATTTTTCATGAAAGTATTATTTGATATGCAATTTACAATATAGCATCGCCTCTCTTATTGTAAATGACAATTTCAAGAGATATTAAAGTCTATGTGCAGTATTATATATTGTCTCAACTGCCTGAAATGAATTGTTGTTAAACGAATGTAAAAATATGGTCATAGTTCAGACGATTAAGACGAAACGATCCACTGTAGTACATTATTTGTGACATTTAAAAACTATCAGTTATCTTGATACTTAATCAATCGGTTGTAGTTGTAATTCATTATGTAAAAACAAAGTAAACTGAGGGAATATAATATTTCCTGTATGACGTAAACTAATTTTTGCTTCCATTTTAAAGCAGTAAAATAGTTCGTACTTTATTTTCTACTAGATCTTGATGTTTTCGTTGAGTGATTTAACTAATCAAGATTATTTTAGTGCTTAACACCGTGGGGTTCATTGAAAATAGTATTGTTGAAATATGGTATTGAGTGAATATGGTATCTTAGGTCGATGTTTTTGTTGGAATATTGTATTGTTCGCATATGGAATAGGTTGGATTATGTTGTTTTAGGAATAAGCTGTCGTTAGAATATACAATATTTTCATAAGAACCAAGAATTTGTTTTCGTTGGAATATAGTATTTATGGAAAGTTTTAAAAGGAAAATTGATTAAAGTCTTGTAGAAATATGGTAATGTGGTATATGGTATTCAGGGATATTAATATTGTTAAATACAGTGAGTACAAAGATTAAATGCGATTCGGTATATGATGAACAAAATGCTTTTGATGTATAATTATAATGGTACAAACTATTTGATTACCGTACAAATCCCCATCTCTTTGAAATGCCCCAGTCTATCAAGGTGGATGATATACCCGCCCCACCTACTCTCATAGGGCGGCGAGGGATTACACGCTCGTGTCACACAAATACCCTTGAAATATCGGCCATAGTCGCGAAACCTTTTCGGCTGGGCTCTGAATTGAGAATAATTGGGCAGGAGATCTTAAGCATGTTTGGGATGTAAATGTAGCGGCTTGTCAACTCAGTCTTGTATATGTAGCGGGTGACCCATCCTGTTCCCTTTACCTGCTATATACACGATATGTGAGCTGCGGACCTACTGAAATACCTGTCAATTTCAGCAGCGTTCTATTGAAATGGACATCCACGTGTGAAATTGACAACATGTGTGTGAGAGGAGAGGGTGATTGACATCCTTATCATCGGTATTTGTTCCCGAGTGCCGGATGTGTTCTTTTGTATTGTTTAGTTTATCTAATATGCCCTAATGTTCTTTGTATATTGATAACATTTGTTTGCCTGTCAGAGAAATGGCTACGTGGAAAGGGTTGAAATACGAAGGATCGGTATCGTTTTTATTGCCTCTTAAAAAACGAAATTTGTCAATTTGCAATATGGTTATAAAGCAGTCAAAAAATATGATACAATGAATGGCACTGATACATTTCAGATCTAAAAAACGTGTTATCCTTTTATACACGATATATCATAATATAGTGTTAAAACGTTAACACATTTTTATAACATGATATAAACACTTAATACCAATGTAGCTTATTTATTATCAACATATTAATGTAACACGATACATAGATCCTACGAATTAGATCTTCAACGATTGTTTCAAAATGTAAGAACATATGAAATCTGCTTTTATCGTGTCAGAGTTTGAACGCATTGAATTTTTAAAATCATTAATTAACTCTATTTTACACGCGAGAAGACTCTTATCACCCTTTCAGAAGCAGTAGCACTTTTTTTTTGTAAATTTATATTTCCAAGTTTTCATTGTTCATTAGTATTAAATGTCCTTTTTGATTGTGTCAAAAATCTCATTACACAAACCAATCATCAATAGTCAGAGAAAACATTATAACAATTCACATAAACTCCATTGGCGGCCATTTTTGTGTGAATAGCTTAATTCATTTTGTGTAAGAAAAAGGAATCGCGTGGCTGAACTTTACATTATATATCTGATTTATTACTGCTGCATTTAGTTTAAATACATTGTCTTTCAATCAGAATCATTTATTTTCATTTCCCTGACATCACCTTATATTCTACCTAAAACGTGCTACTGTCCCTTTAAATAACAGAAGAGGAAAGATGCCGCAATACTAGAAGGAACTCAAGAAACTGGTTACTGGCACATATAGGTATACGTATATAGCGCATAAAAACAATTTTCTTCAATGGAAAATTTTGATTATTAAACGCTTTTTATGTAACATGTAAGAATACTTCAAATCTACCATTCACAATAAGGTACCGGAAGATTGAACACAAAGCAAACATTAATAGACCACATACTAGATTCTGTGCTGTTTCTTATATTGTAAAGGTATTTAGCTCTCTGAAACAATTGTAAAATTGTGTAATAGCATGTTAGAACTTTATTTTACACGAAGAAGACATCAAATCCGATTACCCTTAATAACAGAGGAAGAAGGGTACCTGAAATAAGCATGTTATTATTATTATCAGTTGTATTGTCATTATAATGATTTCTAGTTACTCTAACTGTAACATATAATATATTTATTTAGTTTCTAGTTACTCAAACTGATATATATATCATGTATATATTTAGTTACTTGTTACTCTAACTGTAACATATATCGTATATTTTAGTGCATTGAAATAAATCATTTAAAGAACTTTCCATTGTCTATGTAAAAGGCATCGAATCTAAACACTCAAAAATAACAAAGGGGAAAGGCATCTTAATCGAGAGTCAACCAAACAAGAAAGAAGCCCCAGTTTCTGTTTACTGTTATATATATAAACAACGTATTTTATCAGGATCAGTTTTACAACAAAGGTAAATTTTAAATCAATCAATTTATTTAACATGTAAGAATACATCAAATCTGGTCACCCTCGATGACAGAAGAACAAAGCTTCCTGAAATGAGCGTAAAGCACATTGTAACAGAACTTAAAGCACATTGTAACAGAGCTTAAAGCACATTATAACAGAGCGTAAAGCATATCATAACATAGCGTAAAGCACAGCATAACAGAGCGTAAAGCACATTGTAACAGAACTTAAAGCACATTGTAACAGAGCTTAAAGCACATTATAACAGAGCGTAAAGCACATCATAGCAGAGCGTAAAGCACATCATAACAGAGCGTATGGCACATCATAACAGAGCGTAAAGCACATCATAACAGAGCCTTAAGCACATTATAACAGAGCTTAAAGCACATTATAACAGAGCCTAAAGCACATAATGACAATCTCCGATTACTGTTTACGATTGATCAGACTAAGCTAACAATCTTCTGTAACTAAGCAACAGTTTGTCCCCCCCAACACCCAGCTCCCCCCCCCCCTCCCCCTCCCTCACCTCATTCGTTACAAAGGATGATATGTGTTTGCACTTGAGCTTCCATATCAATCCCAAACTGGGCTAAAAGTCATCTGGAAGAGCTATATGTGAAGTCATAGATCACTCAAGAGGCTTTATCTCCTCTATTTATCACAATATCGTCTTTCAAGTATACAATAAATCTGCAACACATCTTGAGAGTGTATATAACACGGCGTGGAAACAGTAGCCAGTAGCTAGGGTTTGTTTTTACCTTTGCATGTAAACAACGCCCCTGTATAGGAGGAAGTCTCCCTTACCATTAAATTGTCACTTGTGGCTGCAACTGTTTCCTAAGTGACCACACCCATTTCAGTGGGCGGGGCTATCAAGGCTTAGAAATTTGACATTAATTTCATCTGAACTGAATGTTTTAATGGTGACATTTTGCAGTGGCTTGTCATACATAAAGCCGGGAATACGTTGCACTTGCCTTCTTGTCAAGGTGTTTGCGTTTAAAACAAAATCATAATTCAACAATATTTTTGAGGTGATTTAGGTGTAAGGCTATCAAGTAAAAATTTCGATTTTTGAGAACTTGATGTGGTGATACATTTTGATGGTGTTGGATTATGAAGTTAAATGATAAAATTTGAGAATATGATAGTTTGTTACTTTAGAGCGTGTTAGAAAATATCAAAAAAAGTATTTTACTGTAGAAATATGTCGACCAATGATACTGCCTTTTCCCAGTCTTATATATAAAAGCGGCTCAATTAAAAAACTAAATTCGGGCGTTAAAGTTTTATTCATCAAAATTAAACAACGGTTTCATGCTAACACCTGAATTGTTATGATTGAGCTAATTCAGTATTCATGTATTTGAATCATAAGAGTGTGACACTAGTGAGAATATCAGAGTTGCAGTATTGATGATAAAATCGTTTGTACCAGTAACATTGCATGTTGAAGTGATAAGTTGAATGGAAAATAGATTTTTGCATTCTGAGAACTGCCATGGTCCCGAACAGTTTCATCTCGAAAATGTGTAATTTCAACACAACGTGCTTTATCGACAACATGGTATAAATATGAATTCATACTTTTCGTAAGTACACATTACTAAGCAATCATTGTTTCATACCCGTCTGTGACGTTATACAACTTTGAAAGTAACTTCCCTGGACGGTGTCTTCGATGCCAAAATCATGTCATAATAAGGTGTTTCTACGTCAATTCGTGGTGTAAAAGTTAAGTTATCTCAAACTGCTATGTCAATTATGTGAAGGTGTTATGGGAAGGTGCTAAACCTCAGTATGTCAATCTGCTATACCACCAGTATGTCAATCTGCTAAACCATTAGTATGTCAATCTGCTATACCATCAGTATGTCAATCTGCTATACCATCAGTATATGAAGGTGCTATACCATCAGTATGTCAACCTGCTACACCATCAGTATGTCAATCTGCTATACCATCAGTATGTCAATCTGCTATACCATCAGTATGTGAAGATGCTATACCATCAGTATGTCAATCTGCTATACCATCATTTTGCCAATCTGCTATACCATTTATGTGAAGGTGATATACCATCAATATATGAAGGTGCTATACCATCAGTATGTCAATCTGCTATACCATCAGTATGTCAATCTGCTATAACATCAGTATGTCAATCTGCTAAACCATCATTTTTCCTATCTGCTATACCACTTATGTGAAGGTTCTATACCACTTATGTGAAGGTTCTATACCACTTATGTTTAGGTTCTATACCACTTATGTGTAGGTTCTATTCCACTTATGTGAAGGTTCTATACCACTTATGTGTAGGTTCTATTCCACTTATGTGAAGGTTCTATACCACTTATGTGAAGGTTCTATACCACTTATGTGTAGGTTCTATTCCACTTATGTGAAGGTTCTATACCACTTATGTGAAGGTGCTAAACCATCAGTATGCCAATCTGCTATACCATCAGTATGTCAATCTGCTATACCATCAGTATGTCAATCTGCTATACCAACAGCATATAAGGTGTTATACCATCAGTATGATAATCTGCTATACCATCAGTATGTCAATCTGCTATACCATCAGTATGTCAATCTGCTATACCATCAGCATTTGAAGGTGCTATACCAACAGTATGTCAATCTGGTAAACCATCAGTATGTCAATCTGCTATACCATCAGTATGTCAATCTGGTATACCATCAGTATTCAATCTGCTATACCATCATTTTGCCAATCTGCTATACCATTTATGTGAAGGTGATATACCATCAGTATATGAAGGTGCTATACCACCAGTATGTCAATCTGCTATACCATCAGTATGTCAATCTGCTATACCATCAGTATGTCAATCTGCTATATCATCAGTATGTCAAGCTGCTAAACCATCAGTATGTCAATCTGCTATACCATCATTTTTCCTATCTGCTATACCACTTATGTGAAGGTTCTATACCACTGATGTGAAGGTGCTAAACCATCAGTATGCCAATCTGCTATATAATCAGTATGCCAATCTGCTATACCATCAGTATGTCAATCTGCTATACCATCAGTATGTCAATCTGCTATACCATCAGTATGTCAATCTGCTATACCATCAGTATGTCAATCTGCTATACTATAAACACGTTAACTGTAATGAAGAGAACAACTGTGCAATATGTTCATGTTTATGCATGTTGAAGTGAGTGATCCTGCAGTGAAGGTTAGTGCAGTAGGCTGCAGGTCCAAGAACAAGTGACATTCAGCATTCTGCCAGGGACTCAGCAACACTGTGGATAAACACCAGCAGAGAACATTTACATAAACGGGCTTTGATCTCTTACTATGGTGGTCTAATTTGATAAAATCATCAGTCAACATACATTAATTGTTCCTTAATTACCCAGTGTGCTTCATTATAGCTGTTGCTCCATGTTCGGTCTGACCCCCATATTGACACGTTCCTGAGTTCTTGTCAACCTTACAGAAATAGTTATTTAATGGCATTTTAAAGACCTCTGGTGATCATAATGTTGATGAAATTCCTGACAGGTTGAATACAATAGCCATCACCTTGTGATTGTTGAAGCACAGCATGCCATCTGGAAACTGTGATGATGATGACATTGACAATACTGATGAATGACGACTTTCGATGACATTGACAAGTTTTTGTAATATGATCATATATTTATTGGAAAAATATAAGGTGCCGATTTCGATAGAATTGGTAGTTAAAATCAAATACTAAAGAGGATTTTGGCAAGCACGAAAACGATGTTGCATAGGTAATTTTGGTTAACTAGAATATCATATCAAAATCTGAAATTAAGAAATATTGTTGGTGAAGATAAAGATGTTAATGTTTTTTTCAATTGATTTTTCCAAATAGACAGGAAGGTAATGTGTAAGATGTCAAATATCATGAGCTAGTTCTGATGACCACACACGAAAAGAACCTTCTGGTTGATGGTTATTATATTGAATGTGATTAAACCTTTACCAAGAATTATTCATAGGTGAGCAATGGGCTCTGTAAAAGAGGTAAAATCTGTAAACCTGATGACGCGGGGACATTTAAGGGATAGCAGCACGTTTGGGGAAAGCAGAGGGATCTCATAAAATTAAGAATACATGTTACCAATTACAAGATGATATTCTTGAAAAGTACGCACAATGTTCGATTAAGCTACACGAATCCATTTTTCGTTTTCAAATGATTACAAGGTTTTCACACAAAAATAGCCCCAGGAGGTTTTCGCTTTGTACTTAATAATTCATTTTAGTACTGTGGCTGAGTAATGATATGTTTGACGACCCTCTAAACATATTACTTTTAGCAATAACATAGAAAACTTTTATAGAATAATTATATTTTAGATAACGATAACATCGAACTGCCTCCATAATCATATTGCCTTTGTGGTTGAGGTGGCTGTATCTCGGTAGTTGAAAGGGGCAGTAGCACCTTTTTTGAAAATTTTATATTTTCAATGTTTCACTGATAATCGTACATTAATGCTAAATGTATTATTTTGATAGTGTCAAAAATCTCACAACACCAACCAACCATAGTCAGAGAACAAATTATAACGAATTACATTCCATTGGCTGCCATTTTTATGTGAAGACCTTTAGTTCAGGTTGTGTAAGGAAAAGGAATCGCATGGCTGACCTTAACATTATATATCTGATTTATTATTGATTCATTTAGTTAAATTACATGGTCTTTCGCGGATTCGTTTATTTTCATTTACCTGACATCACCTTATATTCCCCCTTAAAACGTGCTACTCTTCTTGAAGGAACACGTGGGGTCTGTATATCAAACTATTGATGATTCGGCCAATGGTAAAGCAATACGAATTTGTAAAGATACATAACATATTATTTCAAGAACGTAATTATGCATAAAAGAGACATTAGAATAATATGTATAAAAAATTATGAATAACAATACAAAGTATTATATATAAAATAAACATTAGAAGAAAATGTATAAAGTATGAATATATAACAAAGTTAAAACGTGTATCACAAGCATAAAAATAAGTATAAAGAACGCGACATCATCGATTGAGTAAAAAGTAGTATCGGACATAAAGTGGCTATAGATTTCATTACCTTTAGGTTAACTGACCACCAATGCGGAATGGTAATGTAGATAATCACGTTTGTCGTGAAAAGCCAACACTCTTAGAGCACGGATATGCTTGGAACCATTTGTTTTGAATTTTCTGATTGCATATTTCTAAATGCCTTAGATATTTAAAAAAAACTATAAATATTTCGCTTCTTAAAGAAATTTGGAAATGTACTTGTAGTTGTAAGTTTCGATGCACCAATAGAAGATAATCACTTTGTCAACCATGGACTGTATTGTGTAACCGACATAGCCCTAAATACCGTACACCATACAGACTTGTGTAAAAATAGCCCGGCGTGTGAACAAATCAAATGATGAAGTTCATCAAACCAGGTTTGTTTTTGATCTTGTATACGTCGTGGTAGATAAATGTGTCTGGTGACTCTACGTATTGGCCATGACACTTTCTTCTCGGCGGTGGAGAGACACAAACATGTCCTGATGGCATTAGGATGACCTCTGACTTTTGCCAGTGAAGAAGGAAAACAGAAATATCAAGCTACACGTTATGTCATACGTCCAAACTGCTCACGATAATTGACTTTAAGGCAGTTGATAAGTGAATGAAAGACCCGTTAACTATCAGCAGTTATTACATTACACAAACCGACGCGTCACACATCAATCATAGCTTGTTTGGAGAAGAAGATGCGATTAAACCCCGCGAGATTAAACGCTTTGCTACGAACGGATCTACAAGCATTTCAGACGTTAAATGAAATTTCAATAAGATATGTCTTCATTGAGGTTTGAGGGTTCATTAAGGTTTTGATTGGTTTTTTTACAAATTTATTGAAACTATATACAGTAAACCCTGGTTTTAATGCCACACTGGAAGTAATACCATGTTTTTGCCAGAACGGAATTCCTGCCCTTATATCTCACTGGTTATAATGCCAAACTGGATATAGTGCCATTTACCAATACTTTTTGAAACAAAAGTCAGTTTTCCCGGACTAAAATGCAAATGAAACCACACTATTTAAGATAATGTTTGAACTTATTAAGTTTAATTTTCATGGGTAAAATCATTTACATTGGGAGCATGTTTGATGATGTTTAATAAGCATGAACTACTCGAGTGACATTCTACTTTCCTCAGATGGTTTGTTGCCAAAGTGTTTCCAAATGCCTTACCTGGGTGTAATGCCAACCTGGATATAATGCAATATTTTCTCTTAGACAAATGGTGGCATTATGACCGGGTTTTACTGTACAAGGCCATGGATTAAAGACATCGTTCGAGAATTAGGAATTAGAAATATACTTGTTTTAATGTCATATGTAAACTAGTGTCCAAAAGAAACGTTACCATACAAATGGCAAGATAACTCAACCCACTGCAGATTGATACGACTAAAACATAGTTTTATCATTTCTTGAGTAGTCAACTCACCTCTATGCAAAATTTCAAAACATTATCTTTTCATGTTTGCGAGAAACACGCATTTGAAATAAACATCAATTCGGAATCTCCTTAACTAGGCGAGATAGCAGAGAGAAATGGGACACTTTTGCTTGCTTTAAAACGTTCTAGGGCAGTGACGCGTCAACGAATTTATGTCAAATAAAGTGCATTGTATCAACAAGATTGTATTCTTACCTAAATTCAATACTTTATCAATTTTATAGTGAAATGACAAAAGTTCTGTGCATAAAACAACTTTAAATTTCGATTTATGCACCCCATGTGCGTTTGAGGAGACACAATATCAAAAGTATCTTTTCCTGAAGAATGAAAATGTGCATACTTCTTTACAAGACATATGCCTGTTAGGCACACTTAAATTCGACTCTGCCAGGTAATAGAGTTTTATTCCGGGGGACGTTGAAAACTTGGTATCGTTTCTTTTGGACATTAGTTTACATGTAGTATTATTATATTTGAAAATGAAATTAATTAATTCAAAACTCACATTTGAATCTCGACAGTTGGTTACCTACGTTTGTATCTTATAACAAATATTATTTAATTTTGAGTTTGTAGATCTATCAACTACGTTACGTCTATACCACATGCATACAGCATTGAAAGTCTTTAAGTAAAATAACCGTTGCTTAAGCGATAGTGCAATTTAAATAACACAAAATTTGGTCTTTTTTAAGTGACACATTAAAAAGGCTGTTTAGAACATTTTATGAATGAATCGTTTTAACGGTGTGCATAAATCATTGATTGCTGATATTGAGTAAAAACAGATATGTTCCCTAAAATTTCGTTTCCATGACAATACTTTTAGACAACTTCCGATGAGCATTCCATTAATTAAAAGTAAAAATGAATGACTTTCTTCATACAAAACCCTTTCCCATGTAACACATTACCCCGACATCATTGAATGGGAATCAAGAATAAAACGTAATGACGGTTTAGGCAGTTGATCACGAAAAAAAGTCTAACATAAAGGGAAAATGAAGTGATATGAATTACAGACCAAAAATATGTCAAATACATGCCACAACTATTACTTTTGAATATATATAACCACTCAGGACCAACTGGATTTCCAACACTAAAGTGTGCATGGTTTATATTACGATCCACAGAAATGTCAACATCGAGTTTAGGTTGGGTCCAAAAGCTTTTCCTGAGAATGCAATATCGCAAAATATGCACAGATCATAGTTTACTTTCCTGAATAGATAACTCAATCGCATAACAATTACATAAGGGTTGCACTTGCAGTTTCACAACCCTTGATCGTAAGTAATGGATCCTATTGATTCATAACCATTTTCTGTATAAATAACTAAGTTGAATTGAAGAGATGAAACAATATTATGGATATACAACTTCAAGTTCAAAAGTAAACTTGAATAAAGAAGTTGTATATCCATAATATTGTCTTCATCTTCTGTATCAACTTCTAGATTGCCCATCAAAGAAGTAAGTTGGATTGTACAAAAATTAATCTAAAACAACGATATCTCCAAACGTTAAACTTCTATTATCAATACCAGCACTTAACAGAGGTAAGATTGTAGGAAGGGTCCCGACTGTCCAATAACATTTCAGGCAGGACTCTTACGTCTTAATCCAGAAACTCTTATGGAACCAACCTGGGGAGTTGAACAATTGGTGGAAGCCGTACAGTTGAAGTTAAAGCTCTTAATCAGTATTAAGCATCTTAACCATACTTCTCACGTCAGTTCCTTTCCTCCTTTACACGCCACTTCGCAACATTGTAAATCGCCACCCCATCATCACGGTCGGGGTTCGAATCCTAACAACACCTCTATTCATCCCAGGAGATTAAGGGCTCGCCACAATAACAAGCTTCATCATTGCAAATCAAACTTTAACCCCGGTCTGAAAGGAGGGTACGGTAACAGGCCATGACACTTAAATGGTTAATTACGGCCCTGGACAGTGGTCAACTCTAGACAGGTGTTGTCCGTGTCAATCAAGCACCAGTGTTGACACACACTGTGTAACTAGCCACATGCACTCACTGACCCCTGGCTAGTGTTTGTGATGGTCTCTGTCCATCCATTCATCCACATCCACACATACCGTACACTTTCTGTACATACACTTATACCTCGCAGTCGATGGACGTACGTAGGCTTATGGTATGTATATATACAACGGGCTCATAGGCACACAGAATAATTGTATGTTCCTTGAATGTGTATCTTCTCAACTATTATAACTATTCAACTAGCAGCATCTTAATTTAGATAATTTTCACTAATCGTGTCTTTTGAGAATAAGACTAATATGTGAATAATGTTTTTTGCAGTTTAAATATAATTAAATAGAAGGAAGTTTTTGAAGTTGTCATTTTCTCAAAAGCATAAGTCTTAAAATGGACATGCAATCTCTGCAAAACTTTTGCTATTGAACGAATCATTAGCATCGTATCTTTTATAACTTCAAATGGATATTTCATTTTTGTGAATCAAAATTTTAAAAAAGGTCCCAAATAATAACATTTCAGTAAAATCTATTGAACATTACAACCGCCTTAGTACTAGAATAACATTTCATTGAGTCACTATCAATTCAATAGTTATTATTTCCATTTGATATTTGATGTCTGTGATTGAAAAAAAAATAATGTCCTAATTTACAAGTTTTTAAACAATGATAAATGTTACAGTGAAAAAAAATGATACCTTATCGTGCCTTTTTAGAATAACACTTATATTTGAAAAAACATATTGCGGTTTGTATATTATGCATTCCAAGGATTTTTGTGAAGTAGGCATATATCTTAGAATGCACATGCAATCTCCCCAAACTTTTTCTAACAAAGCCAAAAATGTGTTCTTTTAAGTTGAAAGTATCCGTTTACGTTTTCGAAAACATGGAGATCATTAGAGACGTGTCCCATGAGAGACGATATTGAAAACATAGAATATTTCACAACGAAAATAGTTTTCATCAAACAAAATCATCATTGAACTGGTTTAGAATATCAAGTGACTTAATTTCACCCGAATTTTGTAAATGAAAATCAACAATCACTTAAACAGTGGAAAGCTTGTTTTAAAAATGTATACTCCTTTTTCATCCAAGTTAATCACTAACGATGAATTTTTATTCTACCATTCTAGTTTGTTGACATGAGACGGTAGTATGTGAGCTGTGCTCACTTCTGTACTTGTGATCGTTGTACCAGAAGATTTCAAACTTATCATGTTTAATGTGTATCCAAAGTTTGACGTTGTTTTATTTCAATATTTCAACAAAATACACATACATGTATTTCCATATAAACTTCTGTAGTTTGTATTTACCAAACTTCATAGTTGTTGACAAATATTATTTGTGACGTTTTCAAGACAAACTGAAAGCTATTTACTTAATTGTCAAAGTTCATGATATTTATTAACCACATTACCCCAAAGCAATGATTCAATTAAAGGAAAGTGATAAATTATTGTTGATCAGTTTAATGTCTGCAAGTTACCGTCTTTGAAGTTTAATATAATTTCAAGTGGGATACCAGTGACCTTTTCCCCAGTATGTACTCATTCACAATAACCTACATATCTACTGCACCTTGAGTAGTGTGCACTGTGACATCTCCTATAGCAAGTAAACTGAAATGTCACTTCCAATCAGCGATCACTAATCAAAACTGACAGCAGCATATTGCCTCATTATACGCGGTCAGTTATATCGGGTTTCAGTGAGGGTCTGTGTCAATACGCTCCAATTGGTGTCACTAATGGCGGAATCTTCCTTGAATTCTGATATGTAACTTTTATACATAGTCAGTTTAATAGGTTCAGTCTTCTATATTCTATGTCTTTTCTTTTGAAGTGGTATCCTATATTTGTGAAATTTGTCATATATCAATGTAATAGATTTGATTGGAAAAAATCGAATTTAGACAATTGAATTCATTAAATTTTAATTTTCCTTAAGTTCAATACATTTAGTGAATTAAACACGATAAGATCACTATTGCCATACCGTCTTTAATGCCAATGAAACATCGCTTTTTTCGGATCATTTTAACCATGTTTACAAAAGAACATTGTAAAAGCTTCCGTTAGACTTATAAATAATTGTTATCTATGACATGTTTTGTAAGTGATAAATCGTTAACGTTGATATTGACTTCTTGGTCATGTTGTCACGGGCCGAGACTGTATAAAAAGCTATTTGATAAAGTCAAAGACCAGGAGAAGTTTAGGGTGAATGAAATCGTTCACGCCAATCTCGAGCTATGACTTCATCGTTTAACCTTCCTACGTTCATCTGTCCAACCGCCGTCATACGCTCTTAGCGGCGACTCTATTTCACGTGTGCACGTGCCGCACGTGCGATGCCAGTTGGAACATGTGCCAATGCCCTCACTTCCAAACGAAGCACTTTTCCTTAAGATCAAACGTTCTATGGGCAATAGAAATACGATAATGCAATTTATTGGAAAATTGGTGTCTGCAATTGGCAAAATTATTAATTAGCGCGAGTTGGAAATTTGGTGACGGAGGACTAACATAATTATCCTGGGAAGCGGAACACTGAGTTAGACGCAAAAAGCGATCTAGTGGTTAATTCCAATCCTTGTGCTAAAATTGAATCCTCTTGGGCTCGCATATAGCGCCGATAGGTTCACGAACGTTGCTAATTTTCGCACAGGATGTGAAATACCGGACCTAGATCTCGTGAAGAAAAAGTGTTCTAAAAGCGTCTCTGCCCACTCTGGACGCCTAGTGCCAAGGTGGAGAGGAAAAGATATAAATCTTCACGGAAAGTGCGATATTAATTTTCTCATGATACAGAAGCTGGTAGTGCTGCAGAAGCTCCCTCCATGGACTTGGTGCTGTCTCAATGGTGCAGAACGTGTAATGGTTCTTACACACTCGGTGATATGAACCAACCAGCCTCGTTTCCTTTCACTACTTCATCCAATCTCATAAGAGAATCTAATCCGGACTGTAATTAATGTGAACACAATGCTCACCAGCAAATTATCAAATATACCGCATGGAACGTCAGATAATGAAAAAGTCCCATAGCGCTTTAATTACGCAGTTGCTGCACGTTTCTGATGAGCGGTATTTCTGGAACGTAACGCACGGTAATACGGTTA
Organism: Steromphala cineraria; assembly: GCA_916613615.1. Lineage (NCBI taxonomy): Eukaryota > Metazoa > Mollusca > Gastropoda > Trochida > Trochidae > Steromphala > Steromphala cineraria. The sequence goes on along the minus strand of OU744725.1, from coordinate 61,063,067 downwards.
AGGAAGAAGCGACATTATTAAGAAGAGGTTCTGTCCAAGCTTTCCTCAACGTCTTTGCTTTTGTTCGATGGAAAAATAATTTCGACAAGACGACACCTCTGAAGAAATGAGAGCTCGGAATACATCCGGGACTTTTCTCGGCCACACACGTAGCACAGTGCACGTGCATCGGTAGAACGGTGGGGCAGCGTATAGCCCGACTAGTCGCTCGTTTTAATAAGATTTGCTGTGTCGGATTAGTACCGGCGTGAATACAGGCAGCACTGGGCGCGTTAAGCTGCACGGGCTTCAATGAACACTCTCGTTGCATTCACTATACGAACAATGGAGCTTCGGCCGGCGCGCTCGATCAGCCGTTTTGTTACATTTTCACCCTGTCTTTATGGCTCGTCGGCTATTGACTCTGTTTCGGCCCAGCGGAAATAAATAACCATTGAAAGAGAGGCATTCAGCCGAATGTATCATTTATTAGTGCCTTTGGCGTGAAGAAGGCGTTTGTGTACGCCAAGTCGCATGTCGGGTGTGGGGTGGCCGTAATGAGCGCCTACCCGCCCTCTATCGGCCGATACCTGCAAATCATGGATTATTGCCCCTGTCAGCCGGGCACGCCCTGAGTGACAAGGCAACTGCGAATGACATGGATCGTCAGGTCATTTCACGGCGTAATGACATCTTATTGACATTTTCTTATTTATGAAAGAAGTGGGATGTAGGTTTGTGTCCGCTGTGGAAGTTGGCGTAAGCGTGCAAAACGAAAACATGGCTCCTGACATCTGATTGGTGACTATTGACCGACACCGCGAGCCAGTGGACAAGCGTGTCAATTTCACCACACACGTGCAATCATAATTGTCACTAGAACAGACAGTGATGACATTAATGTAGAACCTTTTGGACAGATTTCTGGATTGGTTCTCAATACTAAGTACTAAATTGTCATCCAAAGAACTTGTAGTAACATACTTGTCAATTTGAGTTTGCCATTTTGCATAATGATCCACGCTAGTGTATGTTTTTAAGTTTAGCATGAGATTATGTGAACAATTTAAAGCACTATTGCTTTCGCTTATACGAATGAGTTATGAGCAACGAAACACATGTAGTAAATACCATTTATAACATAAGTATACAACTTACCTTTTTTAAGAACGAACACCTTCCAAGGGTCAAACTTTGTATGACAAATCTGACATCCCTCACTTCTCTTCTCTATTCATGAGAAAACAACGAAACCCAAACCAATAATTTGTTTATAAAAGAGTACTGCTATCCATATAACAAATATTGCATTAAACTGTTCTCCTTGCTAGAGAAATTAAAAGCAAACGCGTGTCAATAGGGGGCATATAGTTAACGGTGACCTTTTTAACTGCAAAAATTATGACGTCATAGAACTTCGTCAATACAAGTAGGAAGTTGACTTTAGTCACCGGGATAATCGATAGAGCTCCGAGGCGTGACTCATTAGTACAATAATGATCAATTTTCAGGTTAATCGCCTATAACCACTTCCAATTTATTCACATTGCCTTTGATGCCATATCTGAAGATACCTAATGCTCTATATTTATCACAGGCGAGTTGTTTCCACACACGGCTAATGATATTACACAACAGGTAAAAGTGATATTAATATATCACTTTAAGGCAATTATAGGCACAGCAACAATAAACTGTTTGCACGTGTGGCACGAAAGCGAAATTTTATATATATTGATAGAAGCAATATATGTCTGAACCTAAGATGTTCATTTCATTGTTAATTTCATAAAGGGAGAGGTTGTTTGTGTTTATCCAGGTGAGACTAATACATCGAGGTAATAATAATAGCAATAGCAGTTTCATTGCCATTGGTTTGCTGTTACTGTCACAATATTGTGGTATTACGTTACTCTGTTGTAGTATCTTGTCAGCGTAACAACTGTATTTGTCTCGTAAATAATTTCCAGTTTGCAAATACCTTGTCGCCCGACATGCAATATTGTATGCTCAGAATTAGATATTGAAATATGCGAGCTCGTATTTCTCTAGTGAATAACTCGCCGAAGACAAGGGAGCTGGTCATGACATTGTTATAGCTATGATCTGGTGGATACAGAAGACCAGGGAGGGGGCGGGGCGCTTACTCATAGCAGAGAGGTACAAATGTAGTCAATTTTAAGAGTCGTATTTTAGCACGGCGTTTAGATTCCAAGGAATGGATACACATACAGCTGGGTACCTTGTTCACTTACCTGCATTTTCTATGTTATGAGTCTTATTTCAGTAATAAAAAACGTCCAGAGCACGGAACTTAGATTTCAGGGAAATGTTACACATACAGCTGCATACCTTAAGTTTGTTCACTTACCTGCATTTTCTGTGTTAAGAGTCGTATTTTAGTAAACAAAACGTCTAGAGCACGGAACTTAGATTTCAGGGAACGGTTTCACATACAGCTGCGTACCTTAAGTTTATTCACTTACCTGCATTTTCTATGTTAAGAATCTTAATTTAGTAAACAAAACATCTAGAGCACGGCATTTAGATTCCAAGGAATGGATACACATACAGCTGCGTACCTTAAGATTGTTCACTTACCTGCATATTCTATTGCAAATATCATATATATGTCTTTGAGGCATCATAGCATTACGAAAACGAAACGTATCTATTTGAAATTTCATTACATGAGTAAACATTCATTTTGCGTTAACATATTCGTATGTCATACCTAACAGTTATCCGTAAAAAAATTGGCAGGACATTGAATTGACTAGCGGTCAAAATTTCAAAAACACTAACTTTTGTTTTTCTCTACAAAATCCTTCATGAATTATCAAAAACTTTAGATCCAATTCATATTTGTTCCTTGGCACTAAGACAATGTAATTGTCTTGATTTTTATCATACAAAATCTATATTGAATATTTAAATCGAAATTTTCGAAAATCACAATTTCACAAATAAGACATAATTGACATGTTCTTTTGGAATAATACATATCAAATAGATCAATGGCCATATATTCTACTGCATAATACTAATATGTTTTGATTTAATCAATATTTAGTAACGCTTTACCGAATTTTGTTTTGAAAACACACCATAGTTAATACACCTATTGTGAATGGAATGGTCTTTTATAACGATGAGTACCCACATACACCTCAAGAAAGAAGCTGCAGGTTCCTAGTTTGGCGCAGAGTATGGTAAGGGTAGCATGGTACATTGTTTTAACGGGTGCTAGAACTGCAGGGTGCACAATACAAATTCCTTACTTACTTTTACTGTCAATAATACTTGATTATTTCCTTAACAAAAATACACTATCAAATATTAAATTGTTTCTCTATTTAAACCCAAATGGATCTCCAACCCGTTATTGCCATTATCCAATTCCTAATGACGTGGCCAAAGGCAGTTCTAAACGTAACGATCATGCACAGAACGTGTCTCCTGGACGAACCCCTCTTGGTAGTTTGAGTCACTTAGGTTCAAATAAACATTCAGGGTATTTCAGGGTTACAATCCTCCTTGCACTCGATTGAATTATCACAACAATAAAAGTCTTTACGGCAGCTTTAGATTAAACGCTTCAGATTCCTTCATATAAATTTACTTGGTGGTTCCTGTCAGCGGAAAAAAATCGAAGTTCTTCTGATGAGTTAGCCCTTGACCCCTGCCACATTATTTACCAAAAATGACTTCACTGGAACACTGTTTGTCAATAGAATGTCAAATTATGTCAAAGTCTCTATTTGCTGTACGTCTGAGAGACCAACAATTATTGTTAACGAAAAAAATACTTTTATATAAATCAAATGATAGAACGCTAGGCTTGTCCGGCTTCGGAACTGTGCGTTTTACGACCAGGGATTTCATTGGGTTGGAGATAAACGTCGGAGCATTTCTATTGAAAAAGAAGAAATTAGTCGTGTAGCCTTTAGACTCCGTGTCACTTAATAGCTCAATTTTAGCGTTATGTCCCAATTTTGTCACTAGCGCTGAATCAAATTATCTCCCTTTATCGAACAGGAAAATCGTACAGGCTCTTAAAATGATAACCGAAAAATTGTAAACTGTCCGTTTTGAGACATTTATATAGGCCAAGATTCCAAAGAAGAAATAAAGGGCAAGATTTTCATATCGTATAATTTCATGGCTATTCCAGAGAGCATTCTTTGATTTCGAAAGGTTCTTGGTGGTGTTTTATCTCAGAACAAGAACATATAAAGACAGCATTACGCCATTGAGTGCGGACCAAAGTTTATTGCTTGATTTCCATATCACTTAATCATTACATTTTACAGTTTAACAATATCTTTCAAAGCTTTTTTAACTTAGCATTTCATATAAACTTTATGGGGACGCCATAGCCGCATCTTAAGTCATGTGCTCACAGATTCAAATGAAAATGAATTGACACTAGAAGTTTATACGTTTATCTTATTCAGAAATTGGTGACCATTCGGATATTACAAATCTTGAACGAATGTTGTCTTTTCTGTTATGTTTGAGTGTTGCATAGTTTAGTAAATTACTTAGAACATACATTGTACATGTATGCAAGATTCCTTCCCTTGTTTTGATAATTCTTTAAAATCTATATTTTTAAAGCTGATAAAATAAGAAAAGGATAATAAATTTATATAATTAATTAGTTCTGATGTTTTCTGTGAGTTAAGAAATATCCATGGTCCTAATTTTTGGCTTTTCTAACTTTTCCCGACAGTTGAAAAAAGCAAGAACTGATTATACGTTTGTTCCTTAAATGGATTAAAAACAATATACATATGCTTTTACCTTTATCTACCTAATATTTCTCTACTTTGAAGATCTATTGAACATAACAACTCAAAACAATTAAATTTTGAACAAGTTCTGCTGTGGAGATCGTCTCTATGGTATGTGCAGTACAGTAACAGTACAGTAAAGGTAGACATACATACACAGATAGTGAACTTAAAAAGCACGAAATTAGGAATACGCTTACAATAAGAAGACATAATTCACAGAATATCCTAAACATAAGGGTTTCATATGTTATTTCAGCTCAAAGGAAGACGATGAAGCCAAACCTCTTCGTTTGCTTAACAACCGGAAGTATCAGTTCTGTAGTATGGTTATAAAACAAAGACGGGAGGCGTGTGTTTGACACAGGAATCATTCACGCGTATTGCATAAGTTGCCCTTGTCTTTGGGCTGGAACCTTGCTAAAGACTCCTTCGGGCCTTAGGCGGTGTCTGTCATAAACAGGTCCTCTAGAACTGCTCACAATAACGCGATTTCACGAGTCGCCAGGTCCAAATCAGTTGCGTCTATTAATTCCAATAACACCGGTCCGGCTTGTTCGTTGAGAAGGAGTAATTTGATGAGAGGCAGCGCCTGCCTAACAGTAACCCCCAGGAGACGATTAAATTGTTTTATTCCGATGCACAAGTTGCTCAAATTTCTCCAAATTAACAACTTTCTTGTGTATAGATGACTGATTTGCTAGTTTTTTGCTTAAATTTGACTTCTTTGTATCACGTATTCCATACTCATACTGTATATAGGTTAGATGTAAAACTTGTTATGTACCCGTGAATGCATACGTAATACCGTTTTGACGACGTAATAGATGGCAGTGTCAATTACAAGAAGTAAGCATGGTACTTATTAGCAGTCATAATCATTCCAGAACATATTTGATTTTGTAAATTTACTCTCATAGTAATTTCTGTCTTAAATACTGCACGTATTATAAGTCGACAAGGGCATATAACACGTACTTTAAGTTAGAAGTTTGCCAGAAGGTTCAATTGTGTTTTTTGAAAAAAAGGTCCTTCATAACTAACTTCTCACTTGATATAGATATCTTGAATCATCTGTTTGCAGAATTCCTGCAACATACATTTTCCCATTCCATCTACTGACGATCTATTTCCGGTCAATATCAGATCCAGTTGTTAATCTACCCATAGAAATTCCACGTGCAGAATCCTTAAGTGTCAGTGAAATACATTACCAATACATAAAAGACAAACATTAACATTTACGCCAGAACCTAAAACACAAAACAGTTAAAAGTTTAAACCAGTAAGCAAGTGGGATATCTAAGGCCTCAGTTTCAGTATAATACCATATTCCCATGGAGGGATGGCATTACTTGACAAATGTAGGAGCCATGCAAGTTACAATTCACAATTGTTAATTTCAGTATGGCGATATAGACACTCCCTCCCAGGTGATGTTACGTTACATCAATACACACTATATCTTCAGTGAGACAATGTCTAATTTAAATCATTTGAGGAAATGTAGATCGGGTCGTGATAACTGATAGCCGTTGTGAAGATGACTGATAGAAGGCTCAATTAATTAGCGAGAAATTATTTCCACTGTTCACAAAACACCAGAAGATCGTGTATGCAACACAGAAGCAACACAAGCCGGAGTGGCTAAGCTTATTAGATGATCTACAGTGTAATACGGCCCCGTGTAACTGAACGCCTAATTGTTTGCGTGTCGCATCAACGAGCTCTGTTTAGAGCCTTTGTCTTCAAGTTCTGGTGGTTTAACTCAAGCATGGGCATGAACACAGTGTGAAGTATTGGGTATCGGTGTAAACTTGATCATACCTTGGTAATGTTTCATTTTGATACAGTAAACACGGTGTATACAGCTGTTGTATCATTTTTCAGGTAATAAACATGGACAGTTAAACACGAAATATTATCTCTTCATTACCAGCGTGTTGTTTGTTGTTTAGGGAGGGTTAACGTTTATATGTTATTTGGTCTTTGTTAGAACGTAAACTGGGTTTTAGTATGCGTGAAGTCATATAAATGACATAAAATCATCAGTTTGTTTGTTGTAACTGCAAGGTGTATGGAACTCTTAATATAAATGATGTAAAGATTTGAATACTTTATACTTGTCTTTCTTAATGACTCATATGTTTAAATTTAATTTTGAGTTTTATCTAAAATGACAATTTCACTTGTATTGTTATATATTTCACTGTTCTATGTTGCATGGTATGTGACATTATGAGGATGTGTTTCCTCTTCACAACATGTCTGTAACCATGTCTATTTCAATGTTACATCTTGTGTGGAACGTGATATTTTGTTCTGATTTTTTTCTCTGCATTAATGTTTACAACCATGTATGTTTCAATGTTATATCTTGTGTGGTGCTTGGTAGTTAGTTCTGATGATTTGTTTCTCTCCACAAAAATGCAAGTAATCTTTGTTTCTTTAGAAGGATATTTTGAATAGTACAAGATACATGATAAATAAATCAGAGAATATTTACTCTACAGAAGTAACTTTTAAATATTCTCTTCCAGTGTCATACTTCCTGTATTGTAGGATCTTTAAAAGTTAACTCTGAAAACGATTGGTAACGATCTTTTCCCTACCAGTTGAAGATTTAGTTGAACAGGATACGTGGATTTGATGAGTTTTGTAAAAAGATACTTTAAGGCTTGCCTCTTTCGTTGTTTCATGTTTGCTGATTTTTCAAGCAAATAAGACATCGTGATGAATTATTTATACATTGTATTTGACAAAAGATTGTACACCATCGTGTGATCACAGCCAATTATGGACATTTCAACGAAAAAAGTAGTGTTGTTAAACAGATTTCAGTGGTAGTGAAATCACCAAGGAGAAACGCCTCTTAGCTTTCATCTGTTGGAAGTTATAACTTATGTCATCAGTCAAGAACTAGAATTTTTCTTATTTGACATAAATCTTCTTTTGTGATATTCTTGTAATGTAATATTTGAAATTCAAACTGTTGTGTGTAGTTGTTCCCTATAACCTCTTTACAACCTTTAGCTTTTAAAAAACTTTAAAGCAGATTGGCAGTTTTTGCTATTTATGGTATTGGAGTTATATGTTATGTGTAGCGTGAGATCGCTTTCTTGAAGAAAATGATATTGCTGATACATGAGAATCCGATTTAAAAGGAGGTGGAAAAATCATCGGCTTTTGTGCAAGTCTTGAAAACATGGCGCATCTTCACAGCATATTTAAGTATATATCTCTGTTCACCACTACAAGTGTGTTCTTTCTTGTAATCCTGTATCATGTGAAACTTTATACGGATGGTTATATCACCGATTTGACATCAAATGACGATTCCTGGTACAAATGTTTCACATGTAAATGCAGCTCAATACCTTACCATTAGGTACAAAATATCAAATTAATAAAGTCATATTAAAAACACGCGTCATGGCATTTTTGTAGTCAAATCTTAATGAAACGTGAATTCTGATATATTGTATTGAGGAAAATGGAAAGAATCTACCCAAAGAACGTTGAACTATTTCAGATCAGAAATGAGTTATTATCCCCGTCCAAGCATCTATCAATGGTATTCGGACACTTACAAAAAATTCCCCATTCCGATTATGCCTGAAGCTGCAAATATGAAAATTATACTGCAGGAACATCTAACCCGAATAAGAGTAATATCATTGTAAAAGTATCATTTTTCTAAATATAAAATGATCGATTATGTTTTAACGCAAACAATATGTTTAGTTTATGCGTTCTTTGTTACCAACAGTCACAAAACCGTAAAACAATATTTTGGATAATAACTCCTTTTTCAAATGAGTGTGAACAATATCAGTCCAAACTGATTAGCCTAGAGGGAGGTGTTAAACAATTACAGCTCTTAATTGAAACAGATCTGGAAAAAATATCATTTTGAAATATCATTCAAACATATTTTCAGAAAAGTCCATATTGTCCTAAGTGTGAATTGTCGCTGTTTCCGTGAACTTTATTTGTTCTTTTGTAATTGGATGTCGATGAGTTCCATTTTAGAAACTCCGTTTGATTGGATGGCGAAAGTAAAAACAAACTTTGTACAAAAAAATGGTTATTTGACTAGATGAGGGATTTGGTAATAGAAACTAAACGGTAGAAGGAATGTCGAGCGATACTTGTTTGAACACAAGTCTATTTGATAACTTTGACGACTACTAGCTTTATTCCTCTGGGAGAACTATTTTTTTGTAACAGATGAAAACTAGAAAGCTCTTAACTCCTTCCAAAGCGCCCTCTCATTTTTAAAACTAGACATTGTGTTATTGTGTTACAACTTGAAAGAGCCAGCGTAAAGACAGATTTTGAACGAAGTGATAAGTGTTTGTTACACTTTGTATCTGTATCATCATATCTTTGAGTAACCAATAAATAAGATTTTTCAAATAGATTTGTGCCACAAAAATATTATAATTCGAGATGTATATTTTCACCATTGTTCAAATATTCCAAATACCTGATTTTTTATAAATAACTCAACACACAAAGATAATGGTTATTGACAAACGAACAATGAGCTTGTGTCATTCAACCAACATCCTATTGGGATTGCATCATTCAGAAAACAATTATAGAAAATGACAATGACATGTTACAGCAGTGGTTAAACCTTTTATTGACTGAAACGAGAACAATAAGACAAATAATAAATAATTCAAATCCAGCAGATATTTAGGACCAATGGCTAAAAGCTTGAGGATAATATATATTGAACTGTTGGCGAAATGATGATAGTGATTGATTTAATGAATTATGCTCAAATCCAGTTGTCATCACATTTTTATTAATTTGAAATAACAATATAAAATTAAAGACCCGAGTAATTTAGTATATAACCAGTTCTCACGCATATAAAAATCAAAGTTCTAACTCAAACATTTGTCTAAGCATAATGACAATGGCCGTCAATAACTGTCCAGTCGACGACCTGTTGTTTCTCAGTTTTAGGTCACAGTGTCAGTTGTTATGAATTATTCATGTTGTGTCAGAGAAGAAGTCAGCTGCATATTAAGTGTATGTCGTGTCCTAACAACCACTGGCCGTTGCCATCCACTCGTCACAATCCAGTCGTCACCATCCACTCGTCACCATCAATTCGTCACCATCCTCTCGTCACCATCCTCTCGTCACCATCCTCTCGTCACTATCCTCTCGTCATCATTCACTCGTCACCATCCTCTCGTCACCATCCACTCGTCACCATCCACTCGTCACATCCACTCGTCACCATCCTCTCGTCACCATCCACTCGTCACCATCCCCTCGTCACCATCCACTCGTCACCATTCACTCGTCACCATCCTCTCGTCACCATCACAGATCTTCCGCAACTCATTAGGACCACCAGATTCCGTTACAATGGTCTGCAACTACAGTAATGATGAGGGAATTCTGAATTCTTAACTCAAGTCAACGCTGTGCATTTATTTTGTATTTGGTTTCATGTTAGGGAGAGAATCAAAATACTCTAGTGATATTCATAAGAAACCTGATCTTTGGTATGTGACCTTAATGCTACTTAACTTTTGACTTTTTTCAATTTTGTTTTATTTTAAGACCATATTTAAATATCCTTTTCTCAAATCGGAGATAATCCAGTCAAACAATGTTTGTTACACTGGTCTTTTAAAAAATGATTATTACAGAACGGCGACTGTTATTCAAGTTAACGTTATGTCTTCATTTTTTTATCGTTAGGACCATTTGGTAATATTTTGCCTCACATCAGTTAACTCAACAATGAACCATGATGACGCTTATCGCAAAATGCTGATGTAGATTTATAGTTCAGTCCGGGTCGGTATTAATGTATATATCCTCTTGTTTCCTTTTTTGGGGGAAATAATTATGTCAAAACTAGATTCTTAGCTTATCATATTTCTTTAAATCCTGGTAGAGAACCCTTACATTAGTATATTACCAGCAATGGGAGTAATTTGAAAATGTTATATCTATATAAAAATGAGTTATTATTTATAACATCTGTGAAACTCATTCATCAAAACACATGTCTCTCAGAAGACGTCAACTGGTTTTGTCATTGGTGATAAATGAAATAATTTCTTTGTTTTTGAAAGGCTTTACGTCAAAAACGTCGCTTGGAGAAGGGCAATAAATGTAGAAGACATGGAACCTGGATAAAAACACCGGCCTCACAACCTGTTCCCTCAAACACACTTCCTATTATTTGAAGTCTCGTTCTTCACGTCTCGCGCCCAACGTGACCAAATTACCAAAGTCGTATTGGGTGGAACTCTTGCAAGAGGGCCAGGAGTCGGTGGTAATTGCTTGGTCGATGCCTCCCTGCCGGACTTGCGTGAACAGAATACGGGCAATCCCAAAAGGTGGTTCTGGCTAAAATTGTATGTTACCAGCGATGTAAAGCAATTAGAGAGATCTCGGAGGAACTCTCGCTACGAGCTGCCCGGCTTTTACCATTTGGCCTTAGTGGAGATCCCGGCCTTTCAATCAGTTACCTCCCTTTGATTGTTTGGTATTACTATCTCCTGGGGACAGATGTGGTAGATTGGGAACTAGTTATACGGGCTATCATTTCGAAGAAGTCGAAGTTGAAAGGGGCTAGATCGTTAGCATGATGCTTAATGCTGTACGTTCGGGACATTATGTTACAAATTTGGGTAAATCGCTTTAACAACACCATACTGAGAGATAAAGGTACAGGATTAATACAGCACAGAACAGGAGTCAATTTGAATACATTTCAACATTTCTCTTAAATTTTAAAACTTTTCTTCCAATCTATGTCATGAGAATAAACATGTCAAGCGTTCTTTAGAAAAGTCTTTAATAATATGAATTGATTTTTAGTCGGTTCATTTGGCTTTTCTAGCGTATGGCTGCCAACTTATGTTATCTTCATCCTTTTTTTGTCTTGTAAAGATTACCTTTATTCTTTACGTCCTGATAACAAATGTGAAAAAATATTGACATTACTCTTATCATTGCTTGTCAATCTTCCTGAAACGAAATAACAGAAATTTATAACGGCTTCGATTATTTTTATCTTAAGACATTTTTCTTCAATCATTATAAAACTCAGAAAAATGTTAGAAAAAAATTAAAAATTGACACTATGTTATTAAAATACTAGACAAAATACAGTTAGGGTTATTATAGTTCAATGATAAATTGTTATTGTTTCAAAATAAAATTATTCACCATCATTTTCATAGTTAAAATCAACCCCTATTTGGTAAACTATTTGTTTTTAATCTCTAATGACAGCAATATTCATAGTTTAACAATTATGAAAGAAATCATTACTTCATAAAACATAATGAAAATCAAATATGAATTACACATTTTTCTTTAAAAAACAAAATAATTCCGTAAGGCGAATTACACGTGCTATTGTCAACCAACACGCTTGTTGCAGTGAGTCAGAAAACACCATATCAGCCCGGACAATATGGCAGAGACAGTAATCACTGGGATTTGTTACAAATTGACAACTGTTTTCATGCGATAGCTACCTGGTTGAAATTATCATCAAATACAGACGGCGTGATGGCCGTGAAATATATTTACCCTCGTTTGTTAGCATCAGAGTCTAAACCCTCTGATCAAGAAACAGGCACGCATGTGACATCCGCCCGCAGTGTAGAAGTATCGATAAAGCCAGTTCTAAATCCCAAACACTTGTATTTGCAAGGACCGTTAAATTTGCCATCTAGTCCGCATCATTGGAGATGTAGAATCTTAGCTGGATTGCCTCTCGCTTATATTACACGTGACAAACAAAGATTCTTTTCTCGTCACTGTGATAAATTCGTTCATTTGTCCTTGGTTAGGAAGAGGGATATATGAATTGGCTTTGCCATATGTTTCAACCGTGCTTGATTGGAGAAATCGTTTGAGAAAATTAACAGGACGACCCAAATGACATAGCTCACTGCCAGGTCGTTGCGCGGATAATTGAGCGAGAAAATCGGGTATATATGAAATGAACATCGTCTGCCGATGTTCAGTGTTGTGGAAGGGATATTTAAGAATGATGCTGAATTAATTTCACCACTGGGCTAGGTCACTATAGAGCTGGGAGGAGGTTATTTCTGCTTGTCTTGTATTGTCTCATCCTCCGCCATTGTGTTCACACCATCTCTGTAATTTGCAATTTCGTCAATTTATCGTTTTTCCGACATCAATTCCCCGCTAATCTGATTTTTTTCATATCACTCAATGATAGACGACAGAAATAGACTGATCATTGAATTTAAGCTCGACTGCCGAAATACGATTTTTATACCTCATTGCATATGTCTTGGCGAGTTCATTGCTTCGGGAGAACCGTGATTTAAACATCTCTTTCCGGTATTAGGAAAATCAACCCGCCCCTTAAATTGACAACCGTTTGTTTCCGAAAGATTTCAGTCAAGTGTTTTATTAATAAACATTAAATGTGTCTTTGTCGTTAAATTGTAAAAAATATAAATGACTTGATTTGTGAAATGCAGACTATTTCAAATAGTTATATTTGCATGATGACATTGACAAGAAATTAAGTTACACTTTTTTTTTATTTATTGATTCAACCATGATAATAGATGACATGATTGGTTATAAATAAACTTACACTTAGTAAATAATTAGATATTTATTTCAAATCATATATTTTAATTTTTATTTAAAGATAGTTTTATATATCGAAATTGAAAACAAATCCTTGAAAATAGACAAATCTTAAAAAGCTTATTAAATATAATAACTTTGTAATCTGGTGATAATTCAGATTTCATTTATTGATTTAATGTCTTAAACTCGTCAGGATTATGTTCTAATAACATTAATTATTCAAAATGTCACATTTCAAGTGTCAGATCTGTGAGAATAATTATTTACAATGTTTCACACGGGGATTATTCCAGAAAGGTTAACTCTAATCTACAGTATAGATTTTCAAAAACTATCAAGATTTCACCAAACTTCATTTTCCAGGAATTACATGACATTCCTATGCCACGTACCGAATGAGAAATGAGAAAGCAGTAAGAGAAACTGTTGAATAGAAAACTAATCGAACAAGCTTCCAACAACCTAAGTCCTATATTATGTCATATGTCGAAATTAATTCACCTTTGTCAAGCAGCTCGACGAATGGGACATATTATTAGTGTCAATATGTAGTAAATTAACAGGTCATAATACACCCCCCTGTCTCAGCCCTGTATAAAACCGATCACCCATGCCCGACAGCAAATAAAGAAAATTTCATTAGCCCTTCTTCTATCGCTGGAAACTTGTGTATTATACATCGCGTTGGACTCTCCGGCTGATTGTGAGCGTCCGAAATAGAAGAGGAATATTAAGAAATCAGCGCACTTTGGTTATGGCGAAATTGAAATATTGGTTAAAGTAGCAGGGTAGATACGAACACCCCCCTTGGGGACTTCATCACTTGGCATGAATATTCATAAGGCTTTGAACATATTGTACGCTGACATGCGACATCGATTAGGTGGTATCGAGGGAGCCCCGCCTGATTGCTCTGTTTATAGAGCATCCTTCGCTAGCCTCTATTAAGCTTTTCGGAGATTCTTCTACAGTTTGTAAGGAGAACCATTATTTTCCTGATATAAAAATCTAAATTAGTGAAAATCAATTTCAACGATGTTAAAAATTTTATTGACCGTAGATTGGAGTTTTCTATCCATCCCGAGTTAATTCATGTTTTTCTCAGTGATTTTCCCTCTTAAAAAGCCCTCCCAGGATGTTGAGCTATTGAGTCATGGATATAGATAGACCTTGTTATCGGCACGATAAGACATTCTGAATATTTCAAAAAGTTTCACTGATAAAACCTTTTGATGAAATCAAGATTGATGGTTTCAAAAATGTACCTAGCGTTCTCTGAGAGATTAAAATTTCTTTTATTTTTTATGTGAAGCTTTCTGATATAAAATCGTCTCTTGAAATGAAATTTCCACTTTCCTTTATCGAAAAGTTTTGTGACAATATGTCTTATAGTTAGGATATTAAAAAGTTTCTATTCCTTGTAACGATAATGTAACAGGCGACCTCTCTGTCTTCCGTGACTCTCTATATGTGTAAAATATACACACAGACTTACAAAAAGTATTAACAGATTGCAACCTCCCTCCCGATACCATCTGAATAGAGGTTTTACCTTAGTTTTCTATTTGTGAAACCAGACTTAATATGCATAATTCCAATAATATTTATTTATTGAATATTCACAAAGTTTATTAGCTCATAGCTTATTTCACGCAACTTACAGTAGACAGAACTTTAAAGACAACGATAACAATAAACGCAAAATAAGGACTTTTTATACAAAGCAAATATCAATTACTACCAAGAAAAACCATTACAATGGATACTAAACAACGAGTACAAGTTTTCTAATACGTACCAAAGATCATAGGAGC
Source organism: Steromphala cineraria (assembly GCA_916613615.1). Classification (NCBI taxonomy): domain Eukaryota; kingdom Metazoa; phylum Mollusca; class Gastropoda; order Trochida; family Trochidae; genus Steromphala; species Steromphala cineraria. The sequence continues at coordinate 61,047,853 of OU744725.1, read as the reverse complement.
TATATTTACCCTGATCAAACCAAATGTCAGCATTTATACATAGATCAACATGTATTTAATTTGAACACATGGTAAACAAACACAAAAGAAAACAACTACTAAACGAAACAAAGATCAAACAACATAAACATTTGTTTTAAAAAGACAAACACAAATCAAACAGCCGTTAAAAACAGTTTAAAAACATATCAAAGAATTTTAAAACTTGTCTCGGGTCATTCAACAAAAACTATACAAACATAAATAAAAACATGAAATACATAAATAGACCATATACAACTAACAATAACAATTAAAATACCTTTAACAGACCATAGATCCGAATTTCAAAAACTAAAGATTATACTCATTCCGCATAAGTTCTGCATTCAACACAATATTTGACAATACGTGAAGATGGAAATAACAGACAGATTGTATATTCAAGTCTCACCTAAACATAAAATAAATAAAATGTTGAGCCATCCCTTTCAGTTGTTATTGGAGACTTAACTTATTTAAATATACACAAGGGTCTTATCCTTTCTTAAGATATAATTATGATTAATACTTTTATACAATAAAATATATAAACTGCAATTATGAATTATTTTGACATGATTAATGTTAGATAGAATAAAAAGGCAGGTTTTTGCAGCAGTAAAGTAGTTTCAGGCTAGATAACATTGTAAAAATTTAATGCAGAGGAATAACAGACAACTTCTTTGTTCTTGTATCCATATATTCCTCTGCATTATTGTCATTCCAACTTCGAAAATGCCTCTCAAAGAAATTGTAAAGTTTGATTATCAATAAAAATTTAAACCTTTCACATCAAGCTATACGTATTCTCAATAAAACACAACTGTGTAGAACCACATAGTAATTGACGATCGCGATACATGTACGTAACGAACCTACCTGTAAAACTATAGTTAAGTCGCACTTAAACAGGATACGAGGTTTACTAGCACTCCGCAGGTGCGATGTCTAAACGATCTCCGCGGCGTTAGCTGGTACTTATTTCCCCCTCTCCTCCATCCTCACCTTAATTACAGGTGGAGCTACTGCACACCTGGATGTAGCCACTTCGAGACTTTCACGCGTGCTGACGTCAGTAATTAATTTGCATTTTACCTTTTTTCTTTTCCTGGTCGTGTTTTGTTTTACGTTAAGTAATTCGTTTTATTCACGATGTTAGATATATTTAAATATTATAACTCATAAAAATATTTCTTTTCTTATGTGATAAGATCTCGATTTGATCTCTCTATCTTATCCTACTGAAAGATGTTTTGATATTCAGTTTATGCTTATTTATATTTTATCAATCGATAACAGTTAATGCAATGGTTTTTTATAATAAAATAGCAATGTTGTGTGTATCAGCATCATGTTTTATTGTGATGGTGATGATAGTGATGTTGATCGTTAATTACATGCATGTGATGTCATGTGCAGATCATGTGTGATTGTGCAAAGAATGCATTTTATTTCAATTACATAATCTAACATGTGAAACATGATATTTATTGTGGACACAAATTACCTGTTTATATCATTCATCAATCAACACTGCATGAGATGAACTGTAAATATATTTCATCGAAGAGAACAATATAGTTTAATCCATCGTCTTGAAAATAGAGAATCAATGTCATTGCTCTTTGCAAATTGTACAGAAATACACAATCCATGTTTATAATTACATTGATTAAATTTTCAGCGAATATTTGCACATTGGGCCCATTAATACATTTAAATGGTTTCCCAATATCTCCGTTATTATTGTATAAAGTCATTAGAATAAAATTATTCTTAATGAATACAAAATATATAGATCTGACATAAATCTCTCTGTTACTAAACTAACGTCGTTATTATTGAAGAAATCCGCCTTAAATTAACATGAAGCTTATACATATGTACATATTTTGTTTGCAATCATGAGAACGCTATATGAACTCTGTCACATCTTGCAGAAATGTTTAAACCCACAGTCTTAAATCAGTAAAAGTCGTTCTCAAGTGAAACACAATTATGGTTGTAAATTTCGAGAGTTTATCAATACGGCATAATAAACTATTTCTCCAATTGTTACATTTGAAGGCAGGGTCACCGAAAGACACAAAGTTCAGTATTTTAAGTGATTAAATGACTCGCTCGATTAGCCCAATAGAAAGTCAAAACAATCTGTTGCACATTGGCAAGCTTTGCCGACTGTGTACTAACTGCACCCACGTGTTGCATTCATGAAGGGTAGGTCAATATTGCACATGAAATCTCGCTTGTTATAAGCCTCACAGATTGAAATATCTACAACGGAAATATAATAGTGTATTCTTTGATATGTTTCATCATTTCCTAAACACTTCAGTGTTAGTAAGCAATTATCGTTGAATATTCAACAGCATTCCAATTTCATTGTGAATCAAGAGAAATATTGACATCGCCATTGATAAAGGTAATCGAATTTAAATCTTTGAATAACATATCTTGATCTTTTTTGTAGATTTATTTTCATTGAACTATGTTGTATTTAATTTAAATCAAATTCTTGAGTAGCAGCTGTTTGTCGATATTATGAATATAAAAAAGATTTCATGTTTATATCAAAGAAGGCGAAAACGCATCGTTACTTTTTTTCGGCCACAATATATGGAAATTGAAAGACACTTAAACACAACTTGCACAGGGTAACAACAAACGACATGTTACCATTTGTCTGACCTCTATAGTGGTTTAATGTGAAATGTTTTTCTGGATGTTTTTTTTTCAAAAGCAAACACTGCTGTGACCAAAAATCAATAGACATTGTGCTCTGAATTTTTGAATATTTCATTACTTTGATGAATAAAGTGTATATGAATGCATAGAGATCATTTTTGTCAAATTTCAGAATCGTTTAAATGTTATGTAATTATAAACAGACGGAGTGTAATGATTCATTTGTTGAATAACGTTAGCTTCTATCATTTTTCTTTTTTAATATTTTTAATAAATTACCCACCTTTAACTTTGAACTCTTTGTCATTGAGTAGTTTAATGTCGTTATTAATGGATGTGGCATACGACCATTAATAAATTCATTTACCTGCTTAAAGTTATATCTTATCATATCTAATAAAAGATAAACAACCACAATCACTTCATGTCAGGATTATTTCCACCATTTATATTAAAATACAAAATCAAAAAATATGTTTTTACTATCTGTTTAATGTTATGTATTTAATAATGTGTTCAATACTCAAGAATAAGTTTTTGTCAAATTATAGAAATTGTTGTTTTTGGCATTCGCATATTTGGCATATGTAAGGATATAACATAATATGATCATTCTTTTTCATATTAATCAACCACACTGGTCCGTTACACACCTTTTGTTAATTGTGTTAATGTATAACTTGAAACCTGAAATATATTTGTCAACAACTTATTAACTTATAATCGGAATATTTTACTATGAGTGTAAATGTTTGAGTTTGATAAACTATAGGTAGTTTTAATTATTTTTAATTTATCTTCTTTTATTTTGTGCAAAACCTTTTTTTAATTCAACTTTATTTATGTATTGGATCATATTTATCTTTTTAATTGCATTGCCTCCTAAAACTTTTTTGGCGACTTGTACATTTTACATTGTATCTAAATGCGTGTAACCTATATGTGTGTACGAGATGAGACGTTAATTCCCTCTCTTATTGTTTTGCTTTCTCGTTTTATAATTTCGAGTTTCCCCTCTGTTCGTAACGTTATTGTCATTTAGTTAGATAACAATTGCATTATTAATAAGATGATCTTAAATTAAGGATGATGTGATTTACAATTATCAAATTATATTTCCATCCACATTTAGATCTACATATAATTGTTAACAATTTTGATTTTCGTTCATATAAAATCCAATTGTAATAGAAAAAAAGTGACATGATTTTGATTCTTTTATACGTTTCAATGCAAGCAACAAAGAGGTAATAAAAAAAAATGACAATGAGTTTAGTTTAAATTATATAAAACCCACACCCTTTGTCGCTATTATGACACTTTTCTAAAAAAGATGAATTATCTGAATACTATTACAATAGGCGCATTTTTAAGCAATACATTATATGTATATTTACTACATTTTACAAAGATAGAGTTTGACATATACTAAACGCAACTATATTAAAGTGGTTGTAGCTTCACTGAAAATAATAATTTGCCGAGTAAGCAAGTAATCAATAAAGGTGTGTGTATCAAAGACACTTAACAGTGTTTATTTAATTATTCCAATCAAATTCCTCTTGTAGAAGGACTTTACACATTTTGGTATATAATTGCGTATTTGTGTAATATATAAAAACCTATGGTTATACTTATATTCTAGAAGTTCTATGACCATGCACTTACAAGAACATGAAATGATAAACAAAAAATCAACAAGATGAGAAATAGTATCATCGTTTATACAGACAATCAACACTTCTAACTAGGAAATGTGTATTTAGGGTCATACTTCTTTCTCCTTTCATGTTGCTAAAGAAATTACTAAATTAAAGTTTTGAAATTGTTACTTTTGAATTGGTTATTTAGTTGCATCATTTGTTCACGTCACGTTATGACGTCATTGATGACGTCATTGAGTAGATGTGTCATTTCGTGGATGAATAAAACACAAAAGTAAGATTGGATAATTTTATTTAACTTATAATAACCGCTATCAAATTATGATAGTTTGTTTAATGAATATGAATATAAAATACTGTTATATAATATAATATGCGAAGGTAAAAGAATGACGATTGCAGCCGCGAGCAAGACGAGTTTTTTTCATAATTGAATATGACATTTCAATATATACTTCATAAAACATAAATTCGATAACATCTAATGTATTCAAGCGATGAAGATGGTTTATTTAAATTATCTTATCAAAATCAGATGCGTAAAGATGTCGTAAATTACAAAAGTAAAATTGGTCATATCTTTGTTTATAGAAATGCCTATTCATAGTTAAATGTTGTAAAAAAATAGCTTACAGTGTATCTTACAACGTAAGATATCACATCTATATATTGTAATAATCTGTTATATCTCACTCGAATGATATCCATTAGACCTGTTACAATTTAGGTGCACTATATAAAGCATAAACTATAGATAGGAAGGAGCACTCCCCCTCCCACAGTATATTAAAGGGGGTCATATCTCACCTGCGAAAGGTAGGCATAAAAACACAAAGTAGTTTTATGCTTAGAACGTCCTTACAAGTATAGAGCTAGCGTGGGTAATCTGTGAACCTCTCGAATGATAAACGACTAGTTTAATGTTCATGTCTGCTTTGTTTTATTTGCACATTCATTTAAGAGTTTTCGTCAAGTCCTGTCAAAAAGCAAACCAGCGACCAGCACTTGGAAATCTATGACCAGGGAAGGCTTGTGTTGATGACAGACAGGTGAAATATAGGTATATTCTTCCCAGGTGAAATATAGGTATGTTCTTTCTCCTGATCCTGACAGCATAGAAAGACTATACTTGTGTTTCACACATCACAAATCATACCTGGCCTGGTTTGTCATCCTACCTTGTCGGCTATCTGTTATGGGCGTCGGGGAAAACGGACAGGTGTTTTGTCGGCCAACTTCAAAGGAATACAGGTGAAATAAGTCATGAGAGATGACCACAAGACTCACCGGTGTCCTCAGAGGTTAATCATAGAGGCCGCACTTTGTGATCTTACACATTGAAAAACAAATATGGTCATTATATCGTATCCATATATCACCAATAGGTGAAACTGAAGCAACACTTTCTCTTTGACTGAGGGATGGGGGGGGGGGGGGGGAAACAGGGGGCGAAATATGAATTTATGACAGATTTCGTTTTTGATGTTGCACTCGGATAAGGAATGAAACATGTAATGATGACATTTAAAGATTTAACTTTGTCTAGCAAATATATGAAACAATCTTTTTTATATATTTCATAATAGTTCTTTTATTGACATCTTACAAGTCAATGAACATTATACAGCAAATAAGCATGATATTTTATTGATACAAGTTTTATAGATTTATTTATTGTGTTGAAAAGAACAAGGATATTGAGGTTTAAATAATGTTTATAACATTTTTTAGGCTGACATTTTCAGGAGACCTATATATTGCATGTGAATGCTATTGTTCGACTCTGTGGTAAATCTCTTTATCCCTTGATGTTTTTGTCGACGACGTAACTTTTTAACTCCGGAAGTAAATCTATTTGTCAATTATGTTCAGGTCAGAGGTTAGGTCAAATCCGTTGACCTTTGCAGAAAGTGGGCGTGGCTACAGGTAGAGTCTACAATATCGATTACCGGTGGAGACGCTCTTGTTAGGCTTGAAAGAAGCATGCAATAACCATAGCCTTTTATGTTCCCATGATTGACACCGCGGCGCTTTTGAAGTGAAATTAGTTTCACGCCTCCCAGAATTTGAAGCAGATATGTACAAGCGTCTCGGGGGAAATGGGAGGGATTTCATCTCTCTCTCAGCGATTATATTCAACAATTGCATTTCTTGTTGCGGCTGAATTAATTCAACGGAGTATTTACAAAAACTTGTCAGATTTTTAACCGATGCTACACGTTGAAATTTACATAATTTAAAGGCGTCTTGTAAAGATTTTTCAGAAATAATCATATCTCGTTTTTGACTGCTCTTTGTGGCTTCTGATATGGGGTTGCACTCGATTACTCAGAGAAAATAATATCATATTTCTTTCATCACATATTACGTCACTTTCTATTTATAGTGTATTATCATTCTTAATGATATAAAAAAACGTTTCATTGGTATGAAAAGTAACAATTGCATAATTTTCAAACAAATAAAAAAAAATGGTTTTTTTCTCATATAATCGATAATCCTGACTGCTTTAGCTTTAAACATTAACAATTTAGAAGGGAAGATGTTTCATACATCGTTGTTGATTATGACAAGGGTTGAGTATCAGTTGTACATGTAGAACCATGATGTTGAGATTATCTCAAACATGAACGATATAAAATAAAAGAAATAAACATTAAGTTTGATAATTTAAAATGTGCATAAATCGTTGATATAAAACATGTAACAGTTGATATTCAGACGTTCATCGTTGACAATTCAAAAACTTGAATACTAACAAAATGGCACTATTCTTTTCAAGTTGGTTGCTACAAACAATCTGTCATCTTAGAGACGTCGAACAGTGAAATGTACAACTCTTGTACATTTCAAACAGTGCGTGGGAATCCCCCTGTCAATCGCTGTGAACAATGTCATTTTCAGAACGAATCAATATTTAACAGGAATATGTTCGTTTTGCCGGTACATACGACTCCTATGACTCTTTGCCTATTATGTGTTTTTATTGTTTAATTATTTATTCGGTTCCGCTCAGGTGATTGTGTAACCCCTATCCTCGTGTCATTGGCTTCATTGAGATACCACGGCGATGAAATAAATCGTACTACATTATTACCCTTGTTAATTCTACCATGTGTCTTTAAAAGGGCTCTATCAATCAATATTTCATGTTTATAGACCAGGCTGTAGTCAAAGTTGTTCAATCGTAAACACAAAGCAATGTAACATCTTTCAAACGTTGTGTGAATAATATTCCGATGATAGATCTTATAAATCAGAATATCTCTTGTACCTTCTATATTCAGAACATCCCTAGGGTCGAGATCGCTTACAACTGGTGTACTTCTGTATTTACGTACATGAAATGTGTTTTACTATTCAAAGGGAGGTTACTCTTTGACTCCCGGTAGAGCTCGCCGCGAGGTTGATAACATTTACCTACTTTCTGCAAGCACAGAAAATTGTGTGGCTGCAAGCAGTTTTTCGGGAAAATTGAGAAATTAATTTCATTCGAAAAAGATCAGTGGAAGTACCGCAGGTCTTCGTCTTCTTCCGTAACTCATTCGTCTCACGATCGGAATCGATTCGAGGCTCCGTGATGGTCCACAGATGTTCCCAATGCAATAACTGGGTAGTCTCGGCAACCAAATATAATTTTTCTTTTTACAATAGAACGATAATTCAATATTGGCGATTGTGAAAGGAACTTCTCTGAGATTTATGATAATTTCCTTCTTTAGTTTAAGGCCGGTGTTTTTGTTATGGATTTGGAAAGACTCGTGTTTTAACTGATTTTGCAAGTATTTTGATGCTCTTTAATGACAGAATTGTTTTAATTTCGACATTAGTTATAGTTGATTTGATATTGATATATTTATGGTATTAACTTCACATAGATTTGTGCCTATTTATGCGCGTTAATTCTCATTCACAAGTAAGTATAGTACGCACGGAAATAGAAATAAAATGCTTTTTGTCGATTATTTCTATATTTAGAAATAATTTAATATTTAGATTTTTTAATATTCATTCACAATGGTTTTTCCGAACAGAGAGTTTTTGTAAAATCCCCCGAAATATATGAATTTACAGGAGAGAAAAACGTGTCATTTTCACGCTTCGAAATTGATGTTTCTGATGCAAGCTAAAGTATGTAAATGAGCTGTAATCTCTACCGTCCGCTAAAATACATTGTTTAATGTACAATAATTTCAATTGATATCTTATGTCCCCTTCTTTTCATATCTTAAATGATTTGAAAATTCATAAAAAGTATGAAAAAGAACGTGGTCTCCTTTACAGTCATAAACGCTTGTTACAAACAACTATTCTCACGAGTTCATTCATAATTTTTGTTATCAATTGCAGAGTTGCTGTGGCAACGCACGTGCAACTGCAAATTCAAGTGAAAAGAGAGTTGCAGCTTCATCGTCACACACATTGTATATATCTATTTTGCTTGTATGTATATTTATGCTCTTGTACCACCGTCGGTGGTGAATAGAGAATAATGAATTTGAAAGTGACGTAAGCTATAGCAGCTTTCCAAATGTATTGAAAACATGCAAATTTTGGGCAGTTTTACCTGGACAAAGGCAATTCAAAATATATTTTTTGCAATGATTTCTTAAGGCATAGTTGGGAAAAACTTAAAGCTGTAAAAATTACTTACATTAGTCGAGTAATAAAGAAATAAACGTCAAATTCCATTTTATTTCTATTTCCATGAGTTCTTTAGTTTACTTTCCTTGTCCAACATTTTTTCATTTATACCTTTTAAAATACTCAAATCAAAACATATTTTTCCCCATTGGTTATCTGGATAAAATTCCCTTCAAGCTTTCGCAATTACTAAGTAAACCGAAATAACCTAGTGAAAACATCACGTGACATGATTATGACGTCACGAGACCACCTGGATTGTGAAGAAACGATAAATTGGTTTAAAGTTATTTTTCTCATGCTGTGCCTACCCAGTATCTTTCCGGGAGGGATTACATCCCATATGTTAGCTTTCTTTATGCCGACAGGCGAATTACACCGGACCTGACTATTTGGAAATTAAAATTTCGAAAAGTCAGCCATGAGCTTTCTATATTCCATCCCGTAGGGCTGTTTTATTCGCCTTCTCTCTGATGTGGCATTTGATTCGTCCGTCTAGACGAATAGAGCGATGTTCGTGTTCGCAATACAACAGAATCGCACACGCGGTATTACCTGTTTATATAGGATGCTACGCACAGTATGGCGTCAAATTAAAGTTTACATTTAAAGCTTATAGAAATAGTTTTGTATTCGGCAAAATGTCTCGGTTATTTCACATCAAATTAGCCTGAAATTGAGTCTACATTAATGCTCTTCTATTACGATTTGGATATAGACTCCACGCAAATTCGAAAGTCATTGTGGACATTCAAAATGTTGAACATTAACAGCGGGATTTTTATATCAATTTTACGGCGAAGGAGCAAACTTTCGACGTAGGGTTTGATATGAACCCATTGAAGACTTACCCTTTTCAAAAATGATAGATTGTGTTGATTTTAAAAATAGGTGATCAGAACTGAACAGGTTGCTTGAGTCGCTTTATTCGTTGTGATCTTTGACTCGAAAAAGTTTAAGTTTACTTCTTTAATAACTTTCTCTCATAATCATAATAATGTAAAAACAATATTTGATCACGTGAAACTAGTCCCACATGTGAGAATATTTTCATTCACTTCACCTCCTTAATGGCGATATTTCCAGCATTTTCACTACACTTGTCAATAATAATAACAACGAGGGAGTGAGAAGCGATCCCTGCCTGCCCTATTGCCTTAGCTGGTCAGTGAACCTCGAAGGTAAACTAACCGTTCAAACACTTGACTTAAGAACCTGTGTTAAACGCCAGCCTTTGGTGATTTCTTTCACATAAGAAATAGATTACCCGTTAAAAGGACAATAAAATACCTTGTACATTTCCTGTAGTGATTGACACCCAGTACAGCTTGCATGTTTCGTCAATGGAAGAATGAACGTATACTATAGATGTCAGTATTCCGAGCTACTTTGTAAGGGTTTAGACATTTGTTGATAAAGCGACTTATTGTTGAGAAGAAGGCGTCTTTGATTGACAGCTTTACGAAGTGATACTATATTGTACTTTGTACCATTCACAACCCTACTGATCGCTGATTGATACTGATAAAGAGGGGCTATTAAGACGCGTATTTGTGGACCTTCTTTTTAGCTAGTTCCTTGTCTTTCATTTCTCACGAAAACTCTTGAATGGGATCGGGCCATGTTTGTTTGAGTGTCCCTTTAATGGTTCTACTGTGCTTTTCCGTGTGTGAGATATTGTGCTTATGTGCAGGACAGAAGAGAATGCATCGCTGATACAACATGTGACTTCCATTGGGAATTTATCATACCACTTGATTTAAATGGTGCACTAGTTTTAAAACTATAAGTAACAGTCTTTGAGTGGCATTTATAAGTTGGAAGTCAAATAAGGACGAATATTTTATGGATAACAACTTTTTTATGCTGAGTACACGACGTTTCGATACAGCTTCTTGTGTCGTTTTCATACTCAGAATAAAGAAGTTGTTATCCATAAAATATTCGTCCTTATATAAGTAGCAGATTAATGACTCTTTTTAACCACAAAATTAGTTGTTCTTCTCCATATCATTTTCAGAGGAGGAATATGTTATTGAAAAAAGAATTGAATCAGATTACTGACTGAGCATTTAAAAGCACATATATTAAAATTTTAAAGAACATATTTAAAGGTCAAGGTTTTAACCAAAGCACTACAATTTAAGACGTAAGATAAATTTACATGTACTTTTCTAAAGTTTGTCTTTGCTTATATCAAAATAGTAACAAAAGATATGGCGGTTATTTTTGCATTAATTTTAAATACATATTTAGATATTTAAGACCTTTTCAGTTGTACATATTTAGAATCTAGGTTTGAGATTAGTTACATTCTTATCTTAATACTTACATCCTTGATTTGAGTTTAAACATATCAATTTTGAAGTTTTGAAAGATTACATTTTTAACATATGAATATGAATTTTCATTTTATGCCCCATTTTACTCGATATTTTAACATAGAATTATCAGATTCTTGAATATTCTTATCATTTTCTCATAACTAATGAAGTAAAACAAAAAAGCGTTGAAAGATATCAATGACAATCGTCAATGTTAACAAGTAGACATAAAACATCATGAATAAACACAATTGATTTGATATTTAAAATGTATTTCATATTTCACAAACAATTTCAACAAATTCGTTAAATCCACATCAAATACTCTTGCGCCTATATGGAAACTTAAGTTATTGTTTAGTTGAACTAATGATGTTCCTTGGACGGCAAAGGGTTAAAGTACATGTGTTTAGCCCTCGACCAGCAGAAGGATCTTTTTCAGCTTTTAAACCGACGAGAAAGCACTCTTTCCAATGGGAAGCATCTTTAAAAGCCGTATCCATCACACGCTTTTTCCTCCCAACGATTACTTGTCATTCGGCAGACGACATTGAGTAAATTAAGAGAGGAGAAAAAACGAAATTGGACAGTGCAAACCCTCTCCATACATCAAATTGCTACAACGTAAACTCGTAAAACAATGAAATGAATTATCGGAAGTGTTAATTCAGCAAGCCTGATCAATTGTTTTTAATTCATTAGTTAAACCCTTCCGCTGGTCTAAAGACCGACAAGGACTCAAGCAGGCAACGGAATGCTGGAAATGGCGGCAAGTTGTAACGAGTTCGAATTCAAGCCTACAGTACATCATGTGAAGTCAAGCAACGTTAGAAGTATCAGTTTAGCTGCATTATGTCTTGTGAATGGGTTCCCCGCGAAGGTGGCGAAATAATCAGCCGGGGATCGCATATCTGATGATACAATGTCGAACGCTGGTAGGATGAGTAGGGGTAGTCAAGTGTAGAGCGACAGACACACAGACAGACAGACCCTTGTCGAATAGCTGAGAGGACAAACTATCACCTTATCTTAACGTCATGGCTCTTCCGTCGCATCTTCACATCTCGCGATATTTTTGTGCCTTACTTGCCTGTTTTCTCACAAGGGGATGGTTTACGGCCAATAAAGCATGAAACATTCTTTATGGGCCGACGATCTCTATTGAAATGCCGTCACAGGGAGACCACGACAGGCCGGGATACCGTCTCATGAAGAAGGATACTAAAGCCATATCGCTGTGGGCCCTACCCAACAACACTCATGAAAGAGGCAACGCTTCTTCGCAGGGTACGCGATTGCAAATTGTTCGGTCAGTATCGCCAAGATACACTAGATTAAAGAATCCGCATGAGTCCAAAGATAGCGAGAATGGCGTAACACATTTAGGTTTCATTTGTTCGGCAAGTATTTCTTGTATTTGTGTAGGTAGAATAGGAGGCCGACAAGGGTGTTTGCTACCCCGTTGCTTTTTCCCTATTTAATTCAACTAGACACCCTCCCGTACACACCCAGGTTCTGGGAGATTAGACCAGAGGCCCATGGCCTTGATGGACGATTACGTTGGAAGAAGGGACACTTCACTTCCAGGATTAACGTTTTATAAACTTTCTGACGTTTATTGTACATGACCGAGCAATAAAGCCGAGGTGTTTTATTAAATGGAATATAATTTCATCTTTTGATGAATTTACGGGATATTAAGTTTCCCGGGCTATTAAATATCTACTGAATGATATTAACGACGCTTTGAATGTATTTCCACGAGGGAGCGTTCCATAAATGTAGTTTAATGGGGTTTATATCGATAAGTTGTAATTGTCTTTTTCTCGTAAATGAGACTTTTACCAACATTGTTAATTACAGCGTCGATAATTGATAATTACTTTGGAGACTTGGGACACCTTAGTCTAGCCTGCAGGCAAGGTGCAGGTGGTACCGGGTCCCAAAAGGGTTGGTTATTAACCTTAAAGGAACGGTTACAGCGCGATATATATTTGTTGAAACGAAATCATAGGGGGCCAATTCTGGATATCCGTTAAATTTAGAAGACACTCAATATAGTTGAAGAATTTCATGCAAATATAACAAAATAAATTAACAAAAAAGTGTCCAAAAAATCCATCTTTTCTATATGCTGAAATATATTCTTTGACTTAATTTCTCACTCGGGTTAGGTTATATCGGAGGTAAAGTTGATGCATCAACTACAATATAAAACTATTAGCCTAAATAATTAAGACCAGTGCTCGGTCAACATTTACACCATTTTCAGCGTTTTCAATTATGATCTATGCATTGTACATGACGACCCTGATATTCAATATTTAAGATTCGAAAGATTCATTATTTTTCACTTTAGAACATCTTGGCATTGGACGTAGGGCTGCTATTAACTGTTTATGTTGAGAAATTCAATATATCCCTTTCCCATGGCTACGTTTACTATGACAAAATGACAAGAGTCTGGAGGTATGTGGAATTAAAATGCAATAAACTACTTGAAAATTTAAAAATGGATTTTAATGTGAAGAAGAAAAACATGTGGTTATAAAATCAGCAGTGAGGAAGAAATTCCGGGAAAATGCGCTAATTGTGATCCCAACCATATGAGCGAACAGCAGGAGTGCAATCTGATTGGTTCGCTATACCTGCGCGTTGTATGCTCATTTTTATTTATCACGATGCTCTAATTTGTGAATATTTATGTACGTCGGCCACAATGGCACATTAAACTGATCACGTCTTTGATGTCTACAAAACGGTATTTCATGCTTTGTTTTCAGTCGTGAAACATGATCCACCTTGAACAATCAGTGATTTACATTTGTAAATGTCTGAGTTAAACTGAACTCTATTTCTTGTAGGTGATGGTAAATCAATTTCATTCAAACGAGAAAATAGTAATGAATACAGGTAGAGCACATAAGAGAAGTTTGTTTGTTTGTGAAACAATTATCATTCCATTATATTCCTTCATATTATGGAACATAGCCGATGGCCTATTACCTCACTCACTCACATATCATGGTGTATTCAAACACAAAAATAAATTTTCAATTTTTTTTTCATCTAATTACTTTAAAAAACTTTTTTTTAAAGTATTCGACACCTAAATAAACATGCCGATTGACTTATAGCCCCGACCACTACGAAATCAAGGGCAGGTAACTCCGACGGGTATTCGGTTCTAGTCGAAGGAGCTTTAAAAGCGTGTTAAAGTGAGCCCAGTGTTGAAGCCAGACACAATGGACGTATGAAAGACGTTTTGATTGAATGAAATCCAAGGTTAGCATTTTGTGGCATCCGTTTATACCCCTGGTGGAAGATAAAAGTCACAAAGACGTTAGATTGACATTAGCGGAGGCTTTACAAAACATTTCTTAATACTAGGCGTTTACGTTTGTTCAACCGACAAAGAAGGGCTATACGAAATGCGAAGCCTGATATAATATCCCGTCTCCTATTTTCAAAGTGTCAAAGCTTGTGTGTGGTTGAAAAGCTACCGTCTATATACCACGCGTTTCAGTGTGTGACGATTGAAAAGCTTTTGATACAGTTCAACGCAGGATGACCAAAGGGGTTTATATTTATTTAGATATATATATAAAATGTAAACTTGAATGTTTATTGAATGAAACGATACATAATCTATTGGGAATATTACATTTTAATTTTGTTTTAAATAAAAATGATAATAAATGTTAAATATTATATCATAACGCCGGTATTTTTATCGTCTCGATAACAATTTGATTGACTAAGTAAAATGCATATTTTATAAGTAGTAGCATAACAGAGAATGGGACAGAGAGAAGATAGAGAATGAGATAGAGGGACATATAGACATACAAAAAGACAGTGTGGGAAAGATAAAGAGAACAAGAGAGAGCGAGAGAGATACATACAATTGAGAAAGAGAGAGCGAGTCATAAACAGAAAGGGATAAACAGATAAAGAAAGAAAAAGAGGGTGAGAGGGGTGGACATCAGGAATATATAGGACATATAAAATAGAGAGAGGTTGAGGTAGACAGAGAGAGGGAGAGACAAGGGGAAGAGGCATTCATTGGGACAACAATGGAGAGAAAGAAAGATAGAGAGAGAGATAGAGACAGGTAGGGATATGACGTTGACGTTGATACAGAGATACAGACAGAGATACAGAGAAACGAAGAGAGACAGAGACAGACGCAGAGAGACGACGAAGAGAGACAGATACAGAGATATCGATGGAGAAAAAGAGAGAAATATAGTAGGAGAAAGATGTCGGTGAAGACACAAAGAGAAAGAGGGCGAAATATGAAGAGAGATTGAGAGAGACAGAAGTTGGTGCAACCATTCAGAGAGAGAGACAGAGAGAGAGCGAAAGAGCTAGCTATAGTGCGTGAGAGAGAAAGAGATTGTGAATGAGCGAGAGAATGAAAGAAATAGAGAGTGTGCATGAGAGAGAGAAAGAAGGGAAAGGAAGAATGAGAGAGATCAAGAAGAGTAAGAGAGATATGGAATAAACACTGTTTCTCGATCACTCCAATTTACATCCCAATCAAGGACCAGTCCCAGCTGTTTCCAGCTACCATAGGGAGCTGACATTCTATGATTGTCAATCTCTAAACTGATACTACCATCATATTACCTGGACCTTTCATATGGTTTCTGTTTTCAACTTTCATATCAGTTTACATATGGTGTTGAAATACACACATACACGTACATTAATTAGTGTATAGAAGCTGTATTAACAGTTCGTTACAATCATACGTGACAGTGCTTTTGTTGAGATACGTTCTTTGGCTTGATACATCTGATACACGTTCTTGTTCAAAACAATAATACATGTGCAGATTATATGTACACAGATGACGTTTTAACACGTTTCCGTGTCACCAAAACACATTATAGTCGGACCCATGAGCAGCGAGAGAGGTACATATCTATGACCAATATGGGAAGCACGGGAGCCAATATTGCAGCACCGTTCAGCTCCATGCTCTCTCCTCCAATTTCCAGGGGTATCATGCATTAGGGTTGACATCAGACATGTCATGAAGTCCTGAACAACGTGTTACCAGCAACCAAGAGGACTGCAACCGCTACATGAGATATCACAATCAGAATCTAACGTCAAGGACGGCAACAGCGTTGAGTAGACCCATGTCGTCAGTGCTGTGAAGATTGAGAGCTTGGAGAATCATACACAATGTAGATCTCCGGGATGACCTTGACCCTTCAGCGTTGCTAGAAATGGTGACGTTTTGAAAAACAAGTCCTGCCTTTGCTATTGCAAAATTGGCAATGAGTGTTGTTTTGTGAGTGTAGATTATGTTTGTTGCACAGATGACGGGGAACGACATGGTATTTAGTGTCAGTAGCACATTCAGGTTGCTTAAAGAGAGGGATGGCAACGTAACTAGAGAAACGTCATATGACGTTTGAACAGGTCGATTAAGCGTGTTCAAACATGCGTTGATGTTGCAGGAGGTCTCAAGCGATATTGAAATAAAATTATCACTTATATGAAGTTTTGATAATTTTACCATTGGCGTTCTTTACCCGTTGACTAAACCGGCAATTTCTTACCGCTGGCGCGTTTTACGTTGGATTGTTCTCAAACACTTTAATTCATTCTCTAGTAATACTTAGGTATGATTGGCACAGTGACAATATAAATCAAGTTGAGTATCCGCATTTTTAAACTGAAATGACATATATATACTTCTTTTGACAGTGAGATTTCTTTTGAACAAAGCAACACAAAAACAGTAATCTAGAGAAAACAAGGAAATCCCACAAGCCTTGATATGAAACCACGTTAAGATTATGAATATTATTGATTACTTTGCAATAAAACATCCACCCCTATAGTTCTGTATACCAAGTGATATATACACTAGTTCTCCTGCTATTGACAAGCCCGGACATTGCATAGACTGTGAGGAAGTCATGTCATTGACACTAAGGAAACGAAATATATTTCTTGAACAATCACAGTGGTATATCTTATTGTTTGCCACGGTGGCTGGATTTATTCATATATCTTTTTAATAAGTGAAATTAAACCGTGACCTAATCCTTACATTTCCTAAGGTACAGAATTAAGGTAAATTAATGTGACGGATTATGTTGCCTTAGTGTAGAATGAATAATGCTCGATGATATTTATAGAAATACTCCAGTAATACACCGGGTTTGAGAAAATGCAGAAATGTCCTAATCGTAGCTACGAAGACCATAGATAATGCCTCCTGAGCAATCTCATTGAAACCAGATTAAATCACTCGTACCTTCCTGTGTTTCTGAACTGAGTACTGTAAAATAGGTGGTCGATATTATGTAGCATTTAATGGTCGATATTGATATTGTTGCAGCTATCCTATTTTTATTTAATCGATGTTATTCATTCGTAACCACAATTGTAGTAGAGCACAAGTAGGAACGAAACCATTTAATATCTCTTGCGTGGTATTGATTAATTTAATTATAACTTATATCGTCATCTGTGACGCCATAAAACAATTTGAAAACTTGATATTCCCCATATGTTCGAGGTAATAATCATAATTATTTTTTTAAATTAATTTTATTTTTTTTGTAAACAAATTGAATATCATGAAATTAATGAAGATTTTTATGATTAAATTTAAAAGCCTTTAATTCAAGAAATAATTCTATTATTTTTAGTAAAATTATCCAAATACGTGTTTCGTTCTCAATACCGTATATGAAAATCTATCATCATTAACAGCACTTCCAACGTAGATTTATATCATTTTATATCAATATCAACGTCTAAACAAATCAATCAGCAGCTAATGACCAGTGGTCGCCGAGTGATAAAACCACAAGAGCCAGACCCCCTCCCCCATCCTCCCTCCCCCCCACTCTCGACGCCATCTGTGCCACTGTCACAACCCCTCTTGCCGCTACTTCACAAACTGCGTTTCATTTGTTCATAATTCGAGGCAAATGGCTTCACGGACTCCCGCCACTTGCCCGACCTCTCTGCTATGCACGATAGCCAAGTGTATCGGTTAGTGCCATGCTAAATTGTTCCCCATTTGATGATAAGAGACGAAATTGGCCCCCACTCGGGGAATTCGTAACCCCGAGGCTACTAAACCCGGCCGCACGCGCTCTGCTCGTGCCGGGAAGGGGTCTCAAGACTTTATTAAATGCTTTCAGGTTCAAATGATTTCAAACCGTGTTGATTTTTTCGAGTAAATTTGATTTTCAGAGGGAAATTGTGTTTTCATTGCAATGAAAAAATAATAGTTGACTCAGATAGAGAAAGTAAATTAAGCATAGGCGTATTGTTTACCATGGGGTCTCAGTTATACATTTATTTTCCGTTCATCTCAGTTAATCCATTTTGGATTGGATCTTTCATATACCGATGTGCATTTATCTGTAATGGTGTATTGTTGGTAAAATACCAAAATTGTACTAGAAACAGTGGAATCGTTCTTTTGGTGGAAGAATTCCAGGTTAAGTTAACCGTTAAATCAGATTTCACATTATCGCAAAAACGTTTTACCTTACCCTGTCAATGGAATCTATATCGATGTCCTTTAATTGCAAAATAGGCTAAGACAAGGTAAGATCGTGCAAGCAAATACAACACCCCTCGGCCGGTAGTTCACTGGAAACGTACAATTAAAAACCCTAACTTCTTTAAGTGAACATGGGTCCAAAACACTTCAAGTGGAAGGACATAAAAAATGGAGCACTCAATTTAATCAAGTTAAACGCACATAGATTACCGGTGTTTCCTGAATCTGTCTCCCGTAAGAATTTAACATGTCATACTAACACGTACAAATAACCCGCTGTGCTAGTTTCGACAACTCTCCAATCAGCCCTGACAATTTTGCACCGACATAATCGTTCAATTAGTCTTTTGTAGGTCTCCGCTTTCCCGAATGCCTGACAAAAGTACACGTTCTGGGCTGTTATTTTGTCAATGGTGGCAATATTTCACGGCAAACTTACGTAGAAGGCTGGAGATTGGGACGAGCTCGACTCACGGGTTGACACGCAGGGCTCGACTTCCCTTCAATTAGACTGGGGAGATCGAGACAAGTCACTTCGGACTTGCTGGATTCGAACAGCGCCAAGAACGGACATTAACTTCAATTATCCTTCACACCCGGCGCTAAAGCTACTGTGAGGGACTAAATATTATTCCCTGGAATTTATGGTTGCAAAACGGATTTGGTGATTTTATTAATTTCTCTTGTGATGATTCGGAGCTAAATTGTTTGAATGAAGCGACGCACGTGTGTGAAATTATAGCCAGGGCGAGCACAGTGACAGATGAAAATACGTGGCCAAATTACACATGACAGGCGGTTTGCGTTCTCTTGTCCGCGAACCCAATGAGGTCAAAAGAGGAAGCAAAAATCGAAAAATCCGCAAAGAAGCTCTCGAAATAATTGCGGCCACACAAGGCAAGAAGAAACCGAGATTTTATAAACATAACCCTCAACGATTTGCCAGGATGTGATCGGAGATAATAGCTGTGTGGATTTCAAAACCCAAGCGTTTTGAGTGATCAGAGGGATTTGGATACAAAAAGATTTCACGGGTGTTTGAGTTAGTGTTTTTGACGCACTAATTACAGCCCCAATAGTTTGACGGTCTCGCTTTAAACTGGTCC
The DNA here is from genome assembly GCA_916613615.1 of Steromphala cineraria. NCBI lineage: Eukaryota > Metazoa > Mollusca > Gastropoda > Trochida > Trochidae > Steromphala > Steromphala cineraria. The sequence goes on along the minus strand of OU744725.1, from coordinate 61,027,863 downwards.
ATCTGGATTGCACGTGCATCCCGTGATTTCCCTGCAAAATTGCGCCATTACAATAGTTCATTTGGCGTATTGATAGTACCAGAAGATGGTTAACTTTGTAAGGAATCCTTGCCTCGAGCTTGAAATAACGTTTAGCGCGTATTATCGACATGAGCTATTCATTTACCAAGGAAATCGTGTTTGGGGAAATATGGCCTTGGACTAAAGTGACGTTTATCACTCCATTGAGACGGGATATGGTCTAAACTGTGTTAACCAGATAGAAACGTATAAACTCTGAACCAAAACCCTTGTAAACCGCCATCATACCGTAAACAAACTGATGTAACGAGTCGTACAATTTTGCTCTTTGATGTCTATCAGAATGGGTCTACATCCAGAGAGGAATTTCGTTTAGTCCCTTATTAATGCCCCTTTCTCTCATTTAGGAAAATCTACCATTTAAAACTAGTTCTTGTTGAATTTCATTTTATTTCATGTCAACTAATTTCTTCTTTGATATCGTGACCATTCCTGCGAACGATAAACGATGAAGAGAAATTATTGTGTCAAACATACATTTTATGAACCATGATACTTTCTTAAGTAAAGTATGATAGAGAAACAAAACGGACGTGTGGAACGTTTTGAAATCGGGTGTGGCAATAAATTGTGTCATGATGCCTTTTGATGCTGTAGTATTCTATTCCATGAATACGAATGACGAAGATTGACTGACAGCAATGATTATTTATGAGAAAGCATTATATTGCAATGTTGTATCCAAACTACTGGCGGACACTTTTGTGTGAACACCTTTTAATCATTTGAGATATGGAAATGGATTCGCATACTTGACCGAATGTTATACGTTTTTAAGGAATCCTTTTGTTGTTTAAACATAGGCTGCTTTGCAATTGGTAAAAATGATTTTATTTTTTATTCTTGAGATAGCCTTTTGCACCAAACAACTATCATACTCCTCTACTGATACACAGGAAAACGCATTCTTCGTCTTTTAAAGGGACACTAGCACGTTTTTGTAAATTTTATAATTTCAATTTCTCACTGGTAAGTGTACGTTAACGCTAAATGTATTATGTTGATAGTGTCAAAAATCTCATTACATAGACCAATCACCCATAGTCAGAGAACAAATTATTAAGATTCGCATAAAGTCCATTGGCAGCCATTTTGGTGTGGACACCTTTAATTCATTTTGGGGACAGAGAAACAAATCCCATGGCTAAACTAAACATTATATATTTGATGTATTACTGCTTCATTTAGTTTGAATACATATCCTTTCAATTGAAACCATGTATTTTGATTTACCTGACGTCACCTTATATTGGCCCTAAAATGTACTACTGCGCCTTTTAAGGGGCAGTAGCACGTTTTTTGATAATTTTACATTTTAAATATTTCACTTATAATTGTAAGTAAATGCTAAATGTATCATATTGACGGTGTCAACAATCTCATTACACAAGCCAATCACCCATAGTCAGAGGACAAAGTATGAGGCTTCACATAAAATCCATTGGCGGCCATTTTTGTGTGAACACCTTTAATTCATTTTTGTAAGAAAAGTGAATCGCATGGCTGAACTTTACGTTATATATTTGAATTATTACTGCTTCATTTAGTTTGAATACATTGTCTTTCAATTGGAACCATTTATTTTCATTTTCCTGACATCACCTTATATTCCCCCAAAAAACGTGCTACTGCCCCTTTAAACAGGTACATGCTGTATGTTCTTCAACGGAGGTTAATCAAGTCATTTTTCCTAGGAACACTGCATCTTAAATGGAACAGTTTCTGTGCCTAAAATAAAGCATTCTGATTTAAAAGATTCAAAGCAAATTATGCCAACTACGCCATTGTTTCAAGTTGAGTACTTAGACTGTTTACGTTCGGTAGGTAAGCATTTCTTCACTCGTGATATGCGCATTTAATTATTAGAAAACAGACCTCAGAAGCGATGTTCATTTGACATCTTTCTACGACTTCTATCGTAGCGTTTAGAAATTTGTCAACTGATGATTGTTCAATAATTTTTAAGCTTTCACAATATGTAACCTATGCCATGTCTCTAAGAGATGAACTGTTAAAAACAAATATGAACCTGAATACTTTATAATTTAATGTTGGAATTGTACAACATGTAACCCCAATGTATATGGGCCTGAGGCCTCACATACAATAAACATCCTTTGACTTGACTTCACTTGATGGGAAAGGTAAAGAATTGTCGAAATTGACCCACTTGTAACAGAATTTACTTGATAAGTGGAAGGGGACTTCGGGTGCACAAGAACTATTCAGACATTGCATTACTTTATGCGATATTCGTGATATGATAAGCGAATGTATTGATATGATATGATACTTTATGTTCATAGTTAAACCGGGATGAACTTAACTTGAGTAACAGTCTGCGGTGTCAATGGTTAGATTTTCTCTCTTAAAAATACAATAATCTTCAATTTTATATTTAGCGTCTTAAAATAGAGGAAGTTATTGACCGCACAAACATATTGACTCAATGGCCTTCCCTGTGATTGATGAAGGTGTTGCTCCCTACAAAAACCTCCTTGAGAAGTTATTTGAGGAGAATATGTTATCCGCTATCATTTAACGCTAAAACATCATTTATTGGCACTTGCGGACAGGACTTATGTTTGTTTTTCTTACGTCAACGTATGAAGTCTGTAAACACAGACATTCCGTGACATAAGTCTATATAAATTACAATTGAATGACATAGATGTAATATTATGTGTTTATAAGAACTCATAAATCATTTAGAAGATATAATTTCCGAATATATTTAGAAGGAATTTTCTCAGAAGAAATAGAAAAGTCGACCATGTATTGTAGGCTTGATTGCGTTACGTTTAAATTTATTTTTTTGAGAAATATATGCTATTTAGAAATAGGACTAGGACTACGCAACTACTTATATCGATTATTTTCCGTTTTGTAATTTCCATTTCTGTTTATCATATGATGTTGGCCTTGTAATGATTGTGACACCTAATAATCGATTGATTACGAAGATTATCGATCAGCGCAAGATCCTTTATCATACTGTCTTAAGATAAAGTTGGTCAAGAGTTGGAGTTCTGCAGTCAATAACTTAAATATTTTTATCAAATATTTTTTAACTTTGATACTACCATAAATGCCGCTATTTATTTTATGAATTGTGAAATTCTTATTTTCATCCTCTAATGGTGAATATGATAAATAACTCTTTTTCAATGAAATCTAGAACTGTTAAAGATTTATTTTCACAGAAGCCGAAAGCACACGTCCAAGTTATATGAATTTAAGTTGTGTAAGCTACCAAGCACTTTAAAGGGGCAGTAGCACGTTTTTTGACAATTTTATATTTTCATTTTTCAACTGATAATTGTATGTTAATGCTAAATGTATTACTTTGATAGTGACAAAAATCTCATTACACAAACCAATCAGCCATAGTCAGAGAACACATTTTAAGGATTCACATAAAATCCATTGGCAGCCATTTTTGTGTGAACACCTTTAATTCATTTTGTGTAAGAAAAGGAATCACATAGCCTAACCTTACATACATACTTGATTTATTATTGCTTCGTTTAGTTTAAATACATTGTCTTTAGATTGGAAACATTTATTTTTATTTTCATGACATCACCTTATATTCCCCCTAAAAACGTGCTACTGCAACCTTTAAACTTCTGACTGTGGTTTAAAGGGGCAGTAGCACGTTTTTAGAGGGAATATAAGGTGATGTCAGGAAAGGAAAGTAAATGGTACCAATTGAAAGACAATGTATTTAAACTATATGGAGCAGTAATAATTAAAATATATAACATAAAGTTAAGCCATGCGAGTCCTTTTTCATACACAAAATGAATTAAAGGTGTTCACAAAAAATGGCCGCCAATGGATTATATGTGAATCTTCATACTTTGTCCTCTGACTATGGATGATTGGCTTGTATAATGAGATTTTTGACACTGTCAAAATAATACATTTAACATTAACTAACCGTTATCAGTGAAAACTTTTTGTAATATAAAATTATCAAAAAACGTGCTACTGCCCCTTTAAGTTGCTTGAGACAAGTTTTCGAAACTTACGTTCGACTGATGACACGCGTCAGAGTTCGGCATCGACCATAATCTTGACATTATACCCTCCTATTGTCAATATACAACTTATGTAAGCTTAAAAGTGGCAGTAGCACGTTTTGCATTTTAGATTTTTCGTTGTATTTATGTATTATTTTGGTAGTGTCAAAAATCTAATTACACAAACCAATCATCCATATCGAGAGAACAATTTATAAAGATTCACCATTGGTGGCCATTTTTGTGTGAACACCTTTAATGCATTTCTTGTTAGAAAAAGGAATCGCATGTCTAAACTATAGATTATACATTTGATTTGTTAGTGCTTCATTTAGTTTAAATACATTGTTTCTCAATTTATTTACCATTTACCATTTATTTTCATTTTCCTGAAATCACATTATATTCCCCCTAAAAACGTGCTACTGTCCCATTTAGATAAGACTTTTCGTCAACAGTCATTCAAACGATAAGTTGGACATACGTGATTCCCACAACACGCTGAGTATTATAACTAGGACACAAATCAAGAGGCATTGGTAGATTTTCATAACAAATTTAGTTTTATGTATCTTTATTTAAGGACGGTCTATCTGGTGACTACAAAAGAAAAGAAATATACTATACTAATCCTTATAATTATGCACTTGTGGTTACGTTAACTGGTTATAAAACAAAGGCGTTGCAGTTTTCTATCAAAACTTCAGAAATGACCAATTTACCGACTTGAATTATTTAAATATAACATTCTCACGCAAAGACGTACCTGTTACATGAAGTAAGAGATATGTTAATGACAACGGGAGTGAAAACTTCATCTTTTTGTTTTTTAATGTGAATATCGGACGCCGTTCCTTTCCGCAAACGGGAGCCATGTCAAAAAAGATGCATGACCGACCGTATTTTATGAATCATAAACGACACTGTGGGACCTATTTGACACATTTCGACCCAGGAGTAATTGTGTCAGTCGACGAATTTAGGAAACGTCGACAGAAAACCGTTTAAAAGCTTGAAGCAAATCTCTGATTAATTGTTAGAAAGGTATCACGTTATTTGCATATCACGAAATACCCCAACGGTCATAATTTGTCAGATGCTCAAAAAGCGCAAAGTCGCACAAGGACGGAAAGTATGGCTGGATATGATATTCCTTGGAGGGTTGACCCAATGATTTATGAATTGTTGAGGCATGCCACCTCGTCGTTCTGAAATCAGTTTCAGCGACCCCTCATCCATCTTACGCTCTTATCTACAATACAGCTAGTTGTGTGGAAAATATTCTCTTGAATACCAGTCATGCGCAGTCTGGGGCGGGTCGACTTGATGCTTTCAAGACGTAGTTCATTAAATAATTGAATAGGCTTCCGTGGTTCCCTTACTTTGGTTACATCATATCGATAGCGATTGAAGCGCCTGTAGAAGACCTCAAGCTTCAAATCTTGTTTTATGGTTATGGTATTGAAATTGTAATGGAACTTGTACTTCAATCGTTTTCTCACAAGTTTCAGGGAAATATAATCTTTAAAAAATAAATCATTTGTGTTAATGGTATTGAAATTGTATTTTAAAACGTTTACTTCAGTATTTATAATAATTTTCAGGTAAGTATATAACATGAGAATTGGATCTAAAAACATTCAATCTTTTATGTTAATGGTATTAAGGTTGTATAGTGAAACATGCACCTCATGATCAATTATTGAATTTCATTAGATAATTAGATTTATTAGATGATAGTGATCAATATGGAAGAAAAGCAAAACAATTTTGGAAGAATAGAATACATTTGACAATGTACGAACACACTCGTTAATGTAGGTTTATTGACCATATATTCATCCGACACGATAGATTTGAGTTCATATATGCCATATAGAGGCTTATTAAAGTTCTTAAGAGAAATTGTCATCTTTCAGGATGAAAATTCTTCGGAAACGATTTAACCCTAAAATTGAAATTGTAAGTGCACACGATCGCATCTGGTATGATGTTTTTTAGAAACGAGAACAACAAGCATTCACACAAATTATACCTACGTAATACCCTACCATACTTTAATGACCAGTACGATCCAATTCTTCAAATAAAATGAAACATGAATTATAAAAATATATTTCCATCTAAAAAAAATTCAATCGAAATTGAATACGAAGCTCTGTAGCCAATCCCTCTCACATTAACTGCCAAACAATATCTGATAAAAATTTGAAATAAATCATCATCAGTATGGAGTTGGACCGATGGCCTCATCTTTCTAATAAGTCGTACATCAGACGGCCAAGACGACGCTTCTAATTAGTTTGGCGGGTTCCCTTATGGACTGCTAAATTAGGGAGCGATAAAGGCAAGCGATTTAGTCAGTCCCCTTGGAGGTATTTGCGAGCGGTGCACCGTGAACGCAAATGAACGTAATATTTCATCTGCAATAAGCCTTGCGCTTCGTGCCGTGAACTTCAGCTCGCTTTGGGCAGCGAAAATTGACAAAAATATCGGTCGGGCGATACAAGGTCTCCTCAGCTGTGCCGTGTCGCTAGAAATGATTTGCAAGATTTGTCATTTTCAAGTGTAACGATTTGTCGAAATGGATGACATATTATAGCAATTATGATCTATAACAGGCGTTCATGGGTGAGATATAGTTGGTGATTGATTGACATATGGTGTGTGTTTATTACATATATTACCGTAATACAATGTGTGGACTTTTGGATAATCACGTTCTTGTCTTTGGTAGCAATTTTCTTGTACAGGTAAAGACGCAAGGCGATCATTATCGATTCAGATTCTGTAATTCTTTTAGTTGGATAGCATTCCATTTTTGTGCAAGAAATAATGAGTTTTAGTTTGTTTTGTTTTTTGTTTTTTCATAAATGATATTCTCGTTAGCAATTAATTACCATTTTTATTTCATTAGAAATGCAATGAAATATTATAAAATGTACCTATATGTGAACTATTGCGGATTTAAGGTATTAAAAAGTTTGTTTGTCTTGTTTTGATATTTCTAAACAGTGTGTGGTTAAATAGTTTTTAGAAGGTAAATTAGAAGATAGGTAAATATGGAGGTTTAAGGATGAATGATTAAAATTTTATATATACATGTATAAATAATGTAACAAAGACGAATCAAGCCAGTCCTGTTTCATTTATAGATTTTGAATATCATGACAGAATATTACAGATGTTGGTACATGCTTAATTAGATATAAAACATTACGTAAAACGTATTTAATTATCCTAAACGTCAACCAATCATCAATCAATATCATTTCAGCAAAGACATTCTTGAAATGTTTGTCACTCGATGATGTTTTTCGTTTTACTTTTTCAAGCCAGTCCTGCTTCCTTAATAGTTTTTGTATCTCGTGGCAGAAGGTTACAGAGGTTGGTACACGCATAATTAAAAAAAAACATTACGTAAATCGTATTTAGTTATCTGAAACGTCAACCAATCAACAATAAATTTCACTTCAGCAATGACAATATGTTTACTCTTTTTAAATTTTTGTCACTCGTTTTATTTTGGTCAAAAGAAAAACCAATATTATCAATATCCCGCCACGTTCCCTTCGATTTGTATTTCCTTTGTCAATTTTGAAAATGTACACATTGAACATGTAAAGGATCAAATAGAATAATACAAATAAACTTATATTCACAATGTCTATGGGAAGACGTTTAAAAAAAATAAGTTATAAAATATAAAAAAGATTGATTTTCAACAAAGATTTCATATAATGTACATGTTTAGATAACAAGTCAATCTCATTCCGTTATGTTTCATTGTACTTTTTTATATAGCATAATTCGTGTTTTAGATATACGATGACAATTCGATTATTTATTGTTTGTATCGTGTAAGTGGACACTTTGGATGGCATCTTATACATGGTGTATATATCAGAGATCGGAGGTAACCAGTCAAACATCTGGATACAAATGGGATTGATTTCACGATGTACATTGCACAGGGATATCATGAAAAAAATCGATGTTCATTGCTGTAAATTTCAACAACTGTACGTTGACATTGAGCAACTGTAATGGAGTAGATTCAATGAAACAGTCGATGTTTATCAATGAAACGTTAATCAGGAAATCGATAATGTAATGTGGTATGCTAAGTATATTACATTTTAAATTTTGATGAAAATAATCCATGTTCATTGCTCTAAATTTGACTTTGTTTGCTCTATGATGAAGTCATACAACAGTTATAATATACACATTTTGATGACATGATGTTATTGTTTTAACATTAATAAAAATACGTTGAAGTTTAGTAACAGTAATTGACAATGTTTAAAGTTTAACGATTTAATTTCATAAAGTAATTGGTGATCATTTCTTCAGCCTAACATTTATCAAATATACGTTGACGTTGAGACAGTAATTTACTATACAAAGTTTATTTTAATGATTTTAATGGAATAATTGATGCTTATTGCTTAACATTAAAAAGTATTTACTTTCCTTGATTGAAAGATTAATTGCAAAGTGAACATTTATTTAATCTTTTATAAATGGTGTAAAATGGATAATTATGTTTTCTTTTTAAGTATTTATCACTGAAAACGCCAAAGAGGATATTGACGTATATGAAAGACGTTACTTTCATATTGTGTTATATATCTTTATAATTATATAAAAGATTTAAAGATATTTAAAATGAAAGAACCCATTTTAATTGCTGTTGCTTTGCTGAAAAATACGATAAAGATATATTCATCTGATATTGATTAGAAAAAGTATGTTGCATTAGATTTTGATATATATTATATTTCAGAAGTTTTTATATTATATTATTTATACATTTTCATGTAAACAAAGATGTTTGTCCGGTATACATTTCTGTAGCTCTCATGATGTGCATTGTGTTACCAGTTGGTAACATTGGACTGTTGCCTGATAGATACCTTAGATTGTGTATCAGATTCTTACCTGAGCAGCAGATTGGTTACCTGGTGTTGATAACAGGTACAGACGCTGCAGGTGTGAAGTTATTAGCATAATTGCAGGTGAAACCGATACCATATGAAACTAGAAACGAGATTGTTGATGTAATATCATATTTTGACATTTTCTCGATTTCGTTGATATAGAAAATGTATGATTTTCCTCATTCTTCACTATATTCAATTCAACATATTAACATTTTCAAAGTTTTTTAGAACACTTTTTTAAATATTATGTGTTATTCTATGGTATTGATAAGATCATTTCAACATGGCTGAAATAATGTTTCAAAAAACGGTCACTAACTTTGAAAACAGAAAAATGTTATATATTTTGGTTATTAACTTTAAATCGATTAGAATGAGATTCGTGAACTTCATAAGAACAAATATTAGTTAACAAATTAGTTCAATTGATTGCACTATATTGATAAGAACTAAGAAATGTTGAAGTAATTCATGATATAAAATCATACTTTAAATGGTATTTCGCATTGACTGACATGTCATAGGGTGAGCTTTCAGCAAAGTACCCTGTAGAAATACACGACAAAGGAACTTTAATAGACAAAGGAGTTTACCGTTATGGGAATCCATTCATAAATATTATAGTTTAAAACGAATACCAACGTTCCTTGACTAAGGTCTTAAATTTCAAAGAAGATTTCTTTAAAATGTTTCACTCAACCGAAACGACTCATATTCCCAAGTCGTCATCATCCCGTAAATATATTAGTTATTCAAAAATGACAATAATTAGTACCGAGATATTCTTCTTGAAATACAATCTAATCTTTCACAAACCGCATTGTGGGTTCGTCCAGTCTAAAACTGGTGACGGGTTTGGTTGTAAATTGCCGTCAATCAAAACAAACGGCGCTATTGATTAGTGTAATGTGAAGATTCCGTGTCCGGAATTAGTCGGACTGTTCTTGTTGTCAGTGCTTGTCTAAACTAGGTCGAGCCGTTCTACCTTTAATACACTTTTTGTACAAAATCGAATGTTTTTGATATTTGGTTTCCTTTAACTCCTCATCTAAAGTGCAATCATTATATAAGAGAGGACATGAATTATTAACGATACATGACTTGTTAGATGAATCAAGAGAGAAACACAAAATCACGAGTATAATGCAATAGTTTAGTAATGGACACTTCAAAAAGGTAAACGTATTTTAATATCAAAATTTCATATATTAGACACTCAAAAATAAATTCAACTCCATCTTCGATTAAAAAATACCTTGTTTATTACAAACAAATATGAATATGGATAACTGTATTTTGTTAGACTCCCTGATGATACCATTGAAACATGTTGGAATTTTGATTGGCTTCGTGTCATTGTTTATCTTTTGATTATGTAAAACTGTATACTAGTAAACTTTCCAATTTTTATCTATATATGGATATATGTGGATATTTGAATAACGACTTTATTATGTGTGAAATTACAACACGAACGAATAAAGTTGAGATAGGTTTTATAGAAGTAATTGTGTTTTGTATCATTAAGTAATTGAATTAACTATTGAAAATTGATATGATAATAATAATAATAATAATAATATACAAAATTTGTATAGCGCCCTATATGGCTTAACAAAAAGCCACTCTATGATACAGTATTTCTTTCAATGTGGCTACCGGTGTTTAACATGATGCAAAAGTATGTTAAGGGTTCTGTAGAAATGATGCACAAAAACCTATTTCAATATACTGCATGACACGTTTTTTATTGTTACACATTAAGTCGAGTGCTGATGATATTGCAGAATTTATTCATTGACCTTTTTAATACACTGGTTGTCACAATTGTTTAAGAATAATTTCGGGTGCTGGAAAACATTTTTTTTCAAATTGTGATATCCAAGGTATATATATTTTCACTTAAATTTCTACAGAAAGAGGGTTAATGCATTTAATCATCACATAAGCTGCTAAACAATGGCGTATTAAAAGTTAAGTGAGATACATAACTAATCATAAAAATACTACCATATGTATAAAGCTTTTGTGATGAAATTATTCGATTGTATGAAATGTATTGTTAAACAAACGTCAACAGAATCAAGGTTATGTTTTACATATAGATATATTTCCTCTGACGCCGTTTTCAGTTTAATTCATATTAGAAAAAACAATAATATTGTATCACGTCTTTTATGATGAACATTTATCAATTCTAAACAATGCTAGTTGATGTTTAGAGTGCACGTTTTATCAATAACGTTTTTCTATTTAAGTACATTTAATACCTCGCCTCAGTTACAAAACCGTACGTTTCGAACTCAAGGCTTCTATTTTTGTCTGAAACAATTTACATTCCATGCCTTCCGTATAGATTTTTATTTTTCAAACGTTATATGTAAGACTGGATAGGACCCAGGATTTACTGGTTATGATGAAATTGACAAATGAATGGGGGGAGAGTTTCCCTCCTCAAATCCACCCCTGATAGTCAGTTTTCATGAAAATCACTTAAAGGGACAGACCTATCGGGGTATTTTTTGTGGAAACGAAGTTAGCTTATATGCTCTTGTTTATCAAGTTGTCAAACCATTTCCAAAATACACACCCCGATAGGTCTGCCTTTCCCTATAATAGTTCATTACAGCTGCCGAATCTATGTTAGTTTCTTTAGATACTACGTAATATATTTCACTTTATTTTATCTTATTTATTTCTTATATTTATAAGTGTAAATGTGGTCTTAAAGAATAAATTTAAACACAAACACGTTAATTATATATATGTTTACTTCATTGAAAATACGTTTCATGCCTCGCAGTTCTACTAATACTACGGTAAATGTTATTTCTACTCAATTACATGACTAAACCTAGTGTTAACACTTATCTGTATGATGAATTCTTTAATTAAAACATCTTTGTCAGAAAGTCAAAAGATTTTTTTTTCATATAAAAGATCCGGAATCTATAATGTCTACAAAACCTAAAACAATTCATCTTAATTTTACAAAGTAAGCAGAAATCGATTTGATTAAATATTTCTCCATTACGAAATAAAAGATATTGAGGTCAATTCATTATTCTAACTGAAATACTAATTTCAATTTCAAAATATTTAAAGATGGGATAATTCATTCCTTTATCAACAGAAGACAAAAATAAACTGAATCAAATATTTGTTTTCGCCAATTCCTTTTGGCGGATTGTGTAGCGGGCTAGTTATCTCGTAGTGTTATTATCTGTGACAGTTTATGAATATATTTTCCGAGTCGGTGCTGAGCGGAATTGTTAGGATATCATGTCTTACGCCAATGAATAGTTGATAAATCGACATTCATTTGCTAATTATATGGGTTTGCACATTCGCACTCGGGTTAGGGATTTCGGTGGTGAGAGTGAAATATGAAGGTTTATGAATATTTCATAGTTTCTCACCCAATTCCTCGACACTGCGCTAATATCTCATCACCCCAGTGTGAAGCTATTCAAATATCTAAAGTCATGATATTTGATTTAAGCACACTGTCTTTTTCTAATATACTTTGTTATTAATCATATTGATATCGAAAAGATTCTGGATTTGGGGAGCCTGTATACTATTTTAGACATTGAATTGTTTTATCTTTTTTATCTTTCCAACATTATCACAATACTAGGAGATTAAGATACGAATATGAAATAATTCACTTCAGAAATATGAACCTGAAATATCGTTTTTGATGGGGTATTTGATAATTTTAATTAGTTTAAATGATAATAAGAAGAAAACTTAAAAACTCTAGCCCGAATACTATTTTAGAGATAGAAGCATTTTATCTTTGTGAAATCTCCAGCATTATCCTAATACACAAATATGAAGAAAAATATTTGAAATAATTCTCCTCAAAAATCTTTGAAGTCCATCTGTGAAGTACCTATTTGATAGTTTTTTGGATAGTTTTCATTAGTTTAATTAAAAATTACTTTTAAACATCAATGTTTTAAGACTCAATTTCTAGCTCAGAGCACCAAAGTACCTCTTCTGTTCAATTCAGTTGACATGATGTATGTACCACGAAGGAATTGTTTAAGTTTGAAGACGAGATAGCGAGTGTAAATTATCAATAAGAAATTCCTCAGTAAAAGGCGAGGATCTTTAACAAGTACACCAATTCTCACGGCTAATTAACATGACAAAACGTTCCAAAGATGAAAAACCTGCAAAACATATCCCAAAGGAAAAGGTTTTTCTTTCAGTGTGGTTAAGCCCAACTTTATCAATTATTGAGGACTGAAGACTGCAAGTGCGAAACCCGTACTTAAACCCCTATAGACTCATCTGTACTTGTCTAACTCAAGAGCGACAATCAGTGAGCGCTTATCTCCCCTGATGGGATCTCATACAGTTGGGACCACGAAAGCTCTCGGTTTGTTTGGTTCGGCGTCAATTATATATCCATTACCAACACACAAAACAAATACAAGCAGACAAAACAAATCGCTAAGAGAATTGTCCGGCTACGTATAGAATTCCCAGACAGTACTGTGTATTGTGGTTGATTCAGGCCCTCTGTCGGGTTCCATGTAGTCCGGGGGTGGTCCTGAGTTACTCCGTATTCTCATATCATATATAATAATGATATAACGCCAGAGGGCTCTTAGAGAAGGGGTCCAAGCATACCGCCCTGGCCTGTCACACACTACAATAGTCAAGCGCCAACTCCTAATTGATATTGCTTCTCACTCTTTGCTTTGATGACTTGAATACATATTTTCATATTTGTTACTGGTAATGATGAAATTGACAAATGATAACGTGTTCATTTTTAAGCCTATCAATACGCTTATACAATTGATAGTCAGACATTTAAAAACATGACGAAATATCAGAGAAAAATTCGCATTTAGTTCGACATTATTACAGATATGTTAATGTTATAAAGCTTCACAAATCATATACTTCTTTTCTTTCATTTGGCAGAGCGGACAGAGCTAAAATTACAGCACAAAGACTACATAATCCTTTTTAAGATGATTAAAGAGGCTTTATTTGAGATGTGTCAAATCTAAATTTTTAGTCTCGTCTCATGTCAATGTGACTGAATACGTTGAATCATTGTATCAAATTCATTAAATATCAATATATTGTTCATGTGCTTATTCACTAAACGTAACAGCAGGACTAAACGTATAACATAGGAGCAGTTGTATAGGAAGTAGTAGCAAAACAAGATTTTTAGTAGTAGTAACTGTAGCAAATTAGCAATAGTAGTAGTAGAAGTAGTAGCTGTAGTAGTAGTAGTAGTAGTAGTAGTAGTAGTAGTAGTAGTAGTAGTATCAGTAGTAATAGTAGCAGTAGTAGTAGTAGTAATAGTAGTAGCAGTAGCAGTAGTAGTAGTAGTAGTAGTAGTAGTAGTAGTAGTAGTAGTAGTAGTAGTAGTAGTAGTAGTAGTAGTAGTAGTAGTAGTAGTAGTAGTAGTAGTAGTAGTAGTAGTAGTAGTAGTAGTAGTAGTAGTAGTAGTAGTAGTAGTAAAAAAAATAGTTCAAATAGTTGAACAACACTTATGAATCACGTTTTGCCGGTTTGAGTGATTCAAATATGAATAGATAAGATATGGAAGTCATAATGAAAAATGTTTCAATTACAGATTCCAGAATGGCTGAATGGACATACTACCACACAACCAACATACAACACGCAATGGATGACGCCAATTCAATGAGAGGTAGGTATTTTTTACCTTCATTTCACATTTGATGAAAAACACATACCACTTTACGAATGTACTCTTTGGTCGTCAACCTTACATAATGTATGTAGAATGTTTGTACAACTTAGGAAAGATTAATTGGATAGTTATATAAAGGAACCTTGCTTGTTTTCTCTTCGTTTAACTATAAGCCTTTTCTTGTGGAAAACTGAAATTGCAGATATGTTTCTTTCATTTGCCATTTTAACAAATTATTGGTTCAACTCTGCGTTAGTGCTATACTGAAAACAGCAAATCTTCCTCACAAAGCTTAAACTTTCAGTTACAAGACTTACTAATAAAAGGCTTGCTGCCGACACTTGACTTTTCTGTGCTTGCTCTCTAGCTTACTACAAGGGAAAGCCATAGTCCAATCAGAAAGCCCTTTACAAAAATACATCGGACCGAAAAAACATGGCGGCCTTTCTGTCGAAGTTCGTCAACTGAAAACTTTGTAAAGAGAGAGTAGCGCCTGTAGAGTGCAGATCAATGTATTTAACTTACTTTCACGTTTAATCAATCAGTGCAAGAATTGTAACACCGAAAACAACCGTGAAAATAATTCTTGAGATGATTTAACAAACTTAAATAATCGAGGTCAATCAAAACAGATAATTTGAATTGTAGCAAGGGAGATAACTAGAGGTAGCAAATTATCGCCGAAGAGGGCGATGTTAGCAAACTATAAAGGTCAAGGGTCGACAGCAAGGGTTAGATAAGCCATGTCCGCGACTGGCGCTTTAATCTTTGCGTAGGAAGATGACAATAGCCATGATTGCAATCTACATTATGTTCTACCTCATTACATATGTCTTTAGTAATTTGAGGAACACTTCGTTGTCACTTTTGAATGACATGGCTTCGGGAATGAATCTATTTCACGCTGGGTGTCATCTTTTAGTTTGCAAAGTACGTCATCGGTATCTTTAAGGTTTGATCTAACCGTGATGTATTATAGTTTTTTATATCTTTATATTTTACATTTCTATATTCATTATATATGTTAGTACCTTGGGAAGGTAAGATGGTGCAGAAATTCTGTGATGGAACAAATCTATTTCAAAAATGCATATATATAGTTGTAATAACACAACTTATGTATAAGAGAAAAGGAGAAGAAAACGCTAGAACCTTCAATCCTTTTCCGGTCCTGCGTAACTTTAATAAAATCACCACCCCGCCATCCGCCCCATCCCATCCCCCTCCCCCTTACCCACACACGCAGACCACATACAACTCTCAGTGCTTTCCATATCATTGGCAATGAGTCGCCAAGATGTCAACATTCGATATTCGGCGTGACAACTCAGCAATTTAATACGTGTTGGTGTGCATCTTAGCACGGTGCTTTGTCTGTCTGTCTTACATACGCTTTGAGAACACGGGCCACGTTCGATTGCCTTGTCACCCCTCTTTTGTCCAAGCAGGATTCGCCGTTATTTGCCTGTCATCAAACAGTCTTTTTAAGGCCTTCAGTAATCGGGCGGTCAATCAAAACTGGACTGGCGTATTTCGAGCTAGCCTAGAACAATAGACATTCATTCCCCCTCACGCGCCTCTCGTGGCTTGAGCATGACTACGAATCCATAGCGCTAATTTCCTCGTTCCTGGAGCCTGTCTTATTGACGGCGAATGTGTGCTATCTATATGGAACCCTTCAGCATGCTTCTTGCTCTTGTAAAACCACCTCCGTTTTAAAATCTTAAACTTTCTTAATTATTTGATCTAATTTACCGTTTTTCTTGCCGGCGTGTGTGTGTGTTATCTATACCAAGCCAGTATTCAGTTGGGTGTTTGCGCTTGTAACAGGCCCTTCTATTCTGAAGTCTTTTTATTTGTAAAACAGTTAATAATGTTTTCTCGATTTCGCACTTCATTTCGATAATCTTGTTAGTTTATTATGAACAAATTGACGCATTCACAGAAACACTAGCATCAAAGATGCAAGGCGCATTTGTTATGAGTTCTTCTTTCATCCTAACATCCAGCAATGAAGAAATATGGATTATGCTCTAATCATATGCTTTGATCATGTGATATCCTCGCCGCGCTGTCTTAACCGCGCTCTTGTTCTCTCACTTCTTCTCCCGACAACACTACGGGGAGCCTTGTGATTGGCTGCGTTATGGAATCCCCCCAAAATCCCCCTGGACACAACGCACGTGCTTCACGTGCTATGCTGAAGGATCAGGATTGTCGTTGTTTCAGGAGTTCATAGCCTGATCTATCTGCCCACACTCTAATATATTTCAGCTTATCATATCGATCCGTCTACCTATATAATCATTATATGGAAATCAGAATCGATTATCACAATTTCTTAGGAAAACAAGAGTGGCTAGATATTTTAAGCAAGTTTGAATTTTAGTTCTGATCAGAAGTTTTGACACGAATTTTTAAAAGATGAAAACAATTATGGATAGACAACGTATTTATTGCAAAATTGCGCCGTTTTGATGTGGATACTAACACCGTTATCAAGCCGAGTTGCCTTTTTTTATCTTAGGATTATAAAATAAATTGCCAGGATCAGATTGAATTTATCATAAATAACCTTTATTAACAAGAATGAGAATGTTTTTATTATCTTTATTGTGATTAGTAATTATCTGATATTTGATAACAGATGCCTTTGGCTTTGACTTTGACATTGACATGTCCTATCAAAACATTCCTCCATATACGATAATCAATAAAGAGAATTCGTAAAGAAAAGATACATGTAATTTTAGTTTATCATGTTCTCAAATGTTATATGTTAATAATATACACATACATATATGATATTAATGATTTATATCAAGTGCCCTTAAATCAAAATTTCATTCAGGATTGCTATTCAAACTTGAAATGTTCATTAAAAACACATGAGAGAGTCTTTAAGGTGTCGCTGTGTTGCTCGAATTGAAAGTCAAATGTGGTGAGTTTTTATGAAGGGGTCTTTGACTTAACTACAGGGGGAACAAATTAGAAAAAGCCGGATTAATCACGTGCTACAATCTTTGATCTGCAAATTCCAATTTCGACATAATGACAAGGGATTAAGGTGGTAATTTTAGGGAATTGCTTGATTTCAAGGGCGATTTGCGTACACAGGGTGACTCCGTGGTGTGACCTTATCGGGCATAACTTGACTCTTTGATATGAACAAGTGTTTTGCAAGACCTTGACAACTCTAAACCCTTATTGGGCTGCCCAAAAGAGCTACCTTAAGAACAACCCTTAAATTGGCCTAAGTTGAAAGGAAATTTGTATAGATAACATGTGAAGCGTGGAATTCAAGATTGACGCTCTTTGATCAGTTTAAAATGTCGGATATTGGCCAATCAGATTTGTTTCTTAAGAAACGAAAAGCGTTAATCATGACCGATTATTTAGATATCATATGTTTTGGGTTGAAAGGCGGGGTACAAAAAGTGGTGATTGTGGTCAATGAAGTGTGAACATCTAACAAGATATAATTAAGAAAACTAAAAAATCTAAAAAAATCTAAATCAAACATAGAACAACCTATATTCTACGTATGACATAGTTATCAGTAAGTTTAATAGAAGTCTTGATAAATCTTTGAGTTGAATCACTTTAACAGACGCTTTCAAAGTATCTTCGAAAGCACAAACATACATCATTCTTGTTCTTGAGCAAAGTTGTACAACATTATGAATTGACGATGGTTCGTTTAGAACAAAACATGTAGACTTGTGATATATTAGATACTGATTATCTTATGTCCCCGTCTTTCAAAAACAATGGCATGTCCCCAAAGAAAGCTGAATAATTCACGCTGCAACATGCACGAATGGTTAAATCTTGTTCTTGATTGATCACCATAATATAGCTCATTTGTTCCATCAATTTCTGAAGAACGTAGGAACAAAGCAAGTATCTCTACTGGGACAATATACACCATTGCTTCTGAAAAATCTCAGCTTTCAGCTGCTCCTTACAAAATCCTACAGAAAATAACCGTTAATATTTCATTGGTCCACGTTGTCTCAAATCTTTCCCTGAATAATTGATGTAATCTTTTCCCTCTGGTTTTTGATATTTGTTCAGTGAATCGTATCGGAAGTGTCTCTAACACATACACTTGAATAAGTAATGCGGTATGCTGACACCTTGTCTGTACCTATATGAACACGCGGAGGCTTTACGTGACTTAAATAGCTTGTTTTCCCATGTTAATCATCAAATATTGAGGATTAATAAATCGCTCTCACCAGGCATGATAATGGAGCTATAAATCATGTACATACCGTTATATAGCTAACTAGTCGTTTACTGGAGGAAATTTGCTATTGTGTATGGATTTTAATATTTAATTGACATGGAAAGATGACCAGCAAATTTTCCCTTTAGAAAATCTTGATTGAATCAAGGATGCTTTTTAAGGTTGACATCTTGGTACTTGCTATATTTTACAATAATAATTATCTAACTTCTACCTGCTATTTGTTCTAAAAAATTCAAAAATGTTTGTATCAACTATATATCATTTTCAGATAAAGGATTGTAAAGAATTACTCATTCTATAACTGGTTTACGCTTGTGTGAAAGAGAGATCTAATGGAATATCCTTTTCATACAAATACATTTAACAAATTTTCAATAACAGATGAAAGCAGATATTTATCGGTTATTGCTAGAGGCTCTAAAATCTAATTACAAGTTAAAATTCAAAATATCTTAAAGTTTTAACTGAAAAGGTTTAAATCATTATACATAATACGATATACACAAAGACGTTAATATTTAAAGACAACAATGTGTGTCATTATCTTATGTAATAAACCACATAACCCCTTCAAAGAATCATCAACACGCTTCTTCTTAAAGGTAAGAGAAATTATTATGGTTATTGACGGTTATATAAAGCCTTGTAGGAAAATTTTACACAGTGCGATATGGTTTAAAAACTGAGCGTCAAGTCTTTGTATTCTCCTAACCAGTAACTTGTCATCGTTTTGTGGGATGTTCAGTACGGCCGCTCGGGGTTATGGCCCTTGTAAGCTGCCATAAAAGTCGTAGTTCGAGACGAAGAAATTTTCTGTCGCTTCTGCCATCATTCTATCTGGTTCATCGGGTCCTCCAAAGGTGTAAAAGTTCAATTATCTCATGATGAGACATTGGAAAATCATAAAGGCGATCATAAAACCAATATGTGGTATTAAAACTTTTATTTGAAGTATGCATTGTCATTGTCCATGTGCATGCGTAAGTTTGCAATTGTGTAACCACGATGTGCATCTTCATTCGTAAATAATTTATTATGATCACACCTGGCCCAATGCAGTTTGGGCATATTTCTGTCACGATTAAAGCATATTTGGAGAAAATATTTTGCATAGTTAGCCGTTTCATTGCTGGAATTAAATATCATCAAATATTCGTTTATTGTTTTTCAACAATATAAAATCTATAAAATTTGATGATCTTCAGAAACGAACTTATGTAACCTTCGCGTAACTTTTGGCTTGCATCAAGCTCCTAAAACATTGAAGAACACCCTGAAACGTGATAAATATTTATGAAAGAGGAACATGTACGATTTCAAACTGTGCAAACATGTTTTTCATAGTGAAATCATTATTTAGCATGTTTTACAATAGAATCAAAAGGCCATAAAATGTAATCGGTGTTAAAATTAAATTTCACACTCACACGATGAGCAAAGTCTAAACAACAAACAACAAAGATGTATTATTCGACGTTTAGGAGAATTATTGCAATGTAAAGGTATACCCTTTCATAGAACACCCCGTGTAAGTGACATATCCAAGTCCATCTCACCCTTGTTGAAGTGATATCGCACTAGGAGTTCGCCAAGGATGTCCTCATATCCCACTCTTTTTAAGCTTATAGGTTTTCTTAAATCGTTACGCCTTCCCATAATGGGTCTGAATTACTCATAAAGTATTTATCCCACTGTTTCCCCCTTAGAGTCTTAATGTTAAGAAGATATCATCTTAACGCTTTCCTGCTGTGAAATCTCATTTCAAAGCGTCTTTTTACTTCTAGGCAAACAACGTCTTGAGTAATTAAACATTGATCACTTCGTCTACTCTGTGTCTAGCTTTGATTTGTCTCTGACAGCCTACCAACTTTATGGTCCATGCAGAGCCAAATCGGAGGGCTTTCGTCTTCACGGCTTATTAATGTCACAATTTGACGCAAACAATGCTACACGCTCTACTTGGCCTGATTTGTATAATAGATCCAAATTAGGTTTAGCAGCCACTTGGATGCCCTTTGCGATTATGATACGCGTTGCTATCAAGGAGTGGTTTCTTTTCAAACCACGTACAAACGAGAAACGTAATATTTTCGAGTTCTCGAAGACTTTCAACGTTTTGACCTCATGTCATGATACCGTTTGCTACTGCAACAAATATTAAAAAACATAAGTACTTTATAAATTGTAGCGTTTCGGGTACCTGTTGGTAAAGTCAGTGTTGGCGTTTTTGCTGTACTGTTTTTGAAGGTGTTCATAAGGATACCGGAAGAGGCTCGAGCCGGAAAAGTGGTTTTCTGAAATGTAACAATGATTCAAATATGAAAATGTTTAGTTTTATGAAAATAAGTTTATATTTTCAATACCGATATGTATTGAATGTAATGGAATTTGCTCATTCTTTATATTTATATTTACAACACGAAATATTGACAGATCATGTGTGTAGTTGTGGATAAATACTTAAAGGGACAGTCCTATCGGAAGATTTCTTGTGGAAGCAAATTCAAAGGTACTACAATAAATATAAGTTTATACATGATTATTTCACACTTATTTTCATATATGTTAGTGAGGGTAATATTTTAGGTGTTCTATATTTTACAATTTGACTAAAAAAAAAATGCATCACATTGAATTTCGTTTCCACACAAACATACCTCGATAGTACTGTCCCTTTAAATCGAGAAAACCTATTCCAGGTGGCTGGTGTGATAAGTTGACATATGTTGATGTCACCATAACCATCAAGTAACGCAAAAATGTTCAACAAACATTTTACACATGAGGACACCATAACCATTGTATTTTTAACTATAATTCCAAGCCAGAATTATTTAATTTTGAAGTTCAATGTAGCTTAAAGGCGAAAATACCGATCAGAAAACGTGAAATTAAAATGTATGGTCCAGTGCGTATGTGAACGCATATTACATTCCACAAACAATAAACTAATTAACTTTAATCAATAATAGACCACCTATTGTGTTTTGTCCCATAGTCAAATACCTATGATGACAGAGCAACCTGTCTAAAGATAAAAACCCACGCAATAAAATTGTGTATTGAGTATTATGTAGGGTACTCGGTACACACATGTTTTAAGGTCATATCTTTTAAATAATTTAATTGTTACTGTTGTGCATAACTCGTTACATTTCATCCCACCACGTTTGATGTGCAGTGGCCCGGATTAATAGAAACTATTATACTTTGCACCTGATCGGTCCACCAAATTTTGTTCATGTTTTGTGAAATTAAAACCACACAAAACACCTTCCTTGGTAGTTAATCATGTGTATCTAACGTGGGATGCTACCATGAAGGGTATAAACGTTTGGGTGTACTCTATGAACACAGGTGACTTATAACATAAATGAACATGTAGAAAAATACACAAAGGTTATGAGGTGTAGCTTTTGGGGAGTAAATATTTCGTCCTCGTTTTTAGAAACGATTGTATGAAACTTAGAGAGATGATATGAGTATGTGTGATAGAAAACAATATCAGTACATATAGGGTCACATAACATATATGAACATGTAGAAAAATACACAAAGGTTATGAGGTGTAGCGTTTGGGGAGTAAATATTTCGTCCTGGTTTTATGAAACGATTGTATGAAACTTAGAGAGATGATATGAGTGTGTGTAATAGAACAAGTACATAAAGGGTCACATCAATTAAGAAATATATTCCCAGATTTTACCCCAGTATTCGTCATTAATGATAATAGATAGTGATAATGAGGGATACAGAAAGGTTATGAGGTGTAGCGTTTGGGGAGTAAATATTTCGTCCTGGTTTTATGAAACGATTGTATGAAACTTAGAGAGATGATATGAGTGTGTGTAATAGAACAAGTACATAAAGGGTCACATCAATTAAGAAATATATTCCCAGATTTTACCCCAGTATTCGTCATTAATGATAATAGATAGTGATAATGAGGGATACAGAAAGGTTATGAGGTGTAGCTTTTGGGGAGTAAATATTTCGTCCTCGTTTTTAGAAACGATTGTATGAAACTTAGAGAGATGATATGAGTGTGTGTAATAGAAAAAGTACATAAAGGGTCACATCAATTAAGAAATATATTCCCAGATTTTACCCCAGTATTCGTCATTAATGATAATAGATAGTGATAATGAGGGATACAGAAAGGTTATGAGGTGTAGCTTTTGGGGAGTAAATATTTCGTCCTGGTTTTAAGAAACGATTGCATGAAACTTAGAGATATGATATTAGTATGTGTAATAGAACAACATATCAGTACATATAGGGTCACATCAGTTAGAATATCTATTCCCAGATTTTACCCCAGTATTCGTCATTAATAATAATAGATAATGATAATGAGGGTATTTATATCGCGCTATTTCCAGATAAGCGCGACCATGTAGGTCCGTACATCCTGTTTTCAGGAACCCATTTTAACAACTGGGTTAACTGAGTGTAATGTGGATGAAGTGCCTTGTCAAGGAACACAAGACAGTCTGAGATCCAGGTTGGGTGTATCCATCGGTATTCGAACCCGGGCCTTTGGCGTGAGAGGCTATACGACACCATCGTGCTCAACGTCTCGTCTCGGAATAATTGTATCATGTTGTCATCTCCAACTACTTTTTGCCTTGCAAATATGTAGTCATGTCACTTGTGAAGGTAACGCACAGAGAAAGAGAGACAGAGACAGAGAGACAGAAAAACTTAAAGACAGAGACAGAAGTTAAAAAAGAGAGGTTTCAATGAAGCATTGTGAAGGTACGGGGAGAGAATATGATTTTAAAAAAGCATAAGAGCGAATGAGTGAAAGATGGAAAAACGGAGATTTCTAAGATAAAAGGGGCTGCTGTTTCTCTTTTACTGGAAGATGATACGATAAGGGTTTTTTCTTGCAGAACTGTCACCTTTACGCGTTGTTATAATGGATTACATGTGAAATGACATAACACGTGTCAGCCCCTTTCATCCCTGGCATTGGAATGGGAAGAAATATCATAACTATATGCAAATTATTTTAATCCGTGTGATCCCTGCCATACGCTTGATAGATGTATCATTAGTCCATTATCTCAATACAAGATTTTTTTTTCTCTTTTGATCCATCCTTGATAAAATGGTTGAAACGTTCTTTAGAATGGACGGATTGTATTTTTGTCTAAAAGGTTCAAAATAAAGAGAATATCTTTATATTTCATGATATTTGAATATTTACTTTAAACATATTTAGAATTGGGGAGTTTGTGACCAGCAGCTGATTTTCACTGTTTGGTTAGGTATTACCGGTTCAAATGCAAATTTTCCTCTATGATTATACCTGCACTTACGATATTGGTTTTGTATGGATTTTCGGTACCTGAATTTCCCAGCATCCTGATACCCTCATTAAAATACAGTTGCCGACGCCTTGAATATAAAATGAGAACCATTAAGTTTTGAATTCAACTAAGATTCGATCTTTTGAAATCTCAACCCTTTTACGACGGGACCAGGCTCCCATTAACGACCCCAACTTCATTCCAATAGCCTGTTATTTTAAGAAATTACAGCCAATCAATTTGGTCTCAGGTTAAAATATGAAAAATATGCCTCATTTGCATGCGTCTCAGGTATGCTTATCGAACCAGTTCACATAAAGCGGAGATGCCCGTTTTCCCTTCAACGATACCTCAACCTGGACGCTTCAAACGGCTATAAAGGTCCAATATTAGGACCCTAACGACCTTTTCATACCAAATTGGGATTTTGGAATATAAGGAACTGTCCTCCTTTATCGGAGAGTCGAGTTGCTTCTGTTGCAGGGTCTGAGGCACCAATCTAGGGAGACGTCTTCACAAAGCCGGACAGTAAACGCTAACCATAAATCAAACTTTATAGCGGGAACGTTCGTTAGCCGGACAATGTAACGTTAGAGGGCCGATACGGCCTTATCGGCTTGAAACGTTTCGCTTCTATCTCTAACGCCCGTTCATTCGCAGTTCATTCAGCTGATCGAAGGTTCAAAACTTGTTATCATGCAAAATCACGAACATTTCAAAGAGTTGGTTTAAGGCAGAGTTTAAACTAGGGCCATAAGGTAACATATTTTATATTGTTACATCAAGCATTGCAAAAGCATTGTTCCTTTACAATTGCACAATCGATTTGGGACCAGAATAAATCAAAACCAATTTTTTTGTAACATTTTTGCACTACGAATTTTACATTAAGCTTAAGACTTTACAATCCATAGATATAAATAATAAGAAGTTGTTTGAGAGATATTTGGAAGTTTGAAATATCAAGAAGACAATAGTTTATGGATTATCAACTTCTTTATTGTAGAATGTAGCGACGTTTCTGTATAGAACCTTATACCGTTTTCTAGGCATCATAACAGTGACATATATGTATCAATGATTGTAAAGAACTATTAAACTAGGTTATAAAACCACTACAAACAACACAGTTAAGGCATATGAAAGGTATAGGTACAGTGGTTTTCGCGAATACAGAGAGGCAACAAGACGTCAAGAAACATATTAAAAATCCATCGTCATATTTCCGTGCTTTTGGTTATAACATTTAGCTATTGAAAAATGAAATTCATCACCCGGTAGAACAATATTTCGTCTGATATCTGATATCATATTACTTATTTTCAAATATATGTAAAGAAACAAGTACGATTTGTCGTCATTATACAAGGGCATGTGGATATTAGAGGAACTGTTGTGAGCCAGAATCGATAAAACACGACATCAAAGAAATTTAATCACATAAAACCATTATTCCTGCTCTGTGTCATTTTGAATAATAGGTAGGGAGTTCCAAACATACCTGTCAACGTATAAAAGTCAAGCAACATTCTAATACCGCTACCTGCATTATACTACCCATCAAGTCCCTTTATCCCTGTATTTGGTAAGGAACCTTGTCATCAAGCATCTATATTCAATGAGATAATCTAATTATATTAGATAAGCTTACCAATTTTTCAGCTTATAGAGGCATTACACAGGGTCTAAGCATCGAAGTATTTTTCATCATAAGATTTATACAACCAGTAAAGAACATATTGTTATCATACTTGCAAATATATCCTTCATGAAAACATAAATGTCACTCCGAAGAAGTCATATTTCTTTACCTACGTCAGATGAATAGCTTATGAAATATGACTTATTATCACACATAAACCTCCATTATTCTAGACAAACTACGGGGTTTAAGCAAAAGTTTAAGTTGCTTCAAATTTGATATTTTCAATAATTTAACAGACAAGCCTTTTTGTTGTTGCTTTTTATCTATTGTCTTGATATTTGCAATTAACCAGTTTGACGTACTGTAAATTTATGATGAAGTCTAGTAAGTAAAGTAAATGTTTCCTTATGGTTATATTCAACACATGAAATGTTTAATGGTCAGAGGATATAGTCTGTAAGAAACTATTACTAAGTATTTTAGCATAAATGATCTATTTAAGGCTTTTTTAGGCCCGCATGGTGGCTTAAAAAACAATGACGTGTGTATTCAGTAGTTGTATGTAGCTGAATGTAATAGCTGATCTAATTGATTTATGAACTTTTTTAATACTAATAGCTCTATGATATTCATAAAATCAGTTGAATCTTTCATCCATAATTTATATTGTTGACTTTGAAGTGTTGTTGGAGTAGTCTTATCAAAGAAAATGTAACAGGAATAATTAATTACACATTAACAGGTAAGGCACTTGAAAAACCGCTCCAACATATGGTGCTTGCTGAAGTGTTGCAAATACAGCGGGACTATTTTAAAGCCGTCTTAGAAAATAAAAAGGGTCTATGTCTTAATCGTGGTCTTTAGAGAGCGATAAGCCCTATTGTTGCGATACGCAGCGTTTGCCATTGTCACACAAAACAACGAATCCCGTCAGATCTCGCTGACATCTCGCACGTCACTTCCTTTGTATTGCCCTTGTCACGTAGAGGCGAACTGACAGCCCGCTATATTTCATTAATAAACGTTACGACTCGTGCTTTCTCTACACCTGGCCGAGGTTTGTTTCAACCCCTGTCCATCTGTGAAACGAATATTAGGTACAGTTTTATAGCGATTGCTTCAAGCCCACAATGCGCCCGCCATGACGAACCAATTCGATATCGAGGCTCCAGGGAGTGATCCATCATTGGTCCTTACAGTTTTTGACACGTCACGTGATCCGCTATCCCATCATTATTTCTCGCGAGACTACTTATTATAGCGCGTTTTGTTCCTCCTCGCAACCGATGATAGAATTTCGGCCGGATTGTCGTTTCAGGGAGTTTTTCCCCATATGTCAGATTCGCAACAACCTTGGCAAAATAAATAACCCTCTCTGGATAATTTCTCCAGTCATTTCCGACGATTGGCCAGAATTTATAGCGGCATGGTGTGAGAACTCGCGTATAACTCAAACCGAAATCCGTAATGTGTATGCCGCGCGTCCAACGCATTTCTATTATCAGTAACAACAGTCATTTGCAATTAGGCAAGATACAGTTTCCGTCAAACGGGATTACCTTCCCCTTTCCATTGCATCGGCCTTTCAAGGGCTCGTCTGTTATACGTGCTGGACGCGTCCTGCCAGTGCCAACAAATGTTCCGGCTTATCAGAGTCCTTTAGAAGATGCAGACTTTGAAGTAGAACAGAGTCCCTTTGGGTGTGATGTGCAATAAGACTCCTCCAGTCCCAGATGATAAAATCTAACAGCTTTCTATAACGACGATGTGACTTCTTCCCAATACGTCTTTAGAGAACACAAACCTATCGGGAGGAAACTGTGTTTGGTATAAGTCCCGTTTGAACTTTTCTGTCAGTTGCAAAGTAATTATAATAATGTGCGTACTTATATTGCGCCTTTTCCACGTCCTAAGACATGCTCAAAGCGCTACATTATTACCCCGAAGGAGTGTACTTTCACAGTTGCTACTAAGCGCTAACCACGACCATGTAGGTCAGTACATCCATTTTTCAGGTACCCATTTTAACAGCTGGGCGGACTGAGTGCAATGTGGATGACGTGCCTTGCCCAGGGACACAACACAGGATGAGATGTAATGTAATGTGATGTCACTAGGTCACTTCTTGACCACCATTACTATCAAAACTACTATTGTTATTATTTTAGTGGTCGCCTAAGAATTTTATAAAGACCACTTCTTCCCATTTACAATTCCTAAACAAACATCTTATGGCGTTTCGGTTTCTCAGTCTATATACACGTCAGTTTGGATGGTCCCGTGCTGGAGTCGAACACATACCTCAAGATGTGTCACCTTATCATCAGTGTTACATTGAAAGGTTTGGAGCCGTATTTCATTTATCATCAAATCATTTAATACGTTTTCAGTCCAGTATAAAAGCATTTTGTAAAACATTTATCTAAAGCAATGATGTAATTATGAAATGAGCTAATTATATTAATTTATTTAACTCTCGATTAAGGATATATTTGCAACCATTTTAACGGCCTTGACCTTTGACGTACACTTTAACGCCTGGCCATAACGTTGGACGCCAATCGATAGATAAATGACACAAATAAAACATGATTCTAATAATTATTTTCGACTTAGTCATCACCTTATCCCTTTGATCATAGACTTTTTTTTAAATTTAATATTCAAGTCATACAGCTGAAAAACTAAGTTGTTGCGATGTGACATCTGTTCCCTATTTAGGCAACTTGTTGTATCCGTTGATTACATCGTATGAATTAAACGCTTATCTAACGAACTTGATATAGGGGGGTGACATGGAAAAGAACTCTTAATTAATGAAAAAAGTTAACTGTTAACATTCAACAGCGACCGTAATGACCCGTTTAACGATAAAACCATGAGTTCGTATTTACAATAAACGTTTTACTGCTCTAAAAAAGGATAGATGCACAACGTTCCTACAGAAAGTAATTCTAAATTTTTAAAACCTAATCTTTTATTCTTCTACCACACCTGTTGCATTGTAGAACAATAGTAAAATGATTAGCATTGCCGTAACTGCTGTAATGTGAAGTCGGCGCAAGATTTGGTTGAATGCTTTCGCACAACACGCTTGCGTCGGTACAATCACAGCAGGCAGGTTGTGAATTTCATTCGTTCTACTCATGTGCTCTCAAACAGTGCATGATAAAAGGTTATAAGTTCTCATTGTTTCACAGTAAGCTATGATAACCGTGTATATCAAGGTAATCACATTCATGTTGAGAGGAGGAGGCGAGATCGCTAGATGACGCCACACCTGTGACAGCGTGAAGAGCGATAAGCGATCGTCCCAATAAACAGCAATGAAGTGAACATTTTGATAAGGATGAATTCAGAACGTATCGAATTAGAGCGGAATTACTGTACGCCCCGCTGTGTCATTTATCACGTATAAACAACTTTATGATATTTTGCAATTATGTGATAATGGACTTCTTATCGTAATCATTATAGTTCCACCGGTAGGGTAGAGGGTTATTTTTAATATTGAAAAACATCTAAAAGCTTATTTATATTAGATAACAAAACATTATTCAAATGTTATCAAACTTTGGTGCGTACAACAAACTTTATCATTAAAGGTTGTTTAGGTACAATATGTTGCTTCTGTTCAATTATTCTTTCCATAGAATATGGATTACAATCTATGATAGAAATATAACACTGTTTTGTCGCTGCGTTTGTATTAACAAGATATAAAGAAATCATTAACTAAACGTTACGTTAAAGATGCTGTATCATACTTGCAAGCGGTTCAGGCCGAAACTTAGCTATTGAGAAATGAAATACATCAGAAAAATCTTTCGTCGAAATTTTGATATAATATTTAGATTGTTTAATCAACAATAACATACTTATTTCGAAGCTTCAAGCACAGTACCCCTCCTAGAAAGGGCATGTCATTTAGCGAACCCGCTTTCGGTGACGTAATCATTATGCTTGTAGGATTTACACCGTGTCTCAACTACCGTATTTGCGTTCGAAGGGTATCAACTTTGACAGTAACGAACACCTAATTTGGAGAAAAAGAAAAGAAAATCCAGTTGAGCGCGACAGAGACGGTTTTCAAGCGTACATTTAAAAACCGGAAGTTGTGAAATGGCCACACTTGATTCGCCCTTATGTCGACTGCCGTTTCGGTATCTTTTGGTAAATTATCTCCTATTTGATGAATTTGGTCCGATTTTCTCAAGGTTGGTCGCTAAATTTTTCTAAAAATACAACGTATACATTAAAAATACTTTTAAAAATATTGCAAGTATGATATAGCATCTTTAAAAAGTAACGTAAAATAGTAACGATTATAATTAATATACCTACATAATTCCAATTCAATTCAAGATGATGAGATATTATATAACTATAAAACTCGTTATAGGTAAACATAGGTGACAGTGTTACCAATAAAAGACCTTTTATTTCATACTGTCAATGACATAGGTGTCTGCCTCATGGTAATTTGTCGAGCGAGGGATCTTTTGTAACCAAAGTTAAGGAAGTTGAGAAAAATGTCAGCTTTCAGGCACGGGCGAACTACCGCCGACGCAATCTATAGAGCAAAACGACATGTGCGAAACGTGACGTCATAAGTGACGTCACATCATCAAATCCGATATGTTTGCAAATCTGGGTTATTAATTACTAATTACTGTTATTAATTACTGTTTTGTTAATAACTCACTAACAGGCGTGACAAATAACAATTATTTGTCACCCTCATCTCCTGCAATGGAGAGCAAACCACTCAAACACCTCATTCTGAGCTCGAAAGCAAAATTCAAAATCTATTTAATATTTGAACATTGTTAAAAAATAGTTCTCGTTACAATTTAAGTGGTAAAATCTCGTAATACCTAAGTTATGATTACTACAGTTAGTGGAATGAGGCGAAGTTATTCTTTTCCATGAGTTTTTTCATCTTTAAAGGGTCAGTCCTATCGAGGTAATTTTTGTGGAAACAAAATTCAGGTGAACTTCCCTTTTAAACCACTTATATAGGATTGTCACGTGATCATTTCACAATTCTTTTCATATATGTTAGTGAGGGTAACATTTCAGTTATTTAGATTTACTACTTTGACAAACAATAGAATGCATCACTGCGTCCTCTTGAATTTCCACAAAAAATACCCCGATAGGACTGTCCCTTTAACGGGGCAGTAGCACGTTTTAGGGGGAATATAAGGTGATGTCAGGAAAATGAAAATTAATGGTTCCAATTGAAAGACAATGCATTTAAACTAAATGGAGCAGTAATAATTCAAATATATAATATAAAGTTTAGCCAAGCGATCCCTGTTTCTTGCACAAAATGAATTAAAGGTGTTCACACAAAATAGCCGCCCATGGATTTTAGGTAAATCTTCATACTTTGTCCTCTGACTATGGATAATTAGTTTGTGTTATGACATTTTTGATACTATCAAAATTGTCGTACAATTATCAGTGGAAATATTGAAATATAAAACTATCAAAACACGTGCTACTGCCCCTTTAAGGGATCGTTATACTCTGCAGTGTGTCTGTTTTAACTATCGTCGTAAATAGATCGGCATCATAATTTTTTAAATTCATTAATTATTCAAATCTGTTGCCACAAACACTGACTAAAAATCTGAAAATATTGTTTTTCTCAATTTGAACGTAAATGATTGTACTAATCTGTCAGCTGACGTACGGTGTTTAATTAATTCAACAGATGAAAGCTCGCATAGCGGAACATAGCGATAAAGCCCGTATATATCGTTTCTATACTTCAAGCACTGTAGTCCTCTGAAAGGCGTTTCTAGTAATTGTTTATCCTTATCAGCCTGAAGTAGAACCGATGGTGCGAGGAAATAAATTAAATGAATGGTGTATTGAGTGAAGCGTGACGAATGTAGGTGATGGCGCTGTTTGATGATATTGTCCCGGTTGGTTGAGTCAGATGAGCTAGAGTGCATCATTAAGTTCAGAACGGATACCGGTGATTATCACGAGGCAACAGGTGGGATCGTACTTGTAGTACCTGCGTGGTTCCAGTGCCGTTATTCCTGGTATATGCTCTGTGAAGTTTGCTTATGAATGTATTCATTTAAAAGTACAGCGTGACATAAGTAAATAATGGCCGTATGGTTTACTTTCAACATGCTTTAACTGTTTATATATATGTATGTTCAACTGTCCACACGAATATATAAATAAATAAAGTTTGTTACTTTCTCTGTCTCTGTCACTGTTTCTGTTTCTGTTTCTGTTTCTGTTTCTGTTTCTGTTTCTGTTTCTGTCACTGTCTCTGTCTCTGTCTCTCATTCTCTGTCACTGTCTCTGTCTCTGTCACTGTCTCTGTTTCTGTTTCTGTTTCTGTCACTGTCTCTGTCTCTGTCTCTCATTCTCTGTCACTGTCTCTGTCTCTGTCACTGTCTCTGTTTCTGTTTCTGTTTCTGTCACTGTCTCTGTCTCTGTTTCTCATTCTCTGTCACTGTCTCTGTTTCTGTTTCTGTTTCTGTTTCTGTTTCTGTTTCTGTCTCTGTCTCTCATTCTCTGTATCTGTCTCTGTCTCTGTCTCTGTCTCTGTTTGTCTGTGCATCTTTCTTTCTATCTGTCTGTATCTTATTCTCTCAATCTCTCTTTCACATTCTCTGTCTGTTTCTGTGTTCTTCTTTCCCTCTGTCTATGTCATTTCTTCTCTCTGTTTCTGTTTCTCTGTCCCTTTTGAAGTCATCTCTTACATACCACTGTCAATAAAGTAAACACTGTAACATGTCCTTAGATAACTGCAATATACATCTCTTACATACCACTGTCAATAAAGTAAACACTGTAACATGTCCTTAGATAACTGCAATATACATCTCGTACATACTGTAACATGCTCAAAGTAAACTGCTATGTAAAAGTTTACATATCAGTGACAAGAACGCAAAACATTAATCGATAATTACGTTATTGTGTTGTTGTTCCTAGTCTTACACCGCAATACACATCACCTTTCCTCCTCCGCTCGCAAATACTAGTGCTGCTGCCCAACCGTCGATTTACCTCAATTAAAGTGTCGCTTAAATCTACAGCAAACGATTTTCACAACTCAAAGCTCCAACTCCGATGTTACTCATCGATTCGGAGTTATAGAAACTCTGAAACAATCTCACTGGAGTGTTCTCCAACTCCACTTTGATTCATCGGTAGAGCATGGTAACACAAACTTTAATCACAGCTACTTTCGGTCTCGGAGAGAGATGTGTGTGAATGTTCTTTTCTAAACAATGTCTCAAACTTTCATCGCTGTAGATTAGTTCGTCAAGAACTATACAGATCATTAATGTCACAAGTGACTGTGTTTCTTGTTTTCTTAGCTGTTAAAGGGGCAGTAGCACGTTTTTTGACAATTTTATATTTTCAATTTTTAAACTTTTAAATAAGTGAACGTTAACGCTAAATGTATTGTAAATGTCAAATATCTCATTACACAAACTAATCATCCATGATCAGAGGACAAATTATAAGAATTCACATTAAGTAAATTGGCGTCCATTTTTGTGTGAACACCTTTAATGCATTTCTTGTTAGAAAAAGGAATCGCATGTCTGAACTATACATTATACATTTGTTTTATTAGTGCTTTATTTAGTTTCAATACATTGTCTTTCAATTGGAACCATATATTTCAATTTTCCTGACATCACCTTATATTCCCCTTTAAAACGTGCTACTGCCCCTTTAAGAGTGAGAGAACTGTTTTAGAGAGTGACGATGAGCTGTTTCATGGAACACGACTCATCTAAAGTGGCATAGAATTTGACGTTGAAGTCAAAAATGTCAAAATTATAAAATGATGTAATTTGATTGATGTTTCTTAAAAATAAAATTTCAATGCTAATAAATTCAGAATGTAAAATGTGATTTGTGATCGAACACTTCATGATGTCGTGCGTCTATGATTCAAACATATTTTCATAATTAAAGCCATATATTGGTTAGAGGTCAGGTTTTTCATTTTGGCTTTTAGACTTGAGAATGCAAGTAAGATTATATTAACTTGCCTCAGACATATAGTTTTTTTAATTTATACTTTTTCTCATAAGAAATCATGAGACATACTTCTCCTAACTTTATGGAAACTGGCAAAGATCTAATTTCATTGACGAAAAGCTTAAAATGAATTTTAAATTTTGGATGTTTCTTTGTTTTCTCTTCTAAGCTTATATACTGAAGAGAGTTATGCAATTTTTGTTCTTCAGATTGCTAGGCTTTTAGAAATTTGCTGAATACTTAGAGATATTACAAATATCAATAGAACAAAAATGATTCCCTTATAAATTTCAATATAATTCTGTTATTTATTCATTGAAATATTTTGATCTCTGTACACTTCTGTTTATCTAACATATTGTATTTTCATCTGATTTTATATGAACGCTTTTTCAAGATTATTTTTAATTACCAAAATGTCAGCATTCTTCTTCAAAACTAATTAAGCAACGAAACCCCTTCTGGTAGTTATTGACTAATAATGTTCTCAGTAACAACCAAATGCTCCCATTTTACAATGAATATTCATCAACAGCTTGTTAACACATGATTAAATCACTAAGAAACAACTCTCAAAGTCAATTTAAACCTAATTCAACTCTTATTGGTAATGATTTATATTATTACACTGTAAACAGGTTGGGTATTCTACCGTATGAATTCATTATGTAAAGTTCTTTTAATTAAGGCATAAAAACGTATGGTAAAGAGATAGGGCAACTTTATGAAGAATAAACCCTTGGTACTCTTAGAAGGCAGAAATCAAGTTCAAAAACGTATTTGTTAATGTTCGATGGTCGAAAGGGTCATCCTTGTATCAATTTCTTCGCCAGAGGTCAAAAATTACAAAACACCATTTTGAAATAGCCATTGAGACGCCTCTGCTTTTTATTTTAACAAATTGATAATTATCATGAAGTGTTAATATATCTCTTCAACAGGGGCAGTGCTAGGATCATTTCTAATTAAAATCATTAAGACAAAAGGAAATATGTTGGTCTAACCTTTCTCACTAAACGGTATAGATCACACCCTGACGCCTCTAAATGGCAGCATCAATAATATATGTGCTATGATGGATGGTGACCTGAGAGTTATGGTCTTAATCAGCTGGGATTTAATGCTTATTAATCTGCCCGATGTCTCATTACGGAAACGCTTTAGTTTGTTCTAAGCTGATGTGCAGATTGTAGGTTAGGTGTTAATTAGTTTTACTTTTCACATGTAAGATTAATGAATAAGGAAGAATTCTATTGATAGTCAACTTCTTTATTACAAGAGTGCGAGGTTTAGGTGTAGATACTAACACCCTTGGCTTGAAAACGGGTGTTAGTTTGACACCGAAACGCCACTCTTGTAATAAAGAAGTTGACTATCCATAGAATTCTTCCTTATTCATCCTACAACTTCTGAATGCCTCTCACAGAAGTCATGTAGGAAAAATGAATAAATTTGACCCTCATAAAAAATTTTAAATCGTTTTGTTCTTTAACGATTTCATATCTGAGTTTTTCTTTTAAACAGAGATCTAATTCAACATACAAATTACGTGTCTGAAACGATTAAGATAAGCGCTTAGATCTTCAGGACAATGCCACATGCACTTGATGTGTTATTTCTTATTGTACAAATACCATAATTGAATATTAGACACGGTTCCGATTTCAGTATCTAATGACTAACAAAAACGAAAACCATTCTTTGATATTTCTACCTTAGTTGTCATTGTTCGTGTGTCTCCACTTACTATCTAAGTCGAGTACTTAACTATTTGCAAACATATCACCATTTGCAGTCGCAACTTAGATTTCACTTTCTTAATGCAAGTACACGTGCGTGTCCGGTTTTAACCCTTCCAAGAATTTGCCTCGACCAATGGAAATCGTTCTTTGGCAACCGGAGCAATATAACCGGGCCTTATCAAAGATCTTGGTTATCATGTGAAAACACTACAATTAAAAGCTGTTCTACAATGTTGTTTCAGCCCTAGGCGAGTGCTTGTACAATTTGCGAAGCTATAAAGTTTTGAGTTATCTTATTTGAAGCGCTCGGGGCAGGAGGCTCGGGTTGAGGTCTCTGTCTGTCTTGCCAATTGCCAACACTTGAGCTATCGATTAGGCTTGGCTCGAGTGTTTGCCGATACTTAATCACTTGCTCTAATCGATGTGTAAGGAACACACATTTCATCTTGTTCTCTGTCCCTATCACTTGTCCGCTGTGGATTGACAACCACTTGTACATTGTACATATACAATAAACACCCTGTTTACAATACATGTCTTGTTTTACATATACCCACATGGCGTGAATATCTTTACTTCAAGGGTTATATCTATTTGGATTAAAATCTGATTTAGATTTTTTAAAGTATTGTGTGTGTTATTCATTATCAGCTTACTTATATTTTAACAAAACTAAATTTCATGTTTTGTCAGCCTTGACAACGTACCTAAATAGATCCATGATCAGTTTTATAGGAGTACCGCATTAACCGTTGTGAAATTTCCTTGAAAATACGTTTTGCTGTGCATGTGACAAGTGGTTTGTTTTGTAAACAATTGAAGTTATTTATATGATTACTTTTGGGAGGGGGAGGGGGTCAGCAACGATTTGTTAGTACTCTATCATGCAATCATGTGATCAATTCGTGAGACTTACGCATTTTTCTTGAGGTTTAAATCGCATATTATTTATTTAATTTGTTGAACACATATGCCTTTGGGTTTATAGTATCACTGAATGTTAAAGGGGCAGTAGCACGTGTTGGATAATTTTATATCTTAAATTCACTGATAATTGTAAGTTAATGTTAAATGTATTATGTTGACAGTGTCAAAAATCTCATTGCACAAGTCAATCATCCATAGTGAGAGGAGAAAGTATGAAGATTCACTTAAAACCCATTGACGGCCATTTTTCGTGAACACCTTTAATTTAATTTGTGTGCATAGCTAAACTTTACGTTATATATTTGAATTATTACTGCTCCATTTAGTTGAAATGCATTGTCTTTCAATTGGAACCTTTAATTTTAATTTTCCTGACATCACCTTATATTCCCATATATATGGAGGAATATTTTTGATGCTTTATTGCAGAAAAAAAGAGTTATAGTCTAAAGAAACTTTATGGCATTATATACGGCAATGAAGAAATTCCAAAAGAAAAAGAGTAAAAAATAAAAATTCTAAAAGATTAAAGTAAAGTTTGCAGCTACAACTGCTCATTAAAACTTGCTTCATTAGATTTATACTCACTATGTGCTTAATTTCAACAGCGACATCTGGGAACAATTCAAGTAACTGGCTTAATGAAGGGGAGATTACCCAGCGTTATTAGTCGCTACAATTTCTCTAATCGGGTTAACTTGGACTAGACAAGCACGAATCGAATCAAGAAGAATCTAAACCAAAATCGATATCAATGAAGTTGAATCAAATCAAGTTTAATTTCAAGTCTCTGTTGAAACTTAATTTCACTTCCAAAGTTTGTACATATAGGTCAGGTTGAACGTCTTTTGTAAGAAATACTGCCTGTTCTCGCAACTCCCTTTTAAAAGCTCTTTTGATAACTGACGAAACTGCAATAGAAATCATTTGTTGAATGTTGAGATGCGATCAGTTTTAAGTATAAACGCTACACCTTATTAATTTTATCGGTTGTATATTTTTAGAACAAATGTAAATCGCAAGACAAAGAATTCTTCACTCTAGTTATTTTTTTAAGAACATATAACTTTTACTTATACAACCCTTCATCTATATTCTTGAACTAGTAAAGACTTGAATGTTCTGCTTATAAGGTTTTTTGTCTATATACACTATTATTGTCTATTTTTCCTTTATGTTAGTGTTCCAAGCCAAACAAGTATATCATCAAATTAATGGATGCATATGGATACTAATGGGGGGGGGGGGAGTTGAATTGTCAAAAATAATGTTCTTTTTCTAGCTAACAATAATATCAGGAGAACAGTTTCTCGTTCTGAACTTAATTGATAGTTGTTTTATTATGTGCCTCCAAATGATACCCTGTATGATAAATACATATATATTAATTTACGACCAATGCTCAATCATGTTTCGGAGCTTATTTTAAAGTAAAGATAACATTTTCACTGTTTTAGAGTTAAACATTTTTAAAATTTAATATTTCATGTTTCAAAGGAAAAATCGTTTAAATTTTAGGACTTTGAAGAATATGTTCTAGAGCCCTGTCTCAAGT
Source organism: Steromphala cineraria (assembly GCA_916613615.1). NCBI lineage: Eukaryota > Metazoa > Mollusca > Gastropoda > Trochida > Trochidae > Steromphala > Steromphala cineraria. The sequence goes on along the minus strand of OU744725.1, from coordinate 60,989,646 downwards.
CTTTTTAGATTGAAATTTCATTCTCCAAAAGCACGCCAAAAATATATTATAGAGTCCTGTGGACAAATTCTAGAGGAGCTCAAAATTAAAGCGTGAAAAAAACTATCGTCTCGAGTCTTGTTTCAAGTCTGTGTTGTATCAGTTGTGTGGACAGGTATCTATTATTGCACTTTTGCTCTCATAGTTTCTTAATGTTTCTGACTGAACTCTGTATTATCTCCTCACTGAGTCCTGGTAGAACTTTCATCTTCAATCATTGTCCTGACAAGCTGTGAGACGCAATGATTAACTGTTCCAGCACGGGAACACGTCGTTCTAAGACTTGTCATCTTCATCTCATAATCAAAATGACGATCAAAACAGAAAACGGGATCCTCTAGCCCCCAATCGATATCTATCTCAGTCCTATCTTGCCTTTTTGGTCCATTAGTTCAAATTATAGACAACCGTTCGTTTAATATCCATAATCAGATTGATCAGGTCCTAGATTTCATTTTGGGCCACCTTTTTGACCAAAGCGGGTGTGTAATGACCTTTTGACTTCCGGCGCTTTCAAGAAAGGGTCGTCTGCTGTGCTTGTCGTCTGCGCCAACTGTCAGCGTTCTCCCCGCACGCAATGAACCCATCTTTAAGACGAGGAGTGTAAAGCGGGGTTGACAGAACTCGATGAATTTGGCATCTGAGAACGTAAGAAAGAGGTAGCCCCAGTTGGGGCAGAAGTCGTTTGGCAGCACGCGATCTCTGCAAGGACTGTGCTTCAAGGACAAGCATCACGCGAGCGAGGAGTCTATCAGTGGAGCAGTTTGCGCCTTAACAGACAGCAGAACCCTGTGTGCTTAGCTAGAGGAAGCGGGCCTATAAAACTAATGCGCGCACGTTAAAATGAGCAGTCTTTATTGTTCCCAATGGTAGCACCAAATTTCCACCGTAATGATTTAGCTCCGTTGGCGAACTCGAAGCGACGAGTGTCCCTCGCCAAAGGCCCAGGGCAGCCAAGAAACGCTTCTTCTCTGATCAGTGTGGAAATACGACAAATGATCTAATGAGCTCGACAACGGCAATATGTTCCTATTCGCCCGACTTTGGAATACACAATAAGATGGCGTGAGCCTCTCTGCCGCCAAATCAATATAGAAGTTCCGCGATGGCCATCCCCCAAGCCCTACCCTGTCTTTGAATGCCGGCTAAAAGACCGGGCTCTTATTAAATGTTCGCCTCCGTGTCTCCTCTAGGTCTCTGACAGCCCTCAACGGAAATATGCTTTCGCCAAAATATGTTTTGCATGAGGACGAAGATGTCTTTTTAAACGGCCCTCGTCATCTCTTGTCAAAATCTTAAAATGAACACTGTTAGGATTTTTAACGAAGAACTCGGAAATTGACTCCTGCTGGGGTATCTTGAGGGAGATTGAATTATCTCCCCTGTTTCGTGGAAGCACGGACAAAGCTCATCAAACCAAGAGCCATTTGAGAATCGTTCAAAGCAGCCGGGATCAAAACAGCCACTTTGGCAGGACGTTTCATTTAATTTGCCTATCCTGATAAAAGAGCCGTTACGATAACATGCCGAATAGATGCATTGATAAAAGTAGCACGAGCCTAAAGATTTAGGGTCGCCAAAGGACCGATAAGCCTTTCACCGACTCCAATTTCATAATTGATACTTTTATGCCCAATTGGCTTCCTTGTTTGTATAGTAACACAGCCACGTAGTGAAGGAGGGACGGAATTCTTGATTACCTAATCCCCATAGCAAATCTTCATGATCCCCTCGCCGCTGGAGGAACGTTAGGCAGGGAGCTGTCATGTATGAGCTCTTGCTACGCTAATTTAGATATAACTTTAGCTTTGTTAGGTTATCCACTGCACTTGCAAGTGATTTGAATGTATTTTCTTTAGAAATCCTACATCAAAGTTTTAAGATTTTGAAGGTGAAACTGGGAGGGTGAAGTTGATTTCATGATCAATCATCAAACGTTTTGTTAACCTTAAATGATGACATTTCAAGGATATATTTCAGCGAAGTTTTGCTTAGAATAGAATGGAAAGACTTACAAAAGGTCATTGGTTATATAACTTGTCAAATCTTTACCAGAAGTAGTTTCAGTATAAGGTAGTAGTAAAGTGGTGTGTTGAGATCTGATAAATACTACATATCTTTTCTTCATTTGGACGATTTCGGTGATATGTTCTAGGAGAGTTTACATCATTATTATATAAAATCATATCAAATTTACGCATCATGCTTGTGTTTGAATATGAATATAACAGTGGGTTTGAGATCAAGTTAACTGCGCTGACTTTGATAATTTTCAAATATGTCAAAAGGTCTAGATTAAGGGTACCACTTGTGATCTGTCTAAGTGCTCAATTAAAAAACAACTTTAAGATTTACTAAAGACGTGCCGACTCTCATAACATGAATGCAGCCGTCTCCAATTTTCGGACATATTTTTTTCATTAAAAGTAGTGCCGGTGTCAGATGACAGTCATCGTTGTTTAAGTGCCTTCTCGTGTAGTTAAACACTTCATCCATCTCATTAGTCGGGGGTTGAGACGAGTCACGTGACCCTGATCATTAGCTCTTTGGTGGGTGTACATTGCCACCTGGTTTGAACGCCGTCTATTTACTCCTCGAAGACTATACCTCTCTACATAACAGCCCTTAGAACCTACTTTCGTCTCCACTCGGGACCGTTCAAGAGCTTTGACAACACTTCACGTGCTATGACGTCATACTGCGTGTGCAGGTGCAATTGACAAAATGAGCAGGGGCTGTGACAAGGAGAATCTCTTACATCCAACATCTTGAGATTTATTTCACAGTTTGATGAGAAGAGTCGTCTTGGGTACAATAATTGCTCAGCTGATAATCGAATATAAGTTTATATTACATAATTAATTCACAATAGTAAATATGCAGCTCTTTTGATATAATATGTTGATTAGAAGAATCGTTGTAGTTCTCTGTTTATAATTTATTCTGAATGTTCAAGGTTATTGGGTGAGATGACGTTAGGGTTATCAATACCTAACATAACGAGGTTCTCTGGTGCAGAATTTATCCCCACTACATTTGCATACCATGTTCTTCCAGGACAATTTTTATCACTCGTGTCCATTGACAGTATATTAACTTTACCATCGTGACTTGTTTGTCAGTTAATGCTTGTTGCTTTGCATATTTTGTTCTTCTCATTGATACAAATATTCTATATTTTACTTAAAATGACGATAAGTACTGATCAAGTTTTATCGCGTAGGATTCAGTGACCAATGTCCAGTATCGGAATTTGTGAATTTTTTATCTTTTTACTTTTATTTTCTTTTATGAAGTAAAACCCTTTCGTTAACCCAGAACTTGGCCGATTTGCTGGTAGCGTTTCTTTTCTTACATCACTTTTACCATTATATTCTGAAAATAAAACCGTGGTCTGGATAATTGTTAAGCTTATTTCATTTACTGCTAGTGTCATTCTTGATATGCTTGATAAACAAAACATGTAGACTAAGCTCATATATCGCATTCTGCCCAACAATTCAATGGTATATGAACTTTTGTTTTTCTATTTTAAACAAGTCTCTATCGACGCACATGCTCAAACTTACAAATAGTGTCCCATTTCATGGACATGTCGATCTCAAGATCCCAAAATTACATTTCGAATGTGAAACTACAAAAAAACAGGAATGTATCTAGTTTCTCTTTAGGTAAATTCATTCATTCAATCTCCAAATACGTACGTTTTATCATTTAGAATTGATGACTTACATCAATACCTGTAGACTACTTTATGCTATATTTCTATGTATTCCAATTAAAAGACAACAAGTACAGTAGACCTTCTGATCGCTCAAGCAATTATTAACTTAAAAGTTATTTTAATTAACAGCGACTGAAACATTCAGCTGGAACAAGAAGGTTCTCTTGGTAATTATTCTGATAGAAAATGGTAGATTAAACTAGCCTGTCAGGAACAGGAGGAAAAGTTGATAAAACGCGACAATGTCCAGCAGGAATAGCTTCATTAACAGTTCTTCCTGTAAATTGAGTGTTTGTCTTCCTCAATTACCATAAAACGACTAAAAGAGTTCTTTGCCAGATGTCTGTATTTTCCACAATGGCATTTCTATGAACTTATTAAATTGAAAAAATCTGGCATAAAAAGATGGTCAATTGTGGCAATTATCACAGAGTGATTAATTCTGGACAAATATATTCGAGCCACGGAGGTTCTCTCAGAACCACGCTCCGGTCAAGCAACAATAGCCAGTGTCCAGTGCAGTCCAGAAGGTGGACACTCCGTGGGGGGTTGCAAACTCAGATCGCCCCCATCATATTCACCGCTCAATTAAGTTTGCAAACTTGGAGTTTACATTACTATTGGATCAGCTAATCTCTTTAGTAGAGAGGCCGGGGGCGCTTACGAGAGAGCTATTGTTGAGACCATTACATTTCTCCAGGGTGCTGTGTAAAGCACATCGACTGGTGATCACACAAGCACCTTCCACTAGAGACTATGATCGATATCGCCTAATGTCCAGAGTCATTTGTATCGGTCAGTAATTGTGGCAGGTGCAGCCAACCATACCCGATAACGAATTTTAATTGTCCATAAACATGTCTGACAGAGTGTATATGACCAATACAGACTTCCGTACTTTTCCTTGCGTGGCTATTGGTCATTCAGATGATCCGGAGATTCATCGGGCGTGTTAATTTACTGATTTTTATGAGTGTAGAGAAGTGCATTTATAGCAGCGAAGGAATAAACTTCGCTTAAGTTGCACATTTTCAAGGTTATTTCAAAAATTCATATCCTTGTACATAAACAGAAATGAAAACGAAATGTTTTTTATTTATGGCCATGGGAGATGTCTCCAAATGCAAATACGGAAGGGGAACTGAATACAATATCAAGCATGTATCTGGTACCAAACTTATCCCGCGCTGAGATCATTAATCAAATATATCTAAGTGTCAACCTCTTTTTAACGATAAAATCGTAAAAAAGTGCAAATGAAATTTATTATAAATATCGATGACAAGATAACACTATCAGAGTCATCATCTCTGATCACCCCTGTGTTTTGAAGCAGCTGGCGGACTAAGTGAAAGTTATCGTCACCCAAAATACGCGATTAGAAACCTAACGGGATTAATGACATAAAATGAAAATGCAAATAGTCTGGGTGGACTGTAGAATCCTCTCGTGTCTAACAGAGACAGAGATCGTGATGATCACAATAGCTATGTGGAATTATTTCAGTGTACACACCTCCCCCGGTGTGTCACTGACGCCCCTTTACAAGTGATAGGGATGTGGCAAGGTTATTGTTTCGCCCCTTATCTTTTATAGTGAACTGCATAAAATTTGAATGTCTGCGTTGGTTGTCATGTTAGTGATTTCGTTTGCCCTTAGGAGAATCATTTACGAACACTTCGTCATTAATGGATTGATAGACATTGACAAAGTGTTGATGTCTATGAAGTAATAGATAATTGTATATTTTGTTTGACGACGTTATAAATGTCTTTATTATTTTCAGTTATTTATTTTTTGCATGGGAACTTGAAACCGACTAAAATCATATGCAATATCTCATTTTGTATATTTAAAGATTTTGTAAAAATGTTCTTCTTGTAACGTGCATACGCTACATAAATTTCAGTTCGCGATTACATAGCATTCTTATATCCCAGAATATATTTTGGGCATATCACCTTTGACTTCTAAAAGACACCATAACAATAATGTCTTTGGGCATACGGTTTGGTATGTGAAGAAGAACTTGCTTAACTTCAAATATGTAAAGCTTTATTATGATTGTTTGATCTGATTTTGCCAAAGGTTCTGTGCTTTGTTAATAGTTACATAAGTAATTTAATGACAAGACTATTAGGTCTGTGGGCCGAATATTGCAAAACTTTATAGTACATAGAATGTTATGTAGTGTGATATAATCGAATATATTTTAGATGATAAACATAACCAAAGTATTGTTAACCAGAGGCCTTGAAAATTGAATAAATTCTGTCTGTCTGTCTGTCTGTCTGTATTGTTAACCGGAATAGCAGATTAGGCAGTTTAATGTTTGTTTAAGAGATTTGAGTTATTAATACAAATTTTAATTTTTGATATCAAGTTATCAAAACTCATTTTTCTCTATGTAATATTGAATTTCAAGTGTAAAACTTCCATGATCTGAAACTTGAAAACGTGACTTTGAATCAACAACTTCAACACTGATGTCTTCCTGGCCGTTAACTTACAACAAAATACATGTTGCTAGCCAAAACCGACAGTTTTTCAAAAAGTCGGTTTTAATTTGTTTCATAATGAACACTTAACATAAAAACACCTGAATGGAATCAAACAAATGCGTAACGGAAGTACAATCTTTATGTTTTGCAAGCAAATTAAACATTGAACTTCATGCGATTTTGACAGCGAAAAATAAAGACGAGTTTCTTGTTAATAAAAACCTCTCCATAATATTCAGTAGTCATCCAGTGGTGGTTTCCAGATTAGACCTCCGGAGCACTGTGATTAGATCTGAACTCTCACTGTAGAAGTGTCATGTACTTTTTAACTCTCGAGTTGATGGTCAAAAATTAGCGCGACGCTAACTCCCAGTGAAGAGCTGCTTATTATTCTAGTCAGGCAAGTCCTTTTTTTACCTTATCCCGGACCAAGGGGGGTAACTCTTAAACAGTCATCACAAGTCAGTGCACCAAATTGATCTGGGTTGCAGGAGTCAGGCGGGCGCCCAATCAGGTCTGATCGATCCACGTGGAGGGGATCAGGGGGTATCGGGGGACTAGCGTCCATCAAGGGGATTCTGTTGACCTCTGACCTTAGCTTCAGTATACCACGGCCAACCAATAACCATGGCAGATTTTATTTGTTGGAGGCTTGAAGCATCTGCTGGAGTCCTGATACCGCAATTTTGACTGCTTTATCTTGGATTAGAGCGGTCCCCGGAGATAATGTCTTTGCCAGTAACCATGTATCCGCGATAGGAATATTATCCTTCGCAAGGCCTTATCAATAGCATGAGCTAAAGACATTTGCCTGCTGCTGCGACTCCCATCATGGGGGATACGGGCAGACGTCAAAATGACAAATTGATTGAAAGGCAGACGACAGCCCAGTCTAGTGGCGCGCGCGGGAAAATCCATTGGGATTTGCCCAACATGATCGCGGAGCTCGAATGCTAACAAGCGCGGAGTGGGCCAGATATTAATATGCTCTATGACGAGTCTTCCTCTGGAAAATGTCAGAAATGTAATGGGCGATTTGACGAGATATTGTCAGCGAAAAGTTGAAAACTTAGACAAACGAGGATTGCAAGACAGCATCCCGATGTTTGCTGAGAGTCCAGCAGCATAACTTGCCTTCTGGCCGACTTCTTGAACCCACGGATCTCACCCTCCAATGGGACCAGTCCGTCTCGCACACGAGAACACTCATAGGCTGATATGTATGCAGAAGAACGCACGCGAGCTGAGATGCACGTGTATCCGCATATTACTTTGGCCAAAATAAATTGAAGCATATCGGAGATCATATCCGGAAATTCACCTCCCATCTGGCCCCGTGTACTCTTCCTTTATCTCACAAGATGCCCAGTGCGAAAGTTTCACTTTTATTTGATTTCATTTGCCATCAACTGCATTCTCATTCACATCACGCTTCCGTCTTGTATACTCTGATTTAGGTTTAGGCTTACAGATTCGCAAAGACAAATCCTTAAAAAGGTCTTTTGTCTTTGCCCCTTCTGCTATGCTCCTGGGATTATGGCTAGGGTAAAGGGGGTCGGGTTTAACACATTCTAGAAATCTGGATACAGAATATCTTGTTTCTATTAGTTCTAGTCGCCGAAAATTAAGTTTTTATTTCTGTCCTCACTAAGGTGGATCCTCTTGTGGGAAAAGCGTGATATATGTAATGAATATATGGCGCTTTCCTTATTTATGTTCAATTACCGTTCAAAACTGTCCATCTTTAAATTCACATTTTACTATTTTATCATCTTTCATATATTATGAAAACAACAAATGTAAGATGTCTTTAGTAAGATTATCGAAAATGATTTTTAGACTTCATTTATCATTATTTCGTTGTAAACTTCACGTATCCACTACAATCAAACTTTACATGCTGGTGACACTGCGTTACCAGAGGATTTGTTCCCTTGCCTTCTATCACATCTCGGCTCCTGTTGTACTGTAGGTGTGTTCAGAGCACATACCGTATAGATGTCACGAATTGTTACCACCGCGATACCTACCTGTCTCATGCACGTGCCTGACGCCGTGACGTTAAAGGTCAACTTTCAAGGTCACTTTATATTTTCCTTGAACTTACAGTTATTTTCCTCTATTTACTACCTTATTGTAAAAGAGGGACACACAAATCATTGCAACAATTAGGAAACACCCCTCGCCCGCAGCGCAGAGCACAGGTGCGCGAGAATAAACTTGGTCGGCGAGATTAAAAGGGAAGGTTGCATGGCGCTCAGGTAAAAAGTGTTAGGTTAGTGTTTGGTTTGTGGCCGTTAGGGGCAAGTACATCTTGTAGCAGTCGCTTCTCGTTTCTCAGGTAATAGCACCTATAGAAATCCAGGTTGAACCTGAGTGGGATACCTGTGACACTTACTTGGTGCAGGTGAAAACTCTTTGATCATTGCCGCTACACTTTATCGTGTAAACAATACTCAATGAAAACCCGTTTCGGAGATGGACAGAAATCATGGTTACTTTTTCTTTCTCTTTACCCAGGTACTAAGCTTCTATCGGTGCATAGCCGTGCCTGTGAAAGTAGCAAACATAGAGGAATGAGGGTAAATTGAGATAGTTTGTTCTATGTACTATTGAGTTAGAATGGGAGTGCAGATTTTTCTAACACGTCTGTTAATGATGCCGTGTAAACGTTGCAATTTGTTGAAAACTTAGTCGTTATGTTGAATGATATATATAATGATATATCTCTTTGAAACATATACATTCTAACGAATTATTAAAACGGTCTTTAACTTTGAGTCATTTTAAAAAGCACATTTTAAAACAATTCTTATTCTTACAATTGGTAGATTAAAATTGCCATTTTTTTCTCTCTTAATAGCTATTTCACAACAGATCTGGCGTGGTCATTATCATTATTATGATCATTTTTACAATCGCAGAAGAATATTGGGAATAACAATAATGAATCAAGTATGTATTTCAAATAATAGGTTCATGTCGAAATCTAAATTTGATTTAGTATCCGAAGTTAAAACGTAAGATTTAAAACTTATAAATTGATGATAAGATGACTTGCAAGAAATTCCCTTTTTAAAGAATCACAAGATGTGTGATACCGGTGATATTTTGCCAGTTCTGACATAAACGTGTTGTAAACTTCAGAGTCTACTCCCACCTACACGTTCTGAACTCGTTAAAAAGTTTTCAGCTGAGGAGCGTGATATTTGCTATGATATGGAAATTGTGTACAATTTCACTTGGCAATAAAATATCAAAGTAATCATACCACAGTCATCAAGCTTCCTCTCCTAAAACTCAGAAAGTCTTAAAACTTGGAATGTGAAGTTATTTCTCTGAGTCATTTCATTGAACATGGCTACAGGAAACATGGACGCTCAAAAAATAAACATCAGTTCAATTCAGAGGGAAATCCAAGATGATTATATCGGCCTGCTAGCATATGGGTGCTCCAATCATGGAAGGAGTATTACTCTGTTTTATTGTAGGATAGACCTTTAACAAAATAGCATTTTGAACATTTCATGACCCCTCGATCCAACGCGTAGTGTCACGGCTGATAGCAATTCCGAAATTCTGCAATATGCTGGTACCACAAAAGCTCCTATTTTGGGGATATTGGTGGAGACGAAGACCAGATGAATACTGTAAAATAACAAGGAGTCCAAGGAAGGAAGGCACCACTATAAAACGCGTATATTGTTGGGAGTCTATGTTTGGGGAACATCCAAGAATTAATCTAACAGATTGATTTGGAAACTTTTATTTGATGCCAACACATGGAAGTAAAGTATCATTTCTCTGAGGAAGAAGTATGTTTCCGAAACTCTACAGTCTCTGCTCCGACTTTTAAACTCCCACAAACAAACGTTAATTTTTTACTTTTCGACTAGAATTACTTTTGTGATCATTTCTTTTAAAACAAACCCCATTTCGTTCCAAAATGCACATTCCGTAATTGGTTTCCTATTTTAGATGCAATTTCGATTTTAATGGAATACTTACTAAAGTACAGTGTTGTTTACCATCATACTTTGTTCAACATATTTCTTTCCATTCTTCTCTCCCATCCTGTCGACCCCCTTTGCTCTGATCTATCTACTCTCTTTTGAATGGCAACATCCACGGGTTAAAAAGCTGAAAACGTCAATCCAAAACTCACTCGCTCGTCAACCCACTAGCCCTAAATTTCATTTCATTAATAAAATAAAGACTACTTATTGTAAATACAACGTGTATAGTTTCTTATAACTCTTTCAACAGCATTCATGTCATTTCAACAAACTAATTACTAAAGTGGTTGTTACCTGTAATACAAAATAATCCAGTCTTGTTATCTCTTTCCAGTCTCTTCCACATCACTTGTCCTGCCTCCCACTTTCACTATTCCAGAACTATCCAACAACCCTGCCTTATTGGTAAAGAATGGTAAACACCAATACCCCTGTACATCTACAATTATATCCATAAACATTTTATACATCCACTTTCAAATCGTTAACATCGTCATATATTTGCATCAACCTTATTAAAATAGCATTCCTTAATCCTTTTTTCTAAAATGGCTTTACATCCACGTTTACACCATAATCATATTTGTACATTTTAATAGTTTTAAACTATAAATATCCTCAACATCAACATTGAATTTTAAAACCAGCTATATTTCTAAACGTCACGTTTCAAATCAAAGCATCTCTATAATTATACTTTACGTCTACTTCCAAACCAATAGCTGTAAAGTAGTCAAGTCAATCTTTATTTCTGTACTTAGAAGGCCACAGGCCTGTAGTACAATCAATGGTAGATCACATGGTAAAATCAATTGCATTCAAAATATTTTTTCTAAATAACATTGCATAATAAATATACATTGCAAGGTTCTGTAACAACTGAGTATTGGTATTTGTTAACAATGACAATAGTTTTGTTCTGTCTGGATGGTTAAAATAGTAAGGTTGAAGATATTTTATCCGTAGATTCTTATAGACAGGGCAGGTTAATAAGAAGTGTAGCTCGTCTTCGACAACATTCATATTACAAACTTTACATACTCTATTTTTTCTTTCAATACCTTTATATCTTCCAGTTTCAACAAACAATTCATGTGATGAACAACGAAAACGGGCTAAGGCATTAAGGAACTTTTTAACATCAACTTTTGAAAGATAGCTTTCAAGAAATATTTCAGATTTCCATTCTCTATAATATATACATTTTGTTGATAATGTCATGGATTCTGCCCAGGATTGTAAATATATATCTTTCATTCTTTGAGTTATTGAGATGATAAATTCTGTTTGTAAATGAACACTTTGATTGCACCAAATATAACCATATCCTATTTTGATGAGAAGCTCTCTAATATTAGTCACCCAATTTCTTTTACCATTATTATCATACAGTTTCATCATATTATAACATTTTTTCGGATATCTGTGAAGCGGTATATTCAACAATCTTATCCAGTATTTAACAGCTCTAATTGAAGAATAAATGAATAGTGGAAATCTGCCTAATTCTCCATAGACCATTGTGCTACAAGTGCTTGGTTTAACGCCTAGGAACTTTTTGCATGCATATAAATAAACCTTTTCTATGTTGTCATGTTGTGCCAGTCCCCATATTTCAGATCCATATAACAGTATTGGGCTTATCTTCATATCAAATATTTTAAAATAGGTATTAAAGGACATATCACCTAGAAGTCGCATATTTCTGTATATACCCATTAGTACTTTCATGGCTTGTGTTGAGGCCTGTTTGGTATGAAAAGACCAAGATAGATTATTAGAGAAACATACACCTAAGTACTTATAAGCGCTGGTAGTTTGAAGACGTTCTCCCTTATAAAACCATTTTTCATTTTTGGATAGTTTTCCACCCCTTTTAAAAACAATTATTTTGGTTTTCTCTCTATTGACATTCAATTTACATTGATCAGAGCTGTAAAGTATAACTTAACCTTTCAAACAATGTACCTAATAAAACAGCACCTTACTTAAGACATTAACTCATGACCACAACCAAGTTCAAATCTGTTTTAAAGACTCATCTCTTTCTTCAAGCCTATCAATAACTCTCTCGCTGTGTACAGCGCACAGAGCACCTTCATGGTGGATATTCGGCGCTATAAATAAATTATTATTATCATTAGTTTGCACATTTACATATGCTTCCTATTCAGCATCTCTATTCTCTTATTCATTTACATCTACTTTCAAAAATTAAAATCTCTATACCATTACATCTTGTTTCGGATCATTTACATCTATGTACCATCTGGTTTGAAAAAGATTACTTCCCTATATGAATACAAGCAGTATCAAACTTTCCAACATTTCTATACCTAAAAGGGACAGTAGCACGTTTAAGGGGTAATATTAGGTGATGTCAGGAAAATGAGCATAAATCGTTCCAACTCAAAGACAATGTATTTAGACAAAACGAAGCAGTAATAAATCATATACATAATGTGACGTACAGCCACTTTTTCTAACACAAAATGAATTAAAGATGTTCACACAATAATGGCTGCCAATGGACTTTGTGTGAATCTTCAAGATTTATTCTGTGACTATGGATGATTGGTTTGTTAAATGTAATTTTTTGACACTATCAAATTGATACATTTAGCATTAACGTACAATTATCATTGAAAAGCTGAAAATATATTTTTTTCAGAAAACGTGCCACTGCCGCTTTAAGGTCTCATTCTAACCTCTCCAGTACCCCAGCCCCTTCTAAGACCCCTCACACCTCTGTCCCGTCCCCCGCACCTAGCTAATCCCCTCCCTGCCCCACATGAACCCAGCCCTCTCCTCCACAAAGGGGAAAGTTTTGGTCCGGATTATTATTGAATAAAGACAGGCTCCCAACAGATTTACGATTGTCGAGAGCGTATCCTCTCAGCTGGTTTGAACAAGGCACAAAGGCTTCAAGTACATCTTTCTTTGCTTTACCTGCCCTCGCCCTGGGTGGGTGCTTATTTCTTGCTTTTCCAATTATGTCTTTCTGCTGGAAAATTGGAATTAGTGGCATGGGCGGGATTAGAGTTTTGTGCTTGTATCAATCGGCCCTTTCTTGGTCATCCTGTGGCTCGTTGGACAGGTGACTGTTATTTACTAAACGACATGATATGAGGATTTAAGGTCAGAAACATAAAAAGAGAGAATTGTAAAAAAATGATTTTAGATTTAGTCACAATATTATAAGGAGGAAGGGGAGTCTTACGTTTTAGTGACAAATAAAAGCATTTTAATGTTACAAGTGGTACTCATGTTCTTATTATCTTGGCATTATCATCAACATTTAGGGTTTAGATTGTGAAAATGTTGTGTAAAAATACTATTAAAATAATGTACATCACAAAGAAACTATCTACCTTCGATTTACGGATCTGATTAGTACTGTCGATATCCTTCAAACCTTTATGCACTGATTGTTTATTTATATTTCTATTGTCATAATTCATTCACACAAAAACCAGTACCTGAAACTGAATGACTACACGAGTTTTACTATAGAAAAATGCGTGACTGATGTATCGTTGTTTGATAAAAATACGCGGTTTGGTTGCCAAACGATCTTTTGCAAATGATCAAAAACACCAATTGAAATATATGACTCTTTGGGTTCAAATGATAAAATTGTTATGTTTAATCCTAATTACAAAAAGCCAATACGATCTTTTTCTCTCCATCGCTAAGATAGTGCTAAGAAGATACTTATTACAAGACACTGAGCACGTCCAGAAGTACCCTAGCCATGCATTTGGTTATGAAATATTGTATTCCGTAAAACATAAATGTTGGTTTCTAGTTTCAATGAAGATATATTGGTCAAGAGGGAAATTAATCATAATAAGATCGGGGATAATCAAATAGCCTGCAAAACCACATCGCTTCATTCGCCATATTTCACAGAGAAATTGACAATCGGGATCTGTCTGTATTTTCAGATAACAGAGGGTGAACAATGAAGAAAAACACGATGCACCGGGTTGTCTGGCTACATGAGCTGTTTGGTAAGGAATTTTGTTCATGCTTATCACATTAGGGGATTTTTGGATTGCTATAATGTCAATATGTAAACTCATTCTGAATACTATTGAGTAACTCGTGTAAAAAGGACCATTCGTCAAAGCAATGTTTCATTAGCTGATCGTTTTGGTTGAATTCTCACTTTTACTATAACGTATGGTGTTATTAGTTGATCTTCTTGGATTCTCATATTACTATAACAAATAGTGTAATTAGTTGATATTTTTGGTTGGATTCTCACTTTTACTATAAGATATGGTGCAATTAGTTGATCTGGTTGGTGTGATTCTCATTTTTACTGTAACGAAGGGTGTAATTAGTTGATCTTGTTAGTGTGATTCTCATTTTACTGTAACGAAGGGTGTAATTAGTTGATCTTGTTAGTGTGATTCTCATTTTACTGTAACGAAGGGTGTAATTAGTTGATCCTGTTGGTGTGATTCTCATTTTACTGTAACGAAGGGTGTAATTAGTTGATCCTGTTGGTGTGATTCTCATTTTTTCTGTAACGAATGGTGTAATTAGTTGATCATGTTGGTGTGATTCTCATTTTTACTGTAACGAATGGTGTAATTAGTTGATCCTGTTGGTGTGATTCTCATTTTTACTGTAACGAATGGTGTAATTAGTTGATCTTGTTGGTGGGATTCTCATTTTTGCTATAACGAATGGTGTAATTAGTTGATATTGTTGGTGTGATTCTTATTTTTGCTGTAACGAATAGTGTAATTAGTTGATCTTGTTGATGTCACATTCTCTTTACATAACGTATTGAATAATTAGCTGAAGGTGAAGAAATATATTGAATGCTGTAAGGCTTGAATATTTCAAACCTTTTTCGAATATTAAACATTTACTATCTGAGAAAAATGTGTCACGTTGCAGAAATATTGTATTTGGACTAACTTAGGCCTGTTCCTGACGGTCATATATCAAGCTTGTGTCAAAGTGCCATTGAGCATCTTTCATAAAATTTCAATTGGTTTTGATACTACCAAAAAAGCATTTGTACTGATACAAATTCACATGAACTCGCAACTTGAACTTGAACTTGCAAACTCACCACGTAATGACTCTTGTTTCTTTGGTAATAGAGCGTCAACCTGATATATCATAATGAATATAAGTCATATGTTAACCAAATATACACACATTATATGTCAATCAAACGCTACAAACCAATTTTTTTGTATTTCTATAAGTATAAAACAAAAATTTTTAGATATCTTGGATGTTACCAATCGCTATGCATTGTGTAGTTTTCGTTGATAATAACATGCCTTAAACCATTTTATTGACAAGCACTTGAACGGTAAGGAATTGCAATTCTTAGCAACAGTCGTTAACCTATTGAAAAGTTCAAAGCAGTAACGTTTGACATATTGAACCCAATATGCCACCTTAATGAAGTAATTCAAACGACCTTCCATTTAATATTATTTTTATTAAACGAGTTAATGATTTGGTATAAAACAGGATAAAGCGAGTTTGATACCAAGTCATTCTCGAGTTTGATAAAACAGTATTAAAAAGAAGCGAGTTAAGTATTCTGTTTATCACTTGCCCTCAACATCAAGCCAAATTGACAACAATTTGTTGAAACAAACATTTCCGCGACTAGGCAGAGGGCGCTTACACAATGACGTCAAAAGCACACACTACTGTGACGTCATACTTCAATTGTGTTATTACACTAGATAACATTGACGTATTATTATTACACTGTGATATCTTAGACGGGCGAGTAGTAAAACATATATATGTCATATCCATGATGTGGATTACTGATTACTATTTAAGACAAATGTTGTTGAACAATTGGTTGTCCATATGTGCAAAACTTCGTCATAACTTTTCCTCACACATGACATGACTGTTCTCGTTTCCTATAAAAAGTCGACGAGAGGTGTTTGTAATTATTAACCAAGCATTTAAGAAATCATAACGAACAAACAACTTAAACAACAGCTTGATATGTTTTGATCATTTCCCTTCAATAAACCTGTCTACGATGTCAAAATTACGTCATAAAGTTTTTAACTGAATGTTTTGATTTCAGGGTCACGGAGGGCGAAGCAGTGCAAAACATCTTTGGGTGACCTCAACTCTAGCCTCGGTGTGAAATAAAGTGACCTCGTTCTCAGAGACGATTGGCCAATTGAATTGCCGTATTCTCGATTGTCCGGAACGGGAGAGAAAGAAAGCCCGTGCACTGTGACAACAGAGTGTCGGCTTCTTTGAAGTGGTAGGTAAATATACTCAAACCGGTTTTATTAGATTGTCGAGTAAACTGAAACGTGATGACAGCCGCTCTAATTGATGACAGCACGTGAAATGGCGCGCACGTGCAGGCATGCCGAAAAATTGTTGTCACATTTTATTTGCTTGTTTTCATTCAATTCCATTAAATGCAAAATTTATGTTCATTTCAAACGTTCAATATTATATTAACTGCCTCGCCCACTTCAGTCTACGAAAGCCATTTGAATTGAAGCATTATCAACGATTGTGATCGTTTTGTGAACAATACGATTTTTACGTTGTTTGCAAATCACAATTCATTCGCTCATCAGAGGTAATTTAATGTCTAAGGATAATATTTAGATTATCGAGTTTATGTCGTACTTGTTTGATCTATTCGGATGTCAGATAAACCATGAGATGTTTCCAATAGATAAAGTCGATCAGATAAAGGCAACAAATTGTTGAAGATGAAACATATCCCGTTTTAGATCTCCCATATCTGTTTCTTTGGGTTCATCGGGAATATCATTCTCTCCCCACAGAGGCATACCTGAGCTGCCTCTGTGGGGAGAGAATGCGGGAATATATTTACTTTAGACAATCAACCATTCAAACTTCAGTTTTCAAAAGTAACCGTTTTATTGTGGACTATAAGTAATTGTTTTTAATGATATATACAACTGCTGAACAAAACTTTTAAAGAAATTTATTCAGTATAAAGGCCACAGGCCCATGTACATTGTATAAATTACAGATAATTTACAGGTTTGATGCAAGATAATGAAACATCCTAACATTTTGAACCTAAAACTTTTTACATTCCAAGCACAATTAGTGCAAATATTATTTCATGTCATAAGGTGTTCACTTATATATATTTCAGTTTGACTCAAAGAATAATCTTTCTGCCAGAACGTGCAGAAAAAAACATAATTCAATATGACACTCATGTTTATGATGGAACAAACATGGCTAAATGAAATAATTCATTTCAAAATACATTTTAATAGTAAGATATTTTTCATTACGTAACATCATACTAACTGTTTTCTTAATATTATGCATAATATAAAATATGAAAATATCTCTTAATTATGACCTCGTGCCTCGTTTGGGAAATGCCAGGTTGACTGTATACTACACATATGTACCTTGTATGTAGGGTAAATATGAACCCATGACATATTGATCTAAAAGTTTTGTCTTTAGGGTATTCTGTTAGGAAATGGTGCACATTTAAAAATCAAAAAATAATGACTTTAAAAGGGAACTTATGAATAGTGTGACAAACCTTTGTTGAACTTCTGTACTAAGAAAGTCAATTTCCATGCTCCCTTTGCATGTAATTAGCGCTTGATAAGACTGCATTATTATAATCAGAATAAATTATTTTGATACAATACAAACATGAAAGTAAACATTCCCTTGTCTTTCCGTTTCAGCTTGAGCCAACATGGAAGCTACAGAAAGCCCAAACCACAAATAGTACGTTCCCTTACGAACGCCTATCTGCTACAAGTCCTAAAGTCCTTTGAGACAAGAGACATTTTAAAGGGGCAGTAGCATGTTTTTAGGGGGAATATAAGGTGATGTCAGGAATATGAAAATTAATGGTTCCAGTTGAAAGACAAGGTATTTAAAATAAATGGGACAGTAATAATTCAAATATATAATGTAAAGTTAAGCTATGCGATTCCTTTTTCTTACCCAAAATGGATTAAAGGTGTTCACACAAAATGGCCGCCAGTGGATTTTATGTGAATCTTCTTACTTTGACCTCTCACTATGGATGATTGGCTTGTCTAACGAGATTTTTGACACTGTCAAAATAATAAATTTAGCACTAACTTACAATTATCAGTGACATTTTTGAAATATAAAATTATCAAAAAACGTGCTACTGCCCCTTTAAGATCTGTGTTATGAAAAGCGAAGCGAAGACAACAGAAAGATGATGATATATGAACATACACATCCATGTTCATATTGAACTGCCTTCAATGACATAAGTGCCTAATCAAGATTGCTACGAAATATATTAACTATTATTTGATCATAAATGATTCATTGTGTGAAGGAAGGTAATGTACAACATACATGTATATGAACATATGAAATTCAATTTCAGTGTTGTTGAAATTAACACTGTTAAATATACACTTTCAGTAAGGTCCCTTTGAACGATTGTTTTTGTGTTTGACATTTTATCGAAAGAGGAAAGAGGTATCAAATCCTTTCCATCAAAATAAAATAAAACAATAATTATTTTCTTTTGGAAAACAAGTATCTCAATTTGATACTTAATTTTGCGTGTTTTGTTTAAATGTATGTTTGATTGTGTGATATGGTTACAAATGGGAATTTGTGAAAACCCGTTTGAAAATGGAATAAATCATCAATATATTTCATCACGTTCATAATTGTATCATTTCCTAGAATAAAACATATTTTTGTAATTTCCATGTCCATAAATGTTAATGTCCATATTTGATAGTCTCTCGTCGTCATCACTTGCTGGTCACTGATGCTGAGTGATGACACATCACCATGTACATGTGTAATTACTCCATTTTGTGTTATTTACTCGCATTATTGTCAGGGAACCTAGGCCATTGTTCATCATGAAATCGACCAAGAACAAATCCTGTTTGTGTGTTTGACATTGACTGCCTGTGTAAGCTACTGTAAAACGCGTGACACGAATAGGATATTTCAGTCACGTACAAGCATGCCCGTGACGAGTCATTTTGAAATATATGAACATATTTCATTCATAAACGAATAAACACTATGAAGTATTTGAAGCGTTGTGAATATATTTATTACTTATTTGTCATTGTTTCTAACTGCTCGGATTTAACATTCATAACCAATGTAGCCTCCACTGTTGCCTGCTTAATGTATTGTTGTTGTTGATTATTTCTATCTAATGGAAGACAAAGCTGCTCTTATCTGTTGCCTTTTGTTTTTCAGTGAGGTCGAAAGGAATTTGGTCCTGAGTTAATATTTTCTATTTTTTAATCATTTTCACAGCTTTGTAAACGAAATGTATCAAATGTGTTCAAAAATATCTTAGCAGAAGTGTTATAAACGTAAATGTTAATAATAATAAATGACACAAACTTATACTGTCTTAACTTAATATTATTTCAATATTTACTCTGCTCATTAGTTGCAAATAATGTGAGAGTAATTGTAAATAATTTCAAGAAAATTTGTTCAGTGCTTTTTTTATTAAGGTGTGCTTTGCTGTTTAAATGACGATACACCAAAGAGATATTGAAGGGGCAGTAGCACGTTTTTTGACAATTTTATATTTTAAATTTTTCACTTATAGTTGTACGTTAATGCTTAATGTAATAATATGACAGTGTCAAAAATCTCATTACACAAACCAATCATCCATGTTCAGAGAACAAATTATAAAGATTCATTCAAAGTCCATTGGCGGCCATTTTCTGTCTGAACACCTTCAATTCATTTTGTGTACGAAAAGGTACGCATGGCTGTACTTTGGATTAATATTTGATTTGTTGCTGGTTCATTTAGTTTAAATACATTGTCTTTCATTTGGAACCAACTTTTTTCAGTTTCCTGACATCACCTTATATTCCCCCTTAAAAACGTGCTACGGCCCCTTTAAGATGTATTGTCCTTTGCTAAATAGTTTTTACAACTCCGTCTTGACATCATTTTTTTAGAATGTATAAAGCTTTTAACCTTTTGTTTTTACAAATGCAGCTTTACTACAAAGAAAACCTTTTGACAAAATAACATTTTGATCGGCAAATTCTTCATATCGCCGGAATGAGCCGATAACTTATAAGGAAGATAGAATGTTACGTCAATTGTTCGTTTTAAGTTCAGAAGCTTATAGACAAATGTCACAATATCGTAAAAGAAACAAATGAAAATGTAAAAAGGTCATTCCTTAGTGACCTTTTCTTATGCTGGGTATCTTCATAGTAAGAACTTTAAGTTTTCTTTACTTTATGCACTTCAGTTAAAAAAATAATAATAAATAATAAATAAATAAAAATATTTAGGCAGTCAAGTAAACCTAGCCTCAAAAATACTCGCTTCTCTCCGATCAATATGAGCGTGAAGCGAATTTTATTGAGGTTATGTTTATTTAGACTGAATTTGAGTGTGATATACAGAGATATTTTTAAAAGCAATATATGTGGTTTGAAAAAACGAAATTCTTCTACCAAGACCTTTATATCGACATATATTCGTTCGAATTGATTCAGTTCACAAAAATGAAACTTCCCTTAAAAATGAAGAGTACATTGTCATAGATTCACACAAGAGAGTTTGACAAAAGATTCTTAGAAACAAAGCCTGTGTTTTCGGTTACTGGTATTACCTAACCTAAATGGGTTGTTCCCATGGGCTGGTGTGCCCATGTCTCCGCCCATTGCTATATGCTACAGACAAGGTCGACCTTCAGTAATCAATAACACTCCCTCTTCTGCCTACATCATATCTATTTCACTCTAGCATTAGTCTATGTCAGGAAAATGGTTGTTCATTTCAGGATTTGTGGATTTTCATGTTTTGTCAACATCTGAGACAACAGATTAGATCTGCTTTCACTGTTGGAAGCCTATGATTGGAATTCGTCTGTATTTAACGAAACTTCTGCCTCCTAGTTCAAAAGTCAGTGACAAGTTCTCACCATTATGAACTATAGGGCTTAACCTCTAGAGGGCAACTAAAGACTTTGTTGAAACATTCAGTTTCTTATGTTCACACGTATGTATATTTCATGCACGCTGTCGATATACGGAATATATTTGTATAATTTCCACGTCTCAATGGGAAAGCAAATGTGTTAGGTTTTTCTACATAACGACCGGTTCATTGTGAATTATGTTTGTAAGGTAATATTTTGATAAGCCAATTCTTTGATAAAGAAGCTTAGTTTTGATAATGATAACAGTTTAAAGTTTGTTCTTTGAATTAAAAGGAATTTGGTTTCTAATGATTTACGTTTCATAAGGGCATAAAGTACAAGCCCAATAAAGATACAAACATGGTTGAACATAACATTGATACATTTTATCATTTAACATTTAACATTTAATTCGAATACTTAAGATTTGATAACAATAAAATACTTTTTGATAAAAATGTTTTATTGATACATGATTCACGTGTTGAGCGTCATTTTTCATGATTTTCTTCAAGTGGTTTTTACATTTATTCCCGATCAGATGCGAGTTGTTTTCGTTTTCTATATTTTCTTTCCCTCTCAAAATAAAATCGAATTCCATTTAAATCACCGCTTTGAACTTTTCAAAAGTTGAAATGAGCCTGAAACGAACAGACATACCCTTCCTGCCAAGAGGTCGCCAGAGTTTAAAGTTCTCATTTCATAAAGCATGAAACATGGACATCGAAATGTTTAACTTGTTATTTTTCTAGGATATGCATTAGCACGGCGTCGAATACTCGCACTTGAGTCTGAATGGCGAATAACTTGATACCATACAAGCTTCGCGCAGCAACGGAAGACGGGACATTTTCGTCTCCTTGTGAACGGAGAGACTTCTCACTGCTATCAAACCCGGCGTAATTGGATAAATACACAATAGAAAAGCCAGCAAGCCCAACTGGCACCGAACGCACCAAAATCCGATTTCTGTGTTGACTTTTGCGAAATTGTGGCCAAAGTTTCCCAAATCGTCCGACGGCAATCGACCCCCGCTTAAAGATCATTGTCACCACCCTAATCAGTGATGTTCGTCGGTCAATACGCGTACACGGGACTTCGCCAAGGATTGTCATCAAACCATCTCCCTCCCCATTATGCTCGTGCACATTGGCGCGTGTCTATGCATCTTCATTCCCAGTTAAAGGAACGGATGGTAGCAGGAGAAAATTATTTCTCCCCCTCGCTATGTGTGTTATCTCTGTCTTCGCCAATAATATCAAATTTCCTGAAAAACACCTTCGTATTGTCTGAAGCAGATAATTTGAAAACGGGCCGATTGAGCCATAGCGTTTGATATTTTAATTCTGTTTGAGTGACGTTTAAACCAAAAGACCTTGATCCGAAAAGCTGTAACGAGCAAACGCTATCGGTCTTGTAATGGGAGCGTACGGAGCGGTTCCTCAATGACACTTGTCCTTAAACATAGTACCAACCCTCCAGTGTTATTGATCGAGGCAAACTATAGTAATTATGGGTGGGAAATCGTGTTTTCATGGCTTATTGACAGTTTACCGAGGGAAGTTTATCTTTTTTTGAAGAATGTTATCTAATTTGGTACACTTTGGCCAGGTAATTGAGGAGTCGCCCGGCGTGATTTTTACGAATTATTTCTCAAATTCAATATGACAAATTGATCAAATATTTACTCGAAAATGATTTTCATTGATAACAGCTCCTGCCCTGAGCGTGCCAAATGGGTAATTCGAATTTTGTATTCCGCGCATATTCCGTTTGATGGTTTTATTCACAAATATGCAAATTGACCATATAATCAAAAAAGAAAAGAAAAACAGTTCCCAACTGTGTGATAAAGGATAAAAAGTCAAACACAAAACCAGAGCTATTAAATTCAAATCCCAGGTCTTTTACTCACTCCTCTCCCTGTAGACGATAACTGAGGCATTTCAGTTATTAAAACTTTTTAATCAAAAACAGTCCAATATTAGATTCAAAATATGTCGAAAAATGTCATCGAGTGAACAAAGTTCATCAACCCTGTCCAGACTCCTGCAAAGACGAGTGTTTGATCCTTGATATATGCAAAACATCCCATGAAGTCTTTATCTATAAGCATGTCATGTACTTTGTAGGTACTAATTGGGGTGGGCTTACTTTATGAATATTTCACGAATGCACTTCGGTTTTAGTCCACTAGGAATCAAACGAGTAAACATTTACGAGATTTGTGTTTGTGTACAAAATGTGCTTTATTTCACAAAACACAAATGACTATTAAACTATAAACTTTTTTCATCAAAAAAAGAAATTTAAAGCTTGTTTTAGCGTGAATAAATAATCATCATGACATATAACAAATACATTGTTTTTGACGCATGAACCATTGCAAAATGTCTTTAACGTCCTTCACTTAATATTCATAAAGTATTTCCGACAGGGTGGGTAAATGTTCTTCGTAAGGTTAACGAAATATATGTTTACATTTTTACATGTTCTGTTGCTGATGCTAGATGCGCTTAAAATGTTCAAGTAAATTATTGTATATATTTGTTTGGATATGTATACCATTTCTTCAATAATGAAAAATTATCGAATTCTGTATGATAATATAATAATCAGCCAAAATTTCATCTTAACACATTGTTTATCGTGTACGTAATGTATCCAAATCAAGCAATCGAAATATGTTGTTTTTTACATAAATCAGTCGTAAATCAATTTGCTTGTTTATCAATAAGAATGTTATTTAAGAACACGTTTATACGCACGCTAACTAGAAGTTCCCTCTGTTGACATAGTCGCTTAAAGGGGCAGTAGCACGTTTTTTGATAATTATATATTTTAGAATTTTCACTGATAATTGTACGCTGATGCTAAATGCATTATTTTTATAGCGTCGAAAATCTCATTACATAAGCCAATCATCCATAGTCAGTGAACAAAGTATGAAGATTCACATAAAATCCTTTGGCGGCCATTTTGTATGAACACCTTTATTTCATTTTGTGTAAGATAAAGAAATCGCATGGCTAAACTTTACGTTATATATTTGAATTATTACTGCTCCATTTAGTTTAAATACATTGGCTTTCAATTGGAACCATTAAATTTCATTTTCCTGACATCACCTTATTTTCCCCCTAAAAACGTGCTACTGCCCCTTTAAGACTGTATCTTATAGAATTAGTTATCAGAGAAGAAGTAGGACGTTTTACTATACGATTTATTTTTTAATTTTGCCCCAGTAAATTATAGCTGTATATATTTTCTTTAGAGGGTCAAACATCCCAAAAGCTCAAAACTCAACCCGTAATTGTGTATAGTCATAAAAGAAATTATCAAGTTGCAAGCGAAAATGCTGGCGGCCATTTTATTGTGAAGTGTTTTCACTCCTTTGTAATAGAGAAGTGTAGTCTGTCATCCAGACCCTAAAGCAAAAATATTTAATTGATGACCAACCCAGTCTAGAAAAGTATAGCAAGTCTAGATCGCTCAGCTTTTTCTGAAGTTAAAGCATCTTCTGGGCTCCATTTTGTTATAATACATGATTTGTTTAGAAATATTGTCAATATTGAAAAAAATACTTCTGATACTAAATGTTAGTCTATAGAGAAGTGGAGTCGGCTAGCTTAACCTAACATCTCAGGATAAACAAATCTTACTCAATATCCCTCTGTTAACCTACAAAACGGGCCACTACCGTTTTAAAAGCAAATCTTATAACTTATGTATCTGTGAATACTTCATGAAAATCATACAAAACGCATAGAAATTGTGAATGATTTATGTTGACAGTTTAATACATTCATACCATAAAACGTTACAACATTCAAACAAAGATTAAGCTAATCAAGTTAGGACTTCAATCCAATCCAGGGTGTCTAAACTATTTTCCCCCATTGTTTATTGCAGATTGTGCCGTGATACACGAAATAGTACTAACGATATTTCCCTCTCACTTGACTTCACAGACAAAGGGAGATAAGTCAATCGATCCTATAAAGCAATGCTGACCGCACCTATGTGTATGCGTTTTGTTAA
The DNA here is from genome assembly GCA_916613615.1 of Steromphala cineraria. Classification (NCBI taxonomy): domain Eukaryota; kingdom Metazoa; phylum Mollusca; class Gastropoda; order Trochida; family Trochidae; genus Steromphala; species Steromphala cineraria. The sequence continues at coordinate 60,964,374 of OU744725.1, read as the reverse complement.
AACATGGTTGTATTAAAAAATAGGCTCTAATTCACTAACAAGAATAAATTTACATAAATGCAACGAATCAACGATGGAGCGTATAAACTTTTCTGATTGATATTGTAGTAATATATAAGTACAATGCATTTTTGACTGAAAGATTGTAGTAAATGTAACATCTTTGATGTACGAATGATATATATATTAAGAAATCACATTGCAGAAATGGTATACAAATAAGGTAATCAGTATTCAGTTATGTATTCATATGTTACTGAAAGTATACATAAAACCATCATGCAGAAAATCTTTGTAAGCAAATGTCTATAATATCTTCATACATATCCATATATCAACTGTTATATGTATTCTTGCTTGTTAAAGTTTCATAGTCTTACGAAATATTTTCAAAATGAGATCACCATCTTTTAAAAAAAAAATCATAACAACAAAAATCGTACCTTTCGTAGAAAACTAATAATGCATGTTAAATGAATATGATATAACAAAATTAATTTTGGAGAAGTAATGATAAAAGTGTGAAAATATACATTACCTAGGTTATTGGAAAATTCGTTATTGAACACAATGCTTGCGCATGCGTGTTGATGGGCTAAGTACGTGAAAAGTGTAATTTTCATACATTATCTGGTTAATAACACGTGTTGTATTTACCTTACAACAGGTAATGTTATCAAATATTCAATTATTAAAAACTGATATGATATATGAAACACGGATGATGAAATAAGATAACAATTATCTCATCAGTATGTATATCATCTTTCTACACCCTATGATAGTGTCTAACAAATCACCATCCAAAACTACTTAATGATTGCTTTGTAAATAAACAAAGCAGTGTTACGATGATATCTCTCTATGCAATAAAAGATCAAAACTACTTTTGATATCAGGAAAATGATATTGATGTTAGTACTCATCAGTTAATTAATGAATCTAACAGCTGTTGTTTTCAAAACAAGGACGTAAAATAAACTCGTGTGTCTAAACACTCATGCTCTAGACTCCAAATAAATTGTTATCGATTTGTAATAATTAAATGTTGATAATAAAAGGGTGGGTTTGTTTTGAAAAGAAACATGTCATTTCAATCTACAAAGTTATATGGATTTTTTATTTGCAACTATATCATTATAAAACTAGTTTTATGTTCCAAAACTCAAACCTTACCTATTAAAGGGACAGTCTTATCGGGACATGTTGTGGAAACGAAATTCTTGACTGATTCAACAACTAAAGTGTTAACCTGCCTAGCATATAAGAAAATAATCATGTAAAAATCATGTGTAAGTATAAACAGGGAAGTACTCTTGAATTTAGTTTCCACAAAAAAAAAAACAGATAGCACGTTTTTTTGATAATTTTATATTTCAAATTTGTCACTGATAATTGTAAGTTACTGCTAAATATATAATTTTTGCCAGTGTCAAAAATCTCGTTACACAAATCATCGATAGTCAGAGGACAAAGTATGAAGATTCACATAAAATCCACTGGCGGCCATTTTGTGTGAACACCTTTAGTTCATTTTGTGTAAGAAAAGGGAATCACATGGCTAAACATAATGTTATTTATTTGAATTAATACTGCTTAATTTTGTTTAAGAACATTGTCATTCAATTTGAACCATTAATTTTCATTTTCCTGACATCACCTTATATTCCCCCTAAAAACGTGCTACTGACCCTTTAATGCATTTGGCATAAGTGCAATTTGTGGTTTTGACCTTTTTCAGGGACTCAAGTTACAACACATGTGTGTATCTTTAGCTGAATTGGTAGAATGAAGTACCAAAATCCATAGAAGGATTGGAATGATATCGAGAATTTAAGGACACTTCTTTTCCCATGTTGCGGCATTTCTTTATATAGTTCAAGTTATTAGTTAACAAATTTAAGATTTCAATACTCAATTATATATATAATAAGGTGATAACCCACAGTCGTAGAATAATGTAACGTATAAAGAGGAACATGCGGCCATTTTAGTGTGAACACCTGAAGATCGTCCATATCATAAAAGGGAAAGTCCAATCTGGGTATTTTTATTGAAACAAAATTCAAGAGTACTTCTCTGTTTATACATTATATGATTATTTTATGATATTCGCACACATATTGTTTGATATGATAGTAAGGGTAACATTGTAGATGTTCTAGATTTAACACTTTGACATAAAATAGAATGCATCACTGTGTCCTCTTGAATTTCGTTTCAACAAAAATAACCCGATGGACTGTCCCTTTTAAATAGAATTGCGTAGCTTTACTGAACCGATTAGACTGATTTAAAAGGACTTTTCGGAGCTACGAGTTTTATAATTATTGTTTGTAATTACAAAGGATTGTTGATAAGGCTTCTCAGTCATAATGTACTTGAAAGGTTATTTTATATAGATATGGTTATTATGAATTATATTGTAAGATAGTCGGGTTTCTTTCATATAATTTCCCCGAAAATTCAAAATGGTGGTCCTGGATCTCGATAGAACAGACATTTAAAACAACTGTCTATCGGCTGTCATCCGCCATCTTGCATGAAAAGAAATGTGCTGTATTATGCCAATTCATTAACAAAATTAAGAAATAACTATAATTGGTTGATAGAAGAGGAGTATATTTACAAATTACTTATAATATAAGTCATCAGTTACGACCATATTTTGACGTAGTAGTGCATTCCGACGAAAGGCTTAATTTCACGATTTTTTGTGTGTGTGTGATACACTTTAGTATTTTAGTTAAATCCACAAAAAATACCCCGATCGAACTGTCCCTTTAATCAACAGCAACAAAACCAAAATTGGCCATTGTGTTTCTTGTTAAAAATTTATTTTAAAACGTTTCAAATAAAAGCATTGAATTTATCAAGACGTTTTCTGTACGGCAAAGTTTTATTGTGGGCTTTTACAAGAGTTTCATGCATTTTTCGAATCTATATCCTTAAAAGCCAACTTTACCAACCTAACTTTTTGTTCAACATAGCTTACGTCGTGCAGTCTAATTCACATTTCTTATGCTTTTGCGATGCTTCATAGCCATATCGAATCAGCGTCGCCCGTTTCAAAAATCGTTTGAAATTATATTTCCTTTACGTTTTCTCATCAAAGACACTCAATTAAACAATCATTCAGTCTCGTAAACCATCAGAAGAAAAATAAAAGAATTCAAGAACGATATACATCAGGCGAGGAGACACACGTTTGGAGGAACTGATCTCTTTTTAATTGAAAACAATCAAGATTCATGGCGTCTCGTTTACGACAGGTCTTTTACAGACGTGAAAGAAAGATGGCGGCCATTGTGATGTCAGCGTATCGTAGAGGGCATCACTTCCGGTGACGTGGATGGGATTGCTGGATACTACTTGACTGACAACTGAGTCGAAGGTAGAGAAGCTGGGAGATTGAGGCTGGCGATACTACACCAAACTCATTAACCAATGACGAAGTTTAGTGCGCTCAGCTTAAGGACTTCTTTGTGACTGAGACATGATCCGAGAAAAAGAGAAAATGATCCCCGCCTGCAGGACGAGTTGGACTTGTCCTGGCTTATCTAGATCGCATCTTGATGAGATTTCTATTTTTTCGTTGACGTTCCACAACCTGTTCTTTGATTTCGATTAGGAGGTTTTGTCCTAGACAGCACAGTGCGACGTCGTCTCGATGTAGATAATTGTAAAAAGAATATATAGCCTCTACAACTGGTGGATAACGAGAAGACAAAGATAAGATATTTAGGCTTCAATATTGATGAGAATAAAGAATATGGAATACAAAGTACTCTAGGGATATTAGGAAGAAAATCATTTAATAAAAAGGCTTTCAAAAAATGACTTATCAGAAAATATATTACGAAATTATCTGTGGTCATGAGTGTGCAATTATATAAAATATTGAATTATAGTTTTTCAAAACGAAATTGTTGAGATAAACAACATTACTCATAAAGACAATACAATGAATTCTTGCTGACGACCAGACTATTTTTCGAAACCTGCAGCAATTTGTTTAACTTTTATGACATATACAACAAATGATTTTTTTAATTTATAAACATGAATTTAACATGGTGGCCTTTGCATAACACAAAAATATGAACACAAACTTTCCATAAAGGTGAAGGTCATTGACAAGGGAGATAAGGTCATTAGGAAGCGTGCCTGGTGGCGGATAAGATCAAATGACATGGGCTCAACAACACCCCTCTTGCCCATCTGATAAGAACATATATTACCTCGAACCTCATAAGGTTGACTGACTTCATTTCCTTGAGCAGTTGCAGCAGTAATTAGGAAAGAGAGTGTTATATTTCACGTCATTACTGAAATGAAGAACCAGTAAGGGTTAATTGCAGTCATGGGGAATCAAAATTGGGCTAATATCATTACACAGAAATTGTGGTCGCTTTATCAGCCCAAATACCATTTTTTCTTGGAATGAGCGCGTGGATTTGGCAGATTGGGCACGACTTGCCGTAAAGCGGTCTTTGTGCTTTCAAAATGTCGTAAATGACACCAATGGCATCTCAGACAGTTGTTGGCCAATATATCACCCCTGTTTTATTCGCAAAGGTTAAACTGCGCAACCGAACAGGTCTGGCGAATTAGCCATTGCCATAAATCACTGCGTCTTCTGCCATTGTTACAAAAGACGATTTACAGAAGACGAAGATATCGGAAATTGCTCGCTACTCCGCGCATGCGCTATTGATCTCTCAAAGACTGGTCTCAATTGGCGAGGACGTTACGAGGATGGACGGGATGGGAGCCAGAGAAGGCAATTGTTCCACTTGATTAGCAACCTCATGAAGAGTTAGCCACTTAGAGCCCGTCTAGATAAGCTTTATTTGATTTGTAATAATAACGAGCCTTAAATATGTGTCCTGGGAGGGTCCAGGGATTAATGTAATCTCCTCTAGCAAATGACCCGTTCATTGCTCGGACTATGGTGCTATTTAAGAACTTGCCCGAGCGGTTCCCAACTATCCCTTTCCAGCAAGATGTCAGAAAGAGATAGGAGGGAACGCTGATGCCTCCTGAAGATTCCTCCATGCAGTCGTTGATTGGAGCTGAGGACGCCTCATTAACCAAAACGAATAAATATTCCTCTCGCTTCATAACATCCGTCAGAAAAATATGTCTTTCGCGCTTGATTTCACACCGTCTGTCGGCTGTGATGAACGTTGGGCGAGTTCAACGAGTTGGAACTGTAGGGCTTAGACAATGGATTGGGTCAGACTGGTCAAATGGCCATTCTGGACAACGGTCAGAACTTCATTAGACTCGGATCAACTCGGATTTCGTCCCAAATGTGGCGGAGGCGAGTGTTCTCTGTACAATTGAGCGTGAACTATGAGCTGGTACGGCTTTACTGGCAACTTCTAGCTTAGATTGGTCTGGATCTCGCCTCAGCGGTGAATGGAGAAAGTGCTTCCATGTCATAATGGACGTTGAATTTGGTATATGCATGTAAAAAGATGAAGATATCGAAAAAAGATATTATGTACAACTAATTAGTTTATTGAATTTGATGGGTTTTTTTCAAATTTATGATTCGAGCATTTCATTGCCAGACAAAAACATACCGATCTGTTTGGCTGATTAAAAACAGTCATATTGGCTTTCAACACCCCTATTGTAAGTAAGAATTTAATAGCTACTATTGCTGTTTGGCAAGTTTATCCGAATATCACTACGCCAAAACACCAAATAGTCGCCAAAGAAGTTGACCTTTAATAGTTATAGCTTAGAGATTTTATATACGCTTCCAGTGCAGCTGGTTTCACACTGATGAGTTACTAATGTTTTACGGCAGGTACAAGGACCTATTAAGAACATGAAATATTTATCATAGTTCGTGATCTCGTTTAACATTCTTCAAGGTGATCAGTTAAAATGATAAAAATATTTTGAATAGTACCATTGCTGTAGTGTTTTGTATTAATCATTACGTATAACTATTGCGTTGTCTTGAAAACATATGTACAAACATCATATGAGATCAGCTACTTCCAAAACATAATATCAAACTGATCCATGTAACACGTTCTTACCTTACGATAACATTAAATTTGTGTTCCGATAGAAACCCAACACAAAAGTCACCATGGAAGCATTACATATTCAATATTAAAAAACAACAAAGATGAAAAATACACATTTCGGACGGTGATCACCTATCGTTGTACATGGCAGGCTGGCACATTGTGAAAGAAATTAAACGGATTACATGACATCGAAAGTAAAATATATTTCGTTTAAGTCTACAAACGGTAAACAAATTATTTATACTAAGGGGCAATTTAAGAAATAACATCTTATTTTCGATGCTATTTCAATTCTGTCTGAGTGTACTTTTTCAAATGATCATGAAATTCAAAATGCATTTTGCCACAGCAGCAATGAAGAAACCGTATCAATATGACCACACAATATTCGCAACACGTTTTATTGTTATCATTTTAGCGGTTACGTCTCCAGACAGGTTCAAACTGCCACATCGCCATAAAGCTGCTACAAATGTTTTCAACGCGGGTCGGTCCTTTTACGACATGAGCCAGAAGCGACGCTTGCCGGGCTGCGCGTGACATGACGTTCCCCTTTTATTTATTAAATCCGATACCGATGTTTAGGACTTTCTACAAAATTGGAGGAATCTACCCTGTGTTTTTTATTGCTAGTTCTTAATCCGGGCTCTATGTTTCATTATCGCGAATTCCTTGTCCTGTTCAAGAAACCACAATAAAAGGGAATCCCCTTTTACAATGAGATCGTTATATCTGTTTCGTAATCATAGCAGGCTCGTATCGAATTTCACATACCAGTTATCTCCCTTTGACGCCCAGCGTCACATTGCGTTTTGAATTGTATCTGTGTTATTAAGTCTCATGACTTATTCAAGTGATATCTTATTGAAGCGTCGGGGAGAAATTGCCCCTCTCGACAAAATCTGAAAAAGGAATCTCGTGCTATTTGTTGTGCATGATAGAAGGGTCAAAGTAGCCAGTGTATGGTAATGCTGAGGGTTTAATTGTGCGAGATGATTCCATCAAGATAAAAATGATTAATAACATTTGCCAATATGGTGTCAATTTCATTAAACATCATGTTGTTTTCATCAGATGGCAGATCTTTTGAATTTGATATAAAATGAAACTGGATATTGTTAAAAAATTCAAAAACTGAATTTTGAATTTTATTTTTATTGTTTGGGCATTATTGATGTAGCGTTCACCAATTTAAGTCTATTATTACAAAAACGCTTTAATTGACCTCAACATATCCATTTGTTACAAAAACTTTAGTCTTTACACAGCAAATATCATGGTTTCAGCTGTATGCAATATTTTCGTAACATTGATAAAAAGTTTGTCTCGGTTACAATTTCTTTTCAAATAAAGTTGGACCTGTAATACACATAAAGATACAGGTAGATGAATACCCATATCATGAAATACATAATCTAAAGAAAATAAAAGAAATTCCATTTTCAAACAGTGTAAGAATGGACCCTCATCGTCGTAATAAATTGAAGAGGATTGTAGAAGTCGCCGAAAATTTTTAATTTTGAAGTTTTGGACGCACTCCACATATCGTTTGTTATTTATCTTATCAGAATTTTAAAAGACCCTACCCATGTGTTCTACCCTTGTTATAATCTTTTACCATCTAGCCGTAGATATATTTTACCAATTGTTAAATCAAAGGATGTAAAAAGTCTTTTGTACCTTTCAGCATATATTAATTGGATATAATACAAGTTTTAATTCCTTCTAACTTAAACATATCCAGTGTTGGTTGCCTGTCTTATGAATGTTATTGTGTTCTAAACAATATATGTCACTGTTGTTGCCTATGTCTTAAATGTTTTGTTTTTCTTAAATGTTTTATAATTTTCATGTGCTTTTGATTTCATTTTGGCAGTATCTTATTTCAATTTCTAAAAGTTCACTTCCCTATTTGAATGAGTACAGATATGCAAGAAGCAAAAAAACTAACTTTTTTGTAGCTTTCGCAAATTTTATAAGTATCATAGTAATATCTACGTCACTTCAAAAAAATTCTCAAAAGAAAGTTAAGTTTGATTTTTTGCATCCTTGTATTGATACACTCCACTCCACATATAGAGCATCGCGCATTTTGGAACGTTAAGTCCTGGTTAGCCGAAAATGTGTTATTTGGTGCATATATGTTTTACATTCCACAAGCCAGTAATACCAGAATTTGTAAACGGCTCACATTTTATACAATTCTGATAAAGCACAAGAAGTTGACAATGGTGTCACTCTTACAGTGTAAGCGCTTCAGAAGAGAACATATTCTAATCCAAACTCGTGTTAAGTTAATCCGAATATGTGTTATTCATCCTGTTTTATCACCGCGAGGTGGGAAAGTTCAACTCTGCCCAAGACAAATCTCTCGTACCTTCTTCTTGGCCTCAGATCTCAGTACACAATATTCTCATCTGAGGAAAACTTCACTTCGTCCTTAGCGTTACACAAGACAGTACTGTAGGTAATAGATAACATGTTATGACGATTATTTATCTGCTTGTTGTGATTAAATTTCATGATTCGTACAGGGTATTTTGTTGCATCAATTTGTCAAAAAGACGAACAATGTTATTTGATGAAATGATCAGTATTACATTTTATAGCAGAGCGCTGATATTTGGGGAAACGAATTTTTGAGTACTATTTACAGGACAATGTTTTTGGTGAAATAAATGGTATACACCTTCTAGCAGACAAATGATGCGTGTTTAAAGGAATGGTTGTACATCTTCTAGCAGAACAATGATACGTGTTTAAAGGATTGGTTGTACATCTTCTAGCAGACCAATGATTCGTGTTTAAAGGAATGGTTGTACATCTTCTAGAAGAACTCTGATACTTGTGTAAAGAAATGGTTGTACATCTTCTAGTAGAACAATGATACTTGTTAAAAGGAATGGTTGTACATCTTCTAGCAGAACAATGTTACGTGTTAAAAGGAATGGTTGTACATCTTCTAGTAGAACAATGATACTTGTGTAAAGAAATGGTTGTACATCTTCTAGTAGAACAATGATACTTGTGTAAAGAAATGGTTGTACATCTTCTAGCAGAACAATGATACTTGTTAAAAGGAATGGTTGTACATCTTCTAGTAGAACAATGATACTTGTGTAAAGAAATGGTTGTACATCTTCTAGTAGAACAATGATACATGTGTAAAGAAATGGTTGTACATCTTCTAGCAGAACAATGATACTTGTGTAAAGAAATGGTTGTACATCTTCTATCAGAACAATGTTTTTGGTGAAATAAATGGTTGTACATCTTCTAGCAGAACTATGATACCTGTTTAAAGGAATGGTTGTACATCTTCTAGTAGAACAATGATACGTGTTTAATGGAATGGTTGTACATCTTCTAGCAGACCAATGATACGTGTTTAAAGGAATGGTTGTACATCTTCTAGCAGACCAATGATACGTGTTTAAAGGAATAGTTGTACATCTTCTAGTAGAACAATGATACTTGTTTAAAGGAATGGTTTTACATCTTCTAGCAGAACAATTATACTTGTTTAAAGAAATGGTTGTACATCTTCTATCAGAACAATGTTTTTGGTGAAATAAATCGTTGTACATCTTCTAGCAGAACAATGATACTTGTTTAAAGGAATGGTTGTACATCTTCCATCAGAACAATGATACATGTTTAAAGTAATGGTTGTACATCTTCTAGAATAACAATGTTTTTGGTGAAAGAAATGTTTGCACATCTTCTAGTGGAACAATGATACTTGTGTAAATAAATGGTTATACATCTTCTAGCAGAACAATGATACTCGTTTAAAGAAATGGTTGTACATCTTCTATCAGAACAATGATACGTGTTTAAAGGAATGGTTGTACATCTTCTAGTAGAACTATGATACCTGTTTAAAGGAATGGTTGTACATCTTCTAGCAGAACAATGATACGTGTTTAAAGAAATGGTTGTACATCTTCTAGCAGAACAATGATACTCGTTTAAAGTAATGGTTGTACATCTTCTAGTAGAACAATGATACATGTTTAAAGGAATGGTTGTACATCTTCTAGCAGAACAATGATACTCGTTTAAAGTAATGGTTGTACATCTTCTAGTAGAACAATGATACATGTTTAAAGGAATGGTTGTACATCTTCTAGCAGAACAATGATACTCGTTTAAAGAAATGGTTGTACATCTTCTATCAGAACAATGATACGTGTTTAAAGGAATGGTTGTACATCTTCTAGTAGAACTATGATACCTGTTTAAAGGAATGGTTGTACATCTTCTAGCAGAACAATGATACGTGTTTAAAGAAATGGTTGTACATCTTCTAGCAGAACAATGATACTCGTTTAAAGTAATGGTTGTACATCTTCTAGTAGAACAATGATACATGTTTAAAGGAATGGTTGTACATCTTCTAGCAGAACAATGATACTTGTTTAAAGGAATGGTTGTACATCTTCTAACAGAACAATGATACTCGTTTAAAGAAATGGTTGTACATCTTCCATCAGAACAATGATACATGTTTAAAGTAATGGTTGTACATCTTCTAGAATAACAATGTTTTTGATGAAAGAAATGGTTGCACATCTTCTAGTAGAACAATGATACTTGTGTAAAGAAATGGTTATACATCTTCTAGCAGAACAATGATACGTGTTTAAAGAAATGGTTGTACATCTTCTATCAGAACAACGATACGTGTTTAAAGGAATGGTTGTACATCTTCTAGCAGAACAATGATACGTGTTTAAAGAAATGGTTGTACATCTTCTAGAATAACAATGTTTTTGGTGGAAGAAATGGTTGCACATCTTCTAGTAGAACAATGATACATGTTTAAAGTAATGGTGTACATCTTCTAGCAGAACAATTATACTTGTTTAAAGAAATGGTTGTACATCTTCTAGCAGAACAATGATACGTGTTTAATGGAATGGTTGTACATCTTCTAACAGAACAATAATACATGTTTAAAGTAATAGTTGGACATCTTCTAGCAGACCAATGATACGTGTTTAAAGAAATAGTTGGACATCTTCTAGCAGACCAATGATACGTGTTTAAAGGAATGGTTGTACATCTTCTAGCAGAACAATAATACGTGTTTAAAGAAATGGTTGTACATCTTCTAGCAGAACAATAATACGTGTTTAAAGAAATGGTTGTACATCTTCTAGCAGAACAATAATACATGTTTAAAGTAATAGTTGGACATCTTCTAGCAGACCAATGATACGTGTTTAAAGAAATAGTTGGACATCTTCTAGCAGACCAATGATACTCGTTTAAAGAAATGGTTGTACATCTTCTATCAGAACAATGATAAATGTTTAAAGAAATGGTTGTACATCTTCTAGCAGAACAATAATACGTGTTTAAATAAATGGTTGTACATCTTCTAGCAGAACAATAATACATGTTTAAAGTAATAGTTGGACATCTTCTAGCAGACCAATGATACGTGTTTAAAGAAATAGTTGGACATCTTCTAGCAGACCAATGATACGTGTTTAAAGGAATGGTTGTACATCTTCTAGCAGAACAATAATACGTGTTTAAAAAAATGGTTGTACATCTTCTAGCAGAACAATGATACGTGTTTAAAGGATTGGTTGTACATCTTCTAGCAGAACAATGATACGTGTTTAAAGGAATGGCTGTACATCTCCTTGCAGAACAATGATACGTGTTTAGAGAAATGGTTGTACATCTTCTAGCAGAACAATAATACGTGTTTAAAGAAATGGTTGTACATCTTCTAGCAGAACAATAATACATGTTTAAAGTAATAGTTGGACATCTTCTAGCAGACCAATGATACGTGTTTAAAGAAATAGTTGGACATCTTCTAGCAGACCAATGATACGTGTTTAAAGGAATGGTTGTACATCTTCTAGCAGAACAATAATACGTGTTTAAAGAAATGGTTGTACATCTTCTAGCAAAACAATGATACGTGTTTAAAGGATTGGTTGTACATCTTCTAGCAGAACAATGATACGTGTTTAAAGGAATGGTTGTACATCTCCTTGCAGAACAATGATACGTGTTTAAAGGAATGGTTGTACATCTTCTAGCAGAACAATGTTACATGTTTAAAGGAATGGCTGTACATCCTCTAGCAGAACAATGATACGTGTTTAAAGGAATGACTGTACATCTCCTAGCAGAACAATGATACGTGTTTAAAGGAATGATTGTACATCTTCTAGCAGAACACTGCTATATTTTAAAAAGCATACTTGCCATCTTACAGCAGTTCTCTGCTATTTGTTTTAAAAGATTTGTTGTACATCTCTTGGCATTTAACAATGTTCTTTGCTTAAACGAATGGTAAAACATCTTCTAGGACGACAATATTGTCCAGTGTAACAAACGGTTTTATATCTCCGACCAGAGCCATGCTTTTTGGCAAAAAGGGTTATTGGCATCATTTTTGCAGAACACTGCTATTTAATTGACTAAAATAATGGTTAAACCAATAACAGTGTTCTTTGTTTAAACGAATGGCTTTACGTCTTCCAGCAGAAGAATACTATGTGGCAAAAAAAGTCTTATATCTATCTAAAGAACTGTGATATTTGGCAAAAGAATACTTTAAATGTACTCAGAGAACAGTGATTTATGGTTAAAAAACGGTAAACATCAATTAACTTAAAGGAAAATGCTATATACAATTTGTTAAACGAATGGTTGTTCTTTTTATCAGAACAATTATTTTTGTAATTAATGTATACATATGAAGACAATGGGGCCTATTAAAAGAATGCTATTTGAGGAAATAATTGTTGCAAATCTTCAAGCCAGAACAACACTATATATTTGACGTCACGAGTGGTAAACATGCTTCCTCCGCCAAGTTACTAATTGTGAAATGATTGACCAGTAGTCCTCACCCAGAATTATAAAGAGAAAGAATAAAGATTGGTTGAACATCTTCTGCAAGGAAGAACATGCTATCTGATAAAAAGAATGGATTGAAATCTTCTTGAAGAACCTAGCAATTTGGTATAAGTTGTTCCTATCGTTGTTGAAAAACATTACAGCAGCATAGGGTCGACATCTTTTGGAAGTATGTAAAACGATAATTTGATAAAATATTTGCTGTGTTCCTCTATCAATTTAGAGAAAATCATTAGTCTAACAACCACGTTTACACGACTCTACACTTATATGGAATAAGAATTATACTGATAAAGAATTACACTCAGATTACCATTGTAAGGGGCTTGTCATAATGCCATTATTAATTTTCTTCACGTCAACATTAAAATAAATGATCATTCAATGGCATATTTTGTATTTATCGAGTCAGTGGACACTGTTGTAAGTATGAAAGAACGTTTATTAATGATATTCTAATGTCATAAAGATCATAATCTACAAGGTATCAGTAAAAGAGTATTCAGTGTAAAATTATCATTAACTTCAATGCCGGTATCTTTTCTGGACGTTTTCGAGGATATCATAACATCGATCACATTTAAACCATTTAGATAATGGGATTAAACTTTGGAAATCATAATATATCTTAGCAATTTCTTGTGAAAGCAATATATATGAAATCATTTTACAAAAGCACTTGATATTGGGTTCGATCCAACATCAGAGAATGATTCCCGTGTGTTTTCCTACAACTTTTAGAATCGATAGGAGTTATGTCCCTTGAAAGATTTCTTGCTTAGGAAGTTAGGAATACGCATACTTCCGCTTCAATCTCAACACGCGATTCAACACATGTTGATATTATTTTCTCTCGTCTAGAGCATATTTTAAAGAAACATGTCGTCATATAAGAAGGCAAACAAATCAATCAGGCGGTCTTACAAAGAAAGAAGTCAGGTATATGATGCATCTGTCTTTTCCAGTGTCAAATAAGTGGAAATGTAATAAAACATATTCCGAGAATCAGGTTGGGGATACCCACGGATCGGGATACAATATCACGTTTGGGATGTTTCATTATGTAACAATCGTGATATATTTTCTTTTGTCAAAAGATTTTTCAAAATACCACTTGGTATTGCTCATAATTGACCAAATTAATTTTTACAACAAAATCGAAAATATAACATGTCAGGACTTTGATACCTTTATAGAATTATTGGAAACTAATGTTAAAATAGCTTGTTCACACAAGGATTAGAAAAAATAATGGCTACTTAATTTTACTCCAATAACTCTGTCCAAATATGAACACTCTTTTCTAGTTCTTATTCTTATGCGGATATACACGGTTTACATTTTAAATAAGAAAATACATGACTATGTCTTTGTTGAGATAAAATGAATTATTAATAATTTATATTGTATCCCAAGCTTAATATGATATGATTGATATCCCAATCTTTGGGTGTCCCCAACATGAGAATGACTAATGACGCATATTTCTTTGTTTTTAATCAGCTAAAATTTTTCATATTTGTATCATGTTTTGTTTACAGCCAGAGACAAGAGCCAAGCTTGGGCTATTAGAAAAGAAAAAAGATTATAAAGAAAGAGCAAAGTAAGTAACTACATGGCCTGAAAACTGGCCTTATTATTCTAACAGAGTTTGGCTCAAGATGTTATAACTTGACCTAACTCTTTGGGGAGAGAGTAATCACACAAAACTTGGTCCACCATGATCCCTTGATGAATCTTCTTATTAGAGATGTGACGATATATCCTGGTATTCGTGAATCGCAATTCTTCATCTGACAATACACATATCATGATACATTAATTCACTGTATCGTTATTGTAACATTGACTTTAAAATGACTTATTTTGCCTAAAAATCATACAATTTATCAAAGGTTAATGTTTTATTTTGTCAAAAAGCTTAAATAGCATAATTGTGAGATGTGTATTGTATCGAATCATATCGCTACGAGATATCGAGATACGTATTGTATCCAATCCTATTGCTATGAAATATCGAGATACGTATTGTATTGTGAACAAATCTGTATTGTCACACCTCAACTTCTTATGGTATGACCTATATTTGGATTTTATTTTGTAGTTTCAATGGAAACATGATGAAAATAGTTGATACTGGCCTAGTACTTGCCCTTTCCATGAAGTCAAGTACTGTGCCATTGTGCAGATATAGGCATTCAGTACTGGTCCAATTCAGATGTCCAGTATTGGTCCAATACCATCTTCCTAAGCAAAGCCTAAAACGCCAGTTTCCGAACTGTCAGTTTTATGCCTTGCTGCAGACCCTTTTTCTGTGTTTGCTCTCTAGCTTACTATTAGAGAAAGCAAGAGTCCAATCAGAAAGTAACTTGAGGTTGCTAACAATCGCCAGTAGGGCCCTGAGAGTCTGTAATACAAATTAACCAATTGTTAATCAATTCATGCTAGTCACTTTTTAGCTCATCTGGCCTGTAAGGCCCGATGGGCTTATGGCATGGCATGGTGTCCGGCGTCCGTCCATCCGTAAACTTTGTGGAATTTCGACTTCTTCTCCAGAACCATAAGGCCTAGAAAGCTGACACTTAGTGTAGAGACTCCTTGGCTAGTGAGGATTATAAATTGTAGCTTTGGTGGCCCTGTGACCCTTAATAGGGCCACAGGGGCCACGCCCTAAAAACCTATTTTCATCTTCTTCTCCAGAACCATGAGGGCTAGAAAGCTGAAACTTTGTGTACAGACTCCTTGAATAGTGAGGATTATAAATTGTAGCTTTGGTGGCCCTGTGACCCCTAATAAAGGCCATAGGGGCCACGCCCTAAAAACCTATTTTCATCTTCTTCTCCAGAACCATAAGGCCTAGAAAGCTGAAACTTTGTGTACAGACTCCTTGGCTATAGTGAGGATTATAAATTGTAGCTAATAAGGGTCACAAGGGCCACGCCCTTAAAACCTATTTTCATCTTCTTCTCCAGAAGCATAAGGCCTAGAAAGCTGAAACTTTGTGTACAGACTCCTTGACTAGTGAAGATTATAAATTGTAGCTTTGGTGGCCCTGGGCCCCTATAAGGGCCATAGGGGCCACGCCCTAAAAACCTATTTTTATCTTCTTCTCCAGAACCATAAGGCCTAGAAAGCTGGAACTTTGTGTACAGACTCCTTGACTAGTGAGGATTATAAATTGTAGCTTTGGTGGCCCTGTTGCCCCTAATTTAGGCAACAGGAACGTCCTTCAAATCTATTTTCATCTTCTTCTCCTGAAGTATAAGTTCTAGAAAACTGAAACTTGTCACCTATATACTTAATTTTATGTTTGGTGCCCCTGTGGCCTATACAAAGGGGGAATCACATTGGCAACACTCTACAGCATAATTGATGATTAAGCCTGATGAGCTACAGAGCCAATGGCTCTATTTTTTTATCCCTGTGGTAAATCTGATCTCCGCTCATCTGCCAAGGATCCGTTGAGTTTTCTTTTAATTTATAAACAGCACAAATAATATCATATTCTCATGATAAAATAATCATTACCAGAACCAATATATTTTAATATGAAAATGTTTGGAACATTTCAGTGACTTCCAGAGGAAACAAAAAACATTGAAAGCTTTGAAACGAAAAGCAGAAGAGAGAAATCCAGATGAATTCTATTTCAAAATGGTTAAAACCCAGAAAGTGGTAAGTTACTTGCAATTATTTACAATTTGTATAAGAATATACAAACAAAAAAGAACATGTCATTAGATGTGTTAAATATAAGATTCAGCCACATGTATTGTTTATGAAGAAGGGTAGATCATTCATGAGAAGAACAAAGAATTGTAGCTCCCACACATATGCCAACTTCCTGCCCCTAATTAGGTAAAAGAATTATTCAATCAAACACATCCTGTCCCAGGGTACGAATGTTACGCTAACTCCACTAATCAGTACCCTGGGCTCAGAAGCTAGATTCGCCCGCCCGGCTCGACTTGGGTAATAGCCAATCAAATCATTTTCTCTTTGAAATTTTATTGAGAAGGTGGCGAATTAAAAGTGTATGGTTTAATTTCAAAAAAATATAACAGCATTGTAAAACGTTATATTTCAAATAAAACACTAAAAAGAATATAAATGAGGAAGGTAAAGCAACTTTTCAACGTTTTTCTGCGCAGGATTGAAGTTATGTTTGGTAGGCCTGTTAGAGGTTTTTTCAGCATGTGTTCATCTCAATTGCATAAGTATTTGTATTGACTTCAGTAGGTTGACAGTTTGTTTAAAATAATCCTAGTTCTGAGGAATGAAATATTCAAACTACTAATTCTACTGAGATATGAATTCCTCTATATTAGATCTGACCGCGCCGCTGTACCTTGCATCTTTTTTACCAGTTAGGTGCAGCCGAAATCAAGCTACATTGTATCTCTTATAAGACTTCTAGCGGTGATCATGTTCAAAGCATGGTTAACAGAAGTTACTTGCCCCTAGCTGATACCAAAAGCTTTTGCTGGCCGTTTGTGATTGGTTAGCCGAGTTAATGTAAAACATGCGCCCTACCCGGCTGCGGTCAGACTCTGTGGAGAGAAATCAACACGTTTCATTCTTGATAAAGTTAATATTTTAATAACTTTTATTCCTTGGAACTAGGCCAATTTTAATCAGACTGATAGCTTGACAAAGATAAGCATTTGTGTTCACGTAATAACATGCATCTTGTTGAAACGCATTGTGATTGTACCCTCAGTAAAACTGAGTTCCACCTCAACATTATCTATGTAACTTAAATCATGTTTATGTCCTAGGATGGAGTGCACAGACTCAGAGAGAGTGAAGAACCAACGCATACTGAAGCTCAGTTGAAACTGATGGAAACACAAGATCTTCGCTATGTTAATTATAAAAGGTTTACAGAAAGAAAGGTAAGTTTTTAATTAACCTCATTAAAATCAGTTTGAACAAAGTGTAGAATTTTCTTTATTAGGAAAGTATTTAGTTTTCACAGAATGTCTTGTTAAAAACATTATGTTTCTTTCAGAAAATAGAAAAGCTGAAGTCGTCATTACAACTCATAGACGCTGAGGGTAAACCAAGGAATAAACATATTGTATTTGTCGAAGATAAGAAGAAAGGTATGTTATAATGATCATTCTTTTTTAAATGTGTCATATCTATACAAGGGGGTAAAGCTTGTCAACAATCATCTTCCTACGCAAAGCCTAAAGCGCCAGTTTCCGAACTGTCATTTTATTCCTTGCTGCAGACCGTTTACTTTTCTGTGCTGCTATAGTGCCCCTTCAAGCAGGAGAGCAAGCACAGAAAACTCAAGGGTCACCAGCAAGGCATAAAACTGACAGTTTGGAAATCAGAACAAAGAAAAGTCTGTTCCTGAGATTTCGTCTTTTAACAATCATTTTACAAAAAAAAAATTAATAGTTGATATGTTTTTACCCTGATTTCTGGTTTGTAGAAGTGAAAGGTTTAAAGTGATCTTTTCCTCCAAAACAAGTGACATGTAGGATGTGAAATAGTGTCAATTCTTACTTTACAGCCAAGAACTTTGACCCTGCGAAGTACTTTAACACTCATCCATCAATGGTGAGCAGAACATACAACCGACCTACCCGGGAGATGCTGGAAACTGAAGACCTGAGTCAGGTGGTGGATAAGGAAAAGATGAAGGTAATCTCGTGGTATTTCAGTTTCTATCATTGCATCCTGCTACTTCAAAGTGTTTGTATCCACGAAGCTCTGAACACCCTGATATCTATAAAGCCAAATGACTCATATTGCTGACACATCATTATTCGTCGGATGTCTTTTTATAAGACAAACAAAAACATTTTTTTTTTAGGAAAACGAAGCATATTTTCAAGCTTTCACTACATTTTACATCGAGGGACCATAGCTCTTCGCTTGATTCAAGTTTCATTGGCTGGACTGATATCTATAAAGCCAAATGACTCGTATTGCTGACACATCATTTTTCATTGGATGCCTTTTTATAAGACAAACAAAAACATAATTTTTTTAGGAAACCGAAACATAATTTCAAGCTTTCATTACATTTTAAATCAAGGGACCATAGCTCTTCGCTTGATTCTAGTTTCATTGGCTGGACAATTAAAGATTTATATACGTATATGGTTGGATACGGGGTTACGTGAATACATGTATACAAATATGCTGAAGAAGCAGGATCGGCTTTAGAGCATGATGATCTGTATCAAAATGATAAAACTTTTATTCAACACTTTGTGCAATAGTTTTGTATCTTGACGCCATGTGCTATACCCTTGGAATCCATTTTGTTGCAATGAAGGAAATATTTATAACAAAAACTGGTGATCAGTGATAAGAATGTCATTATGCACATTTATCAAAGTAAGAAATTGGCCATAGTTATGAGCCAATCAGTTCCAGCCAACCGTATAACCCATGAGACAGGTGATGTGACAAGCCAAACAGGTCTTACTGATGACCTTGACCTTAAATTGAATGCAGAAGTAAAACGGCTAGTCACTCGTAATTTACGTATCAATCTTTTCAAAGAGAAAGAGAATTCAAAGTATGAACTTTGTTAGTTTTGTTTGCATCATAACATACATTAAAATACATGATATAGATTATATAGATATAAATTATATTTTATGATAATAATGTGGATAATTTTATTGCACTCATTGCCATCCACTATTGTTGAACAAGGTGATACGAAACTTGTTACCCATGTCCTACAAAATCTGACATGTAAGTTGCTAGAAGGTCACCACCAACACATCTCTTTACCAGATAGTAATTTTGTTCTGAGGAAACAGAGGTACATTTTGAATTGATCCCTTACCCAAGGTAACACAAAAACACTCTCAAGTCACATTCAATAATGGGCAGACCACCCTTCAAACTTTTGATTTAACCAGCAATGAAGTGGTTTATCTATTGGCACTAAATGGTAGCTTTTGTTTAAATACCTCTCCCAGCTTTGGTGTAGTACACTTTTGGTTTGGTACAGAAACAAGAATGCAATATATTAACCTCTCAAGAGAAAACATTTATCCCTGAAAAAAATGTCAGAGCAAAAAAATTTGCTACATAATTTACTGTTCAAGTGCAACTCTACAGTGTTGCATTATTACCCACATGGTAAAAATAGGTCATAACACCTTTAAGTGATATGATTGGCTAGCATTGAACTTTGACATTGTCCGGACTACGTTATATAAGTTGCCCCTTCTCGCTCAAAAATAACACAGAATTTCAGAAAGGCATTGCTTGTTATCTATAGAATATAAAGACAACTGAATACTCTTAAGAAAAAATAAAGCGCTTTTCAACATTGGTAATAATATTAAACTTACTTTTAAGATGGTTGTTTACATTTTTCGACGAAAAGATACAAGCAAATGGCAGCTTCCATGACATGTTGTTGATCATAGAAAGATATCTCTGATCTGTTCTTGCGCATACACATACATACACTTCTTTCATAACTAGTTTAACTAGTTTGACTAATTAATGTCGTAATATTATATTCTTTGAGGCTGTTGTGTGGTTGGATATTCATCCGCTGTTCCGTCTCTTTAAGGGCACAATAAAAATTTGTTTAAAAAATCCATAAATCGTGTAAAATGCAAGTTTGTAATAATAGGATACATAACTTGTTCCCCTTTCATATCAAGTTTATGTCCCTTGTGAATTTATTTTTTTTTTATATAAAAAGGGGAAGCTTGTTCTTTATTTTAAATCCTGCTACGACAAAGTCTGGGGTATATAGTGCTCTGTATGTGTGCCTCCATCTGTTCAGTTTAAACTAGTTATTTCTAGGGAGTAACAATTCCAATGTACCAAAAGGTTTTAAAAATTGTCCCAAAAACAACTTTGTTCGATTTTCGGTGCATAGCTTGAAAACTGTTTGACTCTGAAAATCAAAATTTGTTTTGAATGTGCAGATTTGTCTTTTGGGAGCTACACTTTTGTTTTAGAAACTTCATGTACCTTTAAGGGATTTCATTTCTTGGTGGGGGTGGGATAGCGCGGTGGTTAGCGCGGCTTCGGATCAGAAGGTTCGTGGTTCGAATCCCGCCAGGGGCTCGGCAACTTCGTCTGTAGTAGAGAACTGTTCTACACGCAGTCAGTTTTGGGTGCAATGCTACACTGAATTTCAGTGCAGTACCACCCATGGTTGCTAGTTCCAGCCAATGCTCGCAGGTTTCACCGTAATACATACCCACAATAGTGTTGCGGGCTTTCTCCCTGCAATAATACTAGCAGCCGCGATATAAGTGAAATACTCTTGAAAGTGGCAATCAACCCCACATCACCTCACCTCAATTCTTGGTGGCCATAACATTTTCAAATTTTCACCAACAATGGTAAAATATCCTAACATTGTTATATTTCTGCAGATTTTGAAAGCTATGCTATCAAGACTGCAGTTATTATTTTTTTAACTTCACCTTTAGTCCATTGACAGTGATCATCTTTCATTCACATTACTTGTGATGTGTGTCTTTAACTTTATCATTGTTATAAACTGGCGGTCAAATTACAGTAGGGGGGATGTGAGCTGTGCTCACTTTTGCCTTGTATATTTGAGCTCTTATGTTGATTCAAGATTTTTAACAAATTTTTCATACAGGTTTTGTATTTAATGTTAAATGAACAACATTTTTCGGATTCAGAACTTCAGAAGCAATTTGTGCTTGCATCTGTATAAGAGGGCACTTATAAGACAGGGAGATCATATGATAATAGTCTTTAATAACTCTTTATGTAAAGACCCACTCATGTGTGTACTAACTCAAAAATGATCATCTTTTGTAGATAAATAAGTTTAAGAGATATTTCTACTATTACATACATTTTGTTTAGTCCTTTGACGCTCCTGTAAGTGTTAACTAACCATGTTCTGATAAGAAATTTACATTACCTATACTGTCGTACGCTACCAGACATTTGATATGAGTCCCAGTTGACGTCAGCATAATTACTGCTAATGAAACATGGCAGTGGGGGATGGTAATGATGATTGCATAACAAAATAATACCATTTTATTGCATGATTTGGCCATTAAAACATACAACGATGAGTGCCTCAGGGGTGTCTGGGATATCATAGGTCATGTGTTCGGGCACCGACCCAACAGTAGATTGTGATAAAGAGCTTAATCCCTTTGTTTGCATGAGTGGTGGAAGCCTTTATGTAATTTGTCACATGCATTAAATGAATTGTGCAAGTGAAAGTATTGATATTTTGTTATCTGATTAGAGGCCACGATCTGTCAGAGTCGGTCGACTGATTACTCGAGAAATTGTGCAGTGGTGGAAAGTCGCCAGGACGTATTGGCTCGCTCACGGAGAGTCTGGATCACTTTATGTCTCAGATCATAAAAGCTCACTTCTTGGTGAGCATGTCTCTTGAGCTCACTCCTCAGGATTCATATTTGACTATTCCTTTGCCTCATGCCATTCTAGCTCACTCCTCCGGGTTCATATTTGACTATTCCTTTGCCTCATGCCATCCTAGCTCACTCCTCAGGGTTCATATTTGACTATCTCTTTTTCTCATGCCATCCTAGCTCACTCCTCAGGGTTCATATTTGACTATTCCTTTGTCTCATGCCATCCTAGCTCACTCCTCAGGGTTCATATTTGACTATTCCTTTGCCTCATGCCATCCTAGCTCACTCCTCAGGGTTCATATTTGACTATCTCTTTTTCTCATGCCATCCTAGCTCACTCCTCAGGGTTCATATTTGACTATTCCTTTGCCTCATGCCATCCTAGCTCACTCCTCAGGGTTCATATTTGACTATTCCTATGCCTCATGCCATCCTAGCCCACTCCTCAGGGTTCATATTTGACTATTCCTTTGCCTCATGCCATTCTAGCTCACTCCTCAGGGTTCATATTTGACTATTCCTTGGCCTCATGCCATTCTAGCTCACTCCTCCGGTTCATATTTAACTATTCCTTTGCCTCATGCCATCCTAGCTCACTCCTCAGGGTTCATATTTGACTATTCCTTTGTCTCATGCCATTCTAGCTCACTCCTCAGGGTTCATATTTGACTATTCCTTTGCCTCATGCCATTCTAGCTCACTCCTCCGGGTTCATATTTAACTATTCCTTTGCCTCATGCCATCCTAGCTCACTCCTCAGGGTTCATATTTGACTATTCCTTTGCCTCATGCCATTCTAGCTCACTCCTCAGGGTTCATATTTGACTATTCCTTTGCCTCATGCCATTCTAGCTCACTCCTCAGGGTTCATATTTGACTATTCCTTGGCCTCATGCCATTCTAGCTCACTCCTCCGGGTTCATATTTAACTATTCCTTTGCCTCATGCCATCCTAGCTCACTCCTCAGGGTTCATATTTGACTATTCCTTTGCCTCATGCCATTCTAGCTCACTCCTCAGGGTTCATATTTGACTATTCCTTTGCCTCATGCCATCCTAGCTCACTCCTCAGGGTTCATATTTGACTATTCCTATGCCTCATGCCATTCTAGCTCACTCCTCCGGGTTCATATTTGACTATTCCTTTGCCTCATGCCATCCTAGCTCACTCCTCAGGGTTCATATTTGACTATTCCTTTGCCTCATGCCATTCTAGCTCACTCCTCAGGGTTCATATTTGACTATTCCTTTGCCTCATGCCATTCTAGCTCACTCCTCAGGGTTCATATTTGACTATTCCTATGCCTCATGCCATTCTAGCTCACTCCTCAGGGTTCATATTTAACTATTCCTTGGCCTCATGCCATTCTAGCTCACTCCTCCGGGTTCATATTTAACTATTCCTTTGCCTCATGCCATCCTAGCTCACTCCTCAGGGTTCATATTTGACTATTCCTTTGTCTCATGCCATCCTAGCTCACTCCTCAGGGTTCATATTTGACTATTCCTTGGCCTCATGCCATCCTAGCTCACTCCTCAGGGTTCATATTTGACTATTCCTTTGCCTCATGCCATTCTAGCTCACTCCTCCGGGTTCATATTTGACTATTCCTTTGCCTCATGCCATCCTAGCTCACTCCTCAGGGTTCATATTTGACTATTCCTTGGCCTCATGCCATTCTAGCTCACTCCTCAGGGTTCATATTTGACTATTCCTTTGTCTCATGCCATCCTAGCCCACTCCTCAGGGTTCATATTTGACTATTCCTTGGCCTCATGCCATCCTAGCTCACTCCTCAGGGTTCATATTTGACTATTCCTTGGCCTCATGCCATCCTAGCTCACTCCTCAGGGTTCATATTTGACTATTCCTTTGTCTCATGCCATCCTAGCTCACTCCTCAGGGTTCATATTTGACTATTCCTTGGCCTCATGCCATCCTAGCTCACTCCTCAGGGTTCATATTTGACTATTCCTTTGTCTCATGCCATCCTAGCTCACTCCTCAGGGTTCATATTTGACTATTCCTTGGCCTCATGCCATCCTAGCTCACTCCTCAGGGTTCATATTTGACTATTCCTTTGTCTCATGCCATCCTAGCTCACTCCTCAGGGTTCATATTTGACTATTCCTTGGCCTCATGCCATCCTAGCTCACTCCTCAGGGTTCATATTTGACTATTCCTTTGCCTCATGCCATTCTAGCTCACTCCTCAGGGTTCATATTTGACTATTCCTTTGTCTCATGCCATCCTAGCTCACTCCTCAGGGTTCATATTTTACTATTCCTTGGCCTCATGCCATTCTAGCTCACTCCTCAGGGTTCATATTTGACTATTCCTTTGTCTCATGCCATCCTAGCCCACTCCTCAGGGTTCATATTTGACTATTCCTTTGTCTCATGCCATCCTAGCTCACTCCTCAGGGTTCATATTTGACTATTCCTTTGCCTCATGCCATCCTAGCTCACTCCTCAGGGTTCATATTTAACTATTCCTTTGCCTCATGCCATTCTAGCTCGCTCCTCAGGGTTCATATTTGACTATTCCTTTGCCTCATGCCATCCTAGCTCACTCCTCAGGATGTATTGTCTGAGTTCATTCCTCACGGTGTATAGTTTGCTATTCTCATGTCCCATGTTATCCTAGCTCACTCAGGGTGTATAGTTTATTCTTTTGTCTTTGTTTCCTAGCTCACTATTCAGGGTGCAGAGTTTGCTATTCACTTGTCTCATGTCATCCTAGTTTAATCCTCAAGGTGAATATTTGACTATTCTCTTGTCTCAAGTCATCCTAGCTCAGTTCTCAGGGTGCATAGTTTGTTATTCTCTCTATGTTCAATGGCTCACTTTTTTATTGTGACGGTTCATCCTCGCTCACTCTAATTGCCTGTATCACTGTTCTTTTGTAAGGTCATCTTAGCTCTCTTCTCAGACACAAAAGGCTCACTTTTGTAAGGTCATCTTAGCTAACTTCTCAGACACAGAAGGCTCACTTTTGTAAGGTCATCTTAGCTCACTTCTAAGACACAAAAGGCTCACTGTTCTTTTGTAAGGTCATCTTAGCTCACTTCTCAGACACAGAAGGCTCACTTATCTCTTTGTAAGGTCATCTTAGCTCACTTCTCAGACACAGAAGGCTCACTTATCTCTTTGTAAGGTCATCTTAGCTCACTTCTCAGACACAGAAGACTCACTTATCTCTTTGTAAGGTCATCTTAGCTCACTTCTCAGACACAAAAGGCTCACTGTTCTTTTGTAAGGTCATCTTAGCTCACTTCTCAGACACAGAAGGCTCACTTATCTCTTTGTAAAGTCATCTTAGCTCACTTCTCAGACACAGAAGGCTCACTTATCTCTTTGTAAGGTCATCTTAGCTCACTTCTCAGACACAGAAGGCTCACTTATCTCTTTGTAAGGTCATCTTAGCTCACTTCTCAGACACAAAAGGCTCACTGTTCTTTTGTAAGGTCATCTTAGCTCACTTCTCCGACACAGAAGGCTCACTTATCTCTTTGTAAGGTCATCTTAGCTCACTTCTCAGACACAGAAGGCTCACTTATCTCTTTGTAAGGTCATCTTAGCTCACTTCTCAGACACAGAAGGCTCACTTATCTCTTTGTAAGGTCATCTTAGCTCACTTCTCAGACACAAAAGGCTCACTTATCTCTTTGTAAGGTCATCTTAGCTCACTTCTCTTGTTGTCTGACTCACTATCTCAGCTCACTAATTTCTTGCTCACTTTTTTAGGTGCCAGGTTCACTAATTCTTGTCTCAAGTCATACCAGATCACTCAAATTGCCTGTTTCACTGTTCATATGTCCAAAGTCATCCTAGCTCACTTACAAGACTGTGGCTCACTTTGTGTGTCATTCTTACTCTTGCATGGCTCACTATTCTGTAGTGTCAGGGCAGCCTTGCTCAGTTTTAGGGTAAAGGTTGGATATTTTCTTGTCTCTAAGTGATCATTTAGCTCTGCCTATTGTATATGAATGTATTGGAGGCAAGTAGCAAGTAATACACTAATGGTATATAAAAACCCTGAGTTAACGAAATTAATCCCCACCACCCCATTCCCCTCCTTAATTTTGTACTGAAACTTGAGTTTGTTACGTATTGTTATCTCATTTGTTGTGAGCGTAAACATATCTATATCTATATCTATATATACTGCTATTCACCACCCCCCCCCCCCCCTTTCTTGTGCTTGAATACAGTATATAGCTATACTGAAACATTGCTTTTCTGTGAATAAGGAAGTTGAACATCCATAAATTCTAGTACTTTATGGCCTTACAATTTCTAGAATGTCACTCAAACAGGAACTTCTTGAGTTGGTTGATGGGAGGGGGGTTACTAGTTTTTTCTTGAAAACAATTCATATAAATTAAAGTGTAGATATATCAATTAAGATACATATGATCATTTTCTTTTTATCAATTCTATTAAGAAAGTTACCTTAGAAGGTTCCTTTCCGAATGAGCATTTTTGTTCATACTTACTATGCTTTAGTTTGAAATTATTACATCCACTATATCTTCTTTCTTCTGTTTGATTTAAATCAAATCAAACTATGATTTCAAAGAAGATTTTAGGATATAAACTTGTCTCGCCAGTACATCCCCATTACTAGCACTCAATAATCCCCCTAAAGCTTTTACACTATCCATGTAACGGAGTTGTTCTTCTTCAACAGCGTTTGCCCTATCTCTCCTCTTGAGTGCTTCTAAATGCCAATAGAGTTATTTATTTAGTTGATTCCACCAAAATAATCCCGTTGCATTCAGAACTAGAGACAGTGTCAGATTTCAAACACCCTTTACAGCTCGGGCACTGATCGGGGTCGCATTACTCTCGTAGAAAGACCAGCCAAAACCACCTTGTTTTTTCATGGACCCGTAAGGCTCTTTTTTTGATTAAATAGTTGGCCAGTTTTCTTTGCATTCCTTGCAAGAGTTTGCTTAGCAATGAGAAAATATTTTCTCATAAAACTTTCTTGAGGGACGTCCAATATTTTGTCAAAACATGTTATTTTTGCTAAAAAACTTGACAGCTTCTTCAATCAGAGCTGAGAACATATTGCAATAAGGGCTTTTCATTTTCCTCCAATTTCTGACGAGCCCTCGCTCAATTGGAGGGGAGAAATGAGCAGAGGGCTTTGATAAGCCTGATACCCTTCTCCTTTGTAATCCATCGCATCAGGAGCTCGGGATGGCCACTACACGAGGCCACTGTTTTGGTAATTGATCAACCTTTGTTTACATGGCGAGTCCCCTCAACTCTCCCCCCCGAGGGTGCTTGTGATGTAACGTCCCGACGGAGGTGTGGGGCGCGGTGTAGGTGAGTCAGGGGCAACCCCAGATGGGCCGACTTTGTCTGATTTAACTGGACGTTGATTGAATTTGGATGGTTTTCATTACGCTCATTTTGACCATTAGCCCTCAAGTGCTCCATGTTGACAAAAACAGTCAGCTGATCGACAGCGCCAATTTCGATATTGATTCCTCAAGTCTCGCAGCTCCCGTAGCGACTCCCCTTGCTTCTTGTCCTTCATTGACGATTGCCCTTGATGGCGACTCGTTAATTTCTCTCGGACATCTACAAGGCATGTTTTGACGATCACCATGCTCGGATGTTAGTTTCCCAATTTGCCTGTTTGTACAGTTGAAGTGTGTCACATTCACCAAGTCTGTAGAGCGTCAATCATGATAGAATACGGCACATGGGACCCCAAATTTACTGCCATGTCCAAATGAATTGCCTCTTATTGAAACTGACACTCATGTTGGTATTGTACTCTCAACAGCATATTGTAGATCTAGAGATTCAATTTTCTGAATTGACGAACTTTTATCTTGATCCTTTTTGATTATTTTAAGGAAAGTGTTTGTACTTTGAAAAGATTTATTGTTGAAAGTAACTTTTGCACAACATCAAAGATAGTTTATAAGTATTTGTTATAGAAAACTCAGCCATCAACAAAACAGATTTATCCATACATGTTTATTAAGGTTGAGGAACTTTTACTTAATATTTTTGTCAAAACTGTATTGTTTATGTTTATTGTTTCAAATTGATTCGATGGAGAAAACATAAGGGCTATCAACTTTCTGAACAACAAATTCTTTATTGTAACTTTGAACTATTTGACGACTCCTTCATGAAGTGAAAATGTTATCAAAGTGCCTACTATTTTCAAATTCTATTTGCTCTTCCAAAACTTATACATTTACTTTTAAGGGGCACTAGCAAGTTTTTGAAAATGTTATGTTTTACATATTTTATATATATAAAATTTTTCACTGATAATTGTTCATTAAAGCTAATTGTACTATTTTGATAGTGTCAAAAATCTCATTACACAAACCAATAATCCATAGTCAGAGAACGTATTATAAAGATTCCCATGAAGTCCAATGGCGGCCATCTTTGTGTGAACACCTTTAATGCATTCTGTATCAGAAAACGGAATCGCATGGCCGAACTTTACATTTTATATTTGATTTATTACTGCTTCATTTAGTTTAAATACATTGTCTTTCATAAACGAATTTTTTTTGTCATTTTCCTGACATCACCTTATATTCCCCCTAAAAACGTGCTACTTCCCCTTTAATGTTCATCTAGCCTTGGATCAAAATCTTAAAATATTTTATCAGCATTTTGAATATCAATGAATATAGAATAGCAGAGGGTATAGATTCCTTTTATGCAAACTGCACCCTCATATTTCTTGATTTATTTTGTGGCTTTGAGCTCAAATTGATAAGGAATGTTGATGCTGTGCATCATTTTAGCATATGTAGCTTGATGCACCAGTCAAGTAAAAAAATATCAGGAAACAAGTCAAAAAGTCCACAATTTAAAAAAAAAATACAAATTTAATGAGAATATTTCTTTTCCCACCAGGATATAGCTGGTTTCATCTGGTCTGGGATCAAAATCTTTCAATGTTTGGTCAGCATTTGTGTATCAGTGATTATAGGTTAGCAGAGGGTATAGACTCCTTCATCTTTCTTGATTTTTTTTTCTGTGGCTTTGAGCTCAAATCAATAACGTAGGACTAAGGAATGTTGCTATTACATTTTGGCATATATGGCATGATGAAACAGGAGTCAAGTAAAAAAATACCAGGAGTCAAGTCAAAACGTCCACAATTTTTAAAAAATTCAAATTTAATGAGAATATTTCTTTTCCCACCAGGATATAGCTATAGCGAAGCACAAGCGATACAGTGAGCTGAGCAAGAGGATCGAGAGGGAGAAGGAACTGGGGATAGTAGCAGACAAGATGGAGACCAAACTACATCTCATGGTCAGTGTTTGTAGGTTATATTGTGTCATTTGTTAGTTATTATATCAATATAAATTCTCAAGTGGCTCCAATATGGCAAACTAAAGTTTGACACGCATACAGTGGTAAATTTACCCCCGATCGAGTACTTCATCAAATTAAAACATTAACTTGTCACAAATAACTCTTCAAAATATCAGTAATCAGTGCTTTTAACATGTTCATTAGTATCATTACATTTTCAAGATAATGTTTTATATACAGAGAAATACCCATTTATGTTAAATCATGAGTACAATCTCATTTCTAATTACCGTATTTCCTCGAATAGACGCCACCGGCGTCTATTTTTTCAGACCCCCATAACCCCCGGCGTATATTCGAGACCTGGCGTCTATTCGAGCCCAGCGTCTATTTTTTTTCAATAGGAAGTAAATGTGTATAGATGGTGTAAAGGGAGAATACTATATACAAATTCAACTACGGGAACATTGATTAATCAACTTTTCACTCGGCGTTAATTCAAGACCAGGCGTCGATTCGAGTCTGGCATGTATTTACTGAAAACAGCAATACCCCCGGCCTCTTTTCGAGACCTGGCGTCTACTCGAGGAAATAAGTTAAAATACCCAATTGTCCTAAATCAGAGGAGTACAATTTTTACAAAAGTACACATCAAAATCGACAATAATCACTTGTTACGAAAACAGGGAGTAAATATCTCCAAAATTTATCTGGAGCACTGCGTTGCATTTGAAGTTAGTTTTGCAATCAGCGACACTGTTTCATTGGTTGTCATGTTGAAAACCTGTTATTTTGGATGCTTTTGAAAAACTAGAACTTGTCTGCATTTGTCTGCCTGACATAACACGGCAACATTATTTGGCAACTGAATCATAGCATAGGCCTCAATGAAATGCAAGAAATACATATATTGGCTGAAATAGTCATCATTTTTCCCAATGATAGCGGTAGAAATGATGCAATTTACTCATATTAATCTTGTGATTTTGGATTAATATTCTGAATCATTAGGGACCGGTCAGTTGTGTCATCTTGTGATCAACCTTGTTGTCTGTTACAGGACAAGAAAGCCACCAAGCAGAAGGTGAGGGATGAAACAAAGACAGCTCCAGCCGTGTACAAGTGGAAACCAGTGCGCAAACGCTGATATCTGCACAATAGTTGTATA
Source organism: Steromphala cineraria (assembly GCA_916613615.1). Classification (NCBI taxonomy): domain Eukaryota; kingdom Metazoa; phylum Mollusca; class Gastropoda; order Trochida; family Trochidae; genus Steromphala; species Steromphala cineraria. The sequence continues at coordinate 60,933,574 of OU744725.1, read as the reverse complement.
TTATGTGAATAAAAGAATTTTACAAGCATTACTTGGATATTTTGGATGATATACAACTTCATTCTCAAGGCTTGCACCAGTCTCAGCAGGATAAATTAACCCTTTTTTCATTGCACTATGCACTATGCATTCAATATTCTCCATACATGCACTAAAGAAGTTGAAATCCATGAATTTTTCACTTGTTTAGAACTACATCAAAGAATATATAGAAACAACAAAACTAAAATGAAGAGTGTTAACTTTTATTCAGATTAAGCAGTTTCCTTCATCTGCTTCTTGTATAGAATGATTCAGTTATTTCTCTGGACATGGCCCCTGGCTCTTCACTTCCAGCCACTTGCTCTCTCTGTAAACCAAGGAAAGGGATTTTAGTTCAATTATCTATGAACAAAAATTATGACCTGAAACATCAGAATTCTTCAAAGAAAGTTGAAAAGCTAGAGCATTACTGACAGTAACTAACTAACTCACTCATCAAGGATAGGGCAGTGCCACCTGTGGTTCCTAGTTCAAGTTTATTCTTGCAGGTTTCATTAAAGGCACCACTCGAGCGGCTTTCATCCGCCATTTTGAAAGGTTAGCATTACGAGAAAACAAATGTGCTGTAATATGCTTATTCATTAACAAAATTAAGTAATAACTACTTGATTGATAGAAGAGGAGAATATTTACAAATGATTCATAATTAAATTTATCAGTTGCTACACCATTTTGTCATAATAATGCATTCCATGATCGTAGCTTTGATGATTGGCTTCATTTCACATATTTTTATGCCCCCGAATCGGAGATTCCGAGGGTATATTGTTTTTTATGCCCCCGAATCGGAGATTCCGAGGGTATATTGTTTTTCACCTGTCCGTCTGTCCGTCCGTCTGTCCGTTTGTCCACAAAAACTTTAACCTTGGTCATAACTTTTGATTGGTCAGAGCTAGGTCTTTGATACTTGACATATGGATCCCTTGTGATGAGACCTTTCAGATGACACCATGACATTTGACCTTGTGACCATGACCTTGACACAGCGAGCAGGATGCATCCGGGGGCATTCGTGTTTCACAAACACATCTTGTTTTATTTTTTGAGCGATACACTTAAATTTTTGTCAAATTGTCAAATCTTTAACTACTAAAATGCTTATCTCACAAACATATATGAAATTAAGTGTGAAATTATCATGTACAAATCATATAAAATTGTAAAAAGGAAGGTCCTCCTGAATTTGGTTTCCACAAAAAAATACCCTGCTTGAATGGTCCCTTTAAGATGCATAGCAATAATGGGGGTGTTGGCTTTCTTCTCATTTTTACAATCCCAAAAAACGATGTATAAGACATTAATTTGCTCAGATACTTTAAACATGTCTCTACTTAAAGCAAACTAAGTTATCAGACAACTCGCTTATAGAGACTGTTAATGTACTTTTGTGGGAACGAACATGAGACCTTATAGTTTATAGACCTAATATACACTTATGTTATTAGTATATGGTTATAACACGTCCCAGTTGAAACACGTAACACAATAAAAGTCTCAACATAAGTCATTTGAAATTTTGCAAATAATCTATCAATACATCCCAAATAATGCCTCAAAATATGCCCAAGCAGAGTTGAACTCAAATCCAGTCACTCTTATTGTTCTGTCAATAGGTACAGTTAATTCCCCCAAAACAAGATAGGGGACCGGACGCTTAAAGCGACAGTACTAGCGGGGTATTTTGGTGGAAACAAGATTCAAGATGATGCAGTGAGGCATTCTGTTCTGAGAATTTTGTTAAATTTAGTTCTGAGAAAATTGTTAGATCTAGAACAACAAAAAAAGTTACCTGCACTAATCTTTATGAAACTGAGCGTGAAATAATCAAGTAATAATCATATATAAGCGTAAACAGGTAAGTACTCTTGAATTTTGTTTCCAGAAAAATACGTTTATAAGACTGTTCCTGTAAACGACAGATTCTTTATCTTGTGATTTGAAACCCATTGGTTACTTACTTGCAGGCTGCAACTGACATCATACACTCGTTATCGTACATTTTTCCGTCGGTGGCACACAGAGGGTTAAGGAGGAAGGGACAGGCCCGTTCACACTGGCACGTTGAATCAGTGTTGGACAGGAGATGCATACCCTTCTTGGCAAGGCTGGAATTATACAAGACTTTCGAACATGAGTTCAATAAATAATCGCCAGAAATGGTCAGTCATGACCAACTCAGAGATTTTGAAAATATATTAGAGAATAAAAATGCAAGGAGAAGCTAAAACGCGAATTACCAAACACTGTCATAGATCTGACAAATAACCAAATACGATTTTATTCATGACCGCATTATTTACAGTGTGAATTATTTCCACAAACAAATATATTTTGTATACATATGTATGGACATTCTCCATCAGCTTTTCGAATCGGAATAGGGTAGCGTTAAAATCTGTATGAACAATCGGGTCACATGCATTTAAGAGTCCGTAGTTCGTTTTTTTTAAATCATATATCGGAAATGGACTCCCATTGCTAAACATAAAATGGCACAATCCTTTTAGAACTGCAGTATTTGATAAAACACATTGTCTTTATATTGGAAACATATATATTTCGTATTCTTGTAACTATTTTTTTAATCAAAAAGAATATACTACTCTTCAAAACATTTGTTCTAAATCTAAATAACGTTGGAAATTTGAATTCAATAGGATGCATTATGAACTTAATGCAATTGGAAAATACTATCAATAACGCATGCCGCGGTTCTAATCCATCCAAATTTATAAAGCATATTATCTCGCCACTTACTGTCAGTTGAGCAGGACAATATTCGAGGACATATAATTTGCAAAACGTATTTACAGTTAGAATATGAACACCTTTTTCATTGGAACTCATTATTGTTTGCAAGTACGGATACTTATATGTAATGGTCTAAATTCAAAACAAAAATGTTTTTGCATATGATAAAATCATTAAATGACAAAATACAGAGGAATTTTTAAGCCTTTTCTTACCTGCATGCATCGGCTTTCATTTCACATTCATTAGCGTACGTTTTGGTGAATGTTGCACACACGGGGCTCAGGTTCCTTGGACAAGCACGGAGACATTCGTCGGCACTGTACACTGTAACCCAACATTGATGTTACATTGCAACTGTAGCACGGTAAATAAGGGTATACATTTTGTATCTTGAAAAGGTAAAGAATTGTTACCAATCGCATAGCGGTTTTCGATTAATATTTGATAGTTTCTTACTAAAGTAACTTTCTAAACTTAATAAAAAAATATTTCCGCGATTTACGTGAAAGGCATCTGGTCTTTACGAATAGTAATTCACGACAATTCTGAGATTCACATTTCAAAATGCACCATACAATAGATCATTACACTGCCAAAGAGTTATTTAGAATTTATGAAACTGTAAACTATTATACTTTGAGGAATGGTCTTGAAAATATTTTAAAACATATTTCACTTACCAACAGCAATGAAGCAAGCGAAGAGGACACATGCAGTCTTCATCTCTGCAGACAAGTTTTCTCGGCACGTTGTGGAAATAGTTAGGGAGCGGTGTTATACCCTTGTCGCAGACCCGTATTTATACGTAATTGCAGACTGATGCGCAAATACATCAATTTATGGTATCTACTTTATAACTGTCATCGTGGTGTACAGTGCAGGCTGTTACTGTTTGAACAAGAGAATCATGCCATAAATAACCAAGTCCTTGACTAATGTATTAGACAAATTTTGTTGATGTGAATAATTCACTTAACCGATTTTTAGTTTTCTTAATATGTTAACCAAAGTTTGAAACATTAAAGTGATGCCGTTGAGAAGAATGGTTTATGAAACTCATGAATGATATCGGTATTTAAAGGGGCAGTAGCACGTTTTTTGATAATTTTATATTTTAAATATTTCACTTAAATTTGTAAGTTAATGCTAAATGTATTATATTGACAGTGTCAACAATCTCATTACACATGCCAATCACCCATAGTCAGAAGACAAAGTATGAGGATTCATATAAAATCCATTGGCTGCCATTTTTTGTGAACACCTTTAATTCATTTTGTGTGAGAAAAAGTAATCGCATGGCTAAACTTTACTTAATATATTTGAATTATTACTGCTTCATTTAGTTTAAATACATTTTCTTTCAATCTGAACCGTTAATTTTCTTTTTCCTGACATCACCTTATATTCCCCCGAAAAACGTGCTACTGCCCATTTAAAAGCTTTCGCTTTAAAGTGATGCCGTTGAGTAAGTAGGGTTTATGTAACTCGTGAATGGTGTCAGTATTTAAATTGCTTTCGCTTCTTAAATACAAAACAACTCACTCGCTCTCTGAAAATGCTACTGAACGGGATGCCGTTTAGTATTTTCTATATATTGAAGAATATTTTTCTGGAATAACGAAAATAAACAATGCCTTTATGCGGAATAGACATCACACCACCAATTACCATCAGTTATCGGCTATCTGCCTATCTGTCTACTTGATATACTTTAAAGGAAAACAGTTAAGAGACATAACAGCAAGTACTTGCTTGTGATATCTATTGCTGACAAAAAAATTCACTTGTCTTTGGTAAGTTTTTGAGAAGTGACATACACAGCTTCGTACCTAAAGTTTGTTCTCTTACCTGCGTTTTCTAAAGCGAATATAATGTAACCGTAACACCTTTTGCAGGTCATTGAAGTGACCGGCGGTCAAAATTTCGAAAACATTATTTTTACCTCACCAGGCCTGTTCAAAATAGAATGCTGACTCCTAAATGATTCTAAAATGTACATTAGGGGACCCTGTGACACCTAACTAGGGGAGAACCACATTGACCACACCTTAAGCAAAATTGAATATGAAGCCTGATGAGCTACAGAACCCATGGTTCTATTTTTAGTTCATATGGCCTGTAAGGCCCGATGCGCTTACGGCATGGCATGGTGTCCGGCGTCCGTCCGTAAGTAAACTTTGTGGAATGTCTACTTATTCTCCAGAACCATATGGCCTAGAAAGCTGAAACTTTGTATACAGACTCATTGACTAGTGAGGATTATAAATTGTAGCTTTGGTGGCCCTGTGACCCCTAATAAGGGCCACAGGGGCCACGCCCTTAAAACCTATTTTCATCTTCTTCTCCAAAATCATATGGCCTAGAAATCTGAAACTTTGTGTACAAACTCCTTGACTAGTGAGGATTATAAATTAAAGATTTTGTGACCCTGTGGCCCCTACTAGGGGAGAACCACATTAGCCTCACCCTTTAGCAAAATCAAATGTTAAGCCTGATGAACTACAGAGCCAATAGCTCTAATTTTTAGCTCATCAGGTCTGAAAGACCCGATGGGCTTATGGCATGGCATGGCGTCCGGCGTCCGTCCGTCCGTCCATCTGTCCATCCGTCAATCCGTAATCTTTTCACATTTTCTACTTCTTCTCCAGAACCAATAACCCTAGAGAGCTGAAATTTGATGTGCAGACTCCTTGGCAAATGGAGATTCTAAATTGTAGATTTCGTGACCCCATGACCCCAAATGGGGTCACAGGTGTCAAAGCCTTAAAAACCTAATTTCATCTTCTTCTCCAGTTCCAAAAGATCTAGGGAGCTGAAAAGTTTTGTGTAACCTCCTTGCCCAATGGGGATTCTAAATCGTAGATTTTGTGACCCCATGACGCCAAATCAGGTCACAGGGGTCAAAACCTTAAAAACCTATTTTCATCTTCTTCTTCAGTTCTAAAAGGTCAAGAGAGCTGAAAAGTTATATGTAGACTCCTTCGCAAATGGAGATTCTAAATTGTAGATTTCGTGAGCCCATGACCCCAAATGGGGTCACAGGGGTCATAACCTTTAAAACCTAATTTCATCTTCTTCTCCAGTTCCAAAAGGTCTAGAGAGCTAAAAAGGTTGTGTGTAGACTCCTTGGCCAATGAAGATTCTAAATTGTAGATTCGGTTACTTCATGACCCCAAATGGGGTCACAGAGGTCAAAACCTTAAAAACCCATTTCCATTAAAAAAATCTGATGAGCTACAGAGCCCGTGGCTCTATTTTTATATTTTTCTACAAAATTCTTCATGAGTGATCGACAGCTTTAGGTCTTAAAAATTATTCTTTCTTTTGCTTTCATCAATGTTTATTGTGCTGATAGTTTATTATATTGAATATTTTAAACAGAACTTGATAAAAATCGGAATTTAAAACAAAATATGACCCATCGGTCTATTTAGCCATGCCAAATCTCAAAATTATCATTGGTGATCCTTTCTCAGTGCTGCTGGAATCAATTTGTTGATGTTCAAACGAAACCCAAAAAAACTGATATTTGCACTAAGATATACTGGAAAGTGAACAAACTTAAGACACGCAAGTGTACATGTAAATAAGATATATGAAAATATTTTTTACTGAGGGAAATTTGTGACCATAATATAGTTGAAAAGTAAGCATTGTGGAAAGCTCATAATGATAATCATAAATTTCAAAATATGATAGATTATTTGATGTCGAATATTCTCGAAGTGAGTCATTATTGAAAGTCAACATTAAAATGAATGTTTCACGTTTATGAGAATAAACAGTTTATATTTTATTACTCTTGAATAATCAAAAATTATAGTATTTAAAGTTGCAATGTTAATAAGACATTTTCATTTCATGCGTTCATTTGGTTCATATAGAAACTTAACAGACAGACAAAAGTGATGGGATGATGCTGATTTTATCATTATCAAAAAATTATTTGTTTAATGAAAATAACCAATTTTCAGCATAAATAGAAAATTAAACAAAACACAATAACCTTCATGTCTCTTTACCACAGCGAAAATACGTCTTTGAAAGCCCACATGAACAGAAACAAGTTGCATTATGAAAAGCCAGGGTTTTCTAGGCTATGAGAGCAAATATCCCCTGTAAATATGTGAATCAATGTGGAAAAAAGATTACATGGAACTTGTGCCTTAAAGGGGCAGTAGCACGTTTTGAGGGGGGGGGGGGGGATATAAGGTGATGTCAGGGAAATGAAAATTAAGACAATGCATTTAGTAATAAGCAGTAATAAGTCAAATATATATGTAAAGTTTAGCCATGCGATTCCTTTTTCTTACACAAAATGAATTAAAGGTATTCACACAAAATGGCCGCCAATGGATTTTAGATGAATCTTCATACTTTGTCCTCTGACTATGGATAATTGGTTTGTGTTATGAGATTTTTTACACGATCAAATTAATACATTACCATAAAAATACCATGTCACCACAGTTTTTGTTCGAAAAAGGACCTATCCGTTAGGACACCCAATGATGAAAATTCAATAATTTAAAAACTCCTATTCAACTTTTGAATATAATTGTTATTTAAATTTTTTCTTATTAAGGTATTGCAGTATGGAAATAAACTAAGTCAGAAAAAAGGGAACTTGAAAATAATATGAAGTTAATTCATACAAATAACCTTTTTTTTGTATGATTATTTTTGTAAAATATTTTTCTTTTATGAAAAAAATTGATTTCTCGTATTACGATTTTTTTGAAAATTATATATTTTATAGTTAATACACACTAGAATAAGATTAAAAAGAAAAAACAATATGTCACCTGGGGATAACAGAGATATTCACATTCAATATAGCCACAACAATGAAAATTAACATCCAGGGGAGATAACTCTTCATTGTCAACATTACCCTTTTTTAGAAATTTTCATTAGTAGTTAAGGTTAATTATATAATAATTAGTGAAATAAATTTTATCATAAAACAAATACTTATGTTCACAAATATAACATAGTCATTGTTTTTTATTAAAGTAAATAATTATTTATTTAATTTTTTCATTTATTATCTCACACTTTCAGTGAAAAATAAACAAAACAGCATAAACTTTAAAATAGCACAATCTGATTGTTGCGGATGTGCAGTAACATAGGTATCCAACCTCCTTAAAAAAGTTCTTAATCTATCAAAACTTACATTAGATTATACGAAAGAATGAAAAATAGAGCCATTGGCTCTGTAGCTCATCAGGCTTCATCATCAATTATGCTGTAGAGTGTGGCCAATGTGATTCCCCCTTTGTAGAGGCCACAGGGGCACCAATCATAAAATTAAGTATATGGGCGACAAGTTTCAGTTTTCTAGGCCTTATACTTCAGGAGAAAAAGATGAAGAGAAAATAGATTTGAAGGACGTTCCTGTTGCCTTTATTGGAGGCAACAGGGCCACCAAAGCTACAATTTATAATCTTCACCAGTCAAAGAGTCTGTACACAAAGTTTCAGCTTTCTAGGCCTTATAACTAAATATTTGGTTGATGTTCTACTTCTGTTAATATGCAAATTGGTAAAGCCATGTGGTGTATGTGAGATGATGACCACATCCTCGTGGCTATCGGATATAACCTTCTCGCTGTCGCTTGAAGGTTATATCCGATACCCACTCAGCTGTAGGTCATTATCTCAACCGTAATATTGTTTTGCGTTCTGTTAACGAGTTATCTTAAAATATAAGCCTTCTTCGTGTGTTTTCGATTGAAAATAAACAACAACAACAACTATTACTTTCTAGGAGATGATTAAAAACAGACTCCGATGGCCCATGCTTTCTTTAATATTGAAACTGAAAAATATAAGTATGAACTACTGACAGGGGATAGCAAAACCAGTATCTAGACAGTCTCAAGTGTTAAAACTCCAGATATTACATAAAGAAAAATTGTGGATGTTATGTAAATTAAATTTACAAGACCACTTTTGTAGGTACCATGTACATCGTACCATTGTCAAGTTGTAAATTGTCAATTTGAGTGATGAGTAAACAGCATGTCTGTCTGGCTTTCAAGCTGAAACTGATAAGTATATAAATCTTCAAAGAGTATCCATTTGGTATATCCTTTTGTTAGAGTGGGTACGGTAACACTATCTGATCTCCACACACCAACGTTGAGACAGCTGTTCTTTTATAATGATATAATATTGGATATAATATGGTGCACACTTCCATCCACTGCTCAAGGCGCTATACCAACACTATTACCCTGGTCTAACCGAAGCTGACGTAACTCTTCATCAGGTTTACCTTGTTTAAATGAGATTGTGTTTGACAAAGTAGAAAAATGGTAATGTTCCGTACTACAATATCCTAATTAAATACAATCAGCTTGCCAATCCATGAACGCCACAATTACATGTTTTCTAGGAGGCAAAGATGTTTAAAGCGTTTTAGTTTAATAGAAAACCATTCCACTTTTGTGTCCACTTTCTTTTATCTTCAACTATGAGACTTACATAATTATATTTTCGCTGAAATATTGTTACCATGATAAGTTTCTATTAAAAAAGATTAAAAAATGAAATTTATTCCATCGGAATATCAGTCGTGATTATATTTATTTATCCTGTCAGTCATTATTAATAATGTTCACAAAGTACAAGCTTATTGTTTTATCATTCTGATGCTGGAAAACATTTTTAACAAATAAATTAGTTTATATTATATTTTATCGTTAACAAGATCTAACCAACATGTATATGGATGTATTTTCATCATATTGTGTACCCAAACACACACGACTACGAATGCGTTTTCAGAAAACTGTTCTCCTAAAAAGAATGAAAGAACAAATACATGCATGTGTTGTCTGCATATTGTGCCCAAAACACGTATAACTATGATTTTTTATAGAAATGTGTGCACCCAAACACACACGTTTTGAGGAAACTGCCCAAAACAAGAATCTAAAAACATGCACAAACACATACAGTGTGTTTTCACCTTATTCTGCCTCCATAACAAGTATACTTATTAATGCTTTAGCATATTGTGCTCCCAAATACGTCTTATTATGAATGTGTTTAGCATAATGTGCCCAAAACACGTATAATTATGATTTGTTATAGAAATGTGTGCACCCAAACACATATGAACACACTTTTTGAGGAAACTGCCAAAAACAAGAATTTAAAAACATGCACAAACACATACAGTGTGTTTTTACCATATTGTGCCCCCATAACAAGTATAATTATTAATGTTTTTTAGCATATTGTGCCCCCAAACACGTCTAATTATGAATGGTTTTAGCATATTGTGCCCCCAACTTGCATATTCATGCATGCAACCAACTAGTGTCTAAATGCTCGGCGGCATCCCATTTTGACTACTCTAAAAATGACTACTCCTTATAAAAACACAAAACCAGTATTGCATAAGAAACCTATTTGATGTAACCAAATGCTCCTCCGATAGCTAGTTAGAGCCCCTATGACCACCAACACTAAGACATGCGGCAAATAATGCTAGATCAAAGCAGTTGCAGGTACGGCTGATCTATCAGGTATTTTTTGCAATATCATTAAGCTCTGGCATCAGCTTGCGTAAACACTAAGGTTTTAACATTGCCTGATCTGACAAGCCTGCACTGTACATTGATTTACAGTCCTGTTTTGTATACAGGAACTTTCCTCTCACAAGGTGTTCGCTTTAACATGATGTTAAAAATCTGTTTGATCTATGATGATATACTGCACAACAGAACCTAGGGATATTGGAAATGGTATGATTGTTGTCTTATCACTCTCGGTGTCATTGGAAAAAAAGATTATCATTGATAATTGCACAATATGTTTTTCCCATATTCATGATTTCCAGCATTCTCTCCCCACAGAGGCAGATCAAGTCATGTTGATTTAGCCTCTGTTCTATTACGACGAAATCCATGGGTTCCGGCAGTTTCCCCTGGCGGAAAAAAACTTTCATCTCAATACATTTGAATTTCTTTATCAAATGACAAGGCTTCTCGCATGGAAAGGGTAGTTCATATCATAATGCCTTTGCCTTGTTTCAGTAGACAAAATGATGATTTAAGAACAGCGTCGCTGATTGCACAACTAATTTTGATTGCCTCCAATCCGGCATCTCCCATTCTATCCCACAAACTCGTCGTAATAGAACAGAGGCTAAATCAACATGACTTGATCTGCCTCTGTTGGGAGAGAATGCAAGTTCTTTGAACAGATATAAAAATGAGAATGTCATATACATAAAATTATGTCTGCTCCTCACAACACATTTGCCTAACTTATGGATTAATAGTAGTATTTTGCTCTTACTATGTTAAAAATGTGGCGACGTTTCTTTTTCTCGTTAGAACGTAAACCGGTTTTATTACCCATAGGGTTAAAATAAGTAGTGTCATATTTTCAAAATGAGCACATGTGCACATATCACGTTTGTCTAGCAACGATTATTACCCTCGGAAGTGTGTTATATGACTTTTACGAAGATCGTGCTTATTTGTGCATAACCCTCGCTCCTGGTCGGCCTTTACAAAAATTCACACTCGTTTTATATAACACACTTACTCGTGTTATAGTCTCCATTTATTTCATGAGGGACTCTTTCGACGTTATAATGAAGAATGTTAATGAAAACAGGATTATTAATGTTCGCCAACAAGGAGAGATGTTCCGTGTACGTTTTAAGCATATTCATGTTTGCTAAAAACACATGAAATCACACGTTACAACACATATTTCTGAACATCCAATCATATATTTTTTCGTATCATATTTTTAATACAACACCGAAAAAGATAAAAGGGACGTGTGTTGTCGAAACTTAGTGTAGAAGACGGATCTTGAATTCGACACCTTCAGAAACAAAGCATTATCAAATTTGCGCTTGTTTCAGCAACCTTTTGATTTTCGTTCGAGTGATGCAGCTAAAATTAAGATTAGTTTTCTCTTATCTTATCGGAATGTTTGTAATTCAACAAAGATCACATTGAATTCTTCATGAATACGTATACGAATGTCCTTTAAATCTACATATGATGGACTTAAAATCCGTAGAATTATAAGTTGGCCGATTTCCTTTGAATTATAAATTTGACGTGTAAACTATAAAGTCTGCGTTTCTTTTCAATTGTAAGAATAGCCAACTCAACAGTTACTAAAGCGTGTAGTAAATCACCCATTGGACAATCAATTATAGGTAATTTCAGGCATGTTGCTAAAAAGAACTAGGAATTGTTATTATTCATAAGCGTTACATATTCATGATTCTCATAACTCAATTTAATATCAAAACGCACCATTATAAATCACAGCTTTATGCTGTTCACGCTGAATTTCATTTCTATCTACACCTTTCCTATTCTTGCAAAATTTGATTATGATAATATGTACATCGATATCCTCTGATGTTATTCGGCAGATCTAACACGTGGATAGAATGGGCTACAGATGGTGTTTGCTCAAGCGTGGGTTTAACAGACAAGAGAAAAAAGGCCGTAAATTGTATCTCTCATTACACGTGTAGGAACATATGCAGTCTCTTGCAAGATTCTTTAACAAGCTGTTTATGTGACATATGGACATAAAGACTGAAATCAGAAGCATGTACGATTGGTCTCATTCATCTTGGAATACTGAAAAGGTTAAACGTTCTGGAGTGAATAATTCAACGATTACTTTAAAGTACTTTTACCTCTGTTTCTTGATCCACGTCGCGGTAAAGGTTTCCTAGAAACTGTGCATTTTCTTTTTTCAGCTTTCAATAGAAATCTTTTGTATCCTTTTTCACGGTAGTTTTGATACAGAAATGTTCATACAGAACCTAAGTGTTGATATGCAGTGTCGAAAAAGTGGCTGCTGTGCAAATATAAGAAATGAATGTGCTCATACCTGATTCAAACATATTTATTCATTGTTCATATTTGATTCAAACATATTTATTCATTGTTCATATTTGATTTATATATTTATTCATTGCTCATATTTGATTAAAACATACTTATTCATTGCTCATATTTGATTTAAACATATTTATTCATTGTTCATATTTGATTTAAACATATTTATTCATTGTTCATATTTGATTAAAACATATTTATTCATTTCTCATATTTGATTTAAACATATTTATTCCTTGCTCATATTTGATTTAAACATATTTATTCCTTGCTCATATTTGGTTAAAACATATTTATTCAAAAGAAAGGGTTGGTTACAATTAATCAAACTAAGTGAAACCCTCTCTTATGTACTGTGCTTACATATTGAGACGTAAGTTTTGACATGAATATGTAAAGAGAGAAACATAGGGAGGAGGTAAGTACATAAACATTCAAAAGTCCTTACTTGGATATACAGACAAAAGAAACAATTGAATTTCGAATTTAATATTAGCTTAAAGGGGAAATATTATCAAATCTTCCTGAGAGTGATATAGGTTCACGAATTTTAACGAACGAATATTGTCATTATTAGAAATATTTGGACTGCCATTTGATAATAAATTTGCAGTGACAGTGCTAGATGCTGCAAATTTACAATCTGCAATTGTCCATATTATATATATTTACCACCAAGCAATGAAGAGACCACGGTAAACAACGCGTCAGTGGTATATCAACTTCATTTACAATTACTAAACACAAGAAACGTCGTCTTTAAAAAGTTATTCGAAACATGTTTCATAGAATGTGAAGCTGATAGGACGATTATCTAATGTTACATTATGTCAAAATCCAATTTATTAAAAAAATAGAGATACTGGCTCTGTAGCTCATCAGACTTCAATTCATAGCAAATGTGGTTCTCCTCTTGGATAGGGCCACCAATGTACAATTTAGAATTCTTACTACCTAAAGAATCTGTATACAAGGTTTCACCTTTCTAGGCCTTCTGCTTCCCGAAAAGAAGACGAAACAAGGTCTTTAGGGGGCCACAGGGACACCAAAGCTATAAATTATAATCCTCACTAGTCAAGGAGTCTGAACACACAATTTTAGCTTTCTAGATCATATTCTTCTGGAGTCAAAATGCACGATGTTTAAGGTTGGATGGACGGATGGACGGACGTATGTAAATGTTCATGTCAGAAATTTGCAATTCATAACAGTCAGGTAGCAAACTTCACTGCAAATTATATGATTGGCAGCTCCATCCCATACATGAAGTTGTCATGATTGGATATGGCCAAATGAATTTGCTACCTGTAATGGATTTCAACAACACTAAGTATTTTATCATATCTTACTGTATGAAGAATTATGCATCTAATGATGAGGTAACTCAACTTATCATACCTTTAAAATACTTATCAGGGCCAATGTCTTTTGCACAATAACCAAAGACATTCAGCTTTCATATCAAACAAAAACCAACACAACAAACTTTTAAACAATCTTTATTTCTATGGTCTATTTACAATATTACTTGTCATAATTTACACAAATTTAAACAGATCCTGGCTTGGACCTTACAATTTGCTCATACACAAATCAATACAATGTACACTTTGAAAGATGAAATATACCTTCTTAATCGTTGGGGATGATGTCACTCTGTTGTGTTATTGTGTTTCAGAAATTCAATGTTTATTGTGCCTACTGGTCATTGGGAGTGTCCGATTTAAGTGGTTTTTTTTCATAACTAGAAAATTGTGTCACACAGGGGACACAGATGCCCCTGCTAATAAAAAATCACTCAATGTTTAACACCATAGAATTTAAAACAAAATAAGAGATGCACACTTTTAGCTTCATTTCAGTTCGAACATCCATTAAATGTAGAAAATTAAAAATTCCCAAAACAAAATATAAGATGCACACCTTTAGGATACCTATAAAGCATTTTTGAAAGATCAGCGCAGTCTATCAAGTACTTTTGGAGGAGAAGTGGATAAACAACATCCCTTATACCAATATGAGCCAAGTTAAACATGTCAGAAATTTGAAAAAAATTCAAAAATTGAAAAACAAATATGAGATGCACATATATTGAGGAGAAGTGGATAAACAATACCCTGTATAGAGTGGTTACATACGTACGTACGTATGTACGGACAACCGAGGGTAATCCATTATGCCCCTGCCATATATGGCGAGTGTAGTCAAGGACAAGTTTCCCTGATATGTCCTTATAGGATGGTAAGTACCTCAAAAATTTACCTTTGAAAGTGCAATATTAAACCAGCTTTTTGTCCACAGAGCTATGACGATTTGACACAACCTTAATCTTAGTTTATCAATCAGATGCATGTGTTTTTCATCCCAAGACCAAAGCTTGAAGCGCACATGCATTGCAAGGTATTGGATGTAACTCATATAGCTGTACATGAATGATTGGCAATTCATGTGCACGAAGGAATCCATTCAAGGACATCTTAAGGGTAGGTCAAATATGTGAGCTACATAAAATACACTTTTTCGATAGTAAATTGTGGGAAATATATTTAAATGTAAAAAATGACAGCTTTAATGTTGTAAAGTCATGTATGGATTATGATGGAGATTGCAATAGTCTTAGATTCGTAAAAATAATCTCACCTCTTTGGGGAATCATTATCTTAACGAATCCTTTCTCTAATGCATTCCCCATTTGATAATTCACTTTTAAATGTGTGTAACACAATGACTCCAAAAATCAACTCCTACTAACATATATTTCAATGAAAAACAGAAAAAAAGTTTTGTAGCATTTTTTTTCTCAAATAAGATTTTCAAAGATTTATATATTTCAATCAGGTTGGTAAATACTCTTGTCATTAAAAACTATTTACTCTTATGAGATGAATGCATAAATAAAATCAAATTTGGAATTTTTTCAAAAATATATATGAAATAAAATGATACAATAACAGAAAGGACATTCAATACCAAGAATCTGTCATTATTTCGGGAACACAGTATCCTCAGTATTAAAGGGGCAGTAGCACGTTTTTTGATAATTTTATATTTTAAATTTTTCACTGATAATTGTAAGTTAATGCTAAATGTATTATTTTGACAGTGTCAAAACTCTCATTACACAAGCCAATCATCTAAGTCAAGAGGACAAAGTATGAAGAATCATGAAAAATCCACTGGTGGCCATTTTTTGTGAACACCTTTAATTCATTTTGTGTAAGAAAAAGGAATCGCATGGCTAAACTTTATGTTTAATATTTGAATTATTACTACTTCATTTAGTTTAAATACATAACAAAAGTCATTGTCTTTCAATTGGAACCATTAATTTTCATTTTCCTGACATCACCTTATAGTCCCCCTAAAAACGTGCTACTCCCCGTATAACCTTGAGTAATCCTTAAGAAGAGAAGAATACACTTTCTTTATCCCTGTCTCTGCATGTTACTGACATTACAAGACTTAACAAATAGAGTTTTAAATGAAATGAAATTATTTACAATATGAACGTGGCTTGAATTTACAAACTCCATGTACAATTTGCACAACATCATGCCCTTAACTTTGGACAACAAAAGTGATCTTACTGTTATTTAAACATTTTCAACGAAATGTAATTTATATTCAGAAAAAGAAAATTCTATCCATCATTTATGCAATCAGCATCAAAGGATCAAAGAAAAGAGCTTTGAGGAAACATTGTTACCTAAATTTAAGGTTGACAATTTCTGACCTCAAAGAACCAACATTAGTTGTTTAGCTTGGAAAGAAACATTTTAAGAGAGATAATAATAAGATAGAAAATTTGGTTTTTATATTTTCTAAAAGCATATAAATGTTTTAGTGGCAAAATAATTTTTAGATCTTAAGATACATTATATTAAGAACCTTTTCAACATTAGATGTTTTAACTTGATATTACATGAACATGATCACTGTCTCAAACAAGTGCAAATACTTTGCCACAAAATGACATTTACAAAACATTGAGAAACCTTAAAACATTTTAGCATCTTAACAATAATCATTGAAATACAATCTCTTATGAGAGTTTGTTTGTGACATAAGGAGTTGAAAGTACCTTGACTTACAGATGGTTATATGACAACTGATAATATAGATGCAGATATTATTTACATAACCAAACAGAATGCTGTTCTGTTAAGAATCTGTTCATGTAAGTTGATGTGAAAAGTGAGATAAGAATCTGTTCTTTGACAAAGATTTTGCTATAGTTCAGAATCTGTTCATGAATGTGATCCTAACTTCAAAATCTGTTCACATTCATAGATCTTGACTTCAGAATCTGTTCATGTACACAACTTCAGACTCCATTTTTGTAAGTAGATCTTGCCTTTAGAATCTGTTCCTCTTCATGGTCTCAAGTTCAGAATCTGTTCACGGAAATGGATCCAGACCTTAGAATCAGTTTATGGAAACGGATCCAATGTTCAGAATCTTCAGAGTTAGAATCTGTTCATATACGTAGACCAGAGTTAGAATCTGTTCATGTAGGTAGATTCAGAGTTAGAATCTGTTCATATACGTAGACGAGAGTTAGAATCTGTTCATGTAGGTAGATTCAGAGTTAGAATCTGTTCATATACGTAGACCAGAGTTAAAATCTGTTCATATATGTAGACGAGAGTTAGAATCTGTTCATATACGTAGACCAGATTCAGAGTAAGAATCTGTTCATATACGTAGACCAGATTCAGAGTTAGAATCTGTTCATATACGTAGACGAGAGTTAGAATCTGTTCATATACGTAGACCCTGAGGAAGAGGTCTGTGTGTTGTTTGTAGAGAAGGCCATTCCCTGCTGTTGGCTACCATGCATGTTGTGACCCTGAATCAGAAAATTTGGATAATTGTTTTATTAAAACCATTGTTGATAAGGATGTCTGTCTGTTCAAAATGGCATAAATTGTAACTTCAAATTCATTAGGCTACCTATGCTGCTATTTTAATGAAAACTTCTATTCTATTCTAAACTATTATCATAAAGTTTATATTTGTCTTCTTAGCTTGTTTTTGAATTGATCTTTTACTATTCAACAGGGTCTGTGTTTTTTAAAGGCTTTTTTGAGCAAAATTAAGGAAAAGAAATATAGCAAATGACAATGATCTTGATTTCTATATGAATGGCGGGAGACACAAAAACTTGTGGAGTATGTCCGATAGACCTGTTGACATTCAGAAAACAACATATTTACACAAAGAATATTAAGTGTACTAATTTAAAGAAAATAAACAGTAACTGAATTCCAGAATGTTTCCCAAGGCCTGCGCTAACACAGAATCAGGCAATGGTACAAGGGAAGTAACTCCAGGAAATTATCCAAAATCATTACTTTCAAAATGAAGCATACATAAAAGGTTTAGTAATGAAATATGGGATCAACTACATGAATATCAGGTATGTTTGGCCAGCAAAAATGTTGTGAAATAAACACAAGAATAGACTGACACTCTGTAAGAGAATGACTCTAATTTTTAGCCAAAGATATTGAGTCCAGTCCCTAAGTACAAAACTTACCACTTTAAAATTGTCTAGAAATAAAGATAGATATTTAGATTAAAAAAAACCAAGCTAAGATGAGCCAATGCTGAACCACTGATAAAAACAATGGATGGAATTGAGGAATAAGATAACAACTTTTCATTGTAATGCTGACCAGTGGTGTTTTTAAGAACTTGTATCCTGTAGTGTCACAGATGCGTTTAAGGGGACAGTGCTATCGGGGTATTTTGTGTGGAAACAACCATCCTGTCTTAGGGTACGAACGTTACGCTAACTCCACAAATCTGTACCCTGGGCTCTGAAGCTAAGATTTGCTTGAGGGGCCCGACTTTGAATATAGCCAATCAGATAATTTTTTCGCCACCTTCTCGATAATATTTCGACGATAAAATGTTTTGATTGGCTATATCCCAAGTAGGGCCTCGTGGGCGAATCTAGCTTCTGAGCCCAGGGTACAGATTAGTGGAGTAAGTGTAACGTTCGTACCCTGAGACAGGATGGGAAACAACATTCCAAATGTTCAGATATTCTATCAATACATACAGCTCATTTTCAACAAAAGCTATATCAATATATACAGAATTTTTCAAAGTTTCCCAAATTCACAAGATCGGGGACCGGAAAAAGATGGGCGTTGTCTTTGACCATGACTCACCATGTTACTGCTGGTTGTTGATGGGGGCATGACTCGCACCTTCTTGTTTGGGGGCTGGTTGTGTCCGGACGACTGGTCAGCTTGACCGGCCTGCTGAAAGAAAAACAGGCCAGTTATTCAACAGCCAGTCGTCCTCTCAGTCTATTTAGCAAGCCACAATCTGGTGTTGCCACTCCTGGGCTGGAAATC
The DNA here is from genome assembly GCA_916613615.1 of Steromphala cineraria. Lineage (NCBI taxonomy): Eukaryota > Metazoa > Mollusca > Gastropoda > Trochida > Trochidae > Steromphala > Steromphala cineraria. The sequence continues at coordinate 60,914,509 of OU744725.1, read as the reverse complement.
TCTCTCCAACAGTCAACTTTCATTTGGAAACTTTCTATAACAATTATCATTACCGGTATATGTGTTCAAGCAGTTCAGGACAGACTCTTGTAAGTGATACAATAACACAATCTCTAGTAAGTGATGTTTATGTTATAGAGGTGTGATGATATATATCGTGGTATTCATGAATTGTGACACTTAATCTGACAATACACATATCGTGATACATTCTCTGTTCTGTGATATGTATCGTTGACTTTTAAATGGCTTATTGAGCCTAAAAAGGAGAGGATTGATAAAAAAAATTTTTTTTGTCAAAAACCTTGATAAAAGGTAGTGTCATGTGTATCGTATCGAATCTATTGCTATGAGATATCGTGATACTTATCGTATCGTGAGAAAATCTGTATCGTCACACCTCTATTCTGTTACAAGATACAGCAAGCATAGAGGTAGAAAATCAGAAATTTCAGCCCCATCACAACTGTTATTAGTACTACAGGCATAAATCATCATTAGATCCATATTCTGACGAGGGTTGTTGATGGAAGTTTCTAAGAAAGATTTATCTTTTTTAAATTTGAGGATCACAGGATGATAATACAACTACAAGAGGTACATGTACTACTGTAACCAGTGCTACAGCCCTGTTGCATAAGGATCATCATAAGATTCATATTATATATTCTGAACAGGATTGTTCATGGAAGTTTTAAGAAAGGTAATTTTTTGGTAAATTTGAGGATCATATTCTAGACGATAATACAACTACAAGAGGTACATGTAGTAGTTCTAACCAGATGGACTTATTGGAGAATAAGAGTATCAAATTAGCGATGAATTCTCATTTACAGTTTCTAATTATCCTCAGTTAAACTGTAATGTATACCAGCACTGAAACTGCTTGAACACCTTAGTTGGACAAGAGTGCCTACTCCATCAAGACCTAATTGTATTTAATTTCAACATTTGATGACTTCTTATCCAACTTACGCTGTTGAGTCTTGCAGCTGAAATCAAATCTTACCTTTGCTATTTGAATAAATTAAACAATTTTCCAAGAATAAAAATCAACAAAAAGTAAATATGGAATTATAAACTTCTTGAAATTAGTCATTGTTATTAACAAATTAATCATTTTCACCAAATTGTATTTGAATTGTTAAGAATAACCATTTTTTAAAAATCCTTTTACTTTTTAATAGAGATAACTATTTAAGACATTTAAAATTCAACTCCATTTTTTTCAAATTTAGGGTCTTATTGTCTTATCTAACACTAATCTTAAATATGTCACATAACAACCTCCAAACAGGTAATTTTTTACTACCAAACTGCTTTTGTTTAATTGTTTCTTTTGAATAAATGTCATATTCCAATTAAAAGTTGTAATGATTGATATTTAATACTTCAACTGAAATTCAGAAGGAACTTTGAAATTTTCACACAAACTCACAAAAACAGTTTGGTAGGGGATGATTTGGTTTCCATGGTAACTGGCCTCTTCCAAATGACGGTAAGCCTATACAGCAGATTTGTTCAGAATTTGCAACTTCTTAATTACCCACATTTACTAAACTTCCCTGCAGTAAATAATTACAATTCTGAACAAATAGTGTACGCCTGTGAAGTTAGTTCAATCACCAAAACATGCAACACATTACAAAGTCTTTTAAAACAAACTTTTCAAAACAAGTTTAAAACTGAATAATTTTGCAACTTAACAGCAAATAATTTTCTCTGTTACAAATTCAAAGAATTAAACTTCAAGATAATTAACTCTAAATAACTCATTATTATTAACAGATTGTCCAACAAATAGGCATTCACAAAACAGAAGGGAGAAGGGTTTGGGTGAATGTAAATGTTCATAAAGATTTGAATCACCTTTTTTTTCAAAATGCTCATGTTCATATAGAATAAAAGGAAAAGGAAAATGGACTGAAATAAGTTCATACAAAGTTTAACTGTATTTCAAAGAATTTTGTTTCTTATAGTAGTAGTAGGAAATTGATTTTAAGATGTTAAGGACTTTATCAATTCATTTAATATACTACAGTAACTGTGATTCATACAGAGTCCTGACAATAAAGTTTCAGTATTTTTGACAAAAAAACCCAGGGAAGTTTTTCTTTGATATGTTCAGGATTTCAACAATTCATTAACATTTCAAAACCAATAATGCCATAAAAAAGTTTAAGTTTTTTGATAAAAGTGAATTTCTTTACATTGGTAAATATCTAAAATTTTCATGTATAATAACAGTGTTCGAAAAAAATATTGTCTTTGTACAAATGAAAACAGGGAATTTCCTTTGTCATTATCATGTACAGGGTTTGAATTGACATTAAAAGCTGTTCAAAACTAAAAACAAATTTTCTTTACATCTAATGGATTTTAAATATTCATTAACAAGCTACATGTATTCAGGAGCAATATCGCCATGGTAAAGTTTAACTACTTTTTCACAAGAAAATAGAAAATTCCTGATATTGTTTGGATCTCAACAATTTATTTAACATTTCAGTGAATAAGAAACAATACTTTCTTGATTTATAGTAAAGTTACAGCAGTTTGGTCAGGAGAAAAGAGTGAATTTCCTCTACATTCTCAGAGTTCAAACTTGATATGCTTTTATTGTGCAATAAGTCAAAGAGTTTCCGTATATTTGTCAAAGGTGAATTTCTTTGTAATTCTCACGGATTTCGTCAATTCATTTAATATAACATATTTCAGAAGCAATTCTGCCTTCTTAAATTTGTTTATCTCCTCGAAAGAAAAGAAGTAATTTCCTTACATTGTTCAGAATCTGAACAATATATTGTACAACATTACAGTAACAAAAAAAAAAAAATATTGCCAAGATAAACAAATCAGCAAGTTTTCAAACGAAAATAGTTAATAAATTTACTCTGTTCAGAATTTGAACAATTTATTAGACATTAAAGTGATCAAGAAGCACTATTAATAAAGTTTCCGTAAATTAATTCAACAATTTACCTCCCAGAGGATTTCAAAAATCTATTTGACATTTAAGTGATCCAGAAACAACAAAGTTTGGTGTTTGTCAGAAGAAAAGAATAATTTTCACTTCAGTGATTTTCAGAATTTTTTTGCCCGTTTCAGTTTAAGCATTTATTGTCACAATAGAATTTCCTTTAGTTGTTAACCTTAAAAAAACTCACTATAAATTACAAGTTTTTCAGAAAAATTAAGTTTAATTAATCCAAGTCTTGTTTATTGTCTTGTTATTAGCTGAGGCGAGCCCTTGTGAGACAATGTGGGGTTGTGCAGTGTTATCAAACTGTCGAGTTGAATGGAATGTTGTGTAACATGAACTCGAATGTAATGTGGAACTTAAGTCAAAGTTTCAAGCTTGCCTGCATGTGATGTCTCATGAAAAACTGTTGCTAAAAGAAGAGTAGAAAAGAACAAAGGTATAGGTAAATAAGTATACATAAACATTTATAAACTCATGGTGCAGTTTTCTGAAAGGGCAGAAACCAAGTAAGAAATTATCAGTTTTTTGTTCCACATTCATGTTGAAGGAAAAATTGTTTTCAGTATTCCTCTCTTCATATGAGGAAAAATTATTACAAAATATTAAATTAGAGTATCCAGATGCACCAATCTTATTAAAATTTGATCTATCCGCGTAACGTAGTAAAGAAAATTATGATATCATTTTAATGAGATTGCAGATGCACAAAAAGTGTGACTTATGATCTTTATAACTCTTTTCTCGTCTCATAATGGAAAGTTCTTTGGCAATTTACACATTTCAGTTATCTTGGTATTTCATCAATAAACAATATTTTCAGGCATAAAAACATGAATGTGGCACTTCTAAATGACTGAAACAAAGATGACAATCTCATCTAAATTACTAAAGGAAAGCTGAAAAAAATCGTAAATAAAAGTAAACAAGCAAAATCTTATTGATGTTGATTGGCTTGTCATCCAATTATCATTCAATGGAGCCTGCTACGGCTTACTGCTGTGTCTTTTTTTTTTTTGAGAAATTAAAAATAACTTGTAATAGATACAAATTCTAAAACTTAAAGTGGTCATAAATTCATGTTTAATTTGCATGTTTGCTTACACAATCAGAGTTTGAACAAAATCCTCATTTCTTATAATATATCAACATTAGTGCTATCTTACAATTCAAGGGAAGTAACTCTTTCAAGGGAGATAATTCTAATTATGATGTTAAAATTGTTATTATTAAGATTAATTTTTATATTCATATATCATAAGCACATGGTTAAATAGAATGATAAAAAAATTCACATGATTAAGGTTTTAAGTGATTAGAATGCATCTAAAAGATGTACACAGAATTTCAGTTAATTCAAATTTGCTATGCTACTGTAATCTACGGATATCATGGTTACATTTACACTAAATATGTGTGATATACAATAAAGAACCAGTGACAAGTACATGTAAAATGCATTATGAAAGTGACAATTAGCAGTTATATAGTGTTTGTCCTGGAATGTACAAGAAAATTATCCACAAACACATGATACAGGAATGATGGACGAAAATCTTAAAGGGGAAGTAACATGTTTTTTAAAAATTTTATATCTTAAATTTTTCACTGATAATTGTAAGTTAATGCTAAATGTATTATCTTGACAGTGTCAAAAATCGTATTACAAAAACCAATCATCCATAATCAGAGGACAAAGTATGAAGATCCACTAAAATCCATTGGCAGCCATTTTATGTGAACACCTTTAATTCAGTTTTTGGTAGAAAAAGGCATCGCATGGCTAAACTTAACATTATATATTTGAATTATTACTGCTTCAATTAGTTTAAATACATTGTCTTTCAAATGGAACGATCAATTTTCATTTTCCTGACATCACCTTATATTTCCCCTAAAAATGTGCTACTGCCCCTTTAAAATATGTTTAACAAACTGCTGCTCAACAAAACAGCAAATTTAAGCCCAAATGGAGGAACTGTGGCAGATAATTTGATTTTGTCAATTCAATAAGTGCGATGACAAGAATAATTTCATTAAATATTTCAAACTTTAAAAACAAATCAAAATTATAAAATCTTTTTGAGGTGTATAATGATTTAAATTGAGTGCTTAATTTTCTTATTATATGTTTTAAATCTTTGTGAAATTTGTTAATCATTGAAAGATTATCAGTCCGGTTTGAGTGATTGAATTACACGTATCTCTTTACAATAGTTGTTTCTATCTTTGTGAGATCTGTTCATGTGAAAGGGAATAAGATATTATACAATTGATGTAATTATCAAGTTCCTTTATATGTCAATGTGAGTATACCAAATGAAATGATGTGAATCAAGTTGTATATACATAAACGATAAACATGAGAGATTTCTTACCAAATCAAGTACTGTCGTATGACTACATTCTCTTGTTATGGACATCCAGTATTAGTAACGACAGCGAAGTGTTATTAAATATGTATTTCTTAACTAGTCCCTACTATGTTAAACAAACGTACCAATATTTTACAAATCACTTATTTGTGTCAACTATTACATCCATTTTGGAGAACACGTATCTACTGAATCAGTACCAAATGAATAGTCACAAAATTTTGAAAGTGTGTCAGTTCATAATCATATGATATCATTCACGACATTGTCATTATTTCTCTGGCTAGTTTTTAAATTAAAACTAAAAGTATAAGTATTTTAATTTGCAGTGAATCTCAAATTACAATTTGCAAATGAAATTGTTTGAATTTCCAAATAATGAATTTAAGGTTTATCAATTCTCTTAGTATGACACAGGTTATGACAAATATATCTATTCTTTGCCTTGACAGATAAGGGATAGGGTTATGTACCAGGTAATGCTCTGTGTTAAATCAAGTATTTGATTCTAGTTATGATTGTGAGTAGCAAGTATGGTTTATTTTTCAATCGATATGATAATGAGCTAAGTACTAAGCACATTATCAAACATCAGTATTATGAGTCTTTGGGACTGAGGTGGGTTTAGATCTGCAAGTACTCAACCTAAACAGTTAATCCAATGATGATATACATATAAGGTGAATTCCTTAACCAGTGTTAAAGTCAATGGATGTTTGGAAATGTAGGATGGTTTGATGAAAGGACAAATGGATGGATAGATAGGTGGGTAGTGGTTACAAATGGATGGATAGATAAATGGATTTATGTTTTGTTGGTCTGATGTTTGGATGGATGGTTTGGTGGATGGTTGCAAATAGATAGATTGACGGATGGACTGATGTTTTGTTGGACTGAAGATTTATCAAACTGATGTTTGAAAGGATGTATGGATGTATGGTTATATGTCTTGTTGGACTTGTGCCTGGATGGATGGATGTATGTTTGGATGGATGGATGTTTGTATGGATGGATGGATAGATGTTTGGATGGATGGAAGGATTTTTGGATGGATTGATGGATGAATAGATGGATGGGTGGATGGATGTTTGTATGGATGGATTGATGGATGGATGGATGGATGGATGGATGGATGGATGGATGGATAGATGGATGGGTGGATGGATGGATGGATGGATGGTGGAGGAAGAGTGTGTACTCACTTTGTTACCCCCCTGCACTTTGTACACCTGAATAAGGGTAAGCATACACACATGGGTTACTGCTGGTTTAACTTTGTACAGGGAAAATGTTTGAAGCTAGTCAAGGGCTGAATAACCTTTTGGGTGACTTAATTACTATTTGCTCATATTGCCTTAAAGCTACCTAAGGAACATATGGAATTAATACTTTGTGCAACAATTTTGCTTTAGTCGGTGGTTGATAGGAAGCTATATTAATCATAGATCTATCTCTATCTACAGGATGATACTTGGCAGTTTTTATTTCAATATTAATTCCAGGACCTACAGGGTAAACTTTTGATTGGAGAAGCCTATTATTCAGTGATAGTTGTGTGAATGTTTATGTATCGGATTAAACTATTTTATCATGCTATCATTAACAAATGTTTATTGGATCATAAGGCATGAGGACTTAATGTTACTGGACATAAACATGATAATCATGCTTGATTAATAAAACATAAGCTGCATTGAGTGGACGAGAATTCTCTAATATTCCTGAAATGTTCCTTGAGATGTTTGATAAATTTGTGGATTCACCACATGAATCTCCCTTCAAAGTATCACTCAGCTAGTCTCAAACAATAGATAATTAAAGCTTTGTTGCATTTTGTCCCCTTTTGCTGTGCCAGTACTTCAACATTCCCCACCTTGACATGGTAGTAGAATCAGAAATATCTTGGGGGTCACTACTTGTTGCAAATGATAGCGTTGCACGCAAACAGCAAATTTTGGTGAAATGCATCAAAGCTTGATTTAACCAATGATGGAAAATTGCCATGTTTCACCATTCAGGAGATGTTGACTTAAGAACTGTCAGTCCGATTAGAAACGGGCAACTTCCAAGGAATAAAATATTCAAAATATTAACTACACGGAGATATTGAATCTTCTACACTAGGTCTGACCGCACCCCTGTACCTCGTAGTACCAGTAAAGTGCATTCGAAATCCAGTCATAAGCAGACCAATCACATCATCTCGCTTATAACACCACTGGCGGCGATCATGTTCAAAGCATGGTTTACAGGAGTTACTTGCCCCTAGCTTGATACCAAAGGCTTTTGCCGACGGTTTGTGATTGGTTAGCTGAGTAAACGCCAGAACATGCGTCTTACTGGGCTGCCGTCTGACTCGGTGGAGAAGATACCTATTGAAGTAACATGTTCGATTTCCCATACAGTTAATATTCTTGAACTTTTATTCCTCGGAACTAGGCAGATTTTAATCAGACTGTAAGAACTATAACATTAATATGGAAGACAAATAAATCATTCCATGACTAAGTGGATCCAACAGGAGATATCGTTGCATGTGTAACTTGACTATCATAATCAGGAAATAAAACAACATAAGGATAACATAAATTTGAGTGCAGTTTACAAACAAAGGCTTGCAACATTTCATCTTGAGTATAGGAGAGCTGTTGTGCTTTTCCTCTTGTGGAACAGTCCTTAAAGGCTCGTTCATCAAAAATAAACTTATCAAACCAAACACAAACAAAGAGGAAAATAACATGGGTTTTTCAAACATGCTTTCACTGTTTTAAGTATCATGTTCACGTATAATTATTTACAATCTGATGATAATGCCTTCCATGGTTTAGCTATCATTATTTGTATTGTTTTGTACAAATGGATGCCTTTTTAGACAATGCTCCACTTTATTTGTGCATCAGCCACATTATATCGTATATATGTAAATTCATTTGATATTGTCAAGCAGTATATCTACGTGTATATTAATTATATTTTTAAAAATTGTCAATTTATTTGAATTAATACTACAAAATCTCAGAAAAATTGCCTAATAACATTTTCAAAGATTTTTATCCTGTTACAAACAATATATGAGCATGCCAGTAAAACCAAATCCTACGTTCAAATAGGGGATATGTTCAGATTGCGGTCTTTAAAATACAATCTGGCACAAACATAATCAAAACTTTGTTTCTCTAAGATGAATTATAAAGGAAACTGCCATAACCTTAGGTTGTGCATGAGTAAACAGGCCTTAAGAAAACACTGACATAATATGGATATATATATGGATCATAAAGGAAACTTTCAGAAAGCGTGTTAATGATAATATCATTCGATTATGATCAACATTGGATAATCATTCTAAAATCCCTCAGAGAAATTTGAAAGCCAAAAAGGCAACTTCAAATTGTCTTTAATATTCTCTTCACTTCACTTCAAAATCCAATCCCATATTTAATACTGGCACTTGATTAAAATCCACTAAAGAGGCCATGATAAAATCGCAAGCAATGTATTCAATAGCTGTCAGATACAAATGAAATGCACAACACAAGTCCTAAGGAAGTTTCCTCACATAACTTGACAAGAAACAAACTTTTGATCTACAGCTTGATAAGATTGCATAAATGGTTTTCCTTTGTAGGAACGCATGGAATGGCTGTAACCATGGTAACATGATGGCGGCTGATGAGAAGGAAAAGCAAACAGCTGTATACTCACTTTCTGAGCAGCGGCAAGCTTGGAGACCTGAATAACATACAGGAGGGAGCAGAGTCATGGAGGGTCAACACATCAACACCTTGCGTGTGGAATCAACAGCTTAACCAGAGACTGGGAGGACATCTTTGATAAAGGGCCATTTTAAGGAAATTTTCAGAATTCTAAATTGGCAAAGGACCTTATGTCAATAGTAACCTTCAAAATCTTAAAGGGCTCTCTCTCAGTGCACCAATTTGCCCATAGGACCTGATTTCCCAATCTCTGATTAAACCTTTCACCCCTAAAAGCCAGAAATCAGGCCAATACGTATTTGTTACTTCACTTCACTTCACCTTGTAATATCAGTCTAAAAGACTTTCAACAGGAAACTGACATTTTACATCTGTAACCAAAAATTACACTTTTGATTATGAGACATGAAACTGTTTTGACATAAGACCTTTAGAACTGATAATTTTCAAATCATATTTCGAATTAGGATTTTCACTGTCTCATTCGGAAGCTGAGGATCAATTCTTGTCTTCATTATGGCCAACCGAAAGTTCTAGGCAGGTTTCAGCCAGACGACATCTCCAACACAGACCAGGGCCAACTGGTACAACGACCCCTTAGACTCCAATGATCCAGTAGTGGATCCAGACATTGTGAAGGGGGTTAGTGGATGTCACTCACCCTCGAGGTGTCCTTTTCATGGGCAATTTGCAAACAAATACAGTAGAACACGGATATAACGAACTCCAAGGGACCAAAGAATTTAGTTCACTAATATCTGATTGTTCGTTATATCCGAGTTCACTATATCCGTGTTCTACTGTACTCCAGAACAGAACACACTAAGCACAAAGGGAGCTTTGTAGACTTAGTCTGACAAGATGGTAAAGTTGGTGATGACAGTAAAGCTCACAAATGATAATACCGTATTCGTCCGCGCTCTGTTATATGGAAATTTGTAATAGGGGGCGCTTAATAGGACGAATACGGTACATTGAATGTGAAAAATCAATTTACTTCAAATATTCTTATTCGAAACAAAGCATTTAATGCTAAACATTTGACAATAGACAAAAATGTACACAGATACTGTTCAACATAGCAACATGGGAAATTGGACAGCACAGTAAACATTCAAGTCTCCAATATACAGAAAACATCAAGTGTTGCTCCTAGTATGATCAGCCACCTTAGATGTATTTTAGAAAGTAAAGGAAAGTTTTAAATCAAAAGTTTCATATGGTAGTCTAACTGGCACTGACCCTCGAGGAGCAAACACTGAATGTGAATTAGCATAGCACGATTACAAGACTAACGTCTCTCACATATAAAGATCACTCTAGTCATTTCTTCATGTATAACCTCTGTACAAGAATAAACTACCTGAACTAGAAGTACAAAATCCTGATTTCTTTGCAATAAAGTTAGTTTGGTGGGTAAATGAGTGTGTTGCCACTTGGACAAGTTCTTTAAGTGGCATTCTCGAAGTTGGTAAGATGATCAAAATGGAAAATATTATTTTACAGCTAAATAACTTTATTCTGTGCGACAATGATTTGACAATTAATTGATAAATATTAAGGTGATTTTGTAGGAATTGTACCATTACACACACCTGTAGCAGGGGGAAACATAGTAAGAAATGACTCGAGGGTTTGGTTAGGAAAAATGACTACACTAATGAAGAAGGAAAAAACATGATCACTCATTGGACTTACGGAGGCACGTACCTTGTCGCCCATCTTCCCCGTGTCGGCCTTGTCCTCATTCTCATCGTCCGTGATGAACTCGCGTTTGGGATAGGGAATTGGTAAACCATCAAATACACTGTCAGAGAGAATTATTGGTGAAGACAAAAAGCTATATGTTACATCATATAGATTATATGCTTGGGATAGGGAATTGGTATATTACCAATATTTCAAATCATACAACATAGATTATATACTTGGAATAATATTGAATAAACATAATATTCCGTGCCTGATAACAATAACAATAAGCACCAAAAGCATGTTCAGAATGCACACTGTAGTGACATTATAGATGTTTGATAAGGAATTTCAGTGAGGTGGTTACTCACTCCTGAGAAGGAAGAGGTTCTTCCAGGAAGTACTGGTCCTTCATAGCTTGTTCTGAAGTGATCCGTTTTGTCGGGTCCATCGTCAGGAGCTTCTGTAGCTGTAACCAGACAACAGTGAGTAAGGTTAGTAGTGGTGAACCGATCGATAACAAAATTGGTTAATTGATTGCTTGTAGATTGAGGGTCGATAATTGATCACAAATATTATTAATCAGTAAACGTTTTATTGGCTTTAAAGTTCATGTCATCACTCAAAATAGCTGTAAGTTTTGACATAATAATCTTTGAATAAGTTCAGAAAACAAGACAGGCAAAACAATATACGCCTGGAACCCACAATTTGCAGGTTTATAAAACACAACTCTCTCTCTTAAATTAAGGAGTTATTGTTGAGGGTTTATCAACTTACCAAGTGGAATGCTTTGGTGTCGGACTTGACTTTGTGTTTCTCCATGTATTTCATAAGGTTGCAGTTTACATATCTACAAGAAAGATTCATTTAAATAGAATTGGTTGCTCTAACCCAAAAAGTTTCTCAAATTACAATGATACAATTTGCTGAAGACATCAACTATAGAATGAAAGGAAAAGAGAAACTCAAAACGTCTGAACCATCAGAATGGCAATAAATAGGTAAGTCTAACCAACTAGGTTTAAAACAAGAGTTAAAACGAGTCAAAGAATCTGAAAATTTCAGAAATAAAGTGCAAGTAAAAACTTACGTTGTTTTCTTAAAGTCTTTGAGTAGCTGGCCATGCTCTGGCATCTTTCGTATATCCTCCCAGTCTTTGTCTGAAATTAAAAAAACTTCTATGTACTTGACAAGTGGACACAGAGCATTTGATGCAGTCTGGGTAAGGTTTAAATACATATTTCTGTTGACTGTCATGTGACTAGCTCTTGTACAACTGTATAGCCAGAAAATTAATAAAAGTACCGAGGGTACAGAAGCTCACCTTAAAATGAATGATGTGGTAATATAGTTTAATTGTGTAACCATCTTTTATATGATAATTGATTATGGCTGCCATCATGATTTTTTTATCTTTTAAAATGCTATTCTTCTGTTGGAAACCACTAGAGCTTGAACAAACATTAATACAAGAATGATATAATCATGATTTGTTAACAAGCAGTAGGTTTTTGTATAACTTTTTTGTATATCTATGGCTGAATTGGTGACCATCTTGGACTTTTTAATCTTCAAAATGCTACTTTTATTATGTGGGCATCTGTATTAATTTCATTATGATATCTTGATTGGTTTGGGAGTATTCATTTAGTCACACTCTCAACTTCCAAACAACTAAAAAGATGATGCACATAAATATTTGGAATATATCCCTCTGAAAACAAATCACAAATTCAGCTAGTGATAAGTCCAATTGCCAAAGTAAACTGTCCAGGTCAATGTCTCATGTAATTCTAACTGAAGATTTCTGAATATCTTAAATCTTGACATATGTTAGTGCAATCTGATTGGTCAGAATAGGCTAGCAACATGGGGGTTTATGCTAATTACTAGATATGATGACCTATGATGACCTCTTGCACCTGCATGTAGCTTATGTAACTTATCCTCTTATGTAAGTTACTGTTATTCCATATAGTGAGTGTCCTCCCCTCATTTCAATATGCAATTCAGATACCCTTTAGAGGAGAGTTGCAGGAGAGGGGCTGGAAGGATAGGAGGGGAAAGGGGGGGAAAGAAGGGGTGGGGGTAAAAGAGAGGTTTGCAATGGAAATAATCTGGAGGTCAACTCAGTAATATGTTTATTGAAGTATCTTAACTAACAGAGAGAATTGGTGAGAAAGACTTTGTAAAATAAAATTTGTTCAGACAGCTGTTCAATGAATGCTGTTTTGAAGATGAATATTATATCTTTTATTAGCAAGACAAACAAAATAAAAGATAATTAGTTATTCATTAACCAAAATTTCAATTTGGAATAAATTAATTGCATGGGAACAAAGGAGTAAAAAACCTTACAGTTAGTGTTGGGAGTGAACAAATTTAATCATTTTAAATGCTCTTGAAAAGGATTTGTTTGAATTGAATGATCATTATAATTATCTAGATAATCATTGTTCAGACCGTAATCAGATATAGATGATTAAAAAATGTATATTTATCCCTCACTGGCTATGTTATTTGCCATATATGAAGTCTCAGGAATTATGTAACCCACTGATGGAGTGAACAACTTTTATCATTTTATGTTTTATTAAAAAGGATTTATTAAAACAGTCATGTCTCAGGCTGTTCGCAGATAAAGATGATTCATACATTTTTTTGTAACTGTATTTATAGTGTTGATAAATATTACAACAAGCGTATCAATACAAATATAATGACATTGATTTGATTGATCAGGAAATGTATTTTTTTCAATGAATTTCATGAAACCTAATTGAAAATTCAATATAATTGACATATTGACCATCTTGGATTCTTGATAATAAAATAAATGCGTCTTTGTCAGGAATCACTACATAAAAAAATACTCACTTTTCAGAATGATATCTTAATTGATTTAGTAGGAGTAGTACTTGGCCTGAAATCTAATTGAAAAATAATGACTTCTATGATGACATGTTGTTCCCAGAACCCCTTCAGCATGATATGATTATCATTAAGTTTTACAGGTATTTATAAAACACATTGTATTGGAACTGGAACCTGATACAAAATACCTCTATTATTAACTTATCATGTAGATTACTGTACATTAAAGCAGACAAGTATACTTTTCATAAAGACAATTTATATACTTTCCATAAAGTCCATTATGTTCTATTTATCAATTAGGTCAGGATTACTATGCAACATACAAGCAGGCAGGGCTGCTAGCCCCAGATCCTTAAGGAGAGAGTAGCAATTTGTGTATTTGGCTTTGTGTACGTATATTTGGAGAAGCACCCTAGTGTGCTGAGCATGTTAACCTGAACTCTGGCTAAGCCCTTATGTGTGGTATTAATAGACTTGACGGGAGAGAACATGAATTGTTGTGAAAAATATATATAATTTCACAAAATATAGTTAGCTTATGTCCTAAATTGATTTTGTGTCAAGAAGAACTTCTGTTAGATATAGAAATGGTACAAATATGAGTAAAACACAGGAACTGGAACCTGATGCAAAATAACTCTTTCCACATGAACTTATCATGTAGATTGCTAAACACAAAGCTGATTGTTGACAAATTTTGTGTAAGTTGTTTTTCTTAGAAAGAACATATCACTGTCATGAGAATACAAGTCTAATTTCCATAACTCTTATTGCATACACATGGCCATATAGCATAATGCTCTACCATATCAATTGGGTCAGGTTGATTATGCAACATGCTAGCAGCTGAGACTGTGATGCTAGCAGCCTGTATCGGGATGTGTATTAGCAATGCATAGTGGACTCAACAGGAATATCTGAACTCTGGTTGACCCCTTTTGTGTGGTATTTATAGGAATATAAGGGAGATACCATTGTTTAAAATTCAACATGATGTTTAATGTCATTGGGTTTTTGCAGCTAGTTGCCATAAATATTTTGCACAAATTAATTAATTATGTTTGTCTTTCATCATAATGTTTTAGAAACAATTAAAAATAAAACAACTTGCATGACAATCTTAAATATTCCATATTCAAGATAATATTATGATTAGTAAGTTCAAATTAGAGAATTTATATGGTGCGAGTGATCACTTGATGAAAGCTTAAAATTTAGTAATAATGATGTGTCATCTGCAGCTGAAAAGTCAATATGGCTGCTATCGCGGCCGTCTTGGATTCTCAGAACTGAAACGTCTACCTTTGTGGGAGGAATCACTATAGGTATAACATACTACAATATGAAAATGATATCTAGATTGGTTTAGGAGAAGGAGTCATTTTCATGAAATCTAATTGAAAATTCAATATGGCTGCCATGGCGGCCATATTGGATTCTCAAAACTGAAACGTCTACCTTTCTGTGCGGAATCACCATAGTTATAACATACCGTATCCTCGCGGGTATATGACCACCCTCGAACTAAAGCCCACCCCCCATTTTTCAGGGTTGAGCAGGTTGGGGTAATTCTCGGTTTATAGCCCACCCCCCAATTCTCGGAAGTGTGACACAAATCACAATCGATAACAGACGATCGAGTTAGCCTCGCAATAGCGAAGTTTACACCGGAAGCAAAATGCACAGGTTTACATCGATGTCATTTCTTGAAAAATAAAAATAGATTGTCCTGTTGTTGTTTTTAATGACTATATACATTGTCAATTAATAAAAATAAAACAACATATTGTTTGCATGCATCATTAACGTACTGTTAAATTTCAGCAGAAATCACGATGTATGTGGCTTCACTTGCATCAGCCATCGGGAATTAAAATATTTGATTTCCAAAATATAATCAAGAACTATCGCTTTGTAAGGCTTGTTATCCATTCTAAATGTTTAATATGGCATATTTCCAAACTTATTTATCATATTTAATCAAAGTTCAAAGATACCTTTGTCAAATATACTTTCGCGAAAGCACGTTGTTTTACTGCACTTGGAATCTCAATCGTAATTTCTTGACGACAAATAACATTATTAATATTCTTTCGTGCTCATTATCATAATATTTGCAAGTTTTTCTTCGAATTTTATATACGTAAATATTTTAATTAACTGCATGTTGTTTTGGAAAATGTAATATATCGAAAATGTTAAACAAATATTTGAATATTTAGACATTTAATATTGTGTCGACAATATGTTGTCATGAATTTATTACAACCACGTTTCAGTTTCATACATCGTTTTCAAATCGACTTGTTGATTGGTTGACCTACATTTCTGGGCCAATGAAAAGGCTTGTAACAAATATCGCTCTACCAGTAAACACATGTAGCAAAAGATTTCGACCGATTATTCACGTTCGTTTTTCATGAGAATAATATTATGTAATTTGATTAAAACAAACAACAAACAATGTAAGTTAGCATTTGCAATTTCTTTCATCATTCTTTTTAATAATATACGTCTGGAAAAAGTGTCATTTGATATTTAAGAAGACCTGAACAACAGTCAAAAGTATCGATGTCAGTTTTCAATGCAACTCGCATGAAGGATTTTCTTGGTTGGGATCACTCGCGGTTTAAAGCCCACCCCCCTATTTTCAAGATATTTGTTTGCCGGGCCCCCTGATCTTATACCCGCGAGGATACGGTACTACAATTTCAGAATGATATCTAGATAGGTTAGAAAGAGTAGTCTTTTCATGAAATCTAATTGAAAATTCAATATGGCTGCCATAGCGGCCATCTTGGATTTTTTAAACTGAAACGTCTACTTTTCTGTGAGGAATCACCATGGGTATAACATACTACAATTTCAGAATGATATCTGCATTCGTTTAGGAGGAGTAGTCTTTTTCCTGAAATCTAATTGAAAATTCAATATGGCTGCCATGGCGGCCATCTTGGATTCTTAAAACTGAAACGTCTACCTTTCTGTGAGGAATCACCATGGGTATAACATACTACAATTTCAGAATGATATCTGCATTCGTTTAGGAGGAGTAGTCTTTTTCCTGAAATCTAATTGAAAATTCAATATGGCTGCCAGTGCGGCCATCTTGGATTCTCAAAACTGAAACGTCTACCTTTCTGTGAGGAATCACCATGGGTATAACATACTACAATTTCAGAATGATATCTGCATTCGTTTAGGAGGAGTAGTCTTTTTACTGAAATCTAATTAAAAATTCAATATGGCTGCCATGGCGGCCATCTTGGATTCTCAAAACTGAAACGTCTACCTTTCTGTGAGGATTCACCATGGGTATAACATACTACAATTTCAGAATGGTATCTGCATTCGTTTATGAGGAGTAGTCTTTTTCCTGAAATCTAATTGAAAATTCAATATGGCTGCCATGGCGGCCATCTTGGATTATCAAAACTGAGACGTCTACCTTTCTGTGAGGAATCACCAAGGGTATAACATACTACAATTTCAGAATGATATCTGCATTCGTTTAGGAGGAGTAGTCTTTTTCCTGAAATCTAATTGAAAATTCAATATGGCTGCCAGTGCCGCCATCTTGGATTCTCAAAACTGAAACGTCTACCTTTCTGTGAGGAATCACCATGGGTATAACATACTACAATTTCAGAATGAAATCTGCATTCGTTTAGGTGGAGTAGTCTTTTTCCTGAAATCTAATTGAAAATTCAATATGGCTGCCATGGCGGCCATCTTGGATTCTCAAAACTGAAACGTCTACCTTTCTGTGAGGAATCACCATGGGTATAACATACTACAATTTCAGAATGATATCTGCATTCGTTTAGGAGGAGTAGTCTTTTTCCTGAAATCTAATTGAAAATTCAATATGGCTGCCATGGCGGCCATCTTGGATTATCAAAACTGAGACGTCTACCTTTCTGTGAGGAATCACCATGGGTATAACATACTAAAATTTCAGAATGATATCTGCATTCGTTCAGGAGGAGTAGTCTTTTTCCTGAAAGTTTACGGACAGACAGACGGACGGACGGACGGACAGACGGACGGACGGACGGACGGACGGACGGACAGACAGACGGACGACGGACGAAGCGCCATGACATAAGCTCACATTTACTTTGTAAAGGTGAGCTAAAAAAGCAAAACAATGCACAATATCATATTCATAGGACATCATTTATTTTACAACGTATTGAAAATACTGATATGATAATTTTTATCACAATGAAACCTACTCTAAAATAGAACACAAATTTTATAGGTTATCAACCTCCTTATAATTGACAATAATACCACATTGACAGAGATGCTTATCTTTTCTTAACCAGTAAAAGCACTTGAAGATGTCGCTATTGTCATTGATAAACAAGTTAGTTGATAAAAATCTTTGTTACTTTCCATACTTTATTGGGGTTGCAGTTTCACCAAGTCTACAACTAAAACTCCCAATTGGCCAAGTTTTCTTTACACAACATTTTAGCTTCTGGAATGCCTTCAAACAGTTAAAATGTTAAGTTACCCTGTGGAAAGCCCATGACATTGAATATCCTGTCCAGCTGATCGTGGTGGTATGGATTGCTCGTCTTGATATCCTCTTGACGACAGTGGAAGATTGGTTCAGATGTGAGCAGCTCAGCAAATATACAACCTATTGCCCAGATATCTGCAAAAACATAGCAATGTCTGAGAAACTTAAATTCAACTGTGAGTGAGTAATTACTGTTTATCGCCATTTGCGGCGATATCAACTGTGAATAAAGCAATGTCTGAGAAACTTCAATTCAAGTTTGAGTGAGTTTAGCGCCACTTCGGCAATATGTCAGCCATTAGCGGCGAATTCAAATGTGAATACTGGATACATTTTGCGATTTTATACATGACAACTTAAAATTTATCACTTTTCTTGGCCATTCAGAAATAGTTATATCTATTTCAACACATTTGATTTGTAATTAACCTTTCCAAAGGTTGATATTTACGAGACCATACAGTTTTGATACTACCAACATACATGTGTAACTCGTGGACATGTTACCTATTGCTTTTGTGTAGTGTCTTGCTCCCAGTAGCAACTCCGGTGCACGATACCAGAAGGTCACAACAACAGGGTCAAGGTCAGCTAGAGGCTTCAAAGGAGAGTTGAACAGTCGAGCAAAACCCATGTCAGCTGAAAAGTACAAGCAATCAATGTTTAAGCATTTGTCAAATCACTGCATGATTATATGTATTGCTGAAATAAACACTGCATCTTTGCCATTCAGTCAGACCAGTTTAAAGTATAACTATTTGTATCCATTATGTTACAACTATACCCAGGTATCATTGAAGGTAAGAACCTCATTTCGCTGACAGTCATGACTTTGCAAAGCATTGATGTTGTTTAGTCCAGGGCCTCGTTTCTCAAAACGATTGTAGCTACAATCAATTGTAACGATCCATTTTACAACTACCGTAAATAAAAGTTTATTGCCGTTCCTCGAGGCTATTGTAAGGGAATTGTAACTCTACCGATTGTAGCACTTACGATCGTAAACTTACAACCTGGTGGTGCTGCCATCGTTCGAGGCCTGAGAGTTTATTGGCTGGTTAATAATAATAATATCACTTTATTATCCTCAGTACATACATACAATGTTGGAAATTCGGGTTGTGCCTAAGCACCCGGCAGCCACGGTGCAGCGCCAGTTAATGCGTTGTTCTGCCTTTACAATGCTGAGTGTCAAGCAAGGCAGCAACAACTCCCAACTTTTAACGTCTTTTGGTATGACGCGACCGGGAATCGAACCCCGGTCTTCCGGGTGACGAGCGGACACTCTACCACTGAGCTACGCCCCCGGTATATCTAAATCTAGCGATGTGAGGCAAACTTTAGTAGTTACCAGGATATTGTAGCAGCTTTATTGATATAATTTTGCTGATGTAGCATGATGTTCATTCACAAGTAAAATATTTGCAAGGTCCATTTAAATCAATGCTTTAATATGATAATAATGGAACAAACATCTTCAAACAAAATGTCATTACATATTTGTATCAATACAGGAAGTCATACCTATTTTTACTCTCCCTCTCTCAGGACCCTCACCCATCACAAGAATGTTGGCAGGTTTCTAAACAAGGAGAAGATACACATGAGTAGTCCATCTAGCTGTCAATGGGTACATCACTACTAGGGATGTCACGATACATCGATGCATCAATGCATCGTCGTGGTAAATTTTCATGATTCAATACAGTTAACTGTATCGTGATACAAATTTTAGTGGATATCGTTAGACTTTTTGTGAAAATATTTCAAATTTTGTGTGAATATCGAATAAATATCAGTTAAATTCCTTGTTAAGATAGCTTTGATATAGCATTAAGTGACTTTTTCATGAAGATATTGTCTTATTTTTATGTCTAATTGCTGGTTACTCAAATAAGTTTCTTTAGAAATATAAAATTTAGATCCCTGAATTTTTATTTCACCGTACAAATGTCGCATTTTGTATATCGCAATATGTATCGTATCGTGACCTCAGTATCGTGATACGTATCGTATCGCAAAGTACCTGTATCGTGACATCCCTAATCCCTAGATTGCTGGTAACATTAATTCAGTGTGGTTACATGTGTTGAATGCTCCCAAGGAGGTGAAGACTAAATTCAAAATATGTCATGATCTGCTTTCTAGTTATTGGCAAATATTAATATGAGTAAAAATGAAATCAAATAAAAGATACTATAACTGATAAGGCTGAGTTTTGCACCAAAATTCTTTTCATTTTTATATTGAAATATATTGAATGACTTCTACTTTCTTACAACTCACATACCTTTATACACCAAAAGAATTATCTTGCATGTACTGCCCCAGAACCATATTTTTTTATAAAAGTTGGTTAAAGTATATTGTGATATATTACTCAATGTTGGTAAATTTTGCAATAATTGTATCGCACATTCTGTATTGCCATGACATCACAGAGCCCTAACAACCTACCAGATCTCTGTGTAGCACCCAGTTGGCGTGGAGGTAGTGGATCCCGTCCAGGATCTGGAAGAGCAGCGATTTCACCATGTTCTTCGGCACATTCACAAACTTCTTGTTGGCCTTGGCAGACCGGTGGAACTTGATGATATGCTGTGATACAACATACATGTCTACAGAAAACTCAAAGTTTGTTTACCGGAAGTATTTGAAAGTAACTCACATTTCTAGCACTTCTATGTGACTATTAACAATGAATTTGCAAAATGTTATAGAGATACTAAATCCAAATTTTGCAAAATTGGAATAAGTCTTATTTATGTGTGAAAATATTGTGATATAACAGCCAAAGTTAATCTCTATCTAAACCCAACATAAATTACACTCAACCTACTAAATTAACTAATTATTCAACAACATACCTAAGAATCATTAAAATTATGAAATTAAAAAAACTTATTGCAACGTGCAAACCTCAACTACTGAAAACAAGAGACTAAAATAATTCAGATTACCTGGGTATGTATCTTAAACCCATCTAAGAAACAACAATTCTTAGAAAAGTTTCCACTTAAACCACTAAACATAAAAATCTAGGGAAGTTTAAAATGACAAAGGCACGTCTACACATGATGACTGATCAACATACCAAGTTTCAATAAGCTAGGTCTATTAGCTTTGGACTAAAGCTCAAGAAGAAAAATAGAGCCATTGGCTCTGTAGCTCATCAGGCATCATATCAAGTTTGCTTTTTACAGGCCAGATGAGCTAAAGATGAAACTGATGTTACCTATTGCAAGAAAACCTATAAAAATAGAGCCATTGGCTCTGTAGCTCATCAGGCATCATATCAAGTTTGTTTTATATAGGCCAGATGAGCTAAAAATTAAACTGATGTTATCTATTGCAAGAAAACCTTTAAAAAAATTACAAGACAAATGTAACGATTTCGGAATAAATTTCCTTACCCAAATGATTTATTATTATTCAACACTTTCTAGATCGCCAATATTAGACAGTGAAAGAAGTCCACACTAAAATATCCAAGGAGAAATAAATTTGCCATAGACTGTCATCTAATGGAGAAAAATAGGTTTTTAAGATTGTGACCCCTGTGACCCCTGTGACCCTATTTGGGGTCATGGGGTCACGAAACCTACAGTTTAGAATCCCAATTGGCCAAGGAGTCTACATGCAGTCTTTCAGCTCAATAGACCTTTGGGAACTGAAGATGATGATGAAAATAAGTTTTTAAGGTTGTGACTCCTGTGACCCTAATTTGGGTCATGGGGTCACGAAATCTACAGTTTAGAATCCCCATTGGCCAAGGAGTCTGCACATATTATTTCAGCTCTCTAGACCTTTTGGAACTTAAGAAGAAGATGAAAATAGGTTTTTAAGGTTGTGACCCCTGTGACCCTATTTGGGGTCACAGGGTCAACAAAGTTACAAATTAGAATCCCCATTGTCCAAGGAATCTGCACATATCATTTTTAACTCTCTACTCCTTTTGGAACTGGAGAAGAAGATGAAAATAGGTTTTTAAGGTTGTGACCCCTGTGACCCTATTTGGGGTCACAGGGTCAACAAAGTTACAAATTAGAATCCCCATTGGCCAAGGAACCTGTACACAAAATTTCAGCTCTCTAATGTGTATGGTTCATGAGGAGAAGTCGAAAGTGTCAAAAGTTTACGGATGGACGGACGGACGGACGCCGGACGACGGGCCATGCCATAAGCCCATCTGGACTTTCAGTCCTGATGAGCTAAAAATGATTGCGGACGGTCCGAATAGGCAGACAGACAAGGCGGTGAACCATAGGCTGACATCCCAAGTGTAATTCAAACATATAAATTTGGAGTTATACTGCAGAAGAAAAAAGATTACCGACGGTCCTGACAGATGGACTAACATGGGGATAAGCCATAGGATTATGACATTTCAAGTGTAATTTAAATTTGAGAAAAATTACCCATAG
The DNA here is from genome assembly GCA_916613615.1 of Steromphala cineraria. Lineage (NCBI taxonomy): Eukaryota > Metazoa > Mollusca > Gastropoda > Trochida > Trochidae > Steromphala > Steromphala cineraria. The sequence goes on along the minus strand of OU744725.1, from coordinate 60,891,911 downwards.
ATCATGCTCCGAGTAGTCAAAGAGGAGCCAGACTTTCCTATCTGTGTGAGACAAGAAGACCTTCTGTAGACTAATGACATTTGTGTGCTTCAACTCTCTCAGCAGCTGGAACAAAACATACATCATTTATAAGGGGCAGTATGGATATCTTGAAAACAAAATATCTTTGTTATAGGGCTGTAATGATACATTATCGTATTGCGACGAATTGGTCCACAATATATCGTATCTTTTGGAAGATGCATATCCCGATACATAACTTATTATTGAATTGATGCTGAAAACTGACATAGCGAATTAGAAGATATCTTTTATGCACACAAGAGCCTCCCCTAATTCTTGGAATGTTGATCATATTACAATAACATCAAACCAGGTAAAGTTAAATTCTTACACAAAATTAATTAATCCAAATATTTTGCGAAAAGATCATTGTGTAAGGTATAATGTGTTTTGAAATAAGTATTGTATCACAACCCCCATATCCTCCGGTCCCTCCCGTATCGTTACACTACTTTGTTACCAATTGTAAGACAATTCCTAAAATCAAAACTTGCAGTTCTAAAACTAAACATGTTTGGTTAAGCTATGTGAATCCTTGTTCTTAATCTCTAATAAAGGCGTTCAAACTTAAATGGCTGCCAGCAGTTTTTGCTTAATACTTGATACTTTCATCTTCGACTACAGATCATCAGCTAGGTTGAGTTATGACCTTTGATCCTCTGAATAATACATTGCACATTTTGATATTATATGAAATATTTCAAATTGTGGTTTGGTACAGAATCAAAATGTCCACAACAAACCATATTCTATCCTGAAAGTAAGTTTTCATGAATCTAAGAAAAATACTGTAAACAGTACATCAGGCCAAAAGAAGAGTACTGCATTCAACATATTAATGAAGGTGTAAAAATATTGTCCTCAAACGACCTCAGCATGGTTCTTTATCAGCATATATAATTTTAGAATATTTACCCATTGCTGCTGTTATTGTCAATAATACTGCAAAAAAAGAACTATTCATTGTTCATGCTTGAAAATGGTACAAGGATCTTTACTGAAACGTCGCTACTGTTAAATAAAGAAGTGGCTCATCCAGAGAATTACTCTTGTCTTCCTTATTCATTGTTTGACTATATCTTACAACAAAGAAATTCTCAAACTGAAATCAACTCACTGCTATCTCTCTGCAGGCTGACATGGATATTCCGGTCCCTTCGATCTGTTTGAGTGCATATTCTCGGCCATCACTGAAATACCATTTAGTAGATTTAAAGTGACATGTGAACTCTTTTATTGAGTAAGTTCTTCTTATAAAATTGGACAGCCCATGCATTAGGTACAATAAGTAGTTATAATGTGTTCATATAAAGCTTTGGTCCCTGTATTTAGGGATTTTTATATTCCCTCGGAATCTAGTCTTTCGATTGTCTTCTTACGATTAACCTTGTGCCATTAATGGCTGCTACATACATCAAGTCACTGCCAATATGTTTTGTAGCCCTTTATTGGCTCGTTCTAGAAATGCTAAAAAAGAAATCCTGAAAGACCATCAGGAGATTTTAAAGAGTCGTGGCAATCACCGATAGTAGCTTAGCTTGCTACCTTTGAGGTGTTCCTAGGTAAATTGCTATAGGGGTCATTTTGGCCATTATTGAGATCTCTTATATTGTTCACAAGAGGTTGTCACAACAGACAAAACATTGGATCACATTGTCTAGATTCATATACTAGTTTCACCTGTTTTCAGCAATGAAAGAGTGATACACATGACAAGTGAGTAGGCCTAATTGAGTCAACACAAACACATATTATTATAAATTGTGTTAACTCAGTCTGTTTAAAATCGACCGAGCTCCGAGTAATAAAATAGCAAAAGACAGAGGTGGGTGCATTCAGACCTAGACGGAGAACATCCTGGCTGGTTCAAACCCCAATAGAGACAACATTTTTGCTATTTTATTCCCCGGAGCTCGTTTGATTTTAATCAGAATGTGTGTTAACTATGATAACAAGTTCTCTCCCACTTTTACTTTTATTAAATAACTTGACTGTTCCTTTAAAGGGGCAGTAGCACGTTTTTAGGGGGAATATAAGGTGATGTCAGGAAAATGAAAATTAATGGTTTCAAATGGATGACAATGTAGTTAGAGTAAATGGAGCAGTAATAATTCAAATATATAGCGTAAGGACCAGCCATGCGATTCATTTTTCTTACAAAAATGAATTAAAGGTGTTCACAGAAAAATGGCCGCCAATGGATTTTATATGAATCTTCTTACTTTGTCCTCTGACTGTGGGTGATTGGCTTGTGTAATGTGATTGTTGACATTGTCAATAGAATACATTAGGCATTTACAATTATAAGTGCAATTTTTTAAATATAAAATTATCAAAAAACGTGCTACTGCCCCTTTAAAGCAAGGATGTTGCAATGGTTTTGATAGTTTGGTCATTGTCAATTAACCATAGCAGAATTTTAGCAGCAATCTCTCTGAACAAATTAAACTTTAATATATGAAAAGTTTTTAAATAATCATACTTTTAAAATGACATGTCCTTATTAATTAAGACGTGAACTGCATCTTACCAGGCAAAATTCTATGTTGCTTAATTTTACCAGTTAGATTAAGGATTTAAATATAAAAGATGTTGATCTTTACTTTGGGATCCACTGTTTTTGTAGAGAAAACCGGTTCGTAGACGTCGTGTTTTCGTAGACAGATAAAAAGGTGGGTTCGTAGACAGAAAAAAAAGACATTTTCAACACAATGCATTTTGTTAATAACTTATTTAACATTTCTTATTATGTATTTATATTTTTACATTTATATTAGCAAATAGATTTGAGGGTATGATTTTTAAAATCCAAATTTCCGAATATTTTAAAACCATACAAAAAAAGAAAAAAATTAATACAAAAGTGTAGTGTAATATAAGCGCATTGCTGCGCCAGCACCAGTTAAGTTTGGAGTAACCTCCCCTGTACAGTTATGTCCATGTGGATTATGACACGGGTTGTGTACCCGCCAAAATATTTGGTTGTAATTAATCAATTAATTCAAGGTATTGTTAGTTTCCTCGTAGTAATTGGTCATCCATCCTACTCTTAAAGTCTTTGTCATAGTTGGTCATTGTTGTCTAATTAATGTCAGGTGTGATTGTTGTCTAATCAGTAGTATAGTTGATTGTTATGTGCATTCAATTGTTACTTTGTTCTTTCCTTTACCATTCGAGGTCTTGTGAAATGAGTTTCTTTTTAATATTAACCCAATCGATCATTAAATATTAAGAATTCAGATTATAATTAAATTAAAATTGTAACGAAACGACCATCCGAATCAAAGGACAAACACAATGCACCAATCCATAATCATTTGGGATCCTTTTTTTAACATAGCATACTTAGATAGGGATACGGACGAAACGGCGACACGGCAAAACGGCGACAAAAATTTAGTTGAAACGGCGACAAATTGGACTGGACGGCGACAGAATTTTATTGGACTGAACGGCGACACAAATATTTTTTTTGTAACATGTTTGTTATATTCGATTGCAGTTTTTAGACAAGGTTACACAACCATTGATAATGGAATTTTGGAGATCTATTTGTATGTTTGCTGAAGTTTGTGTTATGCAACAATGGAGGTGACTCTACAACAATACGTAATTAGTTAAGAAAAGATATAATCAATCTTCTACTGCAATACCTTGTTAGTTAACAACTAATCGTAAAGTACATGTTGCATGTTCTCATTCATTCGTATGTTGGTGTGACCTATTCATATAAAGAAAAACAGAACAACGATATAAGTCTCCATAATAATTTATTTTGACTCTTTTTGAGTCTCGGAGAACTATGCGTTTTGTATACGCTTGTATTTTGCCATTCATTGTTCGTTCATTCAGAGTTCTGATTCAGTTCATTCATTTTTCACACAACTGGGCCATGAAGTTGACTGGCTCTTGACAGGGTCTCGGACGCAGAGAGACGTCCCTGTTTGTGAAGCCGCCACAAGCAGAAGACTTCTTCTTGTTTCTCGGTATATTTTGTAGTCATAGTTATGTCATTATTTTACTTACGCTGACTACGAAGGAAAATCCCGCAACATCAATCAGCTTGATCTTCCCTATCTGTGAACCAGTGTCTACTATCTTGAAACGGGGAGAGTCGGGAATGGTAGGTGGTTCAATGAGGCTGCTCTCGACGAGAGTTCTGAAATAATTATGAATTCATTAGCACATTATACATTACATTATACATTACATTATACATTACATTATACATTACATTATACATTATTCCTATTATACTTATTATTATAAAATTATATAATTGTTAAATTATAAATCATATTATTTATTATATTATTACCTATAATTTTTCTATAATTCATTATTACCTTTCACGATCATCTGACTGACGGCATGTTGGTTTCTTCTCACAGTCTTTCGGCAAACAGTACACGGAAAAGGCATGGTGAGAAGTGTGACTTAAAATTCCCATGTTTCGACTTTTATATGTTATTCGTGTGGCATTGAGTCGAACCACTCAGGTCGTAATTAGCGTAATTAATGAAAAAACAACAACACGGATGGATTCAACATCTTTATAGCTTCTCAGCTTTAATTTAACTGTACAAACATCGTAAACAAACATCTCATACATGAAAGACAATCCAATCAAACCACTACAAACATCGTAAACAAACATATCACACATGAAAGACAAACACTTCAAACATCGTAAACAAACATATCACACATAAAACACACCTTCGAACTTATTTTAATTATTTCTTTAAAAAAATGGTGTCGCCGTTTAATCCAAATGCGTCGCCGTTCTGTCAAGCGATTTTTATCTAAAATTCCATTGAAAATGTGTTTCGCCGTTCTGTCCAACAAATTTTTGGGGTGTGTCGCCGTTCAGTCCAAATTGTCGCCGTTTTGGCTTGTCGCCGTTTTGCCGTGTCGCCGTTTTGTCTATAACCCCTTAGATATGACATTTATTCATTAGTCTTGTTTAAAATTTGTAGTTGTAAATAAGATATATTTTATAACACATTATTTGAGTGTCGACAAACTCACCGTCGATCTGTCTACAAACCCACCAATAATTCTGTCTACGAACCCCCCTCATCTACGAAAACACCTACAGTACACCCTTTACTTCAACAAAAATATTTCAGTTGTCAAATTTGACAACAAAATTCCTGTAGTTCAAATCAAGAAAGGATATTGCGTTGGAGTTGACAATTACTAAATCCTGGTAAAATGCATTAGTTGGAATCGCATATAGAATATATAAACTCTTGAAAGAGCTTTAATTTATAAAAGAAGAATCTGTTTATTGTTCTTTACTCATCCAGTGTCGCGCACCCGTCTTTGCGTTTAGCCTTGTATACATGTCCGTACGTTCCCCGACCGACTTTACATCCTTCATAATCAAATAAATCTTCAACTTTAGCCCTTTCATTAGCTGTTTTCAGCTTAAATTCGTAGTCCATCATCTAAAACTGCCATTGACAAAGTCCTTCATTTGCACAATGACTACTTCTTCAGTTTCCGCAAATTTTCAAAGCTCCGAGCACCACACTTTATAATCAAAGAGAATAAGTATTTCTTAATTGCACATGAAATATTCACATCTTATGTTTTGAGTAGATGATTACTAAATTTCATACAAAAATAATCTTATTAGCTTGTTTTATGCCATTGTTTTTAATTCATAGTGAATATAAAAGTGTATAGTCGGTGTAAGGAGTTCACATTAGTAGAGTTACGTCCCTTTAAACACCGGAAGCCCTTATCATGGTTTTTATGTACGCATCGTGAACTTTTGTTACGAACGTAATAAATTGTAAAACAATGTATTCTTTTTTAATTTATCATGATAAAAAAGCCAACTTTTATTTAGAAATGAAATATACAAATCCACCTAAATGTTAATAAATTTCATGTTCGTTTCCCCTAAACTAATATTTAGTCTCAGAAGTATTTTTTTCAATATTGACAATATTTTTAAACAAATCATGTATTATAACAAAATGGAGCCCAGAAGATGCTTTAACTTCAGAAAAGCTGAGCGATCTAGACTTGATATACTTTTCTAGGCTTGGTTGGTCATCAATAAAATATTTTTGCTTTAGGATCTGGATGACAGGCTACGTTTCCCCCTGTGTTTTTTTAATGAAGTTCGACTGGTTCTAATGATTATTATGATTGTCATAAAGTAATTATGATTATATTGTTTTTAATCATTTCTTGAATCATGTGATATCCTGTTACAAACACTCTATATAACTACCCATGCATGGATTTGCAATTTACAAAGTTAATCTAAAAATGCATGTATTGATAGGAAATCACCATGGCATTCATATACATATGGATAAATATATAAGCACCCCCAAAATTCAAAACTAAGAAGTGATGTTAAGATTTACAATTTCTGATTGAATTGACCACTCTTATTTGAAAGATGTAGATTTTGTGAATAATTTCTATAAAGAAAGGTAATTCAGTTATATATTTTTTTAAAATTACGACTAAAATGTAATGGTACTGATTTTTTTATCAAAATAAGTATGAGTTTAATGGCGAAACTACGTAATATTTAAAACAACATCGGTGACACCAACTTGGTTTTCAAACGTCAAATAATCATTTAAAATAATTATGTCACTAATTGTTGAAAACGCATCTCTGTTTTCAACAATTAAATTTTCAGAAATTAAAAACCTATCGAGATATCTGCGTATTGTTTACAACAAGTTAAAATGGTTGTTATAACGGTTAATGCCAACATTCTTGTCTGTTATTGCTTTGGGATCCAGAGACCCCAAAGTTATGTAACATTTGATATTGAAAATTAATGGCAGAAGTTTCTCTCTATATTACTCTTGGAAACTAAAGAGAAGTTTCAGCCAATGATTTTTGTTTTAAGCATATCCTGGTATTTCGAACGACCATTTGACAGAGCTGTAGCAAATTTATACCCACGTGATAATGCGGTTGGTACACAATAATTGGCAAGCTTTAATTTGGAAACTGATTATTATAATAATGTTTTGATGTAAAACATATCGTATATTTTCAACAATACATGGATGAGCGTTTACACCCTTAATAGATATCAATTTTGTATATGCATGTGAGCTGTTTTGTAGTTATTCGGTGTATTTTTTTGCATTCCACATTCGGAAACGACATTCCATTTTTGTATCAACTAGAAATTCGGTTCCTTCAATTGTTTTACTATAACGCGAGCGTTGAATGTCCCGCCTTGTCAATGACTGATCGTTCATTAATGCATGTCATCGCTTCACGGAAAAAATTGTACTTAACAGGCCATTTTTAAAATTTCATGTTTCAAAACATAAAGTTATGGATGATTTATTTATAATTAAAGGTGACTTTCGAAGAAAGTATCGACATAGGGCCTAAAGTAGGCCTATGATAAACTATTCTTAAATTTCATATTATAACACAATACAAATTATGAACTTGTAGCTCAGATCATTTCTGAATTTATCAGCAACTTTCGGCTGTAATTCGATCAACACTCAATTAAGGAAAATTATTCTTGCATTCTTGTTAATGTAAATAACCTGAAAGTCAATTGGAAATTCGTGGAGTTTAAACTAAATTTGTGGGTATTGGAAAACAATGGATCCCGGAATGTTTACTAGCGCAACTATTTATCTTCTAATTAATCACTGGCTCTTGTATTCAACTCCCCGTCAGCTATTTTTTAAAGCAACATAAATTTGAATTACCGTAATAATGTATAAAAATTCACATCATAATTGAGATAGGAGACGTATCTATCATTGTTGGAATTTAAGCGGAACGAACGAGATGTTTTACTATGTACATAGTGCACTGACTTCGATTGGAACAATTTATTCAAGTAAAAGTCCCCGTCCCCATCCTCCCTAACCTAAATCTCCTGGTTCTATACATAGTGATACATAACCGGGTGCCCCAAACACACCCTATAATACGCACCGTCGACGAATGAAGGCACGCGTAGCTACGGAAGGCTTTGACGCGTTACGGAAGGCGAATGACCACCCACGTGATGGCTGCGACAGTTTGAAACTAAATGTAAGTCTTAATAATTGTTTAATTTAAAACCCTTATCGCCTCCATTGACGTTTCATACGGTTACGTTCATGACGCAATGCAGAAAACTGTTAAAGGGAGTCTTTAAATACTGTAATTCATCGTCAAGCTACATATGTCGGCATTTTAAAACATAATTTGTAAATATAATCCATTACTAACAAGCAATTAAGCTTTGAAATATTATTTTCAGAGTGTTTTAACATGCGTTGGGGTTCAGTCAAACATATCCTTGCAACATTTGTACCGATAAACGTGTTGATAAAAAGAAATATTTATTTATCACATCAACGTGCTGTTTCAAAAGTGTTAAGGGGCACACTGCACTGAACTGTCCTAGCAACGGAAGGCGCATAACCCCTTCTTTATTGTGATACGGAAGGCATGCCATAAAGATATATTTTAAAAACTAGACTGGTTACTCTGTACCAATATTATTTGTGATAACCTTTCCAAAACCTCCCTCAGGTGTGATATCAGTTCAACTGCTTATATGTTTATATATGACATGTTCACTTTGACCAAATGGTTCACATTATCAAATAACACCAGCTTCGTGAAAATAGAGAAGGTATTGCTGTATATGTGTGACGTTTCACAACTTGCTTATAGTAAGACTGATGTTATATACTTGTTTTGATGACAGGAACCAGGAAGGTTAAAGAGGAAACGAAAACCTGGTGATGTACAGCGCCATGACCTCCCTGGACGAGGAGTCGCACCAGTGAGAGCACACCACAAGCGTGACGAGTCAAAAATATTGCCTCACGTTAGACTTGGAATTGAAATTGACATGGATAAGCTCTTATAAGCTTTTTACATGTTAAATTTTCAGTGATTAGCACTTAGGACATATCAAGTTCCAGAAAATCGAACATTAAAATGTGTCAACTTACGACTGCAGCTTTTGTTTTGATGATGGTTGTTCGTTTCCAGAAATACATGCTATTTAGATAGTGAACAAATGTTATTTGGGATCACACTGTTTTAATAGTACAAATTCTTGTACTTTTTTCAAGCCGATTCCAGTGCGGGATTCGAACCTTCACCCTCAGAGTCAGGTACATGTAACTGTCGCCAGCACTGAGAGTACCAGCAACTTACTATGTGCCTGGTGATACATTTTACTGTCATTAAGTAATTAATGCTGCGACCGAGGTAATGAATATGTAAGGTGATATTCGTTCTCAAATGTCTCAATAACTTTGAAGCACAGTATGAGAGGCATTCCTGATAGCAGTTGCTGATGTAGAGATGACAAGCATATTGAATGGATCATCAAATTCTTATTTTACAATGGCAAAGTTTCTGTATAAATACTTTTACTGTTTAATGATTGATAACACTGCAGTATAAGAAACTATACCGAAACGTCCCCATTGTGAAATAAAGAAGTTGATCATCCATAAAATATTCTTGTCATGTCAACGTTGAAACAGTTTGTTTGTATCCAACAGAGAACCTCCCTATTCACTTCACAAAAAAGAAAAAATGACATGCATCATAATTTTTTTATATTAAAAGTATCACAATCCTTTCAATATTGCAACTTTGCAAATGAATAAATAAATGAAATGGCCCATACCTATTTTGAAATGTATAAAATTACACAAATGAATTGCTACACTGGTTTATAGGGGGAAAAGACGTTCCTTTGTAACGATAGATTACATGCATAGTTGGAAGAAATGTTTTCAAAAGCTTCTTGGAGCTGTGTTTCGTTTTGGTATGCTTGCTGGGCGTACTACTTGCTATAGGGGCTGTTGTTATTGTCTCCACGGCCGAAACATCTAACAGAGAGCCGTCGATAGCTTCTAAATCCATATTGATCTGAAAACACAATATGATTACATTCATTAAGTGTTTAGTTAGATATGCCCAAATCTAATTGAGCAATAAACGATATGTTCAGTACCATTTGAGGTCATAATTCGCAAATTGCATCAACATTTCTATTCTACTTATCCGTAACACTTTTACCTACAAAATATGTGCCTTCCGGTACTCAAACATTGAGATACATTTAGCCTTCCGTTCCCTTTTTTTCTACACAATTTGGATAAAACAACGTCTCAATTTTTTATTACATATTCAATAATTATGAAAATGACACAAATGATTTTTTGATACTTAACCTTTAGTTCGAAATATATTTGGAATATCTATTCTAATTATATTAGAAGATATCTACCATAATGTGCAGTTAGTTCGTCACGTAAACATACAAAAATCACTTTACTATTGATTTACTCCACAATTGGTGTATTATTCATATATTGACTCATATCATATTTGAAATAACACCTTTGTGAACAAAATTATGCCATTTTGTCACCAATTTACCCAGGTATAGCTCCCTACCTTGTGTTAGAATGGGCTCCAATCCGCTCACATCCGTCACGTGGGTGGTCATTCGCCTTCCGTAACGCGTCAAAGCCTTCCGTAGCTACGCGTGCCTTCATTCGTCGACGGTGCGTATTATAGGGTGTGCCAAAGCTTGCCTTTTAAAAGGCTTTTCTTGTTTGTGTATGTATGAATATTTGTATTCTCTTGTACCACCGTGCGTGTTTTTTTTTCAGAAATAAACTTTGATTGATTGATTTGAAGACGCAACTTAATGTCTAAGATATGACCTTTAAGTGCAATGAAACCGCACATTGTTGTTGATAGAATTTCGTGTAAACTAACATTTTCATCTTAGGACAATTTGCCTATAATTTTTGGCGTTATTGTTTCATCAAAATTTAAGAAAGGGATGTATTTATTACATCTGTTATCATATTCTTTCTAGTCTAAATACTAATGAATTAATATCAATCCACATTCTTTCAAAATGACATGAAATTTGATAAAATATCATTTAATTTGGATACATGAACATATGGGAGTTTTGAAGCAATTATGATCATGATAACAAACATTTTCGTATGTCAATAACATCCTGTCTCAAATCATTTTCTCGTCACCTTCTCGATAAAATTTCAACGAGAAAATGATTTGATTGGCTATATATATATATACCAAGTCCGGAATATAGAATAGTTTATAACCGATAGGAATTACGCTACAATGTTTATTTCTTGACCGATTTCGTTCAAATTTGAAATGTAGGTTTATCTCAACATATGAAAACGATATATGAGTGCAAAATTTTGAAAAAAAATTATTATAGGGTCCACTCCGAGATTCGATCCTCTGTGGTAACGTTCGTTCCCTGAGACAGGATAATGACAATAATTGATTACAGAAATATTGAATGCAGTCCGACTGTTGACAAGTTTACAATAGTTATGCAAGAGAACATTAAGCAAAAAGCTATATATAAAAGCATATATTTACATATTTAGATGAGTGTTTCGGAGATCATTAGTCCTCTATTTTCCAATGTTGTTACAGGACAGGTAGGTATTTAATCCGGACTAGTAATTTATTTCAGGTAATTTATTTGATTTTAGAGAGTTTTCCACATTGACGTTTATTGGTGATTCGGAAAAGGTAAACATTTCATGATTTTCGGAGCCTCGTCACTCACATCTTCTTGGACTACTATATTTCATAGTTTTTGGTAAAGCAGTAATTATTTACCAAACAGGCAGTGTCACAATGCAACAGCACTGCACATGTGTGATATGATAGGAGTGACAATTGGGAGAACATTTGTTTTACCTGATAAAAGACAGACACCGTTGTGCCATTTACAGAATATTTTTTCTTTAATAAGACAGATGTTGTTCGGTTGATGTCATAGTAATGGAATATCGCACGTCTAGTGAAATAATCATGAGCAAATTATCGCAAGAACTTCGGGTTATACGTCATACACGTGATACATAGTTTTACGCATACTGGTACTCTTTTCAATAAGGAGAAACAATTCTGATATAACTATTTTGTATATATAGGTTATTGCCAGTGTATAAAATAGATTGGAAACCTAGCATGTCCTGAAAATTCATTGGAGAAAATAAAGAAATTTTTTAAAAAGTTACCAGTCCTGACAAAGAAGTAACCAGTCCGGGCAAAAAGTAGCCATTAAAGGCGGACACGTCGCAGCCAGATTGACCGTCACTAATGAGCAAGGCGGATAGGCTATATTTTAAACACTGTTATTGCAAGCAAGGCAATGCTATTGAACACTCAACACCGTATACTCTGGCCTGCAAATTCATACCAAAATATATACAATAGATGACATCTGTAATATATCTGTGAAAGGTAATTTGTTGTTTTTTAGATTATGTAGTAATACATTCATGAAAGTGGTTAGGGGCAACATTCAAAGTTAATTAAACAGAGCACACAAGACAGTAATTGATAGTGAAGTGGATTGTCAGCTTGTACATACGGCTATGGGAGATCAGTAAAACAATGATCAGTGTTTTGTTATTTGTTTTCTAATGGTAAAAGCATATGCAGCTTTGTATATAGTCTGCCTAACAGCCCCTGAAACAAAATATCTTTAAAGACCCACACACGTCTATATTATTGTAGCAAGTCTAGCTAACTGCAGTTTCTGAAAATGAACAGCTTCTTTCAATTTTAATAGTAGAAAGCTGCATTTATGTATTTTCATTTCAGAGACTGACATTTAGTCTACTTTGTATACATGTTAAATTGTATCAAGTCTATAGGTTTCAGTGGTATCTTAGCTAACGAAATATTTAAGAACATTTCTTTATTTCATCCATGCTTCATATTCTCATAGCTATACAAATCTTGATAAAAAATGTTCTCCTAAATTCGGCTGATGGAAATATGCCAATCGACATTTTGGAAAACTTTATTCAATATAAGAAGAGTTGATAATGATATGATTACTTTTACATTACGAAACACCTTATCACCGCTTGTGTTATTTTGAACCGATGATATATTGTACTCCAAATTTGTCAAATGTCTAGTCCGGTTTATTTCCCTTCTACGATTGTCCGGATTTTACACAACGCACATTTCCGGTTACAAACATGGCGACGAAACGACCGTGGGATCCTTGGAAGGTATTTGATGTCAGCCCAGAAGAAATGAGGGCGACAAAAGAACGGTCAAAGATGCGACAAGCATTAAAAGCCGAGTATATGAAGAAAGTCACAAACCCCTATAATGGTGCACAAGGTGGTGGTTTCATGGTATGATGTTTTGTATTTTGGTTATGTGACCTTCACTTCAGTTCATGATGAAAAGTGTGGACTGTAGTTTTATATATTATTTCCATTTATCGTTAACAATATTGCAAACATCTATTTCTTTGAAACAATGGATACTTTCAATCATATAATTCAGATAACCACTCCGTGATCTTCAACATAATCTAGGTAAATAAGTGGTGTTTTGCTTTGTCATACGATTGTGCAGGTTGGGGAAATCCTGAAATCGACGTATTACCGGTATACATCTATCGACGTATAATAGTCCGATCTACCGCGGTAGGTAGAAAACCATACGTCGATCGGCGTATTTTGATCATTTTGGTCAGATGATTAACGTACGCCGTTTTCCGAGTATTCCGCAGGTGCCTAATCAACCACGCCATCTATCACGTTGCCGATTATATGAAGTTTAAAATTGAAAAACTACTACTTTTAGACTTTGACAGAAATATACATCACCACGGTCCGTGAACAAAGTGTCCAAACGCGAAATAAAAACACAAAAACAGCCCTAAAGTTTTCAAAACTTACATAAACTGCAGCATTGACTTTTCATCGAATTTTGATGTCATGTTTGCATTTCAATTTGAATTAAACTTCACAGTGATGACGTCAAAATTCGGCAAAAATGTTCTATTAGTAAAATAAACCCTCTATCTGGCTACAGTGGCGATACCCTTTATCGTCACTCTACTGAGTGGTGATATTCTTTCCTGCAACAATTGATCCTCCTAGATTAAATGACACGATTGATAAAGTTTTGCATATGTGACCTCCAACAACTCATGGAGTGGCTCTTTAGCGCTATGATGAATGAATGAAATGAATCAAATGAATATGACCCAAACCACTAAACCCTACCAATAATGGATTATGTATTATGCAAATGATCTAGTCACACAGACTGTATTATTTTTCAGAGACCTACTGTTTGACTACATATTAAACAAATATTGAAATACTTGCCAAAAAACCACAACTGTTTTCTTTTGTTTTAGATGGATCCAGCTATTCAGAGGTTTATGGCAATGAGAGTTTCGCAGTACGACTACTTCAAGGCATCTCCCAAAACAGTTTGGCATGGATTTGCATTCCTTGTGCTACCTGTTGCTTTCTTGTCCTACATGACTATCAGAGATAAGGTATGTGCTGTATTTGTGATCTACCATATTCTTACACAGGGTATTTTACACCCACACAACTTGCAGGGCTGAGTATTTGCAATACAACACAACATATTCTTCATTCTCTCCCCACAGAGGCAGAACAAGTCATGTTGATTTGGCCTCTGTTCTATTACGCCGAAATCCGTGGGTTCCAGCAGTTTCCCCTGGCGAAAAAAAACCCACATCACAATCCGTTAAAATTTCTTTATCAAATGACAAAGCTTCTCGCATGTAAAGGGTGGTTCACAATGCTTTTGCCTTGATTCATTAGCCAAAACGATGATTTAAGAACAGCGTCGCTGATTGCACAACTAACTTTGATTGCCTCCAATCAGGCATCTCCCATTCTATCCCACTAAGTCGGCGTAATAGAACAGAGGCTAAATCAACATGACTTGATCTGCCTCTGTCGGGAGAGATTGCATATTCTTACACATCAAGAGAATTTTCCTAAACCTTAAGCACTAGCTGTGCCTCAGAACAAGATAATAATTTTTCCTTTAAATAAGTTGTTGCAATGTATTGCTTATCTAAAATGGAGTAGCTTTACCATCATGTGTTTATGAATAGTATCAATACAGTGTAGATCTTCCCTGAACTATCATACTTAAAGCATAAGGCCCAAGTGATAATATTTCACATTCCTTTTCACAAGAATTCAACAATCATCTGATTGCATTATGTTTTGTGTCTGTCTGCTATAACTAACAAGCTAAGAAAGTAGAAAGCATAAGAAAGTTATACTGACGATTAAGTAGGATGCTATTATTATTGAGTTGGTTCGTGTATCAGCTAGTTTTTGCTCTGGCACGTATCCTCTTTTCTTCCTCTATCTGAGTAGGTCCACAATATTTTCCCATGTTTTCTTTTGATTTGTTAGTTGTTCAGACAGGGTAACACTAGTGTCAAAGGATAGAAGGATACTTTTACCATTACAAACTGGTTCCTAACCAGTGATTGGGAAAAGCAGGGGCCATGGGCCATTTTGCACATTTGATGAAAAACTGGCCCATTGAAATTTTACTATTGATATAATGGGCAATGGCGCATTTGAAATTCAGAAAATTACCAAAACCCTGAAAATGGCCCATTGTCAAAAATGGCTTTCCGAATCCCTGCCTAACAGTAGAATCCATAGAATAAACTAAAATGGATCAAGTCTGTATTCTTGAAAGTAATGAAAGATACTTTTTTTATTACAGAATGCAAGAGAGAAGAAATACAGAGCAGGAGAGATCGCCTACAAGGACAGAACATGGAAGTTCATGTATTAATATTACTCATAGTGTAGAGGATTATCTTCAGTGCAAAGACTGTGGACTAAAATATCTTTCGCCAAGTGTATCCACTGTCGACACAGTGCCATACCGATTTGTACATCTAGAAATAAACTTGTTGTGTGTTGTATACAAAGAGTTCACTTTTTAGCTCATCTGGCCTGTAAGGCTCGATGGGCTTATGGCATGGCATGGTGTCCTCTGTCCGTCCGTAAGCTTTGTGGAATTTTGACTTCTTCTCCATAACCATAAGACCATAAGTTGAAACTTTGTGTACAGACTCCTTGGCTAGTGAGGATTATAAATTGTAGCTTTGGTGGCCATGTGACCCCTTATGAGGGTCACAGGTGCCACGCCCTTAAAACTTATTTTCATCTTCTTCAAAAGCATAAGGCCTAGAAAGCTGAAACTTTGTGTACAGACTCCTTGACTAGTGAGCATATAAATTGTTGCTTTGGTTGCTATGTGGCCCCTAATAGTTACAAGGGCCACGCCCTTAAAACTTATTTTCATCTTCTTCTCCAGAAGCATAAGTCCTAGAAAGCTGAAACTTTGTGTACAGACTCCTTGACTAGTGAGGATTAATAAGTGTAGATTTTGTGACCCTGTGGCCCCTACTAAGGGGGAAATCACATTGACCAAACCCGAAAGGAAAATCAAATGTAAAGCCTGATGAGCTACAGAGCCAATGGCTCTATTTAAGTGAATCTAGATGAAAGTCTTTCAAGAGGTATTGATATAATAATCCTCTGCAGAAGTTAGTGGAGAATGCAAGAATGTTTGGTTTAAACGTTTTTGGCAAATATAAAGTGTATGTGTTCAGACATAATATGATAAGATAAGATAATTATTTTTTTAGCTGTTAAGGAATTTGTCTTACATTTAAGTGAGCATGAAATTTAAAATTATATACATAATATTACAAATAAATTGAAACATACATACAAATATATACACATGAATATACAAATATTTACAAATGAACAAATAGTGTGATAGCGAGCAATTAGTGATTGCAATGGACAATTGCGAAAAGGACATTTTATAACGTTTGTTTTTGCACACCTTATACCGACAGCTGGATGGTTAAAGTTCAAATCATTCATGCATGTTTTTAGATGTTTCAAATAAACTTTATTTAACTAGTTAGCACCATCATTGCCGATGGAGAGCCGTTAACTTGGGTGTGCACCCGTACCAGAGGAATTTCGAATATGTATAGTCTCATTAACAATAACAGTATTCAGGACGTGTAGCGCAGGTAACATAAATATTTACACAAATATTCATTGATCCAAATTTATCAATTCAAAAGTCGTCCTTGTGACACCTATACAAAACACCTGTTTATGATCCTGAGGCACAATCATAAATGTATGCTCAATAAAAACAAGCAGAACTTTAAACAAACCAAAAACGCAGCAACCCCAGAAACACTAAATCACATCGCGGAAACACGGCCAGAGTGTATCATTGGATCAACGACAACAAGAGCGCACATGTAACAAAAGTGGGCAGGAAATAGAACTGCCACTTTACAATATGCTGTATGCATGAAACAGCGCTGTAATAAGACGCAATGATCCTTTTATATAACACTTAACTCCATCCTACAAAAGGCGGTCGAGAACAAGGCCGAACTACATAAAAAGAAAATATTTTAGTTTTCTGTAATTCGTTTAAGTACTCAAAGAGGCACCTTACAACATCAGCCTTTTGACTTTCCCAAGCATAGGCGTAGGCACAGGGGGGCCCGGCCCCCCACTTCCGAACCTGGGGGGGGGCCTGCCCCCCCACCTTTCAAGATTTTTTTTTATAGAAAAAGTCACTTTAACTCTGTATTTTAGGGGGAATGAAAAATGAGATGAACGGGCCCCGGCCCCCCTCCCTGAACAGTAAGATTTTCGGTTGACAACTTTTTTAAAGAAAAGGGGGGAGGGGGTGTGGGAGAGGGAGAGCGAGGGGATTTGGATTGGGATGGGAGAAAAAGGGAATCCCCTTCCCCAACATTTTATCCTTTTTAGGGATCTACCCTGTAATTAGAATTGTAAATGGGAAAGGGTTCAGATTTTTTTTACCTCGAAAATGCGAGGATATTTAGATATTACCCCAAACTTCCCAGGGGGTGGGGCATAAAAGCTCAGGGGTCAGGGAAAGTAGAAGGGTCTACCCCATCACCACTGAAACGGACATATGGGCAGGAATGTCCCTTTAATACTTTAAACACTTTTCCTAAAAAACATTTGATCTTAAACATCATTGAAAGATGTGTTTCATCTTTGTAAGAAAGAGACTTTGAACTATATATGGCAAATAACAAAATGTATCGGTTTGTCTGCGTGCCTGTCAGTTTGTCTGTATTTAATATGTCTGATATAATGTGAAACATAAATTTGAAACATACATGCACGTGAATTACCCCCATGAATTAGGGTTTTTTAATCGTTTTAAAGGAATTATTTTTTCTTCCTTTTAATTACACATTCATAGATAATTTATCTTGCAAAAGTTTTAACTACCTGCTGATGTGAATAAGTGAGATCTTTTCACTGGGGCCACGCCCTTAAAATCTAAATTTATTTCCATATTATTTAAAAGGCATAAAAAACTGATTTGTTGTATACAGACTACTTTAAAAAATATGATTAGAATTTGTGGTGAGTTTGTTGCCCCTAATAAGGACAATGCCCTTCGGAGCTTTAAAGCTTTATTATATCCATTTTCAGAACAAAATGCGATCCTTTGAAGTAAATTCCATTTTGCAAGAAACATTATTTTCAAAGATATTGTGACCCTGTTGTTTTTAACCTATAAAGGCTAGAAAATAGCTGCAAAAAGCCAGATGAGGTACAGAGCTAAGGCTATACTTTTCTATTCTTACCTGGAAGACGTATTTGACCATTTTAGCTTTTTGTTTCCCGTTCATCATTCACGTTTTTAAGTGTGATATTTAGGCCAAATTTAAAAACTCAAAACCATTAATATGATGAGAACAAAGACTATGTAACAAAGTTCCCCCTTAAGCATTCCTATAACGTTTACTCATAGTAATTTTGATCTTTTCATGTGACTGAAAATATCTGAGTATATCAAAGCTGTTATGAATATTTAAGCTATTAAAACATTTTTGACCTATTCACAGAGTAAAATTGACATTTGAGCTTATTTAAGTTTCTGAGACCAAAGGAGTTAATGAAAAACAAGAAGAAATGATGGAGATAAACTTACAGAATTTGGAGAATGCTTCCTATTTATTTCAAGGTTATAAGGTCAATTATTATTATATTATCGATACCAACAACAAAATTATCATTATCATCAGTTATCATTAATCACTCTATGAGTCATAAATCATCCATGAATTACTTCCATCATGAAATCCATCAATCATCCATCTACGACTATGAGTCATAAATCATTAATTCATCAAGCATTAATCAGCAATTTTCAATCATTCGTTATCAATTCATGATCAATCAAACAATTACCAATTATCACACACTAAAACAATCATTATCTTCTATAATCAACCATTCAACACTTAAAGATTATCATTTATCAATCTTTCAACACTTAAACGAACGGGCCCGTAACAATCATTCACCAATCATCAATCAATAACCTATCAATCATAAATCAATTATTCATCAATCATTGTAAATAATTCAACACTAAACAATCAATAATTCAACACTAAACAATCAATAATTCAACACTAAACAATCAATCATTTTACACTAAAAACATCAATCATTCAACACTAAAACCATCAATCATTCAACACTTTAAAAAAAAAAAACATCAATCATTCAACATTAAAATCATCAATCCATCAATCATTCAACATTAAAATCATCAATCATTCAACACTTAAATAATCTTTTAGCCATAAAATTCACATATCATTAAACCAAATTTGGGTCCCCACACAGGAATCCATATTAATCATTTTTATAATTTTTGGAAAGGCAACCCCCGCTCATACAAAAAAATGTTGGGCCCCCCCAACTCAGCAATCGATATATATCATTGTTTGATATTCCCCCCCGCTCTCACAAAAAGAAAATTTGGGCCCCCCCACTCAACAATCCATTTATATCATTGTTTGATTTCCTTGAGAGGCCACCCCCCGCTCTCACAAAAAAAAATTGGGCCCCCCCCCCCATCCCTCAAACCGTTCCTACGCCACTGCCAAGGACATATTGACAGAAGAAAACATCACATGCACAGATTCCTTTATCGGTAAAAGGTTCCCCTGTTTCTAGAATAGCTAAGGAGGACAACTTGAGGAACATAACTATTACACTTAGAAAAGTGTGGGTATATCTTGCTTATATCCTAATCTGGTCAACTTTACTTTGAAATAAGCATTTTCGTTCTTAAGCAAATACGAAGATAATTTACATTTTCTTCCTTCAATTGGTAACTGACACACATTGTTTGAGATTCTAATTCTCACATGGTTCATCTCTGAGACATTGTCCCTATTTTAATGCATTGAATGGATATCGTGTCATGTCAGTGATTTATCGAAGAATATCTATGTTAAAAGGGCAGTAGCACGTTTTTTGATAATTTTATATTTTAAATATTTCACTGATAATTGTAAGTTAATGCTAAATGTATTATTTTGACAGTGCCAAAAATTTCATTACACAAGCCAATGATCCATAGTCAGAGGACAATGTATGAAGATTCACATAAATTGCATTGGCGGCCATTTTTTTGGAACACCTTTAATTCATTTTGTGTAAGAAAAGGGAATCTCATGGCTAAACTTTACGTTATATATTTGAATTATTACTGTTTCATTTAGTTTAAATACATTGTCTTTCAATTGGAACCATTAATTTTAATTTTGCTAACATCACCTTATATTCCCCCTAAAAACGTGCTACTGCCCCTTTAAGAGCAATTATTTGCAACATATTTCTCTTGTTCTTAAAGGGGCAGTAGCACGTTTTTGGGGGAATATAAGGTGATGTCAGGAATTGAAAATTAATGGTCCCAATTGGAAGACAACGTATTTCAACTAAATGGAGCAGTAATAATTCAAATATTTAATGTAAAGTTTAGCCATGCAATTCCTTTTTCTTACACAAAATGAATTAAAGGGGTTCACACAAAATGGCCGCCTGTGCATTTTATGTGAATCTTCATACTTTGTCCTCTCACTATGTATGATTGGCTAGTGTAATGAGATTTTTGACACTGTCAACATAATACATTTAGCACTAACTTACAATTATCAGTGAAAAATTTAAAATATAAAATTATCAAAAAAACGTGCTACTGCCCTTTTTAAAGTAGAAAATGGGTCAAATTAATGATTTACTAATTGAGGAAAAAGAGGTTTCAGAAATGATGGAGGTATGCTTCAGCTCGTTAGCGCTTACGTAAAGAAAAAGTATGTAGCGTTTATATATTTACGGTATATGTATAATACAATTAAAATATGTAGTATGATAACAAATGTACGTTCTTGTTGCATTAGAACAGATCTCATAACAGATATAATCATCAACTGTCGCACGACTGTTTGACTTCTTAGCAAATACACAGTAGGTCATTAACAAGCATTTTCAACACTGACAGATTTTTCAAAAAATTGAAAAGAAAATCCCCAAGGATTCGATGAAAATATTAAATAATATTTTTTTCAAACGAATAATCTATGAGAAAATGTTTTTATTACTTCCGTTACTACACCATGTCTTTCTGGTTGCAATGAAACCATTCGAATCCATTGATATGAATCAAACTTTTTTGGATGTCGTCAAATGGATAAAACGGAATCCTTGAATCAATTTAATTAATACATAAAATCGAAATGTCAGTGCAAAACACTTTCAAGAACAAACAATAACGTATATATTGAGAAATATGCATTGTTTTTATGCAGTCTAATATCCAATGCTATGAAAAATATCTTAACATTTTAGCTGAAAATACAAAACGTCACATCTTTATCTTTTGCAATTTTTAGTATCAGTCGACGATTATTACTATCATTATGATAGAGTAGGTGTGGACAGCAGTTACAGTATACCAAATGTGTTTTCTCAAACAAACAGTGTTCAAATGATTAATGATGTTTACCAAATTAGCTGATTGTCACGTAAACTTCCTTATTATACATCAACATTATTGCAAGGTTGCAGAAACAGTTTGTATTGACACCTATATTGGGAACAGATTTACCAAAAACACCCTGCTCAGCGGTATATAATGATGGTTGCAAAGCACATTAACACCAATATATCATAAACTTCCAATATTTCACATTATCGTAGCAGATGGTGGCTTGATTGGCTTCGCACCTCAAACATATAAATCTAGGACTGAACGTTCGGTGTTCAGTAACTCCATTGGAACTGCCCTTTAACCTTCAAGGTAAGACGTAAACTCCACTCATTTACTAATTTTGAAAATACTTCTTAATTGCATTCTAGAAGTTTGGTTGATATCATACTCTCCCCACAGAGGCAGATCAAGTCATGAAGTGTTGATACAACCTCTGTTCTATTACGCCGAAATCCCTGGCGGAAACACATTACACCACAATCCATTTGAATTTCTTTAACAAATGACAACGCCTCACGCATCGAAAGCGTGGTTCGTATCACAATGCCTTTGCCATCATTTAGTAGCCAACATGATGAATTTAGAACAGCGTCGCTGATTGCACAACTAACTTTGATTGCCTCCAATCAGGGATTTCCAATTCTATCCCACAAACTCGGCGTAATATAACAGAGGCTGTATCAACATTTCATGACTTAATCTGCCTCTGTGGGGGAGAGAATGGGTTGATATAGAATAAAGTCATTTTTTATGGCTATACATCGTCTTCATTCTGAATAAGCGAAGTTTCGACATAGATTATATATAATATTCAATAAGCAACGTCGCTATTTCAGAACAAAGAAATTGTACATCCATAAAAAGTCTTCATCTTTTAATCATGTAGAAATAATGAAAATATTAAATGGTTCAAAGCAATTAAATTATATAGTAATATCGGGCCCCATATTTTTCATATGATGCCATAGGGCAACATATAATTTTTTCATTGTTACGTCATGTTATAGATTATGCTTTAAATAATCACAGTTCGCTTATGACGTTGCCTTCTTAAGGGGCCGACGGCGGCTGGTCCGCCTGTTGTAAATAGTATATTTTGAGTATTTATTTTTTAAATTTCGTGACTACGGTAATAAACAGAATATTACATGAGTGTCCATAATACTATATCATACAACGAGTTGAGACCTTTATAATATTTTCCAAAGGGAAATCCTAGCTAGTTTTCTCATTGCCTGGCAGATAGTAGCTAATGTAACTCTTTGAAATGAGAATTACATTAAACGCGTGTCGTTAATATCTGGTATAAAATATTTTCTGATAAATGTCTATTGAATCTCACCAGGGACGCACTTGTCGAATTGGTCTTTGTAGTTTCCAATGATTAGGATAAAATGTTTCAGTAAAGTAATAACAACCCACATTATTTTCAGATGAAACTGTTTGTTATCGCCTGTCTGCTCCTCGTTGGGACAAGTCTTCTAGAAGCTCGCTCAACCAGTAAGGATAACCTCTTACTTTAAGATATACAGCACACATATCTATACTGTATCTCTTTACCTACCTCACGCTAATGCCTGAAATATGGTCCAAGCGGCGTAATTTACTCACTCGCTCACTTTACCCTTGTAGTATAAACGCGATATGCATTTTTCAGTACATGGGTAAATAACGAACTTCAAAGTGAAGGTATACCAAAATTTGGGAACTTAATTCTCAAGCGACCTAAAAGTAAAAAAAGTGTTTAGGATTAAAGGTTTTTATATTCTATGCTTGACACAATCTGGACAAACCTTTTAATGTTTTTTTTAATTTATTTTCAGAAGCGGAAATCCGTAAGAGATTGACCTGCGACATATTCGGCAGTCCCGCCATGTGTTCAGCCCACTGTTACGTGTTGAGAAGGGGGGGCGGTTACTGCAACAGTCGAAACATCTGTGTGTGCACCAACGGCTAGACCTATAGGTCAGTATGGATAATAAAAGTAATAATGATAACACTTTTTTGTCCTCAGTATTAGTATATATATTGGATATTTTTTGGGTGCATTTTGCACTCGGCAGCCACTGTTGAGCGCCAGTTGTTCTGCCTTTACAATGCTGAGTGTCAAGCAAGGCAGCAACAACTCCCACCTTTTAGCGTCTTTCGGCATGACGGGACCGGGAATCGAACCCGGTCCACCGGGTAAAGGGCAGACACTTTACCACTGAGCTACGTCCCCGGTCGATGGAGATGAATACTGATAAAACATGTTATTCTTTCCAAAAAAAACCCTGCTAGTCCAATGTCAATACTGGAAACAATGATTTAAGGATAAAGCTTTTTAATACGGCAATACAACACGTATATTAAACTATATGTAAATGCTTGACATAGTAAACAAGAACAATGTATTTGGCTTTTTTTGAATGAAATTAAATATTAAACTTTACTACTTAGATAGAAATGTTCTTAATTAACAGGGACATGTTATATTGACCTTCGTTTGCTTCTTTCTATTTCAGATGAAGCCACTGGACGGAATACCGGCGATAAAGCATGGAAATAAATAAAGCATAGCAAAAGCTTCTGATCTTATTGTTTTCAATAACTTATTCATATAAAAACGAATATAGTAGTATACCGAAATAGGCAAAATAGCATGAGTTAACAACACGTTTCCTATTTTTGATAGTTATTTTGAAAATAGAAGCTCTAGCAACATCCTAGGCCATGCCCTTCAACATCTATTTCAGTGGTTGCTGACGGATCACATCTGCCTCAAAAACTTGTCAGAGAAAAAAACCGAAAGGAATATTTCAACTTCTGCATGTATACTAAAGCATTTTACCTACTATTTTTCAAGAGGTTATTAAATACCTCTAAAATCTTTGAAATTGATTTTCTTTAGGAAGGATAACACAAGCCACAACAGTCATTAACACTTAACATTAACATTAAACTAACAAGAAGGTCGAATTCCGTGACGACGTACGATTCGATGGTGATTTACCAGGTTATTGATTTGCGATGTAGATACTGTATAGTAGCATTGAGATCTCAAGTGGTAGAAACTCGGGTTTTCGGCTCAAGATTCGAACCAATCATCAAGAGTATGGTAACACCGCTTGCAATGACCGTACCAACATCTTTCACACTCGCCTATCTCTAACAAATTGACAAAAAACTCTGCATCTCCGCCCACTCTGCAAAAAACGTCCTGTCTGAAGGTCTTATTATTTAATACATTGCCCCTTAAAGTGACAGTAGCACTTTTTCAGGGGGAATATAAGGTGATGTCAGGTAAATGAAAATAAATGGTTCCAATTAAAAGACAACGTACTTAAACTAAATGAAAACTTAATAATTAAAGATGTTCACACAAAAATGGCGGCCAATGGACTTTATGTGAATCTTTATAATTTATTCTCTGAATATGGATAATTGGTTTGTGTAAAGAGATTTTCGGCACTATCAAAAACATACATTTAGCATTAACGTACAATTATAAGTGAAAAATTTAAAATATAAAATTTAAAAAAAACGTGCTACTGTCCTTTTAAAGGGGCAGTATACTAAGTTTTTTGATAATTTTATATATTAAATTTTTCACTGATATGTTTACGTTAATGCTAAATGTATTATTTTTATAGTGTCAAAAATCTCATAATACAAACCAATTATTCTAGTAAGAGGACAAAGTATGAAGATTCACCTAAAATCCATGGGCGGCCATTTTGTTTGAACACCTTTCATTAATTTTGTGTGAGAAAAAAGAATCGCATGGCTAAAATTTGCATTATATATTTGGATTATTACTGCTACATTTAGTTTAAATACATTGTCTTTCAATTGAAACCATTAATTTTCATTTTCCTGACATCACCTTATATTCCCCCTAAAAATGTGCTACTGCACACAGGCGATGGATTCTGGAGATGATTCCGATTGTTCAATCTGCAGCGAATATGTAAGAAGAGCAAACTAAACTTGAATAAAATATGGAATTTGTGTAATTCTTTTCACGTACAATGTACTGAGATAGATACTTTTTTTGGATACATGTCACAACAGTTATTGATGTTTACTGAAAACTTTGACTGATCTGAGTAATTATTTGTGCATATAACAAATATAATCTTTGTTCTTTGTCCTATATTCTTTTTCAATGGTTTGTTTGTGTGTCATTATGCACAAACGAGCAGTGAGGGGTTAAAATTTTACATTTCACTGCGCTTGTTGGTGTTCATGACACTAATATAAAACTCTTTATGCTGAATGAAAGAAGATAGATTCCACAATTTATTTCTACGAAACAGACTGTTGAAACGTTTACAATTCTTGTGCTGTCATAAAGTTAACATCAGACCTTGCAATTCAGGTTCTAAAAGGCTTGATCATGAATACAAAGTCTACATCGTATATAGATATATAAAATATGTGTGTACAGCAATGAAGTGTAGTTTTATATCCCCAGATATGTCCGAACCTGCCCTGTGGCTGTCTTCTACTACTCAACTTGTCCTCTTAAAGGGGCAGTAGCACGTTTTTTGATAATTTTATATTTTAAATATTTCACTGATAATTGTAAGTTAATGCTAAATGTGTTGTATTGACAGTGTCAACAATCTCATTACACAAGCCAATCATCCATAGTCAGAGGACAAAATATTGAGATTCGCATAAAATCCATTGGCGGCCATTTTTTGTGAACACCTTTAATTCATTTTGTGTACGAAAAATGAATCGCATGGCTAAACTTTCTGTTATATGTTTGAATTAGTACTGTTCAATTTAGTTTCAATACATAGTCTTTCAACTGGAACCATTTATTTTCATTTTCCTGACATCACCTTATATTTCCCCTAAAAACATGCTACTGCCCCTTTAAAAGCATAGTTATGAAACAAAATTATGATAGTATGCATTGTGAAGAATTACTGAAATAAAGTAAAGTTATGTTTCAATGTGTGTATAAACTTACAAAGGTATACAGCAAAAAATCTATTTCAGTTAAAGCGGAGGAACAAGCTCCCCTTTCCCCGTTACCTGTATTCTTTATATCAGGTGTTTGCAAAATTATTTTAGGCAACTAGAATGTATTAATACACTTTCCAGTTGATTTGTTATGTAGATTCAGATTCGTATACACCAAATATGCCTGAATCCCTGAATTAATAAGTCAGAAGATTTGTAATGAAGATTCGAAGATTTGACTCTCGAAATTCAGGAGTTGTGTTGACACCTACATTGAAATGTGCGCCAGCAATGTTAACAAGCGTCCCTTAGGAGACGCGGGGGGACATGATTATCTAATTGAATCTTTTCCACGGGAATGAAACAATATGTTTTTATGCTCAATAAAAGACCCTTTATGGGTTGATTTTCACAAACTAAAGTATTTGAACTAAATTTACTTTCCAAATCTTTATTCAGAAACCTACTCCTTGCGATTATGAATAGGTTTAGAGAGAAGACAACATCAATGGATTTTGATATTCTTTATCTTCACGCATTTTCCAAATAAAAGTATTATTTATAGATTTGTCTACATTTGAATAAATTTATTATTTATGGAAAAGGGATGTGCATTTTGGCCTATGCACGTTTAGAGGCCTTAATTGTTTTATATTTCCTTTGAAAACTTAATTTCTTATAACCTAGGAATGGAAATGCAAGATGTTACGTTTTAAAATCAATGTAAATGTTATTTTACCCCTATCTCCCAATTTGAGGGCAACTATTTTGAGAAATGTTTTCAATAAATTTTAACAATGATCACTGTTACATGTTTTATGATCCTTACTCTAAAGGGACAGTAGCACGTTTTTAAGGGGAATATAAGGTAATGTCAGGAAAATGAAAATAAATGGCTCCAATTAAAAGACAATGTATTTAAAGGAATGAAGTAGTAATAATTCAAATATACAATGTAAAATTCAGCCATGCGATTAATTTTTCTTACACAAAATGAATTAAAGGTGTTCACACAAAAAATGGCCGCCAATAAACTTTATGTGAATCTTTATAATTTGTTCTCTGACTATGGATGTTAGTGTAATGGTATTTTTGACACTATTAAAATAATACATTAAGCATTAACGTACAAATATCAGTGACAAATGTTAAAATAACATTAAAAAAAAAACGTGCTACTGCCCCTTTAAAAAAACTTCAACGCTTGATCGATTAAAAGGGAGTCCAATAGAGAAAACACTTAAATGTCAATAAGATAAAGGAATGTAGTTTACAGGTATAGAATAATTGGACAATGGGTAACAACAATTGATTTCAACTTTTTGTGATTAAGTTCCGTTTATATTATGATAATAATTATAATAGCAGGCTTATAATGCGCTATATTCCATGTGAAACATGCTCAAAGCGCCAGGCAGAGAAATAGTAAAGTAAACCTATAGAAGAAATTATTACCTATATGTAACCTATTAAAATATTATAACTGGCAATCCATCCCCCAAAAGGATTGGCATTTAAATCATTATCTTTGTACATACCTTTCATTATTTCTTCTCAATGTCCTATGTAAGCACTGTACATAGTCATAGAAAAGGATTTCAATAAGCTGGATAACTTGTACCCAATCCTTTCTTTTAAATAAATAAGTTTAAATCAACCAAAAGGATTGGCATTTAAATCATACCTTTGAGCAAACAGATTTAAAAAAATACTATTAATAGAGTTTTGTAGCACAAGCAATGTCCGTTAAAAAAGTGCCTAACATTATTTTGATGACTTGCATACACTTTTGTGACACGCGACCACTTTTAGGTTCAATAAGTGGCATGGAATTTAAATCTACCTGGCAGAAAGAAACTGCACACTAGCACACAATACACAATTTTCAAAAAACATGCTACGACCACTTTAACCCTCACGCAGTATTGGGGGGCCTTTGAGGCCCGGTTACATGTTTGACATTACCAAGAATCAACACATTTGAACTAAACGACTTTTTACTTCATGTTTTCCTTCATTATTATGTTTCTAAGGCTACGTCTGACGTCATAAATGTAGACAAGATACTGCTTTTTTTAATTGACGTTTTTAGAAAATACACAATTTTGCTGTAAGCTCAGGACTCAAAGGCCCAGGGTAAATAAAAACCTTGTTTCAGTACAAAATATAGATAATCGCAATAAAAAATTTTTTTAAAATAATACCCCTTGAGATTACTTCCTGATGTAGATAAACCAACATTACTTAGCAAAAATAAGATACTCTCCAAAAACTGAAACGCATATGTAATTTTTCAGAGAATCTTTTTCTTCGCCTTAAAAAACAAAAAAAAGGTACTTGTATCAATGATATCAAAGCGAAAATTGTCAAATGTAAAAGAGTAAGCCAAAACAAGAACACTAGTTGTAGGTTTGTTTCCGTATTCTGTTAATCACAAGATGGCGTTGAAGTCAGTCTTATGAATTCCTGGCATTTGCAAAAATTCTTGTTGACCTCCCATTGTAAATGAATGGTCACATTGGAGTCCCCATGCAGTTCTACCCCACTCTTTCTGTAATGCAATGGCCAGCTGTTGGTGTGTCTCGGGCGTATTATGATGTTGACGTACACATTTAATTAATTCATACCGTTGATGTTTTATTTGGTTTTAAATACAAACATGTATAGTGTTTGAGAAGGCATTAACAACTTCTTTACTCTAAAAGGCAGTGTAATGAGCCATCTGACGTTCTGCAAGTAAATTCAAGTTATCACGATTGAAGCACTATCTTTGTCATTCAATAAACTGATGCAAGTGACGTACCAAATGTGTTTTCTCAAACAAACAGTGTTCAAATGATTAATGATGTTTACCAAATTAGCTGATTGTCACGTAAACTGCCTTATCATACATCAACATTATTGCAAGGTTGCAGAAACAGTATTTATTGACACCTATAGTGGGAACAGATTTACCAAAAACACCCTGCTCAGCGGTATATAATGATGGTTGCAAAGCACAATAACACCAATATATTATAAACTTCCAATATTTCACATTGTCGTAGCAGATGGTGGCTTGATTGGCTTAACACTTCAAACATATAAATCTGGGACTAAACACTCAGCGCTCAGTATCGGTCAACTCCATTGGTAAAGCACTTTAACCTTCAAGGTAAGACGTTAACTTCACTCATTTACTAATTTTGAAAATAATTCTTATTTGCATTCTAGAAGTTTGGTTGATATCATACTCTCCCCACAGAGGCAGATCAAATCATGAATTGTTGATACAGCCTCTGTTCTATTACGCCGAAATCTGTAGGTTCCGGTAGTTTCCCCTAGCGGGCCACAATCCAATTGAATTTCTTTATCGAATGACAACGCTTCTCGCATGGAAAGGGTGGTTCATACCACAATGCCTTTGCCATGATTCAGTAGCCAAAATGATGATTTAAACAACGTCGGTGATTGCACAACTAACTTTGATTGCCTCCAATCAGGTATCTCCAATTCTATCCCACAAACTCGGCGTAATATAACAGAGGCTGTATCAACATTTCATGACTTGATCTGCCTCTGTGGGGGAGAGAATGTGTTGATATAGAATATATATATAAATGTTAAATGGTTCAAAGCAATTATATTTATATATTATTACCTAAAAGTAATACCGGGCCCCATATTTTTCATATGATGCCATAGGGCAACATATCATTCTTTCATTGTGACGTCATGTTATAGATTATGCATTAAATAATCACAGTTCGCTTATGACGTTGCCTTCTTAAGGGGCCAACTGCGGCTGGTCCGCCTGTTGTAAATAGTATATTTTGAATATTTATTTTAATTTCGTGACTACGGTAATAAACAGAATATTACATGAGTGTCATGATACTATATCATACAACGAGTTGAGACCTTCAATATTTTCCAAAGGGAAATCCTTGCTAGTTTTCTCATTGCCTGGCAGATAGTAGCTAATGTGACTCTTTGAAATGAGAATTTCATTAAACACGTGTCGTTAATATCTGGTATAAAATATTCTCTGATAAATGTCTATTGAGTTTCACCAGGGACGCACTTGTCGAATTGGTCTTTGTAGTTTCCAATGATTAGGATAAACTGTTTCAGTAAAGTAATAACAACCCACATTATTTTCAGATGAAACTGCTAGTTATCGCCTGTCTGCTCCTCGTTGGGACAAGTCTTCTAGAAGCTCGCTCAACCAGTAAGGATAACCTCTTACTTTAAGATATACAGCACACATATCTATACTGTATATCTCTTTACCTACCTCACGCTAATAGCTGAAATATGGCCCAAGCGGCGTAATTTACTCACTCGCTCACTTTACCTTGTAGTATAAACGCGATATGCATTTTTCAGTACATGGGTAAATAACGAACTTCAAAGTGAAGGTATACCAAAATTTGGGAACTTAATTCTCAAGCGACCAAAAAGTAAAACAAGTGTTCAGGATTAAAGGTTTTTATATTCTATGCTTGACACAATCTGAAAAAATCTTTTAATGTTTTTTTTTTAAATTTTCAGAAGCGGAAATCCGTAAGAGATTGACCTGCGACATATTCGGCAGTCCCGCCATGTGTTCAGCCCACTGTTACGTGTTGAGAAGGGGGGGCGGTTACTGCAACAGTCGAAACATCTGTGTGTGCATCAACGGCTAGACCTATAGGTCAGTATGGATAATAATAATAATAATGATAACACTTTTTTGTCCTAAGTACAATTATACATATTGCACTCGGCAGCGGCTGTGTGGCGCCAGTTAATGCGTTGTTCTGCATTTACAATGCTGAGTGTCAAGCAAGGCAGCAACAACTCCCACCTTAAGCGTCTTTCGGCATGACGCGACCGGGAATCGAACCCCGGTCGACCGGGTAAAGGGCAGACACTTTACCACTGAGCTACGTCCCCGGTCGATGGAGATGAATACTGATAAAACATGTTATTCTTTCCAAAAAACTTGCTAGTCCCATGTCAATACTGGAAACAATGATTTAAGGATAAACCTTTTTAATATGGCAACACAACACGTATATTAAACTATATGTAAATGCTTGATATAGTTAAGAAGAACAATGTATTTGGCTTTTTTTGAATGAAATTAAATATTAAACTTTACTACTAGAGCTGGATATTGCATAAAATTTCATTTTGTGATATGCAGCTCATGTATTGCGATAATATTGCAATATATTGCATGAACTCTGTGAGCAACGTTTCATACTTTTTCATGCAATTTTAAACATAATACATTTAAGTCACTGCACTTCAAATCATTTGAAATATGGACTACCACTCAGAGAGGTCAAATTTGAATTAAATGTTGATGACATGCATATTTAAAAATGTTTACTATAATTTTTTCAACAGCTCAACACATATTCTTGCACGCCAAAGGAACTTTCTTGCTTACGTAACATGTTACTGTGGCTTAAAACAAGATTTTGTAATTAATTTGACTTGATAATATTGCAATATATTGTTAAATGAAAATAATATTGCAATAATTGTATTGAACAATCTGTATTGCACAGCCCTATTTACTACTAAGATAGAAATGCTTTAGTTCTTAATTTACAGAGACATGTTATATTGACCTTCGTCTCTTTCTTTCTATTTCAGATGAAGCCACTGGACGGAATAACCGGCGATAAAGCATGGAAATAAATAAAGCATAGCAAAAGCTTCTGATCTTATTGTTTTCAATAACTTATTCAAATAAAAACGAATATAGTAGTATACCGAAATAGGTAAAATAGCATGAGTTAACAACACGTTTCCTATTTTTGATAGTTATGTTGAAAATAGAAGCTCTGGCAACATCCTAGGCCATGCCCTTCAACATCTATTTCAGTGGTTGCTGACGGATCACATCTGCCTCGAAAACTTGTTAGAGAAAAAAAAGCGAAAGGAATATTTCAACTTCTGAATGTATACTAAAGCATTTTACCTACTATTTTTCAAGAGGTTATTAAATACCTCTAAAATATTTGAAATTGATTTTCTTTAGGAAGGATAACACACGCCACAACAGTCATTAACACGTAACATTAACATTAAACAAACATGAAGGTCGAATTCCGTGACGACGTACGATTCGATGGTGATTTACCAGGTTATTCATTTGCGATGTAGATACTGTATAGTAACATTGAGATCTCAAGTGGTACAAACTCGCGTTTTTATGGTCAAGATTCGAACCAATCAACCAGAGTATGTAACACCGCTTGCAATGACCCAGCATATTCAGACTCGCCTATCTCCTAACAAATTGACAAAAAAACTCTGCATCTCCGCCAACTCTGCAAAACACGTCCTGTCTGAAGGTCTTAATATTCAATACATTGCCCCTTAAAGGGACAGTAGCACGTTTTCAGGGGGAATTATAAGGTGATGTCAGGAAAAGGAAAATAAATGGTTCCAATTAAAAGACAACGTATTTAAACTAAATGAAAATTAATAATTAAAGATGTTCACACAAAAATGGCGGCCAATGGACTTTATGTGAATCTTTATAATTTATTCTCTGACTAATAGTGACTATTTTTTTTTTTTTTTGGTGATTGATTTGTTTAATGAGATTTTTGGCACTATCAAAAAAATACATTTTGCAGTCAGTCACTGATAAGTTTACGTTAATGCTAAATGTATTATTTTTATAGTGTCAAAAATCTCATAATACAAACCAATTATTCTAGTAAGAGGACAAAGTATGAAGATTCACCTAAAATCCATTGGCGGCCATTTTTTGTGAACACCTTTAATTCATTTTGTGTACGAAAAATGAATCACATGGCTAAACTTTATGTTATATGTTTGAATTTTTACTGTTCAATATAGTTTCAATACATAGTCTTTCAACTGGAACCATTTATTTTCATTTTCCTGACATCACCTTATATTCCCCCTAAAAACATGCTACTGCCCCTTTAAAAGCATAGTTATGAAACAAAATTATGATAGTATGCATTTTGAAGAATTACTGAAATAAAGTAAAGTTATGTTTCAATGTGTGTATAAATTCACAAAGGTATACAGCAAAAAATCTATTTCAGTTAAAGCGGAGGAACAAGCTCCCCTTGCCCGTAACCTGTATTCTTTATATCAGGTGTTTGCAAAATTATTTTAGGCAACTAGAATGTATTAATACACTTTCCAGTTGATTTGTTATGTAGATTCAGATTCGTATACACCAAATATGCCTGAATCCCTGAATAAATAAGTCAGATGTTTTGTAATGAAGATTCGAAGATTTGACTCTCGAAATTCAGGAGTTGTGTTGACACCTACAGTGAAATGTGCGCCAGCAATGTTAACAAGCGTCCCTTAGGAGACGTGGGGGGACATGGTTATCTAATTGAATCTTTTCCACGGTAATGAAACAATATGTTTTTATGCTCAATAAAAGACCCTTTATAGGTTGATTTTCACAAACTAAAGTAGTTGAACTAAATTTACTTTCCAAATCTTTATTCAGAAACCTACTCCTTGCGATTATGAATAGGTTTAGAGAGAAGACAACATCAATGGATTTTGATATTCTTTATCTTCACGCATTTTCCAAATAAAAGTATTATTTATAGATTTGTCTACATTTGAATAAATTTATTATTTATGGAAAAGGGATGTGCATTTTGCCCTATGCACGTTTAGAGGCCTTAATTGTTTTATATTTCCTTTGAAAACTTAATTTTTTATAACCTAGGAATGTAAATGCAAGATGTTACGTTTTAAAATCAATGTAAATGTTATTTTACCCCTATCTACCAATTTGAGGGCAACTATTTTGAGAAATGTTTTCAATGAGTTCTATCAATGATCACTGTTACAGGTTTTATGATCCTTACTCTTAAAGGGGCAGTAGCACGTTTTTTGATAATTTTATATTTTAAATATTTCACTGATAATTGTAAGTTAATGCTAAATGTGTTGTATTGACAGTGTCAACAATCTCATTACACAAGCCAATCATCCATAGTCAGAGGACAAAATATTGAGATTCACATAAAATCCATTGGCGGCCATTTTTTGTGAACACCTTTAATTCATTTTGTGTACGAAAAATGAATCGCATGGCTAAACTTTATGTTATATGTTTGAATTTTTACTGTTCAATATAGTTTCAATACATAGTCTTTCAACTGGAACCATTTATTTTCATTTTCCTGACATCACCTTATATTCCCCCTAAAAACGTGCTACTGCCCCTTTAAAAGCATAGTTATGAAACAAAATTATGATAGTATGCATTTTGAAGAATTACTGAAATAAAGTAAAGTTATGTTTCAATGTGTGTATAAATTCACAAAGGTATACAGCAAAAAATCTATTTCAGTTAAAGCGGAGGAACAAGCTCCCCTTACCCGTAACCTGTATTCTTTATATCAGGTGTTTGCAAAATTATTTTAGGCAACTAGAATGTATTAATACACTTTCCAGTTGATTTGTTATGTAGATTCAGATTCGTATACACCAAATATGCCTGAATCCCTGAATAAATAAGTCAGATGTTTTGTAATGAAGATTCGAAGATTTGACTCTCGAATTTCAGGAGTTGTGTTGACACCTACAGTGAAATGTGCGCCAGCAATGTTAACAAGCGTCCCTTAGGAGACGCGGGGGGACATGATTATCTAATTGAATCTTTTCCACGGGAATAAAACAAATAGCTTTTGTGCTCAATAAAAGACCCTTTATGGGTTGATTTTCACAAACTAAAGTAGTCGAACTAAATTTACTTTCCAAATCTTTATTCAGAAACCTACTCCTTGCGATTATGAATAGGTTTAGAGAGAAGACAACATCAATGGATTTTGATATTCTTTATCTTCACGCATTTTCCAAATAAAAGTATTATTTATAGATTTGTCTACATTTGAATAAATTTATTATTTATGGAAAAGGGATGTGCATTTTGCCCTATGCACGTTTAGAGGCCTTAATTGTTTTATATTTCCTTTGAAAACTTAATTTTTTATAACCTAGGAATGTAAATGCAAGATGTTACGTTTTAAAATCAATGTAAATGTTATTTTACCCCTATCTACCAATTTGAGGGCAACTATTTTGAGAAATGTTTTCAATGAGTTCTATCAATGATCACTGTTACAGGTTTTATGATCCTTACTCTTAAAGGGGCAGTAGCATGTTTTTAAGGGGAATATAAGGTAATGTCAGGAAAATGAAAATAAATGGCTCCAATTTAAAGACAATGTATTTAAAGAAATGAAGTAGTAATAATTCAAATATACAATGTAAAATTCAGCCATGTGATTATTTTTTCTTACACAAAATGAATTAAAGGTGTTCACACAAAAATGGCCGCCAATAAACTTTATGTGAATCTTTATAATTTGTTCTCTGACTATGGATGTTTGTGTAATGGTATTTTTGACACTATTAAAATAATACATTAAGCATTAACGTACACTATTTAAAAATAATATTTAAAAAAAAAACATGCTTCTGCCCCTTTAAAAAACTTTAACGCTTGATCGATTAAAGGGGAGTCCAATAGAGAAAACACTTAAATGTTAATAAGATAAAGGAATGTAGTTTACAGGTATAGAATAATTGGACAATGGTTAACAACAATTGATTTCAACTTTTTGTGATTAAGTTCTGTATATATTATGATAATAATTATAATAGCAGGCTTATAATGCGCTGTATTCCATGTGAAACATGCTCAAAGCGCCAGACAGAGAAATAGAAGTAAACCTATAGAAGAAATGATTACCTATATGTAACCTATTAAAATATTATAACTGGCAATCTATCCCCCCATCAGTCAACATTATACATTTCCAAAATTCCTTACCGGGAAATCACTGTTCTTGTTCGGTAATATTTTGACCATATTTAAGCCCAGGGCTTAAATTCGAAAGTTCTGATTATTTCCTAAAAAATAAAAAAATCTGGATTAATTCATATCTCTTTATTTAGGATTACATAATGAAACTTTATACATTGTAAAGTCCCCTGAGATACTAGCTTGACTGCAACTGCATGGACATCGTATGGATTAAGATTGCCAATTTCTGTCTCTAATAACTGCCCTGTAACAGGTGTCCAAAATGTTCTGTACACGTGAAAACCTCGAACGACACTGCCAAAGTTATAAACGTCTACTTTCGACATGCGTTTTGTAAGGGACGTAACTCTAAACAGTTTGAATATTATATCCAAATTTAAGCCCATGGGCTTAAATACTGGAAAATTTTCCGTATTTGAGCCCATGGGCTTAATTTCGCGTGTGCCTAAGTACGGGAATTCCCGGTATTTCTTATTGGTTGGTATGAGCCTCAGTACTTAATCTTCTTAAGGTGTTTATAACATTATATTGTAATAATACCAACAGGATTGGCATTTAAATCTTTATCTTTGTACATACAATGCATTATTACGTCTAAATGTCATATGTAAGCACTGTACACAGGAGAGGATTTCAATAAGCTGGATAACGTGTACCCAATCCTTTCTTTTGAATAAATATGTTTAAATTAATAATAACAAAAGGATTGGCATTTAAATCATACCTTTGCTTACACTTTTGTGACACGCGACCACTTTTAGGTTCAATAGGTGACATGGAATTAAAATCTACCTGGCAGAAAGAAACTGCACACTAGCACACAATACCCAATTTTCAAGAAACATGCTACGACCACTTTAACCCTCACGCAGTATCGGGGGCATTTGAGGCCCGGTTACATGTTTGACATTACCCAGAATCAACACATTTGAACTTCTTACTTCATGTTTTCCTCCATTAGTATGTTTTCTAAGGCTACGTCTGACGTCATAACTGTAGACAAGATACTGTTTTTTTTATTGACGTTTTTTAGAAAATACATACGTTTGCTGTAAGCTCGGGCCTCAAAGACCCAGGGTAAATAAAACCCTTGTTTTAGTACAAAATATAGATAATCGCAATAAAAAAATAAATATATAATACCCCTTGAGATTACTTCCTGATGTAGGTTAACCAACATTACATAGCAAAAATAATATACTCTCCAAAAACTGAAACGCATATGTAATTTTTTCAGAGAATCTTTTTCTTCGCCTTAAAAAAAAAAAGGTACATGATTTCAATGATATCAAAGCGAAAATGCAGTTCTACCCAACTCTTTCTGCAATGCAATGGCATGTTGTTGGTGTGTCTCGGGCGTAATATGATGTTGACGTACACATTTAATATTTCATATTATCGTAGCAGATGGTGGCTTGATTGGCTTCGCACTTCAAACA
This sequence comes from Steromphala cineraria, assembly GCA_916613615.1. NCBI lineage: Eukaryota > Metazoa > Mollusca > Gastropoda > Trochida > Trochidae > Steromphala > Steromphala cineraria. The sequence continues at coordinate 60,853,889 of OU744725.1, read as the reverse complement.
TATAAATCTAGGACTGAACGCTCAGCCTTCGGTATCGGACAACTTCATTGGTACTGCCATTTTACCTTCAAGGTAAGACGTACCTACTCATTTACTAATTTTGAAAATAATTCTTATTTGCATTCTAGAAGTTTGGTTGATATCATTCTCTCCCCACAGAGGCAGATCAAACCATGAAGTGTTTATACAGACACTTGCAGAATTAGTTACCTGAAAACCGCGGTCTGATTGCAGTCTGATCGCGATCAACTGCATTCAGATTGCAGTTTGATCGCGGTCAACCGCGGTCTGACTGCAATCTGATCGCGGTCAACTGCAATCAGATTGCAGTTTGATCGCGGTCAACCGCGGTCTGAATGCAATCTGATCGCGATCAACCGTGATCAGATTTCAGTCAAACTGCGGTCGATCCGATCAGGGGTTGAGAGTGATTATAGACATTGTCTGCATGTCTGCATGCATGTACTGTCGGCAGTACAGCATAAGTTTAATCATAATAGATTGAGAAACTCAAATCTGCCGTATTCGGTCCAAATTGATTTTACTACCTGATTTGTTATTTGTTATTCAAACTTTAACAACGCATACTATTCCTTTGTTCAGATACTTCATGTCTACCATCTACACTGTCGTAAAACGTATAGCGATTTTTTGCACTGGTTAAAAAATGAAATAATATCCTGTTGCATAAAGTGTAATTTGAATGTACCTTGCTACGACTTTTTGTAGCGTATGTGTGAAGTTATGAACATCGTTAACTCATCATTACTTATATTCCTCATTCATACAGGAGAGATATATCACTTTATGGTGTTATGAAAGCCCTTTGACTTCTCTGTAGTTTGTGGGTGTTTAAATTTTAAGACGGCCGAATGAAATCGTGAAAATCTCCATGCCTATACACGTCATAACGTTATACACAAGTTTTAATGACAGATGTAAATTGTTAAAGAATTCGTGATATCATATTTGATTTTGTTGAATTTTGGAGGCAATAGGAAGAAGGAATAATTACTGATCATGATATTCTCGGTTTTTGGACAACACTGGGTAGTTTAGACAGGACACAATGGGAGAAAGTGGTATTATTGGTATATGACTGTCATTTTCAAATATTTTTTCCAAACTGTACATTTTAATTCTTTGTGTGCACGACCTTTTTTTGAATACATTTGGAGGAAATAAAGATGGCTTATCAATCATCGTGACAATCTCACATGCCAGTATGGTAAGGCATAACTGAAACGGTACAACCAGTAGCAGTAGTAATATAAAATGTTTCCATCAAATCAAGTCTAATGGTCTATTTTCAAGGTATAACTGAAATAGAACAAGAACACATATGTAATATTGATTATCTGTGATCAGTTTCGCCGATATATGTGCATTAATTTATATGCGAATTGAGAATTTTGAGAATTTCACCTTCTAATGAGAAGAGACAACCTCTATGTAGATTTTGTAATTCTGTCATGAATGTAAATATTACAGTGTTTATGTTTTCACGGGTAAATTTATGATTATGATAACACCCGATAGAAACAGTCAGAGAAAAGTTTATGAATTAATTTTTATGTACAACAGCGACTTCTGACCGATGGTGTCATATACCGCATTGATTTTTCAAAAACGTTCATCTTTTACAGGTTTAACAAGTAGTTTATTGGTCGAATCATTCAGTGTTGCTGCCAAATTACCAGTTATCAGTATGTCAAAAGTCTTGTACTTTAAAATGGTTCAGGTTCATACACGTGGGATCAACAATTTAAGTGGGATCAACCATTTAAGTACGCGGATTAAAAATCGGCAAAAATCTTGTCGATCCCGCGTGAATGTCACTTCCACTTATCGAGAATAATGCAGAGGAATATATGGATGACAACTTCTTTGGTCATTGAATGCAAAGTTTACAAGAATCTGTGTTGAAAAGCCGCATGCAATGAACAAAGAAGTTGTCATCCATATATTCCTCTGCATTACTGTCATTCCAACTTATATCATGCCTCTCAAAGAAGTTGATCGAGAACAGTCGATTGGCTTAGAAGGATTAACGCATGGATAATCCCGATCCTCATGAATACAATTGTCGACAGTAACTTGAGTTACGAGTTAAAACGAGACGTTTTACTAATTTACCATTAGCTGAAAGAGTATATGTCTTATATTTGTTTTTACGCTGTTTAAGTTGAGTACCATGTTCTATTGTCCACAGTATACATACCATAGACAAGAGATTTTATCTATTAATGTGGACATTTGTCAAGATTCTGTGCCCTTTAATCTAGCTTTATAATGTTCAGTCCAGAGTTTTTATGTATTGTTGCCAAAAGCTGCAGATTTATTTCAGAAAAAAGAAAATCTTTTTTATTGTTAGGTTAAATATATTTCATTGTCAATTTTGTTGTATTTATATTTCATATGTCGTAGTCTCTCATAACCCTCATATCAACGGTTGGCTCATATGTTTTTGTGTTAGCAAAATATATATGTATGTAATTCATAAGATGCTAATACTGTTTTAATTTGTTTTATCTATTTGTAAATGTTCTATGTAACCCAGCACGTGACTTATTTTCTCTCTCTCTCTCTGTTGATCGGCCCTGTTCGTTTCATTCAAGGACATTTGAACTTGATTTGGAGAACTCAGCAGCTTCATCTCGTTTACTTTAGGGTGGGAGATTGCCCCTATTTTCCTCTTTATTGTGTATTGCTTTGCCTACATACCTGATACAAAGGCCGCCGCCATTACTTTGTTAATTAACCCTTGACCCGATGTACTACCCAACATCTCGCTGTCCTACCGTCTCGCTCTAGGAGACAAATTACCACAAGAAAGGACTTCCGGTTATGTAAAGGGCCATAAAGTCCCGATTGTTTCACGAAGATTAAAAAGGAATCGAAGTATAGTATGTTTTAACGTGTGATGTGTCATTTTGCTGCACTGATTTAATTGGGGGAGGGAGAGGAGAACACTGTTAAACATCAATTATTCAGTGTCGCCTACAGCTCGGCTGTACAATCTGAACGCACATACATCTGTAGATTCAAAGTCGGAAACATCAAAGTCCTATTCAGCGATCAAAGTGGTATATCACATACCCATTTCATATCAACGCCGGTGACCGGATTGGTGGTATTTATTGTCTGATATTGCTAAAGCGGTTATGTAATGTATTTTTTCCAGGCATGATAGATCGTTTTTGCCAGTACCGTTATCTATGGGAATGAGCGGTTTTAGAGCGCAGCCGTAATTACCAGGCGAACACTTTGAAAACTCATTAGAGCGTGACCAGGCCTGTCGCCACTTGCGTATCTACCATAATGTCCGGAGATAAACCCCCTTAAAACCTAAACCATTTATGTGTTAAATTCTGATTTATAAAAATGACAGAAGCAGGTACATTAACATCTAAGAAATACGCTAAACTCGAACTTTATAAAACGGTGAGTCAATTTTGTTTGCGGATTCGCTTTGATGGATGTTGCTGTACCATTATGCGGAATGTGATGATCCCAAATATAACATTGGTGCATTTTCAATACGAATCGAAACCTTATATATCATAAATATATCAATCACTGGTAACAATAATGTATGTTTAATTATTCTTTTCTTGACATGTGTTGTAAAAATACGGATATTGATCATAACTTACTATAGATTATTCACTGTGGCGTCTATATTTTTCATAAAAATAAAGATATCATAATAAATAACATTTAACCGTCCACACTTTTCCTTTCCATTCATATCACCATGGTACAATTATCAACCGTCTAATGGCTCTTTAGAATAAATCTTTATTTTGCAGTAAACTCACAAAAATGTAACATTATTTAGGTATTCTTTTTTAGAAAATATTCGGTTTGGTCACTGAAAATATAAACAATTTGTTATTTTTCACCGTCAGAAAAAACAGTCTGTATGTTATGTAAGATTCAGCAAACAACAGACCATCAGATTATCACTTTAAACAGACAAGTCTAGCCACAACGGTGCCAATATAACAAGGAAATTTTATCAAGATGAAGCCTTGTTGCGTCATTTATAGGGTTTTGAAATATACAATGCGACATGTTTATACAATTAAACATTAGCTTGAATAAACTATTATTGAGCCGTCGGATATCTATGCTTTCGGAATAAATAAAACTTGAATGTATTTTGTAACTATTTGTATGTAAAATGAACGATGAAAAGGGTGTCATTACACGTTAAAACTACTCCCCTTCTCCTACGTCATAGAAGGTAGATACGCTCGTGACACGCTTCAGTGACCACAGATTCTGTTCGCCGCGGCTAATTAGGCAGTGTATTTAAAAAGCTGTATTTAGGCAGGTTACCGTCGTTCTTTCGAAAATTCAAAGTTGAATATAATTCAAATTGCAAGCCCCTTTTCATGAATCCCCAAAGTGGCTATAGACCATTTTAGTCCTCCTTAACGATAAGAACTGATAATGGATACACATTCCTAATCACTGATGAAAGTGGTATATCACATGATCATTTTATGTTACCGCCGGTGACCAGTTTGTCGGTATGTATTGAGTGACAATGGCGTCATCACTGTGTCTTGTATGTTGTGTCATATATTACGACTGCTTCAATAAAAATAATGTCTTTTGACCTCAGGCGATCATTCATTGATATACTTTTTAAAAAGGATGAGTTAGTGTCAGGATTAATTGTGCAAACACTAAACGACGACAGTTTCTGGTACTGGGCAAAAAGGTTTTACTGAACACTTCTCATATTTGATAAAACCTAAATCAAGAATGTCATCTATGATGTTGAAAGAGATTATCATAATACGTTAGACATATATGATAGTAAGAATATGACATTAACGACTTATCTATTATTCTAATTTTTTTGCATTAAATTACAAACTATCCACTGAAAAAAAGATATAAATATGTAATAATGATTTTTGATATCAAAAAGCAAGAGTCTGATATCTAATAATTCTTAAATTTGATGATAATGATGTTTCTGAATAACATGAACCCGTATTGTAGCATAGCGACACAAACAGTGGTATATTAAAATTCAGTTTTTGAAACAGTGTCAATTGTTCAATAGCAGCATTTACAGGAAATTAATACAGCCAAATGTTAATTCATGACATATTTACATTCAATCATTTCTTATGTTTTCCCGAAATGTTCACTATAATTCCAACCAATCCCGATGTTATGTAACTACGAGACGAGTGACACATGAATAACCTCGTCGGTCTGTCCCTTCTAAGTAAATCCTGATTCACCGAGGCAGCTAGCTAATCACCGAGACATACACATGTACACCTGTTGTATGTACACGATGTCAGACAAACAGACAGACAGAATACTTGTGTCTCACTTGTTTACACAACCAATCTATCAGCACGAATAATTACCACCTGCAGTCGTTTTTTAGATTGTTATATTATTGTGCCAACACCCCAATCTCCCGGAAACACTAAGTCTTCATCTCGAAAATGAAAGGAAACTCTTTTGAAAGTTCTAATAACCACAAACATATTTTTTTCTATTTCTTTGGAATATATGAAAGTCTGATTACAATATTGTATAGTGCGTCAAAGGTCGCTACTCAAATATGTTCAGTTAGTCGCATACCGTTTCGTCGAATTTATAGTTTTAGGATAGAAAAATCCATTCGACGGATCGGTACTGTAGCCTCCTTCATTTATTATAATAATAATAATAATAATAGGATGCTTATAGTGCGCTGTTTTCCATGTTAAAACATGCTCAAAGCGCAAGAAAAAGAGGGTGATTAAGAAGATAAGACATGATGAAATAGGTTATTAACTTAGATTCTCCCAGTGTCTCTTGCTCGTCAAACTTCGAATGATCGTCACAAAATCACCCAAGCGTTATTCGACGGATAGGTACAGAATCAGTTTTGAAAATTCGACGGATCAGGCTGTAATTGTTCAGTTTGGTAATGGAAGCCACTTTTGATGGGTCGCTTAGACTTGTCTGGCCTAAAACCAGTGAATGCATGACTACACACGCCCCCTTTTTGTGACCGGGCGTCATTTACAGAATTAGCCTGGTTATCTATACATCTATCGTAACAATACCACAGAAAAAAACCCAATAAATAACGATTTTCAGAAAATGATTCCACTCAGTTAGATAAATCATTTGACGATGTAACACTACTTACTAAGCATTTGGTGTAAAAGGGATATCAATGGTTATTAAACAATTATTTAGGCGGTATATCAGTTGAATTAATGATGTGTTACTTTCTATGTTTATTGTGACACAACCGCGCAAGTTTTATGGCCCCTAACCCAGGTGGGTTTTTCACAGCCGATAATTACGCTGTCTTAATGAAAGGCCAATTAAAGGTGTTTATTTGACAAATTAACAAAAAAAAGTTCCTTTTTTATTTTTTTAAAAATCGAAAAATGGTAAAGTCGAGGTTAGTGGATGTTTAACTTAACGATTGACATGTAGGCCCGTAAGTTCGAAGCTAGTTTTTTCTAGACCAGGTTTAGTGCTAGTCGTGGTTTAGTTAAACCAAGACCATTGGTCTAACTTAAACCGTAATTTTGAAAGGTAGTTTAGTTAAACTAGCATTCAGACCAGGTTTAAATGTATCACATTATGACATTGGAAATGACAATGACTGTGACAATGAGAGGCCTGGAATTAAATTTCCGTTGCAGACGAAGAAGAACGTGAGACTAGGGCTTCGTCAATACTTAAAATTTACATTTACATTACCCAAAACATAGCTTAAAGTAAAACAAATTCTTGAGAGGCATAAAGAAGTTGGTAGTTCATATGACAGAGTAGGATGGATTACAACTTCTTTATTGAATTTGCATACGACGGTTCAAGGCAACTCCCTGTCCCTCCATCAAGCCAAATCCGTGCCCCTTCATCAAGGCAACTCCGTGTCCCTTCATCGGGCAAGTATGAAGGGGCACGGAGTTGCCTTGAAACGTCGTATGCAAATACAATAAAGTCGTTGTAATCCATCATACTCTTTGTCATATTAAAGTAAAACGCTAGTTCATGGATATGAGATTGTTTTAAACATATTTATTTCACAAATGGTGTACATATGTGAATGGGATCGGCCAACAAGCTGACAGCGCTTATGTCAAGGCCTCTCCCTTGAACATTTTATCAATACATTTTCAATACATACAAACACAGAAACAAAATATGTAAACATGCGACATTTTCACCAGCATGATAAAATTTCATAATTAGTAGTAACCTCTAAGCAAAGCATATTGTTTTAACAGTCTTATTTAAACCGTAAAGTTTCAGCAATGTAGTCGTGTACGGATTGTATAATATGTTGATTTATGGTTGCTGATTTTTCATTGTTGATTGATTTCAGGTAATATCCTTTAACATAGAAATATTTGTTTTGTCGGATATCATTATATAATGGGCATGTTAAGAAGAAGTGGACACAATCCTCAGAAAAGTAGCCACATGAACATGTGGGTAAATTTGATATATGTCTATTAAATTTATGATAGTTAAGGTCACTACAACCTAGACGCAGTCTACAGTGAGCTATTTGAGCATGTCTTTGTCCAAAAATATGAGATAATGAGAGCGTAACTTGAACTCATATATCACATGATGTAATTTTGCGCGGATGAGCGGAGCTGAATAGCAGATACAAAAACTCCAAAGAAATTATTCTGAACAAGTGCAACCTGCAAATTCATTCCGGAAAGTAATAGTATTTTATACTGACATGATTGGGCATTATTCTAACCAGACCAACTTGCCACGTTGAAGTAGCAAAGTGTTCACGAGGTATTTCTTTTTACAAATTTCATGTTAAGTTTGTTTCAAATATCTAATACATATCCTGATAAATAATTACGATTTCTCACCAAAACTAATATTGCAGCATCATGCTTGTGAGGGTTGAATAACAGGTACTTCATCTATGCTGAATAGGTCCAATGATCTCCCTGCGTATTCTCGAGGAGGCGGCGGATTTCAGGAATACACAAATCACCACAAAATACAAATACACAAAGAACTTAATTAAGGACCCCCCTATTTTGTAAAATGAATTTGGGTTGCCTTGGACTATTTGGATTAATTTGATTTATTGACCACTCCAGATATAACAATTGCTTTTTTATTGACTATTTAATTGAACTTAAGATCGCTAATGAGCAAAAATAACGAAAATATGAGAAAAACTGTGAGACTACTGAAATTTGGCCAAATATAACTATTGTCATAGGGGGAAAACTACACATTAAACTTTGGATGTTATGAATCAAAAATAACAATTTTGATCGCTAGTTGACATTCATACACAAAAACCCTTTTTATCATGCATGATAAGAGGCTAGCAAGACATTGAATTTTTAGGACTTTTTTCATCAAAAATTGATAAAATGCCTATAATCTTAACATCTGTAAGTAAATTTTAGATTCCTTTTGTTGAAATTGTTGACCAAACAGTTCTCCTTCCTTCAGATAATCCATTTTCTTTGACAGTGGCCAATTAATGTCTTTGTGCAGTTTTCTTTAAATTCATATTTTGATAATTTTGTGATTTTGAAGGTTCATACTGCTTTAACGATTGACTTTTGCTATGAGGTTATTAACCCAAAAATCATCAATTCAAGAGAATGATAATAATCACATTGCAGCAAAAAATATTGACTTTCTTTTTCAATTTTAAAGTAACTTGGATTTTGACTAAAAAATACCAAGATTTTGTACTCAATCAATCAATCTTTATTTCACAAAAACCACTCACCGTGGTACATGAAAAATTACATTGTGTATTTAGAATGACATTAAGGCTGTGTATATAGATGCTATACATGCGATATTTATTAATAACATCGCATATGAATGAGATGAAAGTTACCAGTAAAACCAGTTATTCAGCGACAGTGAATCATAAGCCGAATGAAGTCTATGTTTCCACAATGCTGGATGATCGTTCTATTTAAAAATCCTAATTGTTTGATTGTACATTTGTTTTGTTTATCATCAGCAGTGTTTTTCTGTTTGAAAAAGTGGGGGGTGCTTAATTAAGTTCTTTGTGTATATATCAGGCACTACGTATGTAGATCAAGTCTTACCAGGTAACAATCGCCATATAAGGGAATTGTGGGGAGTGGTTGATTTGCTAATGTGCAAACCACGTGAGGGCATTAATCTTTTGCTACTTTATAACTTGTGATATGTTCTAGACGTCACCGCATATAGATGCAGAGAGCTGTACATGAAGTATACTGATCTCTCTTCCAGGTATTCAAGGTGAGCTTGTTTTATTTTATTCATGATAAAATACACCGATAGAAATAATAGTATTCTAAATTCAAAAGCTTTGTACTACTAAATAAATGCACGTTTGGATTTGATCGAGAAGCCTAATCCCAATTTTCTTAAATACGGTTTTATCGAGTCAGTCAATCATTGTTAGCATGTTAAAATATTCTTCAACATTTTGCTTTGTGGTTGCTTGTAAAATGGGTTTCATACAGGTTTTAATTTAACAACTGAAACCACCATAGTTTGGGTTTTATTTATTTCCGATCAATGAATTACACGTAGATACGCAGATAATAGTCGATAGGATTTTTCTATACATTGTTGTTAAATTCAATTTTGTGACAATTACATTACCAGCTATTAGAGTCAGTTTCTGAAATTATCTGCGCGCCCTTGGCTCATAAAGTCAAATTGAAGCGCCCGGCGTTACGGTTGAACGGCGGCCAGTGCTGCTGTGCAGCCCCCACAGGGGGTTAATCTCGTTGCATCATATAGGTTAAGTAAACAAGCATCGCTTATCGGGCAGACTGAGCTAGCTCCTCTCCTTGGTCAAATTTAGCATATGTACAATCGTGCTCTTAATAGTCTGTCATCCAGACCCTAAAGCGGAACTATTTAATCCATGACCAACCCAGTCAAGAAAAGTATAGCAAGTCTAGATCGCTCAGCTTTAGGTCTGAAGTTAAAGCATCTTCTGGGCTCCGTTTTGTTTTAATACATGTATTGTTTAAAAATATTGCCAATATTGAAAATATTCTTCTGAGACTAAATTTTACTCTAAGCTCTTTATAGTTCGTCTATTTATTCAAGAATAAGATTCAGAGAATTAGGGATGTGATTGAACATTTATATGTCTTGGTTGATGCCCTGATACCTGTCCCATACAGTAGCAAATCTCGATAAAGATAGCCCCAAAAAAAATTTAATTCACAGAATGAATTCACAGGTACATTTTTTCGATGTGTTCTTTAAGTTTAACTCTTCTGTGTTGTGTGAAACATTTTGTCAATGTCTTGTCAATCTGGTAAACAAATAATTCAAATGTAATATTGGTGTTTAAAAATGTTCTCTTAAAGGGAAAGAAAATAAGGTCTTACATATTTTATTTGAATCCATAGCATCAAATTTATTAACATTCATGGTTTTTTCGAATACAACCATTGTATTAGGGAATGCCACTTAACTGTACAGCATTTTATTTCTATTTCAATTAAAATCGCGTTTGAACATTTAAGATTGCTGATTATTGTTTATGTTGGTGCTATATGGTGCATTAAAAGTATATCTTTTGCGATAGTAGGCGAACAGAATACACATTTAATATAATTTGAATCTTGATTCAGTTAGTGAGTACATCAGGTAGCTCCTCTGAATGTTCAGTATGCCTTGAGGAAAACTCTGACACTTGTCTGTAATTCATGTAATAATTAGCAAAAAAACTTCTTGTATTTATCTAAAGTCTCTTTACGAACTTTTGTATTGACGCCTAGTGACTTCAATAACTTCCTGATGTCGGCATCGCTCATTACAAAAAAAAAATAAGATAAATTAAAGCATAAAAAATATTTCATAGAAAAATAAATCTCAGAACACTTTCATAACAACGTCGCCCAACAAGCCTAATCGGTCTCTACTTCTTTGTTCTCTTGATAGCCACTTTTTTACCATATATGTGTGGTAATGCATTGCATTTAAATACTTGTGTCAAATTTGACCGATTATTGACTAAGTAGTTATGATATATGCACCAATTGACTTCTTTGAGTGGCCTTTTAGAAGTTGGTATGTTGAAGGAATATAACTCACTTTGCAAAATAAAATTGTATAGTTGAAGTCCATATAAATTATATTCGTTTATGAAACAATTGTTGGATAAAAAACTAAGCTTTACATGCTCATTCAAATGAGCAATATCTTTTTTCCATATAAGAATAAATATATTCTAGCCAAAAATAAAGTTAGTTAGGTTCATTTACAATATTTGTCATTATGAATAATGATCTATCTATTCCATTATAAGCTGATATTTCATTAAAATTCCAATATCCTCAATTGACAATGTCCGTTATGTTTATGTCTAACATGGTAACACGTATAGCTAAACCATCATTTGTCCACAAGCACGTTGCATTAGATACGAGCCTTTAATACAGTCTATATAGATCTAGGTCCTAATTCTACTAGTCTTCATTTGAAATGAAAAGCCTAAAGAAAAATATTATGAATGAAGGTATTTTAATATTTCACTCTTACCACGAATGTTAAATGCAAATTGATATACAAAGTTCCCTTTTTCACATAGTGATATTTGCTTAAGGTAACTGGACATTTAAAACGATTGGTCTTTGTATTGTCTGTCGAGATACGCAGTGGTTTTCAATACTTTATCTCATCGTCAGACTATTGTTACTCATTACATGATATTTTCTCCTGTCCATCTTTGGAACTATGTATTGTTCTTTGATATGATTTCTATTGGTGGCGTTTTTAACAAAAGAAATGAATTTGATTTAAAATTGTAGCAGTATATCTAACAAGTGCATTTTACTGAGTTAGACACTTGCGTTCAAGACAAATGGATGATGGAACACGAATTAAAATTTTTAAAAATCCTTACGTTTGCATTAATTTACTTGCTAACCATATCTGGACGACATATTCACATATTTAATCAAAGTGATATAATAGAACAAGAAAACTTACATGTTCAGAGTTGGTTCTGGAAATTTTCAAAAGTGTATCTGCTTCAATCAACTGATGTGTGCGTTTTTGTGCATGTGTATTCCCTTATTTGGTAAGGGATAGACTTTGTATATGATCTTTTCCCTACAAAAATTGTCAACTGTCGCTAGTTATAAGATAAAGTTAAGCTGTTAGGTAACATACAGTTGCATTAGCAGTAACATCTAATGAGTAAATGTCGATGTATATCTCGGGCACATATGTCTGTAGGAAGGCTTAATTCATCCCGCCACATATGGGGACAATCAGGTTTTAAAATCCAAAGTCGAAATTCTTATTAATTATTATTTAATTGAAACTCTGTTTAATTCATATATTTTGTTTCAACAAATTGATAGAAACATCAGAGTTGTTTAATGATATATCACAAGTATTTATACATTACAACAGTTTCTGCAGATTTCTAAATGTGAGTTTACACAATGTGCTCAAAGTGAGATAAGCAGCACAGGGTTATATTACAATACAAACATACTTAAATAATACCCACTGTGACGAGCTATGACCAATCAGGCCGGGACTCGTGATTAGCGAGGCGTGACACAGAATTATTCAGTTTTTCTCAATTTTCTAATGATCTGGGAACAATGGGTATTTACGTTAAAATGATTTTGATTTCACCTAATTGAAGAAGAATATTTCATCTTTGGAACCCAGACCTTGAATTTTAAATCCTAAAAGCAGAAATATATCATTATGCCCGTGACAGACACTCACTTCGACAAGATTTCATCCAAATATACATGTTTATAAGGGCCGATATGAAAATGGAACAGACATTTGAAAAAACGCTCGGGAACAATCAGAATTTTTTTTTTTTGAAAACTAAAATAACCATCTTAAAGAGCATAAATTTATCATTACGAATATAACCTTGAATGTATTTTAACCATATTGGTTATTAAGTTACATGAGTATTAAGAACTGCTTCTACAGTAATCTTCTACAAACGCATAGCTCTGGCGAGTGGGATTCTCACGCATGCGCAAAAGGGGGTGAGTATAATAGATTGCAGGCAAAATGGCTGACCCGATAAATTTCAACTCAAGTTACAATCGCTCGTACATGTCGTAAAAATGTTTTCAAACACTTTAACTTGCTTATCTACACCCATAATTCATTTAACTTAATTTGTAGTCCATCGAAAATATTTTACATGCTAAAATTAAAAAGTTTTTAGAGTTAAACTAAAGACTTCAGGCCTGAAGCCAGTCTCGTCTCATTATTATGGCATACGATGATACGTGCAGGGCTCTTGTTCTTTTTAAAAAACTTTTATGTTACAAATAAGAATGAAAATTCACAATGGGCTTGTCATAACAAAATAGTCATTATCTAACTTACCTTTCACTTTAATTTCCCGCGCTGACACTAAATACAAACAACGTTTTTGTTTAATCAATCTCGCTCGGCATGGTCGAACTTCTCTGCTGCAATGAGTTGTTTACAATGGTCACCTGGTTCTCAAATTGCTATACCAAGGCACTTATGCGCAATGACAGCGCCCAGTCGCCCTGTGCGTTGGACCATGACGTGCGGCACAAGTTAGATGATTAAGCCAAGATGCGGGTCCCTGTTATATACGTCTCTGCTTCAATGGAATCGTACAGCGAAACAATGCGATTTTCAGTTCAAATACATCTAGGAAAACATCGGGGCTTTTTCATAAATAATTTCTAATGTATGTGGGTTTGTTTATCAGTGAAACAGCGTCTTTTGTTTCTGTCCTTTTGTAGTTTGATTTTGCAAAATACAGCACGATACCAAAGTCCGGGTTAGAAGGACTACTTCCACAGAACACCGACAGGAAATACCAAATTATAAGAAATGTTTAGTTTTTTGTTACATTATAAGTATAAATAAAAAAAAGTTATCAAAACAATATGTTATGAATTGCATTGCAATGTCGTAACAGGTGGACGTGAAATCGTCCAGAATATCCTTCAATAATTTTACAATTTCACTAAATATCTATAAAATTCATATTATTTACCGATCATGTTACGATATATGCGAAGTCTTTATCTAATATATATCAAAATAAAATTTGATTTTATATCTGCATTTTATAAGTGTTTTTATCAGTAATTGATATTAAATATCCTCGATTTCAGTCAATAATAGTTCAGAGTTTTGAAATTAAAAATAGTCCTAAATTTTTCTCCATGTTAATAAGATGCTACTCTGCTGTAAGCTGGGCAATATAAATTATTCAGATTTGTTTATTAAATGAATATCATATTTAATATCATTATAGAATAATTACAATATTAGAATTATATATTAATCTTCTTTTTTTTATTTCCATTTGATTTTATTGCTGTTTTGTGGACTCTATTGAGCATTGCCTGTAAAACTAATATTATAAATCGTTCTGGATTCTGAATTAATACATGCACAAACACTAGATATTGATAGAATAAAATTATTTCTAATATTCAATAAATATTTTGATAATTGTTTCAGACCTCCTGGTAAAAACACATATTTGTTAATAAATTAAATGTTTTTGAATTTTACATAAACAAGATAATTGACTGATGGAAGGAAGTTATTTTGTATATCAAATTAATAGTTTTAATTTTAATTTTTTGAGGGGATATCAGAGTACAGAAATAAATAAACGTTTTCGAGAAAAGCTACTCCAAATATTTATACCTGTCATTATTACTTTGAGTGATTGCTCAAGAAAATATGACATATTTTATTTTGACATAAAGAAAATAAATGTGCTGTTCATTCAAATAACAAACAACTTTTAATATGGAACATGAAATATTTTTAAAAGAAAACAGTTGAGAGAAAATACACATGCATTGATTTTTTTTTAGTTTCAATTATATTTAACAAATGCCTCGTATTTGTTAATCATGGGAAAATTCATATGAACATAAATAAAACATAAATCATTATTGTCCCAGAAATCACTGGATAAATATAAATTTTGTTCAGTCACATTTATTTCCAAATGTATATTTACATTTAATGTTTTACATAAAACTATCCTTGAAGGATCGAACATTCTCTTCCAATAAACATATTATATGTATTTATAAAAATTAAAACTCTACTGCAAACACGGAGAGCCACGTTTCGAAAGACGGCAGATGATATTTTTTTCAAGGCTAAATATTGAAATATTTTCACACATGCAAAAGGAATTTTAATACGAAGATGGTAAATGAAAGATACCATACACAAACAAATGATAATATATAAGGAAAAAAGACACAACGACTAACTCACCAGAGGCAAAACAGTGCAGCCCACAGGTTTTCCGAGTATGGCATTGTCAATATACCGGATAATTGACATTAACTGTTTCCGTAAAATTTGCCGAAATAATCATATAGCTTTTCCTTCACTTAGAATATCCTTTCATACAGCAGATATTAAAATGTAATCACTAAAACTTGGTTTGATGGGCCAATATCGACAAGAACATGATCACTGAAATAAAACGTGGTGTTGTTTACGTTAGTAATGGCGGCTACGTCACGTGACACAAAAATAAACATTTCTTCTTCTTCTTCTTCGTCCTCTTGTTTTCAACAGTTGACGTAACTTCCGGTAAAATCTACGGAACAACACGATCGAGGCAGGAAGCTTACTATTATTTTTAAAATCGCAATTAATCACTTTTATGATTAGTTTAAAAATATAATGACCTCACGTAAATTCATAATATATACTATATATTATAAAACACCATCATAAATGTACAGTTTGGCTTGGATAAATTAGTCTAAATTATCCGGGAGTTACGCTTTAAGGTTTTGTTTCAGCGCCCAGCAACAAATTAGTGGGCGCAGCCATTTTGTCAAAGGGAGATTACTCCAATGGCCAATTAACATTGCTTAACAAAAATTATGCCTGTTTCGTTACTCGTACATATAAACGAAGATACGTTATTGCAGTAATCAAATAATTTTCATTAACTCAAATTAATTTTATAACTTAGATAATAAATTCTTACAAATAGATAGGGGGAAAATATGTTAAGTGACAAGGTAAGTTCATTTCATTTCAACTGAACTTTTACTGCATCCAAAACATCTCTTCACTCGCTTCCCTGATTGTTGAGTTAGTCCATTATAACAAGATTCTATACCAGTGATTAATCGCAAAAGTTATCTTTCGAATTGTTCATATGCCCATAGAATATGACGTTTGTGAATTTCGTCAATAATGTGATTGGTTGCTGAAATGTCATATGCCTGCACTCTGGAGGATATTATATAATGTCGCGAGGAATGTGTTCACAAGCGTGTAGGGTGCAGTGCCATATAGCGAGCGATTTTGTGACTTTTTAATTTTTTTAACCTATTTCTATATTTTGTACTCAGTCATTTTCCAAGATCAGAATATTACTGACCAATTGCAGAATTCATAAAATATTTTTCAATTCTTTGTTAGTGGGTGTCAAATTCTGTGTAAGATGTCTATTAATGGTTTGGATAATGGGATGTCTAACATTGTGGAAGTAAGCAGTAATGTAGTTGGTCTGGGATGCATGGTCGGGGGTATTAGTGAGCAACGCTCACCTTATTGCTTGTTTACAACTGTTTTTTTGTCAGTCTTTTCATGGGTTATATACAGATAAATATTCTGATCTTTTGATGGCTCTTGAAATGCAGATAGAATTCCAAAATATTTGAATTTAAGGGGAAGACGTTGTGGAATGACGCAGATATTTTCATGTAGACATAAATTTGCATAATCCGTATTCTATTCAAAATAAATTGTTTCACACATCATCAAAAAGGGGGAAAAGTCATACTAAACTAGCCCCCTAGCTAGTTTAAATTTTGCTCTGAAATCAAGGAGGTTTAGGTTATTTTAGACCAGGTTCAGAGCAAACCAGCTTTGGACTTACCGATCGTGGTTTAACTCTAAAATTAAACCCGGACTAGCTTAAACCACCTTAAATCTAGCTTCGAACTTACGGGCCGTAAAGTTCATTTACGGTAATTAATATGCTCACATGGCAATTCAAAGCACGATTTTCTTACTGAAATAAAGGGATCTTACAAAAAGATAAATACGTGTTAACAATGGCTAAATAAATAGAGATTATTACCCGAGGAAGTGTGTCATATGACTTTTACGAAACGAGTGTGAAATTTTGTATTACCCGAGCGAGAGCGAGGGTAATACACAAATTTGCACGAGTGTCGTAAAAGTCATATGACACACTTCCGAGGGTAATAATTTCTTTATTACCGATTCTATTCCATTCTAAAACGAATGCACAATGTTCGGTTACGTCATGTGAGCCGATTTCCCTTCGAGCGGCCACATTGTATTCCATAATGTTCACACATTAAAATGGCCGCTCGAATGTTCAAGTTCAAGGGATCTGACTGATATGACGAAACACAGTGTGTTATAAACATCCAACAAGCAGGTTAATTTCGAATATGGTATAACTACTGGGTCACTAATTCATCAAACCGTTTAGACACCTTTGAATGAGACACCATTTTGACAATAAAAATGATCGACACACACAAATATTCCAGTGCACATATTGTATTATGTATATGTATTATGTGTTATGATAGTGTCATGAGTGTGAGACAAGAAGGGTTGCTAGCGTATCTCATTCCTACAGTTTAGTATTTATTTCAACACCGCTTCAATTCATATTTCTCAAATCTGGATGAAAAACAAATATCAAACTCAATGAATATATTGTATAATTGTCTGCCATATATTTTATGTAGCGTATGAAACTTTCTGTTGTTCTGTTAGTGAACGTCACCCATTATTATTTTTGCAAATATATCTTGGAACCGCCTTAGCATAACTTGTTGGCCAAAACGATTCATTTATCTTTAATGAAATGAATATGTTTAAACCAAATCAATGAAATCAAAAATGAAAAGAACAATATAATGTGTTTAAAACATCAAATCAGTGAATACATTATGAAAAGTGTCATGTTGTTGGGTATGCCAAATGAGGAAGATGGCTGCAGCTCTAAATTAAATTTTTGTCGAAGATACGTTTTGGCAGTGGTTCAAACCAAGTATCGATTGTAATATTGTAATGATTAGTACCAGGATCAGCACCTACATATAATCGACCGAAATATTTGTAATAACTTGAGGGAATTGGATAACAAACTCAAAGGTGTATACACGTGAACTGAATGTAATTGAAAAATTAGTTCATTGTCGATTGTTATCTGAAAACCAGTATAGTATGACTAAATATTGGTGTAAGCTTTTCGTGTGTGACTATGATATTTTACGTATTTGTTATGAGTTTGTGTAAAAGAAGTTGAAAATTTAACCTGTTCAGATTCCCACGTTTCAGGTTAAACGTATACTGTTATTGTCATTAATTTCATGTAAGTATGATTATAGATTGAATAGATTATTCATCATTGTTAAAACAATAGGCTTTCTTATAAACAGTTAAATATGGGGTCTCTGAAAAACCAAATGATTATTACCATATCACCCAGTTAAATATCTTGCTCATTGCGTAATAATACTTTTGTTTAATGTTCACTGTAATATTATTCACGCAAATCTATTACATATCATTACATGAAATATGTATAGAAAAACCTACACTTTGTCTACTCAACAGTTCTTATTATCGGTAGAAACTGAAAATATAATGAAATAAATATTGCTCATCTCAAATAACCAATGTGTACAGATGAAATTGTAGACGAATTATTCTTTATATTAAAGTGGCAGTAGCACGTTCTTTCTTGAAGAAAAACAATATAAATTTGTCACTGATAATTGAATGTTAATGATTAATGTATTATGTTGATAATGTCAAAAATCTTATTACACAATCATCCATTGTAAGAAAATAAATTATAAAGTTTCACATAAAGACCATTGGCGGTCATTTTTGTATGAACAACTTTAACTCATTTTGTGTAAGAAAACAAGAATCCAATGGCTGAACTTTACAAAATATATTTAATTCATTACTGCTTCATTCAGTTAAAATATTTGTCTTTCAATTGGAACCATTTATTTTTAATTTTCCTGACATCAGCTTATATTCCTCCAAAAAACGTACTACTGTCCCTTTAAAATATCCTTTATATGTTAATTCCAGAATACGATTTGTCAAACTTTACGGAATTTTTTAAATACTATAATGTTTATTAAAATCACGCCTCACAACACACAACCTAGTCTTATTCAATTCGAATTGAGTAAAAGAAAATTATTTGTATTGATTACTGATAATCACTTCTGGCCGTAACAAGTGAAACGGTGATACCGATGTTGCATATAACTACTGTACATGTGTATAGTGTTAACAATTAACATGTTTTATTTGGTCATAAAACATGTGCCTTTTATATTCATATGTAAATCAACCATAACATTGCGTTTTCAAATTATAACTGGCGACAAACATATCTGTACAAATTGACTGTCCTCTTTATATCAACTGATGGGCTTTATAGATCAAATTTTCCTTCTTTCAATGATTCTGAATTGACCACGGTCAAACGCGATCAGAATGCAATCCGATCGCGGTCAACCGCGGTCCGACTGCATTCTGATCGCGGTCAACTGCAATCAGATTGCAGTTTAATCGCGGTCAACCGCGGTCTGACTGCAATCTGATCGCGGTCAACCGCGGTCCGACTGCAGTTTGATCGCGGTCAACTGCAATCAGATTGCAGTTTGATCGCGGTAGGTACCGGTAAAGATATCTGCAACCGTCTGTACAGCCTCTGTTCTATTACGCTGAAATCCATAGGTTCCGGTAGTTTCTCCTAGCGGAAAAAAATGGGCCACAATACATTTAAATTTCTTTATCGAATGACAACGCTTCTCGCATGGAAAAGGTGGTTCATACCACAATGCCTTTGCCATGATTCAGTAGCCAAAATGATGATTTAAACAGCGTCGGTGATTGCACAACTAACTTTGATTGCCTCCAATCAGGTATCTCCAATTCTATCCCACAAACTCGGCGTAATATAACAGAGGCTGTATCAACATTTAATGACTTGATCTCCCTCTGTGGGGAGAGA
Source organism: Steromphala cineraria (assembly GCA_916613615.1). Classification (NCBI taxonomy): domain Eukaryota; kingdom Metazoa; phylum Mollusca; class Gastropoda; order Trochida; family Trochidae; genus Steromphala; species Steromphala cineraria. The sequence continues at coordinate 60,833,833 of OU744725.1, read as the reverse complement.
ATGGGTTGATATGAATAAAGTCATTTTATGGCTACACATCGTCTTCATTTTGAATGAGCGAAGTTTCGACATAGATTATATATAATATTCAATAAGCAGCGTCGCTATTTCAGAACAAGGAAATTGTCCATCCATTAAAAGACTTCATTTTTTCATTTATGTAGTAATAATGAAAATGTTAAATGGTTCAAAGCAATTATATTTTATTACCTAATAGTAATATCGGGCCCCATAGTTTTCATATGATGCCATACAATCTAAATAAATTTAGATCAACAGGTTTTATATTTGGTCATACATGTTGATCTAAGATTGGCCCGTAAGGCGGGTCATCCCGCTGACCTCTGAAATCAGCCTCTCGGCCAATCAGAAAAGTTGCCCTAGCTCGCTGGAAGTTAAAACAACTCAGCAGCACATCTTTTGAAATGGATGGTGTTCGGAGCTCTGTCATTTGGAGCGGAGTAGAGCGATGAATTATCCGATTGCTTGGATGTATTAATAGATTATATTTTTTCTTTTTAAAATGATTTAGCGTATTTGTTAGTTGTCAATGACAAATGATGATTGAACATCGCACAGATACTAACGTGGCGAATAATAATCATAAAGTTAGAGCATGATAAATGTCAATATTTACGAAAATCCTCATGCAAGGGGAGTTAACTCCTTTTGATCAAACTCGTTTGTACTAATTTCTTTCATTTCCATCCAAATAATTAAAACAATATTGATTTTTTGTCAATCATAAAACTAAATATATTTCATACAACCAAAATAAAATCAACCTACCGATATTTTTCTTATCAGTATCAAAAACAAGATTTACTTTTTTCAAGGCACACTATTATTGAGAACAGCCATAAACTATTATATGTTTCTTCCGTTCACACCTTGAATGAGCGACTAGGAACTGTTTGTGACGTCGAATTTGATTGATCAAATCGCGAATTCCTTATTTGCATACGAAAGGTCACCGGGACGACCTCTCACACTGGTCAATCTTAGATCAACAGTATGACAAAATATAATATCTGTTGATATAAATTTATTTAGATTGGATGCCATAGGGCAACATATCATATTTTCATTGTGACGTCATGTTATAGATTATGCATTAAATAATCGCTTATGACGTTGCCTTCTTAAGGGCCCGACGGCGGCTGGTCCGCCTGTTCTAAATCATCTTCCTACGCAGAGCCTAAAAAGCCAGTTTCCGAACTGTCATTTTATGCCTTGCTGCAGAGCCTTTACTTTTCTGTGCTGCTATAGTGCTCCTACAGACTAGAGAGCAAGCACAGAAAACTCAAGGTTATGCAGCAAGGCATAAAACTGACAGTTTGGAAACTGTCGTTTTAGGTTTTGCGTAGGAAGATGGTTCTAAATAGTATATTTTGAGTATTTATTTTTTAAATTTCGTGACTACGGTAATAAACAGAATATTACATGGGTGTCCATGATACTATATCATACAACGAGTTGAGACCTTCAATATTTTCCAAAGGGAAACCCTTGCTAGTTTTCTCATTGCCTGGCAGATAGTAGCTAATGTGACTCTTTGAAATGAGAATTTCATTAAACGCGTGTCGTTAATATCTGGTATAAAATATTCTCTGATAAATGTCTATTGAAGAGCCGCTGTATAACCTTTTTAAAATATATTTTTCATAAGATATTGGTCAAATAACTATATAACATAAATAGTAGGCCAAAACAGCAACGATACACAGTTTCTCAATGAAGGTACAGCTAAGTAAACATTGCATAACAAGGCGTCTGCTTGTCGCTGTCCAGCGACAAACCAAAACAAGGCTGAGAGGCCACGGGAAGGGGATACCGGAAGTGACGTGGCAGTAGGTGAAGCGTTCAGCTGCTTATATGGAAAATGATGGGCGAAATCCGTAGTTCTGCGTTTTCCAAGCGATTAACAGTATGTCATATCATTGTGTTGCTGTCAACTGTCCTAAAATATCTCCTGATGAAGTTTCCGTAGACAAATTCCCATCACATTGATGGTTTCACGCCAAATTGACCCGCTGTGTAAGGTCAAACAGAGCAATGTGACATTCTACAATGTGACATTCCGATCACTACACCGATTCTCTGTTTCGAGCTCACCTTTTCACTGAATGAACAGTTTGGCATGCAGAGAAAAAAGAGATTAGTAAAATATAAAACATAGCACAACGTTTTTGGCTGATTTATGGTAATAATCCGAATTTACAATGCTTACATTTAGATTTGAACGTTGTGTAAAAAGGTTGAATAAACAATGGCATTGGTCTGCAGGTGTTACATGTAAGAGGTGAGACTGAATAAACTATCTGTCTGTCTGTCTGTATTTACTTTCTTTAGATCAGATACTCACTTATTACACAATTACTTTACTGTCTATCGTATTTTCTGCCTGTTTCCTAATTAAAAGCTATCAAATGATGACTATAGCAGGTAGGTTATATAATGCACAATCATCAACACCTGGCTATTTTATGACATCAGCTAATTAGGTAACATCAAATAGCAATTGTATTCCTTAACGTGCCTTTTTTCTCCGATTGGTAAATTATAACCTGTTGAAATTAGGAATACTTTTTTTGCTCTATCTGATAATGATTTTGAATAAGGTTCATTTAATAAATCTTCATTCTGTTGGGCCATGTATCGGGTATTGTTGTGAAAAATATCTCTTGTATGCACAAGAGTGAAAACATTAAGATTGTCAGTGAAATGCCCTATTAAAATAATGTTTTAAACAAGACATCAGTCATCATCCAATACATGCCTTTCATTGAGAATTGTAACTTATCCATCACTAAATGAAATAACTAAGAAAAACGTATATTGTTTTATCCTGTTACAAGATGAAGTCAAAGGCATTTTTAAAAAAAATGGTTTAAATGTATAAAAAATAGTATTGTATAATAAGATCCTTTCTGCTGTGCTACTAAAGTAATATTCAATAACAACAAACAACTGTGCACGAAGATATAACGGTTCACAGGTGAGCAATTGTTTATGACGAAAATACATCCGGGTTCTCACGTGCAGTCTTATGACAACATTGCGCAAAGCGAGACCATCTACATGCTGTAGCATTATGCGCACAACTTCGTTTTTAATCAGGGTCTTACATTTTCATCAATACAAATTGTCAGTTGAATAAATAAACTACCGATTTATTGAAGGTTTGAGATGTTTGCATGTTGTTTAGAGTGTTTAATCGACGGTTAAACATCGAGCTGTACTGTTAGCTGTGTTGTTTTACATAACGAGGGCACACAACGGGGTATCACATCACCTACTAACACGTCACGAGTCAGCCACGCTTCAGTGCGTTTTATTCTGTTCGCCGGCCTAATTAGGCGGTGTTACTTATACAGTCGTAATTAAGCCGTTTCTAGGTCGATTTCAGAAATTTAAAGTTGAGTCCATGTGTCTCGTAACTCCAAAAGGAGTGGCTCTTTTAATGTTGTATATATCTTTTTATGTAACATTTTGAGGTGAGACGTTAATAAACAATCTGTCTGTCTGTCTGTCTGTCTGTGAAATTGTTATCACTATTTCATGAATCCCGAAAGTTGCCATATAGCATTTCAGTCCATCTTTGAGTCTCACCCGGGACGCACTTGTCGAATTGGTCTTTGTAGTTTCCAATGATTAGGATAAAATGTTTCAGTAAAGTAATAACAACCCACATTATTTTCAGATGAAACTGCTAGTTATCGCCTGTCTGTTCCTCGTTGGAACAAGTCTTCAAGAAGCTCGCTCAACCAGTAAGGATAACTTCTTACTATATATATACAGCACACATATCTATACTGTATATCTCTTTACCTACCTCACGCTAATGGCTGAAATATGGCCCAAGCGGCGTAATTTACTCACTCGCTCACTTTACCTTGTAGTATAAACGCGATATGCATTTTTCAGTACATGGGTAAATAACGAACTTCAAAGTGAAGGTATACCAAAATTTGGGAACTTAATTCTCAAGCGACCTAAAAGTACAAAAAAGTGTTTAGGATTAAAGGTTTTTCTATTCTATGCTTGACACAATCTCGACAAACCTTTCAATGCTTTTAATTTTAATTTTCAGAAGCAGAAATCCGTAAGAGATTGACCTGCGACATATTCGGCAGTCCCGCCATGTGTTCAGCTCACTGTTACGCGTTGAGAAAGGGGGGCGGTTACTGCAACAGGCGAAACATCTGTGTGTGCATCAACGGCTAGACCTATAGGTCGGTATGGATAATAATAATAATAATGATAAAAACTTTTTTGTCCTCAGTATTAGTATACATATTGGATATTTGTTTTGTGCATTTTGCACTCGACAGCCACTGTAGAGCGCCAGTTGTTCTGCCTTTACAATGCTGAGTGTCAAGCAAGGCAGCAACAACTCCCACCTTTTAGCGTCTTTCGGCATGACGGGAACGGGAATCGAACCCGGTCCACCGGGTAAAGGGCAGACACTTTACCACTGAGCTACGTCCCCGGTCGATGGAGATGAATACTGATAAAACATGTTATTCTTTCAAAAAAAAACCCTGCTAGTCCATGTCAATACTGGAAACAATGATTTAAGGATAAAGCTTTTTAATACGGCAATACAACACGTATAAAACTATATGTAAATGCTTAACAAGAAAAAATTAATTGGCTTTTTTTGAATGAAATCAAATATTAAACTTTACTACTAGGGCTGGATATTGCATAAAATATCATATTGTGATATGCAGCTCATGTATTGCGATAATATTGCAATATATTGCATGAACTCTGTGAGCAACGTTTCATACTTTTTCGTGCAATTTTAAACATAATACATTTAAGTCACTGCACTTCAAATCATTTGAAATATGGACTACCACTCAGAGAGGTCAAATTTGAATTAAATGTTGATGACATGCATATTTAAAAATGTTTACTATAATTTTTTCAACAGCTCAACACATATTCTTGCACGCCAAAGGAACTTTCTTGCTTACGTAACATGTTACTGTGGCTTAAAACAAGATTTTGTAATTAATTTGACTTGATAATATTGCAATATATTGTTAAATGAAAATAATATTGCAATAATTGTATTGAACAATCTGTATTGCACAGCCCTATTTACTACTAAGATAGAAATGCTTTGGTTCTTAATTTACAGTGCCATGTCATATTGACCTTCGTTTGCTTCTTTCTATTTCAGATGAAGCCACTGGACGGAATAACCGGCGATAAAGCATGGAAATAAATAAAGCATAGCAAAAGCTTCTGATCTTATTGTTTTCAATAACTTTTTCATATAAAAACGAATATAGTAGTATACCGAAATAGGTAAAATAGCATGAGTTAACAACACGTTTCCTATTTTTGATAGTTATGTTGAAAAAAGAAGCTCTGGCAACATCCTAGGCCATGCCCTTCAACATCTATTTCAGTGGTTGCTGACGGATCACATCTGCCTCGAAAACTTGTTAGAGAAAAAAAAGCGAAAGGAATATTTCAACTTCTGAATGTATACTAAAGCATTTTACCTACTATTTTTCAAGAGGTTATTAAATACCTCTAAAATATTTGAAATTGATTTTCTTTAGGAAGGATAACACACGCCACAACAGTCATTAACACGTAACATTAACATTAAACAAACATGAAGGTCGAATTCCGTGACGACGTACGATTCGATGGTGATTTACCAGGTTATTCATTTGCGATGTAGATACTGTATAGTAACATTGAGATCTCAAGTGGTACAAACTCGCGTTTTTATGGTCAAGATTCGAACCAATCAACCAGAGTATGTAACACCGCTTGCAATGACCCAGCATATTCAGACTCGCCTATCTCCTAACAAATTGACAAAAAAACTCTGCATCTCCGCCAACTCTGCAAAACACGTCCTGTCTGAAGGTCTTATTATTCAATACATTGCCCCTTAAAGGGACAGTAGCACTTTTTCAGGGGGAATTATAAGGTGATGTCAGGAAAAGGAAAATAAATGGTTCCAATTAAAAGACAACGTATTTAAACTAAATGAAAATTAATAATTAAAGATGTTCACACAAAAATGGCGGCCAATGGACTTTATGTGAATCTTTATAATTTATTCTCTGACTAATAGTGACTATTTTTTTTTTTTTTTGGTGATTGATTTGTTTAATGAGATTTTTGGCACTATCAAAAAAATACATTTTGCAGTCAGTCACTGATAAGTTTACGTTAATGCTAAATGTATTATTTTTATAGTGTCAAAAATCTCATAATACAAACCAATTATTCTAGTAAGAGGACAAAGTATGAAGATTCACCTAAAATCCATTGGCGGCCATTTTTTGTGAACACCTTTAATTCATTTTGTGTACGAAAAATGAATCACATGGCTAAACTTTATGTTATATGTTTGAATTTTTACTGTTCAATATAGTTTCAATACATAGTCTTTCAACTGGAACCATTTATTTTCATTTTCCTGACATCACCTTATATTCCCCCTAAAAACGTGCTACTGCCCCTTTAAAAGCATAGTTATGAAACAAAATTATGATAGTATGCATTTTGAAGAATTACTGAAATAAAGTAAAGTTATGTTTCAATGTGTGTATAAATGCACAAAGGTATACAGCAAAAAATCTATTTCAGTTAAAGCGGAGGAACAATCTCCCCTTACCCGTAACCTGTATTCTTTATATCAGGTGTTTGCAAAATTATTTTAGGCAACTAGAATGTATTAATACACTTTCCAGTTGATTTGTTATGTAGATTCAGATTCGTATACACCAAATATGCCTGAATCCCTGAATAAATAAGTCAGATGTTTTGTAATGAAGATTCGAAGATTTGACTCTCGAAATTCAGGAGTTGTGTTGACACCTACAGTGAAATGTGCGCCAGCAATGTTAACAAGCGTCCCTTAGGAGACGTGGGGGACATGGTTATCTAATTGAATCTTTTCCACGGTAATGAAACAATATGTTTTTATGCTCAATAAAAGACCCTTTATAGGTTGATTTTCACAAACTAAAGTAGTTGAACTAAATTTACTTTCCAAATCTTTATTCAGAAACCTACTCCTTGCGATTATGAATAGGTTTAGAGAGAAGACAACATCAATGGATTTTGATATTCTTTATCTTCACGCATTTTCCAAATAAAAGTATTATTTATACAGATTTGTCTACATTTGAATAAATTTATTATTTATGGAAAAGGGATGTGCATTTTGCCCTATGCACGTTTAGAGGCCTTAATTGTTTTATATTTCCTTTGAAAACTTAATTTTTTATAACCTAGGAATGTAAATGCAAGATGTTACGTTTTAAAATCAATGTAAATGTTATTTTACCCCTATCTACCAATTTGAGGGCAACTATTTTGAGAAATGTTTTCAATGAGTTCTATCAATGATCACTGTTACAGGTTTTATGATCCTTACTCTTAAAGGGGCAGTAGCATGTTTTTAAGGGGAATATAAGGTAATGTCAGGAAAATGAAAATAAATGGCTCCAATTTAAAGACAATGTATTTAAAGAAATGAAGTAGTAATAATTCAAATATACAATGTAAAATTCAGCCATGTGATTAATTTTTCTTACACAAAATGAATTAAAGGTGTTCACACAAAAATGGCCGCCAATAAACTTTATGTGAATCTTTATAATTTGTTCTCTGACTATGGATGTTAGTGTAATGGTATTTTTGACACTATTAAAATAATACATTAAGCATTAACGTACAAATATCAGTGACAAATTTTAAAATAACATTTAAAAAAAAACGTGCTACTGCCCCTTTAAAAAAACTTCAACGCTTGATCGATTAAAAGGGAGTCCAATAGAGAAAACACTTAAATGTTAATAAGATAAAGGAATGTAGTTTACAGGTATAGAATAATTGGACAATGGGTAACAACAATTGATTTCAACTTTTTGTGATTAAGTTCCGTATATATTATGATAATAATTATAATAGCAGGCTTATAATGCGCTATATTCCATGTGAAACATGCTCAAAGCGCCAGGCAGAGAAATAGTAAAGTAAACCTATAGAAGAAATTATTACCTATATGTAACCTATTAAAATATTATAACTGGCAATCCATCCCCCAAAAGGATTGGCATTTAAATCATTATCTTTGTACATACCTTTCATTATTTCGTCTCAATGTCCTATGTAAGCACTGTACATAGTCATAGAAAAGGATTTCAATAAGCTGGATAACTTGTACCCAATCCTTTCTTTTAAATAAATAAATTTAAATCAACCAAAAGGATTGGCATTTAAATCATACCTTTGAGCAAACAGATTTAAAAAAATACTATTAATAGAGTTTTGTAGCACAAGCAATGTCCGTTAAAAAAGTGCCTAAGATTATTTTGATGACTTGCATACACTTTTGTGACACGCGACCACTTTTAGGTTCAATAGGTGGCACGGAATTTAAATCTACCTGGCAGAAAGAAACTGAGATCTAGCACAATACACAATTTTCAAAAAACATGCTACGACCCCTTTAACCCTCACGCAGTATTGGGGGGCCTTTGAGGCCCGGTTACATGTTTGACATTACCAAGAATCAACACATTTGAACTAAACGACTTTTTACTTCATGTTTTCCTTCATTATTATGTTTTCTACGGCTACGTCTGACGTCATAAATGTAGACAAGATACTGCTTTTTTTAATTGACGTTTTTAGAAAATACACACTTTTGCTGTAAGCTCGGGACTCAAAGGCCCAGGGTAAATAAAACCCTTGTTTCAGTACAAAATATAGATAATCGCAATAAAATTTTTAAAAAATAATACCTACTTGAGATTACTTCCTGATGTAGATAAACCAACATTACATAGCAAAAATAAGATACTCTCCAAAAACTGAAACGCATATGTAATTTTTCAGAGAATCTTTTTCTTCGCCTTAAAAAAACAAAAAAAAGGTACTTGTATCAATGATATCAAAGCGAAAATTGTCAAATGTAAAAGAGTAAGCCAAAACAAGAACACTTGTTGTAGGTTTGTTTCCGTATTCTGTTAATCACAAGATGGCGTTGAAGTCAGTCTTATGAATTCCTGGCATTTGCAAAAATTATTGTTGACCTCCCATTGTAAATGAATGGTCACATTGGAGTCCCCATGCAGTTCTACCCCACTCTTTCTGTAATGCAATGGCCAGCTGTTGGTGTGTCTCGGGCGTATTGTGATGTTGACGTACACATTTAATTAATTCATACCGTTGATGTTTTATTTGGTTTTAAATACAAACATGTATAGTGTTTGAGAAGGCATTAACAACTTCTTTACTCTAAAAGGCAGTGTAATGAGCCATCTGACGTTCTGCAAGTAAATTCAAGTTATCACGATTGAAGCACTATCTTTGTCAGTCAATAAACTGATGCAAGTGACGTACCAAATGTGTTTTCTCAAACAAACAGTGTTCAAATGATTAATGATGTTTACCAAATTAGCTGATTGTCACGTAAACTGCCTTATCATACATCAACATTATTGCAAGGTTGCAGAAACAGTATGTATTGACACCTATAGTGGGAACAGATTTACCAAAAACACCCTGCTCAGCGGTATATAATGATGGTTGCAAAGCACACTAACACCAATATATCATCAACTTCCGATATTTCACATTGTCGTAGCAGATGGTGGCTTGATTGGCTTAACACTTCAAACATATAAATCTGGGACTAAACGCTCAGCGCTCAGTATCGGTCAACTCCATTGGTAAAGCACTTTAACCTTCAAGGTAAGACGTTAACTTCACTCATTTACTAATTTTGAAAATAATTCGTATTTGCATTCTAGAAGTTTGGTTGATATCATACTCTCCCCACAGAGGCAGATCAAATCATGAATTGTTGATACAGCCTCTGTTCTATTACGCCAAAATCTGTAGGTTCCGGTAGTTTCCCCTAGCGGGCCACAATCCAATTGAATTTCTTTATCGAATGACAACGCTTCTCGCATGGAAAGGGTGGTTCATACCACAATGCCTTTGCCATGATTCAGTAGCCAAAATGATGATTTAAACAACGTCGGTGATTGCAAAACTAACTTTGATTGCCTCCAATCAGGTATCTCCAATTCTATCCCACAAACTCGGGGTAATATAACAGAGGCTGTATCAACATTTAATGACTTCATCTCCCTCTGTGGGGAGAGAATAGGTTGATATAAAATAAAGTCATTTTTTATGGCTGCACATCGTCTTCATTCTGAATAAGCGAAGTTTCGACATAGATTATATATAATATTCAATAAGCAGCGTCGCTATTTCAGAACAAGGAAATTGTACATCCATTAAAAGTCTTCATTTTTTCACTCATGTAGTAATAATGAAAATGTTAAATGGTTCAAAGCAATTATATTTTATTACCTAATAGTAATATCGGGCCCCATATTTTTCATATGATGCCATAGGGGAACATATCATTTTTTCATTGTGTCGTCATGTTATACATTATGCATTATATAATCACAGTTCCCTTATGACGTTGCCTTCTTAAGGGGCCGACGGCGGCTGGTCAGCCTGTTCTAAATAGTATATTTTGAGTATTTATTTTTTTAATTTCGTGACTACGGTAATAAACAGAATATTACATGAGTGTCATGATACTATATCATACAACGAGTTGAGACCTTCAATATTTTCCAAAGGGAAATCCTTGCTAGTTTTCTCATTGCCTGGCAGATAGTAGCTAATGTGACTCTTTGAAATGAGAATTTCATTAAACGCATGTCATTAATATCTGGTATAAAATATTATCTGATAAATGTCTATTGAGTCTCACCAGGGACGCACTTGTCGAATTGGTCTTTGTAGTTTCCAATGATTTGAATGAAATGTTTCAGTAAAGTAATAACAACCCACGTTATTTTCAGATGAAACTGCTAGTTATCGCCTGTCTGCTCCTCGTTGGGACAAGTCTTCTAGAAGCTCACTCAACCAGTAAGGATAACTTCTTACTTTAAGATATACAGCACACATATCTATACTGTATCTATTTACCTACCTCACGCTAATGCCTGAAATATGGCCCAAGCGGAGTTATTTACTCACTCGCTCACTTTACCTTGTAGTATAAACGCGATATGCATTTTTCAGTACATGGGTAAATAATGAACTTCAAAGTGAAGGTATACCAAAATTTGGGAACTTAATTCTCAAGCGACCAAAAAGTAAAACAAGTGTTCAGGATTAAAGGTTTTTATATTCTATGCTTGACACAATCTGGACAAATCTTTTAATGTTTTTTTTTTAAATTTTCAGAAGCGGAAATCCGTAAGAGATTGACCTGTGACATATTCGGCAGTCCCGCCATGTGTTCAGCCCACTGTTACGTGTTGAGAAGGGGGGGCGGTTACTGCAACAGTCGAAACATCTGTGTGTGCATCAACGGCTAGACCTATAGGTCAGTATGTTTAATAATAATAATAATGATAACACTTTTTTGTCCTAAGTACAATTATACATATTGCACTCGGCAGCGGCTGTGTGGCGCCAATTAATGCGTTGTTCTGCATTTACAATGCTGAGTGTCAAGCAAGGCAGCAACAACTCCCACCTTAAGCGTCTTTCGGCATGACGCGACCGGGAATCGAACCCCGGTCGACCGGGTAAAGGGCAGACACTTACCACTGAGCTACGTCCCCGATCGATGGAGATGAATACTGATAAAACATGTTATTCTTTCAAAAAAACTTGCTAGTCCCATGTCAATACTGGAAACAATGATTTAAGGATAAACCTTTTTAATACGGCAATACAACACGTATATTAAACTATATGTAAATGCTTGATATAGTTAAGAAGAACAATGTATTTGGCTTTTTTTGAATGAAATTAAATATTAAACTTTACTACTAGGGCTGGATATTGCATAAAATTTCATATTGTGATATGCAGCTCATGTATTGCGATAATATTGCAATATATTGCATGAACTCTGTGAGCAACGTTTCATACTTTTTCATGCAATTTTAAACATAATACATTTAAGTCACTGCACTTCAAATCATTTGAAATATGGACTACCACTCAGAGAGGTCAAATTTGAATTAAATGTTGATGACATGCATATTTAAAAATGTTTACTATAATTTGTTCAACAGCTCAACACATATTCTTGCACGCCAAAGGAACTTTCTTGCTTATGTAACATGTTACTGTGGCTTAAAACAAGATTTTGTAATCAATTTGACTTGATCTTAGTTTGTTTGATAATATTGCAATATATTGTTAAATGAAAATAATATTGCAATAATTGTATTGAACAATCTGTATTGCACAGCCCTATTTACTACTAAGATAGAAATGCTTTAGTTCTTAATTTACAGAGACATGTTATATTGACCTTCGTCTCTTTCTTTCTATTTCAGATGAAGCCACTGGACGGAATAACCGGCGATAAAGCATGGAAATAAATAAAGCATAGCAAAAGCTTCTGATCTTATTGTTTTCAATAACTTATTCATATAAAAACGAATATAGTAGTATACCGAAATAGGTAAAATAGCATGAGTTAACAACACGTTTCCTATTTTTGATAGTTATGTTGAAAATAGAAGCTCTGGCAACATCCTAGGCCATGCCCTTCAACATCTATTTCAGTGGTTGCTGACGGATCACATCTGCCTCGAAAACTTGTTAGAGAAAAAAAAGCGAAAGGAATATTTCAACTTCTGAATGTATACCAAAGCATTTTACCTACTATTTTTCAAGAGGTTATTAAATACCTCTAAAATATTTGAAATTGATTTTCTTTAGGAAGGATAACACACGCCACAACAGTCATTAACACGTAACATTAACATTAAACAAACATGAAGGTCGAATTCCGTGACGACGTACGATTCGATGGTGATTTACCAGGTTATTCATTTGCGATGTAGATACTGTATAGTAACATTGAGATCTCAAGTGGTACAAACTCGCGTTTTTATGGTCAAGATTCGAACCAATCAACCAGAGTATGTAACACCGCTTGCAATGACCCAGCATATTCAGACTCGCCTATCTCCTAACAAATTGACAAAAAAACATCTCCGCCAACTCTGCAAAACACGTCCTGTCTGAAGGTCTTATTATTCAATACATTGCCCCTTAAAGGGACAGTAGCACGTTTTCAGGGGGAATTATAAGGTGATGTCAGGAAAAGGAAAATAAATGGTTCCAATTAAAAGACAACGTATTTAAACTAAATGAAAATTAATAATTAAAGATGTTCACACAAAAATGGCGGCCAATGGACTTATTGTGAATCTTTATAATTTATTCTCTGACTAATAGTGACTATTTTTTTTTTTTTTTGGTGATTGATTTGTTTAATGAGATTTTTGGCACTATCAAAAAAATACATTTTGCAGTCAGTCACTGATAAGTTTACGTTAATGCTAAATGTATTATTTTTATAGTGTCAAAAATCTCATAATACAAACCAATTATTCTAGTAAGAGGACAAAGTATGAAGATTCACCTAAAATCCATTGGCGGCCATTTTTTGTGAACACCTTTAATTCATTTTGTGTACGAAAAATGAATCACATGGCTAAACTTTATGTTATATGTTTGAATTTTTACTGTTCAATATAGTTTCAATACATAGTCTTTCAACTGGAACCATTTATTTTCATTTTCCTGACATCACCTTATATTCCCCCTAAAAACGTGCTACTGCCCCTTTAAAAGCATAGTTATGAAACAAAATTATGATAGTATGCATTTTGAAGAATTACTGAAATAAAGTAAAGTTATGTTTCAATGTGTGTATAAATTCACAAAGGTATACAGCAAAAAATCTATTTCAGTTAAAGCGGAGGAACAAGCTCCCCTTACCCGTAACCTGTATTCTTTATATCAGGTGTTTGCAAAATTATTTTAGGCAACTAGAATGTATTAATACACTTTCCAGTTGATTTGTTATGTAGATTCAGATTCGTATACACCAAATATGCCTGAATCCCTGAATAAATAAGTCAGATGTTTTGTAATGAAGATTCGAAGATTTGACTCTCGAAATTCAGGAGTTGTGTTGACACCTACAGTGAAATGTGCGCCAGCAATGTTAACAAGCGTCCCTTAGGAGACGCGGGGGGGCATGATTATCTAATTGAATCTTTTCCACGGGAATGAAACAATATGTTTTTATGCTCAATAAAAGACCCTTTATGGGTTGATTTTCACAAACTAAAGTAGTTGAACTAAATTTACTTTCCAAATCTTTATTCAGAAACCTACTCCTTGCGATTATGAATAGGTTTAGAGAGAAGACAACATCAATGGATTTTGATATTCTTTATCTTCACGCATTTTCCAAATAAAAGTATTATTTATAGATTTGTCTACATTTGAATAAATTTATTATTTATGGAAAAGGGATGTGCATTTTGGCCTATGCACGTTTAGAGGCCTTAATTGTTTTATATTTCCTTTGAAAACTTAATTTCTTATAACCTAGGAATGGAAATGCAAGATGTTACGTTTTAAAATCAATGTAAATGTTATTTTACCCCCTATCTCCCAATTTGAGGGCAACTATTTTGAGAAATTTTTTCAATAAATTTTAACAATGATCACTGTTACAGGTTTTATGATCCTTACTCTTAAAGGGGCAGTAGCATGTTTTTAAGGGGAATATAAGGTAATGTCAGGAAAATGAAAATAAATGGCTCCAATTTAAAGACAATGTATTTAAAGAAATGAAGTAGTAATAATTCAAATATACAATGTAAAATTCAGCCATGTGATTAATTTTTCTTACACAAAATGAATTAAAGGTGTTCACACAAAAATGGCCGCCAATAAACTTTATGTGAATCTTTATAATTTGTTCTCTGACTATGGATGTTTGTGTAATGGTATTTTTGACACTATTAAAATAATACATTAAGCATTAACGTACACTATTTAAAAATAATATTTAAAAAAAAAACATGCTTCTGCCCCTTTAAAAAACTTTAACGCTTGATCGATTAAAGGGGAGTCCAATAGAGAAAACACTTAAATGTTAATAAGATAAAGGAATGTAGTTTACAGGTATAGAATAATTGGACAATGGTTAACAACAATTGATTTCAACTTTTTGTGATTAAGTTCTGTATATATTATGATAATAATTATAATAGCAGGCTTATAATGCGCTGTATTCCATGTGAAACATGCTCAAAGCGCCAGACAGAGAAATAGAAGTAAACCTATAGAAGAAATGATTACCTATATGTAACCTATTAAAATATTATAACTGGCAATCTATCCCCCCATCAGTCAACATTATACATTTCCAAAATTCCTTACCGGGAAATCACTGTTCTTGTTCGGTAATATTTTGACCATATTTAAGCCCAGGGCTTAAATTCGAAAGTTCTGATTATTTCCTAAAAAATAAAAAAATCTGGATTAATTCATATCTCTTTATTTAGGATTACATAATGAAACTTTATACATTGTAAAGTCCCCTGAGATACTAGCTTGACTGCAACTGCATGGACATCGTATGGATTAAGATTGCCAATTTCTGTCTCTAATAACTGCCCTGTAACAGGTGTCCAAAATGTTCTGTACACGTGAAAACCTCGAACGACACTGCCAAAGTTATAAACGTCTACTTTCGACATGCGTTTTGTAAGGGACGTAACTCTAAACAGTTTGAATATTATATCCAAATTTAAGCCCATGGGCTTAAATACTGGAAAATTTTCCGTATTTGAGCCCATGGGCTTAATTTCGCGTGTGCCTAAGTACGGGAATTCCCGGTATTTCTTATTGGTTGGTATGAGCCTCAGTACTTAATCTTCTTAAGGTGTTTATAACATTATATTGTAATAATACCAACAGGATTGGCATTTAAATCTTTATCTTTGTACATACAATGCATTATTACGTCTAAATGTCATATGTAAGCACTGTACACAGGAGAGGATTTCAATAAGCTGGATAACGTGTACCCAATCCTTTCTTTTGAATAAATATGTTTAAATTAATAATAACAAAAGGATTGGCATTTAAATCATACCTTTGCTTACACTTTTGTGACACGCGACCACTTTTAGGTTCAATAGGTGACATGGAATTAAAATCTACCTGGCAGAAAGAAACTGCACACTAGCACACAATACCCAATTTTCAAGAAAGATGCTACGACCACTTTAACCCTCACGCAGTATCGGGGGCATTTGAGGCCCGGTTACATGTTTGACATTACCCAGAATCAACACATTTGAACTTCTTACTTCATGTTTTCCTCCATTAGTATGTTTTCTAAGGCTACGTCTGACGTCATAACTGTAGACAAGATACTGTTTTTTTTATTGACGTTTTTTAGAAAATACATACGTTTGCTGTAAGCTCGGGCCTCAAAGGCCCAGGGTAAATAAAACCCTTGTTTTAGTACAAAATATAGATAATCGCAATAAAAAAATAAATATATAATACCCCTTGAGATTACTTCCTGATGTAGGTTAACCAACATTACATAGCAAAAATAATATACTCTCCAAAAACTGAAACGCATATGTAATTTTTTCAGAGAATCTTTTTCTTCGCCTTAAAAAAAAAAAGGTACATGATTTCAATGATATCAAAGCGAAAATGCAGTTCTACCCAACTCTTTCTGCAATGCAATGGCCAGTTGTTGGTGTGTCTCGGGCGTAATATGATGTTGACGTACACATTTAATATTTCACATTATCGTAGCAGATGGTGGCTTGATTGGCTTCGCACTTCAAACATATAAATCTAGGACTGAACGCTCAGCCTTCGGTATCGGACAACTTCATTGGTACTGCCATTTTACCTTCAAGGTAAGACGTACCTACTCATTTACTAATTTTGAAAATAATTCTTATTTGCATTCTAGAAGTTTGGTTGATATCATTCTCTCCCCACAGAGGCAGATCAAACCATGAAGTGTTTATACAGACCCTTGCAGAATTAGTTACCTGAAAACCGCGGTCTGATTGCAGTCTGATCGCGATCAACTGCATTCAGATTGCAGTTTGATCGCGGTCAACCGCGGTCTGACTGCAATCTGATCGCGGTCAACCGCGGTCTGACTGCAATCTGATCGCGGTCAACTGCAATCAGATTGCAGTTTGATCGCGGTCAACCGCGGTCTGAATGCAATCTGATCGCGATCAACCGTGATCAGATTTCAGTCAAACTGCGGTCGATCCGATCAGGGGTTGAGAGTGATTATAGACATTGTCTGCATGTCTGCATGCATGTACTGTCGGCAGTACAGCATAAGTTTAATCATAATAGATTGAGAAAC
This sequence comes from Steromphala cineraria, assembly GCA_916613615.1. Classification (NCBI taxonomy): domain Eukaryota; kingdom Metazoa; phylum Mollusca; class Gastropoda; order Trochida; family Trochidae; genus Steromphala; species Steromphala cineraria. The sequence continues at coordinate 60,816,567 of OU744725.1, read as the reverse complement.
TCAAATCTGCCGTATTCGGTCCAAATTGATTTTACTACCTGATTTGTTATTTGTTATTCAAACTTTAACAACGCATACTATTCCTTTGTTCAGATACTTCATGTCTACCATCTACACTGTCGTAAAACGTATAGCGATTTTTTGCACTGGTTAAAAAATGAAATAATATCCTGTTGCATAAAGTGTAATTTGAATGTACCTTGCTACGACTTTTTGTAGCGTATGTGTGAAGTTATGAACATCGTTAACTCATCATTACTTATATTCCTCATTCATACAGGAGAGATATATCACTTTATGGTGTTATGAAAGCCCTTTGACTTCTCTGTAGTTTGTGGGTGTTTAAATTTTAAGACGGCCGAATGAAATCGTGAAAATCTCCATGCCTATACACGTCATAATGTTATACACAAGTTTTAATGACAGATGTAAATTGTTAAAGAATTCGTGATATCATATTTGATTTTGTTGAATTTTGGAGGCAATAGGAAGAAGGAATAATTACTGATCATGATATTCTCGGTTTTTGGACAACACTGGGTAGTTTAGACAGGACACAATGGGAGAAAGTGGTATTATTGGTATATGACTGTCATTTTCAAATATTTTTTCCAAACTGTACATTTTAATTCTTTGTGTGCACGACCTTTTTTTGAATACATTTGGAGGAAATAAAGATGGCTTATCAATCATCGTGACAATCTCACATGCCAGTATGGTAAGGCATAACTGAAACGGTACAACCAGTAGCAGTAGTAATATAAAATGTTTCCATCAAATCAAGTCTAATGGTCTATTTTCAAGGTATAACTGAAATAGAACAAGAACACATATGTAATATTGATTATCTGTGATCAGTTTCGCCGATATATGTGCATTAATTTATATGCGAATTGAGAATTTTGAGAATTTCACCTTCTAATGAGAAGAGACAACCTCTATGTAGATTTTGTAATTCTGTCATGAATGTAAATATTACAGTGTTTATGTTTTCACGGGTAAATTTATGATTATGATAACACCCGATAGAAACAGTCAGAGAAAAGTTTATGAATTAATTTTTATGTACAACAGCGACTTCTGACCGATGGTGTCATATACCGCATTGATTTTTCAAAAACGTTCATCTTTTACAGGTTTAACAAGTAGTTTATTGGTCGAATCATTCAGTGTTGCTGCCAAATTACCAGTTATCAGTATGTCAAAAGTCTTGTACTTTAAAATGGTTCAGGTTCATACACGTGGGATCAACAATTTAAGTGGGATCAACCATTTAAGTACGCGGATTAAAAATCGGCAAAAATCTTGTCGATCCCGCGTGAATGTCACTTCCACTTATCGAGAATAATGCAGAGGAATATATGGATGACAACTTCTTTGGTCATTGAATGCAAAGTTTACAAGAATCTGTGTTGAAAAGCCGCATGCAATGAACAAAGAAGTTGTCATCCATATATTCCTCTGCATTACTGTCATTCCAACTTATATCATGCCTCTCAAAGAAGTTGATCGAGAACAGTCGATTGGCTTAGAAGGATTAACGCATGGATAATCCCGATCCTCATGAATACAATTGTCGACAGTAACTTGAGTTACGAGTTAAAACGAGACGTTTTACTAATTTACCATTAGCTGAAAGAGTATATGTCTTATATTTGTTTTTACGCTGTTTAAGTTGAGTACCATGTTCTATTGTCCACAGTATACATACCATAGACAAGAGATTTTATCTATTAATGTGGACATTTGTCAAGATTCTGTGCCCTTTAATCTAGCTTTATAATGTTCAGTCCAGAGTTTTTATGTATTGTTGCCAAAAGCTGCAGATTTATTTCAGAAAAAAGAAAATCTTTTTTATTGTTAGGTTAAATATATTTCATTGTCAATTTTGTTGTATTTATATTTCATATGTCGTAGTCTCTCATAACCCTCATATCAACGGTTGGCTCATATGTTTTTGTGTTAGCAAAATATATATGTATGTAATTCATAAGATGCTAATACTGTTTTAATTTGTTTTATCTATTTGTAAATGTTCTATGTAACCCAGCACGTGACTTATTTTCTCTCTCTCTCTCTGTTGATCGGCCCTGTTCGTTTCATTCAAGGACATTTGAACTTGATTTGGAGAACTCAGCAGCTTCATCTCGTTTACTTTAGGGTGGGAGATTGCCCCTATTTTCCTCTTTATTGTGTATTGCTTTGCCTACATACCTGATACAAAGGCCGCCGCCATTACTTTGTTAATTAACCCTTGACCCGATGTACTACCCAACATCTCGCTGTCCTACCGTCTCGCTCTAGGAGACAAATTACCACAAGAAAGGACTTCCGGTTATGTAAAGGGCCATAAAGTCCCGATTGTTTCACGAAGATTAAAAAGGAATCGAAGTATAGTATGTTTTAACGTGTGATGTGTCATTTTGCTGCACTGATTTAATTGGGGGAGGGAGAGGAGAACACTGTTAAACATCAATTATTCAGTGTCGCCTACAGCTCGGCTGTACAATCTGAACGCACATACATCTGTAGATTCAAAGTCGGAAACATCAAAGTCCTATTCAGCGATCAAAGTGGTATATCACATACCCATTTCATATCAACGCCGGTGACCGGATTGGTGGTATTTATTGTCTGATATTGCTAAAGAGGTTATGTAATGTATTTTTTCCAGGCATGATAGATCGTTTTTGCCAGTACCGTTATCTATGGGAATGAGCGGTTTTAGAGCGCAGCCGTAATTACCAGGCGAACACTTTGAAAACTCATTAGAGCGTGACCAGGCCTGTCGCCACTTGCGTATCTACCATAATGTCCGGAGATAAACCCCCTTAAAACCTAAACCATTTATGTGTTAAATTCTGATTTATAAAAATGACAGAAGCAGGTACATTAACATCTAAGAAATACGCTAAACTCGAACTTTATAAAACGGTGAGTCAATTTTGTTTGCGGATTCGCTTTGATGGATGTTGCTGTACCATTATGCGGAATGTGATGATCCCAAATATAACATTGGTGCATTTTCAATACGAATCGAAACCTTATATATCATAAATATATCAATCACTGGTAACAATAATGTATGTTTAATTATTCTTTTCTTGACATGTGTTGTAAAAATACGGATATTGATCATAACTTACTATAGATTATTCACTGTGGCGTCTATATTTTTCATAAAAATAAAGATATCATAATAAATAACATTTAACCGTCCACACTTTTCCTTTCCATTCATATCACCATGGTACAATTATCAACCGTCTAATGGCTCTTTAGAATAAATCTTTATTTTGCAGTAAACTCACAAAAATGTAACATTATTTAGGTATTCTTTTTTAGAAAATATTCGGTTTGGTCACTGAAAATATAAACAATTTGTTATTTTTCACCGTCAGAAAAAACAGTCTGTATGTTATGTAAGATTCAGCAAACAACAGACCATCAGATTATCACTTTAAACAGACAAGTCTAGCCACAACGGTGCCAATATAACAAGGAAATTTTATCAAGATGAAGCCTTGTTGCGTCATTTATAGGGTTTTGAAATATACAATGCGACATGTTTATACAATTAAACATTAGCTTGAATAAACTATTATTGAGCCGTCGGATATCTATGCTTTCGGAATAAATAAAACTTGAATGTATTTTGTAACTATTTGTATGTAAAATGAACGATGAAAAGGGTGTCATTACACGTTAAAACTACTCCCCTTCTCCTACGTCATAGAAGGTAGATACGCTCGTGACACGCTTCAGTGACCACAGATTCTGTTCGCCGCGGCTAATTAGGCAGTGTATTTAAAAAGCTGTATTTAGGCAGGTTACCGTCGTTCTTTCGAAAATTCAAAGTTGAATATAATTCAAATTGCAAGCCCCTTTTCATGAATCCCCAAAGTGGCTATAGACCATTTTAGTCCTCCTTAACGATAAGAACTGATAATGGATACACATTCCTAATCACTGATGAAAGTGGTATATCACATGATCATTTTATGTTACCGCCGGTGACCAGTTTGTCGGTATGTATTGAGTGACAATGGCGTCATCACTGTGTCTTGTATGTTGTGTCATATATTACGACTGCTTCAATAAAAATAATGTCTTTTGACCTCAGGCGATCATTCATTGATATACTTTTTAAAAAGGATGAGTTAGTGTCAGGATTAATTGTGCAAACACTAAACGACGACAGTTTCTGGTACTGGGCAAAAAGGTTTTACTGAACACTTCTCATATTTGATAAAACCTAAATCAAGAATGTCATCTATGATGTTGAAAGAGATTATCATAATACGTTAGACATATATGATAGTAAGAATATGACATTAACGACTTATCTATTATTCTAATTTTTTTGCATTAAATTACAAACTATCCACTGAAAAAAAGATATAAATATGTAATAATGATTTTTGATATCAAAAAGCAAGAGTCTGATATCTAATAATTCTTAAATTTGATGATAATGATGTTTCTGAATAACATGAACCCGTATTGTAGCATAGCGACACAAACAGTGGTATATTAAAATTCAGTTTTTGAAACAGTGTCAATTGTTCAATAGCAGCATTTACAGGAAATTAATACAGCCAAATGTTAATTCATGACATATTTACATTCAATCATTTCTTATGTTTTCCCGAAATGTTCACTATAATTCCAACCAATCCCGATGTTATGTAACTACGAGACGAGTGACACATGAATAAGCTCGTCGGTCTGTCCCTTCTAAGTAAATCCTGATTCACCGAGGCAGCTAGCTAATCACCGAGACATACACATGTACACCTGTTGTACACGATGTCAGACAAACAGACAGACAGAATACTTGTGTCTCACTTGTTTACACAACCAATCTATCAGCACGAATAATTACCACCTGCAGTCGTTTTTTAGATTGTTATATTATTGTGCCAACACCCCAATCTCCCGGAAACACTAAGTCTTCATCTCGAAAATGAAAGGAAACTCTTTTGAAAGTTCTAATAACCACAAACATATTTTTTTCTATTTCTTTGGAATATATGAAAGTCTGATTACAATATTGTATAGTGCGTCAAAGGTCGCTACTCAAATATGTTCAGTTAGTCGCATACCGTTTCGTCGAATTTATAGTTTTAGGATAGAAAAATCCATTCGACGGATCGGTACTGTAGCCTCCTTCATTTATTATAATAATAATAATAATAATAGGATGCTTATAGTGCGCTGTTTTCCATGTTAAAACATGCTCAAAGCGCAAGAAAAAGAGGGTGATTAAGAAGATAAGACATGATGAAATAGGTTATTAACTTAGATTCTCCCAGTGTCTCTTGCTCGTCAAACTTCGAATGATCGTCACAAAATCACCCAAGCGTTATTCGACGGATAGGTACAGAATCAGTTTTGAAAATTCGACGGATCAGGCTGTAATTGTTCAGTTTGGTAATGGAAGCCACTTTTGATGGGTCGCTTAGACTTGTCTGGCCACAAACCAGTGAATGCATGACTACACACGCCTTTTTGTGACCGGGCGTCATTTACAGAATTAGCCTGGTTATCTATACATCTATCGTAACAATACCACAGAAAAAAACCCAATAAATAACGATTTTCAGAAAATGATTCCACTCAGTTAGATAAATCATTTGACGATGTAACACTACTAAGCATTTGGTGTAAAAGGGATATCAATGGTTATTAAACAATTATTTAGGCGGTATATCAGTTGAATTAATGATGTGTTACTTTCTATGTTTATTGTGACACAACCGCGCAAGTTTTATGGCCCCTAACCCAGGTGGGTTTTTCACAGCCGATAATTACGCTGTCTTAATGAAAGGCCAATTAAAGGTGTTTATTTGACAAATTAACAAAAAAAAGTTCCTTTTTTATTTTTTTAAAAATCGAAAAATGGTAAAGTCGAGGTTAGTGGATGTTTAACTTAACGATTGACATGTAGGCCCGTAAGTTCGAAGCTAGTTTTTTCTAGACCAGGTTTAGTGCTAGTCGTGGTTTAGTTAAACCAAGACCATTGGTCTAACTTAAACCGTAATTTTGAAAGGTAGTTTAGTTAAACTAGCATTCAGACCAGGTTTAAATGTATCACATTATGACAATGGAAATGACAATGACTGTGACAATGAGAGGCCTGGAATTAAATTTCCGTTGCAGACGAAGAAGAACGTGAGACTAGGGCTTCGTCAATACTTAAAATTTACATTTACATTACCCAAAACATAGCTTAAAGTAAAACAAATTCTTGAGAGGCATAAAAAAGTTGGTAGTTCATATGACAGAGTAGGATGGATTACAACTTCTTTATTGAATTTGCATACGACGGTTCAAGGCAACTCCCTGTCCCTCCATCAAGCCAAATCCGTGCCCCTTCATCAAGGCAACTCCGTGTCCCTTCATCGGGCAAGTATGAAGGGGCACGGAGTTGCCTTGAAACGTCGTATGCAAATACAATAAAGTCGTTGTAATCCATCATACTCTTTGTCATATTAAAGTAAAACGCTAGTTCATGGATATGAGATTGTTTTAAACATATTTATTTCACAAATGGTGTACATATTGTGAATGGGATCGGCCAACAAGCTGACAGCGCTTATGTCAAGGCCTCTCCCTTGAACATTTTATCAATACATTTTCAATACATACAAACACAGAAACAAAATATGTAAACATGCGACATTTTTACCAGCATGATAAAATTTCATAATTAGTAGTAACCTCTAAGCAAAGCATATTGTTTTAACAGTCTTATTTAAACCGTAAAGTTTCAGCAATGTAGTCGTGTACGGATTGTATAATATGTTGATTTATGGTTGCTGATTTTTCATTGTTGATTGATTTCAGGTAATATCCTTTAACATAGAAATATTTGTTTTGTCGGATATCATTATATAATGGGCATGTAAAGAAGAAGTGGACACAATCCTCAGAAAAGTAGCCACATGAACATGTGGGTAAATTTGATATATGTCTATTAAATTTATGATAGTTAAGGTCACTACAACCTAGACGCAGTCTACAGTGAGCTATTTGAGCATGTCTTTGTCCAAAAATATGAGATAATGAGAGCGTAACTTGAACTCATATATCACATGATGTAATTTTGCGCGGATGAGCGGAACTGAATAGCAGATACAAAAACTCCAAAGAAATTATTCTGAACAAGTGCAACCTGCAAATTCATTCCGGAAAGTAATAGTATTTTATACTGACATGATTGGGCATTATTCTAACCAGACCAACTTGCCACGTTGAAGTAGCAAAGTGTTCACGAGGTATTTCTTTTTACAAATTTCATGTTAAGTTTGTTTCAAATATCTAATACATATCCTGATAAATAATTACGATTTCTCACCAAAACTAATATTGCAGCATCATGCTTGTGAGGGTTGAATAACAGGTACTTCATCTATGCTGAATAGGTCCAATGATCTCCCTGCGTATTCTCGAGGAGGCGGCGGATTTCAGGAATACACAAATCACCACAAAATACAAATACACAAAGAACTTAATTAAGGACCCCCCTATTTTGTAAAATGAATTTGGGTTGCCTTGGACTATTTGGATTAATTTGATTTATTGACCACTCCAGATATAACAATTGCTTTTTTATTGACTATTTAATTGAACTTAAGATCGCTCATGAGCAAAAATAACGAAAATATGAGAAAAACTGTGAGACTACTGAAATTTGGCCAAATATAACTATTGTCATAGGGGGAAAACTACACATTAAACTTTGGATGTTATGAATCAAAAATAACAATTTTGATCGCTAGTTGACATTCATACACAAAAACCCTTTTTATCATGCATGATAAGAGGCTAGCAAGACATTGAATTTTTAGGACTTTTTTCATCAAAAATTGATAAAATGCCTATAATCTTAACATCTGTAAGTAAATTTTAGATTCCTTTAGTTGAAATTGTTGACCAAACAGTTCTCCTTCCTTCAGATAATCCATTTTCTTTGACAGTGGCCAATTAATGTCTTTGTGCAGTTTTCTTTAAATTCATATTTTGATAATTTTGTGATTTTGAAGGTTCATACTGCTTTAACGATTGACTTTTGCTATGAGGTTATTAACCCAAAAATCATCAATTCAAGAGAATGATAATAATCACATTGCAGCAAAAAATATTGACTTTCTTTTTCAATTTTAAAGTAACTTGGATTTTGACTAAAAAATACCAAGATTTTGTACTCAATCAATCAATCTTTATTTCACAAAAACCACTCACCGTGGTACATGAAAAATTACATTGTGTATTTAGAATGACATTAAGGCTGTGTATATAGATGCTTTACATGCGATATTTATTAATAACATCGCATATGAATGAGATGAAAGTTACCAGTAAAACCAGTTATTCAGCGACAGTGAATCATAAGCCGAATGAAGTCTATGTTTCCACAATGCTGGATGATCGTTCTATTTAAAAATCCTAATTGTTTGATTGTACATTTGTTTTGTTTATCATCAGCAGTGTTTTTCTGTTTGAAAAAGTGGGGGGTGCTTAATTAAGTTCTTTGTGTATATATCAGGCACTACGTATGTAGATCAAGTCTTACCAGGTAACAATCGCCATATAAGGGAATTGTGGGGAGTGGTTGATTTGCTAATGTGCAAACCACGTGAGGGCATTAATCTTTTGCTACTTTATAACTTGTGATATGTTCTAGACGTCACCGCATATAGATGCAGAGAGCTGTACATGAAGTATACTGATCTCTCTTCCAGGTATTCAAGGTGAGCTTGTTTTATTTTATTCATGATAAAATACACCGATAGAAATAATAGTATTCTAAATTCAAAAGCTTTGTACTACTAAATAAATGCACGTTTGGATTTGATCGAGAAGCCTAATCCCAATTTTCTTAAATACGGTTTTATCGAGTCAGTCAATCATTGTTAGCATGTTAAAATATTCTTCAACATTTTGCTTTGTGGTTGCTTGTAAAATGGGTTTCATACAGGTTTTAATTTAACAACTGAAACCACCATAGTTTGGGTTTTATTTATTTCCGATCAATGAATTACACGTAGATACGCAGATAATAGTCGATAGGATTTTTCTATACATTGTTGTTAAATTCAATTTTGTGACAATTACATTACCAGCTATTAGAGTCAGTTTCTGAAATTATCTGCGCGCCCTTGGCTCATAAAGTCAAATTGAAGCGCCCGGCGTTACGGTTGAACGGCGGCCAGTGCTGCTGTGCAGCCCCCACAGGGGGTTAATCTCGTTGCATCATATAGGTTAAGTAAACAAGCATCGCTTATCGGGCAGACTGAGCTCCTCTCCTGGTAGTACCCCAAAACCCCTACAACCCATTTCCCCTACAGCTTATAACAACATAGCTATGGTCCATTGCACTGCTAATCTCAAGCCTGATACCTCTGACAATAATGGACTGGCCCAGAACATAACATGAACATGACAAAGAGACAGTTGGCAGTTTGATGTTTTGATGACATATACAAAGCAATAGAGAGACATATATTTTATCATATCATTATCATTAAATATCTTCAGTCTTTCAGTACTTAAACATGTTGATGTTTGTGACCGACCCAAAGGGCCCAGTCGTCAGCGAATTGTGAGGTGTTTAATTCACTTGTTTGGGTAGTTTGTGAAATGGATCATCTATCATAATATTGAACAAGGTTGGTTATATGATACTTCCTTGTGGGGCTCCATTTTCTAAATAATAGTTGTCTGATATTTGATCATCTGTTTTAAGACGAAAAGTTCTGTCTGACATAAAGTCGTTTATAAAGTTTAACATTTCCAACATTTCACTTTTTGTATCAAGCCTCTTTTCCAGAGCATATCAAATGCTTTACTAAAGTCTAGGAAAACTGCTGTAGTGAATTTATTATTTTGTTCGTTATTCGTTGGTTTCTAATAGTGTTGTAATCTTTTCGTTGCCATAGCCTCGAGTGTTGTACAAAGATTTGATGTTTGACATTTCTATGAATGGCGGTCTGTATTTCTCAGTATTTTGAGTTTTGGTTTGTTCCTTTGTTCTCTAATCTGTTTTGTGGTTTTGATTGTGTTTTTCTTGCGGACCTGATATCTTCAAGAAGTCAATGTTCAACATCTTCCAACATTTTCTCCATCTTTTTTGTGTTTTTCCTATGTGTCATGTTTGTTGTTGTTGGGTTGGAGTTTAATGTCTTCTTTCACCATAAGGTGGTGTCGCCGACGTGTGTTTGTAACATGTACCTATATATATATATACCTTCTCACCAGATAGGTTTTCTATCATTAATTCATAATCCATCTCTAACTTTAATTCCTGTAATCCCTTCTGCTCAACCACTCGCACAAACACATCTACTACATACTTAATCACTTGTTAGGGCGAGTCTATTATGCCAGAAGGGTAACTCACTGTGTTGTTTTAGCAACCTGTAGGGGAACTGGGCTGTAGGGGTAATGGGTTGTAGGTGTTTTGGGATATAATCCCTCTCCTCGGTCAAATTTAGCGTATGTACAATCGTGCTCTTAATAGTCTGTCATCCAGACCCTAAAGCGGAACTATTTAATCCATGACCAACCCAGTCAAGAAAAGTATAGCAAGTCTAGATCGCTCAGCTTTAGGTCTGAAGTTAAAGCATCTTCTGGGCTCCGTTTTGTTTTAATACATGTATTGTTTAAAAATATTGCCAATATTGAAAATATTCTTCTGAGACTAAATTTTACTCTAAGCTCTTTATAGTTCGTCTATTTATTCAAGAATAAGATTCAGAGAATTAGGGATGTGATTGAACATTTATATGTCTTGGTTGATGCCCTGATACCTGTCCCATACAGTAGCAAATCTCGATAAAGATAGCCCCAAAAAAAATTTAATTCACAGAATGAATTCACAGGTACATTTTTTCGATGTGTTCTTTAAGTTTAACTCTTCTGTGTTGTGTAAAACATTTTGTCAATGTCTTGTCAATCTGGTAAACAAATAATTCAAATGTAATATTGGTGTTTAAAAATGTTCTCTTAAAGGGAAAGAAAATAAGGTCTTACATATTTTATTTGAATCCATAGCATCAAATTTATTAACATTCATGGTTTTTTCGAATACAACCATTGTATTAGGGAATGCCACTTAACTGTACAGCATTTTATTTCTATTTCAATTAAAATCGCGTTTGAACATTTAAGATTGCTGATTATTGTTTATTTTGGTGCTATATGGTGCATTAAAAGTATATCTTTTGCGATAGTAGGCGAACAGAATACACATTTAATATAATTTGAATCTTGATTCAGTTAGTGAGTACATCAGGTAGCTCCTCTGAATGTTCAGTATGCCTTGAGGAAAACTCTGACACTTGTCTGTAATTCATGTAATAATTAGCAAAAAAACTTCTTGTATTTATCTAAAGTCTCTTTACGAACTTTTGTATAGACGCCTAGTGACTTCAATAACTTCCTGATGTCGGCATCGCTCATTACAAAAAAAAAATAAGATAAATTAAAGCATAAAAAATATTTCATAGAAAAATAAATCTCAGAACACTTTCATAACAACGTCGCCCAACAAGCCTAATCGGTCTCTACTTCTTTGTTCTCTTGATAGCCACTTTTTTACCATATATGTGTGGTAATGCATTGCATTTAAATACTTGTGTCAAATTTGACCGATTATTGACTAAGTAGTTATGATATATGCACCAATTGACTTCTTTGAGTGGCCTTTTAGAAGTTGGTATGTTGAAGGAATATAACTCACTTTGCAAAATAAAATTGTATAGTTGAAGTCCATATAAATTATATTCGTTTATGAAACAATTGTTGGATAAAAAACTAAGCTTTACATGCTCATTCAAATGAGCAATATCTTTTTTCCATATAAGAATAAATATATTCTAGCCAAAAATAAAGTTAGTTAGGTTCATTTACAATATTTGTCATTATGAATAATGATCTATCTATTCCATTATAAGCTGATATTTCATTAAAATTCCAATATCCTCAATTGACAATGTCCGTTATGTTTATGTCTAACATGGTAACACGTATAGCTAAACCATCATTTGTCCACAAGCACGTTGCATTAGATACGAGCCTTTAATACAGTCTATACAGATCTAGGTCCTAATTCTACTAGTCTTCATTTGAAATGAAAAGCCTAAAGAAAAATATTATGAATGAAGGTATTTTAATATTTCACTCTTACCACGAATGTTAAATGCAAATTGATATACAAAGTTCCCTTTTTCACATAGTGATATTTGCTTAAGGTAACTGGACATTTAAAACGATTGGTCTTTGTATTGTCTGTCGAGATACGCAGTGGTTTTCAATACTTTATCTCATCGTCAGACTATTGTTACTCATTACATGATATTTTCTCCTGTCCATCTTTGGAACTATGTATTGTTCTTTGATATGATTTCTATTGGTGGCGTTTTTAACAAAAGAAATGAATTTGATTTAAAATTGTAGCAGTATATCTAACAAGTGCATTTTACTGAGTTAGACACTTGCGTTCAAGACAAATGGATGATGGAACACGAATTAAAATTTTTAAAAATCCTTACGTTTGCATTAATTTACTTGCTAACCATATCTGGACGACATATTCACATATTTAATCAAAGTGATATAATAGAACAAGAAAACTTACATGTTCAGAGTTGGTTCTGGAAATTTTCAAAAGTGTATCTGCTTCAATCAACTGATGTGTGCGTTTTTGTGCATGTGTATTCCCTTATTTGGTAAGGGATAGACTTTGTATATGATCTTTTCCCTACAAAAATTGTCAACTGTCGCTAGTTATAAGATAAAGTTAAGCTGTTAGGTAACATACAGTTGCATTAGCAGTAACATCTAATGAGTAAATGTCGATGTATATCTCGGGCACATATGTCTGTAGGAAGGCTTAATTCATCCCGCCACATATGGGGACAATCAGGTTTTAAAATCCAAAGTCGAAATTCTTATTAATTATTATTTAATTGAAACTCTGTTTAATTCATATATTTTGTTTCAACAAATTGATAGAAACATCAGAGTTGTTTAATGATATATCACAAGTATTTATACATTACAACAGTTTCTGCAGATTTCTAAATGTGAGTTTACACAATGTGCTCAAAGTGAGATAAGCAGCACAGGGTTATATTACAATACAAACATAATTAAATAATACCCACTGTGACGAGCTATGACCACTCAGGCCGGGACTCGTGATTAGCGAGGCGTGACACAGAATTATTCAGTTTTTCTCAATTTTCTAATGATCTGGGAACAATGGGTATTTACGTTAAAATGATTTTGATTTCACCTAATTGAAGAAGAATATTTCATCTTTGGAACCCAGACCTTGAATTTTAAATCCTAAAAGCAGAAATATATCATTATGCCCGTGACAGACACTCACTTCGACAAGATTTCATCCAAATATACATGTTTATAAGGGCCGATATGAAAATGGAACAGACATTTGAAAAAACGCTCGGGAACAATCAGAATTTTTTTTTTTTGAAAACTAAAATAACCATCTTAAAGAGCATAAATTTATCATTACGAATATAACCTTGAATGTATTTTAACCATATTGGTTATTAAGTTACATGAGTATTAAGAACTGCTTCTACAGTAATCTTCTACAAACGCATAGCTCTGGCGAGTGGGATTCTCACGCATGCGCAAAAGGGGGTGAGTATAATAGCTGGTAATGCTTGTGAACACATTCCTCGCGACATTATATAATATCCTCCAGAGTGCAGGCATATGACATTTCAGCAACCAATCACATTATTGACGAAATTCACAAACGTCATATTCTATGGGCATATGAACAATTCGAAAGATAACTTTTGCGATTAATCACTGGTATAGAATCTTGTTATAATGGACTAACTCAACAATCAGGGAAGCGAGTGAAGAGATGTTTTGGATGCAGTAAAAGTTCAGTTGAAATGAAATGAACTTACCTTGTCACTTAACATATTTTCCCCCTATCTATTTGTAAGAATTTATTATCTAAGTTATAAAATTAATTTGAGTTAATGAAAATTATTTGATTACTGCAATAACGTATCTTCGTTTATATGTACGAGTAACGAAACAGGCATAATTTTTGTTAAGCAATGTTAATTGGCCATTGGAGTAATCTCCCTTTGACAAAATGGCTGCGCCCACTAATTTGTTGCTGGGCACTGAAACAAAACCTTAAAGCGTAACTCCCGGATAATTTAGACTAATTTATCCAAGCCAAACTGTACATTTATGATGGTGTTTTATAATATATAGTATATATTATGAATTTACGTGAGGTCATTATATTTTTAAACTAATCATAAAAGTGATTAATTGCGATTTTAAAAATAATAGTAAGCTTCCTGCCTCGATCGTGTTGTTCCGTAGATTTTACCGGAAGTTACGTCAACTGTTGAAAACAAGAGGACGAAGAAGAAGAAGAAGAAATGTTTATTTTTGTGTCACGTGACGTAGCCGCCATTACTAACGTAAACAACACCACGTTTTATTTCAGTGATCATGTTCTTGTCGATATTGGCCCATCAAACCAAGTTTTAGTGATTACATTTTAATATCTGCTGTATGAAAGGATATTCTAAGTGAAGGAAAAGCTATATGATTATTTCGGCAAATTTTACGGAAACAGTTAATGTCAATTATCCGGTATATTGACAATGCCATACTCGTAAAACCTGTGGGCTGCACTGTTTTGCCTCTGGTGAGTTAGTCGTTGTGTCTTTTTTCCTTATATATTATCATTTGTTTGTGTATGGTATCTTTCATTTACCATCTTCGTATTAAAATTCCTTTTGCATGTGTGAAAATATTTCAATATTTAGCCTTGAAAAAAATATCATCTGCCGTCTTTCGAAACGTGGCTCTCCGTGTTTGCAGTAGAGTTTTAATTTTTATAAATACATATAATATGTTTATTGGAAGAGAATGTTCGATCCTTCAAGAATAGTTTTATGTAAAACATTAAATGTAAATATACATTTGGAAATAAATGTGACTGAACAAAATTTATATTTATCCAGTGATTTCTGGGACAATAATGATTTATGTTTTATTTATGTTCATATGAATTTTCCCATGATTAACAAATACGAGGCATTTGTTAAATATAATTGAAACTAAAAAAAAATCAATGCATGTGTATTTTCTCTCAACTGTTTTCTTTTAAAAATATTTCATGTTCCATATTAAAAGTTGTTTGTTATTTGAATGAACAGCACATTTATTTTCTTTATGTCAAAATAAAATATGTCATATTTTCTTGAGCAATCACTCAAAGTAATAATGACAGGTATAAATATTTGGAGTAGCTTTTCTCGAAAACGTTTATTTATTTATTTCTGTACTCTGATATCCCCTCAAAAAATTAAAATTAAAACTATTAATTTGATATACAAAATAACTTCCTTCCATCAGTCAATTATCTTGTTTATGTAAAATTCAAAAACATTTAATTTATTAACAAATATGTGTTTTTACCAGGAGGTCTGAAATAATTATCAAAATATTTATTGAATATTAGAAATAATTTTATTCTATCAATATCTAGTGTTTGTGCATGTATTAATTCAGAATCCAGAACGATTTATAATATTAGTTTTACAGGCAATGCTCAATAGAGTCCACAAAACAGCAATAAAATCAAATGGAAATAAAAAAAAGAAGATTAATATATAATTCTAATATTGTAATTATTCTATAATGATATTAAATATGATATTCATTTAATAAACAAATCTGAATAATTTATATTGCCCAGCTTACAGCAGAGTAGCATCTTATTAACATGGAGAAAAATTTAGGACTATTTTTAATTTCAAAACTCTGAACTATTATTGACTGAAATCGAGGATATTTAATATCAATTACTGATAGAAACACTTATAAAATGCAGATATAAAATCAAATTTTATTTTGATATATATTAGATAAAGACTTCGCATATATCGTAACATGATCGGTAAATAATATGAATTTTATAGATATTTAGTGAAATTGTAAAATTATTGAAGGATATTCTGGACGATTTCACGTCCACCTGTTACGACATTGCAATGCAATTCATAACATATTGTTTTGATAACTTTTTTTTATTTATACTTATAATGTAACAAAAAACTAAACATTTCTTATAATTTGGTATTTCCTGTCGGTGTTCTGTGGAAGTAGTCCTTCTAACCCGGACTTTGGTATCGTGCTGTATTTTGCAAAATCAAACTACAAAAAGACAGAAACAAAAGACGCTATTTCACTGATAAACAAACCCACATACATTAGAAATTATTTATGAAAAAGCCCCGATGTTTTCCTAGATGTATTTGAACTGAAAATCGCATTGTTTCGCTGTACGATTCCATTGAAGCAGAGACGTATATAACAGGGACCCGCATCTTGGCTTAATCATCTAACTTGTGCCGCACGTCCAACGCACAGGGCGACTGGGCGCTGTCATTGCGCATAAGTGCCTTGGTATAGCAATTTGAGAACCAGGTGACCATTGTAAACAACTCATTGCAGCAGAGAAGTTCGACCATGCCGAGCGAGATTGATTAAACAAAAACGTTGTTTGTATTTAGTGTCAGCGCGGGAAATTAAAGTGAAAGGTAAGTTAGATAATGACTATTTTGTTATGACAAGCCCATTGTGAATTTTCATTCTTATTTGTAACATAAAAGTTTTTTAAAAAGAACAAGAGCCCTGCACGTATCATCGTATGCCATAATAATGAGACGAGACTGGCTTCAGGCCTGAAGTCTTTAGTTTAACTCTAAAAACTTTTTAATTTTAGCATGTAAAATATTTTCGATGGACTACAAATTAAGTTAAATGAATTATGGGTGTAGATAAGCAAGTTAAAGTGTTTGAAAACATTTTTACGACATGTACGAGCGATTGTAACTTGAGTTGAAATTTATCGGGTCAGCCATTTTGCCTGCAATCTATAATATCGAGATGTGACCGGATGCCATTAGTTTAACTCTAAAAACTTTCTATTTAAAGCATAACACTCTTTTTTAATAACATGCAATTAAAATGAATTATGGGTTTAGAGATGCAAGTTAAAAAAATTTTTACAACATGTACGAGCGATTGTAACTAGAGTGGAAATTTGCAATTTTGTCTGCAATCTATAATATCATAAGTCTGACATAAAAAAAAATTTGTTTGAAATTTCGCAGTTTTAAGAAAAATCAGTCAGCTTGAAGTACATATTTCCATTAAAGGTTGCTGAAAAGTATTTACTAATTCTATCAAATTTACGTCCAGATTTATATAGATAAAAGAAGTCCTCCAGGATTAAAGTTTTAGCAATTATTACTACTGGCTGCATGATGTTTAAAATGTTCTTGTTTCTAAGAGGTTGTAGCTAAGAGCAATATTCGAATAGGTTATGACCAAAGCTAAATCTATGAAACATATAAGCTACATTGAAGCAGGGAAATACATACATCATATATTTTGTCCCTGACCCTAACATGAAAGTCTATAGAGATAGTGCCACAGTGCAAATAATAATAAATAAAGAGAAACATTATTTGCAATGTGGCACTTTGTCTGGATACTATATCGGGATGTGTGGTAAGCCCATCTAACTCTAAAATATATTCAATAAAAGCATGTAAAATAAAAGCACGGAATAAAATAAATACTTGGATGCAGAGAAGCAAGTTAATAGTTTGAAAGAATTTTGTTTAAAGTATTGATTGTTGGTAAATAGTTTTTAGGTTTAGAACACTAGCATGGTAATATGATGGTATAAAACTCGGTATTATATCACTGGTTACTCGGAAGCCGTGCGCTGATAATTGAAGCGCTCGGACTGTACCAAGTCCCGTGTGCGTTTGACCATGACGAGTCCTAGGTCAATTAGGTAAATTAGTAGAATTAGTGATAAATTGAAGCCGAGTTGCGGGTTTCTGTTATATACGTCTCTGATTGAAGGGATTCATTTCCGGGTTGGTTAATAGAAGAGAAGAAGAAAGAAGAAGAAAAATAGTTTATTTCAGTGTCACGTGCTATTACATTTTTTACAAACTTTGTATGGTAAAACAATATCACAAGGTATAAAATCATTGCAGATAAAAATAGATAGTTATCAAATTGTATGGTCAATGTTGGGGTTATTCCTTTCAACCGTTGCTTCAGGGAGTTATTTACATTGATTTGTCGAGTGGTATGGCCGCTACAACCCTCGGTGTTTATTTGTCTGTCAGTGGTAATAATACGACAGACGCCATTTTGCGAGCCGTGTTTTCCACAGTTGATGTCACACATTCCATCGGCAACAATCGCATATATCGAAGATATATGAACGAAGTTGGAGCAAAATCACCCGGGATGTATCGTTTGGGATTTTCAACTTCTTGGAATCTTTGTTTTGGCTATTCTATACAAAAGCGATGACCATGATAGTTCAGTGGAAGCCAAACGGCTTGTGGATAATTCTTTTCATACATTCCAATAACTTATTAGAATTTTCAATACAAAAATGAAAGCAATTTAAGACTTGTTGAAAGATTGATTCCAATTTTCATCTTTGGCATAGTTATAATACCCCCGACGGTCGAGGGTATATAGTCATACCAACGATTCCGTCCGGCCTCCCGCCCGTCCGAGGGAATTGTTTGTTTTCCACAAGTCTTCTACTCGACTAATAGGGGTGTAGTGCCACATTACAAACAAATTCGTTTGATTTAGATATTTTTTTTACAAATTTCTGTGTTCTGTACTAAGACTTTTTCCAATATCAGAATTTGTCTGACCAATTGCAGAAAAACTATTCATCCAATTCATTTCGAATCTTATCTTCTAACATAGTAGGGGGGCAGTGCCAATATACAAGTGATTCTGTTTATTTTTTTATTTTTTTTAGAATTTTTATTTTTATGTACTTGGTCATTTTAAATCAGAATTTGTCTGACCAATTGCTGAAAAACTATTCATCCGGTTGTTTTCAAAATTAGCACATGTCTTCTTCCCTACCGTGTAGGGTGCAGTGCCATATAGCGAGCGATTTTGTGACTTTTTAATTTTTTTAACCTATTTCTATATTTTGTACTCAGTCATTTTCCAAGATCAGAATATTACTGACCAATTGCAGAATTCATAAAATATTTTTCAATTCTTTGTTAGTGGGTGTCAAATTCTGTGTAAGATGTATATTAATGGTTTGGATAATGGGATGTCTAACATTTGGGAAGTAAGCAGTAATGTAGTTGGTCTGGGATGCATGGTCGGGGGTATTAGTGAGCAACGCTCACCTTATTGCTTGTTTACAACTGTTTTTTTGTCAGTCTTTTCATGGGTTATATACAGATAAATATTCTGATCTTTTGATGGCTCTTGAAATACAGATAGAATTCCAAAATATTTGAATTTAAGGGGAAGACGTTGTGGAATGACGCAGATATTTTCATGTAGACATAAATTTGCATAATCCGTATTCTATTCAAAATAAATTGTTTCACACATCATCAAAAAGGGGGAAAAGTCATACTAAACTAGCCCCCTAGCTAGTTTAAATTTTGCTCTGAAATCAAGGAGGTTTAGGTTATTTTAGACCAGGTTCAGAGCAAACCAGCTTTGGACTTACCGATCGTGGTTTAACTCTAAAATTAAACCCGGACTAGCTTAAACCACCTTAAATCTAGCTTCGAACTTACGGGCCGTAAAGTTCATTTACGGTAATTAATATGCTCACATGGCAATTCAAAGCACGATTTTCTTACTGAAATAAAGGGATCTTACAAAAAGATAAATACGTGTTAACAATGGCTAAATAAATAGAGATTATTACCCGAGGAAGTGTGTCATATGACTTTTACGAAACGAGTGTGAAATTTTGTATTACCCGAGCGAGAGCGAGGGTAATACACAAATTTGCACGAGTGTCGTAAAAGTCATATGACACACTTCCGAGGGTAATAATTTCTTTATTACCGATTCTATTCCATTCTAAAACGAATGCACAATGTTCGGTTACGTCATGTGAGCCGATTTCCCTTCGAGCGGCCACATTGTATTCCATAATGTTCACACATTAAAATGGCCGCTCGAATGTTCAAGTTCAAGGGATCTGACTGATATGACGAAACACAGTGTGTTATAAACATCCAACAAGCAGGTTAATTTCGAATATGGTATAACTACTGGGTCACTAATTCATCAAACCGTTTAGACACCTTTGAATGAGACACCATTTTGACAATAAAAATGATCGACACACACAAATATTCCAGTGCACATATTGTATTATGTATATGTATTATGTGTTATGATAGTGTCATGAGTGTGAGACAAGAAGGGTTGCTAGCGTATCTCATTCCTACAGTTTAGTATTTATTTCAACACCGCTTCAATTCATATTTCTCAAATCTGGATGAAAAACAAATATCAAACTCAATGAATATATTGTATAATTGTCTGCCATATATTTTATGTAGCGTATGAAACTTTCTGTTGTTCTGTTAGTGAACGTCACCCATTATTATTTTTGCAAATATATCTTGGAACCGCCTTAGCATAACTTGTTGGCCAAAACGATTCATTTATCTTTAATGAAATGAATATGTTTAAACCAAATCAATGAAATCAAAAATGAAAAGAACAATATAATGTGTTTAAAACATCAAATCAGTGAATACATTATGAAAAGTGTCATGTTGTTGGGTATGCCAAATGAGGAAGATGGCTGCAGCTCTAAATTAAATTTTTGTCGAAGATACGTTTTGGCAGTGGTTCAAACCAAGTATCGATTGTAATATTGTAATGATTAGTACCAGGATCAGCACCTACATATAATCGACCGAAATATTTGTAATAACTTGAGGGAATTGGATAACAAACTCAAAGGTGTATACACGTGAACTGAATGTAATTGAAAAATTAGTTCATTGTCGATTGTTATCTGAAAACCAGTATAGTATGACTAAATATTGGTGTAAGCTTTTCGTGTGTGACTATGATATTTTACGTATTTGTTATGAGTTTGTGTAAAAGAAGTTGAAAATTTAACCTGTTCAGATTCCCACGTTTCAGGTTAAACGTATACTGTTATTGTCATTAATTTCATGTAAGTATGATTATAGATTGAATAGATTATTCATCATTGTTAAAACAATAGGCTTTCTTATAAACAGTTAAATATGGGGTCTCTGAAAAACCAAATGATTATTACCATATCACCCAGTTAAATATCTTGCTCATTGCGTAATAATACTTTTGTTTAATGTTCACTGTAATATTATTCACGCAAATCTATTACATATCATTACATGAAATATGTATAGAAAAACCTACACTTTGTCTACTCAACAGTTCTTATTATCGGTAGAAACTGAAAATATAATGAAATAAATATTGCTCATCTCAAATAACCAATGTGTACAGATGAAATTGTAGACGAATTATTCTTTATATTAAAGTGGCAGTAGCACGTTCTTTCTTGAAGAAAAACAATATAAATTTGTCACTGATAATTGAATGTTAATGATTAATGTATTATGTTGATAATGTCAAAAATCTTATTACACAATCATCCATTGTAAGAAAATAAATTATAAAGTTTCACATAAAGACCATTGGCGGTCATTTTTGTATGAACAACTTTAACTCATTTTGTGTAAGAAAACAAGAATCCAATGGCTGAACTTTACAAAATATATTTAATTCATTACTGCTTCATTCAGTTAAAATATTTGTCTTTCAATTGGAACCATTTATTTTTAATTTTCCTGACATCAGCTTATATTCCTCCAAAAAACGTACTACTGTCCCTTTAAAATATCCTTTATATGTTAATTCCAGAATACGATTTGTCAAACTTTACGCAATTTTTTAAATACTATAATGTTTATTAAAATCACGCCTCACAACACACAACCTAGTCTTATTCAATTCGAATTGAGTAAAAGAAAATTATTTGTATTGATTACTGATAATCACTTCTGGCCGTAACAAGTGAAACGGTGATACCGATGTTGCATATAACTACTGTACATGTGTATAGTGTTAACAATTAACATGTTTTATTTGGTCATAAAACATGTGCCTTTTATATTCATATGTAAATCAACCATAACATTGCGTTTTCAAATTATAACTGGCGACAAACATATCTGTACAAATTGACTGTCCTCTTTATATCAACTGATGGGCTTTATAGATCAAATTTTCCTTCTTTCAATGATTCTGAATTGACCACGGTCAAACGCGATCAGAATGCAATCCGATCGCGGTCAACCGCGGTCCGACTGCATTCTGATCGCGGTCAACTGCAATCAGATTGCAGTTTAATCGCGGTCAACCGCGGTCTGACTGCAGATTGCAGTTTGATCGCGGTAGGTACCGGTAAAGATATCTGCAACCGTCTGTACAGCCTCTGTTCTATTACGCTGAAATCCATAGGTTCCGGTAGTTTCTCCTAGCGGAAAAAAATGGGCCACAATACATTTAAATTTCTTTATCGAATGACAACGCTTCTCGCATGGAAAAGGTGGTTCATACCACAATGCCTTTGCCATGATTCAGTAGCCAAAATGATGATTTAAACAGCGTCGGTGATTGCACAACTAACTTTGATTGCCTCCAATCAGGTATCTCCAATTCTATCCCACAAACTCGGCGTAATATAACAGAGGCTGTATCAACATTTAATGACTTGATCTCCCTCTGTGGGGAGAGAATGGGTTGATATGAATAAAGTCATTTTATGGCTACACATCGTCTTCATTTTGAATGAGCGAAGTTTCGACATAGATTATATATAATATTCAATAAGCAGCGTCGCTATTTCAGAACAAGGAAATTGTCCATCCATTAAAAGACTTCATTTTTTCATTTATGTAGTAATAATGAAAATGTTAAATGGTTCAAAGCAATTATATTTTATTACCTAATAGTAATATCGGGCCCCATAGTTTTCATATGATGCCATACAATCTAAATAAATTTAGATCAACAGGTTTTATATTTGGTCATACATGTTGATCTAAGATTGGCCCGTAAGGCGGGTCATCCCGCTGACCTCTGAAATCAGCCTCTCGGCCAATCAGAAAAGTTGCCCTAGCTCGCTGGAAGTTAAAACAACTCAGCAGCACATCTTTTGAAATGGATGGTGTTCGGAGCTCTGTCATTTGGAGCGGAGTAGAGCGATGAATTATCCGATTGCTTGGATGTATTAATAGATTATATTTTTTCTTTTTAAAATGATTTAGCGTATTTGTTAGTTGTCAATGACAAATGATGATTGAACATCGCACAGATACTAACGTGGCGAATAATAATCATAAAGTTAGAGCATGATAAATGTCAATATTTACGAAAATCCTCATGCAAGGGGAGTTAACTCCTTTTGATCAAACTCGTTTGTACTAATTTCTTTCATTTCCATCCAAATAATTAAAACAATATTGATTTTTTGTCAATCATAAAACTAAATATATTTCATACAACCAAAATAAAATCAACCTACCGATATTTTTCTTATCAGTATCAAAAACAAGATTTACTTTTCTCAAGGCACACTATTATTGAGAACAGCCATAAACTATTATATGTTTCTTCCGTTCACACCTTGAATGAGCGACTAGGAACTGTTTGTGACGTCGAATTTGATTGATCAAATCGCGAATTCCTTATTTGCATACGAAAGGTCACCGGGACGACCTCTCACACTGGTCAATCTTAGATCAACAGTATGACAAAATATAATATCTGTTGATCTAAATTTATTTAGATTGGATGCCATAGGGCAACATATCATATTTTCATTGTGACGTCATGTTATAGATTATGCATTAAATAATCGCTTATGACGTTGCCTTCTTAAGGGCCCGACGGCGGCTGGTCCGCCTGTTCTAAATCATCTTCCTACGCAGAGCCTAAAAAGCCAGTTTCCGAACTGTCATTTTATGCCTTGCTGCAGAGCCTTTACTTTTCTGTGCAGCTATAGTGCTCCTACAGACTAGAGAGCAAGCACAGAAAACTCAAGGTTATGCAGCAAGGCATAAAACTGACAGTTTGGAAACTGTCGTTTTAGGTTTTGCGTAGGAAGATGGTTCTAAATAGTATATTTTGAGTATTTATTTTTTAAATTTCGTGACTACGGTAATAAACAGAATATTACATGAGTGTCCATGATACTATATCATACAACGAGTTGAGACCTTCAATATTTTCCAAAGGGAAACCCTTGCTAGTTTTCTCATTGCCTGGCAGATAGTAGCTAATGTGACTCTTTGAAATGAGAATTTCATTAAACGCGTGTCGTTAATATCTGGTATAAAATATTCTCTGATAAATGTCTATTGAAGAGCCGCTGTATAACCTTTTTAAAATATATTTTTCATAAGATATTGGTCAAATAACTATATAACATAAATAGTAGGCCAAAACAGCAACGATACACAGTTTCTCAATGAAGGTACAGCTAAGTAAACATTGCATAACAAGGCGTCTGCTTGTCGCTGTCCAGCGACAAACCAAAACAAGGCTGAGAGGCCACGGGAAGGGGATACCGGAAGTGACGTGGCAGTAGGTGAAGCGTTCAGCTGCTTATATGGAAAATGATGGGCGAAATCCGTAGTTCTGCGTTTTCCAAGCGATTAACAGTATATCATATCATTGTGTTGCTGTCAACTGTCCTAAAATATCTCCTGATGAAGTTTCCGTAGACAAATTCCCATCACATTGATGGTTTCACGCCAAATTGACCCGCTGTGTAAGGTCAAACAGAGCAATGTGACATTCTACAATGTGACATTCCGATCACTACACCGATTCTCTGTTTCGAGCTCACCTTTTCACTGAATGAACAGTTTGGCATGCAGAGAAAAAAGAGATTAGTAAAATATAAAACATAGCACAACGTTTTTGGCTGATTTATGGTAATAATCCGAATTTACAATGCTTACATTTAGATTTGAACGTTGTGTAAAAAGGTTGAATAAACAATGGCATTGGTCTGCAGGTGTTACATGTAAGAGGTGAGACTGAATAAACTATCTGTCTGTCTGTCTGTATTTACTTTCTTTAGATCAGATACTCACTTATTACACAATTACTTTACTGTCTATCGTATTTTCTGCCTGTTTCCTAATTAAAAGCTATCAAATGATGACTATAGCAGGTAGGTTATATAATGCACAATCATCAACACCTGGCTATTTTATGACATCAGCTAATTAGGTAACATCAAATAGCAATTGTATTCCTTAACGTGCCTTTTTTCTCCGATTGGTAAATTATAACCTGTTGAAATTAGGAATACTTTTTTTGCTCTATCTGATAATGATTTTGAATAAGGTTCATTTAATAAATCTTCATTCTGTTGGGCCATGTATCGGGTATTGTTGTGAAAAATATCTCTTGTATGCACAAGAGTGAAAACATTAAGATTGTCAGTGAAATGCCCTATTAAAATAATGTTTTAAACAAGACATCAGTCATCATCCAATACATGCCTTTCATTGAGAATTGTAACTTATCCATCACTAAATGAAATAACTAAGAAAAACGTATATTGTTTTATCCTGTTACAAGATGAAGTCAAAGGCATTTTTTAAAAAAATGGTTTAAATGTATAAAAAATAGTATTGTATAATAAGATCCTTTCTGCTGTGCTACTAAAGTAATATTCAATAACAACAAACAACTGTGCACGAAGATATAACGGTTCACACGTGAGCAATTGTTTATGACGAAAATACTTCCGGGTTCTCACGTGCAGTCTTATGACAACATTGCGCAAAGCGAGACCATCTACATGCTGTAGCATTATGCGCACAACTTCGTTTTTAATCAGGGTCTTACATTTTCATCAATACAAATTGTCAGTTGAATAAATAAACTACCGATTTATTGAAGGTTTGAGATGTTTGCATGTTGTTTAGAGTGTTTAATCGACGGTTAAACATCGAGCTGTACTGTTAGCTGTGTTGTTTTACATAACGAGGGCACACAACGGGGTATCACATCACCTACTAACACGTCACGAGTCAGCCACGCTTCAGTGCGTTTTATTCTGTTCGCCGGCCTAATTAGGCGGTGTTACTTATACAGTCGTAATTAAGCCGTTTCTAGGTCGATTTCAGAAATTTAAAGTTGAGTCCATGTGTCTCGTAACTCCAAAAGGAGTGGCTCTTTTAATGTTGTATATATCTTTTTATGTAACATTTTGAGGTGAGACGTTAATAAACAATCTGTCTGTCTGTCTGTCTGTCTGTGAAATTGTTATCACTATTTCATGAATCCCGAAAGTTGCCATATAGCATTTCAGTCCATCTTTGAGTCTCACCCGGGACGCACTTGTCGAATTGGTCTTTGTAGTTTCCAATGATTAGGATAAAATGTTTCAGTAAAGTAATAACAACCCACATTATTTTCAGATGAAACTGCTAGTTATCGCCTGTCTGCTCCTCGTTGGAACAAGTCTTCTAGAAGCTCGCTCAACCAGTAAGGATAACTTCTTACTATATATATACAGCACACATATCTATACTGTATATCTCTTTACCTACCTCACGCTAATGGCTGAAATATGGCCCAAGCGGCGTA
This sequence comes from Steromphala cineraria, assembly GCA_916613615.1. Lineage (NCBI taxonomy): Eukaryota > Metazoa > Mollusca > Gastropoda > Trochida > Trochidae > Steromphala > Steromphala cineraria. The sequence continues at coordinate 60,789,996 of OU744725.1, read as the reverse complement.
ATTTACTCACTCGCTCACTTTACCTTGTAGTATAAACGCGATATGCATTTTTCAGTACATGGGTAAATAACGAACTTCAAAGTGAAGGTATACCAAAATTTGGGAACTTAATTCTCAAGCGACCTAAAAGTACAAAAAAGTGTTTAGGATTAAAGGTTTTTCTATTCTATGCTTGACACAATCTCGACAAACCTTTCAATGCTTTTAATTTTAATTTTCAGAAGCAGAAATCCGTAAGAGATCGACCTGCGACATATTACGCAGTCCCGCCATGTGTTCAGCCCACTGTTACGCGTTGGGAAAGGGGGGCGGTTACTGCAACAGGCGAAACATCTGTGTGTGCATCAACGGCTAGACCTATAGGTCAGTATTGATAATAAAATAATAATGATAAAAACTTTTTTGTCCTCAGTATTAGTATACATATTGGATATTTGTTTTGTGCATTTTGCACTCGACAGCCACTGTAGAGCGCCAGTTGTTCTGCCTTTACAATGCTGAGTGTCAAGCAAGGCAGCAACAACTCCCACCTTTTAGCGTCTTTCGGCATGACGGGAACGGGAATCGAACCCGGTCCACCGGGTAAAGGGCAGACACTTTACCACTGAGCTACGTCCCCGGTCGATGGAGATGAATACTGATAAAACATGTTATTCTTTCAAAAAAACCCTGCTAGTCCCATGTCAATACTGGAAACAATGATTTAAGGATAAAGCTTTTTAATACGGCAATACAACACGTATAAAACTATATGTAAATGCTTAACACAGTAAACAAGAAAAAATAAATTGGCTTTTTTTGAATGCAATTAAATATTAAACTTTACTACTAGGGCTGGATATTGCATAAAATATCATATTGTGATATGCAGCTCATGTATTGCGATAATATTGCAATATATTGCATGAACTCTGTGAGCAACGTTTCATACTTTTTCGTGCAATTTTAAACATAATACATTTAAGTCACTGCACTTCAAATCATTTGAAATATGGACTACCACTCAGAGAGGTCAAATTTGAATTAAATGTTGATGACATGCATATTTAAAAATGTTTACTATAATTTGTTCAACAGCTCAACACATATTCTTGCACGCCAAAGGAACTTTCTTGCTTACGTAACATGTTACTGTGGCTTAAAACAAGATTTTGTAATTAATTTGACTTGATAATATTATACAATTATAGACTGGTGATGAGGTCAATACCTGTTTTTATAGACCCGAGGAAAACAATATTGACCGAGGACGAAGTCCGAGGTCGATATTGTTTTCCTCGGGTCTATAAAAACAGGTATTGACCGAATTCACCAGTCTATAATTGTTTTATTATGTCTCGGTTAATAAACGAAAAGGAAATAGAAAACTACAGGCATGAGCGGCATTTCGGGTCAATGACGGGTCAATGACGTCATGATAACAATAGCATGACGTCATAAAACAACGGTTTGACGTCATCGGCTCTATTTTTAGTAACTCAAGTCAATATCACTTTTGGTCGGACCCGGGGTCACGGGGGTCAAGTCAATATCACTTTCTGTCGACTGTCACGTGACCGGTTCTCGACCAATCGGATTGCCGGAAAATTGCGCTCGCATAATAATGCAATATATTGTTAAATGAAAATAATATTGCAATAATTGTATTGAACAATCTGTATTGCACAGCCCTATTTACTACTAAGATAGAAATGCTTTGGTTCTTAATTTACAGAGACATGTTATATTGACCTTCGTTTGCTTCTTTCTATTTCAGATGAAGCCACTGGACGGAATAACCGGCGATAAAGCATGGAAATAAATAAAGCATAACAAAAGCTTCTGATCTTATTGTTTTCAATAACTTTTTCATATAAAAACGAATATAGTAGTATACCGAAATAGGTAAAATAGCATGAGTTAACAACACGTTTCCTATTTTTGATAGTTAAGTTGAAAATAGAAGCTCTGGCAACATCCTAGGCCATGCCTTTCAACATCTATTTCAGTGGTTGCTGACGGATCACATCTGCCTCGAAAACTTGTCAGAGAAAAAAAGCGAAAGGAATATTTCAACTTCTGCATGTATACGAAAGTATTTTACTTACTATTTTTCAAGAGGTTATTAAATACCTCTAAAATATTTGAAATTGATTTTCTTTAGGAAGGATAACACACGCCACAACAGTCATTAACACTTAACATTAACATTAAACTAACATGAAGGTCGAATTCCGTGATGACGTACGATTCGATGGTGATTTACCAGGTTATTAATTTGCGATGTAGATAGTGTAAAGTGGCATTGAGATCTCAAGTAGTACAAACTCGGGTTTTCGTATCAAGACCATTAAGGGGATTCGAACCAATCATCCAGAGTATATGGAAACACCGCTTGCAATGACCCAGTATATTTCAGACTCGCCTATCTCCCAACAAAATTACAAAAAGCTCTGCATCTCCGCCCACTCTGCAAAACAGGTCCTGTCTGAAGATCTTATTATTTAATACATTGCCCCTTAAAGGGACAGTAGCACGTTTTCAGGGGGAATTATAAGGTGATGTCAGGAACATGAAAATAAATGGCTCCAATTAAAAGACAATGTATTTAAAGGAATGAAGTAGTAATAATTCAAATATACATTGTAAAATTCAGCCATGCGATTAATATTTCTTACACAAAATGAATTAAAGGTGTTCTTTATAATCTTTATAATTTTTTCTCTGACTATGGATGTTAGTGTAATGGTATTTTTGACACTATCAAAATAATACATTAAGCATTAACGTACAAACATCAGTGAAAATTTTAAAAAAACATATTAAAAAAACGTGCTACTGCCCCTTTAAAAAAACTTCAACGCTTGATCGATTAAAGGGGAATCCAATAGAGAAAACACTTAAATGTTAATAAGATAAAGGAATGTAGTTTACAGGTACAGAATAATTTGACAATGGTTAACAACAATTGATTTCAACTTTTTGTGATTAAGTTCCGTATATATTATGACAATAATTATAATAGCAGGCTTATAATGCGCTATATTCCATGTGAAACATGCTCAAAGCGCCAGGCAGAGAAATAGAAGTAAACCTATAGAAGAAATTATTACCTATATGTAACCTATTAAAATATTATAACTGGCAATCTATCCCCCTGTCAGTCAACATTATACATTTCCAAAATTCCTTACCGGGAAATCACTGTTTTTGTTCGGTAATATTTTAACCATATTTAAGCCCAGGGCTTAAATTCGAAATTTCTGATTATTTCCTAAAACCATAAAAAGATTTGGATTAATTCATATCTCTTTATTTAGGATTCAATGCTGTAAGTTTCCAAATTTAACGTTTTGAAATTATGTATTAATTTTCAACTACGAACAAACATGTTTTAGTACACAATCTAAAGTAATGTGCAAAACACGAGCCTTGAACAGTGCTGGCTGATTACATAATGAAACTTAATACATATCTCCTGAGATACTAGCTTGACTGCAACTGCATGGACATTGTATGGATTAAGATTGCCAATTTCTGTCTCTAATAACTGCCCTGTAACAGGTGTCCAAAATGTTCTGTACACATGAAAACCTCGAACGACACTGCCAAAGTTATAAACGTCTACTTTCGCCATGCGTTTTGTAAGGGACGTAACTCTTTTTCCGTATTTGAGCCCATGGGCTTAATTTCGCGTGGGCCTAAATACGGGAATTCCCGGTATTTCTTATTGGTTGGTATGAACCTCAGTACGTTATCTTCTTAAGGTGTTTATACCATTATATTGTAATAATACCAAAAGGATTGGCATTTAAATCATTATCCTTGTACATATAATGCATTATTACGTCTCAATGTCCTATGTAAGCACTGTACATAGGAGAGGATTTCAATAAGCTGGATAACGTGTACCCAATCCTTTCTTTTGAATAAATATCTTTAAATCAATAATAACAAAAGGATTGGCATTTAAATCATACCTTTGCATACACTTTTGTGACACGCGACCACTTTTATGTTCAATAGGTGGCATGGAATTAAAATCTACCTGGCAGAAAGAACTGGGATCTAGCACACAATACACAATTTTCAAAAAACATGCTACGACCCCTTTAACCCCCACGCAGTATCGGGGGGCCTTTGAGGCCCGGTTACATGTTTGACATTACCCAGAATCAACACATTTGAACTAAGCGACTTCTTACTTCATGTTTTCCTCCATTAGCATGTTTTCTAAGGCTACGTCTGACGTCATAACTGTAGACAAGATACTGCTTTTTTTATTGACGTTTTTAGAAAATACATACGTTTGCTTTAAGCTCGGGCCTCATAGGCCCAGGGTAAAAAAAACCCTTGTTTCAGTACAAAATATAGATAATCGCAATAAAAAAATAAATAAATAATACCCCTTGAGATTACTTCCTGATGTAGATAAACAAACATTACATAGCAAAAATAATATACTCTCCAAACACCGAAACGCATATGTAATTTTTCAGAGAATCTTTTTCTTCGCCTTAATAAACAAAAAAAGGTACATGATTTCTATGATATTAAAGCGAAAATTGTCAAATGTAAAAGGGTAAGCCAAAATCACAAGATGGCGTCAGTCAGTCAGTCTTATGAATTCCTAGCATTTGCAAATATTCTTGCTTGACTTCCCCTTGTAAATGAATGGACACATTGATGGAGTCCGCATGCAGTTCTACCCCACTCTTTCTGCAATGCAATGACCAGTTGTTGGTGTGTCTCGGGCGTATTGTGATGTTGACGTACACGTTTAATTAATTCATACAATTGATGTTTTATTTGGTTTTAAATATAGTTTTTGACTATAACATTAGGCATTAACAACTTCTTTACTCTAAAAGGCAGTGTAATGTGCCATCTGACGTTCTGCAAGTTAATTCAAGTTATCACGATTGAAGCACTATCTTTGTCGGTCAATAACCTGATGCAAGTGACGTTCATGGACGTTATCGAAATTGTGATTTGCCCCTCAACTTCTTCAATATCATAAATTAACTACATCTTTGTGTGATTAAAATGAATCAACAACCTAGCTTGTGAAACCAAATTGACCATCGTTAACGAGAGCGTCCATACGGGTAAGGGGGTCACGTGACACAAACTTGGAACTGGCTGTCAGCTGTAAGCAGTTGGTAACCATACCGAGCATTTACGACTCTTTCGGGGCCCTGCTAATAAAACTCTGGAAGTTAAAAATTTGGGTTGCACACCCCTTTTAATAGTTTATCCAACCCATGTTCCTTTTTCTTTCTGTAAACTATCCAAAGTAACGTTATTTTTTTTTATTGACGAATATGTGAGTTTTTGGTAAACCAAACTCTCCTGAACTTTTAAGGTTCAAGATCATGATCGTAAACGCCAGTTCATATGATTGAGTTCTTTGAAGCCACCAAAAACAGGGGCGATGGTCAAATATCCAATTCATTCAAACGCTTTCCTAAAGTTTCAATTTGGTGGAGGTGATGTTGTGAATAATCTGTATCCCTGTGGCAAGAGAATGAAGACTTTAACCCGGATGTGGAGATTTTGGGTTTCGTTGGCAACTTTTAATTTAATGCACACGTGCATCTTACGCTCTTTTGGCCTGAATTGGCCTGTAGGAACGAACCAATTATGCGCAATATGGCGATAATGAATATTATAATGTCAGACAACTCTGAATCATGAAATTTCGGTTTCAATTTCACGTTCGACAACGTTTAAAATTCTGACACTATGTCGATGCATAATGGTAACCTTTGTTCCATATAAAATTGAATAACGAAATTTGAAACAATAGGTATCACATGCTTTAGCGTTTACTCTTACATGTACGTGAATTCTGCTTTACACTTTTTCCAATTCATGTTTTATCAAAAAAAGCCTGCAAATGAGTCTCAAATAAACATATCACCGATCAGTTGGTATACATATATAGGATTGGAATACATAGGTGACATATTATACATAACATCATTAATAATAGTGACAGTTTTTCCCTCGCAGCGTTCCTGAATTGCATGTGCATGTGCCTGGGCCTCTGAGGCCCACATGGTCGCAAAGGTGGTGTCATTAACGATACTGCGTGAGGGTTAAAACGTTTTACTCTTCATGTTCAGTACAGGTGCTCTGAACATCCTGGTCGGTGATTGATAATGATTCCTTCATACACACCTCACTAACATCACATTCATCTTCTCTGAGGTGTGATAAAATGGGAGCAGATGGTTGGTTGATTGGCTTTCCACTTACAACTATATATAAAACTCACGGTAAGATTTCATTGGTACTGCCCTTGATCTTTCACGGTAAGTTGACAAATTTACTATTAATTTCCATTGTGTACTTTTCAATATTAGCTCGTGAACTGTCCATTTAACTCCATCGCTATTCAATTTGATTCTATAGTGTTCAATTTGCTTAAAATAAACTTATTGTTGCAGTTACCCCTTCCATAGTGGATAACATTCTCTCCTCACATAGAAAGCTCAAGTCATAAGATCTGAACTAACGTATGTTGCAATAAGAACAATTCTTTGTCTAGAAAGGGAAAATTATGATTGGATGCAATCAAAGTGTATGGTGCAATCAGCGCCTCGGTCATTTCCGTATGACTTGGATAAACTGAAATTTATCCGAATACGCCCTTTGCCCTTGAACAACAACAACAACAACAACAACGTACGTACATCTTTCATGAAGAGCCACTCGTGAGTTGTCAGGGGTCATATATGTCAAACTTTACCAATAGTGTAATCTGATCGAGAAGTATCGACTGTTGAAGGGAAGTATTATTTTAAAGCTAATCAACGTCGTAAAGTGACAACAGGAAGGTCAGAACTCACGGTTTTGATCGAAAACCTGACATTTACGCGCGTCAATCAGTCTAACGTAATTTTGGAAACTTATCTAAAAACAGTCATAATGAAAGTTACGAGTTGATCATGATTGATAGGTTATATTACTAGTATTCATTGGACGTGTGAATTTTGATTTTGCCAGTATATATGACTGTTTTAAGAATTTCATTGAAAACAAGTTTTTGTCATATGATTGGCATTTGGGAATGGATATGTGACATTTTTTAATCAATATCATTAACTGTGCCATTTACGTTGGTATCAAAGCAAAACGGTATGTGAATAAAATCACAGAGCGGCCCTTTAAAGCTATTTCTCGCCCGTGTCTTTCTTCCTATGTAGGTATTTTCTAGTGTACCCCATTACGCCGAGCAACACTTTGCTTGAAAAATAGGTTCCCTGGTGTATATATCATCCCTGGTGTATATATCATTATTCATGTATTTTTAACAGTGTCTCGTAAGCCAATTATTTGGCTGGATGATATGTTATACCCTATGTTTTACAACTGATGTTTTAACTGTAACATATCATGTGACACTTAAATAAAATATTTCTGTCTGTCTGTCTGTCACCATTAAAGGGACAGTCCAGTTTTTTCTTTTTGTGAAATGAAAGTCAAAGAGGACGTAGTGATGCATTCTTTTTTTTTTCAAATTGTTAAATCTAGAACAACTTAAATGTTACCCTCACTAATATACATGAAAAGTAGTGTGAAATGGTCATGTAATTATCATATATAAGTATAAAAAGGTAAGTACTCTTGAAATTTGTTTAGACAATAAAATATCCCGATAGGACTGTCCCTTTAATTGTCACAGGGACAATTGGCTAACTAAAGGAAAACTACAGTTTTTTTGCCAAAAACTGGTTCTTTGATGATATGACGTCCCCCTTAATGATCATTCAGATTTTCAGAGAAGATATATTTTATGGCTCCAGTTCTGCAGCAATTAATTGCATGTTGTGTTTGATCTTTAGAAGGTATTCACTTGAATATCAATTTACCTCGAATGATTGCCATGAAAACAAGAGGTAATCTGTCTGAAGCCATCTGAATGTCATTTTGAGTCCTGCGAGATAATTTTGTACTCAAGACGGCGCACTATAGACATTTATTTGAGCAAATATATCCGAAGTTGTGTATGATTTTGACAAGTTTGCTGACTGTTTCATGTGAATTCTTAATTCCTTAATTCATGTGAGTCCTAATTCTTTTCTGGCATCCAATTTTGCTACTTTCACTCTGTGGCTTCCTAAATTGAGATTAAAGATTTCTTGATATGACACGTGTAACCCAAACAAAATATACTACTCAATAAAAAAAAACATTTGTAAATGTTCTTTCAAATATCATTATCAGCATATGGTTTAAATTAGTGAAAGGAATAAACACTATATTACTGACATATTGTAATCAATCACTGAAAGCGCTGGAGTTTCTGTATTGAGCCTTGATGTCAGAAACATAGGGGGTTAAAAGGAAACCCACATGTCAGATGATTCAGGTTAAACAAGTATTGAGGGGTTGTATTGGTTTGAAAATGAAAATGATTAACACTACTTGATTGTCCCTAAACTCCTAAAGGGGCAGTAGCACGTTTTCAGGGAAAATATAAGGTGATGTCAGGAAAATGAAAATAATGGTTCCAGTTGATCGACAATACATTAACACTAAATGGAGCAGTAATAATTCAAATTCATAACGTAAAGTTTAGCCATGCGATTCCATTCACACAAAATGGCCGCCCATGGATTTTAGGTCAATCTTCATACTTTGTCCTCTGACTATAGATAATTGGTTTGTGTTATGAGATTTTTGACACTATCAAAATAATACAATTATCATTAACTTACAATTATCAGTGAAAATATAAAAATGTAAAATTATCAAAAAACCTGCTAATGCCCCTTTAAAGTATTGTACTTTTGGTCTACTTTGTAATTGATAGCTATCGTATTAAGAACGTGAAGAAGACATTGATCAAAGGTTATCCTGTAACCCTTAATCAACATCGTAAAATAGCTATTGCATGATTGCCATTTTAATGGCCCTGCTACTTGGAAGTTCAATCTTTACAAATCTTTGATTACACTGAAAACAATTAAAAAGTATAAACTCACCATGGTATATTCAACAATACTGACTTATCGAAACCATAACAAAAAGGGCAACCTTATCGGGAAATGAAAAACATATTTATGTTCTTTTAAATTGCATCGTACGTGCTTACATCTTAAATTCTTTTGCTTTGCATTCTGTCCCCACAGAGGCAGATCAAGTCATGACCATGCTTCTCGCATGGAAAGTGTGGTTCATATCACAATGCTTTTGTCATGATTCAGTTGCCAAAAGTATGGTTTTAGAACAGCGTCGCTGCTTGCACAATTCACATTTATTGCCTCTAATCAGGCATCTCCCATTCTAGACCACAAACTCTGCTTTCAGGAACAGAAGCTGTATCAACATTTAATAACTTGATCTACCTCTGTGGGGAGAGAATGAGGCTTTGAGACCATCACTGCATTACGGTCACAAGTCATATATATGCTTTTTTTTCAAAACAAAGAAGGTAGTAACGTTTTGTCACTGCTACACATTTATTCCGAATTAATTCAACAATATACTTCATACAACAATTTACAGTATATTTTTAAAATGAATAAGATTATGGCACCTGTTAATTGGGCTTATGCAATCATATACATTGATAAAAAACGATATATGGGCAATAACATATCTTATCATTCTATATATAATTGTATATTTCCCGAGTTCCCAAAGGGTATCACTTCTTCTGTATTTTCGTTTGTTTTTCCTTCGTCGTAGACTTTACTGAAATGCAACAAATTATAATTTCATTAAAAAAAATTACAACTTTAATAAAAGGCAATTTCACAAAAAGCGAGGAATGGTGATTTAGTCATAAAACCATAGTAAACTTGGTATTATAGATAAAACACACAGTTGGTTTTGATCTATTTCATAATCTAAAGACATGTGATGCATTTGATTAAAGCACGATCACAAAAATACATATAAGCAGCAGTTAAACGATATATTGGTGTGATTGTTTCGCTAAAATCTAAGTTTAACGTAGGCAGGGGTAAGGAATAAAACTTAAAACGACACCATCATGTTTAAAATTTGTTAAAATTAGTGCATGACGAGACACTTTTATTTACTTCAACATCAAAGAAATCTGTTATGATTATACAGAGTTGTGTTTTATCAAAAGGAATTTTTGAAACATATTTCAATGCAAAATTTTATTTATTGCAACCACCAAATGAAAAACATCCATTTGCTGATAGTTAGAAGTATGTACGCATCTCAGATTAAGAGGGCGACGTCAAAAAGGTTTGTACTTCATCTAATTAAACAATTTCAAGTTTATTAGCAATAGCTTCCCTATTATTTAAAAAAAAAAACTAAAAATAAAAAATATTTAAAATCATATTCAAATCGCTCCGAAGTTTGCGTGGGTTGTGGTTCGTCAAACATTAAGGTATCTTTGACAGGGGATAAGTGGCATTTTGAAGATACAACTACATTTATATTAGGCATAAATGTCATTTAGATAGTGAACAAATGTAACATTGTTATATGTTTGATAACACTGGCCGTGATGCCTGGTTTCGAGGGTGTGGGTTCGAATCCCGCATGGAATCAGGCTCGAAAAGTACAAGAATTTGTAGTATTGGAGATAGTGTGATTACATTTATATCAAGTTAAGTCAAATTCAAGCAGAAATGTTTTGTTGAGAAGTTAATGTACACATTTTCTTATAGTTCAACTGCGAATAATGAATTTTTATCGTTTCAATGCCACACTATCAGTAGGAGTATTTATTGACATAGTATGTCCTCTTCTACATGCACGTGTCTCAAATAATGAATAATAATGACGATTATAGACCGAGACGTACGTTCCAAGTTTTTCTGCTTCCTTGATAGTTTCTGGAAGTCGTTTGTTGAGAGTTTCTGGGAGAAGTAAGGTGAGAAGTCCTGCAATTACTACAATAGTCCCAAATATCAGCATTGGCAGAATCTGGCCAAATCTTCCACTGACGTATAGGGTCTGAAAAATTAATCTTGAGGACATTAAAAGTTCAAGAGACAACTACTGGTTGTCAAAGGATGTTGGAAATATACTCATGGTAATAATAGTTGTCACCCCCAGGTACAGATGTATTTTAGGACTTAAAATATCAAACATCTCTGATTCGCTCATTAGTGTTTTCACCAATGAAACATATCACCAAAACACATCATGTAAGAGATGAACAACACATATTACATGTATCATCTGTGAAAGGCATGGCATATGATGCACGTGCAGAAATTGACTAGAACTGAGTCGTTGTAGAAAGCGTCGACAGACAATATTATCCACTTGCATACGATACTCAGTTGCGAACACTTAAGCCTTTAAACGATGCCGAGACCGACTTCATTACAGATCCGTAACCAAATCATCGGAATGGCACTTGCGGGGGCAACAAATGACGTCATTGCCCGACAGATGCGTGTCAGTAAGAGAACCGTTCAACGGATTAAAAAATTACACAGGATAAACCGTGACATTACTCCAAAGAAAAGCCCTGGTAGGCCACGCAAGACTACTGCACGAGAGGACCGTGTACTGTGGCGCCTTGTGCAACGGCATCGACGTTTGTCATCGAGATCACTCCGTGACCGGTGGGGGCAGCTGATTAACATTCGGGTTTCAAGGGAAACCGTGAACAAGAGGCTATTACAACATGGTTATAGAGCGAGAAGACCTCTTCGACGACCCCTCCTAACACGGGAGCACAAGCGTTTACGTAGGCAGTGAGCAGTACATCATCGCAACGTCAGAGTACAACAATGGCGTCACGTCATTTTTACTGATAAATCCCGTTTCCTTCTTCATCGAGTTGATGGGCGTTTGCGTGTGCGCAGATTACAAGGGGAGAGGTTCAGGGATGACTGTGTAGAGGGAGTTGTTGCTGGTGGAGGGGGTTCAGTCCTTGTGTGGGGTGGCATCCATTACAATGGTAAAACCGATCTTTTGCTGCTGCAGGAAAACGTCAATCAACGGACATACCGCCACGTGTTGGATCATACGTTACTGCCACATGCTCGCCGTGTTTATGCAAACAACTTCTTGCTACAGGACGACAACGCTCGACCCCATCGCGCAAGATCTATCGACAACATCCTGTTGCAGCAGGGCGTGGATCGTCTTGTATAGCCTGCCAAAAGCCCCGACATGAACCCGATAGAGCACATTTGGGACCGATTGGACAGAGAATTGAGGAAGACTGATCCCTTACCACAAAATCTCGACGAAGTGGGACAGTGCTTGATTCGAATATGGAACAATATGGCCATGCAAGACGTCAACACGTTGATCAATAGTATGCCAAGACGGATTACTGCCCTTGTTGATGCAAGAGGGGGAGCAACCCGTTACTGACACTGCATCTGATGATAACATTGTTGTACTATATGTTTCATATCATGTTAGGTTCTGTATTGACAATTCGCTGCTAATACTGTTTGTGGATCCATTGTAAGCTTATTGATTAGCGATCAAGTATTATGCCTCTTCATGAAAATAATATTTGTTTGACAACATTTAAATATGCCTCTTGATATCATTCACTGTTTAACGGTATAAACATACTGTCACAAACATTTTTCTGTTGCTACTTAGACAAACTGTTTCAAATATGTTATTACCACGAGTATATTTGAGCTCATTTGTGCTCAGGTGGAAGGAATTTCATTGATGACGCCCACTAATGGTATATTATTTTATCTATCAACTGGATGAAATATGCCAAACAGTCGTCTCTTATAATGCGTTATGCTTAGTTTTATCAAGTTTATGTAATAAAGGCTCCTTGTTTTAGATAGATAATAACAAATTATAGTTATGATTGAAGAAGTCATACGTCGACTGTCTGCTTTGTCCCACAACGGATCATTTCACTTATATTCCAAAAAAAAACAAACGTCTGCCAGTTCACTAATAAGTTTTCAATAAATAATACTGATTGCATAAGATGCCTCTTGTATTAATCACTGCCCTTCTAATCCTCTGTATTATCTAAACACTAGTCAAACATTTTGACATTAACGAAAAAAGCAAGTCTAGAACCAATCTCTGATGACCCTTCTTATATTGAGAGACATATTTGCATTTTTTAAGTATTAAAGGGGCAGTAGTACGTTTTTATGAGGAATATAAGGTGATGTCAGGAAAATGAAAATTAATGGTTTCAATTGAAAGACAGTGTGTTTAAACTAACTGAAGCAGTGATAATTCAAGTATATAACGTTAAGTTTAGCCATACGATTCCTTTTTCTTACACAAAAGGAATTAAAGGCGTTCACACAAAATGGCCGCCAATGGATTTTATGTGAATCTTCATACTTTGTCTTCTGACAATGGATGATTGGCTTGTGTAATGAGATTTTTGACACTGTCAAAATAATACATCTAATATAAACTTCAAATTATCAGTGAAAAATTTAAAATATAAAATTATCAAAAAACGTTCTACTGCCCCTTTACATTTCAACGGTTGAATATTAATCTATCTAAACCCCTATTGGGCGAGGAACCATAATACACAACATCATGCAAAACTTACAATATCTGCAATGAAAGAAGCAATCATACTTCCAAGCCGTGCGCAGAGTGACCCCAGACCCATACAGGAGCTTCTTGTTGTAGTTGAACTGATTTCACAAGTGAAAGTGTAGACAACAGCAAAGTTGACAGAGGCGAACGTGTTTCCAATGATAGCAAGAACGTTTATTGCCCATTTGTTAGCTGTGAAGAGAAACATTTTATAGGGGCAGTAGCACGTTTTTAGGGGTCAATATAAGGGGATGTCAGGAATAGGAAAATGAGATTTTTGACGCTGTCAAAATAATACATTTAGGATTATCGGTGAAAAATTAAAAATATAAAATTATCAAAAAACGTGCTACTTCCCCTTTAAATTGATAAAGTAATGTGTTCTGAATAACAACCTATTTTTGGTAAACATATTCGACGCTTAGAAGAAAGAAATATACTGTAAATACTCCTTGTTGTGGAGGTGAACATGAAAATAAACATTTCCTTCTAGAACAATTGATGGAGCTGTCAGTATATTCATTTTTAAACGTCTAGTATGTTCATTATAAAGATTTCACCAGTAGTGTTATAATATACAGAATATGACATAACATCATAACATAATTCTTTTCGCGAAACGATTCTTATATGATTTACATGATGATACAAAAGAATAAAGCGCATTATAATATATGATATATTACTTTAAAGTAAATAAGTAATATACTTACTTGGAACACCTTGGAAATCGGGGAAAACGTCAACTAGCCATTTAACTCGTACACGTGATGGTGTTTCCTTATTCACCCGTTAATTTTGTGAGTACAAATTGCACGAACCCCAATGCTTAATGGCTTGAGTATCATATCATATACTCACCTAGAGATGGTTTCATGTAATGACTTGAGTATTAGATCATATACTCACCTAGAGATAGTTTCATGTGATGACTTGAGTATTATATCATATACTCACCTAGGGATGGTTTCATGTGATGATTTAAGTATTATATCATATACTCACCTAGAGATGGTTTCATGTGATGACTTGAGTATTGGATCATATACTCACCTAGAGATGGTTTCATGTGATGACTTGAGTATTGTATCATATACTCACCTAGAGATGGTTTCATGTGATGACCAGATTGCGTTATATTAGGCGGTTTAAATCAGCAGTAGTCTTGGATATTTTCGAGTTTATTAGCAACATATTTAATTTTTAACAACTTTACTTTTCACCACACATCAAATCAGTTTTAAACTGAAATAAACAAACAGTTATCTTTAACAATGTGAAAGCTAATAGAAGTGTTCATGCCCTGCAGTTCTCAAGAAAGGCACCCAACTTATATCGCTCCTGAAACCACAAATTAATATCTTTGTTAGAAGTAACATACGTGTCTCTGCGATCAGCACTGGAACGAGTGTCAGAATACAGGCTGATCCGGTAGCGATCAGGAACATACACAGGAGTTTCTTCCTGCCCAGTCTGTCCATCAGGAAGTAACACAGGATGTAGGCGAACACTTCCAGCAGGACGAAGAGGAAGAAGTTGAGGTAGATGTCTCCAGAGAGATTCGTCACGTTCATGCTCAGACCATAAAAACTCATACTGATGGCAAACCTTTGAATAAACATATATACGATGGTATGCATACGTTATAAATCGTTTTGAGCATACATGGGTATCGAACTAGCGCAATATAAGCAACCTTATTATTATTTTCATTTCATTTTTCCAAAATATGAATAAATTTACAATTGTGTCAATATATTGATTTACAAATATCAGAAGATCTTACCAAAGATAACAAACAACCAACATTCTTCGAAGGAGTATTTTAGACTTCAACAGTTTCCAAAATGGTTCTGTATCCTCTTTATCAGAAGTGTCCAGACTATCAAAGATTCGTGGGTCAACATCCTTCTTATTTCCCTTGGCAATTCTTATCAGAACCCGTTTTGCTTCCTCAGGTTTTCCATGCTTCAACAGCCATCGTGGCGACTCAGGTAAAAAACTGTGGAACCAAAAGAATCTTTAATTGATAAATGTAAACGATATATTTCGAGATTTTTAATGTTATTCATTAAACAATATTATTATATACTCATGTAATCTTATGATATTAATACAAGGGTGCAATACGGAATACGTCTTCAAATTCCGTATTGCACTCCAGAATCCGTATTGCACCTCTGCCGGTTCTACTTTTTTTAAGCTTCGGCAATTTACGGAATTTTCCGTACGTAACAATCATTTTCCTAATTAGAACACCGGATTTGACGTATCTAAATGCATTGGTAACAAACCTACTTTTTAATATGATATTGAAGAATAATAAAGGAAGAAACTAGTGTTATCGTTAGTAAAGAAACTGCAAAACACTATAAAAAAGGAAATCCTAAACAAAACTCAGAGAACATCGCCAGCGACACTTGGCCCTTATGACGTCATAGCTTACCCTGATTATGACGTCATTTCCATGGTGACGTCGTTTGAAAGGATCCCGTCGCTCGGAATCCTGAACTTACGTTTATCATATTCAGACTTTATAAATAATAACTAAGGATAAACTTTTATCACTGTATTTAGTTTTCACACTTGAGAAAATTGCCTCTTTCGTTTAACTACGCAAAGTAATGAGAAAATAAACAGATAATTGAGGTATCAAATCATCAGTCGAGCGTGTCATAGATAATCGCCTTCTTTGCATTATGTATCAATGCGCAGTGCGACGTCTCGGATTATTTAAGCAATTCAAAATTACTTTTAAAAAGGTTAAAAAGAGAGTATATAATAAATACAGAACGTCATACGTGTGCATTTGGGTCGTTTGTATTGAACTCGAAGATGTCATGTACGCGGAGAAACAACTCGTTCTTCGAACTCGTTGTTCCTCCGCGTCCATGACATCTACTCGTTCAATACAAACGACCCAAATGCACACGTATGACGTTCTGTATATGTATTGATCTCTAAGATTCAGTTATGCTGTCTTGTGTATGAATTTATCATTGGAAATGGCAGGCATTTGGTTTGATAATATTTTTCATCCTAAGGATACACTTAACATTTGAATACAAGATATTGAAACAGACCAAATATGGATGTCTTTGATAGAAGCTGATAGATTGACGATTATGGTATTTGATAACACGATTATGGTATTTGATAACACGTACTACAGATGAGTATCATTCTTCATTTCTATATTGCAATATGTTGCGATACTCAAAAGCGTATTGCAATATATTGTTACGTTTCAAACTCAAGAATGTCATGCTATCTTGTCTAAATGTGACCCTTTAGAACGATCATCATTGCTCAGCTATAAGTAGTTTTTGAAAGGGATACTTTTCAATTACTGTTTTTAGTGCTTATGATCAGTCTACATATTTGAGTTATTCACACATTGTTAAGGATTTTCCTGTAAACTCGTGTTATTATAGTTGGTTGTGTTTGTTTGAAATTGCTCATTTTTGTATTGCAATATACCGATAAATCGATTATACCGCGCATCCTTACTACAGATATGCCAAGAGAATAGCTGGGACTGTGATGATAAGTTGCCTTGTTCTCCACTCCCTCCACAGATAAGCTGACAAGGCAATAATCATGTTTCCACTGCTCCAGAAGAGATTCATGCTTATCCCAGTCCACATCCGTTTGCTCGGTGCAACTATCTCCATACCTGCAGTTGAAATTACGATAGATAATAGTTATCATAATTTGGATTGTGACAATGTGAGAATTCTAATAATGAAGTCAAAACGTATTAATAAAAATTTCACAAGAACATGATAAATTATTAATTTCGAATGTTTGGTTTGTTAAACATATCATCAATATAGTTAAGAAAGCGTTTGCTTAACGAAATCAGCAATAAATTGTGGCCTTTAAAACAACATTAAGTGTACTAGATTGTAGGATATATTTAGGTAGAGAATTAGTACGTCAACGTTTTAATCTGCTAATTAGAGCCAGTGGAGAGGAAAATTTCATGTATCAGTGGACGATATACAATACCTATTTAAGGGATAATTGGGTTTCAAGTATTTCAGAAAGTATCATTTACCTAAGTTTATAAAAAACAGAGCCAGTGGCTCTGTAGCTCATCAGGCTTCATATCAATTTTGCTTAAGGGTGTGGCAAATGTGAAATTAGGTTAAAGGGTGTGGCCCCTGAGGCCCTTATTAGGGGCCACAGGGCCACAAAAGCTATCAATTATAATCCTCACTAGTCAAAGAGTATATTCACAACGTTTCAGCTTTCTGGGCCTTATGCTTCTAGAGAAGAAGATGAAAACAGGTTTTTTGGTCGTGGCCGTTGTGGCCCTTATAAGGGGTCACAGGGCCACCAAAGCTACAATTTTTAATCCTCACTAGTCAAGGAGTCTGTACACCAAGTTAAAGCTTTCTAGGCCTCATGCTTCTAGAGAAGAAGATGAAAATATGTTTTAGGGTGTGGTCCCTGTGGCCCTTATTAGGGGCCACAGGGCCACCAAAGCTACAATTTTTAATCCTCACTAGTCAAGGAGTCTGTACACCAAGTTTAAGCTTTCTAGGCCTTATGGTTCTGGAGAAGAAGTCAAAATTCCACAAAGTTTACGGACGGACTGACAGACGGACGGACGGACGGACGGACGGACGGACGGACGGACAGACGGACGGACGGACGGTAGGATGGACTGACGGATGGACGGACGGACGCCGGACACCATGCCATGCCATAAGCCCATCGGGCCTTACAGACCAGATGAGTTAAAAATTGCTTCTTACTTTTTAATAAATTCAAAGTATCACCACGTGCACGTGACGCCTAATCATGTACAGTTTTGTTCCGGAAATAATGAAATAACAGAAAGACCGACAGACTTACAACACTCATATATAGGCCTACCTATATATGACTTCGTGCAGTAATTAACAATAAGCAAGTGCAGAAAAAATAGGCAATTAATATACTTACCAAAAACGAAGCACGTGATGTACTGCGACGTGGTGCACTGAAAAATGAACACCTCCACCAGAAACATGAGTGGTGCCGAGTTTATCCAGGTCATAGAAATACTTAATAGCACCATGAAGAAAGTGCTGGCAATTATCACAGGGCGACGTCCAAACCTGAAACAAAACAGTCTAACATGCATTCTTATCAGGTAAGTATTTACCATTTCAGGGCATGGAAGGTAAATTTGAGTTGGTAAATGGGCATGGAGTAAACTTTGGTGTGAAAAAGTGATCTTGAAAGATATTTCTTTATCAGCTTGTGCTTTCCCAATGAAAGTGAAGATCTAGATGTGTTACACAATGGCTAGTGAAAAGACAAACAAAGGAAACTTAAAAATTAAATTTCATTAACAAACATAAATAATAGAAAAGGTACAGATAATGTGGTCAATTCATCTTGCTTAAGAAACTAGGAAACTAAATAAGAGTATTTTACTCACGTGTCTGACAGAGGTCCATTGTAGAATGAGGCGACAAGATTGCCGCCCATAACCATCATTTTTTCCAATACTTACAAGTGATTTTTTGTCACATACCAGGTCGTACTGAAATCAAGTTGGCGATAATGATCTTGACATTCGTTTAATTGTCCTAGAAGAAAACACACACAATTGGTTATCCTAATAGGTTAATTAGTTTCTTAGAAAATGTTCCTTTTTGAAGACACCCTTGAAAAGAGTCCAAAAACACGGAACAAGGGCAATTACTCCGTAAAAAATAAAAGCAGGGTTCTGAGTTTTGGAATCAATAAAGGTATTGATACCCTGAATGCATACATCAAATTTGGCTTTCCTATCTTAAATAGTTTCTTAGAAGACACCTCGAACAGAGTCCAAAACTCGGTACTAGGGCAATAACTACGTGAAAAATAATTGCGCGGTTCTGTTTTTCGAACTCCATCAAGGTATAGATAACCTGAAGACACACTCCTAATTCGGTTTTCCTATCTTAATTAGTTTCTGCGAAAAGCTGTACCCTTTAACATAGACGGACATGGAGAAAAAATACCTCCTTAAATTACTGAGAAACTGTTCGGTTAAGTGATTTTATTACCTATATTTGTGCCTACCTATGTCCCACTGTCCTGTCCTGTGGGGTGCCAATAATCATGATGTCAAATTCAGACGTGCACGGCTGTACCTACATTATTTAGTACTGTCTTATCTTATCCTTATATAGGTGCTAATCATTTCTCTTAAGTGTGAAATCTGTACCAGCCAGTACACATTGAAAATCTACTTTGATGTTGCAGCAGGGATGTCTTTTCATGTTGTCAAGAATTGGTCACACTTTTCATTGACAAGAAACAAAATCATGATTACACTTGGGGAAACAAACTCACAAAAACATCGACAATAACATAGACAGACAGACAGACAGACAGAATTATTTTATTAAAGTGTCACATGATATGCTACAGTTAAAACGTCGATTTAACAAGCATAGAATATAACATATCACCCAGCCATATTTTTGGCTTACGAGACACTGTGGAAACTAATATATATACAACATTAATTATGTTAAAAATAATATGGTAAAAGAGGATAAATATAAATAAAAATAGTACAGAGGTAAAATATGTCAAGAATGAAATTGTCTCCTGCGGAACATACTATTAATAGTGTCAGCTAAAAGTTTAAATGCTTTGGATTCAGTTCATAAGTACATTCAATTTGAGGTAGTCATTTTCATCAGAGTTAAAACTAATACTATCCAGTAGAGTATGCTTAAGATCATGGTAAAAGTCACAGCTAAAAAGAAAATGTGCTTCAGACTCAATAGCATCACAAAACGGACACAATCTATGATTTAGGGGTGTGGGGGGTTTACAATAACGTCCTGTCTCTATATGAAGGGGTAAAACACCACAACGTAACTTAGAAAGATTACTACGCCTATTTCTGGACATAATATTACTGACATAAAGTTCTGGTCTACAGTCTTTCTTAAACAACCTGTAAGTACGTAGTTTATTACCGTTTACCCTGTCCACATCATTCCAGAGTGCTGAGAACCACCTTTCCTCATCCAATCTACAAAGGGATTGCTTAATAACTGTTAATTTACTTTTCACAGAAGAACCTGGTGCCAACAGAGTATCATGTAACCTCATCTGTTTACTCAACTTCACCAAATTAAAAGAAGCAAATGAACCCTTTCGATTGAGACACCACCGAAACACCTTATTGAGGAGCCTATCATCGGATAAATGATTCAGCTTTACAAAACAACGAAAACTCTCAATGCGCTGTTTAGTGAGACAAGTCTTCCAACCCAATTCGCCTTGCACAGCACAGTTAGAGGTATTACGGGGAACACTCAGGAAAAAACGACCAGCTCTGTTTTGAATATTACTTATTTCACGATGTCCATATAGTCCCCAGATTGGTGCACAGTAGAGTAGGATTGGCTGTACTGTTGTCTCATATAGCTTCGTAAACACCTTGTATGCCATATTTCCACATTGCCTGTATTTGGTGAGCAGGTATGACAGCGCAAGACTCGCACTTTTAGCGATCTCCCTAACAGTGAACTTCATATTCAAGTGTTCGTCGAGCCACAAGCCAAGGTACTTATAACATTCACTGTGGGATAGGACCATATTGCAACACATGAACTGATAATTAGATCTATCAGTTTTATTTCTCCTGAAATGTACAATTTTGGTCTTTTCTGTGTTGATATTAAGGCGCCATTTGGAACACCAGCGAGTCACCACGTCCAGCATACTCTGTAGTGTGTCTTCACTGGGGGCAAGGAGGACAATGTCGTCTGCATACAGCAATATTGGAACACAGACCTCATCAACAAATATACCATCTTTGAGGTTCGTAATTTCATCTGATAGATCGTTGATATAAATTGAAAAAAGGGTGGGGGACAGTGTACAGCCTCTCCGCACCCCTGTGGACACTTGGAAGAATGAGTCATATGACGTACTGCGCTGATGGTATTTTGGTAGAGCGACTGTATAGTAGTGAACATCTTCCCGTTTATTCCAACACGGAGCATTTTCAGCCATAGACAGTCCCTATCGACATTATCAAATGCTTTGTGAAGATCTATAAAACAGGTAAAGGTTGATTGTTTGCAGTCCATTCTTGCAGCAGCGTATATAAAGCATATATATGGTCGAAACAACTTCGTGTTTTCCAGAATCCGTTTTGAGAATCTGATAAAATATTGCTTGAATCCAGCCATGATGAGAGACGTTGATTAAGAATATCACAATAAATCTTTCAGGGAACAGGTATGAGTGAAATGCCTCTATATGTGCAGGGAGAACGTATGTCAGTGTCATTTTTAACAATAGGATTGATAATCGACTGTTTCCATAAACTTGGAGTGATACCGCTATCAAAGCACTTGCTGAAAAGGTTGAACAGTATTTCAATACATGCGTCGTTCTTCAGGACTTCGGCTTTAATGCAATCCACACCCTCGGCTTTACCGTTTTTCGCCCGGAGTACAGCTCTGCGCACTTCTTCACGTGAGATCGGTGCATTGAGAACGCCACTACAAGCTAACAGTTAAGCCTCACGCTTCATGTCAGCGAGATAACTATTGTCAGTATTGTCATCATCTAGTCCTGAATACAGACCCTTAAAATCTCTTTCCCATTTGTTGAGCACAGGCTGGACGTCGCTCACCACAGAACCATCTTTTAGTTTCACTTCCAGGGGAACCTTGTGTTTCCTTTCATTAACGATGCCAATATTACCAATTAACTTCCAGAAATTTGTATCAGCTTGATTGAGTTTATCCAATAAATTATACTGTTTTTGCTTTTGATGTTGTCTCTTCAACTTTCGGTTTAAACGATCAAACCTTTTTCTTTCTTCACAGTACTTCTGCTTAAGCTTTGCTGTTCAGCCATTCATGTTCACAACGTGAAGCCGCATCCCACTGAATTTGAAGTTCATTACACCTGTATGGTTTTCTGAATGTCTTCTTTGGTACAGGTCCGGATTTGTTAATAAAAACAGGCAACTTGTCTTCCATTTCGTTTTGTAAGAGCGTGATAAAGTCATCGTATGTACGGTCGACCTCACTTGTTTCATTTTGCGATTATTTGATTTTATCAATTGTTTGGGAGATAGATTTACAACTATACCGTTTGGTACTACTTACAGAATCAGCACTCACTGGGATGACATCTTCATCGTGTGTCGTCACAAATCCGGACAGGTCAAGAGTATACTGTAGAATGGAATGATCTGGGAGAGAACATGGCACATCAGCATTGTAACGATCTATCACTGAAGATATTGGCAACACTTGGAAGTTTGAGAACATATGAATTTGCTCGTGGGGTACTAAAATATAGTCAACAACTGAACGTCCCTGTGGGCTGATATAAGTAAAGTTATTCCCAGTTCCATACCGGTCATTCAGCATACAGAAGTTAGTATCCACCAGGAAATCTATAAGAAGTTCACCATGTAGGTTAACTGTACTGTCTATGACGTCACTCGATCAACACTCTGGACAAAGTCATCACGATCACCCGTCCTCGCATTAAAATCACCACAAATTTGGACGATGCCTTTGG
This sequence comes from Steromphala cineraria, assembly GCA_916613615.1. Lineage (NCBI taxonomy): Eukaryota > Metazoa > Mollusca > Gastropoda > Trochida > Trochidae > Steromphala > Steromphala cineraria. The sequence continues at coordinate 60,766,965 of OU744725.1, read as the reverse complement.
CTTGATATTCACAAACTTGATCAAGTAACGTGTTAAAAAACTCCTCCGGGTCACATTTACGTGAAGAGCCACTGGGCGGGAGATAACACACACCGATATACACCAAGCAGCTGGCATCATGACAAGATTCAAACTCTAACATAAACACGGTTCGCCATCTACCGAGATGGTTATGTAAGTGTGATTGACAATGAGTGATCTGGGATTCGCATAGGCATGGTAATATAAGAACCCATTTTATCAAACCCCCGCCTTTCAACGTCAGTGGGACTATTTTGCCCTCATTCTGTCCGTCCGTCGTAAAATAATAATAATAATAATAGTCCACTTATACCGCGCTGAATCCATGCACAGTACATGCTATAAGCGCACAATTGAGAGGAGATGAAGTGATTAATCAGAAAAGACACTTGACAAGATAAGTTTTCAGTTGATGTTTAAATGAGACAAATGTTTCACAGTCTTTCAAATATTGGGGCAGATTGTTCCAGGCTTTTGTTGCTGAAAAGGCAAATGTTCTCTCTCCAAAACGTGAGGTTTGAACCATGGGAACATGGAGCAGGGTCTTGTTTTGCGAACGTAGAGTTCTAGTCGGTGTGTAGCTTTTGATGAGATCGCATATGTAGAGAGGAGCCTGACCAGACAAGGACTGGTATACTAGACACAGGAGCTTGTAGGTGATGCGCTGTTCCACTGGGAGCTAGTGGAGACTTTGGAGCACAGGGGTGATGTGCTCAAATTTGTGTCTGCAGGTCAGTAGCAAGCGTCTCCCAATAGTTTTATGATCAACTGTTACAATATAAAAGAATAAGGAACATTTGCATGTTAGCTCCGAGGTCTTATACATTTGTATGTTAGTTAAAATATACAATAAAGCATAGAAGAGCATCCCTCCCCCAACTGAGCTTCAAAAATGGATATTTGCTCAAACCCACTTCTGAAATCATTAACCAGACAATGAAAAAACATACCAGCAACAATTAAAAGAATTGCCTTTTTAGGGAAGGGTCTACAAATTAAATTATTTGTAGCTTCCATGGATACAGGACTAAATAAATGTCTCTTTGTTAACGATTATGTTTGGAGTATCTCTCTTAAACACCCAATTTTATACACAGCTCCACCAAACCATTTTCGGGTAAAACCCATTTGTATGTTATATACTCACACGCAAAATGATCGTTTTGCATTCATGTGGGGAAACGTCAGTGCCTTAGATTTATATGAGGCAAACAATTCAGAAACACCAGTTCCAGATATCCGATATATTGTATTACGATTCTTACCGATTGCGCCACAGTAGACGTGAACTGGGATCTATCATACACCCACTTAGTGCATGACACAGTTGTGTTGGAGATGTGAACAGACCAGACATCGGAGGTATTGGGTGAGGAATGGACCCCAGCAGACCTGATATCAGAGGTGTTGGAGGAGGAATAGAGATCACAGGAGGAATATTCCTCTTTTCCATACAGTCCACTCACTCGAGGGATTGTCAGGTTTACCATTAACTCGTGAGCAGTGTTCTGGATCTCATATGTGTCGTTGTCTAGACCAGGGATACTGCACCTTTGAACCACACAAATGATATTAACAGTATAGTATCAGTAGTAACAATATTAACGAAAAATTAGTCGTTTAATGTTTCTAATAGCGACAAGTTAGCATATAAAAACATACAACACAAGTAACCGATCTTGACAAGTTTTTAAATTTAAAAAAAATAGAGTCATTGGATCCGTAGCTCATTGCAAATAAATAGAATGAATAAACCTTGGAAATATTACATTTATCAAATGAAAAATAAAATCATTTGCAATAGAAACATAGTTTTGGTGATGTTAATTAATCTAAATGATATGAAACTCATGTGTTCTTACTTTTTCTTTACAAACTTGTTATTCTTAGACGTTTTAACTTGGCAAGGCAGTGTTTGAAACTAACTTTCGAAGAACATCATAAAAATCATATAGAGCGGAAGCTGTCATTAGTATTGTAGGTGATACGTTGTGTCGATCATTCGAGCAGCAGGAACTCGATTACTTAACCTTTTGTTCAAAGGAGGAGGATGTCCTCAAACATGCTCTACGTGCAAGACTAATGACCAGTTTTCGAATATTCTTCTACACATAAATCTTCCGAATATTGGAATAAATTATTAACACCAGCCTTCAAAATACTCTAATACCAGCAAAATCGGCAAAGGGAACCGTTAAATCTCATATTTATAGTCAAGACAGTGTTGCAAAAAGACAACAATTTAAGTATGGTAATATATCTAATTTTATTTACGCAAAAATGACTGTTATTGATTCGAATGACACCTTAGTCAGTATTGCCAACTTCCACCATACACATCAATGACACCATGAAGACTTCGCCTCATATCCCTCACCAACGTCGAAATTGCTCTTGTGGCAATCGATGCCACTCCTGGTGTAATTCAACTTCATTCAAGTTCTGAGGAGAAGGATTCCTGCGTTGTACCAAGGGCCGGAATGTCCAAAACATGTTCAAGCGGACTACAATCCGGACTCATTGCAGGCCACGGGAGGTGTGTCAGGGCTTCGTGTTCTGGATGACCTGCCTCACAGCTCGTGACAATGCGGTGTATGCGTCCCTGAATATATCGTCCTGTTGCAAGTGCGTTGTTCTCGAAATGGGGCACGACAATAACGTTCAAGGACTTCCCGGATGAAGCGATCTACTGTCAAATGACCTCGTATGGTCACAAAATCAAGTTTGCAGTCCAACGAGAAGCACCCCCATACCATCACATTACCCCGCAATAGGGGACTTTTGGCATGTTCTTTCATGGTGCATACGCTATTCCTGGACGCCTCCAAACCCCTGTCCTGTCACCAACAGAGTGCAGAAGGAACATGCTTTATTCTGACAAGTGAACCTTTTTCGTGATCTTGAATTCTACCAAAGCCCTTCTCGTGGTTGTTATTGAGTTACGTTGGAGACATTTGCAGAACTAGACACTCAATTTACTCAATGTCGTTTCTCCTAGTTGTGACTAAGAAGCTCGCTGACCGAGGCGTGCGGCATATTTGTCGTGAAGTGGAAGTAGAATTTACATGACTACTCCGACTTCTTGGACAGAAGATTTCTACACGTAAATTAAAACAAACGCTTTTTAGTATTAAAACTATGTGTACCTTTTGTGAAACGGACTTTCGCTACACGTAAACGTAAATTTTGCACCTACACATAGATTTAAATTTTTTTGTGAAACTGGGTCCTGGTATCCATGACTTTATAACCGAAATTGAGTACAAACCCGTACTGAAAATTTTGGAAATCGTGAAAGCTTGTCCCGTTTGGGTGAATAATATCCCTACAAAAACATGATCTAATCAAACCTACTACAATGCAGGCTCATGGATACAAACAACATCAACGGTGGTTTGGTAGTTGCCAAAACCTTTTTTTGGGGAGTGCAACTCTCTTTTACTATGTATATATAAATGTAAACGTAGCAAATGAAGACAAAGAATTAAGAATAAAGTTCGACTTGCCTGTGTTTTGGTACAGCAAAATGGAAAATAAGTGTCTGTATGATCATCATGGAACCGAACACGCCCGGTATACACAGCAGAATATACAAAGCTTTCTGGTAACGTCCAAACTCTCCGATTTTATCGTAGACGTTTTCAAAATGCATTTCCCCTGGTTTTCTCTATTAAAAAAACACAATGCCTCTAGAATAAAAGATGTCTGCCTCTGTTGCGACTAGAGAGATGGGATGTGACGATATGACTGAAGGCGCAAATATATCTTCACGGATGGGTGAGCATCACATTTTTTTGTTTACTTCAACCCGTCGTAGTAAATTCTAGCATGCCCAACGTAAAGAAAGGTTTTTTTTCATTTGGTTTCATAGACTTTAGCCTATTGTGGGTCGAAAATGGAAAAAAACAAACATCAGTAGATCATGCTTTTAAATAAACACTATGATTTGAAGGTTTGGGAGCAAACGACCTTTGTCAGACAAGGTTACTCAATCTTAGCACAATAATTTATGCGTTTACGTGGATCTGCATTTCATGTCGTGACATTAATCTGTTACATATTTAAAGCATATGAAAAATTAGAGCAATTCACGTTTTAAGACTAGACTCGACACAGATAATTGATTAAATAATTCAAACCTGGACAATACTTATGTGACATGATCTGATGCTTAAATATGATAGTTAATGATACATTCATTTAGATCATATCAAAAAGTTTGATAAATAACACCATGACAATTTGTACAAAATATATGCTTTACCATGCTTGTATGTTTGTATCCTCCATTTTTCAGGAGCTGAGAGAAAAGGACGACAGCTGGTTTCTTAAACGCAATCAGCACCAGATTAATTGGATGGTTTGTATATAAATTTAAGTGACTGCGTATTATACTGTTAAAATGCTATTAAAAGTTACCATAAAAAAACCTAAATTAATTGCGTTTGTAAAGTTTCTGGGATTCAGTTTTATTGAAACAAGGCAAATTTATTTTAAGAATACAGTGCTCTTATTATGTGAAAAATCCATCTTTTTAATAGACAATTTAATGTGAGTATCTGTTTTAAGGGGTCGGTCAGTTTGTTAGTGTAATATTATATTCTTGTTATGCGTTTCTTTAAAGATACTAAGATACAATGCTGCAAAAAGGTACAACGTATTTCCTTGGTAATAGGAAATAATCTCAATTAAGGTGTCCACTGATAATAACAAACATGATGAATACCATACATTTCCCAACATATTTCCCAACATTTTATTTAAATCGAACAAATATTTCATACTTTTTAGCTTATCTGGCGAGTCAAGCATCGCGTTCTTTGTCTCACCACAAAGTCAAAATAAAATTCTTCCTCAATTATTTTAATGAAACCAGTTTTTCGTATCTCTTCTAATATGTTTTTTATCTTAACAAATTTCTCCATATTTTAAAACTTAAATCAAAATATATTCCGTGTATTGTTGAAGACGATGGCCACAACAACGTGTCAGTTTATGAGAGAAGAATGCATGTACAGTTGCTTGAAAAAGCAGTTTATTTCTAATAAGTAAAATGACTTTTATATAGTATATAGTCCTGAATTGGAAAGGTCGAATACAGTCCGCATGACCAAATTGATAAAACGTTATTCTGGAAAATTATGTTAAAGATAGACATTTGTATCTATCAATGATGTTTTGGATAAGTTTGTCCATATTTAAAAAGTTTATGTAAGTCATTACTGCGGGCCTACAAAAACTACGCAAAAGGTAGTCGTTCACATTATCTAATGTTAATAAACGGTTGACTAACAACACCTGGAAGCATCTTAAAACGTCTACAGCGTCTTTTTGAAGTTTTTACAAGGGTATATTTAGTCAACTTTGCATTAGCATTTTTTCTTTTTAGATGGAATCGTTTCAAGGATCTATCCCTCAAACTTGACAAGTCAAATGATATCCCAGACAACAATCGATTTGCATATCAAGTGTCAATAGACTGTTAACTTATGTTTGCTGACTTTAGATATTAGAGCCATGAAGATAGTTCTTAAAGGTTAAGAATAAATGTGTGAACAACAATGTTGAATTACAAAAATTTCATCCCATACAATGCAGGTACAATGTATGTGTGCTGTTATTGGTGTATTCAACATGTACCAGTCGTATCCCGAACAAAAAACTACAGACTGAATAATTAATGATATGTGGTTAATTTTTGGACAGCATTCAGATTTTTTAGAATATAATTAAGTATTTCTCGTATACTACTCAAAAGACGTTACGGGTTAAGCCTATGCTTTACCTGATATTTGTCAATGTATAGAACAAATATAAGTTGATATAGAGCATAAATAAGTTTTATTTCAAAATGTGACAGTAACAGATTGGAAGACGCAATCGTAATGAACTTTTACATTAGTGATAAGCACTTTTCAAGGCTGTTAAAACATTTACAGGCACAGAACACATTAATGTTGGATTACCTGAAGTGTGAAAGTCAGTAGCTGGTATGGCCACCATTTGCGTTGACAACGGCATTGCATCGTCGGTACATTGAGTGAAGCAGTTTGCAGTTTGTCCAGTCTCCAGTCTTCCAATGCCTGGCTCCTTTCATCCCTTGTCAATCTTGGCATTTTGCTGATATCAAAACGTGAATGTCTGGATTCAAATTTAGGGTGCCTTTTATTGGAGAGGCCACACGATATGCACGCGCATTTCCATTTTCTTGAGCGTTAATTAAAACCCTATACCATTGTCAACTTTATAATTGCATTTTGGCGATTTTTTTGCTCACAAAATCACACTTTCATTGAGTTATCAAGAAATCTTGATTCGAACAAATGTTAAAATTGAGATACAAGTTAATTTTCGACTTCGTACTGACGAAAAGGTTGTCTGTACATATTTATGTATGGTGACGTTTCTTTTGCGGTTCAGTATATACACCATATTAAAAAACAACGAGAAATCAGCAATTCATCCTGGAAATAAGGGCCGCTGACACAGTTGTCTCCCCCAAAGACAATATGGTCTGCATTTATGAGGTGTTTGTGTATTTAAACGTGCCATATGCATCTTTATGAACAATTTGGGAACAAAATCACTACAATAATGATACCGCATTCAATTGAAAACAAGAAAAGCCTTTAAAAAGGCAAGCTTTGGGGCCCCCGGTTACGTATCACTATATAGAACCAGGAGATTTAGGTTGGGGAGGACGGGGACGGGGACTTTTACTTGAATAAATTGAATTGTTTCAATCGGAGACGCATGTTCTTTGCTCTTTGTTTTGATAGTTATCAATACAATATGTACATAATAAAACATCTCGTTCGTTCCGCTTAAATTCAACCCAATGATATATACGTCTCCTATCTCGATTATGATATAAATTTTTAAACATTAGTACGGTGATTCAAATGGGTGTTGCTTTAAAAGATAGTTGACGGTGAGTTTAAAGGGGCAGTAGCACGTTTTTTGATAATTTTATATTTTAAAATTTCCACTGATAATTGTAAGTTAATGCTAAATGTATTATTTTGACAGTGTCAGAAATCTCATTACACAAGCCAATCATCCATAGTCAGAGGACAAAGTATGAAGATTCTCATAAAACCCATTGGCGGCCATTTTTGTGTGAACACCTTTAATTCATTTTGTGTAAGAAAGGGAATCGCATGGCTAAACTTTACGTTATATATTTGAACTTTTACTGCTCCATTTAGTTTAAATACATTGTCTTTCAATTGGAACCATAAATTTTCATTTTCATGACATCACCTTATATTCCAACTAAAAACGTGCTACTGCCCCTTTAATACAAGAGCAATAGTTGCGCAAGTTAACTATCTGGGATCCATTGTTTTCCAATACCCGCAAATTTACTTTAAACCCGACGAATTTTCCATTGACTTCCAAGTTAATTAGATGTTGCAAGAATAATTTTCCTTAATTGAATGTTGATCAAATTACAGCCGAAAGTTGCTGATAAATTTACAAATGATCTCAGCTACAAGTTCATAATTTTCATTATGTTATAGGATGACATTTAAGAATATTTTATCATACTTTAGGCCCTATGTCGATACTTTCTTCGAAAGACACCTTTAATCGTAAATAAATCATCCATCCAATTTGAAAACGGTCTGTTCAGTACCATTTCCGTGAACTGATGAGATGCATTGAATGAATGATCAGGCATTGACAAGGCGGGACATTCAGCGCTCGCGTTATAGTAAAGAAAATTGAAGGAACCGAATTCCTAGTTGATACAAAAATGGAATGTCGTTTCCGAATGTGGAATGCAAAAAAATACACCGAATAACTACAAAACAGCTTATACATGTATGCATATGCAAAATTGATATTTATTAAGGGTGTAAGCGCTCATCCGTATATTGTTGAAATTATACGATATATTTTACATCATAACATTATCAGTTTCCAAAGTAAAACTTGCCAATTATTTCGTACCAACCACGTGGTAACATGGGTATAAATTTGCTACAGCTCTGTCCATTGGTCGTTCGAAATACCAAGATATGCTTAAAACCAATTCCATTGCCTGAAACTTCTCTTTGAAGTTTCCAAGAGTAATATAGAGAAAACTTCTGCCATTAGTTTTCAATATCAAATGTAATATAACTTTGGGGTCTCTGGACCCCAAAGCAATAAGCCAAGTTCAGATGTAAGCAAACCGATCTTGATAGAGGATGAAATCATTGCTTGTTTATATGACAGGACGAGGTCAAAAGCATTTCTACTGGCTTCGGCTGGAGGGATATCTGTTTGGTCGAACAGGTAGAGTGTTGTACTCTGAACCCGGGTTCGAACCTGCTGGACATGAAAATATTGGATTATCTTTCCTGCTAGAATTAGCGCCCAACGTGGGGACCTATCTATTCCATAATGGTATACGTAAATCCTTCGTAGGTATATGTCTCTCTAATGTTCTTATAGATCAACTGACTATATCGACTCATTGCCAAATTATCTATTTTCGTCCCCCCCCCCCCCCCCCCCCCCCCCCCCCACCGCAACGCGGAACGGGGGACTATGAATTAAGCGGCGTCTGTCCGTACGTCCGTCCGGATTCTTGTTAACGCGATATCTCTATGAACCATTTCACTCAGAGTCTTCAAATTTGGTGTCAACCTACATGATGGGAATACGCAGACTCCAGTCGATAATGATGACCTTTACCTTATTTTCAAGGTCACTACGGCACTCTGACCACTTTTGAAGCTCTTGTTAACGCGATATCTCTATGAACCATTTCACTCAGAGTCTTCAAATTTGGTGTCAACCTACATGATGGGAATACGCAGACTCCAGTCGATAATGATGACCTTGACCTTATTTTCAAGGTCACTACGGCACTCTGACCACTTTTGAAGCTCTTGTTAACGCGATATCTCATGAACCATTTCACTCAGTCTTCAAATTTGGTGTCAACCTACATGATGGGAATACTCAGACACCAATCAATAATGGTGACCTTGACCTTATTTTCAAGGTCACTACGGCACTTTTACCACTTTTGAAGCTCTTGTTAACGCGATATCTTGTGAACCTTTTGACTCAGTCTTCAAATTTGGCGTCAGTCTACATGACGAGAATACGCAGACACCAGTTGATTATTGTGACCTTGACCTTATTTTCAAGGTCAGTACGGCACTTTGACCAATTTTGAAACTCTTGTAAACGGGATATCTTATGAATGGTTACACATTTTCAAATCACAATAGCGCTTATGGAATGTATGTGAGCAGACATTTCAGTCATTATAACTATGTCTACTTTATATTATTCATTTAATATGTATAGAGAGCATGCTGTCTATCAAATTATAATATCTCAATAATGAATTCAATATAAGCGGCGGGGGACATTGCCATATTAGTTGCAAACACTTGTTTACAATATTTTGGACAAAACTGAAAAGTACGATCCGTAATTGGTACGATGGGGTTTATTTGCAAATTTAACACATACAATGAAACATATGAACACTTATAATCACCGTTCATTCGGCTGGGAAATTGCAATCTAGTTAAAACTGGGTGTAATGTTATTGTCCCCTAAGTCTTTACGTTACATTTAGCTATTAACCCACCTGGTCCGTGTCACGCATGCGCGGAAATCAGCCAATGAAAAAAGAACTGGCTGATCCCTTTGAATCGGTCAATCTAGTTAAATCTAGCTGTAATGTTTATTTCCAATAAGTCATACATTAAATCATTGATATTTATGCTCATAATGTAAAATGCAATATAAATCCTAACGACGCCCGATTCAAAGAGATCAGCCCGTTGTTTTTCCATTGGTTGATTTCCGTGCATGCGCGACACGGATGTGGTGGGTTATATTGCAATATCTCTTTAGGTTTTAACGCTGTCGATACTTCGAATAGTAAAACCCTGTGAAGACGTTGTGAAGATATCCTAAAGAAACATATACAAAGGAGACAAAGTAAATTTTTAAAAGTTTTTGGTGGCCTGAGTCTTACCCAATGTTCCCAGTTAAGCTCAAATCATCTCGCTCCCTATTTGTTCATTCCTTCAATGTCACATTCTGATACAACTTTGTTCTCACAAATAAAATCGAAAAGATTTACAGGTATATGAGTCAAATAACTCAACTGTACCGACCAATACTTGTCTTGATGACAAAGTTACCATTGAACTGTTACCGATTACCAGTCACGACCTTAACCTTCATTGTCACAATACCGACATAAAAACTAGTTAAAACTTAAACATTTTGAACTCAAATAATTCGACAATTGGTACCGAAACTAAAAATTTGAACTGTAGACACTGTGTCTAAATACGTAGTTGTGAACTGTATGTTGCGATGACATTTGAAGCGAATGTAAAATCCTAATTCACATTCGCGAAAATCATAACTCAGTGTATAATCTTTATAAAGGTGAAGTACTATTTGTCAGTACGTTGATAAAGATTGTCAACTCAATTTAACTATAAGAACAGTCTTATCTTGTAAAGTAAAGATAATAATAGTATACAGACTCATCTTTTTTCGATTTCTTTTACAAGCCAAATCTTTATTACAAGAATCATTTAAACAAAGCGCGGAGTAAGTGTAAAATTTCTATTAAGGTTAATGATTATGTAAGATATGATATGATTGTACAATTAAGAACAAGCAATGCTAAGTGCTATCTTCAAGAAGAAACTCTGATACCTTGTCTAAAATTACAACTGAGATTTTGATAAGTTTGAATTATAGTGTGCAGTTACAAAAGTTTCGAAAACTAAGCCTTCTATATTTTCACGTTTTCGTCAAAGGTTAAAGTGACACAGAGTATTTTTCTTAACATTTTATTAGGTTTTGATAAGCTACAAAATATATAATATGCTGATTGAAGTTCATATCTCATCACTGGACTTGCAAATATAATATCCATTTATGCATAATATCTCTAAACTGCTTGATTTTATGGAAAAATCAAGAAAACATCTCAAATACGTTTAATATTCGAAATTATGCATCCAATTAATCTACCTAGTAGTTACCATATCTAATAAACACTATCGGATCGAATATATCTTCCTGTCAGCTTATGACAAGGTTTCCAAATAACGTTTGGCGAATTTCCGCGCGCCACTCGAGCCACATTGTCCGGTTTTCGATCAAAATCCTGACTTTGAATGGCCGTATTTTCGCTCTAATGTACTGATTGACCTTTAACTTGTTATTTTCAGTAACAGTTAGTGGTTCCCGATGTAATAACATCGATTTCAAAATTGACATACATGTATGTGATCCTATCAACATAATCTTTAACAACTCCACCGAATGTGCTTCAATTTTCGTGTATAACACGAACTGCGTTGACACACAGTGACCCAATTATCTGCAAAAATGTGATCAGTGAGTTTTAAGTATCGTAGTAATGTGGAGCTAGCAACTCCACCTTCGCAAATAACCGCCCGTTCGTAACCAAACTGGCGTAAGGACCATGACCATGGAGATTTTACCTGTTTAAGCGGCGTTGGTAAGTGGTTCGTAAACTTTTTGTTTATTTAAAAACCATGAATGCTCTTAAATTTTCTCATGCAATTAATATCAGACGTAAAATATTGATATAGTTCAGGAAACTCGTCCTTCACTATGAAAATATGTATTAATGAGGGAATATGTCAATGCTGTTCACAATTGTATATCGCCGACAATATGTGACCTTCACCTTGGATGGTTGTTAAAGAAATTATTCCGCCAAATCAAGGTCAAAACATGATTAGAAGGAACAAGATTTGTGTTTTAACCCTTTTATTTCAAATGTCAAAGGGTTGTATAATACAAATTGTAGTAGTAAAGGCTTGTACACGTTTTCATCTAATAGTAGATAATGCTTGGGACATGGGATATCTGAATAGGTAGAATAATACAGAACTATTGAAGAAGACTGCAAGAATTGCTCCATATATGATATGATATACCGATTTATCTATCCATTCGCTAGAGTAACAAGAAAAACGTGAGCATGGCTCACATACCCCTGCAATCTGATATACGCTTTAGGTCAAAAGTATTTCATTAATCTAGGTCTTTAAGTGTAAAGAAGGCTTGTCCCCATAGACAATAAGACCTATTAATCTCTCCAAGTTCAATTTCAGAATTAAGGGCTATAACTCGGTCAAAAATATATTTCAGAAATAACTAACGTCGACTTTACCACTTCTTGATTTTCGTTCAAAGATTTTTCCAAAAAAATAAAAACTGGACTTGATTTTTGTTAATTTGTCAAATAAACACCTTTAATTAGCCTTTCATTAATACAGCGTAATTATCGGCTGTGAAAAACCCACCTGGGTTAGGGGCCATATAACTCGCGCAGGTGTGACGTATTAAACAGACTATACAGAATAACGCATCATTATTTCAACTGAAATACAGGCTAAATTATTGTTTAATTACCATTGATGTGAATATATTTTTCACACCAAATACTTAGTAGTGTTGCATCGTCAAATGTTTTATCTAACTCAGTGGAAAACATTTTCTGAAAATCGTTAATTATTGGGGTTTTTCTGTGGTATTGTTACGATACATGTATAGATAACGAGGCTGATTTTGTTTATGACGTCACAAAAAGGGGGCGTGATCAGTTATACATTCACTAGTTTGTGGCCAGATAGGTCTAAGCGTCCCATCAAAAGTGGCTTTCAAAATCGGCTTTCATTAGCAAACTAAACATATTTGAGTTGCGACCTTTGACGCACTTTACCATATTGTAATCAGATTTTCTTATTTTCCAAAGAAAATAGTGAAATATGTTTGTGGTTATGTGAACCGTTTCTATGAAGTGTAAATCGGATGTATTTAAAAGTATCTACAACGTCTAATGTTTGATCCTTGTAATAGATTTTTTTCTTAGCTCTGAGTCTTTTCAGAGTTTATTCCAGATTTCATGAATCGCAGCATTTTGAAACCCAATTAAGTGTGTTCTGTAATTTTCGACTAACCTTAACATAATCGAATCATCAGCATATAAAAGGACTTAAGTTTAATATACATATGTACAACATCACTGTCTAATTCGAGACTCAAACCTCACATTGATTAGAACTAAGATAATTTTCAATGTCATTCAAATAGAAAGCGAGAGATTTCCGCCTTGGTGTACTCCTGCGAGACAGGGAAGAAACCTGAGTGCAAAGGTCTTCGAAAAATAAACGAAAACACAGAACAATTTTTTTTTTTTCTAGGTGAATGAAATTTTTGTTGTTGATACGCCTTATGATACTGTTGATCGAGTTTTAAAGTTCACATAACCACAAACATATTTCACTATTTTCTTTGGAAAATAAGAAAATCTGATTACAATATTGTATTGAGGTTATTCCAGATTTTATGAACCGCAGCATTTTGAAACCCAATTAAGTGTGTTCTGTAATTTTCGACTAACCTTAACATAATCGAATCATCAGCATATAAAAGGACTTAAGTTTAATATACATATGTACAACATCACTGTCTAATTCGAGACTCAAACCTCACATTGATTAGAACTAAGATAATTTTCAATGCCATTCAAATAGAAAGCGAGAGATTTCCGCCTTGGTGTACTCCTGCGAGACAGGGAAGAAACCTGAGTGCAAAGGTCTTCGAAAAATAAACGAAAACACAGAACAATTTATTTTTTTTCTAGGTGAATGAAATTTTTGTTGTTGATACGCCCTATGATACTGTTGATCGAGTTTTAAAGTTCACATAACCACAAACATATTTCACTATTTTCTTTGGAAAATAAGAAAATCTGATTACAATATTGTATTGAGTTTATTCCAGATTTTATGAACCGCAGCATTTTGAAACCCAATTAAGTGTGTTCTGTAATTTTCGACTAACCTTAACATAACCGAATCATCAGCATATAAAAGGACTTAAGTTTTAAATACATATGTACAACATCACTGTCTAATTCGAGACTCAAACCCTCACATTGATTAGAACTAAGATAATTTTCAAAGAGATTTCCGCCTTGGTGTACTCCTGCGAGACAGGGAAGAAACCTGAGTGCATACGATTCACTTCTACACATGATTTGATATCTTTGTACATATTTTGTATCAGCTTTGATATTTTCCCGCTGACCCCACGGCGTAGTAATTACATCCTAAGTCCTGAACGCCACATTTTATCAAAGGCCTTCGAAAAATAAACGAAAACACAGAACAATTTATTTTTTCTCACGTGAATTCATAAAATTATTAATTAAGAAAACGTTATAAATTGTGGAAAATCCCTTCCGGAAGCCCGATTAAATATGAGAGATGATATCAAAGGTTTCGCAAAATTTTGTTAAGCGTTCATTTATGAAGTGAATGATTTACCAAAGCAGCTGAGAAAAGATATCGGCCTATGGGAGTTCGGATCGGTAATGTTCCCTTTTTTATGTCTATTGGTTTAATAACATCTGTGAGCCATGCATCGGGTAAAATATCAATATTGAGTACCAAGGTTAAAAAATTCGATATAGACTGTTACAAGTTGAGGTGATGCATGTTTTGTGTCAGGTCAAGCCCGGGAGCTTTATAAACATTGTAATTGACCTTCCCGATCAACTTCATTGTTTGTACCAGGGTGGTAACCTCCTTACACACCTCTTATTTGCTCGTGCTCAGGTGGTATACACTGAAATAACACCTGCGCACGAGATACATGCGTGTGACCGGATCTCGTGCAAACGAGTCTTTGCAAAAAATGACAAAACACATTTAAAATGATAGGGGAAGATATTTTGTTTAATGTTCTTATCGGCACGGTAGACATAAACAAGATAGGTGTACGTGTAGGCGGTGGCTGTTTCGTTTTATCAGCAACACTATATGGTTTATAGTTGACAGATTTTGAAACTGGCTGCCACTCAGGTACTTGTATTTGAATACAGCGTTACACTTGTGTCCTTTGTCCTGGGGTCAATTTCCTACACGATTTGTTATCCATACACACTCCGTATACTCCAAATATTTGAGTCGAAAATCAACGTTCACTTTGAAGTTTGAAAAAGTTATATACTGCTTTTTTCCCCCAACATAATCCAGTATTTACAACCAACATCATAATAGACACATCTCAGAGCTTAACAGAGTCATCGATCGTCTCCTAATATTCTCTTCTGCCAGAGCACATCCCCCTAATCAACGCAAATGACACCTTTCCGACATGCAGCCTGCATGACTTTGTTTCCGGGTCGTCCAGGAAAGCACACTGTTTAGCTCCAAATGGCGTTTTAAGCCATATATAATTTAACGCACATTATTTCCTTTATATTCAGTTTAATATTTATTTCAGATTAATGAACACCGAAAGTGGGAATCGAACCAGGGACCCCTTTATCATTACGCAGCGCCTTTATCAGTTGAGCTAACGAGGATCCATCCGTACCGGCGTTATTATTTACTACTTAACCCAGAATGTCCAATAAATAATTCCTCATGGGTTTCAGTAGCAGGTTATGTATAAGAGTTACATGCATAAGAACCTTAGTAAGAATACAATTAACCATTAAAAGGTCAACAAGGTAATGACCTTCATCTCGTAACCGTGACCTTTGTCATCCAAGGTCACACATGTAATGATTACCCGTGAAATTAGTTAGAATAAGTCAATTTTGCTTGTATAGCATAACTTAGTGGTAGCCTTGCAGTGGCATTGGCCTTTGGCGGATGAATGAAGTTGAGAATACAAATTTTGAAACTATATGGAATAAAGTTATAGGCAATTGACAAGGACGTCTGTGGTCGAAACTACAAAAAAACCTGACCTGACTAATAGTTTAAGAGATCATTTTCTCAACTCTGTATCAATGGCGGATCAATTTTTTAAATGAATTGATTGACTTTAAAGGGGCAGTAGCACGTTTTTTGAAAATTGTATATTTCCAAATTTTCATTGATAATTGATTAATTATTTGCTTTAAACAATACTAAAAACTATTTGAACAACATTGCAAAAAAATGCCTAAAACATAACGGTATATCAAAGTATCAACTGGATGCATGTAGAACACTATGAAACAGTGTATCTGGTTCAACACAGACTTTAAAGGGGCAGTAGCACGTTTTTTGATAATTTTATATTTCAAAATTTTCGCTGATAAATGTACGTTGATGCTAAATGTATTATTATGATAGTGTCAAAAATCTCATAACACAAACCAATCAGCCATAGTCAGAGGACAAATCATGAAGATTCACATAAAGTCCATTGGCGGCCATTTTTGTGTGAACACCTTTAATTCATTTTATGTAAGAAAAAGGAATCGCATGGCTAAACTTATATATTTCATTTATTACTGCGTTTTTAGTTTAAATACATTTTCTTTCAATTGGAACCATTTATTTTTATTTTCCTGACACCACCTTATATTCCCCCTAAAAACGTGCTACTGCCTCTTTAAAGATTGATGACAACTTACAAGGTCAGCATTTGAACGATTGTATTATTCAAATCTACTGAACCAGTTGCCACAAATCCATGAAGGATCTATACCAAATCAACATGGCCACCATCTTGAAAATTAAAACAATCTATGAATTGGTCCACGTCAGGAACTTCTTCTTGGCGAGACGACACCACTGCATCACCATAGGTCTTCCTGAAGACTTTGATTGAACCTGTTCTTCAATTCCCTTAAGTAAGAAAGAAATCGAATGATTTTATGTAAAGGCAATTGGAAGGATAAGACTAATTCTTTGTAAGTTCAGATACTAACAGCAGAGAGGTTATATCCAATACAATTTCTTGTTTTGAAAGTTTTACCCAGAGAGGAACGTAAAGAAAATTACAATTACGTATCCTTCCAATAAAGTTTTTCTCTCATTTGTAATAAGCATACAACATAGTTTTATGAAAGAGAAATGTTTTAGAGTAGGTTTTTTTTCTCTCACTGAGTTTAATTGCAGTCATTAACTTAGCTTTTTAAACATTTATAAAAAAAATTCATAGTCACAAAACATTTCCCTGATATAACTATTTGATCAATTATCATTGCTAAAGCATTCTACTTTTACATATCATTGTTAAAGAACAAATAAGATACTAGTGAAACCTTATTATGCAAAAAGCTTTTAAGGGCCATGACTAGATTTTATTTTCCTTTTTTCCGAATCACCGAAGGCGGGTTCGTTAAAAGTTAAAAAGCACTTTTGCAGGGGGTAGTGTGCGTATTGGACGTTGAATTAAGTATTTCATTGTTGATTAAACCATCTTAATATGATATCAAATTTTCTATTCAACAGATTATAACCGAATGAAGTACTTACTTTCTCAATAACTAAATCTCATCACGAACCGCACGCAAGCATGATGGGGCTTTAAGCGTTATAGATACTATGGCTCTCGAGAAGGAGTCGGAAAGGAACAAATATGTACGTATACGTACTAATTTACGAACGGACGGTGGTCTCCAGGCCAGGTTATCATTCTATATGTCATAAAAACTACAATAATACATCTGATACTTACATCAGAGTCTGTAAGAGACTCTTTGTTTTCAGTCTCAAGATATCCTTTATCATCTGAAAATAACAGTAGCCAGCATATATTATCAAGTACGTCTGTATCCGTAGAAAAGAGTTCTGTAAAGATGAAAATTAAAGAATTTTTGATAATCAGATTTTTAAATTTGTTTTGCTACAATTATACTTAATCTTGTAATAATCTTTTTAAAAACCCTTTTTAGTCAAACAACCAACGAGTCACCTTCTAAGGAAGTAAATATATTAATGACCAACGTGTCAATATAGAATAAATACAGTTTTCAAAGGGGGTTATCGTATTCACAGTATGAATCAGATGGAATAGTCTCAAAATGTTATGTTACCCGTATTTGAAACCTCCATAAAGATGTTTATCACCAGTTGTTCAATCGAAGTTTGTTTCGCAAGAGGTACATCTGTGATGATTAACTCGAAATTCGGAGAGATGACATCTTGAAACTGTCTTTGGCTAGCGAAGAAGGCCCTAGAAAACATAGTAGAATGATCGAGTAAGATCTCAGAAAGTAATTTGATTGAAATCTGTTACACATTCTCTGTCAGGAGGAAGTTACAGTCACCTTTTAAAAATACATCAGGGCCGTTTTAGGTCAATAAAATAACTCTTGAAATCATAAATATTCTACCAAAATTGCCAAACGCTGTTTGTAAATGTTAAAATGCAACTATAAAAAGCCACCATCCCCATTTAAGCTTAGCGAATATATGCCCAGTTTTTGAAACGGTGTCAACTTACTAAGTTACTTTCATCACTACTTTAATGGAATGGCTAACTGCCACCTTTCCCACAATGACACAGGCACAAATACCTCACAGTTGTGTTCAAACTGCTAGTAGGAGATTTCATGTAGATTTCATATAGATACCCCCCCCCCCCCCCCCCCCCCCCCCCAATAAAAAAGCCGCAAGGAACAGAGTATGGATTTCCTGGAAGTGATTATAAAATAAAGTTATGTTAAAATATCCATTGACATATGTATGTAAAATGAATACAAAATAAATAGAGATTACAAAACGAGTGAGTGTTGAATATCGAAAATATTTCAACGAGATATTTTCAAATGTTTTGATTTATTCACGAGCGAAAGCGAGTGAATAAATCAAAACTTTGAAAATATTGAGTTGAAATATTTTCGATATTCAACACTCACTCGTTTTGTGATCTATTTATTACATACAAAAGGGAATTTCTATTTCTTTGCAACAACGATCAAACAATGCGCGACAAAATTGCGTAATGATACACTGGTGTGGTACCTTTGTGTTCGCAAAAGCAAAAACATAGTCCTGTTTTCGGTTAGCTTCATCTTCATCTCAAATTAAAATCCTACTTTTAAACAATCACTTGTGTACAGTTTATCGACAGAGTTATCCAAAACCAAAATATTAGCAAATACTTTAACTATAAATAACGACGCTGTTGTCGGTACTGAGTTACGTGAGTTGAGAGATCGCCAAGCTTGATGACAGTGACGTTGATTTTGAACGGTTCGTCCGTTCTTGCTAATCGTTTCTAGAAGAGTTCGGATAATTCAGCATTTTGCTTGATTATGTAAAGCGGTGTTGGTATCATAAATGAAACGGAAACTTATCACAACCGTTTCTAAACTATCGACTTTCACTCGAACTTTCAAAAGCGACAAAGCTCCGTGTTGACAAAACACGTCCGTTGACAAAAGGGAGATAACTCTTTCCAAACTAAATTAAGGCAAGATATTTTTAAAATTTAGTAATGAAATAGCCGAGATCGGAACGCGAATATTGCTTTGATAATTTTGGACATATATTTTTGATGTGTTTCATTTTTATTTTGAGGGGAAATACGAAAATGGAAAAAAATATGATGAATTAAAAAATTGAAGCGTGGGGGGTTCGGTTGCACCCTATCAGCTGATTGCAAAAGTAGTACGGCATTATGACGTCACTATCGTTGAATAACCTGCTTTGGTTACACAACACTCGTTGAATAACTTTCAACTGGTTACACAACACTTGTTTCAAATAACCAAAATTATCTTATGAAGATATTCAGAACACGTATGTAATAAATGCACTTATTACCTACGAGGGCAGTCATACAGAGGTTCATATTTTTCATATGTTGCCCTAGGGCAAAATATCACTTTTACATTGTGACGTCACGTTATTAACAATGCTTTGACGTCACGGTTCACCTATGACGTCAAACCGGCGGCGGCTTTCTCGCCTATGCTTAGAAGTAGGTTTTTGAGTATTTTCTTTAATCTGAAGGCTACGGTAATAAACAGAATATAATATTCGTGTCGATGACATACTATTTTTACGACACTCGTGCCCAAATATCAGTATATCCCTCGCTTTCGCTCGGGAAATACTAATATTTAGCCACTCGTGTCGTAAACATAGTATGTCATGGACACTCATATAATATCCTCTATATATAACCCTTCTTGTATGTATATATCAGTGACGAAAGGTCTGATTCGTGTGCATGATGGTTTATGTGCAACGACATAACGAGCTGGTCATTCATGCAAATAATCAAAATTATCCGGATTATCTAACATAATCAAACCAATTAACATCGTCTTAACAACCCAGGTAAAATTCACATGGAGCAGACCTTTTTATTTCCATTAAAAGTCAGAAGGTCTGCTACATGTGCATGGACCATATGACACATATATATGACAAAGAATTCCTTTATCGACTGTACAAAGTTCGCTGAAGCTACGCGAACCAATTTCCCTCAAACTCAAATGATGTTCACACTAAATTCGTGATATGCTACTTTCGCTTAATATTGATAGTTCCTTGTACGTTAACGCTCCCGCCCCATTAATTTATGTGACTTCAAACTAGTATGATGGCCTCTGAAAACAACATCTATAGAATTACTTGAAGTTAAAATTGCAAAATGTTCTTTGATGTAAGAACAGACAGCGTACATCAATCTTTAACAAAACTTTGGGTCGGGTAGCAAAATGTTATCTAAACGATCTTAACCTTCTCAATTTTTAAAAAGGTGCATTATGCTATTTTTCATACCAATTTTGATTTTGTAGTTTCCCAGGCAAGGTATTTCCTGTCGTCATCAACAGAGCTGTCTTGTACCGCTTACTCAGTCTCAAACATATCTCTGTTTGAAGGAGCAGAGCATCACCCTCTACAGAAACTTCTTCATTGTCCCCTTGTAAGTCAATAAAGTTGGTCAGGAACTGAAACTCAGAAGGTGTGAGAAACCACACATCATCACTGTCGACCTTGTCTGGATACAGCAGAGGGAAACTGGAGGCCACGGATACAGACTTCAACAGAGCTATAGCTGCCGTCTCTGCTTTGTCTCGCCACATCTTCAATGAGGACTGAATGTGAAACAAACCTGAATGCTCCCAAAGGATCTGGACTTTAGCTCTTAAATCACCATCTATGATAACAGCACTATTGGTGATGCTGATATCTTCTCTTATCCATGTCCTCAGAGCGTCAGGCACACCTCTGGCTACGAAGGTATTGTACATTTCTATTCGTTTGGATACGTCATCTGAATTGAATACACTTAGAACAACTACGGGATTTTTCTCACTAAATATGCATGCATCGAACACAAGTGACTTGGGAACTCGAACTCTGGGATTGTCTACATTTAGTGTCACGATCAGACTTCTAGCCAAGTAGATGAAGAACGTTCCATGTTGCAAGTTAGAAAGCTCAAGATACTTCCTCTTACATTTTGTTGACAGAAAGGTATCCATTCGCTCTGGAAAGAGCTTGATATTTCCTGGAAAATGAATGGCAAGTTTGTCAACTTTTATAACTTTTAAAATAATATGACACATTATAAATTATAAAGATGTAATACCTTGTTTACACACCCTGTATCGTTACAACATCCTTGAAGTATGTGTCTGAACTGGTTGTTTTCCAGCGCATGAAACAAGATATCTTATCTCTGTCCTGTCTTTACATGTGTTTACAAAATTGTTTAGTTGCAATTTACAAGTCCAATGACGTCTTCCTGATCAAGAATTTCCTGATACCTTTTATCTTGATAGGGGAAAGATTTCAACTGAACATTTCTACTTTCATAAAGTTTTTGCTTATTGAGACCTCGAGCTTTGCCCTTTACAATTGTTTGGTTTGATCCTTTTGTAAGAAGAGAATACAGTTCATAGAACTTTGGTTCCTCGATTTCGTGATCTGATCCAATCTTAGTGTTGATACACCCTTCGTCTTGCTCACTTTAAAAACTATGACGTTGTTGTATTGCGGAAAAACACTTTCAATGGAGTCACAAAGCATCCATCTATCGTAGCAGTCAGTAAACAACGAACCATCACATATCAGCTTCTTCAGTTTCGCAAATTCGTCAAAAAATGACTAATTAAGACTTTTATCCTGTGTTTTTTTGTCACAAATGCGAACAAGTAGAAATCCACCATTAGAGTTACGAAGGGCCGACACCTTAACTACTTAAGCCTTCAAATAGTCTTTTTTTCTAAAAAATTTCAGCGATACAGCATGAACTTTCTTCTGATCTTTTCTGCTTTGTAGACATTCCAAAGTGCACTTCTTTAGATTTTGATTCGAACTCGGTATAAGCTTCATGAAATCGAATGAAAGAATGCACGGGGATTGATATTTCAGGAATCGACAGGTTTTTTTTGATAGAAACTTACATTTGTATGGTTCGTAAAATAAGGTTTCAATTTTTCAATAAGATGACAAAGATTTTGATTATTATCAAGCTTCTGAAATATTTACATGTACATTCATGGATGCAGACTTCCCCCATGCTCCATCGAGACCGTAATCGTCAATTACTCTGAAATCAATGAGGCATGTGATCAAATATTGAAATATCAATGTCAATTAATCTCATATTTGAAATTTTGTAATCTCAGGACAGTTGGGAATCTTATTCTAAATAAAATATAACAAATACTTAAATGTTAAAACCTTCATGGTTTACACAACTTTTCAAATATCATTTTGCGATGTATATTTCACGTATTTACGACCCCAATAACCCCAATAATGGAGTGACTTTAAATATCAAAATCTGTATGTCATGATATATCCTTTTCATGCCTGTCAAAGTCTTACCTACGATTGTATCAGCACAACGGTTGGTAATTACATTTGCTTATTGTGTCTATTTTGGTCTGAGGTGATCAGTGATCAGTGCGCTGTACCGTAACACGTCTGCTTTGAACTGATTTCAAGTTCGTGTAAAGTGACACTTGGACACCGCTGAGACTATTAGAGCGAGATTCTTTATCTGATTAGCCAATTCCATATCAGGTTACATGTTACTCAATGTTTGGATTGCTTCCAATGTTGTCTATATATGCAGTGTGTTTAGCTACTTAATTGGTTTTGTTTGTGAGATGAAGATCATATATCCCCGTGGTCAAATTTTGATAGGTAAATTACACGTGTGACGTTTTCCGCTCGACAGTATTTTCCTTTATTGTGTCCCCCGCAAAGCTTTGCGGGAGATATATTTTTCGCCTACGTCTGTGATACCGTAATTCTGCGATGCCCTGATACCCCGATACGAAATTTTCTAGTACTCTTATTTTCTTGTTTCAAATAAAACAATTTGAAGATGCTTTGTAAAGGGCATACAGTCAGTTTCAGGCCTGGACCTGTGGCATAACAGAGGTTGGATGAGGATTTAATTATTTACGTCCAACTTTCTTAATACGTTTAATATTTGAAAAGAGAATGACTGAGGATGTCGACATGCTGCAGCATGCTGAACTACAAAGAACCCTGACATTATTTGGACTGACTTGATTGTCCATGTAAAATATAAACTAATAAGCACTTCCAATAACTGAAAAATGATAAGTTTGCCTTATATGATTATTGAGCCTAAAAGTTACATTGACAACTATTGTTATTATTATTATCATTATATGAATATTTATATAGCGAGCATATCCATCCACTAGAGGTTGCTCAGGGCGTTTATTGTTTCCCTGGTCAATTGCATTCTTTCACCGTTCGATCATTTTTCCAATTCAACTCCCTGGGGAGTATTCAACCGGGGATTCCATATGTGGCGCTCAGGTTAGGGACCATTCTATGCCTCACAGGGTACCCATTCACAGCTGGGTGAACTGGGACACATAGGCACAGCAGTTTGTCCAACACTGCTGAACGCTGATAACCGACAGCTCGGCGTATGCACGTGTTCATGTATCCACCATTCAGACACTGACATGAATTCGTGGGATCCTTTTAGTGCGAAGTTTTTGTTTCACAACACACTAAGGCTCCAGAGTGACACATATAGAGTTCTAACAGAGTTTAACTCTAGGTTTTTACACCTTGGCCTGGATGGGATTCGAACCCCGGACCTCAGCAACGTGAGACCGACGCTCTTGCCGGACTGAGCTATCCCGAACTAACTGTTGTTTCAATAATCAAAACGTTGGTATCGTTTATTGTTCTCGTTAAGCTGTCGAAATTGTGCATAAATACTCTTGACAATTTGGTTTTTTGGCTGTCCGTTTAGGAAACGCATATGATATCAGAAAAAACACGAAACATAGGAGGACAATATTTTTTTTCGAACAGCAAACATAATCGGGACTACCATTATTGAAGAAGGAAATGAAATCCTTTTGTCATCAAGATTAGAAGCACAACAACATTAAAACAAAGGCACCTCACACAAGCAGTCGGTATCTCATGTGACCTCCATACCCTGACACAGGCATGAATACGTTGTTGCATAGAGTCACAGAGTTCCTCCACTCTTGCTGCAATATTGAGCTCGCAGTATTTAGCGTCTGTAAACTCGCCTTTTAAGCTTGTGCCACATGTATTCAATCAGGTTTAGGTCAGGCAAATCAGCAGACCATTCCATTATATGGATTCGATGCTGTTAAATGAAACCTTGTGCCATCACACTTGCGTCATGGGGACGTAAATTGTCATGCTGGAAAATCAAATGCCGTTGACGTCGCCAGAAACGGTGCGGCAGAGGAGGGACTTAAGGGCTAAGGATTTCATCCACGTAACGCTGTGCTGTAATATTTCCCTGAATGATACGATGATCGCTCCTGAAACATGCTTGTAATGCACCCAAAACCATAACTCCTCCTCCCCTAAATCAATATCGCTGCCTATCACATTCATTGGCGTATCGTTCACCATGTCGCCAATGAACTTGCCCTCTCCCATCAACAAAGGAAACAAAAGTACGGAGACTCGTCAGAAAAGAATTCTTTGGAAAATTGACGTAGTTGATGACAAAACTTGCCGTGCAAATTGACGTCTGTCCTGACGGTGTTGTTACTAGAAGATAGGGCCACGGTATAGGCGTGTTCATCGTGATCATGCATGGGTGTCTTCCAGTTCTGTTCAAAGCAGTTGATGCTGTCCGGAAGCGATCTCAAATGTGTACAAGTAAGGCAAATAGAGGTTATCGTGAGAGTGTGTTTTG
This sequence comes from Steromphala cineraria, assembly GCA_916613615.1. NCBI lineage: Eukaryota > Metazoa > Mollusca > Gastropoda > Trochida > Trochidae > Steromphala > Steromphala cineraria. The sequence continues at coordinate 60,741,993 of OU744725.1, read as the reverse complement.
GGATCGTAACATCCTGCATTAGGAATAAACATTGTATTTTGCGAGCCTTGGCGAACTAAATACATAGTGTTTATTCCTAATGCAGGATTTTTACGATCCCAAAACACAGGAGCATGATAACTTCTTTAACATACAATGTCATTTTTAATTTTATTCTAAAAACATGCTTGATTATACCATTTTGATAGTTGACATTTTTTAAAAGATGCGTGCACTGATGTATGCAAATGAACGGTGTAATGATTGCGACTGAATTGACAGAATATAAATCATCCTTATTATTACCGTTTAAGTTATGTAGTCACAACTCCAAAGTTTTAACATTTCAAAATACTATCAAAAAAACGATGATTTTCAAATTAAAAACATTTAATTAGTCTTTGACGGATTCGAACACAAGTTCTGTCACCTTCCAGTAATAAAGAAGGCGAGTCTATCTCACTTAGGGGCAAGCGTTGCTTCCCTTCGGCAGCTTGCCTTGAAACAACGAACATAAACGGAGAGCTAAGATAGGCTGTGCAGTCCCTTATCCAAACGTGTGGATATGTTGTGTGAGAGAAATGTTACGTTTTAGCAGCTTTTTCTGCTTAAAAGAACATGAAATTGTTATGAGCTCGGAAAATTCTCTGGTTTCACATTTTAACGTCCTTTCTATGCGTTTTCAAAGTTTATATATCCCCTTTGTATAACCGTACACCGGAACTAGCGAGGTGTACGGCGGAGAATTGTTGCTAGCGAGGAGCCGAAATCGAAAGTTAGGTAATATTTTACTTCATTTTACTTTTTATTTTACTTTCAAATAATCAACATCATGTGGTAATTTTAGCACACATACTTAGTAAATTTTATGTGCTTGTCATTCTGTATCCAAGGGACAGTAACAATGACAGTTGCGAGTAATGCTGTTGTTAGTAACATATTTGCTATCTCTGACTATGAACAGGATATGACATTAAATAGTTATGTCTCGGAAAGCTATTGACATGATAATAACAAAGAAAAAGTTGACGAAACAGCGATGATTGCTTTTTAAGTGATCCCGTTTGCGATCACGCTCCTCGCTAGCAACATTTCTCCGCCGTACACCTCGCTAGTTCCGGTGTACGGTTATACACGGTGATATATCCTTTGTTATTTTTATGCCCCCGAATCGGAGATTCCGGGGGTATATTGTTTTTCACCTGTCCGTCTGTCCGTCCGTCCGTCTGTCTGTCCGTTTGTCCACAAAAACTTTAACCTTGGTCATAACTTTTGATTGGTCAGAGCTAGGTCTTTGATACTTGACATATGGATCCCTTGTGATGAGACCTTTCAGATGACACCATGACATTTGACCTTGTGACCTTGACCTTGACACAGCGAGCTTTTTCCGAAAACTTTAACCTTGGCTATAGTTTCTATACGGCCAGTGCTAGGTCTTTGATACTTGACATGTGTATTCCTTGTGATGAGACCTTTCAGATGACACCATGATATTTTACCTTTTCCGTCCGTCCGTCTGACCGTTTGTCCACACAAACTTTAACCTTGGTCATAACTTTTGATTGGTCAGAGCTAGGTCTTTGATACTTGACATATGGATCACTTGTGATGAGACCTTTCAGATGACACCATGACATTTGACCTTGTGACCTTGACCTTGACACAGCGAGCCTTTTCCGAAAACTTTAACCTTGGCTATAGTTTCTATACTGTCAGTGCTAGGTCTTTGATACTTGACATGTGTATCCCTTGTGATTAGACCTTTCAGATGACACCATGATATTTGACCTTTTCCGTCCGTCCGTCCGTCTGTCCGTTTGTCCACAAAAACTTTAACCTTGGTCATAACTTTTGATTGGTCAGAGCTAGCTCTTTGATACTTGACATATGGATCCCTTGTGATGAGACCTTTCAGATGACACCATGACATTTGACCTTGTGACCTTGACCTTGACACAGCGAGCCTTTTCCGAAAACTTTAACCTTGGCTATAGTTTCTATACTGTCAGTGCTAGGTCTTTGATACTTGACATGTGTATCCCTTGTGATGAGACCTTTCAGATGACACCATGATATTTTACCTTTTCCGTCCGTCTGTCCGTTTGTCCACAAAAACTTTAACCTTGGTCATAACTTTTGATTGGTCAGAGCTAGCTCTTTGATACTTGACATATGGATCTCTTGTGATGAGACCTTTCAGATGACACCATGACATTTGACCATGTGACCTTGACCTTGACACAGCGAGCAGGATGCATCCGGGGGCATTCGTGTTTCACAAACACATCTTGTTGATGAGTAGAATTATCACCGCAAGAATGATAACTGACATGCATTTGTGACATTCATATCATCCAATTGGTGTAATTTTATCTCTCAAATTGTGGTCATTGTCTCGTTGCTATTTGAATTCACAGCTCAATTCCTTCCTTTCTAAATTAGAATAATGAGTTATGTTGGGATATTATAGATACAATTAATACAAATATCCTTTTCATGATCTTTGCATCATTGTTGCGATATAGTTTTCGCCAATGAATTTTGGTGCAGTTGTCCTCGACTCCGTTTTATGTATAACCCTTAACATACTGATTATCGTTAAATATGAAAGAAAGAAGAAAATATTTTCCTTGTAGGTATTAAAAAACCATTTACCAGTCAATTCCCTCCTTTAAATGAACTAGAACACACATTTTAGGTCTCAAATTGGCTATTTTAGAACATTATGAGGACATTCATACTTTTATTTTCAATTGGTGCAACGAAATAGTTATTATCCTTTCTTATTGACCTTCTATCTGCAATTTCACGTCAAATATCGCAGACATAATCGCTTGTACCTTTTCAAAATCTGCAATTTGAGAACTATGGCTAAATCTATCAGCAACTTTATTTTTTGCAGTTTCGACTTTGTTGTGACATGAAACATAACGGCATTCATTTTGGCTTTTTAAAACAGATGTTGCAGATATCGTAATTAATTTAATTTGGACTTATTACAACGTTGCACTCAATATTTCCGAGAATTACATTTATGACATATATATTGTTGAGTGATTTACCTACCGAGCTATATAGCTGGTAACGAAATATCTGATTTGATTCCAGCTCGACAACATTGGAAATTACTCAAGCAAATCTCAAGGAACGTCTACCGGAGAGTGTACGATTACATATGATCATATCAATGTAGCTTATCACGACAATAGGTAGCTTCGAGTTGACAGCGTTTTCCGCCTACCTTCCCCGCTCAACGGTATGTTAGTGACATAAAACGTAAAATTGCTTCTTGAGCTAGAGTGTTGATAGGACTACAGAAGTATCCCTGAATCGAAGTTTTAACAGAAGTCACAATTGAAGACATTGATAAAGAGGATGATATGTCAAGGAACACCAATCTGAAGGTAAATATATGCTATATAAATTTGTTACCAGTATTTTAACATATAACTTTCCATCTTATTTTTTTTATACATTCATTATCATTGTTCATGATATTTAAACACTAATTTTTAAGGTTGTTACTTAAATGCATAATATTGATCAAACATTTCCTCCTTTGGATAAGTCATTATCTTTGTCGATATAATATTACGCATATTCGAATTTGTGTGCCCGTTTATTAGGCAGTTTTTCATTCCGTTAAGGACCGAGATACCTGTATTGTAACAGAAAGAGTCATTGGCTTCAAATGGAAGGGACGAATGTAAATAACTTCATCATGTTCTTTCAAAAATAGAGCCATTGGCTCTGTAGCTCTCAGGCTTCATATTCAATTATGCTGTAGAGTGTGGCCAATGTGGGGCCACAGGATCACCAATCCTAAAATTAAGTATAAAGCGTTATTAATTCAGAAATAATAATTACTCAAATATTTAATTGATAACTTGGGGTAAAGGATCCAATGGTTCACCAAGCCCTTTAAAGAAGCCATTGGGTCTCAAAAGCTATAAAATACAATTTTTATTGGTATGTGTCGCTACCAGGATTTCAGCTTTCTAGGCCTTTTGCTTCAGGAGAAGAAAAAATGGTTTAGAGAGTGACATCTACAGCCCTTATTAATGGCCACAGGGCCGCCTAAGCTACAATTTGTACTCCTCACTAGTCAAGGAGTCAGTACGTAAAGTTTCAGCTTTACTTCTGGAGGAGACGGATGGACGGATGGACGGACGCCTTACAGGCCAGATGAGCTAAAAATTAAAAGGTTAAAACAAATGTCAGGACATTTCTTTCAGATCAAATTTGTGACGACTTGAGTTATCGAGTTTTTGAGATCTGTTAACCGCGTGAGTTTATCCAGGGCATTTATCGACAATATAGAGGTTGAATAAAAAATATTTTTTGCTTCCTGGTTGATTTACAATGACTCCTTATCAGCTTGTCGATGGGAATTACTCACACAGGTAGCAACGCATGAAACATTATGATATCAAGGGTGTACATGTAACTTAAACTAACTTCTTCCTATTGCAACCTTTATAACATTCTCTCCCCACAGAGGCAACTCAGTCATACCTGAATTAGCCTCTGTTCTATTACGGCTAATACACGGGACAGAAAAGTAGAAATCCGATTGGAGGCAATCGAAGTTAGTTGTGCAATCAGCGACGCCGTTTCAAAAGGGGTCATTCGCAAAAGGTCGGCTACTCCCGGCTATTCCCGGTGATTCGGCATTCAGGGGAGATAACTCTTCCTTCAACAAAACATCGCTTTTTTACCTTCTCATTAGTTTTTAATTGGTAAATTATTAAAATAAAATTTATCATAAAACAAAGAACAATTTACACAATTATAAAACAGTATGTTTCTTATGAAAAACCCTATCCATATCTGATTTTTAAATATTTTCCCTCTCACACTGTTAATGAAAAATAAACCTAAAGGTATGATACTTTCGAAAGTCACTGTCCGACCGTTGAGAATTCCCAAAGTCGTTGTTATCCAAAAGGTGTTTTCATTGGCTGCAGATAAGGGAGCTATCTCAAGTTAAAACTTTTTGCCGCTAGGGCAATCTGCCGGAACCCCAGGATCTAGGCGTAATGGAACAGAGGCTAATTCAGGTATAACTGAGTTGCCTCTGTGGGGAGAGAATGCCTTTATAAAAGAAATCGACATGATAAAGTCGACGTCTTATCTTGAAGCAGTAATTAAAATAACATTGTAATATTTCACTATTCAAACAGTATTTTATTTCCAAAACACATTATACAACATATACAATATTCAGAATAATATATATACAATAGGGAAAAGGGATAAGCAAACAGGCACCAAATGCCTATATAAATGCTTCTCCTGAAAAACATAAAACGATTCAGATATCAAATACATTGGTGGAAATACAAAATTTGCAATTATTCCTACAAAACTCAAATTAACATTCAGCTTTGTCTACATTTGCATTTGGAACAGATTTAGGGAGAGAAATTTGAAATCGGTTGGTATCATTTATGAAATGTTATACAGATATTAATAGGGATTCATTAGCACTCTGTGACAAGGATTTGTCGCCGCTTAAGATAGATTTTAATGTTATATCGTTTTAACAAAGTATTGTTTTAAACGGAATCTATCATATAGTTGGCTTTTTAAAAAATAATGAAAATAATATTGAAAATCTCACCCAAGTATCTGTCTACTCTCTTTTGGATGGCAACATCCACGTGTTTAATAACTGAAATATTGTTCAAAACACGTTAAACACCAACTCACTCACTCACTCTCATATCAAATATATCAACACCTGTTGATAAAAGTAACAAATATCCGAGGCTTGCCGAGGATATTTTACTTTTATCAACGAGTGTTGATATATTTGATATCAGAAGACACGAGGGTGAGATTTTATTTATCATCCAAAATCATTTTTCATCACATTTACTTGAAAAATGTACATCTTTGAACACTGCATAGCTCTAAAACTCCTTTACCAGTGATGTCATAGCACTGTGACGTCATGGTGTTCATGACGTCATAGCATTTTGACGTCATTGTGTTTATGATGTCAAAACATTGTGACGTCATTTCTGATTATGCAAAACTTTGTGATGTCATGTATTTTCTGTTTACAGGGCATTGTTCAAAATCTACTGTCAAAGCGATATCTCCTGTGGAACACAGTTTTGGATGATAAAATAATATCTCACTATCATTTATATGCGGGGTAAACATTTTACAGGTAGAGTTATCTTACAAAAAAGATGAGCAATATGATATAATTCAGCATTTCATGATCTGAGCTATCTCTGTGGGGAGCGAATGGCCAAGCCCATCCTCGATATTCAGAGTCGACGTTCAAATAATTCTCCACTATTGACCCTAGACACAAAATAAGCTCGACGCGAACATTTAAATTACTTAATACTCTTCATTCCCGCTGGAACATAAGGCTGTGACAAATTTCTTCCATTTTCTCATATCTTGAGCGAGCGCCTGTGCCACTACTAATGTTGTCTTCCTCTTTTGTAATTCTGAAGTTGCTGTTTTCCGCTTCAGTTGATAATTCAGTAGCAGTTATACAATGACATTTCACGACTGTGTTTCCATACTGTCTCGGAATCAAATTTATACTTTACCTTGATAGTACCTTTCAGAATCAATACTTTATTTTTATGGCATGTTGTTTTTGGCTTTCCACGTTTCCTCCGTCCAGGTGGTGTCCATTTGAGGGCGGTTCTTGGATTGGATTTGTGGACCAAACCACCTGAACCTCCTTGCCTTTATCTCTCTTGACATTGGGTGGGCCCCTGTTTTCTTGTGGAGGTGTGTGTTGGATATCTTGTTCGGCCAGTAGATATTACAGAGCCTCCGTAGGCATGTGCTGTGGAAGGCAACCTTGTTCATGTCGGACTGTAAGTCTCTCCAGCACTCTGATCCATAAATGAGTACTTGTACACTACTGTTGTAGAGCTTCAACTTGGTCATGAGGCTGTAATTCTTGCTCTTCCAGATTCGGCGGAGTCTGCTGAAAGCACCTCTTGCCTTGCTCAATCGGGCCTTGATGTCTTTGTCGGCACAATTGTCGTTGCTAATGACGCTGTCAAGATAGGTGAAATCATGGACGAATTCCAGTTCTCCTTCATTGATGGTGATTGGTGTTGTGGCAGAACTGTTGATGCTCTTCACTTTGGTCTCATCACTTTAAAAAGATAACAAAAGAAGTTATTTTTGCAAATGAGGAGTTAGCTCTCCTGGATATCAAATTTTAATGAGATGTATGCTGAAATAAGTCTTTTCCTTATACTTCCTAAATCGTTTGCAAACGGTCGCAAACACTCACTGGCGATTTCTAAAAACAATATGTTATGCACGAAGGGAAGCGGTCGATTTCTACTTGGAAAGCACTGTAACCAGATACACTAAGGGGATTTTATAAAAAAAACTTAGCGAACAAATTTATATTTTCCATTTCAAACTGATAACATAAACAATATATTCGAAACCCATATCCTATCTGTTCAACGACAGAGCGAATGAGTGTCCTGTTAGCCTGTATTTCAATGCTTACAAACTACATGCTACAATTCTGGCTACAAAAGATAGAAAATAGGTGCTTTTTTCTACTTATGTGTAACGTAAACAGTCTGCATTATGAATTATGATTCCATGTTAATGATATTATGCTATAATTCTATAACTTCTATATTGATTTATAAAAAAAAATCATTATTTATTTATTGCTTTGTCCCATTCTGCTATATGCATCATAGAGTTAAGAAAAGAAACTATGTAGGAGTAATGTATGTCAATAAAAAAATTTATCTTCAGAGCAATTCTGTTCAAGTCTTGATGGGGCATGGAGAGGGCCTGCATCAACGATATTGCTGGTAAAGATTACACAAATAATTACATATTAAAATGTACATAATATACATGTAAGTAATATAATTTTCGCGAGTTTTAAAAATTTAAGTTTCCTTCAACCCTTTGAGATCAATATTTAAATACTACTCTACATGTTCTTCAAATTTCAAATTTCAGCTCAATCTTTCCACGAAGCGTGTACATTGTTCGAATCGAAGTCAAATGAACCGAATGTGTTAACTCTTCATCTACCTCTCGCATGTCTACGAAGCGGAAAGAAACAGAAGAGAAGTTCAACTGACAAAACAAGGCAAAGGGCTAGAGACGTTTTGGCAGCTAAGGTTTCAGCACTACGTAACTCAAACGGTGGCTTCCTACTGGTTCATCTTTGTGACAAAAGTCAAACCAATGAAAGTATTGATTTGTCATCTTTTGACGAATTTGCAGATTCAAAGCTTAAGAAGCTGATATGTGATGGTTCGTTGTATACTGACTGTTATGATAGATGGATGCTCTGTGAGTCGGGATATCAGGTCTTTGAGGAATACAACAACGTCATAGTTCTAAAAGTAAGCAAGACGAAGGGTGTATCCAAAGTAGAATACAACACAAAGATTGGATCGGATCACGAAGTAGAGGAACCCAAGTTCTATGAACTATATTCTCTTCTGACGAAAGAGTCCAATCCAAGAGGTTCAGTGGGCAAAGCACGAGGGATCAACAAACGACAACTTTATGAAAGTAGAAGTGTTCAGCTGAAATCTTTCCCAAGCAACGAGGACAGGTATCAGAAAATCCTCGATAGAAAAGACGTCATTGGACTTGTCGACTGCATCTGGGACAAGTTGAGATTACCAGAGTACATTGCTTCAATATCTAACATCCCTAAAGGAGGTTCGTACTATGTTGGAATAGTTGAACAAAAAGAGTCTCAACCTGATATAATTGGTTTCAAATTTGATGTACCCGATCATGTAAAGAACTTATTATTTGAGACTTTGAAAGACAAAATTAGAAATTGTGTGATTTGGAACGATATTAACAGTGACTTAGAAAAAGGTGGAAGCACTTTGATCAAAACAATCAACTTTGATCTACACCCAGTTGAGGACTCTCAAAATGTAGTTTTAGAAGTTTGTATTGGCCATCTTCCTGGTGTTGTTTTCTTTGGTGATGGACCTGTTGCTTATAAAGTGAAGGGCAGAGGATTTGAACGAATTACTGTCGACGATTGGCAAAAGTTGTTTAAAAGTACAATCAACAATTGACTTTCGATGCGAGTGGCTTAAAACATTATCGTTTAATCTCCATGATGACTGAATACAATTGCCCCGAGATGGCCGATGACCCACACTCAAGTTCATCGTCTGATTCGGATTCTAATGAATCATCAATTGCTTCCATGTCAGAGTTCTTGAAACCAGAAACATTTCCTCTTTGTTCAATGGACTCAAGCTCGGACAGCGAGGGATGTCAACCGGTGTCTTCAAACTTTCATATCCAAAGTAATTCTATTTATTTATTAGTATACCAAAACGTCGACAAATGTTCCCTAATATTACAGAATAAATTGGTTTTCAAGTTTATAAACTACATTTATTATCTACGAGGGCAGTCATATCGAGGTTCATATTTTTCATATGTTGCCCTAGGGCAATATATACATTTTTCATTATGACGTCACGTTAAAAACAGTGTTTTGACGTCACGGTTCACCTTTGACGTCACAATCTATACGGGTCGGCGGCAGCTAGTCCGCCTATTCTAAAAAGTAGGTTTGTGTATTTTCTTTAATTTTGGGACTACGGTAATAAACAGAATATCATATTCATGACCATGACATACTATGTTTACGACACTCGTGCCTAAATATCAGTATATCCCTCGCTCTCGCTTGGGAAATACCAATATTTAGGCACTCGTGTCGTAAACATAGTATGTCATGGACACTCATATAATATCCTCAATTGATAGCAGTGAGCCTCTTTCAAATAGTCAATTGTCCCTTCCTTTCTGTAGATAATTCTTATCTTATGATGTGTAGAATGGATAAAGGTTTTTTAAATGAAAACCAACTTCACTGTCTGAAATGTCAACTGTTGAAACCCGAGTGTTGATAATTAGTGCAAATTTATTTCAGTAAAGCCAAAGACGCAAGAAAGAAATGGAATATCACGTTTTGAACGGTGGAAAACAAGCAATTTGGATGCATATCTCGGTGATATAATTTCAAATCAGGGTAAGTATATTCGTAGAATAGCTGTTCGAATCTTGAAGTATCAAACAATCATCCTAAGCGAAAATATTTACCTTGAATTTTTTTTAATTAACAGGAAAAGTCAAGTTCTTCCCAGAAAATATGGACAAATTTCTTTCAACTCAATACAAGGGGAAGTATCTTGAGCTTTCTAGCTTACAACATGGAACGTTCTTTATCTACCTGGCGAGAAGTTTAATCGTGACACTAAATGTGGACAATCCCAGAGTTCGAGTTCCCAAGTCACTTGTGTTTGATGCATGCATATTTAGTGAGGATAATCCTGTAGTTGTTCTTAGCGTATTTGATACAGACAAAAACTCAACAAGGATGGATATGTACAATAACTTCCTTGCTCGAGGTGTGATTGACGCTCTGAGGTCTCGGTACAGAGAAGATATCACCATCATCAATAGTGCTGTCACTATGGACCATAACTTCATGGAAGAGGTACCTCGTTTGTGGGAGAACCCTGGTGTATTCCATATTCCTTCATCCCTGGACATGTGGCGAGACAAAGCTGAGAATGTAGCATTGGCGTTGTTGAAGGCTGTATCCGTGGCCTCCAGTTTCCCTCTGCTGTATCCAGACAAGGTCGACAGTGATGATGTGTGGTTTCTCACGCCTCCTGAGTTTCAGTTCCTGACCAACTTTATTGACTTACAAGGGGACAATGAAGGTGCTTCTGTAGAGGGTGATGCTCTGCTCCTTCAAACAGAGATATGTTTGAGACTGAGGAAGCGGTACAAGGCAGCTCTGTTGATGACGTCTGAGAAACTTCACACAAATATTGGGTATGGAAATAGCATCAAGCCGCACTTTCTTGTTACCAAATTGAAATTGTGTATGAACTAAGTGGGGTTGCGTTTAATTGTTTCTTGTATTTTATATCATCTCTTCTGGCAATTTTGGAAAACACAATGTCAATAAGTATGCTACACGTCAAATCATATTATTTCTGTCTTCTTCCAACAAACTTTCACCTTTTCGTTGATTGTCAAATTCATTGATTATTCGGAGAAACCATTTTAGTCACCTAAACAAAAGTTGTCTTTCCATGTAGAAACATTTCAAAACGAAAGATACCATTGGTACAAAAAGAGGATACATTGGACCGTGTTAACCGAGAGAGAAAAACAGATATCTCTTAGCGTGATATCAAAAGAAACATGTGCTAGATAAGTTTTGCTTGTTCTTGCTTTTGTTGATGATGGATGAGCTGACTGTTATGGAAGTCTTGAAATTTATTTCTACATGACTGTTTAATTTAAAATCAATTGACTGTTTCAAATATAAGATTATGAAATGTGGTTCCAATTAAATCTGAAAACAAGTTAATAATCATGATCGAACTCATGTGAACCCTGAAACTTGTGCGTTATTATGTCGGTTTCTGTTATGAAAGACCTTTTGGAATTGGTTGGAGGTAAATAAGTACACAAAACGTTTTACCCTCGGGTGATACTCACGCAATTCAAATAATAAAAGGATTTTATTGTTAGCCAATTAAAAACGACTATGGAAACATAAAGTTGTCAGTCACAGTCAAAACAAGTACGAACTATGTACTATTGTCCATCTGATTGCAGGTCTCATTTTTATGATTGTATAGCAAATCCTGTACTGAACATTTCATTCACTGAAGCCTACATATACCTTTTCTTTTTGCTAGTGACTCATACACAAGCTCAGATGAGTTTCAAAAGGTCGAGGCTGCAAACTATGAGTTGCTCATAACGGATGTACCTATTGACAGAAAACAGTCTGAGGAGGAAACGAGAAAAGAACCAATGGCGAAAATCTTCATAGATGTCCTGAAAACAGGTATTATTTCAGAATATTACCTATAAAATTGTTGCAATGTTATGTCAATACGTATTGTATTTATCTCGGGTATCACTTTTTCGTTTATCGGGTATCGTTTTGTTCTGATGAATAAAATTTTAAAAATACTAGAATTGCGTTTGCGGGACACCGCAAAAGCAGAGCAGCCCCGAAACTTGGGGTTTTGCCTTCCCTTGTTCCGCCTGCTACAGGGCTCAGCAAATTGGGCATTTTCTCGTGACGTAGACCTTTGACAGTCAAGGTCCGACATAATAAAAATGTAACGAATAAAAGTGTTAAAAGTTTAGATTTCGCATTTTTGTTACGCCATTCCTAAGTCGTGACTTTGCTGTGACGTTGACCTTTGACAGATTGTACCCGAAACCTTTTTGAAATTTTCTACTTCTCCATATATAGAACAATAATACCAAAATAGAGCTTCATAGCACAAAAACTTTTCACGTTATCGTGTTTACAGGGAATTTTGTAGTGATTTTATAACTCATGATCTTGACCTTTGACCTTGAATGTGAATATGTCATGAATACTCCCCAGAGGGAAAACTTCACAAAAACTGATAACAGCCCCGTCCTTAGGCTAATTAACTATCGAGAAAAAAATTTAAGTTTCCTCTTTACTAGGTCCAACCGCAGTCCCGTATGTATTCTGGTTCTCTGAGTGTTTTGCGCTACAGTTCGACTGACTAGATACTTTTCAGGTACGGTTCACGCATGGGAGAAAATCATCATGGCGGCTTAGCATCTTTTGACATGGGGATGTTTCCAAACAGCGTTTAGGAGTTTTTCGTAAAATTTTCATCGGCCACACCTTCATCAGAGTACAGTCAACATATTCTGTCGCTCTCTATTCACTTTAAAAATAAGCATCAATAGGCAAAATGTAAACAATTGAGGAAACAATTGCAAGTTTCAATCATTTCTTTAAATACTCGTTGTAATATCACCAATTGTACAGAAAACATGTACATTGTAGCGATACTTCGTGCTCAACGGCAAATATATAACGAGAAAACGCGAATATTAATAACAAGTAAATACTTGCATGTAGCCATTTGAAGCGCAACGCCATACACTCGGCGAAACATCAAATCGGTATAATCAGCTGCATATAGGGGCAAGTAACTCTTGGAACGTTTCCAACATGATAACCGCTAACTGTCTTTATGCTATCGGTCTACTATTAACAAGGGTGTGTCAGATCTTAAATCGTGCGACATATGAAGCTGCAGTGGAGAGAGTTGATATTTTAAGATTTTTAAACTTCGGAACTAGGTCGATCAGTTTTGCTCTCGTATTCAAATGTGAAACAAAGTTTGAACTCTTTATTGACCGTCAGTTCTTGTTATGACAGTGAAAGGGGTTTTAATAGCCTGATCATTATCAGTAGGAAGATTTAATGTTCGGATGTCTACACCACAGGCCCCCGTGTCATTTAATGTTCAATCGTTCCCGCTGCTCAACAAAAAAATAAAAATAGAAACATTTTGAGACAAATCCTTGAATTAGAAAATTATGTCAACATATATACTTATATGTTATACCTTACGATCAACACCCACGGACTCTACCAATACTTTGTAGTTATTTCTGCAAATCGAACGAAAGCTGATTTCACGGTAAAAGTATCCATCTCGGCACAACTGGCTGCCAGAAGGAGGGTGTGACTGAATGCAACGCTGTGATTAATCGAAGTCATCGAACTTGCTGTTTTTCCGGTTTCCATGGAAATGATTAATTTTGAATTCAGTGCATATAGTGGGTAGGGTCCGTTTCCGGCCTCTATCTCAAAAGCTATTTAGTATTAGTTTACCTTTACATGGTAAGTGGTAAGAGCTAGATGGGAATGTCATGTACTTTCTGGTTGCGGGGCATTGTAAAAACTCTACTTTAGAACGGTATCTCCTAGGAGATATTTCTTGATCTTCCATAACCGATATATCCTGTTGAACACAGTTTCTGATGATAAATATTGATTCAACAGAAACATTCATTTTCTTCATATCATGGTTTATCATTTCAGAAGAGCGATGTAAGCCGAAACAGAAAATCAGGAGTTTTGACGAGTTATTGGAAAATTTCAAAGTGAGTACCGGATGTCTTTGATCATTAAGATACGAATATTTTTGGTTAACCAAAAAGGTTTAAGCTTTCTTGCAATTCTAATATTTACATCACCAGGGAACCAGAGACTTAAAATATGCTACATGTATAGTTATTTCAACAAACACAGTTTTGTAGTAGTAGTTGTATCCAATTTTAGTGAAAGCCTTAACTTAAGCATTTTTCACATATATTTAATGTTCGTTTGCATGTTAAGGTTATTCTACGTTAGTGTCAATGTAATATCTCATGAATAAGTGCACTTCGTGTTATGATTTGTTCACAGCTGCACTAGGTGGTACCACTAACTAATACATTTTAGCCATGACTTATTTTCAAGGTCAATAGGGGAGACCGGGGCCAGTACATCCCCTTTTAACTAAGATAGAGATATCGAGTCGTTTTCTTGCAATATAATAGTGTACTTTTGTACATATATTGAGACATATCTTAACTTTATTGCAATAATTTTTGAAAGTGCCTAACTCAACTAGTTTGCCTATAACTATCCTTTTAAGACGACTAGTCGAAAAAACGAACATGCCCCTCATCGGGGTAAGTTCGGTTTCCATCATGGGCAGGTTCGTTTATCGTTGGGAACAATCAGTACATGTTCAGACTACAACAATTAAGAAGAGATAAGATGCTATTCATAGTATTCGATATTTGGGACAGAAAAAATACTAAATTCCTTTACAAAGACATATTTAATAATGATGTAGAATCAGTTAACTTTCTTTTGCAAAAAGGATTTCATTCAAATTAGAGGAGCCTACTCTTCAAGGGCCTTGAAGGACCTTCAAGAGGGTCCTTTTGAGGAGGAAATTGATTGAAAATGGATTCGAGGACGACATTAATTTTTTTGTGACTCGTCATCACGGCCAAATGTGCCCCGCCTGTAATGACCGAACGTACCCCACATACCGTATTTGTTCTTTTTTCTATGCTGCGAAAATACACAGCCCTCACACCAAAATAACTTGTTCGTTTCATATACGTCTCGGCATGTTGGTTTATGCTCACTTAAAAACATATTCCTAAACACAGTCAACATTTGTCAAAAACATAGTGAACTGAAGTCGAATAAGTTACTCAGCTACATCAAAAACGGTTTTCCTTCCACAGATTGCCAAGAACATGTTGGACTGTCGCCATTTTAAAGTCAATGTGGGAGTATAGTCATGTTGTCTCTTAGAAATTACCAATTTAAGTAGCCACCGAACAAAGCTTATTGAGAAAAGACGAACATGCCCCGGGGCCGAAGTCAGATTACTTTTCTATTGGCAAACTTTTCAAAGTCTTGTTCTCAATAACAATTGCTCGCGACAATATGCACTCCGAATATGGTAATAGTTTACAGAAAGGGTATTTGTCACTCGCATCATTTTGGAATTATCACTCATTCTCAATGAAAGTGCACAATTGAATATGTGTTTTTCGCAAAAATCGAAAGTCAATATCAGATTCTTTTATTGATGTTGTTTGAACGTCTTGTAACCATAGAATATGATTTTGAAGTTTCATCAAATAATTCCAACCAGATTTATTGTTATCGCTGTCCAAACATGACATGTCATTGTCTCAGAATTTAACGTTGTAACGCTATTTGTAACGGACACCACAAACGGTTAGCACACCATCAACCTCCTAAGTAATAACAAACGGCACGAATGTTATTACTTTCCATACGAATTTAACAGGTAACACTGCAGCTATCAATATAACAAGTTAAATTTTAGTGTTTACACTTTGACAAATTTAAATTATAGATTATGTTTCTTTTTATCAATTTCCCGCCTTTTCTAATAAGGGATCTGTGGAAAACAAACAAAAAACTCGAAAATGTGTCAACAACAAAGGTATATTTATTATGTTAAACAAATCAATAGTTTATTCCTGAAGACGACCAAAACGTAACAACATG
This sequence comes from Steromphala cineraria, assembly GCA_916613615.1. Taxonomy (NCBI): domain Eukaryota; kingdom Metazoa; phylum Mollusca; class Gastropoda; order Trochida; family Trochidae; genus Steromphala; species Steromphala cineraria. Next base: position 60,726,083 of record OU744725.1, on the reverse strand, counting down.
TATGTGTAATACTAAATTGTTATAAGCTAGAAAATATCTGACCATAACGTAAATTACATTACCAATATACAAAGTCACTTTGAAAGGATATTTTCAGTTTCTATCTACACTTTTACAAGCTGAAGAGTTTATGACCGTTTCAAAACAAATAGATAACCTCTCTCGCAAGAACTAGACATGATTTTTTCAATAAAACTTAACATTCAACTGCTTTAACTTTTGATTATCAGTATTTATTATTTATAAACGAATATCACAAGTATTTTTACCAGTAGTCTGAAATAATATTGGCGTAATATAAGACCTAATATAAGCCTTTAGGTTCTTATTATTAGTGTAACAATACCATCTTTACACATATTAGTTCACTAAATTAGATTTTTTTTTTACTTTGATAAACTGGTGTTTTTGATCGGACCTGTGATCGAAGAGGTCGACCGTCGCGGGCTCATAACGTAAAATACAAGATCGTTTCGCGTAATCAAATAAAGTGGTATTAAGTTCACGCAAGTTTGTGTTTGTTTACAAATTTATCATCAAACTTGAGAAACAGACAGCACTTTGAATATTATCCTATGTCGTTTAACTACTAGTTTTCGGACAATACTAGGCCTATTTTATATATTTAGAAGGCCTAAAGCGTAGATTAAAACCTAAATAACACGTAAATTTCATAAAACATGTTTTAAGAAGAAAGTGGCTCTAACTTCAATAATAATGTTTTCTCTTACGTTTCTGGTCCAACACATGTTTCGATCTCTGCAATACTCCCTCGTATTTGGTAATTGTGTACATATAACGTATGCAAACATAACGTAAATTACATAACGTAAATTACAAAGCGTGTTTTCTTCGAGTCAAAAAAATATTACGACTGCGGTGGAGCGATTTTGTTTACTTATTAGCAAAACTTCAGAACTTTTTACATCTTACAAATTATTTTTAAGGACATTACCATTTTCAATATTTACAAGAAACCCATAACGTAGATTACAGCCTTAACCATACGCCTGCTCCTTAGTGGATATTAATGTCAGAAACACCAGCAACTATGTTAACAGTGGCAATGGGTTAGATTTTCTTTTTAATCACTATACAACTCACGGGAAAATTATATTTACTCATGTTCAGTGCGAATAACCTTGTTTTAAAGCTGATTTTAAAGAACCATAACGTAAATTACATAAAAACAGCGACATTAACCAAATTTCATTTTTGGAAAAGTTTAGTAAGCTTTTCTTTTATGATCACTTAAAAAAATCAAGAGAACAGGTTTTTCTACATCTTGAGCAATTTTATAGCTTTCAAAACTTATACCTGCACTTCAGCTGCTTTGTCAACATAATTATCTCTTGTGGGCGACATTACCAATTTGGCATGTTCCATAGCAATTAAGGCTTCTGTATAAATATGAAGAGTAGAATATTTATATTATTCTGTATTTTCTAGTGAAAAATTCAATTTCCGATGGTATTGATACAAAAGTACGACATAGCTACGTTGTATTTATGACATTTTAAACTATTTGTCAAGACGACGTCATTTTTAACAAATTGTGTACTTTCATTGAGAATGAGTGTTATATGTTTTGCTCCATCAAGGGTAGCTTGCCTTGAGTGACAGCCGACATTTTCATGGTTGACTCTTGAAGTCTTCTCGTGTCATTGATGTAATATTGATGGCATGCTTTCTACCCAATTATAAAGAAAAGAGACAAAAAATAGGCAGCAAGTCATAAAGAACAACATTCAGGACTCAAAATTATTCTGTTCAGAGTTAAACAGTTTAGGTATAACCAAAGGTTAATAATATCATCATTAAAGTTTGGTACAGTTAGATTTGTTTACATTTACAAACACGGATTCAAACTTGGAGTCAGGGAGGAATATTCAGCTGTTGTGACAATTTTTTGTCAATCTAGTTAAAACTAGCTGTAATGTTATTGTCCCCTAAGTCCTCACGTTACATCTAGATACTAACCCACCTGGTCCGTGTCACGCATGCGCGAAAAAAATCAACCAATGGAAAAAGAACTGGCTGATCTCTTTATATCGGGCGTCGTTAGGATTTATATTGCATATTACACATTACAGCTAGTTTTAACTAGATTGACCGATTCTAACAGCTTGTATTAATTACACTGTCCGATTCAAAGGGATCAGCCAGCTTTTTTTTCATTGGCTGATTTCCGCGCATGCGTGACACGGACCATTTTTATTTATTGTATTCCTCAAGCTTTGGTCAACAGATATCGCAATGTCAAATGTGGGAGATTTTATGTGCTCTTTGTTTACTTTACCAAGGCTTTTGACTCTGTACAGATGGATAAACTATGGAACCTATTAAGATATCATAGCCTTAGCTAAAAAATGAATAAACTATTTGGTAGTTTTTATGAGAATGTAAAGTTTTGTGTGCAAAATAATAATGAGATTACAGAAACTTTTATAAGTCAACTAGGAGTGAGGCAAGGGTGCATTTTAGGCTAAATTCTTTTTACTTTTTTTATAAATAAAGTAACAGCTCAAATAAATCAACTGTACAGGTGGAATTCAGCTCCATCCTGATATTACCCAAATATTTTACTATTGTTTGCAGATGTCATTATCCTTTTTTCATCAACAATCAAAGGATAACAAATTAACGAACTTAGCTGTTATTGTGACACTTGGTATCGGTTAAGTTATTGGTACACAGGAATAAAACAACATTTCTGGTATTCAAAAAGTGGAAGCAAACTATCAGTTAATGAAGATTGGTATTCAGAGGAGAAAAGGACAGGTTTCTATATAAAAAAATGAGGTTCACTTCAGCAGAAATCTCTCATGGTATAGGCATTCAAATCAAGTTGCTATACAAGCAAAGAAAGTGTTATGTATATATAAGAATGTAATGGCCTTAGGTAACATTTCATACTATTAATTCTTTAAAATAGTTGATGTAAAGATACTACCAATTTTGTTGCATAGGGTAGAGGTATGGTGTTTACAACACTTTGATGTCATAGAAAAGATTCATTTATATGCTTGTACAAAGTAGTAAGGTGTGAAAATAAACACATCTTGTCTGATGGTGTATGTAGAATGTGGACGATTTCCTCTTTATGTACATTCAAATGTTAAAGATATTAAATAATGGCTTAGAGTTATTGAAATGCCCTAATACAGATTACCCAAAAAGGGTTATGACATGATGAAAGTTTATGATAATGAACAAAGTTTATGATAACAATGGTAAGAGAAATTGGGTAACAGGTTATAAGAGAATTACTTTTCAGTTGTGATTTTGGTCATATTTGGAACAATAAAATGTGCATTCAAAAGCAATTTTTATACCATTATTAACGCAGCGTTTGAAAGATGTTTACAGCATGGACAGCGTCGGTGACTCTAACAAAGAGGTGCTTCTATTACAAAAATGATTAAATCTGAAATAGTCAGGAAGGAATATTTAACAAAAGTTACTGTTCAAAATTCCGAATAGCCCGTTCATGTTTCAGATGTTCCTCACATGTCCTATCCATTCAGACCGGGCGCTATGCAAACATAGTTCGTGAATAAAAAATATGTAATGTTTGTCACTTGATGATAATGGATGAATACAATCTTACTAACATGCCCTGTTTATTTACATCTTAAGAAAAATGCTTTTGAATATATTATTTCAAAATCATGACATTGGTGTTAAGTTCAAATATCGATATTCTTAAGATTGGTTCCATGTATATAATCTATGACTTTCTATAGAGACATAACATGATGAATCCTTAAATTAAAATAAATTGTTTTCATGTTTATACAAACGACGGGTATTCATCAAAATAATATAAACGGGTGTTTGTGTATGAGTAATATACTAAATACATAAGTTTTACGATTGATATTTCATAGCACTAAAATACAAATGTAGTTATATGGAAGGTTATTATATAGAGACTATTGTTCCATGCATTGTACAGATATGTTGATAATGTATTTAACAAATGTACTACAGACCTGTGACCTTTAAGTATTGAATAAACAGTGAACCCAATCGTAAAATCTAATTAATTTATATCATTCCTTTTATAAGAGCCGGGGAACATTGCCATGCTTGTGAAAAAACTTGTGTTCTCATGTTGTATTCACTTATTACAAAATGACCTCCTGCATTGTAATTGGGTATTATGTTAGACTGAATTAAAGGTTTCGATGTTAAAATGTGTTAAACGCTAAAACTACGAGAACTACATTTGATACTTTCAAAACATTTTATATTTTCTGGTGTAAATTCATGGTATTATGGCAGTATACGTAATCCACTTGACATAGCTTTATTTCACAATTAACCATTTAACTGGCTAATAATTGGGTTCACCCATCTTTAACTGTTTTGTTACAGAAGTTAAATACCAACCAGGAAGATGAACATTCGACAGAAGAACCCAACCTTTATACAAGAAACATGGACCGTCGTGTAGGTTTCGGAGACGATGACTCAGGTTATTCAAGTGGTTGTTCCTCAACAGGAAGCAATACAAACAGCCCACCAAGAATAGGCAACAGTTTTGGTCCGAGACTGCAGAGTAAAGAATTTGATAGCCGTGATAGTTGCTCATTGAAACCAAAGCCATTGAGAGACTTCATTGATGAATCACATTCACCCCGCAGTCAATTCTACTTAAGGAATCGGAAAATAACCTGGAGAACGTCTGATGGTCCAAGACGTCGAGTAGATATTTCAAGTATTGCAGAAGGTGTTTATACCGAGTCATCAAGTGGGTTCGACAGTGTTAGTGACAGTGTCTCACCAGGAAGATCCCGAGGCAAGGGGAGGGCTGCAAGTCAAAAATTCTTGGATCTTTTGAATTTTTTTGACGTCAGGGATAGTTCCACAGCAGAAAGTGATCAACAAGACTTTCTAAAGGGGTCCCAGAGCCATGGTTTAAAAGGACGAGATGACGGATTCAGAATCCACCAATTCAAGCCGTCAAGCAGGGTCAGCAGTGGACGTCCTAAGATACAAGAGGTATTGGATCCTTCACATTCCCCTTCGGGGAGTTATCCGCCTAAGACAGCAAGCAATGTAGGATACAGATTGCCATGGAGGTGATTCTGGCCGAGAAAAAGCTCCTTGCAAAAGATTGAGGACATTCTGTGCAACCCATTCATGATCTCTTAAAATAAAGTAGAAACTGTGAATACTTGATCATCAACCACAACACGTCTGATCAAGACTAGTCCTGTTTCTGCTTCCATGTAAACCAAAATATAACCTCTACAGTAGAGGAAAGGGAACACACTCTCGGTGACGTACCTTTACTCCATGTACAGAAAGTTCAAAAGTTCAGACTCTTCGATGTTATTTAACTGTTTAGATGCGTAGTGAACACACACAGATCAAAAGTTTTAATGATAATGTATGTGAATGAACTTTTAATCATTGTAACTATTTAGGCTCCCTAATAAACAATTCCCCCTAAAATGTACCAAAGCTAGAAATTATTTATCTCCCTATATTCTAACCAACTATTAAGTGCCTTTGAGGATGTGTGTGTGTGTGTGTGTGTTGAAGTTTTGATTGGCTTCGTGTCATTTTTTTATTTTTATTTCATTATGTAAAACTGTATACTAGTAAACTTTTCCAATTTTTATCTCTATATATATTTATATATATATATACCAACTAATTATATACAGTCTAATCATATATAATGAATACATATTAGTCTTCACGGCCACAGTAGTTTCCTTTCGAAATGTGGTCGGAGTGATCAAGCAGCTAGCACGTGCAGTACTACCAAGAAATGTGAAAGTTCCTTCAAACGTAAAAGTATTGTTGATCCAAAACTTCTAAACTTGTAAGAAAGCGCCACAATAAATCCAATATGATGTTGTTGAACTCTCAATACATGTCCCCGTGACGGTCTATCGACCATAGAACCATAATTCCCTGCTTACGCAGTGACCCAATGCAAGTGCTGCTGCTGAATTCGTCACTGTTAAGAAGCATTTTGACATGCCCCATGCGCTGAAACAGGTCACCCTGGCTGTTACTACATCACTACATCCTAGTCACGATCCGTGAAATATCATGACAATTATTGCTTCTTAAAGGGGCAGTAGCACGTTATAGGGGGAATATAAGGTGATGTCAGGAAAATGAAAATAAATGGTTCGAATTGAAAGATAAATGACGGAAATAAAGCAAATATATAATGTAGAGTTGAATGCGACTTTTGGTTTTAAACAACAAACCATGTCATTGTATAACCATAAACGGCAACAACACAAACCTTGGTTTGGCCGTGATTGTAAGATCAGTAGAGTAAAATATCACCAGGCTAAATGTCTATTTCAAAAACATAAAACTTTCGATGCAACTTGTTAATGCAAGTCAGGTTTACAAAAAAACTCTAAAGAAATTTCATAATCTTCATAGAAATAACTTGCAGGGCAAATTATTAAAATTACGAAAGGAAGATTCCAAAACGTTTTGGAAAATGTTGCGAAAAGATAGTAAGGATTTGGATCTTCCACCACTTGAGGAACTTTATAAATACTGTAAGAAGGTAAATAACGATGTGCCCGATGAAGAACCTGGTGATTTTTCTGATCATTTAGATATAAGCACTGGAGATTGTAACAGCGTTTTAAATAGTTCTATTACACAGAAAGGAATCTTAGATGCTATTTCTTTTTTGAAAAATAGCATGGTATGTGGTCCTGATGAAGTCATCAATGAATATATCAAAACCACTCAAGACGTTATGTTACCGGTCTAAGTTTATTCAATAAAATTTTAGATGATGGTATTTACCCTGAACAGTGGCTCAGAGGAATTATTCGCCCTATTTATAAAGGTAAAGGTGAGATCCAGAGAATTATAGACCTATTAGCCTTTTAAGTTGTTTTGGAAAGCTGTTTACAAGTATTCTCAATAATAGAATTCAGAATTTCCTCGAAAATCAAAATAAAAAAGTATTCCACATGAGATCATATATTCACCCTTCAATGCCTTGTTGAATTGTTTAAGTCAAGAAAGAAGAAAATATTCTGTTGTTTTATTGATTTTAAGAAAGCTTTTGACAGTGTATGGAGGACAGCATTGTGGAGTAAATTGTTTGATCAAGGTATAGATGGTAAATGTCTTAGAATTTTAAAATCTATGTATAGTGGTATAAAATCATGTATAAGTATTTTAAACAGCGAATCTGCTTTTTTCCCCTGCCTGGTTGGAGAAAGACAAGGAGAAAATTTGTCTCCGGTATTATTTTCTCTGTTTTTGAATGATTTAGAAACATTCCTAATGCCAAAAGATTGTCCAAGTTTGTTAGTTAACTCTGAAACAATAGATTCCATGTTAGAATTGTCTCTCAAACTGTTTGTTCTTTTATACGCCGATGACACTGTCCTTTTAGCTTCTTCAAAAACGAATCTACAAAAAGCCATTAATCATTTTGAATCATATTGCAATATTTGGAAACTGACTATAAATGTGGATAAAACAAAAATTCTTGTTTTTGGGGGTAACAAAAATGATGTGGCTAAAGATATCTTTCTCAATGGATACCCCTAGAATACGTTAACGAGTAAAAGTACCTTGGTGTTATTTTTGAAAGGAAATGCAATTTTAAAGTATCCATTACAAATCTTTGTCAACAGGCTACTAAATGTATTGTATGCAATGTATTTTGTATTACGTAAAAGCCAAATCTTTAATTTATCAATCCTGTGTCGGCTGTATCTCTTTGATACAATGGTAAAACCTATCTTACTGTATGGTTGTGAAATATGGGGGTTTTGTTGGTCTTAATCAAATTGAAAATGTACATATTTGTTTTATGAGAAAACTGTTACCCGTTAAAAAGACTACCCCATTGTATATGCTTTATGGAGAACTTGGTAGAGTTCCTCTCTCTGTTGATGTAAAAACCCGCATATTGACCTTCTGGTCAAAATTAATTACTGACAAAGCCAGCAAAATATCTTATATTACATATTCAATTGTATATAACCTCTATAATAATGGAACTTATACTTATCGTTGGTTGTCATGTATCCATAATATCCTTAACAGTATAGGGCTAAGCTATGTATGGTTATCACAGTCTCCTGTTCGTGGAGGTCTCAGGTGGAAAACTCGAAAAAAGCTTTATATTCTGTTCTGAAACCGCAACTTGAACTTGAAACATACCTAATGTCCCTTCCCCAAAATACAGCTATCCCATTACTACTGTTTCGAACCTCTTGTCACCATTTACCGATTGAAAAAGGAAGATGGAATAAGATACCTCAGTCTGAAAGAAAATGTAAATTGTGTTGTATGAATGATGTTGGAGATGAGTTCCATTATATTTTTAGATGTGAATATTTTACTTTAGAAAGAACCTTGTACATACCTTTACATTTCTCAAAGAGACCAAATATGCTTAAACTTCAAAATCTGTTTATGTGTAAAAAGGTGTCTATATTAAAAAAAAACTTAGCAAATTTTGTAAAATCATAATGCAAACTGTAAAATCTTCCGGCTAATCACTTATCCGCTTGTATGATGCATTTACTGTCATGATGTACCTCATATGCCGAGGATATCGGCCTGAGCGTAAATAAAGTTCGGTTCTGTTCTGACTATGGAAGATTGGTTTGTTAATAGAGATTTTTCAAAAATAGTGTTACTGTACCTTTTAAAAGTTTTCAATTTCGTTGATAGAAAAATTAAAACCAGTTTTCAGAGTTTGTATGGCTTGATTTTAACATTGCTGTTATTTTCAAGCATTTTGGTTAATTTATCCATGTGTTATTAAGGGGCAGTAGCACGTTTCTTAAAGGGGCAGTAGCACGTATCTATTTGTAATATATATATAATCAACATACACTTGTTACATTTGAATGTATAACATTAATGCTTTATCAATGCATACTACGTAAACTGATAGTGTTCTTATATTCCAAACCATTTTGCATTCTTCATCATTTGACATTATTGTATGTATTTGCATGATTCACATATTTCCCATATATTAAATGTAACGTGTAACTGACGCTTCTCTGTGGTATATTTAAGGAGTTGTGACTATCCCGAAAGCTAATTCCCCAAGAGTAATTCTTGGTGTGTAACAAAAACCTGACCTACAATAACCGCTAGGTTTTCCGAGGTCAAGGTCGTTACATCCCCTTTAGACCTTGTCGTCCATGGCAACCATTCATAAAAGTATCCTGTTCATTATCGATATCAGGAAGTCTTAGGCCAAAGAGTCCTGACATCTGATCCAAGGACACTTTTGTAAACCTTTCCTACACAAGGTTTAAAACAATTAATCAACAACATAGACATAGAAATTAACTGAAAGTATCACTAATCAAATAAAACAAGCTGGAAAACAATCATAATACTTACACGTTTTGGTTGAATCCAAATATTAAAATCACCTAATAACACTGTAGACTATAGTTTGCAATAGTAATAACAAACCCAAGAAATAAACATTATATGATTTATGTTGTACCCAAACTTTTGTTATGTTAGGAAGATAAGTCTAGAAATATCCAAAATATTTAATAATGATGTTATCAACATATCCCATATCAACCTGACGTGACGTCATCGTAGGTTGATGTCTAAATATCAACCTAGGGGGTTACGAGATATCCAACCTTTCGTGACGTCATACATTTAGCTAAATCATATCCTCGTCCGGATACTGAAAATCTCGGCTTTGCCTCGACTTTCAGTATCCTCCCTCGGTAAAAAAAACTCGTCAGTGTTTTTTTTTAATATTACTAGAGGCGAAGACGATATCTCTCTAGGTCATAATGATTAGTATCGACTTTGGGTGACGACTTTATGAATTCTTCGTATGAAGAACACGACAAGGTTTCATTTTTTATTCTTTCATGAAAACGGTACATTGTCAACTCGGATATTACTTCCTGAAACCTATAACAGTTGGGTTTTCAATCAGAGTCAGAGTCAGAGGGGTGATTGCGGTTAGTGAGCAGGTACGGGGTGATCTTCGTAATCCTGGTAGGTGTTGTCCCGTAAATCTCTGATTTGTTTAAACTCCAGGTGTTTACTTGCAAGAAAAATGCTAAAAAGGTGCATGGAAAACGCTGAACTGTTTCTCTTGCATTAATGCCAATATATCTTTAAACATGACTTCTTATTTTGAACAATAATAACAATTCCGTCAATCTAATCACACCAATTTCGAAATAGAAATGTTGATTTCACCAATGATTACGGGGGTTTACCTCAAACCAAATTACCTCCCTTTGCAATGACACAGCAGGCCTCCTTTTGTGATAGAACGTTTTGTTTTAGGTTTGGTGTTTCTTGAATTTTAGGATAAGCCGTAAACGCAGGCAACTAACGTGTTCAAATGGAGGCAAGGCAGGTAACTCCTCAGTTACTTAAACGCAACATTCAAAACCATTGTAAGTCATAAGTTAAAACGTTACCAAAGGCACTCATGGTTATAGAAAAACATGCATTTTGGTGTGTATTTATATATTCCTCAACGAATACGTTTAACTGCTTCATGTGTTGAAATTACTACATATTTTTCACAAAAAGGCCTAGTGGTGCATAACATATAAAATATATCGCATTTTGCCACACAGAGACATGATAATGCCCATGTCAATGCGAGATTAAACAAACCTGCAAACCAAGTTCACGGAATGCACGTGCGTTGTCACAGCAAGTGTGAAATTGACAGCAAATTCCAAGAAGAACTCGTCAGCTGCAGAAACGGTATTTTGTAACAGGCGCTTAATTTTAGGACTGAATGACAAACGTGATTGTAGTGTCCCAAAAACTAACACCAAGTACCGAATACCTGAAGGTACCAAATAACATATGGATAATTATGGATACGAACTCTACACAAAAGGCGTAGCCCGAATATAGTTAGTATCCATAATTTCTAGGCGATCTGGGTATTTATTTGGGTTACACTTGTAACGTTCTGTGTAGCTCGATGCAGACATACTTATAACAGAGACGTCTGTGTGTAGTCGGACATGTTTACTACCGTTAGATTCAAGTACAGTACAAGGGAGATAACTCCGTGAGGGTCAGCATACCGCTACAACACTCCCAGCGAAAATCCTGTTACCTTAGTTACCTATAAACATTAATTCTTATGCATACTCTTTGCTCTGATACTCTTTGCGAGTCTAATATGTATGTTATTTGGTACCTTCAGGAAGTTGGTACTTGGTGTTGGTTTTTGGGACACTACGGTATGACCGCCTCTATGTAATATGATGTAAGATACCTCACTGGATGGGCAATTGAATTACCTTTAATTTGAGTATACTTAGAAGGTGGTGCACGTATTCCTTGGCATCCTAGATCGTCTTTTCTGAATAAGTAACTTGAACAACTGAATAAGGAATATGTAACCTATGTGTGAATCTGATATATACCCCAAAAAGGTGGTAATTACTATTTATAAGTGGAATTTACGAGTTAAAAGTGGTAATAACCAATAACCAAAAATATGGTAATTACCAGTTTCAAAAGTGGTAATTACGAGGAAAAAATGGTATTTACCAATTATAAAGGAACAAATTCAAAAAAACATTTTTCCCAAAAAATGGTAATTACCACTTTTAAAAAAGAAATTTCAAAAATCCATTCTGAGCCCTGTAGGCTTTCGTAATTTAGAGTTAATTCCGGTTCTATTGCTGTTGGTGGTAATGGACCCGAAGAACAATTTCAGAGGCAGTGTTGAGCGATTAAAATGCTCAATCAAATATATCTTACCTGATTTAATAAAATTATTGAGCTGTTAACTAAGAGAGTAAAACATTATGAAGAGATATATGTCTTTATTTAAGTTTTGGAGAAATAAGTTTTGACACACACAAAATTATTTTGAGTCCAGGCGAGAGAGTCGTTGCCAACCTTTGCTCATTTCGTTCACACATATTAAAACTGGTAACTTACATACAGTGCGCAATCGCTAAACTTGGCCTTTGCCCTGAGCTTTACTGCAATATCACAATGCATAAATTTATTTGAAACATTAAGTGGTTTACTCGTGACAACATGTAATGAAAAGGATCTACCTTCAATGGGCAATTGTTGCACAGTGTTTAAACAGTTTGTAGAAAAATAAAAACTGAAATTATAGATAAGTGCAATTCATACGGTTTCTCCGATAGAAAAATCGGTTTATGAATTCCCATAGATAATTAATACCTAACGAGAGTAGAATTGGAAAATGAAAATAATATAAAGCTCACAAAAAAAAGATTTAACATCAATTTGATAAATACAATTGTTGAAATTTCAAATTACGAAACACATTTAAACTGGCTATTAATGTTACCTCAGTTGATGAAGATGATATATTTCAACAGTGTAAGATTTAATTCACTCTTGGGAGAAACTATTTTAAATTTACACCCCACCTGACTGTTACAATTGCCCCAACGTCAATGGTAACTTTTTTGGTACCCTTATTCAAATGATCATAACTTGATAACTGCAAGCGAATGAACTCCAAATCACACTCAGATAAAAAGCCGAGATGCCAATTACATTGTATAACCCTTTTTTCATCACCCGAGATACAAGCAGCAAATTAGAACAAATCCATTTAAAGGGGCACAATTGACCCCGCTCTCCCCTAAGCATTGCGCTGAAACCTGCGAACAACGACTGGAACTAGTGAACCACAAATGGTACTGCTCTTAGTGTATTCCGATCGAACAATGAACCAATCATTGAAATCGTGATTAACCACAATTTTTTCGCTCTTCTTTAGCATTTCATGTTTATACATGCATACCGAAAGTTTGATCACATACTTTTGTATCCTAATATCTTGTGATTGGGAATGTCTTGAAAAACGAATCTGGTAATGTCATTTTGTTCAATAAAGTAATGAGGATACGTTGTTCCTTAACACAATCTTATACCCCTCTTCCGGTCTCGTTGCTATGGTTTCCTTTGTTCTTACTGTAGGTATATTGACCGATACACCACAACTTTTCTAAAACATCTATTCTTTTTTGCACACCCACATTTAAAAAGTCAGGTGTAGAGGTTTTCAACTTTGGCAATTCAACGGAGTTGTAAAATTTTGCTTTTTTAACTGAAATGTTAACGACCAAAGTGGGAATCGAATCAGGGGCCTTAATGTTGCGATGCAACGCCTCTATCAACTGAGCTACTGAGGCTTGATACAGGTGGCGGAACTTTTTGTTGTGTCATGTCTAGGTTGTTGTATTTTCCTATATAAGCCTATGTATAGGTACTAGTTTGTACAAAATTTTAATGTAATGAAGTCAGTTTATGTTTTTAAAACGTAGAAAGAAGAGTATTGTTTGTATTTTTTTGGATCTAGTTAGGTCTTGACATATATACATAGAGAAGTGTGGATAGCTCTTTTTCGTCAAATATAACTCAACCAGAAAGGGGTATTAGTCAGATATACCCACTCTTCCCGAGGTGCATCGCTCAATATACCTCCTGTTTGAATCTTGAAGCCTCGGCTCCACTACGCTACGCATCGGAGACCCACGATTCAAACAGGAGGTATATTGAGCGATACACCTCGGGAAGTGTGGGTATATCTATTACGTAAACCATACACTTAAGTCAACCATAAAAGTTTGTGCAGGTAATTGAGAGAATTGGTTTATTTACGTCTAATCTCGTACACTCATTTAGGTTACATGCAGAATGATACAATGTAAAATATACAAGCCGCCAAAACGAGCACCTTGAGTGTAGTTGTTGTAAATGGCATAAGCTTACGTGATTGCTCTTTGTAAGTCGTCAATAGTTTAAAACCCGTCAATAGTAAACAGGGACGTGTGTTGCACGGTTCACGTGCAAGTTGTGCGTTGACTGAAACCGGTTTAGAATTTAGATTTAACTAGTTTAACTAGAACCGACTCACATTTCACAGGCTCGATTCCCATGATTCGATTAGGATGTTTGCTTATTGTAGTGTAAGTAGTGTCTGATTTTATCATCATTACTTATGTGTGAAAAAGAAACAAATGATTAAGAAGACATCGTTAAAGATCAAACTTTTACCTCACGAATTAAATGAGGTCCTTCTATCGTAGATAGATATCATAGGAACAGCTAAACATCATATGAGGTCTTTCTATCACAAATAGACCTAACTAGATGTCGAACTTGGCCTTTCCTGTGTTACATAGAAAGATTTTAGTGCATGGGTTTTTTTTATAATTCCACTGACTCCATTCACTTTCAGGAAACCCTTTGGAAACTAATCGATATTAACGAATATCAATTTACCTTTTTTACGTCGGCTCCAAAACCGTTAATCCTGTTTCTATTTACGCTCCCAGGTGAAAAACAGCAGACAAGAAAAACGTGATATCTCTGGGCTCCGAACAAAAGTGTCTCTGTATAAAGGCTAATAAAACCAATTGGACGGATCAGATCAAAATGTCTTTGTTTGTGGGAGCATGTTGTATGCTCCCCCGGGAGTCGAGATGGTAAAAGAAGTGTCGTAAAGACTGATATCCAATGATCGAGGGAAAGCCAAAGCGCCTTTGAGCAGCACTCTCTGAGCTGAATATTGGCGCTATACAAATGTTTAGTAGTAGTAGTAGTAGTAGTAGTAGTAGTAGTAGTAGTAGTAGTAGTAGTAGTAGTAGTAGTAGTAGTAGTAGTAGCATGTGTGTGTATGTATGTGTTTGTGTAGAGGGTGTTTGTCGTTAAGGTCAAACTGTTAAGTACCTTTGAATTGGTTGCTCGGTCACCGTAGATATTAACTCACTATGTTACAACCCCCTGCAGTCTCCGTGAATGACATATTTAAGCTTTGCTGTATCCTTGTTAGTTGATAAATATGTGGTTTAAAGGGGCAGTAGCACGTTTTTTGATAATTTTATATTTTACAATGTTCACTGATAACTGTAAGTTAATGCTAAATGTATTATTTTGACATTGTCAAAAATTTCATTACACAGCCATCCATTGTCAGAGGACAGAGTATGAAGATTCACATAAAATCCACTGGCGGCCATTTTGTGTGAACATCTTTAATTCATTTTGTGTAAGAAAAAGGAATCGCATGGCTAAACTTTACATCATATATTGGAATTATTACTATTAATTATTATTCCATTTAGTTTAAATACGTTGTCTTTCAATTGGAACCATTAATTTTCATTTTCCTGTCATCACCTTATATTCCCCCCAAAAACGTGCTACTGCCCCTTTAAAAGAACAGATAAACAGAGGCAAAATTTACATGCTCGAAATAACATAATGGCATCATTTGCTGGGTATCCTAGTCGATAACGTATTGCCTCCATCGTTCTGAGGGATAACACCATCGGAGCTGACTTTGAATAACTACTCATGAAAAACACACTAGTTGCAGCTTTGATCAATTTATTTTCATCAAGATGCTTTGCACGATGATTGACCTGAAAAAGAACAACAAACGATAAGATACTTTCATGTCATTTGCATGATGAATAAAATACTATCCATGGAAAGTCAACCTATCCTTCTAATCTGGAACTATAAGAGTAGGTTTAAACTTTTATCACCTTTAACTTGAAATTGATATAAAAATCATAGTCATGAGTGCCATCAGTATAAAACTCAATATGAAATACAAAACCAACCTTTTGAATAAAAGGTCGAGCTCAGCATAAGCTTTCCAATGTTAGATTTCACGTTTCATTTCCTCTGCTGACAGTGCGCCATCATCTTCAATGAATACATTAAATATAGTTTATTGTTAGAATTTTAGTCTTCCCTTCTCGATGCATGACTTCATTCAACTAGAAACTTTTATACATTTTGTTATGATTTCCCAAAATGTTACTTGAACATTGATACAATTATCTATGCTAACTCATCGGACATGGTGCAAACTTTGTCTGAAATGAATCGTTCATGCTTGTGCATTGCCATTAGTTATATTACAAACTCAGGTTTCCTATCAACAAACTAACTAATTAAATAACTATTAACCCTCTCATATGTAGTCTAGTTGACTACGCACACGAGTTGGCATTAGAAGGTGTGCCTGTTCGAGTTCTCACACTTTCAGAACTATAGTGCAGATTTAAAATGTTCTTCCTAATTCAGATATTGAACTCGAGTATAGTTTACAAAATAGATTGATATCATAATCATGAAATACAAATATAGAGGCAGTCTATCTGTATCCACTCACCGTCAACATCCAGCAGATTCATGAGCTCGTCAAGATCTCGCTCAGAGAGGTGAGACGCGAGTTCTGTGCTGTCTAGGTGACCATTCTGGTTAGCATCTAACCCATCCACATCTCGTCCCTTGATAATGGCTAAAACAAAATATATACTAAGATACATGTAACTTAAAGAGGCAGTAGGGGGGATATAAGGTCATGTCAGGAGAAATAAAATAAATGGTTTCAATTGAAAAACAATGAATTTAAACTGAATGAAGCAGTAATAAATCAATATATAATGTAATATAAAAGTTCAGCCATGCGATTCCTTTTTCTTACACAAATTGAATTAAAGGTGTTTACACAAAAATGGCAGCCAATGAACTATATGATTTGTTCTCTGGTTATAGATGATTGGTTTGTGTAATGACATTTTTTTCACTAACAAAATAAACAGTTATCAGTGAAAATTTTTAAATTATAATTTAAAAAAAAACGGCCCACTGCTCCTTTAAATCAAGTGGCCCAACACGGACATATGAAATAGCATAATCGTAACCGCCCTTAACAAAAACCAATAAGTTATTTTATTCATTTGGAACTTGGCATATTAAATGTCCGATGACCACGTGAGTAACGCAAGATAACTGTAATACTGTAAAGTGAAATTAATTTTATTTCCCGACAAATGTCATAATCAGAGTTTACTCATTTATTATGATAACTGTTGATAAACGATATTAAAACAATTCTACATGAATAATAGTACATGATAATAAGATCAGGGGTCCGTTTCGCAAAGTAACCGTGAGACCTTAAGGTAGCCTTAGTACAATGTTAAATTATGGGAGTTAAAGGGGCAGTAGCACGTTTTTGGATAATCTAATATTTTAAATATTTCACTGATAATTGTAAGTTAATGCTAAATGTATTATATTGACAGTGTCAAAAAACTTGAATCTCATTACAAAAGCCAATCATCCATAGTCAGAAGACAAAGTATATAGCTTCACATAAAATCAGTTGGCGGCCATTTTATGTGAACACCCTTAATTCATTTTGTGTAAGAAAAAGGAATCGCATGACCAAACTTTACGTTATATATTTGAATTATTACTGCTCCATTTAGTTTAAATACATTGTCTTCCAATTGGAACCATTTATTTTCATTTTCATGACATCACCTTATATTCCCCCTAAAAACGTGCTACTGCCCCTTTAATGCCAACCTTAGTTAAGGTTGTTTTGTGAACGGAGGCCTAGTCCATTATGTCTTTTCAAGTGTCCATTTAGGAAGCAACCGACGCTTTTACCAAAAAACAGCTGATTCGGTTAAGTACATCAACGTTTTTTAATTGGAAGATCTTCAATATTTGACATAATGAGATCAAATACCTCGTTTAATTTATATAGGCAAAATATAGATATATAATAGGTCATTTGTTGATTCAAAGTTGGCTGTATAAACAGGTTCTATCTATGCACAATCAGTGCAGAAGCATATGATAGCTTATGCTCTGTTCTCAATAACATTAAAGCTAAGCCTGTTTTTGTTCCAAATAAGAAGGATGATTATGTTATGGCTGCATTAAATTATTTTGGTTTTATGATGGAATTATCAAAACCATTCTATTTCAAATAGAAATAAATATATCAAGATTTGTTTTAAAGTTATTTCCCCCTTACATGCAGTTTTTCGTAAATATTGACATTTAGCATGCTCCAAGTCCGCAAGTATTATCCTTAGCATGAGCTGTCGGGTGATGTGCAGAAAATTTTTGTCATTGACTGTCAGAAACAACCCTTTACAATATAATCTATATAAATACATTTCGGCAATCATATTTTTAATCGAGATGCTATTGAAAGTCGCTCAGCATTTTCTAAATGAAGCTGAACTTCATAAATCAAACGACGAAACAGTTTTAAACCCACACTAAAGAGTTTAGAGTATCCGACAGCCTCCAGCTAGATGGGGCCTATTTCTGATTGGCCTAGCGGCGAAAAGTCGACATACGTTAGATCACAGAATGAGCTAATAGAATACTGTTGATCTATTTTCATTGTTTGCTTTGATGAAAAATCTCTTTGAGTTCGAGAAATGAGTTTTGCGCGTCTTGAAAAACGACGTTTCATTTACAGAAAGAAATCCCCTTTAAAGATTACAATGGTAAGCCAACTGGCAGCAGTACGGAAAATTCGCCTTACCGAGATGAGGGAACTTATTGAAAGTAGTATTTCGCTTCCAGTATTCTTATTTAAGGATGACTTCCTCAGAAGATAGCAAACCTATCTTTTGAAATTTGAAAGGAGAGAGGGGACGCTTATTGATAACCTATTTTACGGTAGATTTTGATAAAACTCTAAAAAAAAATTAACCAAACCCAGATCTGCCATATTATATTCACATAGTATATTCAGTAAGTATTTTGAGGTTCTGGACCGAAGAAAGTATTGTAAACAATCCGCACAAGTGACTATCGCAATCAAGGTTCAAATCATTCTCTCCCCACAGAGGCAGATCAAGTCATGTTGATTTAGCCTCTGTTATATTACGCGGAGTTTGTGGGATAGAATGGGAGATGACTGATTGCAAGCAATCAAAGTTAGTTGTGCAATCAGCGACGCTGTTCTTAAATCCTCGTTTTGGCTACTGAATCAAGGCAAAACCATTGTGATATGAACCACCCTTCCCATGCGAGAACCGTTGTCATTTGCTAAAGAAATTTAAATGTATTGTGATACAGTTTTTTTCCGCCAGGGGAAAATGCCGGAACCGACGGATTTCGGCGTAATAGAACAGAGGCTAAATCAACATGACTTGATCTGCCTCTGTGGAGAGGGAATGGGTTCAAATGGCTATATTACGCGGAGTTTGTGGGATAGAATGGGAGATGCCTGATTGCAAGCAATCAAAGTTAGTTGTGCAATCAGCGACGCTGTTCTTAAATCCTCGTTTTGGCTACTGAATCAAGGCAAAAGCATTGTGATATGAACCACCCTTTCCATGCGAGAAGCGTTGTCATTTGCTTAAGAAATTTCGCCAGGGGAAAATGCCGGAACCGACGGATTTCGGCGTAATAGAACAGAGGCTAAATCAACATGACTTGATCTGCCTCTGTGGAGAGGGAATGGGTTCAAATGGTCGGATATCAATTACTAGAATTTCTAGTTTCAGATTAGCAAAATCAATTCGACTGATTGACATTGTGATCTTAGCTCTTAATTGGCTAACATAACATAGGAAAGTTCGAAAATAAGACACATGGGATGAATAGGTTCTCTTTCATTTCATTCTGATCATTTGATATTGATATTGAAAGGCGTTTTGCACTCCTTTTCATAAAATCAGATTTGTCATTTTTAAGTAATATTTCATATATTCCACAATGAATAAGCATATACAACATCCATACATTATCCTTTTATATTATATATGTACACAAAAGTGTTCTCAAATCACATCAAACAGATTGGTATGTCAGTTGTCATGCATTTATTTATAAGGGACAGCAAAGATTGATATAACATCTGTTTGTATGCTTACTCAAAATACTAACGATAACTAACTATCTAACCATAAAACACTAATTACCATCAATGATTTTGCCTTTGTTCTCTCTCCATGTGTCACGAAGTTTTTCTTTGGCTCCCCGCCACCAGCGACCGCTCTGGGCTATGTTGATGAGGACAGCGAACAAGACAATAAGCATCACTTTCTTCATCTTCAGTTGTTGTGTATGAGATTCTGAAACATACACGAAAACTACAGTTGCGTATCTTATGTTTGTTCACTTACCTGCGTTTATAGTGCAAATATCATGTAATTTGAAATGTCTTTGGGGCATCCTAGCAATGCGAAATCGAAACGGATAATGTTGATATTTTAGTACATAATTTAACATTCAATTTGCGTTAACTTATTCGTATGCCATACCTTAAAGGTAACCGTAACTAATTTGACAGGGCATTGAAATGACCAGGGGTCAACATTTCGAAAACACTATTTTGTATTTTTCGCTACAAAATCCTTCATTAGTGATCAATAGCTGTAGACCTAAGTCATATTGGTTCCTTTGCACTAATGCAATGTAATTGTACTGACTTTTTTCTTATAATGTTGATATGGAATATTTAAATCGGAATTTTCGACCCCATCTAGTTTTGTTTAATTATGTCAAACTTGTAGGTGCTCCTGGAGTTATTTTATGGACGTCAAAATGATACCCAATTTACATGATATTTGCACTAAGAAACACAAGCAAGTGAACAAACTTAAAGTGACACAGAGTATCTTTCTTAAATTTTTATTTGGTTTTGATAAGATAATATGCTGATTGAAGTTCATATCTCATCAATGGACTTGCAAATATATCCATTTATGCATAATATCTCTAAAATGCTTGGTTTTATGGAAAAATAAAGAAAACATCTCAAATACGTTTAATATTCAAAATTATGCATCCAATTGATCTACCTATTAGTCACAATACCTAATAAACACCATCGAATCTAATACATCTTCCTGTCAGCTTTTGACAAGGTTTCAAAATTACGTTTGGCGAATTTGTCTGCGCCACTTGAGCCACATTGTCCGGTTTTCGATCAAAATCCCGACTTTGAATGGCCGTATTTTCGCTCTAATGTACTGCTTGACCTTTAACTTGTTATTTTCAGTAACAGGTAGTGGTTCCCGATGTAATAACATCGATTTCAAAATTTGACATATGTGATCCTATCAACATACTCTGTGTCTCTTTAAGATACGCAGTTGTAAATTAAGAATGAAGTTGTAGACACAAACGCTTTCGATGATGTTATCTTATTGAGAAATAGACTGCTGTTGAACATTGATATTTATGCAACCTGCGCCAGTACAAGGTAAGAGACAAAAACGAGTATGTGAAGTTCTGTTGAGATAAGCTTGCCCTATTTTCCAAACCCGGCTGATTAAATGTTGTTCACACTAAAACGGTTGATGAAAGCTTTCTACAGATACACGGGTTGAGTCAAGGGATGTTTTCCCAAGAATAAACATGTAATATTATAAAACAACGACTTTGTAGTCGTGTTTTTAATTGAATTCTGTCAAATCTACCTTGACAGCCGCTTGCCAATGAATTATGTTTGAAGATTAAAAAAGCAGCAACAAGACATTTGTAGATGGGCAATGTTCGGTAACAAGAGAAGGGTCTCAGTTGTATCATGGTGAAAATTTAAGAAAATTGCAAAACATGCCTTTATGTCATCTCTCTATTATTTAAATGCCTCGCTGCCTCTCCTGAAATTTTGCAAAATTTGTCATTCTTTCGTCTCTCCTTTTATGTTTTCCTCCCTTTTCTGATCTATATTTAAACCTTTGGATGGCAAAATGTGCGTTTTATTTCTGAAATGTTGCCGACGTCTCATTAAAACCAATCTCATTCAGGATGGTGTTGTCAAGGATCAGAATGTATAATATATATAACCAGAATGCTTAGCTTGTATATACTTGGATACAGTTTGAAGGAGCATACCGCACAAAAACCAAACGAAGACATATTTTAAGAAAAACTTACCTGAAACTTGCCCAGGTTCTGCAACTAATGATGCCGTGTTTTACAGCGGCTTTTATGCAAAATTTGGAAGTCGGAGGTGCCAAAAGGTTTGTCGCCTTTTCCTACACATTGAGCCGGACGAAAACATAACATAATTGGACTTCCGCAACATATGACATACTTGCGACAGAAATGTTGTTTTGTCAATTATATACCACGGAAATCACACCTGGTTATTTCAGCTCGCATTGTGTATCAGGCCCTTAGATGCAGCTGTCAATCACGTCAATCAAGTTGATTGTATGGCGGCCATCTCTGAACAGGATGTTCTCCCCGTGTCAATATGAAATTTTTGGAAAATTGTGACGACTCAAGATAAAAACAGTCAATTCAGCTATTTGAAAACAAACTTTAAAAATCTGACGAAAAGAATAATGGAAAAATGAAGTTTCATGTAAGAATATCTGTTTTGACAATTACAAATGTATCGTTTTTAAAAAAAAAGTTTCATTATAACAGAAAAAGAAGGTTTTGTGGTGGTTATTTTATTTTCCAAGTAGTAGTTCAATTTTTTCAAACATCGAAAAAATAAAATTTTCAAAACCTGACTCAAACAAAAGAAAAACTATTGTCAATGAATATTTATCATTTTCAATTTTGCATAGCATTATCAATGTCAACCATGTTAAGAAAAAATCGCAAAAAAAAAAAAAAAATTCTAAATCCGTGAGTAGCGTAATGTAGGCTTCACAATTGTAATGTGATATCCAGTTACCTTTACCTATAGAAAGGGTCGGCCATGAACTGACATATTGACAAAGGATAAACACATTTGTATCATATAATTGCTAAATAGTATGGATGAATATGCTCTACATATCTTAGATTTTATCTCTCATTGTTAAAGTTCTCATGGCTTTAGATTCAAATGTTGTTGGGTTTTTTATATTAAATTCAACCATTTTATTTTCATTTTGAATCACTTGTAATAACTTTATGTATTATTATTTCTTATAAAATGAACCATACCGCAAATAAAATTGAACGGGGATTCTCTCTCTGACATCATACTTTTCATTTTTTAAGTGAGTTTTTCTCCCAAGGGAGGTTTAGTAAGCAACAAGTATGCATGTGATGTGTTGATCCATTATTGACCCACTATTTGATATACAATCGATTCGATACACTGTTTGGTATAACTGCTCGAAACGTATATCTGTAGAGATTGTTTTACCAAGATTCAGTATGTCATCCAATATATGGCTTGGTTTAAAATTTTACAAACACATCAATAAACTTCTTCTTATTCTAGTTTTCAACTATGTAACCTTCCATTTATGTCCTTTTTGTTAAGCATAAATCATTCGCAAAACCCTACATTTACCGCCTAGTATTGAAGCTACTGCATGTTAATCAAGAAAAAAATGTTTGGAAACTAATTAGCGTACCGGTAAACACACAAGTTACTCAGAATAAAGATACACTTTTCAGGAGATAAACCTTGATCATCTTCTTTGGAGAAAAAGATGCATTCAAGAAGTTGTTTGTGTTAATGTTATATGACATAATATTATTCTCTTCGTACATTTAATATTTCACTGAATAAGAGGTGCATATCCTTCTTTGTTCTACCATCAAGTATAAAGTCCTGTGCCACAACACGTTCTCCACTAGAGACAAGAGTCATGTGGTTACATATACAAGGAAAATAAACGATAACATATTGAATGTAAGATAGTTTCAGCTGCAAGTGATAATTCTGACTGAAACTTGGGAACCTCGGCACTCTCTGTGTCTTTAGCAGTTAACTAAACTAAGTTTTTAAAATTTAGAATTTAAAACAAAACAAATATCGTTTGAAATCTGACTGGAGGGAATAAGAAGGGCTTAAATGGCTTTTGGCATTGGCTTAAATTCAGTAAAGATGAGTTATCAAATTAACTTCCTTGAATGTTATTTTTATTGAAAACATCTTTTATGAATCAATTTATATAACTTTTATATAAGTCAAGTCATTTTGACGTAAGGTTTATTTCTATACTCATGTGCCAACAGCTGGAGGTGAGGTGGTATGGAGTTTATCGCCGCTTTCAGGAGTATTTCACTTATATCGTTGCTGTTAGTTTTATTGCAGGGAGAAAACCCTGCAACACTATTGTCGCTATATATTTGGGTGAAACCTGTGAGCATCGACTTGACTTAGCTAATCATGGGTGGTACTGCACCTCAATTCACCCAAACCTGACTGCAGACAAAATTGTCGAGCGCCTGGCAGGATTCGAACCACGGACCAACTGATCCAAAGCCAAACTCGCTAACCATTGAGCTATCACGTCCTTCCCCTGGTATCTTTTCTTTTGACCCCGAGTGAATTACCGATTTTTAATAAAAATGATAAAAACGACTGAAAGCATGCGAATAAGAGATTGTAGTGGTGCTGTAGTAAATGACATTGTGTGTGTTCGGCACGTTCTATTTTTCAATGAAACGTTAAAATAGTTCCGTGGATCAACTGCTTTCATTCAAAGTTGAGACTCACTTAAATGCGGATATTAAAGACAATATCGTGTATACTCGCAGTATGGGTGATACTACATGATAACTTTATTGACAGACAATTATTCTCTAGAAAGAAAAGTTTACACACTTCATAGAATCACCTTCATCATACACGTCTTTGTAATTTCACCGAAATTCATTTTAATGACAGAGAGAGTTCAACTGTATCAGCAATTCCATTCATACATATAAACGTAAAAATCGTGCCTCGCTGCGTTTCTCAACTGAGTACTGTGTTTTAGGTGAAGTGTCAAGTAAACTTGTCTCATGTTGTCTCATGTTGTCTGCAAACTTCACCTTCTACAGTTTTACTATTCATTTAAAGGTCCGCTTTGATATCACAGGCCTCTGGGTCATCAAAAGAGCTTTATTATCCTTGCTGCATTCACTGCGTTTAGTATTTCACTCAGGCGTTGAAATCAGATGATTGTAGCCATATTCATTTAAATAGGTATTTATCAAGTATAGCATGTAAATGTGCTATGCATTATTTTCTTATTGTAATGTTCATAACACTATGTAAATACTTCTTATCTCTTCTTAACATTTCTATCACTTTTATGGGGGTTTGAGATGAGAGAATGTGATTAATGAAGTTGCTATATTTTAACTATGATAGGTGTAATTTTAAAGTATGAGGAATAAATGTTTTCTTCATTATTTTAGCTCTTGCAAATGTATTCCACATAACCCATTTTTATTATTGTATCATTTTAACTACAGGAAAGTCCCGAGTTTCCACAGCAGATGATGTTACGTGTGTAGATCACACCTCTGTACCACCCACAGGGTATGTGTAGCATCTGTATGTATATTTCATGTATAATCATATATAAGTATCATTACGCCTGTGTAATGAAATATCCTTTACCTCATGTATGTATTTTTGCAAATAGTATCATCACGTAATGTGTCATGATGTGATAAGTATCTTATCATATCCATATGAATAATTATGACGTCATTGGTATTATGTGATAGCACATCATATCTCCAGAGTATGTGTTAGTATTATAACATTATTCATGGTGTGAGTAACAATTAAAAATTGACTTCACAATTTATTAAGTTCATGGAGGTATAAACTTAAAAACCGCTGTGCAAATTGTGTAAATCCGTGTAGCGGTGTACATGTTAGACCAGTCGCGGATCAAGAAAATTGTGTTATATTTTGGCTTTGAACAAAATTGTTTTTTTTGTCGTGACATCCCGATCTCGATCCGTCAAATTTCAACTTTAGGCTCTAAAAACTAATTTGAGGGGTCAGCATTGTCTCATTTTTTAAAATTTCTGTATTTGTTGGTGCATGTCTTGGTGGGTGTGTGTATTAGTGTGGAGGGTGTTTGTGGGGTGGTACTAGTTACTACCAATAAATCACTTGATCACCGTAGACATCTTCTCACTATTCACACCAAGAACAACTCCCAACTCACTCCTGTCTCAATTAATGGCTAATTAAGTATTGCTGCATAGCCTTTAAGTAATAAATATAGTTCAAAAGAATCCCCCTTTTATGTAAAATAGTAGCAACCTTTAGTATTGGATTTGTGATGGTATCGTATAGTTACCCTACAGTTCTTATGATGAGCTGACACATACAAATGTAGGAGTGCAACAGGACTTTAACTAGCCAGTTAATACAACTGGCACCAGATCTGTGACGTGTGGTGGACGTTAGTCGAGTAAAAGTCACAAGTTTATCATAGCTTAACATGTTTTATCGTCGATATCATTGTCTCATTGTTTTTAATACATATATATATATACACCTTATCTGAGGTACCTCATCATATCCACGTGCTTAAATAACGGTTTCAGAATCTATACCAAAATGTCCCTTTTGCCAAAAACACAAGTAGTATATATTTATCTTATGTTTTATTCATAGTGCAAGTGCTGATTTCGGGATTTACCATGTTTTCAACAATATTTCAGTCAAAGATGATGAAGATCATCCAATATGGATTGGGGAGAAAAATCAGACAAAGGAACGAGTATATATCGTAGAAATTAAATAATCATTTCATTTGCCCAAAATTTGTTAAGTTGATAACAGCATTGTCAACGTCTTTAAGAGTAATAACATCATCTGAGGTTACATTTGATTACCTTATAATGAAAAACACCAGTTGCAGCTTTGATCAGTTTATTTTCATGAAAATGCTTTGAACGATGGCTAACCTGAAAAGGAAGAACAAACTATATGATATTTTCATGTCATTTGAATGATGAATAATATACTATCCATGAAAACTTTTTCTTCTAATCTAGAAACTATAAGATTAGGTTTAAACTTTCACCACCTTTAAAGGGACAGTAGCACGTTTTTTATGCTTTTATATTTTAAATTTTTCACTGATAATTGTAAGTTAATGCTAAATGTATTATTTTGTCAGTGTCAAAAATCACATTACACAAACCAATCATCAGTAGTCAGAGGAGAAAGTATGAAGATTCACATAAAATCTATTGGCGGCGACTTTGTGTGAACACCTTTAATTCATTTTATGCAAGAAAAAGAAATAGCATGGCTTAACTTTACGTTATATATTTGAATTATTACTGCTTCATTTTATTTGAATACATTGTCTTTCAATTGGAATCATTAAATTTCATTTTCCTGACATCGCCTTATATTCCCCCTAAAAACGTGCTACTGCCCCTTCAACTTGAAATTAATATTTAAGTCATAATAATGAGTGACATAATTTAAAACTCAATATAAAAAACAAAACCAACCTTTCGAATAAAAGGTCGAGCTCAGCATAAGCACACCAATGTTAGATTTCACGTTTCATTTCCTCTGCTGACAATGTGCCATCATCTTCAAGAAAAAATTTTGATTTTAGTTTACTCCCCTGCTCGATGCATGACTAGAAAATGTAACTTTTATACATTTTGTTATTTTCTTACAGTTAACTGACATTGATAAAATTGTCTATGCTTTCTAATCGAACATGGTGAAAAACTGTATGTTTGAAATGCTTGTGCATTGCCATGATTTACATAAAAAGCACAGGTTTATTGCCAACAAAATAACTTAATAAAGTCTACAAGATCACACACACGACTTAGCAATAGTAGATGTGCCTGTTCGAGTTCTCACACTTTCAGAAGTATAATTCAGTTTGAAATGTTCTTCCTAATTAAGATATTGAAAACTTGAAACTCATACTCGAGTAGAGTTTACAAAATAGAGTGACATCATAATCATGAAATACAAACATAGAGGCAGTCTATCTGTACCCGCTCACCGTCAACATCCAGCAGATTCATGAGCTCGTCAAGATCTCGCTCAGATAGGTGAGACGTGAGTTCTGTGCTGTCTAGTTGACCATTCTGGTTAGCATCTAACCCGTCCACATCTCGTCCCGAGAGAAGGGCTAAAACAAAATATACACAAAGATAACCTGAATTAATTGCTCCAACACACACATATGAAAAAATAGCATTATCGTTGTTAGGATATAACATTAGTTTGGTATTTTATGTATTCTTCATTTAGTTATCTTATTCTATTGAGTAACAAAAGAGTGACTCCCCTTTATGTACTGTCACATATTACAAAGAAAGTGCCGGACATATCACATTGAGTTTATGTACTGGAGAATTATCATTATCATGGCTTGAGTCAATAAACGTTTCCGTCTGTCTGTCTGTCTGTCTGTCTCTAATTAACTAAAATCAATCACTAATTACCAGTAATGATTCTCCCCTTGTTCTCTCTCCATGTGTCACGAAGTCTTTCTTTGGCTCTATCCCACCAGCGACCGCTCTGGGCTATGTTGATGAGGACAGCGAAGAAGACAATAAGCAACACTTTCTTCATCTTCAGTTGTTGTGTATGAGATTCTGAAACATACACGAATCTTTAAAACTACATTAAGAATAAAGTTGTAGACACATATGTCAAACGCTATCAATGATTGAATTCTGTCAAACCTACCTTTACAGGCGAATGAATGAATGAATTATGTTTGAAGATAAATAAAGCAGCATCAAGACATCTGTGGATGGATAGTGTTTGGTAGCAAACGTAACTACTAGATGAACATAATAAACATGTGTCATTCTTTCGTTTCTGCGTTCATGTTTACCTCCGTTTCCTGATCTATATTTTCACCTTTGGATGGCAAAATGCGCATCTCATTAAAATGATATCATAATATCTTCACTACATCACGCAGATCTCAGAAGGCCCCGTAAGTCCAGCCGTCAGGGTTACCTTTGACCGATGGAGCTGAGGAAGATTTTATGCATCAAGCTAATAGTCTGTCTCTTCAAGGCAATTGGTGAGTTTCAAAGTTAAGAGATTTGCATAGGTCGCAACATTCACGAATTCAGTTATATATGTCTGAGTTTTGACAAAACAAAATTCTAATTTTTATATATGCATCAAACATGCGTAATATCAAATCAACAAGACTTTATCAAAAGGGTTTATGTCAGTTTTTGTCTTCCTTTCTTTTGTGTCAATATATTTATGGCTACATGAAACGAGTTAAAAGGCCATACATGGAATATGAGCAATTCAAGGGAAACGTTTGTATAACGTAACTGCTCCAAAAAAGCAACTAGAGCTTGCTGTTTGAATTTGTTCCGTGTATGACGACAGCACATTGTGGCATGCGGAGAGGTAACAATATAAACTGAATACCAAAAGAAACTTTGCAATTTTAAAACTGAAATTTCGAAAACGATCTCATATTTACATTTTCATTTAAGTTGGCAATGACATAGTTGAAACCCACACTTTCAAGTTTAAAACTTTTAATTGAGCAATATTCATACATTTTTGCAGCAATGGCAAAAATGTCATAATCACGTGACGTTTCTGCTGGAACTTAGTCACGTGACGAAAAAGTTTAATAACTGTCCATAATGAATGTTTATCACTCCAATAGTGAAAAAAACACCTTAAAAGCAGTAAACGGTATAGCAAAAATATCGCAAATCCCCTCTGAAAATTGACAAAATTGATCAAAAACAGCCCCTTTTACAAGAATCGGTAGTGTTCCTTCATTTCAAATGGTAACTTGATCTGGCTATACAGAAAGGTTGTGAGGATTGCTGACAACCCTGAAACACAAAAAACAGTTGTTTTTTCAATGCATGAGAGTCGATATCTCAGACGTTAGACCACCGCCAACGTTGTCTCTTAGTGACGTCAGAGATAGCAAACACCAAAGGTCGGCATGTTGTTATGTTCTCGTGCACTTTATGAACTTGGACAGATCTAATCACAGCTCATCGACTGCTAAGTTGATAGCTATTGGTCACAAAACATCGAAACATGGCAATTTTATTTGAAGTTATAACGACAGAATTGGCATGCAATAACAAGATTTAATTGCGATTGTTGAGCTCTTATGGCTGGTTACCATTTGTACGGCTCAAAGATGTGTCAATATGACAAGTAAGACTTGTGTCCACACATTCCCATTAATGGAAAAGCTTCGATGCAGATGAAATGTGAAGTTGAACCTGCTGACAGAAGACGTAATTTAACGTTTGACCTTTTTGGTTACTCATGGCAGATTTGGAAGTTATAACACTCGGGCTGCTCAAACCTGGTACTAAATTAGCACATTTTAGTACTTTAACGAAATTATTGCGAAAACATCATTTCAACGAACGCCTGAACAACCAAAATTTTGACCCCTGCCCACTTCAGATCAAATAAGTGCAAAACTGGGTTTTCCACCTTTAATTTTGATTCGCTGGTTGTTTAAACAAATGATTGATTAATAAGAGGTACTTTGTTTTAAATTTCTATTGTTTTTCATTCTTCAATCAGAATCATTACAAAATGGTGCAAAGTTTCTTTTGGCAGTCAGTTTAGAATTTTTCGACA
Organism: Steromphala cineraria; assembly: GCA_916613615.1. Taxonomy (NCBI): domain Eukaryota; kingdom Metazoa; phylum Mollusca; class Gastropoda; order Trochida; family Trochidae; genus Steromphala; species Steromphala cineraria. The sequence goes on along the minus strand of OU744725.1, from coordinate 60,695,989 downwards.
AACAGATTGATAGGGGATATATAAGCACAGTTTGAGTGATTCATTTGGACATGGTAGGAAATATTTGTAATTGACATTTATAAATAGTCGGAAATGTTCATTTTCCGAGTTCTGAAGATTGGACATGAATACACCCAAGCGTGACAAGCAAAGTTGCTGATTGTCAAGGGAGACCCTGACAGCTGTTATAACTGAACCTGGTGTGATCTAATGAGTAGCATAGTATAGCAAATAGATCATATTTTATTAAGATTGGCAAAATGCGCGTTTTATTGATGAAATGCAATCTCTCCCCACAGAGGCAGATCAAGTCAAGTTGATTTAGCCTCTGTTCTATTACGCCGAAATCCATGGGTTCCGGCAGTTTCCCCTGGCGGAAAAACTTTCATCACAAATTTCAATTTCGTTATCAAATGACAATGCTTCTCGCATGGAAAGTGTGGTTCATATCACAATGCCTTTGCCTTGTTTCAGTAGCCAAAATGTTGATTTAAAAACAGCGTCGCTGATTGCACAACTGATTTTGATTGCCTCCAATCAGGCATCTCCCATTCTATCCCACAATATCGGCGTAATAGAACAGAGGCTAAATCAACTTGACTTGATCTGCCTCTGTGGGGAGAGAATGGATGAAATGTTGCTGACGTCTCATTTGAACCAATCTCATTCACTTGCAAACTTATTACGATTGAAGCAATGGTGTTGTCAAAAGCCCCGTTTATATGTGCGGTTTCCCCCAGGGGTAAAGGCAATTTTTTGCCCCAGGGGGGTAAATTTCGTCATGTAAACGCAATTTTTAAGAGGGGTATTCTTACCCCCGGGGGCAAAGTGCGAAATATTTACCCCTGGTCTGGAGGTAGGGCAAATCAGATACCCTCGGGGGTATAAATACCCCTGGGGGCAAACCTGTCATGTAAACACTTTACTTTGTATACCCCAGGGGGCAAAACTGAATATCCTTATAAAAGTCAATATATGAAGAGAAAATAATGCCCCTAGGTATTGCAATTTCATTTCATATAAACGCAATGCAATATTTGCCTTTTGCCCCTGGGGGCAAATTTACCCCCGTGGTATAATACCCCCAGGGGTAAATGTGCGGCATGTAAACCCACCTTAAGATCAGAATGTTAGTTAAGGGAACTAAAATTAGAATCTTTTGCTTCTATATAATTGGATACAGTTTGAAGAATCATACCGCAGAAAAACAAAACGAAGACAGATTTTAAGAAAAACTTACCTGAAACTTGCCAAGGTTCTGCAACTACTGATGCCGTGTTCTGCAGCTGCTTTTATGCAAAATTTGGAAGTCAGAGGTGCCAAAAGGTTCGTCACCCTTTCCTACACATTGGGGTGGACGGAAAAATACAATAATGGGACTTCCGTAACATATGACATATTTGCCACAGAAAAGCTGTTTTGTCAATTATATACCATGGAAATTAGTCCTGGTAAATAAAGCTCGCACTGTGTATCAGGCTTTTCGAAGCAGCTGTCAATAATAGTTGATTGTATGGCGGCCATCTCTGAACAGGATGTCCGCCCCGTGTAAATGTGAAATATTGGGAAAATTATGACGACGAAAGATAGAAACAATCAATTTAACTATTTGAAAACAAACTGAAAAACAGAAGGATTAATTGAAGAATGAAATTACATGTAAGAATATCTTTCTTGACAATTACAAATGTACCCTTTTAACAAAAAATTTCATTATAACAGAATCAGAAGGTTATTTTATTTTCTCAAGTAGTAGTTCAATTTATTCAAATATCGAAAAAACTAATTTTACAAAACCTGACTAAAACAAAAGAAAAACTATTGTCAATTAAAATTTATCATTTTCGTTTTTGCATAGCATTATCAATGTAAAACCATGTTAAGAAAAAAATCGCCAAAAAATAATTTTATTTCTAAATCCGTGAGTAGTTTAATGTACACAATTGTGATGTGATATCCAGATTCCTTAACCCATAGAAGGCTCGGCCATGAATTGACATATTAACAACATATTAATACATTTTTTTCAGATAACTGCTTTCGAAATGAAAGTTGTCTCGATAAACACTTATTTCATGGTATGAATGAACATGCTGTACATATTCAAGATTTTATTCCTCATTGTTATTAGTTCTCATGTCTTTAAATTCAAATGTTGTTGTTTTTTCAAATCTGAATGTTTATATGAAATTCAAACATGATATCTTCATTTTGATTCACTTGTAATAACTTTAGTATTATTATTTCTTATAAAATGAACCTGCCGCAAATAAAATCGCACGGGGGATTCCCTTTCTGACATCCTACTTTACATTTTTTAAGGCCGGAAGTTTTTCTCCTAAGGGAAATAAAATAACCGACGCCACACATAAAATACCATGGGGGATTCCCTTCCTGTCATCATACTTTTCAAGGGAGTTTTTCTCCCAAGGGAGGTTTTTTTAACATGAAATTCAACCATTTCATCTTCATTTTGAATCACTTGTAATAAATTTATGTATTATTATTTCTTATAACATGAACCATACCGCACATAAAATCCCATGGGGGATTCCCTTTCTGTCATCATACTTTTCAAGGGAGTTTTTCTCCCAAGGGAGGTTTAGTAAGCAACAAGTATGCATGAGATGTGTTGATCAATAATTCCAAGGCCGACTATTTGATATACAATCGATCCAGTACTCTGTTTGGTATAACTGCTCTAAACGTATATCTGTAGAGATTGTTTTTCCAAGATTCAGTATGTAATCCAATATATGGGGCGGTATAAAATTTTACAAACACATCAATAAACTTCTTCTTATTCTAGTTTTCAACTATGTAACCTTCCATTTATGTCCTTTTAGGTAGTTTGTGTTAATATCATATGACATATGCTCTTCGTACATATAATATTTATTTAGTTCACTGAATAAGAGGTGTATATCCTTCTTTGTTCTACCATCAAGTATAAAGTATAAAAACACGTGTCTCCTCTAGAAGCAAGAGTCATGTGATTACATATACACGCTAAATAAACGATAACATATTGATTGCAAGATAGTTTCAGCTGCAAGTGATAATTCTGACTGAAACATGGGAATGTCGGCACTCTCCGTGTCTTCAGCAGTTAACTTAACTAAGTTTTTCAAATTTTGAATTTAAAACAAAAGAAATGACGTTTGTAATCTGACTGGAGGGAATAAGAAGGGGTAAAATGGCTTTTGGCATTGGCTTAAAATCAGTAAAGATGCGTTATCAAATTAGTTTCCTTGAATGTTATTTATATTGAAAACATCTTTTATTATTCCAATTTATATAATTTCTAATTATGAATTTAAATTCCTGGCATTTTGAAAAATAATTGAGAACCCTAGGTGTACATGTATCTATACAGACATAAAATTAAATGTATACTCTGATGAATGAAATTGTTAGTTCTTCTTTTTATCTCATCTAAATGGGGATTTCGAACCCACCCTTTTCACGGACAACAGCACTTTGTTTTTTTATCCTCTTGAAAACTTGATATCGTTTCTTTTACCCTTACGTCTACTGCGAAAGCGAAAAGGGGTAAAATGGCTTTTGGCATTGGCTTAAATTCAGTAAAGATGCGTTATCAAATTAATTTCCTTGAATGTTATTTATATTGAAAAAATCTTTTATGAATCAATTTATATAACTTTTATATTTTTAATTCAAATTCACAGCACTTTGTTTTTTATCCTCATGAAAAGTTTATGTCGTTTCTTTTACCCTTACCTTAAAAAAAAGGCGTGTCTAACAATATTTTATTTCTCCTTTTGACAATCCCTCTCCTGAAGTCCCAACAGAATAAGAAAAAAACAATTTGTAAGTTTAAAAAAAAATGCATTATATTAATACCAAGTCATTTTGATGTAAGATTTATTTCTATACTTATGTGCAAACAGCTGGAGGTGAGGTGAAATGGAGTTTATCGCAGCCTTCAAGAGTTTTTCACTGCAGGGAGAAAGCCTGCGAGCATTGACTGGAACTAGCGAACCAATCACCCATTCACACTAAAATTCACCCAAACCTGACTGCATGTAGAACAGTTTTCTACTGCAGATAAAATTGCCGGATCCTTGGCAGGATTCGAACCACGGACCTCCTGATCCAAAGCCAAGCGCGCTAACCACTGTGCTATCACGCCCCTCCCCTGGTATCGTTTCTTTTGCCAAAAGCATGTGAATAAGAAATCGTAGTGATGCTGTAGTAAGTGACATTGCATGTGTTCGGCACGTTCTATTCATCAAAGAAACGTGGAAAAGTACCTTCGATCAATTGCTGTCAATCAATTGCTTTCATTCAAAGTTAAGTATCACTTAAATGCACATGTGCAAATATAAAATATTGTGTATCCTCGCCCGTATTTTTCTTACAGTATGCATAATATGTAAACATATACATATATATATTCATGAATAAGATTATTGTGAGCGGTCCAATTTAATAGTCCTATGAGTGCATATTCTCAGATAAAATATAAGATGATATAATCATCATATCAATCCATTAATGCCATGCTCTCGAGTAAGCTTCTTCTATTCCGATAGGTTAGTAATGACTTTGTTGATATGAATTCGTCACGACTGTAATGCCTTGAATACAAACTGAACGTTACAGTGTTACAAAAGTAACCCACTTTATTGGCTGTTTAAGCCCAATGGGAGAGGAGTAGTGCATGCTCATGTGATAGCATAGTGAGTGTTTTGGAATTTTATGCCACTTGGACAGTGTTTTTGCTATTAGCGGCCAGCATAGATTATCATCATGCAGCATAAACCAGGGTTTTGTACAGGCACCACACCACACACAAAAATGAAACCCCGCTTAATTGCACCCCACTTACCCTCACAAACACAAGTGTACATTCCCTCAAAACTCTCCCTCCCCCAACTTCAAACGTGGTCCTACACCTATTTATTATTAATTAATGATTTTAACTTTGTATTTGATACATTAAAGTCCCAAGGTATAACTGCACTAAGCAGGGCCTATACCTGACTCAACCCGACTACCAAGACCGAGTCTGAGGAGATGACCGGCTTATACACTGAGGGAATTTTTGAAATTCGAAAAATACCAACCCCTCTCTGAGAATTAACCTGGCTTAATCGGGTGATAACTTTCACGTGACTTTCATGACAGTTCATGACCCTCGTGCATAAGAACACACTTGCAACACGCTGAAATGTACAAAGTAACGTAAGATGATGTAATCTGCAAGCTGCAAGATGATGTAATCTTTGCCAAGTTACAAAGAACAATTTCAACATGTCAAAAAACTGATTTTAATCGAGATATTTAACAATTCGTCATGTATAAAAGACTCTTATGCCAACTGGCTTTGTGGTCCAATGGTTAGCTCATCCGGCTAGAAAATAACAGTTAACAAAGTTTATACCCTTGTTTTGATGTTTATAAATTGCAGTGTCAATATTATGCAATTTTATCACTATCGTTCAGAGTTGAAAAATATCAATGTAAACAAGTGATTTAAGAGATATCTATCTGTATTATAAGGACTTATTTGATGTCTTTCTATGGTAGATGCTTATCATATGAAGTCTTTCTTTCACAGATAGACCTAATTAACTTGGTGTCGTGCAGTTTCTTCCTCCATGTTGGGATTTATCCACAGTCCCCAGTGTCATTGTAAGTTCAATCGTTCACGCTGCGAAAAAAGGGTTTGAGGAAACACACACATGACTGCAAGAAGGAAGACTGTGACCGAGTCAAGCGCTGTGATTGGTCGGAATCATCAAAGTTTTCTTTTGGTCACACCCTTCCTTCTGGCAGTCATTTGTGCCGAAATGGATACTTTGAGCGTGAAAATCGTGTTCGATTTGCAGAAACAACTACAAAGTATTGGCAGGTTCCGTGATCGAAAGATATATTTTGTCACAAAGTTGTTAATCGATTGCATGTCACGTAAGCGTAGCAGTCGGTGAAAAAGAAGATGGGAAGAAGGTAGTTTCGTGCCATCTTTATACTGTGTAACTATGAAGGTGTTGAAATCGAGGGGTTGTCTCAAAACCTTGCAGGAACGATTGAACTTACAACGACACTGGGGCCTGTGGATTTTTAGTGTATTGTTTCATTATTCTTTTGCTCTCATTAACCCCAGAAAATAATCGATATCAATGAGTGATTTCTGGCTTCCAAAGGGTTCAGTTTTAATTCACTTAGGCTCATCGTGATAGATCAGTGGCGGATCAAGAAAATTGGGTTATATTTTGGCTTTGAACAAAATCGTTTCATTGTCGTCACATCCCGATCCGTCAAATTTCTACTTTAGGCTCTTCAAACTAATTTGAGGGGTCAGAATTGTTGTCTCTCTTTTTTTTTAATTTGTATTTGTGGGTGCATGTCCTGGTGGGTGTGTGTTTTAGTATTGAGGGTATTTGTGGTTAGGGCGGAACTGGTTACTACCAATGAATCACTTGGTCACCGTAGACATCTTCTCACTATTCACACCAAGAACAACTCCCAACTCACTCCTGTCTCAATTAATGGCTATTTTAAGTCTTGCTACATGGCCTTTAAGTAAAACATGTAGTTTGAATGAATACCCTTTATCAGTAAAATAGTAGCAACCTTCAGTAGAAGCTTCTGATGGTATCCCTACAGTTCCTATGATGGGCTGACACATACAAGTAGTGGAGTGCAGCGGAACTTTAATTAGCCAGTTAATACAACTGGCACCAGATAAGTGTTGTGGATGTTATTCGAGTAAACGTCACAAGTTTATGATAGCTTCACTGTTTTATTCGTCGATATATATATAATATAAATATAAAAATATATGTTTATCTTATGTTTTATTCACATGGCGAGTGATGATTTTTGATTTACCGTGATTTCAAAAATATTTCAGTTACAGATGATGAAGATCATCCAATATGGATAGGAGAGAAAAGTCAGACAAAGAACGAATATTCAAGGTAAAAATTATAATATTATAATGATTTCATTTGCCCAAAATTTGTAAAAGTTAATAACGTCTTTCAGAGTAATAACATCATCTGAGCTAACATTTGAAAATTATAACGAAAAACACCAATTGCAGCTTTGATCAGTTTATTTTCATCAAAATGCTTTGAACGATGTGCAACCTGAAAAAGGAAGAATAAACTATACGACATGTTTATATCATTTGAATGATGAATAATATACTATACATAAAGAGTCAACTTTTTCTTAAATTCTAGAAACAATAAGAGTAGGTATTACTTTTATCACCTTTACCTTGAAATTGATATTTAAATCATAATATTGAGTGTCATCAGTATAAAACCAAATATAAAAAACAAAACCAACCTTTCAAATAAAAGATCGAGCTCAGCATCAGCACACCATTGTTAGATGTCACGTTTCATTTCCTCTGCGGACAATGCACCATCATCTTCAAGAAAATTAATTGATTTTAGTTTATTGTTCGAATACAGTTTCCCCTCCTAGATGCATGACTAGAAAATGTAACTTTTATACATTTTGTTATGATTTCCCAAAAGTTAACTGACATTGATAAACTTGTCTATGCTAACTCATCGAACTTGGTGAAAAAACTGTATGCTTGAAATGAAATCGTCCATTCTTGTGCATTGCCATTATTTACATAAAAAGCACAGGTTTCTTGCCAACAAACTAACTCTTAATTACTATTAGCCCTCCGCAGTCTAGTAGATAAAACACAGGAGTTAGATATAGAAAGTGTGCATGTTCAAGTTCTCACACTTTCAGAAGTATAGTTCAGATCTAAAATTTTCTTCCTCAGATATTGAATACTTAAAACTCATACTCGAGTAGAGACTGTTTTTCAAAAAGGGTGACGTCATCATCATGAAATACAAATATAGAGGCAGTCTATCTGTACCTACTCACCGTCAACATCCAGCAGATTCATGAGCTCGTCAAGATCTCGCTCAGAGAGGTGAGACGCGAGTTCTGTGCTGTCTAGTTGACCATTCTGGTTAGCATCTAACCCGTCAACATCTCGTCCCGAGAGAAGGGCTAAAATAAAATATAAACAAAGATAGATAACCTGACTTAATTGCTCCAACACACACATATGGAAAAAATAGCATTATCGTCGTTAGGATATAAACTTAGTTTGAGTTTTTGTGTTTGCTTCATTTAGTTTTCTTATTCTATTGAGCAACAGAAAAGTTACTCCCCTTTATGTACTGTCACATGTTACAAAGAAAATGGCGGACATGCCACATTGAGTTAATATACTGGCCCGTGGGCAAATCCCGCGGGCAAACATCCTTTATTATTGATAATGCCCGTGGAATATGCGTTGTCTATAACTTAACGCACACAACAGTGTAAAGGCTCCAGCGAGATGGGGCCTATTTTCTGATTGGCCTAGCGGCGAATTTCCGCAGAGGCAGATCAAGTCATGAAATGTTGATATAGCCTCTGTCCTATTACGCCGACTTTGTTGGATAGAATAAGAGACGCCTGATTTGAGGCAATCAAAGTTAGTTTTGCAATCAGTGATGCTGTTCTAAAATCATCATTTTGGCTACTGAATCATGGCAAAATCATTGTGATATGAACCACCCCCTTTCCATGCGAGAAGCGTTTTCATTTGATAAAGAAATTAAAATGACTTGTGTTGCAATTTTTTTCCGCCAGGGGAAACTGCTGGAAGTTGGAACCATCGGATTTCTGCGTAATTTAACATAGGCTGTATCAACATTTTATGACTTGATCGGCTTCTGTGGGGACAGAATGCGATCTAATAGAATACTCTTGATCAATTATGTTTGATTGCTCCACGGATGACAAATCTGTTGAGTTTGAGTTTTGACTTTCAGTCTCCTTGATTAAGGACATTTAATTGGCTTTGACCCGCTTTGAAAATGAATAGCTATAGCAATGGTGAACCAACTTTCAGCGAGACGAGGCATTAGGCCTAAATAAGGTGAATATATTGATTGGAAGGAGTATTGTGGTTCAGTTACTCTGATATTGACGGGTGACTATCAGAAGATCCCAAACCTCACATATCTTTTGCGAAGGGCCGAAAGAATAAGTGTAAGGACCTAAAAAACAAAGGGTGGGGGGGGGGTCTAACCCGTCACAGGCCATTCACAGTTAATTCATCATAATATATATATATAGAGGTCTGCACAGTTAATCCATTATAATATATATAGAGGTATGCACAGTTAATTCATTATAATATATGTAGAGGTTTGCACAGTTAATTCATTATAATATATATAGAGGTCTGTACAGTTAATTCATCATAATATATAGAGGATATATACTTAATGTTGTTTTCCAAATACCAGGTCTATTTCATCGAGTGTCATGGGTTACGTTGATATTTCAGCGTTAAGTATTCTATTTTTTATATGATTTTTTAATGAAATATGCAATTATAATGACTTTAAAACTGGAAAGTTACCCCCTTTTGTTCACATGGCTGAAAGTAGTTCCAGCACCTGACCAGTGACGATATGATATATCGTCACTGGTCACAGTGAAAATATAATATGTCCAATCTCATTAAAGATTGTAATATATCGTCACTGTTGCCTGATAGACAGTTTATTTCACTGATAAACCCCAGTATTTCATCATATAATAAATATAGAGGTATGCAAAGTTAATTCATCATAATATATATAGAGGTCTGCACAGTAAATTCATCATAATATATATAGAGGTCTGCACAGTTAATTCATCATAATAAATATAGAGGTCAGAAAAGCCTTGTGACCGAAGAAAGTTTACAATTTATCCGCAAGAGTGACTATCGCAAACAAGGGTTCAAATACTCACTATAATTAACAATTAACAATAAATCACTAATTACCTGAAATGACTCTCCCCTTGTTCGCTTGCCATGTGTCACGAAGTCTGTCTTTGGCTCTATCCCACCAGCGACCCTGGGCTATGTTGATGAGGACAGCGAACAAGACAAAAAGCATCACTTTCTTCATCTTCAGTTGTTGTGTATGAGATTCTGCAACATACACGACTACATAAAACTAAATTAAGAATGAAGTTGTAGACACATATGTCAAACGCTATCGATGTTGTTATCTTATTCAGATGCAGTAGACTGTTGCTCAACATTGATACTTTATGCACCCTGCGTCAAAATAATTAGAAGCCAAGGCAAGAGACACGTTTGTTTGCTGAAATTTACTTTGTTAAGGAAAAGGCGTTATATTTACGTATTTGGTTTAGGTGTTTGTCAACAAGAAAGTAAGACGAAAAGAAAACAAAGTCACCAAATGAAAAACAATTTATTTTTAAAAAGTCCTTAAACGGTTCTGTTGAGATAAGCCTACCCTTTTAAGGTTGTTCACATTGTAAAGGTTTATGAAAACTTTCTACCGATACTCGCAGGTTGAGACAGGGATGTTTTTCCCAAGAATAAACCTTGCAAACTTTTCCCTTCCTGTTTTCTCTCTTAGTGGGTCCCTCCCTTACATGTTCTGGTAAGAATGTTGCAGATTTGCCTTTCTTTCGTCTCTCCCTCTCCCTCCCCCCTCCCTCTGTCTCTGTCTCTGTCTCTGTCTCTCTCTGTCTCTCTCTGTCTCTCTCTGTCTCTCTTCCTCTCTCTCTCCCTCTCTCTCTCCCTCTCTCTCTCCCTCTCTCTCTCCCCCTCTCCTCCCTCCCTCTCTCTCCCTCTCTCTCTCCCTCTCTCCCTCCCCTCTCTCTCTCCCTCTCCTCCCCCTCTCTCTCTCCCTCTCTCTCTCCTCCCTCTCTCCCTCTCTCCCTCTCTCCCTCTCTCTCTCTCTCTCAGTTTCTCTGTCTCTGTCACTCTCTCTCTCTGTCTCTGTCTCTCTCTCTGTCTCTCTCTCTGTCTCTCTCTCAGTTTCACTGATCTGGTAAAAAAAAAAACCTCCAAAAGTGGTTATTCTTTCGCCTTTCTTGATATGTTTCCTCCCTTTCCTGATCTCCATTTTCAACTTTGAACGGCAAAATACGCGTTTTGTAACTGTAATGATTCTAACGGCCCACTAAAACAATCTCAGACACTCGCTCACGTATTACGATTGAACTCATTGTGTTGTCAAGGTTTAGAATGAATATGTTAGTTAAGTGAATTATGACAACAATGGGATAAGGTTTGAAGAATCACTGTGCATGAAAAACCTTCGAAGACAGATTGTAAAAAAGACTTACCGGTAACTTGCCAAGGTTCTGCAACTGATAATGCAAAGTTTGCAGCGACTTTTAAACAAAATTTTGAATTTAGAGGTGCTAAAAGGATAGTCACCTTTTCCTACACATTGAGTTGGACGGAAACTTGACATAATAGGACTTCCGTTACGTATGCCATATTCGCGACAAAGTGAATTATAAAATACGGAAATCTCACCTGAGAAGTTGAGCTCGCATTGTTAACCATTCATGTACAAGCAGCTGTCAATCATGTCAATCAAGTTTGAATTGATTGTATGGCGGCCATCTCTGAACAGGATGTTTTCTCCATGTAAATTTGAAATATTTGGAACGACTTAAATTATTTTTTAAAATCAGTCAATAAAACTTTTTAAAAACCCGACGAAGAAAAAGTCCTAAGTAAGGGGTTTATGATATCTAATACTATCGTGACAATTAAAAAGTTATATATTCGTATTATTCGAGTCTAAGTACTCAAGCAAATAGAAACAAAATGCTTTTTAGTTTATTTGTATATCACTCGACAAGTACGTCAAATCCCTTCATTTGTTGAAAAAAAAATCTGACTTGCACGGACTGAAACAAAAATTTCAAACGATCGTAATAAAAAAAAATCATCTTCAATTGTTCTAATTAAGCGATTTCAAGAAAAGAAAGAAAAATTCGCAACAAAAAAAGTTAAAATATTTCTGAATTAGTTACTACTTCAATGTACACAACTGTAAGTGATATTCAGATACCTTAACCCATAGAAAAGGACTGACATATGGACAAAAAATTATCAAATATTTTTGAAATGATACTTTTGTCTTAAAAGTCACATATTTTATGCTATTGGTGATAATATGAACCCTCTCTACAATTACATAATTTATCTGGCATAGTCATAGTTTAGTTTGGTTAAGTTTCGAATATTTTTTTTTAAATCCCAATGGTTGTATCACATTTAAACAATGTTGTCTTTATGTTGAACCATTTGCAATAAGTTTATTTATTTGTGTTTATTTTAACATGCTTAAGAAATTAAAGACGCATCACAAATAAAATCGCATGCATAGGCAGATGAGGGGGGCCATATGAATGTAAGTTTTAGCTTTGTAGTGGATTTTGACACCACCCCTCATCGCTGAAATACACATGACATGACCTTTAAACTATGCTAGAGGATCGTCAATATTAGGCAGACAAGGGCAAAGCGCCGCCGGGGCAAAGTGACTAAGCATAGGATATCAAATATTAGAAAAGACAGGATTTGTTTGTACCAAAAAGAAAATGTACTGTGAGTCCCTTCTATTTCTACACCCTTTCACTTTTTCTTCACCCTCCGCTTCTATCTACCTTCTTTCTTCTTATTAAATTGGTGATATTATCAACAGCGATTGATTGATTTGATTGTACCATCTCTTTTCTGTAATAAAAAAAAATTAAAAATCATTTTAAAAATCATTTTAAAAAAAAGAAAAAAAAGGAAAAGACAGGATTTTGTTTTAGGGAAATTAATGAATGTGTCTAAATTCAAATATTTCGTAAAAACAATATTTCAGCAATTAGCAGCGTCACAATATTGAACATAAGTATATTCTTCACCTTTGATATAAATAAAGAGAATCAACTACAGCAAGCTAGGCGTCAATCAGATTCACACTACAAACGGATGTGGAAAACGCACACCAGCCATCGAAGTTCCTGATGAAGCCGTGTTTGCTGAACAGCTTTAACACGTTTTACTGCGGCTTTGACAACAATAACTCATCACAGTACTTGCGGGTAACACAAATTCGCAAATGAAATTGTTACACCATGTTATACAAATGTTAGAGAAATATTTATTAATGACTACGCAAAATGACAAACAACAATAATTTAAACACGACTACAATTTTATCACCCAATATTACATTTTTTATCAATATGATAAATTAAATTAAATGTTTATGTATAAATGAATAAGGTACTTTTATAGGATGGACAAAGTGATGGTGATATCCTTTACTTTTCACCAGTTGACAATGTTCACATCACTGAAGTTTCAACAAGTATGAAACGGCCTAACTTAAAGGGACAGTAGGTGGGGGGGGGGGGGGGATAAGGTGATGTCAGGAACATGAAAATTAAATTGTTCAAATTGAAAAACGACGTAATGAAACTAAAAGAACCAGTAATAATTCAAATATATTATGTAAAGTTTAGCCGTGCCTTTTTCCTACACAAAATGAATTAAAGGTGTTCACACAAATGGCCTATTGAGCGATGACGCTACTCCGATATCAAAGTCATACCACTGATCGATGTCGCTCCTTCGTCACAAAGTCAAACCATTGAGCGATGTCGCTATTCCGACATCAAAGTGAAACCATTGATCGATGTCGGCGCTACTGAGAAATACATGCAAATCACAATTCTTTGGTACTAAGATTCTACCAGGATCATTAAACCATCATGTTTAACCATCATGGCGCTACTCCGATATCAAAGTCAAACCATTGATCGATGTCGCTACTCCGATATCAAAGTCAAACCATTGAGCGATGTCGCTACTCCGATATCAAAGTCAAACCATTGATCGATGGCGCTACTCCGATATCAAAGTCAAACCATTGATCGATGTCGCTACTCCGATATCAAAGTCAAACCATTGAGCGATGTCGCTACTCCGATATCAAAGTCAAACCATTGATCGATGGCGCTACTCCGATATCAAAGTCAAACCATTGAGCGATGTCGCTACTCCGATATCAAAGTCAAACCATTGAGCGATGTCGCTACTCCGATATCAAAGTCAAACCATTGAGCGATGTCGCTACTCCGATATCAAAGTCAAACCATTGAGCGATGTCGCTACTCCGATATCAAAGTCAAACCATTGAGCGATGGCGCTACTCCGATATCAAAGTCAAACCATTGAGCGATGGCGCTACTCCGATATCAAAGTCAAACCATTGATCGATGGCGCTACTCCGATATCAAAGTCAAACCATTGATCGATGTCGCTACTCCGATTTCAAAGTCAAACAATTGAGCGATGGCGATTCTCCGTAATCAAAGTCGAACTTTAATTTGAACCATTGAGCGATGTGGTCCGATATCAAAGTCATATAAAAGTGAATAGTTAATGTATGGAAGGTGAAATTTCACAAACATGAAACAAATTCACTTGCACGCTTCACCTTAAAAAACAGTACGAAATGAGGTATACAAGTTATATATATGATGGGAATCGTGAGACAGTTACACTTTCTCTCTCTGTAATAAACATGACTAGCAGTACAAATATAAAGAAGTATATTGATGAAGAGAATTTTATGAGATGTGCCAATTTGTTCTGGTAGTCTGTCAGTAAAGTTACGCATATTTACGCATCATCAATTGCCTCATTTAACAAAATATATCACATAAGTCGTAACAAAAACCATTTTCTGCCACTGCAGTAAACATTCTAAATAGCTAATGCCGTGTATGGGCAATCAATATCGGCGATTGACAACAAGAGGAAGATTCTCATTAAATTTTCACCACCGACTTTTCAAGCGTCATATTCTTGAGTGGTCACATTAGGTGAGGCATTGTGCGTACAATTTCCTGTAAGCTGTCTCTTTAGTGACTAACATACGCACCAGCTGCAGATACATGAATTCACAAGTTATGCCGACATACTTTGTAATTGACAGATAGCCAGACAGACAGATTTTATTGTATAATACGTGGCCCTGAGGCAGATAGTAGGCCTACATGTGAAAACGGTTCCGGGTCAGTTCGCCCCAACGTAATAGAGTTGATGTTTTATATGATAAATTTGTTATTATGGTAAGTATAACTTACTGAGATGTTATAATACATTGTTATGTTTATCATGTCCACGTCGCTTGGCAATTGATTGGACTTTTATTATCGGATTACGCTATGTCAATCAATTATTGTGCAATAGAATGTATGCAGTATCTAATTAAGAGTATTAAATAGCTAAATGTGTGTACATGAATATGTTATGAATAAAATGAAATTTGATGAATGAATAAGAAGGTATGTGTCAGGGTGAGTGAAAATTCATGAAATAAATGAATACAGAAAAAGTATTTTATTTTGGGAAGCCAGTCTCAAATAATATCAAAGTAAAATGCAAAATAAAAATATTCCAAAACATACACATATGTTTCTATTATAATCATCAAGTAAAACAGTTTTAAGTGTGTGATGTTTTGTTAGAAAGGAGCAAAGTTCGAGGCGACGTCATTCAGGTAGTTCCGGATCGCCTGAACATGGGGACCATCTCAAAACTGCCAGCTTGCGAAATTGGTAGCAATAACTAAAGTACTCATAGATATAGTTTTCACATGATATATACCACCTCAATGTTTATTGTTATCGGATGATGTGTTCGGACTTTTAAATTATATCATCATATTATTTGCTCAAATCAAGACGTATTACATTGGTTGAAACATTCGAACATCCTGTAATCAATAAACATCCATTATCAAGTGACATGTTGCCTCGAATCGCCCTCTATGCAAAGAGCTAATGGAATGACTCGCATCCAGCAAAATAAACACAACCCAGATGAAAGGATGAGAGGCTCCTCAAAATACGGCACTTCGTTGTCTATGAAACATATTACAGCACGTTTTTTGATAATTTTATATTTCAAAATTTTCACTGATAATTGTAGGTTAATGCTAAATGTATTATTTGATAGTGTCAAAAATCTCATTACACAAACCAGCTATCCATAGTCAGAGGACAAAGTATGAAGATTCATCTAAAATCCATGGGCGGCCATTTTGGGTGAGCACCTTTAATTCATTTTGTGTAAGAAAAAGGAATCGCATGGCTCAACTTTACATTATATATTTGAATTATTACTGCTCCATTTAGTTTATATACATTGTCTTCCAATTGGAAATATTAATTTCCATATCCCTGACATCATCTTATATTCCCCCTAAAAACGTGCTACTGTCCCTTTATAAACCACCTGGTAGCGATTTGAAGCATTTGGCTTGTTCAGGGTGTGTTGTGGTTTCCATGTACAACTTTGTTCTCAGCGTAGACTAACATTTAGTCCCTGATAAAAGGAGCCCTGAAGAAAACTTAATTTCAGGCATCTAGGTTTGCCAATATTTTCTAGACTTAAGACGGCTCCCTTAATTTGGATTTTTAATTTTAATTTAATTTTTCAATTTTTAATTTGGTCTGGATAACAGAGAAGGAGGCGCGTTAAAATGTAGTTCAACTAGTTGATTGGTTGATTTGAAGCATTTGGCTTGTTGATGGTGTGTAGTTGGTTCGATCTAGAACTTTGTTGATTGGAAGTAGTCACAGCAACTTTAAAGGGGCAGTAGCACATTTTAGGGTGATCTCGGGAAAATGAAAATAAATGGTTCCAATTGAAAGACAATATATTTAAACTTTAAAAAAAAGAGGTAATATGTTTACCGACCCGTACACTAGACAAACTAACCCTAAAATTTCTTCGATACGTATCCAAGGTACTAGTAGCCAACAGATCTCTAAGTGCTAAAAAGTCAGTGTAAAGCGAATCCGAGGCTAAATTCCCGAAATACTTTAAGTTAGTGGCGAAGAAATTGTTGTACTGATTGAACTACTTATTGACTAATTGCAGACTTAGGCCTATAAAACAGTTAAGTACATGTAGGAAAACATTTAAATTGAATGTTGTTAACACAAATCTACCCAGCTGAAATTCTCTCATCACAATCAAAAAGAAATCCGCTATAGATTTTGATAGGTACGGCAATTTTCTACGCATTTAAAAATTCGCCATGGATTCGAGCCTTAAATGATTAGTGTAAAGTTCAGCTATGAGATGCATAAAATGAATTAAATGTGTTCACACACTAATGGTCTCCAATGGACTTTATCATGTTTATGTGAATCTTTATAATTTGTTCTCGGACTATCAATGATGGAGTTGGGAAAAGAGTTTTTTTGACACTATCAAAATAATACCTTTAGCATTAACGTACAATTATGAGTGAAATTTTTAAAATATAAAATTTCCCCCAAACCGTGCTACTGTCCCTTTATGGGACACAATATCTACTAACGAGTCTTGAGATAAAAGTATATAACTCTTTTCAATCTGGAGATAATTAATAGTGGGCAGTCAAAGTTTGGGACGCATCTTCGTGAAATTTCTTTGGACTGTATGGTTTAAACTATGATACTTAAACGACAGCTCTACATTCAATTCTGTCAAATTTGGTAGTCAATGTGGCTATGTTGGGGTAACACTCCACCGGAAGGTTTTCCAAGTTTGTTGCGTGTCGGACTTTTGGTTATGTTCAGGCCAAATAATTTTGGACAACTTCGTAGTAAGTGCAAAGCATATTTCCCGGAGTGAATAAAACACCTCACAAATACATCGCCTCTAAGTTGACAACATAGTTTTAATATGATATTTTTCATAAGCATAAGTTTGATCACTCTTTTCAGGACTACACTCACAACTGTACAAGAGGATCTTGTCTTACAAAACTGGCCTGGGAGACTGCGTGACTAGCTTCCTTGTTGGTTGTGAAAGCATACGAAGCGTCTGTAATATCATCAGTACTAAGACATACGTTGTGGATGAAGCGTCTGTAATATCATCAGTACTAAGACATACGTTGTGGATGAAGCGTCTGTAATATCATCAGTACTAAAACATACGTTGTGTATGAAGCGTCTGTAATATCATCAGTACTAAGACATACGTTGTGGATGAAGCGTCTGTAATATCATCAGAACTAAGACATACGTTGTGTATGAAGCGTCTGTAATATTATCAGAACTAAGACATACGTTGTGTATGAAGCGTCTGTAATATCATCAGTACTAAAACATACGATGTGTATGAAGCGTCTGTTATATCATCAGTACTAAGACATACGATGTGTATGAAGCGTCTGTAATATCATCAGTACTAAGACATACGATGTGTATGAAGCGTCTGTAATATCATCAGTACTAAGACAAACGTTGTGTACGAAGCGTCTGTAATATCATCAGTACTAAGACAACCGTTGTGAATGAAGCGTCCATAATATCACCAGCAATAATAGATGACAAAAACGATTATAAGTTCAAATTGTTTATTGTGTGATGTTTTTCTACAGCTTTGTACATGTTATGTTTAACTTATTATTTTCAATTGTGACACAGAAACAACAGCACTGGACAGATGGAGAAAATCACAAGGGTTAAAGCATCTACACTGGGGTGGGCAGCCATGAAAAAGGGTTAACTCCTTCTCTCTATCCCTCTGCACCACCATCTGGATCAGCCCCACCCTTTCCCACCCGCCGCCCCACCTTTCTCACCGCTACAGTGTGCAATGGTTTTATTGTCAAACATATATCGATACCATCAGCAGTAGAAGGATCCAGATAGGATGGCCTATATTATCACTACAACGGAAGTCCTTAATTTCATTTTTAACTTAGAAATTTAAATTCAGGAATCATTTTCATTGAAATTGATATAATTTTAATAATAAATAAAAATTTACTAAAAAATGTTTTTCATCATAATTGATCTTCATTTCTCAAAAGGAAAATTATCAAGACTAACTACATATTTTGATGTTATCTTTTTTTAAATTGATCAATATTCTCTGATAATAACTACTTAATCAATTTGTCATCAAATTCGCTCAAAATAAAAACTATTGTTTTATCATATTTATCAGTCTTGGCCAATATATTTCATTATATTTGATTCTTAATTCAAGGCTTTGTTTTAAGTAGAATGTAAATTGTCCAATAAGGTAATCAAGTTCAGTATATTTAATGCAAAGGTGCCAATACTGACTTCAACTGGTGACTAAGTTAGATCCCTACTCTCGGAGTGGACTCTTCTATGGAAAAAGTCTGGAAGAATCCATTTTGAAAATATAGGGTTGAAAGAGTTGATGAAATATGACAAAGCCAGTGCAAAGTTATAAAGTCCACCACAACTTTGAATTCATCTGCAATATATTACAACCATCCCTCAAAGTTCAACCCTGTCAATACCTTCCCAAACAGTGGTTGCTGTTTAAAATCTCTGGTCTATATACACAAAATTGTCAAGTCTTCAACCATTGTTATCAGAATAACTGTACATCCCTCCGTCAAGATTCTTTGGAAAGAAGAAATACCCATTGCACAGCGTGAGTGAACTCAGTCTTTTCAGGGCTCAGCATATCTAGAATCTATTAAGTATTCTACCGTGTGCTTATGAAATATTATTCCATTAAAATATTCACAAATAAATCATCCTCATTAAGTTTCTGCTTAATGAATGAAAGAAAATTAACATTTGATAATATAACAGGATAATTGTACTGAGGGTGTCATTTTCATTTAACAGTAAATTATTTGTTCATACAATTGTAACATCCATGTAAAATTTTCTCAAACTCTTAATTAATACTGTTTAAAGATAGCTCTGCACTTTCAAAAATATTTAAATGACAAATAGATAACATTTTTTATAAATTGCCATTGTCTTGGTTTTCATCACTTTTTAACTGAAATGAAAGCATCAGAATTGAAAGAAACAAATCTACTGCCCAAGGCTCAAGACAGAAACTATTTTTCAACTACCCTTGTCAAAGAGCATGGGCTAGTCTACAGAAAATGCTATAAAACATACAAAAAAATATCACAATCATTTCTGGTATCCATGGTTATTATAAGAAAAATTATGCAACATATTGGACCACAGTTTTTTGTTGAAAACAACTTCATATGGCATAACATCTTCGAATTAGTAACAACAACATACAAAGGGATTAAACAGTCAACATTCTCCAGGCAGATTTGCATGTTTCATGACGGCGAGTTTGTGTTCTTGTTTACGAAAATTAGAGTTATCACTTTAAATCTCAAATCTTTGGATTTCCTGGAAAAACTAATTTTACTGTAATATATTGATGATTATTTAACAAAACTTTCAAAGGATCACATTATTTGAATTACATTATTTGTGTTCCAGGACTTATATTCTTTCACAAAAGCTTTTTTACGATGTATATTAATTGATACCTTCTCATGTCCCTTTCTCCATCAACCCTTATTGCATGACTAGACGATAAACTATGCAATGTCTTAATCATTAATATGTAAACTCTAGCCTATTCAAGTCTCTCTGACTAATGCAAATCTAACATCCAAACTTTAAGAATGTTTTCAAACAAATAAAATAGAACTTTAACAACCAACATTTTTGGAATCATAAAACACCAGTGAAATAATATTTCAAGCTTAATAGTCATAAACAACAAAGAACAACAATATAGATTTATATATATTATATATATATATCTTTGATTCATATTCATTATAAGAGTATTCAGAAGTGGTAATAAGACTAGCCGTGTCAAGTTCTGATTGTCAAAAAATCTCCAATCTTCTGTGAAATGCAAACAAACTGTAATTTTAAGGTAAGATTGCTTATAATCAGAACTGTGAAAATGCAGATTACATCTATCTTAACCAATAATGAGAAATTTTATGTCTGTGTAAGCTTTTGTGAGCAACTGTCACTATCACACTACAAATTCTTTCACCCAATCTTAGCTGCTTTAGCCGTGCATAATATTACATTATGTCATTGATACACAAGGGTATAAAAATGTCAACAAAACACATAAACAAACTATACAGAAGCCAACCAATTCTCTCTACGAGATATTTAACATGAGTCATCTTCAAACATGCAATTTCTGTTATTAATAGTCAGCAGTGCGTTGTTATACAAGAGTTGTCATTCTCAATTCTAGAAGTGTTCATTTCTAACTTGTCTAGTTGTCCTGAGTGTCAAAATAAAAATATTCCTAGAATACATTCACAAAAGCAAGGCATTAAAACATGAACAAACCAAACTTATTATTATGAACAACAAATATTTTCTTTTTTTTCAATTACCTTTAAAAAGATTCTGTGCATTTATGCTTGAAATCTATAGTATTGCTTTGCTAAGAAACAATAAAAATAGAACACACACAAAATTAAATGTAGATGTGTCAAACACTACCAAATCAATGAATTCTTTTGTACCTTAACGAAAAACAAATATATATATATTTATAAGTTGCCATTTACCAATTGTTATTTCATAACTTGCATCTCTAACATAAGAGATAGTCAAATAAACAGTTATTCATTTTGCAGTTACTCATTGAAAAACATTCTAAACAGTAAATAAAAAGATTATGCCTTGACAAAACAATTAACATCTTAACAGAAGTCATTCTACCACAATTCAGTTTTTCTACATGCATTAAGTGTGGAACCAGATGAAAGATTAAAAATACCCTTTTATGTAGTATACTTGAGAGAAACGGTTATAAACAAAGCCCTAATAAAGAAAACAATCAAAGATTATGCCCAGAGGGAAAGAAAATATATTAACTGGTTGACTATAACTCAGTGTTCCTACAAGTATTAAGTAGACGTGGGATTTGATCATAAATAGCCTTTCTGTTGTTTTACCTAGGATAAAATTCAGGCTGAAATTTATTAAAAGTTTCAAATAGAAGTGTGGAATGCTGAATCAGCGGAAAGGGGTACTTTATCACAAACAGCCCTTCTGTTGTTTAACCTAGGATAACATTCAGGCTGAAATTTATTATAAGTTTCAAATAGAAGTGTGGAATACTGAATCAGCGGAAAGGGGTATTTTATCACAAACAGCCCTTCTGTTGTTTAACCTAGGATAACATTCAGGCTGAAATTTCTTACAAGTATCATAAAGAATTGTGGAATGCTGAATCATTTTTTTCCTACTTAAAAGAAATATTTGATCTGAAATTGGAATGTATTTGAGAATAAACCTTGTTGAAAATAGGACATTACTTTCATTACATTACAATCTTCAGCATAATGCATATATGACATTTTCTTAGAGGAATGTTTCAACAATAACCTTAAAGTTATCTTTCTTTGAACATTGACCAAATTCTCCTCAGCCCACTTTCAATCACATAAACAATTAATTCACGATGTTTCGAATATTGAAAGTATTGCCAAAAACCATGATAAGGGAGGAGGAGGAAATCCAATAAGAACAAGGATCCAAGTTTAGTTAGTGGAATGTATACACAACAGAAAGATACAAAACTAAAAGCTTCTATATGTACAACATAAATAATTTAATTCAGCATTACATTCAGGATGCTACTGTACATTAGCAAACTATACATATTTGATAGGAGAACTGGGTTCTCTAATCAAGGTCATGACCCTAGGTCAGACTGACCTGGGTCGCAGCGACCTTTACGCTGATATATTGCACTTCGATCTGTGAAACCTCCACCTCTCTAACCAATCACAAGCAAGGAGATCTAGACACTAGCAGTGAAGTTCCCACCGACCCAACGACTGACGGATGCAAATGAATACACAACCGACTCCAGGGACAACAGAGTTATGTCCCTTGGATTATCAGGGAGGTATTAAATACTATCTACACTACTTAGATCAATTGCACTGGGGATGCAAACTGAGATAGCAATATGATAATATAAAAGTAAACATAACATATGGTACATAGTTTACAATCGTGTCAATAAGGATAAGAATAAACAAGTCAACAAGTCAGCAAGATGGGGTACACAATACAAATGGTGTCTCCATTCTGTTCCGACATCGTAGATAGTCAAACCGTGAACAATAGGTCTGCTGGCTGGTTGAGCAGCCCAATCCAAACTCCTAGAGGTATTTATTCAGTGATCACCTACAATCAATCAGCCGTTCTACACATGCACTATGACGTCGTACACGTCGTCGCAGGTACGTACCCTCCAGAACCTACTACAAGCACAAGCACAGTCGGGCCAGCAGTGAGGGGCAAACAGGTGCTCGACTGCAATCGAATCAAGTAGGGTCACAATGCATGTTTCCATGGCAACAAGGCATGTTTCCATGGTGAGGAGGTGTAAACCAGCTGCCGTGGCGGCAGTGTTGGTTGATGATTAGAACTGGTACCACTTCTTGTCCTTGTATTTGTTCATGATCTGATGAGCTGCTTGTGCAAAGCTTTCAGCTTGGGACATCATCTGGGCCGTCTTGTCATCCAGATCACCCAGCTTTTCTCCCCTCTCTGTCAATGCCTGGCAACATGAGACAAACAGTTGCACAATTGTTGATTCATATTTAATGTGAACATAAAAGGATCATTTGTTGCATTATTTTCACAAACATTCTTTCGGTTATTTGGAGCCCCTATTGAGTCACGAACAGCTTAATTATCATTTTTATGAAATATACTAAATGCTGATTTTTCTGCTGTTATCGTTAAATTTTTAGTATACCATCATTCTATAAGTTTCTAAATGAGCGTGACATATTAGAAAATAGAGCCATTGGCTCTGTAGCTCATCAGGCTTCGTCGTCAATTACAATATATGCTGTTGAGTGTGGCAAATGTGATTCCCCCTTTGTAGAGGCCAAAGGGTCACCAATCATAAAATTAAGTATAATAGGCGACAAGTTACAGTTTTCAAGGCTGGCCTTATACTTCATTGGAGCAACAGGGTCACCAAACCTACAATTCATAATCCTCAATAATCAAGGAGTCTGTACACAAAGTTTCAGCTTTCTAGGCCTTATGGTTCTGGAGAAGAAGATGAAAATAGGTTTTTAGGGCGTGGCCCTTATTAGGGGTCACAAGGCCGCCAAAGCTACAATTTATAATCCTCACTAGTCAAGGAGTCTGTACACAAAGTTTCAGCTTTCTAGGCCTTATGCTTCTGGAGAAGAAGATGAAAATAGGTTTTTAGGGCGTGGCCCCTATGGCCCTTATTAGGGGTCACAGGGCCACCAAAGCTACAATTCATAATCCTCACTAGCCAAGGAGTCTGTACACAAAGTTTCAGCTTTCTAGGCCTTATGCTTCTGGAGAAGAAGATGAAAATAGGTTTTTAGGACGTGGCCCCTGTGGCCCTTATTAGGGGTCACAGGGCCACCAAAGCTACAATTTATAATCCTCACTAGTCAAGGAGTCTGTAGACAAAGTTTCAGCTTTCTAGGCCTCATGGTTCTGGAGAAGAAGACGAAAATAGGTTTTTAGGGTGTGGCCCCTGTGGCCCTTATTAGGGGTCACATGGCCACCAAAGCTACAATTTATAATCCTCCCTAGTCAAGGAGTCTGTACACAAAGTTTCAGCTTTCTAGGCCTCATGGTTCTGGAGAAGAAGATGAAAATAGGTTTTTAGGGCATGGCCCCTGTGGCCCTTATTAGGGGTCACAGGACCACCAAAGCTACAATTTATAATCCTCACTAGCCAAGGAGTCTGTACACAAAGTTTCAGCTTTCTAGGCCTTTTGGTTCTGGAGAAGAAGTCGAAATTCCACAAAGTTTACGGACGGATGGACGGACGGACGGATGGACGGACGGACGGACGGACGGACGGACGGACGGACGGACGGACGCCGGACACCATGCCATGCCATAAGCCCATCGGGCCTTACAGGCCAGATGAGCTAAAAATCAATATTTATCAAATATAAACTGGAAAGTCATCACAATGGCAACAATCTAGACAAAATATTAACTGGAATCCCTTTTTCAATATTTAAGATTAAACCTAAATTCTACAGTAGTAAGTAGTAAGAAACTTCACATATAAAATTCCCCGTTTCGACAAAACTTTGTTAAGAACATAGGCAATAATTGAAAAGCATAAAGTTACCATCCTTGCACGGGCGATTTCGCCGCCGACGGCGCCACTCTGAGCCTGCAAGTGCTGCAGACCACTGCCAGGAATGTGTTTAGCGAGACCCTTGGACGCCTTGCCGCTGTTCTCTCCAACTGGAGAAGGGAGGTGTCAATCAACATGAATGAATCAATTTATACAGGTACACAGGAATTTACCTACTAATATAACAAGTGTTTGCAACTGGTTTTGCAATTTAACCTTCTATTCATGAGATATTACCATAATCATTGCGATATTACATTTTGATGAAAGGTTGTCAAAGTGACATTGTGACCTTGAAAAAATCTATCTCAGTATCTCTATTTGAGCAGGCCCGTCCTTGAAACCAAGTGCATTAAAATTCAATGATTATATTATATATATTACAAGAGATCTTTTTAACCCTATCGATCTCTCTCTATTCGAGCAGGCCTGTCCTTTAAACCAGGCACATAAAAGTCAATGATCATATAATATTATCCTATCTGACTCACAGAGTTCCTCCCTGTCTAGTGTAGACGGTCCCCCACTGAACAGGTTCTTGAAGAAGCCTTGTTTCGGTGCCTCAGGAGTCTCAACCGCCAAGAACAGGTCGCCCAACATGTCGTTTAGTTGGTCACTGTTAGCAGAATATATAAGAACAGACTTCAATTCTGTGTTTCAGAAGCATAAAGGGGCAGTAGCATATTTTTTGATAATATTATATTTTAAAATTTTCACTGGAAATTGTATGTTAATGCTGAATGTATTATTTTGATAATGTCATAAATCTCATTACACAAACCAATTAGCCATAGTCAGAAGGTTAAAAGGAGCAATACTAGCTGTGTTGTTACTTATTTACTTTAAAGGGACAGTTCTATCAGGGTATTTTTTGTTGTAATGAAATTCAGGAGGACTTTCCTGTTAACAAATATATATGATTTTTACATATTTTCAAACTTAATTTGAAATATGATTGTGAGGTTTAAATGTCAGTTGTACAAGATTTAACATTTAAACAAAGAATAAAATGTATTGTTCAAGAAAGAAACACATCATGTAACGAAGCCAATCATCAAAGCTACGATCCTAGGATGCATTTTATATTACTACGACAAATCAATGTCATTACTGATAACTCCTATTACGAATTATTTGTTAAATATGCACATATGGTATCAATTAACCTATTAGTTATTTCTTAATTTAGTTACTGAATTAGCATAATAGAGCACATTTGTTTTCTCGCAATGCTAAAATTTCAAGATGGTGGAAGAAAGCCATTAGATAGGTGTCTTAAAGTATTCACATGATCATGTAAAGGAATATTTATCAAAATTAAATAGTTGACATCAGGATGAGTTAATTAATCCTAACAGTCAGCTCCAAAGAAACAAATAGCTTTAACTCACCTATGAACAGATGTTTACAGTTTTTAAACCTTGAATTATCATAAAGTAACTGATTTAAGAGTGCTCATTTATTACCCATATGGCTGAAAATAAGAAGTGACATATTTTCGATATGAGCACATGTGTACATATCACTTTTGCCAAGCAACCATTGTTGCAGTGCAAATTCTCGTAATTTTTCGCCTGTGACGTCATGAAGCCATTGTTCATGACGTCACTATAGCTGGCTCGTTTCTTAGATATTTTTAAGATGATAAAATGGAATAGAATCGGTAATAAAGAAATTATCATCCTCGGAAGTGTGTCATATGACTTTTACGAATTTCATGCAAATTTGTGTATAACCAACACTCTCTCTCAAAATTTCACACTTGTTTCTAAAAGTCGTATGACACGCTTCCTTTGGAAACAATCTCTATGTACGAACCTAATATCAGCAGAATAGGTGATTTTCTGGAGCTCTGTGGGAGAGCAGAAGTACAGAGCATGACCACTGTTACTGAAACAGAAGGTTCTTGCAACCCTGCAACAGATACACATGGACCGATAGAGGACAATCATCAGAGTAGCCAGTCTCACACATTTCAATAGAGGACAACCATCATGGTTATACCACAGCAAGAGTAGCCAGTCCATTATTGAATCTTGGCTAAATACAGCAGTGATAGGAGATTTTGTTATCTTGGCTATAAACAGAGTTTTGGCATCTTGGCCATATACAAAAGGAATAAGGAAATATTTGTTATCTTGGCCATAAACATTATATAGGGAATCTTGGCCAAATACAAAAGTGACAAGGAAGATTTTGTTATTTTGGCCATGAACATCACATAATGACTTCGGAATTTTGCCCAATATAACAGGGCCTAGAAAAATGTTCAGGATCTTGACCAAGAATAGGGAAGACAGCAAAAGCTGTGGGAATTCAGTGAAGAAAACAGTAAGCTGAATACGTCACCTGTAGTCAGTGAGAGGCAGGAAGTCCATGTCTAGGAGAGGTTTGAGGCTGGGTAGACTGAAGCCCATCACATGTCCGTTAGCCACATAGCACATTAAACACACCGTGTCTGTCAGGGAAGAGAGTAGGTTGTTGTCATTTTGATATATAGAAAAAAATGGAAATTTTTTTTTTTTTTTTTTTTCCATTTTTATTTCCCAATTTGTATACAATGTGTTTACATCCAGTCATGTAATGTCATATGTATCATATATGTACAAATACACATTTTTCAACAAAAAAAATCATCCTACATCATTTGCTAAAAAGGTTGTGAAATGCTGACCAGAAAGTATAGAATTTGGCATAGTTGCAGTTTGAAAAAGCTATTGTCTCAATGGAAAAATTATCAAACAAGTTATGGTCCGGAGACGGAACAGGATTTTGGCCGTTTTGTTGTAAATTGTAACCCCCAAAAGGCAACATCCAAATTTGAAGTTTCAGTGTTAAATAGTTTTTAAGTTATGCTCCGGAAAACATTAAATAAATTTGGACAGTTATTACACATAAACTGTGAAACTATTCACTTACATCTCAAGGCAACCACCTCAGCTCGGACCACAAAGGAGGTTTCTGTAATCTTCACTTTGTACGCACAAGTCTGTGAAGGAAGGGACATAACTCTCCCCTGCTTCTCGGAACAGATGATCACAAACTGGCGGTCGCTCATCTCTGTTGAGGAAGTTGGTGATATCCGTGGTTTATTGGATAATGACATTTGCCCTGGAATATGATGGTTCAGTTAACAGTCTGTGATTAAAATATCAGGGACTTCACCTTTGAGTGACAATACCGTAAATGACAATTTAGGCAGTTTTTAGGTTCTTTCAAAATTCCAGTCATACATTCCAGAAGTTGTTCATACCAATAAGAATATTCCATTCGTGTTTTTCCCCCAAAAATTAGTTATGATAGTCTGTAACTAAGGTTCATCAATAGTATTTTACAAATTTCAGTGGCTTTAGCATTCTGATAACCAAACCGTAATAGTAGAAGATGGTTTTCTAAGCAAGGTAAATAGTTTTCATCAAAGTGCTAAATACTTAGGAGTAAATACATCTGCCTGTGGTGTATATAAGAATGTGTTTTACGAAATTTCATGGCCTTCTCCTGCGAGTTGTCCCGATTCTCACGCTGAAGTGATTCCCGCCACACCTCTGACGCCGATGGTATCAACACGCCGTTACAGTCCAGGAACGACATTGCTAGTATTGCTCCTTTTAACCGGAATATTGTTCCTGAAACACAGTTACATTCCATGATTTATTATGTTGTGAAATCAACACAAATAATTTACAGCACTTGATGTCAATGCTGTCATGTGACCAAGTGGGCAAATCACATAGACGAAACAAAGGGCTATGTGACTGATCATATTAAACATACAAGTCTTAAGTTCAAAAACTTTGTGCTATATGATTGCAGAACTAACCACTGAGATTTAAACTCCAAACAAGTAGATCGATAACTGTTCTCATCACTGTGTAACACAATAATGCTACTAGATATACAACAGAACATCCCACAGGAAGATACAAGGTACTAGATATGGGAAGATAAGAATAATAGTACTCACCATAGGTGATAACAGTATACTCATCAAACTAGGAGATATGATAACAGAACTAACCACTCAGTGATACAGTAACGGTAGTAACCACTGGGAGATATTCTAAGTTGATAACAGTATTGACTGGTGGGAGATATGACAACAGTAATAACCACTTTGAGATATGATAACAGAACTAACCACTGGGAGATATTCTGAGTTGATAACGGTATTCACCACTGGGAGATATGATAACAGTACTAACCACGGGGAGATATGATAACAGTACTAACCACTGGGAGATATGATAACAGTACTGACTACTGGGAGATATAACAGTACTCACCACTGGGAGATATAATAACAGTACTCACCACTTGGAGATATGATAACAGTACTCTCCACTGGGAGATATGATAACAGTACTAACCACTTGGAGATATGATAACAGTACTGACTACTGGGAGATATAACAGTACTAACCACTGGGAGATATGATAACAGTACTCTCCACTGGGAGATATGATAACAGTACTAACCACTTGGAGATATGATAACAGTACTGACTACTGGGAGATATAACAGTACTCACCACTGGGAGATATGATAACAGTACTCACCACTTGGAGATATGATAACAGTACTAACCACTGGGAGATATAACAGTACTCACCACTGGGAGATATGATAACAGTACTCACCACTGGGAGATATGATAACAGTACTCACCACTGGGAGATATGATAACATTACTAACCACTTGGAGATATGATAACAGTACTCTCCACTGGGAGATATGATAACAGTACTAACCACTTGGAGATATGATAACAGTACTCACCACTGGGAGATACGATGACGGGTTGACTAAGCCGCTGGTCTCCACTGGGAGGCAGGTTGAGAACTATCACAATAACAGAGCCCAGGCTCGTACCAACCCACAGGCACGGACATGTGAAGTTGTCTGTGGGAAAAGGTAAATGCTTGATTAAATTTTTTTTTAAATGAATAACAATAGTAATTTTTTTACCTATGAGTCTTCTTCAAAAAGATTTTTTTTCAACAGGAAAAAATTAGGATCAGGTTCTTTTCAAATGTCTGCAGTTAAATTTGATATCACATATAAATCATATGTGCTCAATCCTTATGTCAATATGTAAAGGTACATAATGATTAATAAAATTTTAACAACACTGAACACTTTTGAGAAAAATAATACATCAAAAGCATTAAATGGTATTTTAAAGCAAAGCCATCAAGATAAATGTGCTTTAAAGCAAATTACAAAACATGAAAATCTGAATGTTTGTAAATCCAAGTGTGTGATTTTAGAAAATAATAGGGAGATTGGCTCTGTAGCTCAACAGGCTGTATCAGATAATCCATAAGGCCTAATAAACACTATCCAGATGCATTTATGAAATTTAAGTGATCAAAGGCATAATTTCAAAATTGGCAAAGGAGTTTACATAAATGGAGTCACCTTTCAGTAGATTTGAGTTCTTGAGAAGGAAAAGAAGAAAATATTTAAGGATGGAAGTCCTGTGGTCCTCAAAGGGTAAATCAGATTTATAGTTAATAATGCCCATATTGTTTTGAATGGTGTGACCACTGTGGCTTTTTTTTTAGAAGCTGGAGTTACAAAATCCAAGATATTTAGCTCTTTACACAAGATTTCAGCTTCATTGGCTTTTCATCTTGAGAAGATGAAAAGGGTTAGGGTATGGCCTTGCAAGGTTACTGGCCCAAGAATCACAAAATTTTAAATCTATTATCCCAATTAGCCAAGGAACCTTTACACAACTTTCAACCATCTTGAGTCTGTGGTTTGTGATAAGAAGTTTTCGGAGGGACAGATGGATATTCAATGGACAACATGCTATGACATAAGCCCAAAAGGCCTTTCAGGCCTGATGAACATAAAATGGTTTGAATTTTGTCAGGTAAAGCAAGATTACGTAACACCACTGAAAACAGAGAGTCTTTAAATAGATAGATATTTTTACACAAATTATTTGCTGTAGAGGTAATAAAGAAACATTCACAAACAGCCTTGACAATTCCTTGAACACAACATAAACATGTTTGAAAGTGGTTGTTTTGAATATTAAAACGATTTCGAAACCATTGATGAGGCATAGTTGGATTGAAGGAATACATTACCAAGATGAAAGTTGCAGAAGTCATAGAATAAACACAGCTGAATCAAAGCAAGAATCGTGAATCCCAAAGAATGGATCACACGTACACAACATGGCGTACATGTTTCCACGGCGACGACAGCCATGCATGTGTTGGAGACACATATCAAAGACAAACATTCAGATTTATAAAGTGATCTCGACCTTCTCTACCTGTTTTCCTCGTGTAAGAGTCGGCGAACATCAGTGATTGGATGGCCTCTTTCGAGACATTCTCCAGACTGGACATACTGGAACTCCGGGAGCGGGAGAAGGAAGCACCATCAGACTTGTCTACACAACAGAGCAGCGGCACGAACGGGGTTAATAGTAGCACTGGTTAAAGTCACAGTCTCTGTTTTGTCATCTATGCATGCCAAGGCTAATTTCCTTCACTAACATCAATATTTCCCTGATTTTTACAGTAATGTTGGAATTTTTTCCAGTTTTACAGTTCCACCTTTTTTACTTGCCTTCTGTTTCTGAAAAAGGTAGTTGGCTACTGTCATGCATTCTAGCTGTTACATTTAATGACATCTACTTTATGACTTTTTCCCAGTGACGTGTTTAACCTTGTCTTAAAAAGAGCAGGGGGGAGGGTTTATCGAAATTCAATATTGAGGTCTACTGTACAGGCTAACCCTAAAAAAGGTCTAAAATGTCAGAGGGACAATTGATGTAAATGATGAAATATTCTCCTGGCTTGCATAAAAATTGGTCTTGCAAAACTGAGACAATGACTTGAAACATGATCAGGGTCACATAATTGAATGCCGAGAAAATTATTAAAGTTTGTGTAATAAGAAATGTTACATAAGCTGTATGATATATGGTATCAAGGGTGATGTTATGATGTAGATGAAGGATGAATTCCTTTGAAATTAAATGATTGATATATAACATATATACAGGGCTTTCAGAATTTCTGTCAGGACAAGAAAGCAATATTGGTATATTGGAGGCATAATGTTCTTATGTATATACAAAATGAATGTTATGATTGTTATACAAAATTTCTATTTCAGATTCTGCGAAACATGAAAAGGAAATGATGATAAATTTGTGAAAAATGGATATGGCAATGTTTGAAAACATAAATAAATGATTTTTGAGTCATTTGAAATCTTTCTGCTTTACCAAAGGCATGTGTTTTGATATAAATATTTGATATCACTATTACAAATGTTTTCTTCATATGAATTTTAATATTTGAACATGCCAGCATGACAATGAAAATGAGCTCCAATAAATATGGATGAAAAGTGCAAAATATTTGAATTAACATCAAACAAAGATGAAGATGCAATTATGTGAAACATACATGAAAGGTATGAGGTAAAAATGCTGAAGAATATCTCATAATGTAGAAATTCACAATCAATCACCCAGGGATTGGGAAAGACATCTTTGACAATGAGCCATTTTTAGTAATAGTAATCTTCAAAATTTCAATCGGCCCCTACCTTTCCCAATCACTGATGACCAAATGTGATTTGAGCCAATTACGCGATAAACACTCTGAGATTGACGGTCTCAGTTTCAGACATAATTGCTGTTATTTTTTCATGATTATAAAGCAAAATGTCTTCAAAGAGTGGCAATCATTATCCATTTCAAAAGAGATTCATAATGAAGCCAAATCTTCCCAAAATTATTTTTGAATTTCAATAAACATTCGTTACCAAATCAAATTTTTCAAAAAAATTTTATCAATCATAAGGTTTCGTAATAAATATAACTCTCCAAATATAACTAAGTGGACATTCCCCTTCAAGCCATGCTTGCCTAACTTAAGCATTGCTGCATTATGTAAATATACTGAGTTGATACAACCCTCTCGTCAGGATTTATTCCAAAGCTAAAGGTGATTTCTGATTTGACAATCAAGCTCAGATGCAGTACACTGAAGAGTTTGCACAGAAACTTTTTTTTTTTAACTAAAAATTTCAGATCATTTATACAAGTTAAGTAGGTAAATAGCATTCCAATCATTGTTAACAGAGGTAAGTGTATACAATATTTCATGACATAAAAATGTGTAAAGTTTGTAGTGAGTCCAGTCAACATAAGAAGGCTGTATGGACAATGAGGGTTAATATTTTATGAGAGCTTCATTCAATGCCTAGTATCATAGTGAGTCAAATCAAAAGAAGAAAGCTCTATGGACAATGAGGGTTAATATTTTATGAGAGCTTCATTCAATGCCTAGTATCATAGTGAGTCAAATCAAAATAAGAAGGCTGTATGGACAATGAGGGTTAATATTTTATGAGAGCTTCATTCAATGCCTAGTATCATTGGCACAGAAACTTGACATAATGCAGCATGACTTTAAGTAGCAAGTATAGGGGCTGCCTTGTGGGGAAGTTGAACTCAGTGATATTTTAATTTGTAACAAAAGGAGATAAAGCATTCTCTCCCAAAAGAGAAAGCTCAAGTGATAAATTCCATTTCTAAACTTTGTTTAAATACAATCACTTCTCAAGCTTTGGAAGATTCCCCTCACCGAAATTGAAAAACAAACTCTATGTGAAATCTGGCCCAGTGAAAATACTTCTGGCATGGGAAGCCTTCTTGTCAACTAGGTCTATGCCATGATTTAGTGGCTTTATTACATGACCATGTTCTGTTGAGAATACTTTTCGTTAAAAGTCAAATAAATTGTTCTCCAATACAAACCAAAGTTACTGACGCTTCTAGAAGGATAATCTTTTAAATTGAATCAATATCTGCACAACAATCTTTGTAATCATCAATTTAGTCTTCTACATTTCAAGCCTGAGAAGGTCAAATATTAACTCAAGAGTTAGTGTAGGATTCTATAACTTGAGTTACATCTGTGGGTAGAGAATTAATATTGGGACTAGGATATCCCAATTAAGCGTCCAAATATTAATATTTTATCAAATATAATTTTAATATTGGTATGAAAATGTCAAACAACTTCAGAGGGTGCATGACACTCAGTTTGATATGCTTATTCATATCTGGCAACACCTGTAATTAAGACTCAGGTGTGTCCAGGTAAGACAGGTACTCAGAGCTACACAACATGCTGGAGGAGGTGAATACATTGATTAACACTTTTAATTAGTGGTTACACTCATTAAACACTCCTAATTAGTGGTTTCACTCATTTGACTTTCCTAATAAGTGGTTACACTCATTTGACACTCCTAACAAGTGTTCTCAAGTTCATTCCACTTTGACACCAGTGAAGCCCTTTTAGGGTGTCGACATTGAGCGTTCTACCATTCTACTTCAAAAGGAAAGATCTGCACCCTAGAAGAACCTCACTTGATTCCAAGATGCTGAGAGAGAAAGGAAAGTCAGTCCAATCTACTAGACATGGAGAAGAGAAAAGACAGTACAGCTATTATCAAATGTTTTCTGTTAAATTATAATGGGGGAGCGTAAATATCGAGATTTATGAGCTCTGCATTTTCAATAATAGCTATACTGTCCTATAAGAGACAACACATGACACATGCGGTTGGTTAAGTTCAAAATAATATTCCTCGTCTAATATCCTATCTGAAGATCAAGAACCAATATGAAGGCTACATTACAAAAATGAATTAAAATAGTTTGTCATTCGAATCCTACAATAAAAAAATAACAAAACCTGCCCATATCAAAAACTGATTAATTCTAATATCTTTTTATACTGTTTCCTAAGTCTTATAATTTTCAAATTGACAAATTTCAATAATATCTTTTAGTAAATTTGGTGTTCTTCATAGTAAAACTATGCAGGACACCAAGGCATTTACCCTTTCCAAATACACTGTATTGTTCAAATACTTGAAATGAAAATCTAAATATCATAGTCATTACATCAATGATCTGCAGGAGTAAGGGATTTGCTAATGCATTTTAAAGTGAAATCCTTAATCATAGGCAACTGCAGGCGAGAAGTCACTAAATTTTGCAATACAGATATGTCATGTTCTAATTTTTGTTTGCTTATTTTGTTTAGTTCATGTGACCAGTGAAATACTCATAAAAGCAAAGTTCTTCAAGATTCTTCATTGAATAAAATACATTTAAACCATAACATTTTTCTTGTAAGCCTGGAGATCACATGTAACTCAGTGTTGGTTATTTCATATGAGAATGACATTGTACTCGCATGATATTACATGAATTGGTATTTGTAAACACTTAACATTATCATTCAATGATACTAATAAATTTGTTAAAAGCAATGAATATGTTTTTCTGTAATATTGATTTAAACCAATGAATTATGATGTTTTATCTCTTGATCTGAATGTTGAAAAATAATTAGATAAACTCCTTTGGAATATTTCATTCTCTCATATCTGCAAACTATGAAATAAATCAGTTCTTGATCGGTCTAATGTGAGTTACTGAGGTAAATAGTTTTTGCCTCTTTTAAGTGTGCAAAGGCATACATAGGATATGTTAACTGAATTGAATCAGTGGACAAACTATAATAACTGAGCTGTTTGAATGGCATTCTAGAAGTTGATGGTATAAGGAAGACAAGGCAATTTTATGGATGAACAACTTCTTTATTTGACAGTAGCGAGGTTTCGATATAGATCCTTACACCGATATGCTTGATAAGGGTATAAGGATCTATACCGAAATGTTGCTACTGTCAAATAAAGAAGTTGTTCATCCATAGAATTACTCGTCATCCTTATAGTTATTGGGTAGACTTGACTTATCCCCATGGAGCTCTGCTGTAGAGTATAATATCCTTCTTATCATTAACATTTCCTACCAAGAGATGCATCGGTTTACAAGCCAATAAGTGTGTTGGCATCATATCCATTTATTGTCGATTACACTAGTGTTCATAAACAGTACACAAGCTATTCTGATGCTTTTGGATTTAAAAATTAGCAAACCGTAGCTCATTAGCCAGAGAGAGTATAAATCATTTCTCAGTATATTTAAATGAGTCAAAAGTGAGGAAGTCAATCTAAGGGTGAAAAGATGCATTTGTAATCTCCTATGGAAAGAGGGTTCAAAATGGAAAGGGTATGTAACAAGATGCATGAGTTATCTCCCTTAGATAGGGCAAACATTAGGACGTGCTGAAGGTTTTTGAGGGTCTGTGCGGACGGGGTGCGGCATAAGTCAGTAACTAGATGTGTTAGTCACATGAAGGACTACATTAAAAACACACAGAGGTGTTCAAGTTACAAAATCCATGAAAGTCAAGCAATGAACCATGGCTATAGATAAAGTCATCACAGTCACATAACGACAGAAATATTGACAAATTTGATCAGTTATATTCAGTTCAAACACCCTGAATGTAATTGACGCGTTAGAAATATTGAAATAGGGTTTTCCAAATGGTTTTTTTTTTACAATCATAAACATACCATACAAGAAATATATTTTCCAAAATAAATATATATATATATATATATATATGATTTTTTTCTAAATGCTGTTTCATATCCTTGATAAAGTTTGACAACAAATAGAGATGATTTTTTTTAGATTATGACCTTCAATTTGTCATCAATTTCTCAAGTTATGAAAGTGTGACAAGTTTATTGGTATCCATGGCAATGAAATCATGAATATGCTAACTTGAAAAGTCCACTGAGAGATATGTAACTGGAAAATCAAGGTTATCGCATTATTGGAAAAAAATACAATCAAAATAATGTGGGTGATCTACCAGGCTGGTTCAGCTATATTCAAACCAATGCAGTTCTTGAAAGCATCAACTGAACAATGTCTATAAGAAAGTGTTGAAAAACGTTTTTCTTATACTTTTGTTAACATGCATGAAATCTATTTAAGTCTTTTCTATAGATCACAATTAGGTTATCCAAGAAGGAAATTTACCATTATGATATCATAATCTATCAAAGATTTATATTTACTTCTATTGAACTAACCACTTTACAAAACTAACTTTAATCAATAATGTCATAAAACATTTAAATTTAAGCACGAAGACACATGACATTGTAAACAGAAATTCTTCAAACAATGAAGACATAAGAAACAGTTTGATGGCTTGCAAACATTAATTTACATTTAATTTCCCAATTTTAAAACTGCAAACACAAAGATTAAATGAAATTTGAAAACCATGAACCAAATACTTTTATATTATTTTCGAGTTGGCGCTTTTGTCGAATAAATTGAAGAAGTCCGATTATTGTCTTAATTCATTGTTTGACTAATTTCCAAAGACAAGAGATAGAGAGAGAGATTATGTGAGAGTTAACTATTAGTTAGGATCATCTAGCCAGACTAACTCACCACTTAACTACTTGACAAACACTATCTCTAACACAACACTAACTACGTCATCTAATCTTATCCTTTACTTTTAACAACTCATAAATATATATTTAATATGTATTTAATATTCATGCTGAATAGTAGATGATATTCAAGCAAATCTTATGAAAATCGAACTTTGAGAAATTGACCATGCATAATGCTTTGAAATCTACACGACTATAAGTAACACATGCAGACCTAACTAACAGCCTTGGCTAATCACTAGGCATAGTGGAATAAACAGGATATCTTTGGGCCGGGTTTTTGGTCTCACGTACAATACAAGGATAAACTTTGCAGGATGACTCCATTAATTGATAGTTGTATTTTGGTGCAAACATTGAACAACACGTTTATCATATTCAGATGTGCTTTTGGTCCCAAGATGAGAATTAACTGAATAAATATCATGATAATAATATGTGCTTATATACTGAATTTGTTGCAGTCATGAAAAGATTGATAGATTGAATTGAAGAAAGAGAAAATGCAGAGGAAAGATTTGAAAAATTGAGCATAAAACATGATAAAAGAAATTAAATGAATGGTTGATAATCAAGATGAATGCTCATAAAGAAATCAGTTCAAAGGCATACAATGCAAATGCATAAAACATTCGAAAGAAAATTATCAAGATGCAAAGATAAATAACGTTTTGCAGTATACTCACAAATAATTTTAAGCAGGTAACAAAAGTTGGTACTTAAAACAAATCATTTCTCAAAAGTTTTTCAAATAATTGCAAAGCTCCCAATTTTTTTACTTCTTAGTTTTCTTGAATTGAATTCAAACGATTTCTTGCCTCACAGAAAATATCATTTCCTTGCTTCAAAGACTTTGAATCATTCTATATTAATTTTATCTAATCATATCATAATACTCCAAACGATCTGAAAGAAGCATTTTTCAATAATATAAATGAAAATTTTGATCCTAATAAAATCTTCACCAATTCTAATGAAATCCTTAACCCAATACCAAAAGTCGAAATGATTAAATATTTTCTGGAGCCCTGCTTCATTCTCTTACAAAATAACTGACAAAATAAAGAAACTATCTATGCTACATAACGTTCTTTCATCTTGGGAGTTGAGCACAGACTGAACAGTAAGTACGTAAGTAGTGTATATAAGTAAGTAAGTATGTCACGGCGGGCACCTCCTCCATTAGAATGATCCTCCATTGAAGCAAAGCTCTGAGCCTTCTGTAACTTAGCTCGTGTTGTACCTTGCGACTTGGTCCGTTTCAACTCGGGGTGATGTTTCTTTTGCTTTAAGCTCGTAGGGCTCAAACACACCCCATTAATCTATATAAAGTGAAAAAACCAAGCACTAATTAATCATGGTAGCCTGTGCTCCCATTTGAAAAAAAGTGTGAAATAATCTAACTAAAGAAAACTAACCAAGGAACTAGTGGACTGAAGGATTCTAGTGGGTGAGTCCATGTTTGTTCAACAGACAAACCATGACAACTAGGAACTCTACAATCAACCGAGTGTTAGAACCATGAGCAGTAAGTTCCACATGCAATGATGCCAACGAAAAGGTCAGGCAGAAACAGAAACAGTTAAATCACCAAGTCTGCAACATATTTCAAGCTAAACAAACGGAGAAGTTTTAAAATGCTCATGTGCAAATTTTAATTTCAAAAATGCTGAAAATTACATTCAATGAGTATGTTGATTATTAGAGTTTTAACTTCTGCTCCTGAGTGTTTATTCATCCTCAAGGTTCCTGCAATTCCCTGATTTGTTTCACGTGATGTACCACCAGTATCAAGTATCAAACTTTGTATCAAGTAAGCTTGGCAGTACTTGGTCCAGAATATTGATAAGTGTCTTTGTTCATGAAAACACTATCAGCAACAAG
Organism: Steromphala cineraria; assembly: GCA_916613615.1. NCBI lineage: Eukaryota > Metazoa > Mollusca > Gastropoda > Trochida > Trochidae > Steromphala > Steromphala cineraria. Next base: position 60,656,878 of record OU744725.1, on the reverse strand, counting down.
CAGCAAGATTTGAGGATTATCAAGTGAATGCAATCAGGGTATTGAGGGAACATCACTGACGAGAGGATCCAGGAGCAGAAAGAGGTTAAGCTAGTGTTGAGCTTGAAGTAAGTGCAGGACAAGACAACAGCAAGTGCTGTGTAAGAAGCTGAGCAAGAGAGAGTGGAAGGCACTTATCACTGGCCAGAGCGCCGCAGTGCAGTTTACGAAGCTAACATAGTGGTCATACCCTGAAAATGCAGGAGAGGAAGAAATGACAAGACGGTTAGCAACGTGATGAAACAACAAATTCTTTGCTTACACTGGTGCGATTAATAATCTCCTAACAGAGATTGACTAGTGAAATAAAGAATGTATCAAAAACAAGCGCAAAACATGACAAAACTCGCTCTAAATCACCAGTCACAGCCAGTTACCTAATTTTTTGCCTTGGAGAAGGTCTACTAAGCTTATTCGTCGAGTGAGGGGCTTTTTCCCATTTTCTCTCAAATCTATGACATCAGCCCTAGCCTGGTCTCTCCAGCCCCTGGTGCGATCCCTCTCCACTCGTAAACCTTCTCCCTCACAGTCGGTCTCGCTCGGCCGGGTCTTAGCACCCATGTGCGAGCGAAACTTTGTACTCATTTTTCTCAAAAAGCCCTTCCCTCCTGCCTCGGGTCCCTCCCCTTCCGTGGCACTCTGATCACCCTCCCCACTCTCGTTGGCTGAAGCTGTTTTTGGAGTGTCCGGTTCATCCGCAAAACATTCATCTGCATTTTCTGTTGTGTTCAGAAAACTGACCTCCGACGTGTTATGCTCACATGCATTCTCTTTGTTTGTCTTATGGCCATGTCCCTTGTATGAATTTCTAATCCTTTTCATAAAGGATGGTTTACTGCAATGGTCCAGGGAGCTCTTCCCTATGTCAGGATCCGAGGACGACCTCCTCTGGAGCTTGCGTGTCTTCAGCAAAACCTGATCGTCCCTTATATGGGCTGTATCGGACACACATTTCTTGATTGATGGTTTGTTAGGGTCACTCTCCTCTGGTTTTGTGTCAGGTTCATCCACAATAGGTGGTGTCTTATCACCATTGTTGTCAATCTCAGGTGTAACATCACCTGATGGAGTCGGAGTTATCTCCCTTTCACCAAGGTCACAACCAGATTCTGATTTACTGACTGGCTTAGAAGTGTCTGAGTTTTCAGAAGTTTTATTAAACATTGGGTCGTCAGGATTAACAACAATTTCATAAGGGGAAAATGGTTCAACTCCGAACTGGAACACATTCCCGTCGAATGATTTTTCGGTGATGACTTTGAGGTCACATTTGTGTTTTGGAGGAGGGGGGCGAGGGGGAGGGGGATTTGACCCTCCTTTAGTTTCCTCTTTTCTCTTTGATCTTGTTGGCGGTGTAGGGGAGTTTACAAACACGGAGGGAGGCGACGACTGAAATCAATACCACAACAAAAACACAATAAATCAAAATAAAAGAAGGAAAACTCAAAGGCATGCAACAAAAGTAAACAGAAGCTGAAGCCAAATCTGCCTATGTGCCTATTTTAATCAATAAGAATATAAATCTAGAAACTTTACCACAAAGGATTTAATTGGACAACTAAATGGTATCAAGAACGTAAAAAGCTACAAAGAGCAAAACTTGAATGAAATCAGATTATTTTGAAGAAGTCCAACAAAGTTATCAATAAGGTTTCAATTACAATTTCTAAACTTTTCAAACTGTTGAAAGCTTTTAAATAAATTAAATGTTTCTTGTGATGTCTTTTGCAATTTCTATGCACAGGGCTGAAATGGCAGCTAGCTTTGCCTAAAAAAAAGGTAAGCTACCACTGCCATTGAAATAAACATAAATGCTGAGTCGACTGAAACTTAAAATCAAAATTAAAATAAATCACACAGCTAAGGGTTTTTGTGCAAAAGCATGAAATGATCATATGTATACATCTAATGAGCTAACAGAAGACAGCAAATCAAATAAGTATCTCATAAATATCATAAACATCATCAAAAAATTCTAAAATTCAATTACATATTTCATCACCTAAAATATCAAGAAATGCGGTATCAAATGCAGATGTAAATTCATAAATCTATATACTATGTATTATTCAAGCATAATGACCTTTCAAACCAAGAAAATTGATTTTAAACATACCAAATCAATAACAGAAATTCAAATCATCAAGCAAACAATAAACTGTGAAAATCATTGTATCAGTAGTCAAATGCATTGATTTAATTTCACATTTAAGTCAATATTCATATCAACAAATACCTAGTCAACAAAAGACACATAACATTATTTTTACAGAAACTCTAACTCCTTATAGTTACAAGTTAGCATGATATCTGATATTATTTGAACAAGGATTTTATGACACTTCATTCAGCCTACCTGATCTGTTGTTGGAGATTTATTTTCTTCAGAGTTAATTCCCCCTCCTTCTGCATTCTGGGGTTTCTTGCAGCGCGGAGATCGTGGAGCCCGTTGGTAGGGATCCATCGAACCTGCGGAGGTCAAAAGCCGTCATGTCATAGTTCATGTGAATAATTTGAGATCATTTTTAGATAAGCCTCTTATACTAAGCTTCAGAATGTTTCTTGACAAAATGGCCTTGTTTACACTACACCAGATCTTGAAAAGTGAATCTGACATTTTCATTGTGGAAACACGAATCCTGGAATTGCATGGAATATTGAATGTTCAAATTTTAAAAATGAAGACCCTGTCATTTACATAGATATTCAATATGTTCTAATCAGGCAATGATAAAATCATAACATTCCTTCACTTCTCTGCAAATATCACATTTATGCATTCTATGATGGCCAATAGATCTTATGCAATTACACATTTATGCATTTCACAATTGTAGGAAACAATCCTTCTAAAACTAAGGTATGAAATGAATAAAAATCATGGCAAAATAGATATTAAACTCCATTGCAATAATTACGAGCAAACATGCAATAAATTTGCATAAATTATCTGTATGTTGAAAAAAATATCCTGAACAATCAAAATGAAATTAAACTGTCCATACTCTAGTGGTCACCAAATTTTAATGAATGAAATCTACATCTAGATCGAGGAAAAAATGGCAATGGTGTAAATATTTAGAAACTGAATAGAAGAACATCACCTGATTATGACCAAAATAAAATGAAGATCAGGGTCATAGAATCACAATTCTCAGTAAGATTTAAATGGACCATATTCGGAGGAACAGAAAATCCAAGCTATCCCTGAGCTTACGTCAGAACATGACACTTAAGGTGTATAGGTGTTACCCCGGAATGGTAATTGCTCCGAACATTGTTGATTTTATTAAGAATGCATTAATTCTTAGTAAATGCAAACTTTCATATCCAAGATGCAGTGGCCAATCCAAGGATATGAGAGTCTGACACGGTGATCACCCTATTAACATGCAACTTATCTGAGGACATTTTTAAAACTAAGATCTACAACTGCAAACTTCAATGATAAAATTACCAATAAACAAAAACAAATATCTTTGAAAAGTTCAACAAAAAAATGACCCTTTCGGAAGAAAACAAATATTTAGTCTAATCAAAAAATGAAATAAAACTACGTTCAAGACAGAGTCAGGTGATGTTTGACAAACAATACATGGGTTGTCAAAGAACATAAGAAAGACAACACTTAGAACGGCAAGGAATGTAGTATCCCGAACCTGGGAGAGAGTGAGAGTAGGGGGCTCGCTTGCGAGGGGGATGGAGGCGGAAAGGGGACACAGACAGACAGTTGGTAATACACATGGTCACCAGACCAGATAGACAGAGAGAAGGGTCTAGCAAGGGGTTTGTCATGGGAGGCATATGATCTGGCAAGAAAAACGGGCACAGTTTTAGCAGTGCGACATGTTAAAGGTGGTACAAGTTTTATCCCTTTCACACTACAAGCAAGAAATCAGGCTCAAAAACGTATAGTTTCTTATGAGTGAAAGGGTTAAAGCACTTTTGTCTGATTTCCAAGTTATAGGATCCTCATTCTCCAAACATTTGTAATCTCTGGATTTTGTAAAAATCATGTTCATATTGCTTTATTTATGGTGTACTAAGGTTACAAATGTTTCAAGAAGAAGGGCTTGCAGACAAGACTACAATACATATAAGGACACGTATCACTGTCAAACATTTTTTGTTTATGGTGCAATGTTAGAGAGTATTCTTGATTTCTTAACTGATACTTATTATGACATGATATATCGTATCTAAAAACATTAAGAGCTCCCCTTCATATGTGCATTGATAGGAAATTTAAATAAGTGAACACACAAAGCACTATAAAAGCATATTTGACCCTGAAAACCCCTCCCTTTAACTGTTGTTGATAATAAAATACACATTGAATGTGGTGCTCATAAAGACAAGCAAGAAAATGCAGAATCAGTGACTATCAGCAAGTGAAAACAATGTTTGATGAAGAAAGAAGTTTTATTTGAAATATGAAAAAAAAAATACAAATTAAAGTAAACTACATTTAAAACAAAACAAATATTTGCCTAATCTTTAAGCTACAAAAACATTATTAGATTTTAATGAAAAATAGAGCCATTGGCTCTGTAGCTCATCAGGCATCATATCAAGTTTGCTTTATACAGGCAAGATGAGCTAAAAATTAAACTGATGTTACCTATTGCAAGAAAACCTATAAAAAAATTACAAAACAAATGTATTATTATTCAACACTTTCTAGATCGCCAATATCAGACAGTGAAAGAAGTCCACACTAAAATATCCAAGGAGAAATAAATTTGTCAAAGACTGTCATCTAATGGAGAAAAATAGGTTTTTAAGATTGTGACCCCTGTGACCCCTGTGACCCTATTTGGGGTCATGGGGCCACAAAACCTACAGTTAAGAATCCGAATTGGCCAAGGAGTCTACATGCAGTCTTTCAGCTCAATAGACCTTTAGGAGCTAAAGATGATGATGAAAATAAGTTTTTAAGGTTGTGACCCCTGTGACCCTATTTGGGGTCATGGGGTCACGAAATCTATAATTTAGAATCCCCATTGGCCAAGGAGTCTGCACATATAATTTCAGCTCTCTAGACCTTTTGGAACTTGAGAAGAAGATGAAAATAGGTTTTTAAGGTTGTGACCCCTGTGACCCTATTTGGGGTCACAGGGTCAACAAAGTTACAAATTAGAATCCCCATTGTTCAAGGAGTCTGCACATATCAATATCAACTCTCTAGACTTTTTGGAACTGGAGAAGAAGATGAGAATTGGTTTTTAAGGTTGTGACCCCTGTGACCCTATTTGGGGTCATGGGGTCATGAAATCTACAATTAAGAATCCCGATTGGCCAAGGAGTCTGCACATATCATTTTCAACTCTATAGTCCTTTTAGTACTGGAGAAGAAGATGAAAATAGGTTTTTAAGGTTGTGACCCCTGTGACCCTATTTGGGGTCACAGGTTCACCAAAGTTACAAATTAGAATCCCCATTGTCCAAGGAGTCTGCACATATCACTTTCAACTCTCTAGTCCTTTTAGAACTGGAGAAGAAGATGAAAATAGGTTTTTAAGGTTGTGACCCCTGTGACCCTATTTGGGGTCACAGGGTCACCAAAGTTACAAATTAGAATCTCCATTGTCCAAGGAGTCTGCACATATAATTTTTAACTCTCTAGTCCTTTTGGAACTGGAGAAGAAGATGAAAATAGGTTTTTAAGGTTGTGATCCCTGTGACCCTATTTGGGGTCACAGGGTCACCAAAGTTACAAATTAGAATCTCCATTGTCCAAGGAGTCTGCACATATAATTTTTAACTCTCTACTCTTTTTGGAACTGAAGAAGAAGATGAAAATAGGTATTTAAGGTTGTGACCCCTGTGACCCTATTTGGTGTCACAGGGTCACCAAAGTTACAAATTAGAATCCCCATTGGCCAAGGAGTCTGCACATATCATTTTTAACTCTCTAGTCCTTCTGGAACTGGAGAAGAAGATGAAAATAGGTTTTTAAAGTTGTGACCCCTGTGACCCTATTTGGGGTCACAGGGTCACCAAAGTTACAAATTAGAATCTCCATATGCTAAGGTACTTCATGAGGAGAAGTCGAAAGTGTCAAAAGTTTACGGACGGACGACGGACGACGGACGCCGGACGACAGGCCATGCAATAAGCCCATCTGGACTTTCAGTCCTAATCTGATAAGAATGTTCTAGGATAGAGAATTTGTTTCGGCCACTAAGAAAAATAGAAGAAATGTTAACTATTAGAGATAAAACTTCTAGACTTGAGGGAATCTGAGGCAGGTGAAGATATATATATTGTGCTGCATATCAATCATATAACATTATCAGGGGGAAAGAAAAACAAAGACGCGTAGAAAAACATAAGCAAGCAATTTTTTGTTTTTAAAAGCGAACAAAAAATGCTTAAAGTACATTCATAAATTATTCATGATCATATACAGTATTGCCTGAATAAGAAAATATTAAAAATTTTCTCTTGCCCAAGGTGACACTGCAAGTCTCTCAACTTGTGTCTCAGTGTGCGGCAGGGAATCTACCCTTAGAAACTCTCAGTTTATGGAGAAATGAGGGTCACCAACCTATCCAGCAAGGCATGCAGTTGTTGCTGAACTTCATTGATAGCGGTCAACTGAGCATTGCACACGACCAAGGGTCACCACACAGAGATCATAAAGAGAAATTTGTCGATACAATGACATTGCAATCCTAAACAGTATTGTCTAAAGCCTTAACATTTTCCTAAAATGACCAGACTAGATGAACAGAAGGTCGAAACTGCAAGATGTGTACACCGCGACATGGTCTGTCACTCCAATGTCAAATGGTCCACTTACCATACATCAATCCTAAGCAATGCATAGGACCAAGTGCCACACAAAGATAACAAAAGATCACAAAGTAGAAACTGCTAGACCTGTACACCTTAATGCAACTGATTTCATGAAACAAAGGAAGAATAAATTTGTAACAGTGTTCTGTCCATGTACTCAAACTGCTCTACCCCAGCACACTGACCGGTAAGATGAACTCAAACTACTCTACCCCAGCACACTGACCAGTCTGGTGAACTCATACTACTCTACCCAAGCACACTGACCGGTCTGGTGAACTCATACTGCTCTACCCCAGCACACTGACCGGTCTGGTGAACTCATACTGCTCTACCCCAGCACACTGACCAGTCTGATGAACTCAAACTGCTCTACTCCAGCACACTGACCGGTCTGGTGAACTCAAACTACTCTACCCCAGCACACTGACCAGTCTGATGAACTCAAACTGCTCTACTCCAGCACACTGACCGGTCTGGTGAACTCATACTACTCTACCCCAGCACACTGACCAGTCTGATGAACTCAAACTGCTCTACTCCAGCACACTGACCGGTCTGGTGAACTCAAACTACTCTACCCCAGCACACTGACCGGTAAGGTGAACTCAAACTACTCTACCCCAGCACACTGACCGGTAAGGTGAACTCAAACTACTCTACCCCAGCACACTGACCGGTCTAGTGACCACCTATGTCCAGTGAGTCCACTCACCATACAGGTCTGGAGTGCCGAGGTTCAGCAGACAGGTCCTCTGCATGAAGTCGATGATTGCCAACCCAGACTCGTTCCCAAATGCCATCCTGGAATAGACATATGTAAACTTACTGTTACACTTTTCAATGCAGGTGGGAGCAATAACATTCATCATGGCAGCAGCTAGCCCTCCAATGCCACTATAATTATGAACACTGGTAAAATCTGCAAGCATGTGATGAAATAAACAAACTATTGATAATACCACCTGATTTACAGTGTAGCACATAAATACTATCAAATGCCCCCTACACATGTAATGCCCTCAGTCTAAAGCTCTTGGTCAATACCCCAGTAAGAGGGTTTTCTTTCGAAGAAAGACCTTGTGATCTTTCATTATCCTTCACTTTTTGGAGGCCATTTAGAAATAACATGCATGAGAAAAAAATTTTTTGGGGATAACAATATGATTATCATGAAAATGCCAATGACGAAAGAGACAACATATTCTGTATGGAAAGCAGTTACTATCCAAAAAAGATTGACATTCTCATCATAATCATCTGAAAATTAATTGAAACTTTCAGACCTTATTTTACAGAAACCTTAATTATTACAATGAGTTAGGGCTACTCACAGCCCGTAGGTGGAGTTGACGAGGATGGATGTGATGTTGCCGGGAGGTTCTCCGTCCACCCACGTGAGAAGACACATCAGATCAGGCTGGAACCCCGCACTCCACTTCCTACTGCCCGTCTTCACCCGTACCGACGTCGTGTGTTCAGACTGGGGACAGGAGGGCATCGTTTGATTAATAACACAACAAATTTTGCTTTGATATTTATATCAACTTTCGTGCCCCCAAAAACTTGCACCTGTTGAAGTGATTGGCTTATTTAGAATCTAAGATTACTTGATCATACATCAGCCATCCTGTTTTAAGACTGAAGAAAAGGGAAGTTATTGTAAAAGTACCCATAATTCTTAATTAATTCGACTTCTCCAATAATTCAACCACACATTATTTTACTGAGATCAAAAATTCAAATTACATCGAGGATGGAGTCATTATTGACCCACAGTTTTTGGATGCTTATTTCAAACACTGGTTGAGCTAACTCACCTTAGCACTGCCTTCGAAACAGTAGAGCTAACTCACCTTAGCACTATCTGACGTGTTACTGGAGTATGAGCTAACTCACCTTAGCACTATCTGATGTGTTACTGGAGGCTAACTCACCTTAGCACTATCTGATGTGTTACTGGAGGCTAACTCACCTTAGCACTATCTGACGTGTTACTGGAGTATGAGCCCATGCTTCCACTTGTCTGCGTCACTGTTCCCAAGTGAGGCTTCGGGTAGTCATTATATTCAGGGGAGTCTAGTTCATCATAGATTTCATATACAATAGACACCTCTAAAAACTGAAATACAAGACATGGATAGGTAAGTTCATTAATCACATTATACAAATTAAACTTTTCATTCATATAAAGCCGTTATTTCAAGTGACCTATTTTGAACATTTGATACAAAGTCTAAAACAATACTCAAATCAGAAATGCTTTGAGGTATGAGTGATATATAGTTTTAAGGCAGGCGTTAAGTTTTTTTCAGAAAGCCATATGCCATGTGTGACTATTCCAGGCAGGCATCTATTAAAGGCAGGTTTGGAATTAAGGAAATACGGTAGCCCCATTTCAAGGTACCTATTGAAGCATTGGATACAAACCCTACAAAACAATACTCAAATCAGAAATACATCGAGGCATGAGTGATAACTTGAAAATTATTTAATTAATTTTGCAATTAAGGTGAGAAATATGTACAGCCCCTATTTCAAGGCACCTATTGCAGCATTGGATACAAACTCAGGAGCAGTACTCAAACCACAAATACATTGAGGTATGAGTGATAAGTTAGAGATTATTTTCAATAATTTTGCAATTAAATTTAGAAATATACATATCATATTTCCTAAATTATATGCCAGCATTGGATACAAAGGAGGAATACTCAAACCAGAAATGCATGAAGGTATGAGTGATAAGTTGAAGATTGTTTCAATAAGACTGCAAAATTATCAAATTTTTCTACAAGAATGAGCCTTATTGCAGTGCACTCACAGGAATGTCCAGGTTTGTCTCCTGTTTGCTAAACTTGAAGAGCATACAGTGGGTGGCGCCTGCTATACACATAAGGCGACTTTCACAGCACAAGTAGATCATCTGAATTGCAAAGGGGTCGTCGTCCTGACTTTCGGGTATCTTTTTTGGTTTTTCAAAAATTTTGGCAGTTTTCAACTTGTATAAGACTTGTAATGTCACTGAAAAAGAACAATTAAAGATCATATAACTTTTAAAATTAAAAGGTTTCTTTAGATTTGAAAGAAATATGTGGCAAATAGGTTTTTGGCCTTTATAAATATTCTTAGGTTTGCACAAAATTTCAGCTTTGGCTGAACAGCACCGATGAAGTTGAAAGTGTTAAAAGTTTTTGCTCCACAGCCATACCCAAAGCCCTATTGGCCTGGTAAGCTAAAAAGTCAAATATATGACGAAATATTTAATTATCATGCAAAATACCAAAGCCTATCATTTATTTGTCTGATTTTTCAAATGCACAACATTAAAGAACCACTCCCTGATTTCATTACATACTGTTTTGCTTTGATACGAACATAAATTGCATATTTCATGATATCATCATGAGAATATCTCACATAATCATTCCAAAATGCCAATTATGTGATACAAAATATTTTCAATGGAAATCTTAAACAGTAATATTCCAAAAAGCAAAATTCACAGGTCACTTACATGAATACTAGATATATAACCTATCAACCATGATCAACTCGTAACTTTCATTATGACTGCTTTAGATATGTTTTCACAATAACGTTGGACTGATTGATGTGCGTCAATGTCCGTTTTTCTATCACAACCGTGAATTCAAACCTTCCTGTTGTCACTTTATGACATCAGTTAGCTTTAAAACTTTCCTTCAACAATCGATACTTCTCAATCAGATTACACTATTGACAACTCAAAGAGTGACGCTTTAAGTAGAATGTGGAAAATGTGCATATGAACCTCAATTTGATAATTACGTTACGGGTGGACCTTATCTATTTTTGTTGAGTATATCACTAACCTGCAGATGCATCCCAAAACTTGACAGACCCATCAGCATGACTGAAATAAACATAAGATAGGTCATTTACATTAAATAAACATATTCTTCCAATTTTTTTTCTCTTAAATATGAGCTCCTTCAGCTATTGCATGCTGTTTAGACATTTAAATCTGAAACTTATATTGACAAATTCCTTTATTGAAGACATTATCTTTCTACAACAAATGTTCTGTTTTTCACTTAAAACTGAAACTCATATTGTTTAATTCCTTAATTGAAGACATTATCTTTTCTACAATCAACATTGCCATCTTGTTGAAGAACTTCTTCATATATTTTGATTTGTCTAGTCAAATGAAAACCAAGTTTATGGTTTGTCAGCTTCTTAAGTGTAAAGAGACTGATAGTTTCTCTTTAAGTATACGGATTGCTAAGAAAGATAATTTTGTATATAGAATTAGGTAAACCTAACAAGTGACTTTACTCACCCAGTTATTATTATTTCTGGATAACTATTTCCCAGTGACGGCCATTCTCCTCCTTGTATTGGCCAACTCTGCAGAGAAAACAAAGTAATGTGTTAAAAGATGGGTTGTACCTGGCAAAACATTGAAATACAAGAGGATACACTGAATCAAGAAGTTTCAGTGATCAATCAATCTACAGATATGATCTTCTGAGTCCAGGGACTGGCTACCAAAAAGTCTTGTAAGTCCCAGCAGATTTTAATGAGTCCTTCAATAAGTAATCAAAAAGTACCACCAAAAACCTTTGCATCCCAGGACTCACAGCTAAAATTTGTATGAGTCTTTTTTTTAATTTTATGAGTATTTAAAGCAGGACTCGCAGGTAAATTTATCCCTTGAGTTTTAAAGTTACATTTAGGGAAGTGGTTGCTCCCCTTGGTCTGATGCCCTAGGCATCCCAAAAGTTTGATCACCTGCAGACTTACCTTGTCTGTGAATCCTGTCTTCTTCTGTTTGGAGCCGACAGAGTAGAATGCGGGGATGAGATCGAGAGGACAGTCCGCGTAGTACTGACATGCGGTGACGGGAGACTCGTGGATGTCCATAGGGTAGGGGTTCTCAAAACATGGGTATCTGCAATATGTTTGACATTTGAATTATTCAATATGCCATGGACAATTTTTTATTCATAAATGTTAACTGCTTTTGATTTGCAAGGCTCCCAAATACCATGTTTATTCCTAATGCAGAATATTTACGATCCCAAAACACACTCTCATGATAACCTCTATTTATTGGACAAATTAACAAAAATAAAGTCCAGTTTATATCTTGTTGAAAAATCTTTGAACGAGAAGTGGTAAAGTTGAGGTTAGTGGATGTCTAAGGTATCTAAAAGTAATAATGGATGACATAAGAAAAGAAGGATATATGTTACCCTTGTGATGTGAGGTCAACAACAACAAGATCATTTTGTAGTAGCACAACAATAGCATAGGGTTCTTGGAAATCTGAAAGAAAGAATTGATGTTAGTAAGCATCGCTACTTGGGCGCTAGATAATCTGTTATTAATGCAGATTGATAAGACAGTCCTTTAATAATCACTCTTAGTGTTATCATTCTCTGAATGCTATCAATTTCAAACGCAAGAGAAACCTGAGAACAGTAAGATGATGTATGTTGTCAATTGTGCATTACTTAGCTCAAGTCTTAAATGAAAACAGTTACAAAGTATATTACAAAATATGAATCTAATGATATTTAGTTGTTCTCTCACAAGGTATGTTTTTTAAGAATGAACAAACTTTGCTAACACTGTATACTACATACATCAATATTCTAAGAAATTGTGATAACCATTACATAAACGTGCTCGTCCATTAGCATCTTATTGTCATACTAACCATTTGACCAGGGCGTTTCACAAAGCACCACGAAGTCGACGACGTTGTGTTCCATCTCCAGCACTGTAGTACTCTTGCCATTCATCACGGTGATGCTGGGCGTCCGTCCCGCCCGGTCATACGACATTCCACCAGAGAACATCACCAGCGGCTCCCTGTAAATATATCTCTTACTGTATTTCAATCTGTGTAAATATCATCTGTTCAAACCAAAATACCATAGGGATGTAATCATGTTTTTAAGGCATCGCAGGGTGGGTGGTTTGATGTATTTATTTCAAGGGATAATCCGATATCAAGACATGAAAAGTTGGTAGGTCATCTTCCTACACAAAGCCTAAAATGCCAGTTTCCGAACTGTCAGTTTTATGCCTTGCTGTAGATCCTTGAATTTTCTGTATGGATATCAGCGCCCCTGAGGAGATTGTTAGCAACCTCCAGTTACTTTCTGATTGGACTATTGCTTTCTCTCTTAGTAAGCTAGAGAGCAAGCACAGAAAATTCAAGAGTCTGCAGCAAGGCATAAAACTGACAGTTCGGAAACTGGCGTTAAAGTCTTTTCGTAGGAAGATGATGGTGGGTGAGAAAAACTCTCCTACACAAACCTACTAGAGGTGGTAAACCCTAAGAGTCTGAACATCTTTGGGTCCTCGGGATCATCCCTCACCCAGGGTTAACAATCTCTGGTAATCCCTCAAGATAGTCATTTATCCTTTACATAGTGCATATGACAAGCAGGATTGGGAAACACACCTTTTGCAATTGGCCATTTTCAGGTTTTTTTGCCCTCATGTCATTAGCAAATTTCTAAATTTCAATGGGCCATTTTTTCAACTAATGTGCAAAATGGTCGATGACCGATTGCCCCTGGGTGCCTTTCCCGGTCCCTGGACAAGACAAGCAAAACAGTGGAATGATGGAGGTCTGAGGTAAAAAATATACACTTATTGACTAGATATGGACAGAAGGTAAACTCACCCGTTCCTGATGGACCTCCAGGCAACCTTTGTGATTGGTTTACATGGATCTGCTTTCCCATCCTTGCCAATTTTAGCTAAAACAAGATGGGTGATGATAAGCTTCATCATAATCATATACATACAAGATTTCCTTAAGTTGTAAAACAATCCAATAAAAATGAAAAGTTTCTTAATTTTTGTACTTTCAATGCAACTATTTTAATGAACTACAACTTTATGGTCAAATTTACTATATTCAGGTGTTGTGTTTAAAATTTCCTGGTATCAAGAGCAAACCTCAGGAGTCAATATCTGAACCTCCCTTCCAACTGAACAGTTTGATAAGCAGAATATATGATATACAGAATCACCAAATTTCCTTTTAATAGAATAATATCCAGTCAATGGTTAAAAATCTGGAAGTCTTACCAAATATTACCTTTGATCCACCCCAAATAACTTAAAAGCTAATGACTTGTGATGGCGTGCTTACATTGTGATGTCATAACAATCTACTGTGAAGTTTAATATAATATTGCCTTATAATCATAACAAGAAGACATAGTCATCAACATCCCCCGCCAGATTTGTTCTTATTTCAAATTAAGTCAGAACCTTCTCCTAAATACTCGAGTGTACTCAAAAATATCATGACACCAAACTCCGGAAAAATTATTGCGCGGTTCTGATTTTCGAACTCAATCAAGGTATTGATACCCTGAAGGCACACATAAAATTTGATGATCCTATCTGTAACAGTTTCTGAGAAAAATTGGCTCCTTTGAAGACACCTCGAACAGAGTCCCAAAAAACGTAACAAGGGCAATAACTTCGGAAAAAATATTTGGGCGGTTCTGATTTTCGAACTCCATCAAGGTATTGATACCCTGAAGGCACACATAAAATTTGATAATCCTACCTTTAACGGTTTCTGAGAAAAATTTACTCCTTTAACTCGGACGGACGTCGCACGCACGGACACACGCACGGAGCTCAAACCACTTCGTGGCGGGGGATAATAATAACACTTTGTCCTCAGTACATGCATACATATTGGAAATTTGTTTTGTGCCGAAGCACCCGGCAGCCACAGTGCAGCACCAGTTAATGCGTTGTTCTGCCTATATAATGCTGAGTGTCAAGCAAGACAACAACTCCCATCTTTTAACGTCTTTTGGTATGGCGCGACCAGGAATCGAAACTTGGTCTTCCGGGTGACGAGCGGACACTCTACAACTGAGCTACGCCCCCGGTACCTTACACAGGCGCTTAATTACATGGGATATACCTACTGCTTAGTCTCTCTCTCCGTCCGTCCGTCCGTACAACTGGTGACTAGATTAAAGTAAAGCTTACCATGAGGGAACATGACACTGAAGGGTTTGGGGCAGGCCTTGATGCCCCACGTTGTAAGACTACCATCCGAGTGACTACACATAAACTGTTTCCCTTCATGGTGCCACGCTATGGATCTGAGAGCCTGCAATGGAAAGTATAAGAGTGTTTAAAATATAGCCCGTCTGCCAGACCTTAAACTGACTATTTTTGGCCAAGACTGGTTACTTTTTGGGACTTTTGAAAATTTTTCTTTATTTTCCCCTGAGGAATTGATCAATCAATTTTCAGGACAGGCAGGGTTTCCAATCTATTTTTTACACTGCTATATACAAGTGTCCATTTCCCTACACTTTCCTTATGTGTTAACCTCAGCAGTGTCACTTTGAGATTTTTTTTCCTTAAATCAGCGACAAATATATCATGTGTACCACTCACATGAGTGTGCCTCCTTTTTTATTTCATTTGGTTGCATGTGAAAACTTTAAACAGTCGAGTTTGTTGTTTTTCAGGGGATAACACCAACATTTAAAGAAAATGGTCATGTCATTAAAAAAATTATAATGTCCCTTCTACTTCCGCACCTTTTCATTCTTTAACTGTTCATTATTCCTTATCTGCTTTCTACCCTCCACCCTTTCTGTCTTTTGCTTACTTTGGTGATAATCAACATCGTCAACATTTACTGACTGATTGTATCATTCTCTTTCTTGCAATAAATAAGAAGATAAAAAAATCATAAATTTTGCTTTATATATTTCATGTCGAATACGGTTCATCAGAATAAAATGTAGTTATTTTCAGAAGACAAATAGAGAATCTCACCCAAGTGTCTTCTGATATCAAATATATCAACACAAGTTGATAAAAGTAACAAATATCCTAGGCTTGCCCAGGATATTTTACTTTTATCAACGGGTGTTGATATATTTGATATCAGAAGACACGAGGGTGAGATTCTATTTATCATCCAAAATCATTTTTCATCAAATTAGTAGGAAAAATGTACATCTTTGAACACTGCATAGCCCTCCAACTCCTCAACCAGTGATG
Organism: Steromphala cineraria; assembly: GCA_916613615.1. Lineage (NCBI taxonomy): Eukaryota > Metazoa > Mollusca > Gastropoda > Trochida > Trochidae > Steromphala > Steromphala cineraria. Next base: position 60,640,984 of record OU744725.1, on the reverse strand, counting down.
TCATAGCTTTGTGACGTCATCGTGTTATTGACGTCATAGCATTGTGATGGCGTTGTATTTATGACGTCATGGCATTGTGATGTCATTACTGATGATGTAAAACGTTTGTGATGTCATGAGTTTTCTGATCACAGGGCATTGTTCAAAATCTACTGTCAAAGCGATATATCCTAGGAGATATCGCTTGATCCTTCACAAGCGATATCTCCTGTAGAACAAAGTTTTGGATGATAAAACTGTATATTAGTTGATTTGATAAGAGGGATGTTTTGGTTGCAGCCTAGAATTGTTTGATGAGAAACATGACACACTTTCATGTAAATTGCCCCTTTGGGGGAAAATGCATACCCCGATATTAGTAGTTTTTTGTATGGATGATAAGAATTAAAATGCTTTGATTATATATTAACAGGCTCCTAAGGCAGCAACATAACATATAAAATTGGAAGTTTCAAAATGTGAAAATATACACAAAGTACATTTAAATATACACATTCAAATTCGCTGCTACTGGAACCAAGAGCCAAATTACTCAGGTATGACTGATATAAATAAAACATGATTTAGAAAATAAAAGGCTCCAGATTCAAATTTTTGAAGACATTCCAAAACGTTAATTCTGTTTCAAGATGAAAAGAGAAGAAATTCAATTATGAGTTTCATTTGAATACTAGTTTTGCTTTTCCTTCATTTTAACCAAGGAGAAGATTATAAGAACGAAAAAAAAGACCTATCAAAGAGCTTAATATAGATGAAACAAGAAATGACTCATCTGGGATCATATTCATCATGAAATTATTTGATGGTTTCAGAAAAGGTTGTATTAATTAATTCTTGCTAATTGATCTTTATGTTATGGGCTAGGTGCCTGTCATAATTATCTCATAAAATCTAATTTGGGTTCAAAGTAATTAGTGTTTATAGTTGGTATCTATAAAGCTGGGCAGTTTCATTCCATTTATGAAACTTCTACATCATTTTTTTTCCAGAAAGGCTTTTAAAAAAAATCATCAAAGAGTAATTTTTTAAGATCAGAGGAAGAAATAACAATTTAATAAAATAAATCATTTTAACTTATGAGTGAGTACATTTATATCTTGAAAAAAAGCTTGAAAAAGGTGGAATGAGAAAAAGCTTCAGTTATTTTTGGCACATGGGATAAACATCCTAAAAGGAAAATTCATAAAAGATTTGAAAATATCTTGTTCAATTCATGGTCAGACCTTTTTTATTTTAGACTGAACATAAAGTCATACAGTAACATACAGAAAAGAAAAGGCGCTTTGAAGCTTGATGCATTATTAATAAGATAACTTAATCAACTGCCAGTGTCACAAGCTATACCATAATTGCTTTAATGCCTAATCTATGTTGAAAGTTTGCTTTCATATAATAAAGTTTTCAATGTGTAAGTGGTCATTTAAATGAACAAATCATATAAAATCACTACCTGTGATGTCATGTGATGTTATAATTTTCATTAAATTTGAAATTTGTTCAAATCCTTTGGTATATATGCAATTCAAATATCTACAAATACTGAATTTATTCTAAAAAGCACCAGCCATCTTATAAGCATCAGGGTCAGGGTAGTTGAGAAAATATGCACAAGCCTTAATTTAAAGAGACAGTCCTATCAGGGTATTTTTAGTGGAAATAAAATTGACTTGTGTGCTCTTCCTCAACTAGATGTCAAATATTTATAAATCAATATTAATTTTACCCCAGTAACATGTTTCAACTTGGTTGTGTTCTAATCATGTACTAAAAGCACTATATGCATAAACTGAAATGTCCCCTTGAATTTCATTTCCACAATAAATACCCTGATAGGACTGTCCCTTTAAGCACCCACTTTCAGAAAAGCACAGAGTCAAAATCATTAGATTAATGCTCCCTTTGTAAAAATTATAGATACCATATTTCCTTGAATAGATGCCGGGCCTCTAATAGACGCCCGGTCTTGAATAGAGGCCAGGGGTATGGCTGTCTTAAGTAAATACACGTCGGGTCTCGAATAGACGCCGGGTCTCGAATAAAGGACGGGTGATTAGTTAATTAATTAATGCTCCCGTAGAGAATTTGTCGTAATTGCTCCTTTTTGCGGTTTTGACCTGGATGAAATTTACAACAACAAAATAATAGATGTCGGCCTCGAATAAACGCCTGGTCTCAAATACACGCCGGGCGTGAAGGGGGTCTGAAAAAATAGACGCCAGGGGCGTCTATTCGAGGAAATATGGTATTATAAATCAATTGATCCCTCACTTCCAGTAAAGCAATGTGCCTCAAAAATGTGTCAGGCCTCTAACAAGAGTCAATTAGTGAAAAAAAAGCACCAGATGCATATTAGATGAAATATGGTACTGATACTGCCCTAACTTGTCAGTAATACTGCGAAGCACCTGCACATGGAGGACCTACAATGACAGGTAATGGAAGACTCCCTCTCATGCATACTCACCTCTGGGGAGCTGTATCTGGTCTCTGCTATCTTGTTTTTGAGATCCCAGAGAACGATGGTTCCAGATTCAAAACCTATTAAAAGCTGTGGAGAAGAAAGAGAAGGAGAGATCAATAGAGAGGTACAGTCCCTGGTAACACCATCAGCTCATCAGCTCTGTACAGTTACACTACTGCATTAAGTACTTGTAGCTTAGTGGATCTTTGTTAGGAAACTTTGTGTCAAATTACATGTGATGGCATGAAATCAGTACAGATTCTTGTACTTTTGGGGGGGGGGAGAAGAGTCCCATGCGAGATTCGAACCCACACCCTCAGAGTCAGGCAACACCGCCAGCAATAACCATACCTTCAGCTTACCAACTTGCCTGTTTCGCCATCCACAAAAATGGAGGTCCAACAAGCGGTAGTTAAGTTGTTGTTACATTCATTACCCCTCTGTTAGATGACTCAAGAAACTTTTCTACATGTATAACAAAATTGGAAACTCTTTCTATGCCATATTTTCATGACCATCGAAAATATTTATTCAAAGCTAAAACATTTTAAAACTTACTCTGCCCAAAAACAGAGTAATGATATAAATTCTAGCTTCTTCAGATATTTTCAAATAACACCTGCTTTCCCCATATCCACTCAAGGATCAACAGAATGTCAGGTATTGAACCTAATACATGTGAAAAAGTCTTGCAGTTTACTGATCTTATCAAATAAGTTACAAAAACTCAAATGATGTTCAGTTTGCACATGATACATATCTGGTTAAAACTAGGAAGTGGTAAAATTGAAAGTGCTGATATTAGCAAGAGCATCATCATCTCTGTCTTGTTCTTCATACAATTTAAAATCAATATTTCTTTTTGTGCCATTGGCACGATTCACCCACAGTACAGAGAAAGTTCAAACATGGATCTATCTTGATAATACTGTATGCCAATTAGAAATCAATAACTCCAATCATTCAAAGACTTGCAAATTGCCAGGAATCAACCCAGATCTTCAAGCTGGCAACAAGAAAACAGTTGAACTATATATACTGTATACACTCATGGCAAAAATTGTTGTCACCCCCTAATATTTAATTAAATTGGAGTTTATATCACATTGTATGCATGGCAATGTTGGTTTTCCATGGAAATGTCATTACAGGCATGAAGTTACATTAACTCACACTTTACAATGAACAGTGTCAGCGGTTTCATGTAGACCACGTGCATTTCATTGAAATGATGGAAATTTGTCTCCTTAGGTTTGTCATTTCCATCGATTACTATAGACCTCTTTCATAAGATACAGCTTCACGACTATAGTTTCTGAAAAGCATAGACCATGCCTGGTCCCACTCCACCAGGAATCAGACATGAAATCATTGGCATGAGTCGTGGTGGCGCTTCGAATCGTGTCATTGCTGCAGCATGTAACGTCAGTGTTAGAACTGTTCAAAGGATTAAAAGACTGCACGCCATACAGGGAAATGTTGTTCCGAATAAGTCTTCAGGCCGTCCCAAGAAAACTACGGTTCGTCAGGATAGAATTCTTCTTCGTTTGACCCGACGTCATAGACGTCTTTCGTCTTTGACTCTTGCACAGAGATGGGGGGCTCATATTAATACGCCCATTTGCCGGAGAACTGTAGTGAACAGGTTGCTCCAGCATGGATATAAGGCAAGAAGACCTGCCATCAAACCATTCTGGACACTGGCCAACCGCAGGGCACGGCTTGCTTGGGCGCAGCAGCACCGCAGAATCCAACTTGGACATTGGCGTCACGTCATATTTACTGACGAGTCTCGTTTCCTACTGCATAAGGTGGACAGGAGAATGAGAGTGCGACGTTTACGTGGGGAAAGGCTCAATGACGACTGTCTGCAGCATCAGGTTGCCCACGGTGGCGGTTCTGTACACGTATGGGCAGGAATACACCATAACGGTAAAACGGATCTTGTCGTCCTTCAAGGAAACGTCAACCAGAGGTCGTACAGACGTCTTCTTGAAACCGTTTGCCTCCCACATGCAAGAAGAGTGTATGGCAACAACTTCCTGTTGCAGGACGATAATGCACCAGCCCATCGTGCACGTACAGTGAACACTTTCATTCAGGCACAAGGAGTAACAAGATTGCCCTGGCCTTCAAAAAGTCCGGATATGAATCCGATAGAACATGCTTGGGATCAGCTTGACCGTGCACTTAGAAGACTGGACCCTGCTCCTGCAAATTTACAGCAATTGCGGGCTGCTCTTGTGAATGAATGGAACAATTTGGCTGTTGCAAACATCAACACACTGATAGACAGTATGCCTGCCCGAATTATCGCCCTTGAAAATTCCAGAGGCGGTGCTACCCGATATTAGGCTTGTAAATATACTCTTACATGACTGCAGAATGAAATAAAACCGACAATTGAACTTGAAAATGTAATTTGTTTTATTGATACCCATCCAATTGATACTATATGGATACTGTAAAAAATTGCCCTTTTTCACAGGGACCATACATATCCTAGTAGAATTTCTTAAATTGGCCAGCACAAGACCAAAATACAAGCTGGTATGTTTTACGAATGTTTTTCCCAATCACACAAATCATTCTGACAGTTATTGCATGTTTGATTATTTGTCAACACTCAGTTAAACTTGACGTAGCGTTCTCAGTCTGGGGGTGACAACCATTTTTGCCATGAGTGTATAAGGCAAGTTTTTTATACCAGAAATTGGGGGGTCAAAGAAGTGGGTCGCCTAATACACAAGGTCTATGTTTCAGACAAAAAAAACAGAGGCCAAGTGAGGGGTATCTGCCAGCCCAACGAGCCTAAATTTACCCTTACGAAATCTTATCAAAGAGATGTCCGTCATGTTGACAGTTTCCACAACCTGCTAGAAGGGGGTCGCCTTATAACTGAGATATATGATTTTGGCAGCAATTTGGGGGACTGAGAAAGATGGTCGCCTTATGTAAGAGGTCGCCTTATAAATTGAAATATACGGTATGTCATATCATGTCAGCAGATTCTGTTTTTCAACTTGGAGTGAAATTCAAATACATAAGATCAACTGTTTTCAGAAAAGTTCTGAACAACTACTTCAAGGTTCACACATCTGCCCTAGCCTCTTTAACTACATAATAATGATGATAATAATAACACATTATTTTCCTAAGAAGACGTACATTTTGGAAATTAAATTCTGCCTGTGGAAGGACAGAGTAATAATCTTTAGGAACTTTTATATATGTCAACACATATAGTTTGGAGGAAACAAAGAACTACCAACATTTAATAGCTCTTTAAAGGGGCAGTAGCACGTTTTTTGATAATTTTATATTTCAAATATTTCACTTATAATTGTAAGTATATGTTAAATGTATTATATTGACACTGTCAACAATCTCATTACACAAGCCAATCACCCATAGTCAGAGGACAAAGTATGAGGATTCACATAAAATCCATTGGCGGCCATTTTTGTGTGAACACCTTTAATTCATTTTTGTAAGAAAAAGGAATCGCATGGCTGAACTTTAAGTTATATATTTAAATAATAACTGCTTCATTTAGTTTAAATACATTGTCTTTCAATTGGAACCATTTATTTTTATTTTCCTGACATCACCTTATATTCCCCCTAAAAACGTGCTACTGCCCCTTTAAAATGTTCACATGGACATTCAACCCTCAGTGATAATTCTTGTGTTACAATGATCAAATTCAACCAAATATTTTTCTTTTTAGGAAGCAGGTTATCAACTCACACATTCCCAATGCTACTCAGTCCCTTCAAATCAATACAAGTTCTCCTGTTTCCACTTTCATTTGACAAATGTTTAAATTTAATCTCAACAATTTCCATTAAGCCTAAAGGGTGAAAAAAATGTAAATATTTATCAAACAGGGGTTTTCAAACAAATACATGTTTTAAAAAATATAATCAATTTTCAAAAGTATTCTATTAACTTCTTGTATCCTTTAAATATTTTCATCGATTTGGAATGCTGCAGTTTGATAAAATCATAGATTTTAAGAAACATTTTAATTTTTTAATTTAATTTTTTAATTAAACTAAACCTTTGACTCCTTTCTGGATTGTTTTGAATCTGCATGTTAAAGGGGAAGTGGCACATTTTTTTTTTTAATTTAACATTTTGAAATCTTTAGCGAGAATTGTACGTTAATGCTAAATGTATTATTTTGATAGTGTCAAAAAACCCATTTCACAAACCAATCATCCATAGTTAGAGAACAAATTATAGAATCATATAAAAACTGTTGGCGGACATTTTTGTGTGAACACCTTTAATACCTTTGGTGTAAGAAAAAGAACCGGATGGCCAAACTTTATATTTAATTGATAACTTCTTCATTTAGTTCAAATAATACATTTAGCAATAATGTACAATTTCCAGTGAAAACATTCAAATATAAAATTTAAAAAGAATGTGCTACTGCCCCTTTAAGAATACAGTAGCCTTAAAGGGGCAGTAGCACATTTTTTGATAATTCTATATTTTAAAATTGTTATTGATAATTGTACGAAAATGATAAATGTATTATTTTGATAGTGTCAAAAATTTCATAACACAAACCAATTATCCATTATCAGGGGACAAAGTATGAAGATTTACTCATGGGCGGCCATTTTGTGTGAACACCTTCATTTGTAGAAGAAAAAGGAATCACATGGCTAAACTTTACATTACATGTTTGAATAATTACTGCTCCATTAAGTTTAAATGCATTATCTTTCAACTGGAACCATTAATTTTAATTTTCCTAACATCACCTTATATTTCCCCTAAAAACGTGCTAATACCCCTTTAAATTTTCTTAATATACATTCCACCATGTTTGATCAATCAGAGCAAGAGAGGAAACTGGAACGCAGGCGACGAGACATCCCAACTAAATCATGCTTTATGTCAAGCTTTGGCTCAGTATATTCTGTCAGAGCTTAGTTCAGATTAAAATGATACATCAACGTTATCGGAGTGTATTCAACACTATATTGAGGGCTGGAAAACAGAACACCATAATACAATAGAATCTTCACAAGCTTCATTGAAAGCTGGAACCTTGCTTGTTAAAATAAATATTTTTCATGAAGTTGTAAAAATATTTTTCAAAAAGTTTTTTAGCAAATCGAATTGTGGTGATGCTTTCTTAAATCTATGTTTCAAGTGCAATGAGGTTCAGTAACCTTGTTATTATTTTTTATTATCAACTCACACAATCCCAATGCTACTAAGTCCCTTCAAATCAATACAAGTTCTCCTGTTTCCATAAAGCCTAAAGGGTGAAAAAATGTAAATATTTATCAAACAGGGGTTTTTACACAAATACATGTTCTAAAGGTTTTGATAATCAATTTTCGAAAGTATTCTATAAACTTCTTGAATCCTTTGCACATTTTCATCAATTGCGAACAGTTTGATAAAATCATAGATTTAAGAAACATTTAAATTTTTTGAAAATGTTGAATTTAACCTTTTGACGCCTTTCTGGATTGTTCTGAATCTGAAATCCTGACTGTGACCTTGAAATGATGTGAATATACAAAGCTTTGTGAAGTTATGAAGAGAATCAAGTGACTGGTTTCTGAGATATCCTGCTGACAAAGGTAAAATGCCAAAGTCTTGTCATAAACCTCTATAAGGCGATGAACCATTATGCAAAAATAAAAAGAATCCAGTCAACAGATTCAAACTAAGAACTGACAGACTAGAAGCCAAATCACAAATATCTGTGGATCAGATTCAAACTAAGAACTGACAGACTAGAAGCCAAATCACATATATCTGTGGATCAGATTCAAACTAAGAACTGACAGACTAGAAGCCAAATCACAAATATCTGTGGATCAGATTCAAACTAAGAACTGACAGACTAGAAGCCAAATCACAAATATCTGTGGATCAGATTCAAACTAAGAACCGACAAACTAGAAGCCAGTATCACATATATCTGTGGATCAGATTCAAACTAAGAACCAACAAACTAGAAACAAGTATCACATATATCTGTGTCTCAGATTCAAACTAAGAACCAACAAACTAGAAGCCAAATCACAAATATCTGTGGATCAGATTCAAACTAAGAACCGACAAACTAGAAGCCAGTATCACATATATCTGTGGATCAGATTCAAACTAAGAACCAACAAACTAGAAACAAGTATCACAAATATCTGTGGTTCAGATTCAAACTAATAATCCACAGACTAGAAGCCAAATCACATATATCTGTGGATCAGATTCAAACTAAGAACCGACAAACTAGAAGCCAAATCACATATATCTGTTGTTCAGATTCAAACTAAGAACCGACAAACTAGAAGCCAAATCACATATATCTGTGTCTCAGATTCAAACTAAGAACCAACAAACTAGAAACAAGTATCACATATATCTGTGGATCAGATTCAACCAAGAACCAACAGACAAGAAACCAGTATCACATATATCTGTGGATCAGATTCAACCAAGAACCAACAAACTAGAAGCAAGTATCACATATATCTGTGGTTCAGATTCAAACTAAGAACCAACAAACTAGAAGCAAGTATCACATATATCTGTGGATCAGATTCAAACTAATAATCCACAGACTAGAAGCCAAATCACATATATCTGTGGATCAGATTCAAACTAAGAACCAACAAACTAGAAGCAAGTATCACATATATCTGTGGATCAGATTCAAACTAAGAACCGACAAACTAGAAACCAGGATCACATATATCTGTGGATCAGATTCAACCAAGAACCAACAGACAAGAAACCAGTATCACATATATCTGTGGATCAGATTCAACCAAGAACCAACAAACTAGAAGCAAGTATCACATATATCTGTGGTTCAGATTCAAACTAAGAACCAACAAACTAGAAGCAAGTATCACATATATCTGTGGATCAGATTCAAACTAATAATCCACAGACTAGAAGCCAAATCACATATATCTGTGGATCAGATTCAAACTAAGAACCAACAAACTAGAAGCAAGTATCACATATATCTGTGGATCAGATTCAAACTAAGAACCAACAAACTAGAAACAAGTATCACAAATATCTGTGGTTCAGATTCAAACTAATAATCCACAGACTAGAAGCCAAATCACATATATCTGTGGATCAGATTCAAACTAAGAACCGACAAACTAGAAGCCAAATCACATATATCTGTTGTTCAGATTCAAACTAAGAACCGACAAACTAGAAGCCAAATCACATATATCTGTGTCTCAGATTCAAACTAAGAACCAACAAACTAGAAACAAGTATCACATATATCTGTGGATCAGATTCAACCAAGAACCAACAGACAAGAAACCAGTATCACATATATCTGTTGTTCAGATTCAAACTAAGAACCGACAAACTAGAAGCCAAATCACATATATCTGTTGTTCAGATTCAAACTAAGAACCGACAAACTAGAAGCCAAATCACATATATCTGTGTCTCAGATTCAAACTAAGAACCAACAAACTAGAAACAAGTATCACATATATCTGTGGATCAGATTCAACCAAGAACCAACAGACAAGAAACCAGTATCACATATATCTGTGGATCAGATTCAACCAAGAACCAACAAACTAGAAGCAAGTATCACATATATCTGTGGTTCAGATTCAAACTAAGAACCAACAAACTAGAAGCAAGTATCACATATATCTGTGGATCAGATTCAAACTAATAATCCACAGACTAGAAGCCAAATCACATATATCTGTGGATCAGATTCAAACTAAGAACCAACAAACTAGAAGCAAGTATCACATATATCTGTGGATCAGATTCAAACTAAGAACCGACAAACTAGAAACCAGGATCACATATATCTGTGGATCAGATTCAACCAAGAACCAACAGACAAGAAACCAGTATCACATATATCTGTGGATCAGATTCAACCAAGAACCAACAAACTAGAAGCAAGTATCACATATATCTGTGGTTCAGATTCAAACTAAGAACCAACAAACTAGAAGCAAGTATCACATATATCTGTGGATCAGATTCAAACTAATAATCCACAGACTAGAAGCCAAATCACATATATCTGTGGATCAGATTCAAACTAAGAACCAACAAACTAGAAGCAAGTATCACATATATCTGTGGATCAGATTCAAACTAAGAACCGACAAACTAGAAACCAGGATCACATATATTTAGTTTAGATTCAAACCCATAAACCTCCATCACATATAGACTAAAATCCGATACTGGTGCTGTCAATTAGACGTAAACGAAGAATTGATAAATCCAAGTCACTGTTCAGATTAAAAACTACAAAATGATTAATACATTCTAACCTATAATTGATTGATTTGATACCTAAACCTAGATTTAAACCAAGATCTGATACACTGGACACTACCACTTAATAGATTCAAACCCACAAATGTTACACAGGCCACCCTTCTAACCATGCCACACGAGACCTGCAGACAGTTGGTAACCAAAGTTAATCCAAAAGTCCTCAATCCTTCTTAAACTATCATTACATTGTAAAGCGACTGCGTTACCCCTCAAAAAGCCTCAGTAATAACTTCAATTATTTTCAATGTCACCGTAAGCTGATGGATCTTCTCAATTGGCCTCACAGTTTGTGGAGAAGGGCCGCTAATGCAGAAGTTCAACATGAAAGAAGCTGAGCTTGGAATGTACACACGGTTCCAGAGTTAACCAAACCTTGCTCCAGAACAGAAGAGCTTGTGTTTGAGAAAGTGCTACAGCTAATGCGCAATTTGTTATGGGCTGAGGAAAGAAGACAACCCTTCCAGCTCCTCCACATAAAACAACACCACACCACACTCCATCTTGCTTAATCTCATTTAAAAGGCTTGCAAAGTCAAGCAAGAATATTTTTAGCTGTATTAAGCCAATGATGAGTATTCTAACAACGAAACCTGCATTTAAATCAGTCTTTTTCTCTCGATCACGTAGCGGATATTGAGAGATTCCTATCCTTGCTTTGACAACCTGACGCTTTTTTGCTGCATTTGGACAAATTCATTCATCGTGAATTCTTCCCTTATGGAGAGATGATATTGAATAATGCAAACCAGTATCAATTACTCCCAGAAGGTCAACATATGAAAGGGTTTCATAAAATGATTAAGTGAATTCCATTTTGATATTACATTTATTTTCTACGAGTGACTTGAAGCTTGAAATACCCTTGATCTCTCCCAATGATGAAGATCTTTAGTAGGAATAAAACAAAATGAAAATGTTGTCTCAGGAATGAATCCATAACAGATGGAAATTCTTTATTAAAAGCCTGATGAAATGAACTGTAGTCTTAGAATAAACAAGATGGCTTTCGTTTTTTATTTATCAGGGAGATTGGGCTTAGATAAAGTTTGATTTGGTGAAAAGAATATTTATTCTTATGATCTATTGTTTAATATTTTGTAAAAACAATTTTGTCATTTTGACCCCTTGAATATGAAAAGCTATATATGTGGTCAGGCAAAATTCATCACTTCACAGATTGCAATCTACATAATGTCGGAAGGGGTTAAAAAATCTTCACATAAGTCATAAAACTTTCTAAGGTAATTGCATAGACAAACAGAGAGTCAATGACTTTTCATTTATTTTTTGGGTTGGTCAAAGGTAAAATTTTGGAAGACAGTGATTCTGACTTGAGACTTATACACAACACAGCATCTCACCTCAATTATACTAAAAGTATCTAAATACACTCTTAACTAGCCACTGACTGTACATGAACTATCCCAGAATATTTTGTAACCTGGAAGTCCAGTGTTACTGTCTCACACCATGAGTCAATACAAAGTTGCTCAAAAGAAAAATATATAAATCACTAGAGATATGATACCAGATATGTGAAATGACATATAAATTTTGCAATATCTTCAAACAAGTATCAGATTACTAGGGATAAATTTACCTGCGAGTCCTGCTTCAAATACTCATAAAATTAAAAAAAGACTCATAGAAATTTTAGCTGTGAGTCCTGGGATGCAAAGGTTTTTGGTGGTACTATTTGATTACTCATTGAAGGACTCATTAAAATCTGCTGGGACTCACAAGACTTTTTGGTAGCCAGTCCCTGGACTCAGAAGATCATATCTGTAGATTGATCACTGGATTAGTGACTGCAATTAACAACTACCACCAACAAATAAAAAACCTTTTGCTGTACTTCAAAAATGGCTTGAAAATCATTAGAAACAAAAACCAGTGAATCCAAGTTACAAGAGTTTTAACTTATAATGTTGATCCTCACACATCTATGCCCATTGATCTAGCCCACTGTCTATATCCCTTAAACTTCACTCAAGCAACCCCTCTCCTTATGCACTTGAACACAGAGTACAAAGGAATTAACAATAATTGCTCTGACGGGACTGAAGTCCTCCACATTATCTAGTTATAATGGTGCTGAGAGATTGTGTGGGAGATGAGTGGAACAGATTGTGACACATCAACATGGAAAATGTTAGGATGTTAATTATGTGAAAATATACAGTATTTATTCTTGCACTTTGTCACATGTATCAATATGAATCTTTTAAGTTTTTTTCAAAGATGACAACTTTATTTATTTCACATATTTCTTGGCTATACTTCTAGACCAAAATATACTCTATAATGATTTATAATCATTACTATACCTTATTTCTTTAGGCTTTTGCATATGCATATTCAGTCAATCTAGACTTGCAGAATTTAGCCCTAGACTGTATAAAGGCTCCCATATAATACACAGGTCTAGACTACTTCTTGCCCCTTAATTTTTTTTTATTTTTTTTTCAAATTTATGTCGAATTTATTTTTTAAAATGTTAAATTTGTTTCCAAATGGTTACATAGCCATATATATTTGCATATTGACTTAAAAAAATAGTATGACTTACACCAGTGTTTAAAATATAGCTAGTCCGCCAGTCCTTGACTGGCTACTTTTTGCAAGGACTGATTACTTTTTGGTCAGGACTGGTAACTTTTCAATGTTTATTTTTATTTTCCCCTTAGGAATTAATTAATTAATTTTCAGGACAGGCTAAGTTTCCAATCTATTTTATACACTGCTTAGATTAAAAGGTTACAGCAAACATAGTTGGTTGTTTGTGAATTGGAGGAAAGTTTAATCATTATTAAATTTTCTTAGTCAACAAACAGGTGAAATAAAAAAAGAAGTTGCCATCGTTATTATTGTCTTGTATTACTACACCAATTTTTTTGATGCCCTTGAAGAATTTCATGTGGTTTTGTTATTAAATTTCACAAACTTATATAATATTGTACCAATGACATATATTCTAATGATAAAGATTCAAATCAGAACATTTCTTTGGTATGACAATGCCGTGTCTCAAAATATGCCGCCTTTCTCCCACAGTTTACCAATGATATTAATGTACTTTATTAAAGGTTACATGTTACATAAAAGAAGTGTTTCAAATCTAAATAAAATTGTTGCATAAAATGCAACAAGCACTACAAGAAAACATGTTTCATAAAAAAGATAAAAGGCATTTACATAACAAACCAGAAAAAAAAAAGAATATAATATTTTCAAGTTGTTCAATGTTACATCCATAACAGATGCACATATTATCTTTATATTCATTTTTTTTTTCCTAATATCTTAATCTTACAATTATGCCTTGACCAGTTTGTCATATTTATACGATTAAAATGTATACCAAGAGGGTATCCTAAGCTGAGGAACAAAATTGTCCCCAATCCCATTCTTTATGAATAAAATATGTTTAAACCAACCAAAAAAGTTGCTGAGCTAAAAGCAAGGTAATGCGTTCTAATCCAATAGAACTACAATCTCGTCTCAAAATGTGTCTTGGTAAAGTGCTCCCTTTATGGAACACAGTCTACAACAAGTTGTGAATTTTCTGGTCTGCGGACACAATTTGCAAGTAACAGAGAGCATGAAAAGCTTTCCTGGATGACAATCAGACACTACTTATCCTGTCATCTGGTATTGATCTAGCTGTTACTACCAAATATTAAAGTATAGAGTGCATGTTTTAGCTAACTTGAACTAATATGTATGTCTGCTGTTTAGGGATGTCATGATACACTGATGCATCGATGCATCGTCGTGGTACAGTTCACAATACGATACACAATACAGTTAACTGGTTCGTGATACAAATTTTTTTGAATATCGCTAAACCTTTTTATGAATATCGAATAAAGAAATCCAGTGTTTGTTATAATTCTCGTTAAGATAGCCTTATAATAGCATTAAATGAGATTTTCATGAAAAAGTTTGCTTATTTTTTATGTTAAGATGGTGCTTACTCAGATATTTCTTGTTAGAAATATTAAATATAGATCTGTGAATTTGTATGTCACCGTAATAATGTCGCGTTTAGTGTATCGCGATATGTATCCTATCGTGACCTTAGTATCATGATACGTATCATATCGCGAGTTACCTGTATCATGACATCCCTACTGCTGTTTGCCAGCCTGGTACCTGCTTACCTTCATCTTCCTACACAAAACCTAAAACACCAGTTTCCCAAATGTCAGTTTTATGCCTTGCTGCTGACCCTTGATTTTTCTGTGCTTGCTCTATTGCCTGTAGGGGCACTATAGCAGGTCAGAAAAGTAAAGGGTCTGGCCAGCAAGGTCTAAAATGACAGTTCGGAACTGGCGTTTTAGGCTTTGAGTAGGAAGATGGGTTACTCTTGTCTTGGCTGGTAACTATTTTTAGGTTTTTCTTCAAATCAAAAATCAAATTCTACAAATTTTTGCTTGCTACATTTCTGATTTGTTTCAAACACTAATGTATGTTAGAAATACAAGCAACTTAGACTGTAAACATATTTCATTTGAGGTATCGCTGGCTGAGTGGATAAATTGTTTGGGAAGTCGGTGCATGCAATCAACGCCTTTCTTATATATACTATTGCTAGTAGTATGATAATAAGAATTAATGTTAATCTATTCTAAGTCTAACATTATTGTAAACCATGGCAAGTGATAAACAATGTTGTTCTCTGGCAAGTGATTATTAGAAAATATTGAACTCCACTGACACAGGCAGGGCAATTTGGAACTACGCCTCTTTCAAGAGTATTTCACTTATATTGCAACTGCTAGTATTATTGCAGAGAGAAAGCCAGCAAAGCCCTTGTGGCTATTATGCATTGCTGTGAAACCTGCGAGCATGGAATCTAGCGAACCATGGGTGGTACTGCTCTGAATTCAGTGTCGCATTGCACCCAAACCTGACTGCTACAGAATAGTTCTCTACTGCAGACAAAGTTGCCAAACCCCTGGCGGGATTTGAACCAAGGACCTCTTGATACGAAGCCGAATGTACTATAACCACTGCGCTATCCCGCCCCCTCCACTGATACAAGTTTTTAACAAATTTGGAGACTTACAATTCAATACAAAAAGTCTTACCTTGCTAGCATCTATTGGGTTGTCACTGAGATGGACTACTGGCCCTGGGTGAGTTTTGCGAGACCTGAAACAAGAAACAAATGTTAGTTTTCTCTCAAACACATGGGATGAGAATCCTAAACTCTTTCTCCAAAGATCATTTTTGCTTGTACCTAGAGACAAAGGATGAGTTTTGTTCCTCATTTCTGTATTGCAATATATTGCGATAGAGAAAAGTGTATTGCAATATATTGGTACTTTTCAAATTCAAGAATTTGCATGCTATCTTACCTAAATATAGGCGTTAAGAACAATCATCATTGTTCAGCTGTGAGCTGTTTTGAAAAGAGATATTTTTCAATCACTGTTTATTACCATTGATTACATTGTTTTAACTATTTTCACAACACAACTTCATACTTTGATACGATTTTTCCGTAATTCATGTTTCATTTGGTTGTGTTTTTTGGCAATTTCAGATGGCATTTGTTCATTTTATAAGTTCGGTATATTGGATATTTTGAAGTGTGCATACCGATTTGTAACATGTTGTACCCGTATTGCAATATACCAATATATCGATAATACCACGCATCGTTACTACAGACAATGGATCTTTTCACCCTATTATAAGAATGTTGAGCACTCCAACTTAGGGTAAATGTTCGTGGAATAACGCAAACTTGACCTGCGAATGCAGACTTGTAATGATGTCCAAGTGTGAATATAACTGCAAAATCTCATTCACTGTTGGTGGTTGATGATAAACCCCAATGATGACAGAGTCAAGAGGGGTTGTCTAAATCATTAAAATCCTTTTGACTTCTTTCAGCCCAAAGATGGCCATGCTTTATAAGCACAAAATCTATATGCTACTAATAGTGATTTGGTATCAAGCAAAAAAAACAGCAACTGAACTGGGGTCGAAATTAGTCCTATTAGGGTACTAGCCATTCAGATAGGTTTATTCCTGAGAGCACTTGCCCAAACACATTCTTACTAGCGAAATACACCGATATTATAATATTTTCTTTAGATTCGAACTAACAGTCATTACACTTTACTAGCCCATCATCTTTTTCATTAGCCATGGGCTACCGGGCTAGTGCTAATTTCTTACCCTGCTGAAACATAATTTATCATTCTGCCTGTCACGCTCACAGTTCTGAAATTCTGTAACACGAATGACTTGATGTAAATCAGCTTATCTAAATCAAACTAATAACTCCTTTCTACTCCATTATTTGGAAGGAGCAGGTACAGAAGTTTACAAATATATCAACAGAAGTAAGAGGAAATGATGAACAATACTTATTCAAATAACTTACCAATCAATAATGAAAACTGCATGACCAAGAGACTCGGCCAAAAGAAAAAGGAGATACCTAAATCTTTCAAAATCTTTACATTTTCCAAGTTTCATTTCAGAATCCAAACAGCATTCTATCGCATTTTATGATAGATATTCATAAAATAATTCATTTCAATTTTTCAAAATCTTTAAAAAAGTAATTGATGGTACCTTTTTTCAAATTTCTGCATTTCTATTTCAGAATCCAAACACAGCATTTGATAGTATCGTATGGTAAACCTTTATAAAATTATATGTATACGCCAGGGATGCAGATTCAAATTTTGGCCAATCGGACATTCCACGTATAAGTCGACGAATAATGATATTTTGTAATAAATTTTGGTGCTTTATCTCACGTAAATACACGATTGAACATGTGGAAATATTTCATAGACTAAATTTAAGTCTAAAATTATTACTCAGTAATTTACTTATTACTATGATGTTTAGGCCTAGGTATATGAATATGTTTATAATTTAAATAAATAATCAAGTTTCAATAGTGTCAGTTATTCAGTAAACAAATGCCAGGTGCTTAGAATCTAATATTAACTGGAAAGCAGACGATGTACAGATCTATTTATAGCAACGCATGCAATGCAATGCAAAAATAAAACACTGAAAATACATTACATTGAGTAAAATAAAATTACTTTGGCTGTTTTAAATATAATTCTATTAAGTTATGATGCATATCAACTACTTGACACACACTGCATACGTTTTTTTAGCCTGTCAAACTTGCCAACAGATCAGCCTGTTTTCGTTTCCCTATCACTGCAGTAATCCTGCTGTTCCTTTCTCCTCCCTCCAGTAATGAAAGCTCCCAACACTGTGTTAATGAAGTTTTGCTTGCAAAGTCAATGCATGGAGCTTGTGAAGTTAGTGGAGGGAGGATATAGTAACAGCATGTAAAATAACGATGTGAAGTTGTTTGATGTCTTTTAAAAAAAAGTTTGGCCTTATTTACTTGTTTTACTCAATACATGACAATGAGATGATCCAATAATTAAAGATAACAAGGTAATTATGTCGTTTGAATGGATTACTTGTTTCATTGATGACCGGTTCGTGTTTTCATTACAATTATGACCGACACAAGCTGGGCATTTCATCGGCCTTTATTGATTGCTTAATTGTTAGTCAACTCAGGCTTGTTTATCTGTTTGTTTAGTAATTCTTTGATTATCTTCAATCGGTCAAATGACTCCTTGAATGTCCGACAGGTCACTTTTTCAATCGGTCAAACTGAATTCCCAATCGGACATGTCCGGCAAATAGACCGATTTCTGCATCCCTGGTATACGCTCTTTAGACAAAATCATTTCTTTGAGGTTAAAGGGGCAGTAGCAAGTTTTTAGAGGGAATATAAGTTGATGTAAGGAAAATGAAAATTAATGGTTCCAATTGAAAGACAATGTATTTAAACTAAATGAAGCAGTAATAAATCAAATATATAACGTAATGTTTAGCCATGCCATTCCTTTTATTTACACAAAATGAATTAAAGGTAAATGGCCGCCAATGGATTTTATGTGTAATCCTCTGACTATGGATGATTGGCTTGTGAAATGAAATTTTGACATTGTCAAAATAATACATTAAGCAGTAACTTGCAATTATCGGTAAAACAATTTAGAATATAAAATTATCATAAAATGTGCTACTGGCCCTTTAAAGCTCTTGTGCAAAATGCTTCACTATGTCTAAATCACCTGTACATAGGTTATCAAAGAGATGAGCAGAGAGCAGCCAGTGCAAACCTGTCAATACCTAATGGTGAGATATCTGAACCTGATGGCCTCTACCTCGTAGACAACTAAAGACCATTGTTCAGCAATCTCATAATTATATCAACATCAATCTCTGACAGTTAGGTAAGAAAGAATATTTTGAATATGAAGTTCTTTATTCTGAGAACACAATGTTTCAATACAGGTACCGAAACGCTTTGCCCTCAGAATAAAGTTTTCATTGATATAATATTTTCTTATTTGGCTTCAAACTTCTAAATGTCATTCAAAGAAGTTCATCTCTGGCAGTTTTGTCACTGACAGAATGAGTTATATGTACGCTTCTTAATCAAGACGACCATATTTGTGATGTACTGCGATGCTTAATCAAATAAATGATAAAAATATAAAGTTTACAGACGACATGTGAAAGACAAACACAGGTCCATGTCATAAGCCCATCTGGCTTTACAACTTGACCTGATTTACTAAGCTACAAATACTGTATCAATACTTTGAATTCAGAAAAAGGATATTCACCAAACAAAGACATGTTACCGCCCAAGCAGAGCCTCTATAACCTGTTGTCATAGCAACCAAGGGCAGATAACTCTAAATTCCCCTCACATTCATTCAATTTCTGTCATCAAGATGACAAGAAGTTCAAGCAAGCCACAGCAAATGAAAACATCCCTGTAAAGCAGACTTATCACATATTGAACCTTCACAGCTGACTGGAGGGCAGAAGGTAACAGACTGGTAACATTACTGGAAGGATGTAGCAGTTGCAACAGACAATGTCCCATTAAACCATGATTCATTACGGCCCCACCATAGCAAATAGGTTTTTAACATGGCCACTCTCACGCTGTGCTTCACTCACAGTAAGACATATTGGTATTGGAGTCAAGGAATGAGGTTCCTACATGTATGTGTGGGTTGAACCTCTTGCAAGGAATTAGAATTTGTGTTTTCATGTTGTCACTTCAGTGGGTTTTTTTCAGTGAAACGTTAACCGTGATAAATGGTACACTTGGTTCAAGACAAAAATCCATTTGGATGATCAAAATACATTTTGGTAGCAAATTGCCTGGACATGAAACCCTTTTCTAAACATATATGACATAAAAGGGCTCTTTCCATTTTTTCTCTTAGATGTTTTGATGAGTATGACCATATCTGTCCTGCTTGATATTTTAATATTCTCATGTTGTTAGAACATAAGTGTCCAAATGCAAAAGTATCCTGTTGTCCAAATGCAAAAGTATCCTGTTGTCCAAATGCAAAAGTATCCTGTTGTCCAAATACAAAAGTATCCTGTTTGAAGTAGGAATCAGATCAGAATGTTAAGTTGTTGAGTGATCAACACCTGAAACAATTCAAAGACTAAGAGCCGCTTTCAAATGTGAATATTGTAAGTAAAAAGCTAAATTTTATAGTATATAGTATTCAAAAGGCGAAAATGACTGACGATTCTTTGGTCAAATCAAAGACAATGTGAATTAACATATTTCTTAACCTCTGATGAAAAGGGTCAAAATATTCGGTTGGATTAAGTGTTCAATAACACCAGTTCTCTAGGTTTCAAGCAGGTACCTTTAGCAGAAAAATTTGTTTCAAGAACCTATCAAAAGTTTCAGCCAATGAAAGCACTTCTCAAATAGAAAGGTGATTTTTGTCACTTACGCCCATGCCATGATTTGGTGGCTAAAGCAATGAATTTTAGCAGCATCGCTGGTTGTACAAATAACATTGATTGCAACAAATCAGGTAACTCCCTTTCTAGCCTACAAACTTGTTTGAGATCGGGTCAGCATTTTTTTACTTGCTCTGTGGGGAGAGAATCAATGAGACCACGAATCCTGAGAGTAAACTGATTTTTTGCCAAGACAGAGATAAAATTTGTCATTGACCTTGAATAGGGTTCTTAATCCCTGATGTAAAGGTCAAAAGCCATTTGACAATTCTGAAACCTGCCTACACTATATCATTATCCACACAGAATCAGTATACCAAGAGCAAAAAATCTCCCAAGACGAGAAAGCTGCCGACAGAGTCAAGCATCATTGATTTAGTGTAAGACTGATAAATGCCCTGATAATGCCCGAATAGGAAAGGTCATCGGTTGTTCAAGAGTTATTCAAGACAGCTGGTAATTGAAAGTATATCAAGAAAAAGCCGGAGCAGTCAAATTCTCTTGTTGCTGGGATGCTCTGCTGATGGTCAGGAGATAGGAGTGCTTGATAACCTCCGTGGATCCCTTTACATAATTCTGTCTGTGTGAATAGGCAGCATGTGTAAAGGTCAGCTAAAATGAATCACAAAGAAAGCTTTCTAGAACATAATAATCCTAATGGAAGATGGCTATACTGGTGTGACAATACAGAAGATTTCAGACTTCAGATTTCAGAAATGTCCTTGATCCTAATTTCAATATGTTTTGTAATGACATGCAGGGACATAAATACTTAGAATCACAAAGTGAAGGCTTTTTAAAAATAACATTCTTTGAAGCTTGTTATATTGGAATGAATGATCCAGGGGACTAAAAGCAAGAGAAAATGCTCCTGATTCGAAGTTGAATCTGGTTTTACATGTTACAGGTGTTGACTGTTTCACTGAAAATGATGCTGACAACCACACAAATTATCATTGATGTAATGCAAGTTAATTTTGAGGAGAAAACACAAAAATAGAGCCAGTCAATTTTGCTTTAGGGTGTGGCAAATGTGAAATTAGGTAAAAGGGTGTGGCCCCTGAGGCCCTTATTAGGGCCAAGGGGCCACAAAAGCTATCAATCATAATCCTCACTAGTCAAAGAGTATATTCACAAGGTTTCAGCTTTCTGGGCCTTTTGCCCCTGGAGAAGAAGATGAAAATAGGTTTTAAGGGCGTGGCCCCTCTGGCCCTTGATAGGGGTCAATTGGCCACCAAAGCTACAACTTATTATCCTCACTAGTCAAGGAGTCTGTACACAAAGTGTCACCTTTCTAAGCCTTATGGTTCTAGAGAAGAAGATGAAAATATTTTAGGGTGTGGTCTCTGTGGCCCTTATTAGGGTCCATAGGGCCACCAAAGCTACAATTTATAATCCTCACTAGTCAAGGAGTCTGTACACAAAGTTTCAGCTCTCTATGCCTTATGGTTCTGGAGAAGAAGTCGAAATTCGACAAAGTTTACGGACGGACGCCGGACAACATACCATGCCAAAAGCCCATCGGGCCTTACAGGCCAGATGAGCTAAAAATGAAAACAGTTTGATGAATGATGAAGTTATAGTTATACTCAATGAGCTGACTACAACAGTAGCACAACTCTTTGAACAACTCTTAAGCTGGTTACACAACACAAAGTTATCTCTTGAAGATATTGAGAACATACAATATAGATTGTACTCACAGTTCGATAGCTTTGTTCCAGTTGATGACATAGCCCGAGAGAATGAAAGACTCAATATTTACTACATGAACATTGCCCCGCTCCGTTCCTATGTACAACCACTTGCTCTGGAAAGGCCGATGGCAAAAGGTAATCCTGAAACACAAATAAAAAACAATAACTCGATTGAAAAGTACAAAATCCATTATTTAAGATAATGATTACTTTTACCCCTTAACCTGTTGAGTGGATATGAGAGAAAAAAATTCTGTTTTCTAAATTACAATCCATAAAAAGTCCATGGGACAAAGAAAAACAAAATTACTTACAATCCAATATGTTTACTTATTTAACACCAATTCTGTTTGAAAAGTATGACGAGACCAGAAAATTGTCATTATTTATCCATTACTTATCAAAATTCAATTTATTACAAGTTAACATTTAAAGTAGACAAATGTTATGATTTTCCAAATAAAACAATATTAAAACAACAACATTTTTTCCAAATTAGTTGATGTTTTGGAACATTTGTTTTAACATTTTTGTGTTAAACCAATGGATTTCTTATGTGAAGTACAAGTCGTTTTCAAATTAAACCAAATTTTCCTAACCTCAAAATTCTCATTTGATGCTTTAATTATATTAAAAAAAACGGTATATATTCTGGTCAAATGTGCAATAAAAATTAAGTCACAAATCTTGAAACACATAAAAACCAAGAAAGCCATTGCTATAAATTTAAATCTAGAAACATATAAAACCAAAATAGCCCTTGCTTGGGATTTAAAAGTGATGTTTGAGGAAGTTGAAGAACAAATTCAAATTCAGCCACGAAGTGGAGAACTTAATTTCCTGGAATACATTGACGAGGAGGGGCAGACGGAAGAAGAAGGGATCGAAACATCCTGATGGAAATGTCGCAATTAAAATTCTTTATATCCATCTATTGCAAGATGGCAATTCTGCAGCCGTCACATTACAGACAATTAACAATACATCTTCGAGGGATCAAATTTACAAGGGTAGTGAAATGGAAAGAATATTTGCGAGACAGCTAAATAGACTTGCTGATCGGACAGCGTGGCCACATGGAAGCTTGTCATACAGCCTCGGAAAGATGCAAGCTTAAAACTAATCACTTGATAAACCACCAATGAAATTCACTCAGGAGGGAATTTTTTGCCTGCCCTTAGGGCGTTTAGGAGAGCTTTCAGGTATTGGGAGGCTAAATATAGCTAACAAGGTTAGCCACATTACTACAAGGCCCTTGAATAAAATCTTATCAACTTTTATTTGCAAATCACTTTCCTCATGTGATTGTGATGGCAATCAACTTCACAAGTTTGCACTTCAGTACTAGGAAGTTAAAAGAGCATTAATTCATCAATTTGAGGTAAATGTGCGAACGCTGATAAACTTGTTACTAAACTTGAATTGCATTTGGGCTTGAAATGAAAAAACTAACTTTCTATGAATAGACATCCATCCATGATAGACATCCATCCAATTTCTATGAATAGACATCCATCTATGATAGACATCCATCCAAAAGCAGTAATTATTCTGATAACTATAATTTATGAAGGATGATGACACCCGTTCTTTCATTATTTCTAAATTAAGAAATTGTATCATCCTTGGTCACTTCTACTTCTAAAACACCCATCAAAGTAACAAGCATCATGTAATAATTGATTTGTATGACAGGTTGCCATTTAATGAGTGATGTCAGTAAATATAAACAAAGATCGAGGTTTCCATTACAAAGTGTCAAATGTTACATACAGCTTAGGCAGGAACCCCCTCTCTTTTGTACTCTTCGTAAAATGGATTGTGAATTTCATTGAATATCTCATTGGTGAGAAAATACAGAAAATTGTTAAACTTCAAGAGAATCTGTGATTGTAGCACCAAGCTTGGTGAATCATGTCTAAATTGTTGTTGTGTCTACAACTTGTGGTGACATGTGTCAACTTCCTGTTTTGACTAGTTCTCACCTGCCGCAATGGCACATATGTGTAAACATTGTTGCTAAAGTTGTAAAATTCATACTCAACCTAAAGCAGCAGAAGCAAGATCTTAGGATTTTTGTTACAAAGTTCTCCAGCTGTTTTTAGTTTATGTTAGATGTGTTATCTCGACAGAGTCAACCATTTCAATGTTCAACCTGGTAATGAAAAGTGTCATGCGTCGAAAAATCACTGGCGACCATATTTATGTAAACACCTTTCATTCATCTGAGGAAGGGAAATTGATAAGTGGTACTAAATAATCTCTGCTTACCTTTCTCTTTGAAACTTTAAAGAATGTACAATTTCAGGCCGCTTCTGTCGATAATTCCACAGGTGGAGGCTATCGTCTGAGCAAACAGTCACAAGAGCACCCTGCAACACAGAGCAAAATGAGAGCTACAATATTCAGTGCAGTACTTCAGATTAATAAAAATTCTTGTGGGTCACAGGGGCCACTCACTCAGAAATTTGAGCGGTCAATTTCTTTTTGCAAAAGGAAATGAACATAACTTTTCCTGGTTACTGGGATGAACTTATAATTACAAATACATGTTGCATTATCTTACAAGTGTTATATAAATATACATAATGACATAGATTTTCCTTTACATACGTTTATGACTTTATGTACATAAAAATTAAATCTTTTTCTTTAAAAAAGGTGAGTAGCATGTATCTTAAAGTCATGGCATTGGCCTGTATAGGACCACAGCACTTCAAAAATGATGGGTCATTGATAACATTTATGGGGGAATGGCCCGGGCCCACCGTCAATCTGAAGCTCTGTCAGTCTTTGATCATTTTCAAAATCTGGTGACATTTCTATTATCAAGCAAAGGTCCAAGTAAACAAAAACTGCATACAATTCAAGAATCCACCCTTATCTTTCCTATTCAAGGTTTTTAGAATCTGAACTTTAAGATAGGGGTTCAGTGATTAGGCATGGCAGAGATCATTGGCCATTTTTCACACTGGATCTAAAATGGCACATTGAAATTTTGAAGTTTACTATTGATACCATGAGCAAAGGCCCCGTTGAAATTCATAAAATTCATAAAAAATTCTCAAAGATGTCTTTCCCAATCCCTGCAGTTGATATGACATAATCATATAGGAAAGGAAAACCTATTTATAAACTTTTTCCACATTAGGGTTATTTCATAAACAGTATTATGTTTAGAACTAAAGAATTACTGAAGATGTTTTAATCATTTCCTTCAGTTGATATACATTATTTCTGGGTCAGTGTTAGTGTTCTTGTGGAAATGAAATATGAGGATTATATGCCTGATGATTATGGAAAATGAGCATTGAAGCTTAATTCATGTAAATAATTGTGTCATAAGCATAAATGGGGTTATTATCATAAATATTGCATATGTCATGAAATGTATATGGATAAATGGGAATGAATAAATACAGTTTGAGGACATTTTGACAATTACGCATATTTTCTTTAGATGTTAAGCAATATAATATCTTGAAGTGAGAATGGGTTTTGTTTGAATAATACACTCCAAATCCTTCAACAGTTAAAATGTTATTCATTCGACTGTTGCAATGCTTTGTACACATAATTATCATATTATTAGGGATGTCACGATACACCGATGCATTGATGCATCGTCATGATACAGTTCTCGATACAATACATGATACATTTAACTGTATCGTGATACAAATTTTAGTGAATATCGTTAACTTTTCGTGTGGGTATCGTTAAATTTTTTTGTGAAAATTGAATCAAGAAATCAAGGGTTGTTTAAATTCCTTGTTAAGATAGCTTTGATATAGGTTTAAAAGACTTTTTCATAAATGCTTAAATGCTTGTTACTCAGACAAGTCTTGTTTCAAATAATAAATTTTGTTCCCTGATTTGGTATCTCGCCATAATAATGTCGCATTTAGTGTATCGTGATATGTATTGTATCGTGACCTCAGTATCGTGATACGTATCGTATCGCAAGGTACCTGTATCATGACATCCCTACATATTATGGTTAACAGTTCAGAGAAAATATGAACAAGTAATTGATCATGACTTACATGAATTTTAAACACAAAAACAAGATCCAAATTGAAGTAAATAATCAGTCTTCATCTAAATAGGCTATCCTACAGTAAATAAACAGACAGGACCAAAGATGGACAATAACTAATTAAAGGGGATCACCAGATTATGGCATATAATGATGAAATTTGTTAATGTATTGCCCGAGTCTATCTTTATGACAGGATAGGTTTATGAGAGGTTTGAACCGATGATCCAAAACATGCAAATCAAGAATTTAGATTGCTGGATGTCACTGGGGCCGAGACACATCAGACGTTCTGAAGTATTCAGAAATGACAGGTATGCCACTCTAATCAGTCATACTTGTCAACTCCAAAAATGAAATAAGCTTCCATGGTTTAACTTTTCAATCACTTGCTGCAGATAGTGAAGAAATGTATTTCTTGAGTAGTTCAGTCAGTTCACAAACGGGTTGGTTCTTTTAAAGCTAATGCTAAAGGTGATTTGATTTATGGAGTTTTACACCCATTGGCACTTAATTTCATGAGTAAATTGATTTAAGCTGAGAGGAAAATGTCTATATTTCCCTTGGATCATTGTAACTAATCAATTGATTTATTTCTTATAAAGGATCATTGCACATTTTTTAAGATAGATACAACTAGAGTTCACTTGAATAACAAATAAAAGAAACATGCTTGCTAGATCTCAACTACAGCACAAACATTAAACCAATTTATCAATTCATTGTAGTATCATCAAATAAAGCAAATAATATTTTCATCATAAATCAAGGGAGATAACTTAAAAGACAGACCAAGCATCACACCGCTAAAAAAATCTCATAATTCAGGATTTTGGTTTCTTGAAAATACTTAATAATTCACATATATTGCTTCATATCCAGAAATACATATAAACTTTACTGATATGAAAACTGTTTACAAAAGAAAAATATGATAAACATAATACATACCTCGTTGACAAGGAAAAGAATTTGAATAACGGCTGCGTCCCCATCATGTACACAATGGCAGTCGACACCTGGCCGTCCGAGTCTGATATCTCGTTAAGGAAATAATATCTTACCTGAAGATTAATAATAGGTATAATCTAATAAACAGACGTAATCTGGAGCAATTGTGTAGGATAAATCATCCAATAAATGCAATATCATTCTTATCATTAAATATCATATAAACATGATGAGAGAATGATGAATACAATGGAGATTCGATTGATTCATGTAATATGCATAAAGGCTTGATATCATCTGATAATGCATGAATACAACTAAATAAAAGGGTTGTTGACACCATGTGCAAAACACATGTGTTCTCATGAGATTAGATCCTCTTCGATATCAACATATTTACTAAGGGATGTCACGATACACCGATGCATCAATGCATCATCGTGGTACAGTCAACTGTATCGTGATTCAAATTTTGGTGAACATCGTTAAAGTTTTTGGTGAATATCGTAAAATTTGTGTGTGAACATCGAATCAATAAATCCAGAGTTGGTGAAATTCCTTGTTAAGATAGCATTAAATGACTTTTTCATTGGCTTATTTTTGTCTTTATATGCTGGTTACTCAGATAAATCTCTTTAGGAATATTAAATTTAGATCCCTGAATTTTTATCTGACTGTAATAATGTAGCATTTAGTGTATCGCAATCATATCGTCACCTCAGTATCGTGATATGTATCGTATCACAAGGTACCTGTATCGTGACATCCCTACAACATATAATTTTTTTGGGTCAGTTAAATACGTTATATGATATAAAAAGATAATACTTTTAAAACAATGCTGTCATATAATAATTGCTTTATTATTATCTTTACATTGGTGACATTTATTGTAAAGCATACATGGAATGATGAGGATACAGTGGATGGAAAAATCTGTTCAATCGCATTTAACATTAGAATATGAAGCATTTGAGACAGTAAACTTGTCAGTAAAATGTCCAACTTCATTTCAAGTTCAAATCAGATTTGACAAATTACATAAGATTGCTGGAAGAAGCTTTTCAATCTAGTATATTAGAACAGGAGAGACAGAACAGGAGAGACAGAACAGGAGAGACAGAACAGGAGAGACAGAACAGGAGAGACAGAACAGGAGGGACAGAACAGGAGAGACAGAACAGGAGAGACAGAACAGGAGAGACAGAATAAGAGGGACAGAACAGGAGAGACAGAACAGGAGAGACAGAACAGGAGGGACAGAACAGGAGAGACAGAAAAGGCAAGACGGTCAGCGAGCATTACCAGCTTCGTGTTTAATTTGCTTCTTTCTCCTCCACTACCTGAAGCTTTATTTCATTTCTCCACGTTTCCTCTCATTCACCCAACTAACCACCACATGTGAATTCCTCATCACGCTAACAATTTCTTCTTCATCTACACTGATAGCAAAATTTGTTCCCATGATGCAATTTCCCGGTAAGATGATGACAAAAGCTTGAGCTTCTTGTCTGTGTGAAGGATAATCAAGGCGGTAATATGTCAAGCGGCTAACCATCAGAATTCTATATTTGAATTTAAGCTTTGAGGACAGATAATGAGTGATAAATCAATTGTTTCCACCAATACAAAAAAGGATGCTTAAGTGTATTGCTGTGACAGTGGCAGCGGCTTAATCAGAGCGGCAATATCTCAAGCGGCTAACCCTCAAAACCCTATATTTAAAATCAAGCTTTGAGGACAGACGTTGAGTGATAAAACAATTGTTTCTACTGATACAAAAAAAGATGCTTTAGTGTATTG
Source organism: Steromphala cineraria (assembly GCA_916613615.1). NCBI lineage: Eukaryota > Metazoa > Mollusca > Gastropoda > Trochida > Trochidae > Steromphala > Steromphala cineraria. The sequence continues at coordinate 60,611,853 of OU744725.1, read as the reverse complement.
CTGTGACAGTGGCAGCGGCATAAAGAGAGCGGCAATATGTCAAGTGGCTAACCTTCAAAACTCTATATCTAAATTTAAGCTTTGAGGACAGACTATGAGTGATAAATCAATTGTTTCTACTTATGAAAAAAAAATATGCTTTAGCGTATTGCTGTGACAGTCATGGCAAGCAACTAAGCTCAAAATTCTATATTCAAATGTAAGCTTTGAGGACAAAGTATGAGTGATAAATCAACTGTTTCTTCTGATGAAAAGAGCTGATGCTTTAGTGTATGGCTGTGAAAGTCATGGCAAGCAACTGATGCTCAAAATTCTATATTCAAATTTAAGCTTTGAGGACAGAGTATGAGTGATAAATCAATTGTTTCTACTGATGAAAAAGGCTGTGAAAGTCATGGCAAGCAACCAACGCTCATAGTTCTATATTCAAATGTAAGCATTGAGGACAGAGTATGAGTGATAAATCAACTGTTTCTTCTGATGAAAAAAGCTGATGTGTTAGAGTATTGCTGTGACAGTGGCTGCAGACATTGTGCCATCAGAACATTAAGAGACCCATCCACATACTGAAGATGCTTGTGGCTGTTTGGAACCACCTGTGCTCGGACAATAGGGAATAGTCCACTTTCATGGAACTAAAAATCGTTAAAGCCAAGCCTAACTACGATTGATTCTCACTTCTGACTTTGACGGAAGAAAAACGGCCCGTCACATTAGTTATATTTTTAGAACTTTACTAAGCACTAATTGACAATTTAAACTGAATTTTACAGCTGATAGTTGAATCCCAGGAGAGAAAAGAACAGTCGGCAGTTTAACTTTTGTTGAAAACATCATTTTCTGGAGCACTGACTGCAAACAACAACCGCTCCACTGAGAAAATTGCTTCTTCACAAATAACTCCAAACAGAGAGTGGAAAGTTTTGTGTAAACGATGAAACAAAATATATGAAAAGTTATGTGTTTCAAGTCTTTGTGCTTAAAACAGAAATCAAAGAGGAATATGTTATTTTTACTTCATAATGAAACAAAATATAAGAAGGTAGGATGATGATAATTGAAGATGACATTAATCAAATGTTTATCTTTCAAGGCGTTTTGTTAAAGCTCATTTTTCATTGCTATTCTCACAGATGCTTCACTGTTAATCTTTGAAATTGCCAGAGGAAGTCAATTCCAAACATGAAACACTTTACTATGATCAAAGCATACTTAATAGAGAATACGAGAGACACTTTCTTGAAAACAACAGGAAAATATAACATTGATCGTGCCAACCATTTTACAATATGTCAGAAATGCAAAGTATATGTCAGAAAAGCAAAACTACATTTCAAAAATAGAAATTTATTATCAAGAAAATCAAGGCGACGAATATAATATATAATACAGAAGTGTTTCCAAAGGTAAGCAAAACAACAGCTACAAATGACATATTTTACAAAATGATAAGAAAATATGAAAAAATACCCTTTTACTGCCCAACAACCTCCCTAATCATGGTCTTAGTTCCAAGATAAGGTAACAGTATCATTGAAGATTACATGGCACAAACAGAGCAAAACAGCACCAACTAATCATAAAATTCAAAACATGATGGTAGTTCAAGAAAATGTATATGTTAACTTTTTATCTGTTTCTTCCCATAAAGTACCCACCATCCTCCTTTCCATCCCCACAAGAGACCTCAAAACCTCTACAACTCCCCACCTCATAACCAGCTCCCAAATTTAACCCTGGTAATAAATAGGAAGGGAACATTATAATTAATTATTCAGGTCTACATGTAGGGGAACTTCATACAATTCACAACACTATGTAGGTTCAAGGGGCTGTAGCACATTTTTTGAACATTTTTATTTTCAATTTTTCACTGAAAATTGAACTTTAATGCTAAATGTATTATTTTGAAAGTGTCAGAAAAGGAACAATTACATGTATTGTTAGTAATTATTAGTAAACTCACCTCTGGGACGAAGTTAGCCCTTCTCTTCGTTCCTCGGAACCTACCTGTAGAAGTCTAGATTAAAAATATAGAGAAAAAACCTAAGTCATAATTACCATTAGTGGTATGCAGCTCCCTTCTTCTGGCTGGAGTTCTCTCCCTTGTCTGAGTGATGATGTGACATATTCTCGTACTGCACGTTCAACATCAAAAACCACATCACCTGGAACACATGCGGGGAGGAATTAGAGATATGTAAACTCTGGGTGGGATACATTGTTCGTCCCAGAGGTGAGTTTACTAATAATTACTAACAATACATGTAATTGTTCCTAATTATTGGCATAAACTAACCTCTGGGACGAAGTTAGCCCGAATTACACATAACGGAGGAGGGATCCAGGCGATGTCCCTTTACTTAATATGCCAATAACTAGAAACAACTTTAGTTACATTACTCTCAATAGTCAGGATCTTAGGTTAAATATAATTCTTGTAAGAATAACACAAACAACCAAGAACTGACCTCATGCTAAACATCGTTTATTATCACTTTCACCTGAGTAATTCATGTTATTGTGAGTGCATACCATTAGGCAATTATGTTAGGTTCTTTCCGGTCCGGATATGACGTAATTCCTTAAAACCTTCAAATATTCCGAAATTACTTAAATCTCTTAAACTACCTATGACGTCACTTCCGGTTCTGACGTCATTATGACGTCACTTCCGGTTTATTATGACGTCACTTCCGGTCTATTTATCCATACGTCATATTCGGATAAGTGTTAGAATAAGTGTTAGAACAAGTGTCGGAGTTTGGTGGATATACCGGTCCACAACAAGTGTTAACACACACCCGTTCCTAGAAACACGCTGCAACCATCACCAAACTTCAGTCACAGTCAAACCTCACCTTAAATGGAGTCAAGTAGTACTTTGGAGATCGGGCGTCGAATATCCTCCCGACGACCCCGACCCCCCCCTCTCTTTTTCCTATCCTTGAGTTACGCGCTGAGCCGCCACTAGTGGGCCCAACTCGCTGATTCCTGATAGAGAAGGTGTTATATCCCGCAGGTATGAAGATATGAACGTATTGGATCCTTTCCATTGGCAAGTGGCTACGAGCTGTTGGATAGAAACTGATTTCCAAGCTGATAGTGAGGAAGATAGCGCTCTAATCTCATGCGGAGAAAACTTGATATTCACCGTATCTTGGTCTATGATCTGATAGGCATACACGATAGTCTTCCTAAGCCATGAGGATATAGTGTTCTTTGAAATCTAAGTATCCATAGCTGTTTTACATGATAAAAACAATCTTCTCCTGTTTCTTCGAAAAGGAGCTGTTCTCTGGAGATACCATCTTAAACATCTGACTGGGCAGAGTAACCTTTCCTTGTTAGAGCGCGAAGTAGAGATAGGTAGAGCTGGTATTCTGTGCGTTCTCGTACCTAGTGGTCCTTCAGCTGAAGCCTGGTTCTTAGCTAAAAATTCTGGTAAGGCACGGCAAGATACTTCCGACTTATCGCTAGCAAATCTTATGGAGGAATTGTCGATAGCATGGAGTTCAGAGACACGTGCGGCTGAGGCAAAAGCCAGTAGAAAGGCTGTTTTAAAAGATAAAAACTTGAGGGGCGCAGAGCTCAGGGGTTCATATGGACCTTTCATCAAAGACTGGAGCACAATGCACAGGTCCCACTTGGGAAACACTGAGGGAGTGGTGATATCCTTGATCTGAAATGACCTAATCATCCTGTGTAAAGACTTGTCTGGACCAACAGAAATTCCTTGAATGTCACATACTGAGGCTATCGCAGACCTGTAACCCTCTATCGTGCCATGTTTCAGTTTCCTCACATTCCTTAGGTATAGAAGAAAATCCGCGATCATGGGAATCGTAATCTCAGAGTCTAACAAATCTCGTTGTCGTCTCCACTCTGTGAAGATTCGCCACTTAGCGTCGTAGAGCCTTGCTGTGGATGGTCTGACAGACTTGACAATAGCTTCCGAAGACTCTCCCCCGAAACCTTGTGCCTTGAGGGATTGGACGATAATCTCCACACGTGAAGGTTGAGTGTTGATAGATTCCCGTGATTCCTTAGAGAGTGCGGCTGAAATAGCAGGTTCTCCCAGAGTGGTAGATTGAGAGGGAAGTCCGTCAATAAGTCCAACAGATTGGGGAACCACGGCCTCGTGGGCCAAGCTGGGGCGACTAGATAAACTAGGCAGTCCTGTGACGCAATCCTTGCTAATACGTCTGGAATGATCTTGATTGGGGGGAACGCATAGGCTACCATGCCGTCCCAAGAGGTGGAGAGGGCGTCCACTGCCCAGGCAAGGGGATCCGGTATGGGACTGATGTACGTAGGGAGTTGATGATTCCGACTTGTCGCGAACAGATCGATGCTCGGGGTCTCCCATCTGTCTGAAATTAGCTGGAAGGCTTCCTTGTTCAGTGTCCATTCCGTTTGGATTACTTGATTCCTTCTCGACAGAGTGTCGGCTCTCACATTCAGTCTCCCGGGAATGTGTCTTGCCCTGAGGATCACTTTGAACTGGTCTGTTAGAGAGAACAGACGACGAGTTAAGGTCATCAAGCTCTGGGATCTGGTGCCGCCTTGCTTGTTGATATAAGAGACCACCGTCGCGTTGTCCGACGCGATCATCACGCTGGCTTTGTACAGTCTCCTCCACCACGTACTGAAGGCTCTGATTACTGCGAGTAACTCTAACAGGTTGATGTGAAGTCCCACTTCCTGTTGCGTCCATATGCCCGATGTCTCCAAATCGTCCATGTGGGCACCCCAGCCCTCCTGCGATGCATCTGTGAAGATGGTAAATTGCGGTTGGGGATCCGTGAACCTTGTTCCCGAGAGTACATTGGACTCCTGAGTCCACCATGTGAGTTCTTGACATACATGAGGGGGGCAGGTTATGGCTAGATCGAGATGCAAACTCCTGTTGTCGTTTATCCATGTCTGTGTGTGTCTTAGGTTTAAACGTAAAGGCCTGAATGGAGGTGAGGAATCCTAGGAGCGACATCCATTTCCTTAGAGTGGCCGATCGAGTGGTCAAGAGAGAGAGGATTAAAGTCCGTGTCACTAGCCAACGGTCCTGGAGTGGGAAGATATAACCCTTGTCTGCGTCGAGGATAGCTCCCAGGAACTTGATCCTGGGGGTAGGAGTAAGCTCGGACTTGTCTGGGTGGACTAACCATCCGAGATGAGAGAAGACATGAATCGCAAATCTGGTGTGTCTGATTAGCATCGATGTCGACAGATGTCTCGCTAAAAAGTCGTCCAGGTAACCGTGAATGGCAATCCCTCTGAGATGTAGAAAGAGAAGTAACGGTTTCATGATCATCGTGAACAACCACGGAGCGATGGACACGCCGAAGGGGAGGACGCGAAATTGGAACTTGCGGCCGTTGACGGCGAACCTGAGGTATCTCTGAGACAAAGGGTGAATAGGTATGTGGAGGTAGGCATCCTTTAAGTCCATACTCACAAACTTGCTTCCCAACTGTACTAGCTTGCGTACATTCTTCAGAGATTCCATGGTGAATCTTGGAGGAGGAGATAGAAAGTTCTTGTTGAGAATCTTTAGATCTATTATCATGCGCATCTCCTCTGTGTCCCTCTTGGGGACTAGAAAAACTGGGGAGTAGAATCCCTTGGATGTATCCTGTGGAGAGAGTTCTACGACAGCCTCCTTCAGCAACAGCTGCTCTATTGCCAGTAGAGCAGCTGACAGACGCTTCCCTTGTAAGACGTATCTTCTTCCCTGCGGATGGATGGCTAGGGGCGGGCGCGTCTGAAACTGGAGTTGATAACCTTCGGAGATCACGGATCGAATCCACGAATCCTGAGTGATCTGGTTCCAATTCCTGGTGTACCGTTGCAATCGCCCCCCTACTGGAGAGGTGACGACTGGCGTATCGAAGTCGAAATTCAAGAGAGTGTCCGTGGGCGTTTCCGGTTCGTAAGGGTTTGTCAAAACGTGAGTGTTGAGAGTAGAGTCAACGGCGATAGGAGGGTTTGGAACCACGACTTCCTCTGCCACGAAAATTGGATTTCGGAGGTTGTTGATGGAACTCCCTGGGAGGTTGAGACTGAGAGGAAGAGGGAGGAGGACGATTGTAAGGCTTGGAGGCCCGGTCGAAGGCTGAGCGGTGGAGGGGGGGTCGGGGGGTAGACGGAGCGAACCCTCTCTTGCCACGAGGGTTACCACGTTGATTCCTTGACTGTTGAAGGAGAGCAGAGGCGAGTTGCTGGTTAAGTGACCGGCTGGTCTGAGCCTCCTGGGAAGCTAGAGCTTGAGCGCACTGGCCGTTGAACATGGAGTCAGTGTTCAGAGGTTGTTGGAATAAGTCCTCTTTAGCGTCGGCAGGTAAGTTCTTAACAGTACCTAAGAGACGGGATCTTTCCAAGGCAGTAAAACGAGCGACTGAAGAGAGTTGGGCTAAAGTGGCATCCCCTGCAGCTTGGTAGATCACATCCAGGAAAGAGTGGGCTAAGGCGACCTCTTCGGCGCTCATGACCGTCAAAGTGGAAGGTTTGATTCCGGTATAATCCTGGAAAGTTGGAGGTAAAAGCTGCCTAACTCCTGCAGCAAACCAGTTTATGTAAGATAAGATATCCACGGAGTTGCGAGCTGCCGAGTCTAATTCCTTGATATCCTTGCGAGAGATCGAGAGTCTATCTCCAAGAAAACGCTGATTCTGACGGGTGTCAAGACGGGCGAAATCCTTGTCCACATCGGGAGCTGCGGCTGGGAGTGCTCTATCATGGATAAGGTATGATTGCTTAACGGGAAACTTAGGCAGGGAACCCGCATCCTTAGCTCTGGCCAAGTTAGCATTTACGACTTGTAAGCCGGTCTTTACAACAGTAGAGTGAGGTAACGATCTTTTGGGTAGCCGTTTAGGAGGAAGTATGCCCGTAGAACCTAGTTCATCCGGTAACGTACGGTCAAGTTCATCATCAAGTGAAGATGGAACAGTGCAAGGTTTCAGTTTGTGCAGTAAGGCAATCTTGTCAACAAAGGACCATGACGGCGTTAAGTCGGGGATGTCCGTAATATCGGCCGGTGGAATAATGGCAAGTCCTTCATGAGAGTGTAACTTAACGTCCACGGGTTGCTTATCCTCCGTGACGGGATCCGTAATCACCGGTATAAACGGCGGGTTATGAACATCGATGAAATCAAGCGTGCCCTTTTGTTGATCGGCGACCTTGTTAGTAGAGCCGTGACCCATATCCGCGGTCGAGTCCGTGCCGTCCGTGCGCTGCCTTGTCAATAGCAAGCCGGGGCGCGAGTCACACGTGTCGGCCGTGCTAACGGTGTCCTGGACCGTGCCAGTTACCGAAGCCGTACCGTCGACGGGCTTGCCGTCACTCACATGTGACCCGGCCCGAACCGTCCCCGGAGGGATACAGAGCGGGTTGACGGAGTCAACATTGCGAGTCCCCTCCAGCTCTGTGGCCGAGCCGCCAGACTGGTTCAGGGAAACTTCAACATGGCCCCCACGGCCGTCAGAAGGCAGGCCCGTACCCGGTAAACACTGCCTTTTGACCGTATCACCCTCCGTCACACTCGTATCACGGGTATCGGCGGCCCGCTTAGTCGACTTGGACTTAATGTTTACGGAATCGGCAGAACTCTTCCGGGAAGAGTCGACCTTAGAAGAAGTGCTTGAGCGTGGTTTAGCAGAGTAGGAGAGAGTTTTCTTTAGATTGGCAAATTTTTCATCATTTCTCTTATCCATATCCTTTAAACTTGATTGAAAGGAGGAAACTATCTCTTTCTTGAAAGACGCCAAAAAAGCTGTAAGATCTAAAGTTTGATCCGTAGGTTTAGCAATATTCCCCGAGGGAGTGATCTGAGAAGCATTATCTTTCTGGGGAGAAGGAGAGATAGGATTGATGGAGTTTTTACGGGATTTCTTGAGGCGCATAGCACAAAGTTTTTCCCAAACATCGTCGTCAAGATCGCGACACAAAAGACATCTATTGTCAGGAGAACATATGGGTTGTTTATCACACAGAACACACAATGAATGGGGGTCTTTATCGGACATGTAATGTTGACATGAGACACATTTACGCTGAGAAGACATGATGATGACGTCACAACTTCGCGGAAAAACTACGAAGATCACACAAAATTTTCACAAGTTCACAGAAAAACACAGTTCAAAGACACAAAAACGAATGCGATTGTCACACAATGACCCAATGTCGGCAACACATACCATAGAATGAATCTCAAAGTTGTTAGAAGGCTTGATTAGAAGGCACAAATCCAGACTTCTGACAGGCACATCCACAGTGTGGAAGTGTAGAAGAGAATATGACACATCATCACTCAGACAAGGGAGAGAACTCCAGCCAGAAGAAGGGAGCTGCATACCACTAATGGTAATTATGACTTAGGTTTTTTCTCTATATTTTTAATCTAGACTTCTACAGGTACGTTCCGAGGAACGAAGAGAAGGGCTAACTTCGTCCCAGAGGTTAGTTTATGCCAATAATTTCTCATTTCACCAACCAATCATCCATAGTCAGGGAACAAATAATAAAGATTCACATTAAGTCTGCCATTTTTGTGTGAACACCTTTCATTCATTTTGTGTAAGAAAAAGGAATTTCATGGCTGAACTGAACATCATATATTTGATTTATTACTGCTTCATTTAGTTTAAATACATTGTCTTTCAATTGGAACCACTTATTTTTATTTTCCTGACATCACCTTATGTTCCCACTAAAAACATGCTAATGCCCCTTTAAAGGAATCTTCCTACCTCCGCCATCTAATAACCATCTATCCCTTGTAATAAATAATAAGGTAACATTATTGAAGCGGAAGGTAGAGGATTCCATGACCCAGGCAGAGTGACACAGCAGAGCTAACTAACTAGATGAGCCTGGTTTCTATCCATACACCAGACCATAACTTGCTGGTGACGCACATGCCATTCTCCTGTCAGCGTATTTCTTCATCAAATAGGTTTTCATTGCAGCAGGCTCACCCATCAAATGTCACTGTTGCGTTTCTTTGTTTCACTCTCTGATCATCCATAAACACATCACTGTCAGCTGCACAAATTTATACCTTTAATGTCCTTCACGCTTTCACGGATGAATTTTTTTTTTAAGTTTTCACATTTTCTGTGCTATATTCATGCAAATTTGATTATGTTTCAAGAAGAACAAAGCAGTATGTCAATCAGAATCTGAGAGTATTGATAAGTATTGTTGTTTGCAGTTTATGTTATTGATTGTTGCTTACAGCATTAACAATTAAGGCTTTCCTTTCTTACTTGATCCACAGTCACATTCTCAATAGTTGGCCAATTACCAGCCAACAAATCTATTGAGCTTCTCACGTCCAAGCCCGCATACCTTTTAGTTTAATGTTGTCCATATTTACTGTAAATATATGTATACTGCAAAATTACTTTCCTGATACAATCAAATATCAAAACCATAAGTGGTAAATAGTTTTAAATCAAAGCTTGATTTTTGAGAACGTGACTGATTTGTGTACGACTATGATAAAACATACACACCTAGATGTTAAAATCAATCAGACAGCTGTTAAAATGTTGATTCATTCTAGTTCCTGAACACTTTGAATGTTGAAAGCCTTCCCAATGGTAACAAAACTTTTCAGGAAAATATTTTCTCTAGAACAGAATGTCAGCAGAAGACAGATCTAGGTGATCAACATGGTCAATGCCTCGAGGCCTTGTCCGTATTCTTATCCAATATTACCTGCAGACACAGACGGCGATTGAACGTCATCGCACGGAGCGACCAATGAATGTGGGCATGTCTCAAGAGGTCGGACACGTCATTACGTCTGTCTTCCAAAATGTGAAACAACCAGATTATCTATTGCAAGCTTATTATGCTTTCTACCATGTACTAGCAATATTGTCTGGCTTTTGTCATGTCGCATTAGATTGGTGATTTGCATCTGTAAGGACGACCCCGGTCTTTCGATGGCCCCATCAAACCAGACTAAATACCTCTGTTGATTCAGGATGGCAGGCAAGGTTGGTCGGTATTTCTATTATTAGAGACCGTGAGGATAAGCCCTTATAATAACAATAATCACCACATGCCTCAAGAAGATAAGACATAATCATTACAATAATCAGCTCTCAGAGAGATAATGGTGAAGAATTATTCCTGCTGATAAATCATGGCATTGAAGAAACTGATCTTACATAAATGACAGAAGCATCTCTATTTTACAAATCAAACATGAAAAGCTTTCCTTCCCCCTTTCATTCAAAAAACAACTACAAACTCATAAGCAATACATGTGCACTACCATGATGTCTGACTCTGTACTCAGTGTTATAACCACCTTCCTACTCAAAGCCTAAAACGTCAGTTTCCGAAATGTCATTTTAGCCCTTGCTGCAGACCCTTTACTTTTCTGTGCTGCTATAGCGCCTCTCAAGAGAGTTAGCACAGAAAACTCAAGGGTATGCAGCAAGGAATAAAATGTTTCAAACAAAGAAGATCATAACAAAATTCATATGTCTAAAAAGTGACAAAAATCACTGTATTCTCCCAAATTCAAGAAGAATAACTCCAAAATAATGAAAGATCTAAATAACAATAACAAAAGATTAATTCTTATGACTTATTTAATGCTGTAAGCATAACTTTGAACCAGAGACATGATTAATAACAATTCAAGGCACCTTTTTGATCATTTTTAATACGACACAATAGTGAGCACTGGAATCACCCGAAAATATGATTTATTTCACTTAACAAAAAGTACCAAAAATTACAGGCTGAGTGAGTTCCGAGGGTTCATGGGACTTGCAAGGTAGTGTTTTCCAACTCTGCAATGATATCAGGAAACAATGAATAACGGTTTCCAGCACGGCAATGATATTATGAAACAATCAGGCGAATCCTCCATAACTCTTTGTGGACAAGTGATAAATGTCTCTGTCATAGAGAAATGTGTTTGTTGGTGTAACTCGTACGATTTATAGCTGTTATCATGATCAACAAGTGTTTAAATCAGTCGCCTCATAGCAATTTGCGTGATGATGATATAGAGTATTCTGGTTTGTCCTCAAGGTGCTTGTGGACTGAAAGTCTGCAAGAATTGTATCACATATGGAGTTCATGCTAAAACCAAGCGTGTAAAATAAACTAGACAAACTGAAATCCTGGTGTAAATACAAAAATGTTGCGTTCTTCATCTTGTGTTGTGTCCTTGGGCAAGGCCAAAGTACTCAAGAGTTCAGATCTATATGGTTATGTGGAGCACAAAGTAGCTGATTCAAAAGTATAATTCCTACTTGGTCACAATGTACATTGTACTTTGTAGAATTATTTTTTTTTTCAAATATTTTTTTTGATAAAGCCAATATTTCAAAGTGTGAACTTAACCAAGCCTCATCTCACTCTTTCCCATCTACCATTCCCTTTATTCCCATTATCCTTTCGCTAACATTGTCACTTCTTCCATTCCCTTTATTCCTCCCTACCAATTCACTGTCTCTATCCCTCCATCCTCCTACTTCACAAGTTATACCACCTCCATCCCCCTTCTCCTCCCTCTCCCCCTCCCCTCACCCCCCTCTACTGATCCAGTAAAGAAGACGAAGTGTTAACGAGACCCAGAAGGAACATCAGTAAAGATCAAATGCAGGTCTCTTGCACTCGAGACTGCAAACTTCAACATCAATGACAAACTTCACACAGTTCTATTTGTTTGGACAAAAATTAATATGAAACATATCCAGTTTCAATTCACTTTCATCTTACATCAACTCAATAACATAAGGGATTTTAACCAATGTCATATCTTTAAAACCATAACAAAAGTTTTTGAAGTTTTCATATTCATTTCATGTGATAGCGGACCATCCTGGATGTCAACCATGGATTGAAGTTGATTGAAATATATTCAATGAATTGGAGAGGGTTGAAACTAACTGACAACAATCTCGGTTTAATTTGCTTCTGAGCAGGAAATATTCTACTTGTGAGAGTAGATATAATGGCGGACTGGTTGACGTCTGGTTTCCACAAATCTCCAACCTTATTACAGACAGTGAATCCAATGAAGGCATTGATTGTGATACATCATCTGTTATAAAACTGCAAATGGAATAATCTTGTACTCAATCCAGACAAATGTAGCAACTTGCTGAGGATGCAACTCCAGCCAAATTTCCATTACCAGCAAGTCAATAACATTCACGGACAAGATTCATCTTGTACATTTAATAATCAAATTGTCGATCCTTACAAAGATATATGGGACATGTAAACTCATCTGTATTCTGGCCAAATCTTGTTTTTCATGTGATGACAATTAAATACGTCACAGGAGGAAATATCAAATCTTCATCGAATCAACATCCTTCCCCTCATTGCATCAAAAGAACCCCAACTGATCTGTCACTTGTCTAAAAACTAACATCATAATGAAACATCAATCAAATTATTCAAGGAATATCATCATCCAAGTGTCGTGGCATTATTAGCTTGATAAAACCAGTACATTACGCACATAACTTGATCATTTTCCTAATATACCATTTCTACCTCACTTGCAGCCAGCTGCATGTTTTATGCCTTCATTCATTCCCCATTTCTTTATACATTCAGAATATTACATGCTTAAATCATGTTTAATACGAGCACCGACTTTTTATGCACTGATTTATAATCTGATAATTAATTTCTTCCGACCCAGCAGAGACTTCAACCAATGGATTCCCTTACATCAGTGAAATGCATCTATTCTTGAGAAATGCACTGTATAGATATCTCTTCTGCCTCTTCATATGCACGTTAATGTTCGTATCAAACTGTAGCAGGCGGATATTGGCAATCCTTGTCAACTGCAGCCATCAGATGCTATCTGCTTGTAACCAACCTGCCACGACCCCTTCTGGAGATCGCTTCATCTGAACTTTAGATGACTGGCTGTAAAGCCATGAAGACAATCATTTTCACCTTTTTTGCTCATCATTTTCCATGGTGTCAGGATGAAATTTATAGTTCAAATTTTTGCCCAAAATACTATAAAAGAATAGTCTTGAAAAATTGTTGACTGGACCCCTTCTGGAGATCGTTTCATCTGAACTTTCGATGTCTGGCTGTAAAGCCATGAAGACAATCATTTTCACCTTTTTTGCTCATCATCTTCCATGGTATCAGGATAAAAAAATTATCGTTCAACTTTTTGCCCAAAATACTATAAAAGAATAGTCTTGGAGAATTGTTGACTGGACCACTTCTGGAGATCGTTTCATCTGAACTTTAGATGACTGGCTCTCAAGCCATGAAGACAATCATTTTCACCTTACTTGCTCATCATTTTCCATGGTGTCAGGATGAAATTTATCGTTCAACTTCTTGCCTCAAATACCATTAAGAATGTTGACTACGGATAAAACTTCCATGGCTGATGTTGGAAGATTGGTAATGATGTAATAAAGACAATCATTTATACCTTACTTGTTTTTCATTTTCCCTGGTGTCAGGATAAAACATTATCCTTCAACTATTTGATCAAATACCATAAAAGAATAGTCTTACAGATTTGTTGACTTTGGATAAAACTTTCCTGCCTGAACTTAGGAAGACTGGTTATGAAGTAATAAAGACAATCATTTGTGCCTTACTGTGATTGTTTATACCGTACTTGTTCTTCTTTTTCTTGTGTCAGGATAAACAAAATTCCTTCAACTTCTTGCCCCAAATACCATTAAAGAAGAGGCTTTGAGAATTGTTGATTAGGGATAAAACTTTATAACCAGAACTTTGGAAGACCTTACTTGTTCTTAATTTCCTTGGTTTCAGGTAAAAAAATCTTCTGGTCCAAAAGAGCATAAAAGAATACACTTTGAGAATTGTTAACTTGGGATAAAACTTTCAAAGGTGAACTTTGGAAGATTGGTATTGAAGTCAACGATCATTTGTTCTTTGTCTTTCCTGGTGTGAGGGTAAGACTTTAACCCTTTACTCAATACTAATATAAAAAAACACAATTCCAATTATAATTACCAATTATAATTCAAATTACCAACCCAAACAAATATATTCTTCTCTTTGTAAACAATTGTCCGAGGGTTAAGAATTTGACACCTGAATATTGGTCGACTGGTTACAAAACTACAAGAATCATCAATATATCTAATCACACTTCTCTTCCCCCATTTGAAAAATAACAATTGATACCATGTGATTCTAAACAATGAAAAATGACTAAACATAAGACATTGTGATAAACATAACAAGAATGTTGCAAAGAAACATATTACAATGCAGTTTCCATCATGAAAATCAAAAAAATCCATCAATAATGAAGAAATCCGTGAACAGTTGATTAGTCATTAAGAGAATATTCTAACAGCAAAAAAAAAGATATTGTTCTGTTGCCAATTGCTTACATTGCATCTGAACATGGCAGAATTTCAGCTGCATGATAGTCTTTGCAAATAGTTGATGAAATGAATCCTTATGATAAGAATGATGTATTTTTTTTAAATTTGTTCAATCACTCATTTTCTATCTTCCATAAATCCTTCAAAATCAGCATCTCTCATTTTGAGCAATATTGATGGAAAATATCAAATTTCAAATGATCAAGAAATATTATTTCATGGACCTGAATCTACTGCAACAAATATATCCAATCTCCTACATACATATATTATTTCATGTATCAGTCCTTCAACAAATCCTGACAACTGTATTTTTAAAGACTTCCTGATAACAGAGAACCATGTTGGATTCTAAATTGTCTATGTGTCATTAAACTTTGGATATAGATGAACATTTATACAGGGATCAAAATTAGTCCTACCGGAGTACAGTAGCCCAAAGAGATTCTGACTAGCCAAATCTGACTAGCCCGATATAATCATATTTTCTTAAATTCAACTAGTGCTTCGGACTACCAGTCATTGCCGATTACTTGACCAGCATCCATGGGCTACCAGGCTAGTGCAAATTTCTAACCCTGCTATAGACTCACAACTTTTAAATGTTTTATTTCATGTCTTGTCTGGGCTCCATACATAAAATCTAAATTGATCTTGATGACCTTAACGTCCTGCTTTTACCCCAAACTGCTTCCATTTAACCTCTCGACCTTACTTACTTTACTCCAGACAGAGGATCAAGGTTCCAAGGCAAATTATTGTTAGATAACTCATGCCCCATTAGAGCTTAATACAAGCTTTGAAGGCAGGGAGGAAGGGCTCGACTCTCATCTAGCATACACAACTGCTGAGCAGACATATCTTCAAAGCAAGCTAGACAGTCTCAATAACAAGGAATCTTGTAAGGGCACACATATGAAACACAAGATGTACTTGTCAAAATGTAACTAATGCTTCCTTCAGGCATCCTTTGAAAGTAGATTTCATCTCGTCTCGTATACTTGAAAAATATCGCATTGAGAAGACTTCTTGGAAAAACGTAAAGTTGTCTTCAGGCAAGATTTCTAGTAGAACTATTCCTAGTTCTGAATATTTGAACTTTCTTTGCAGATCTGATGGGCTTACAATATGAGATGTAAAACCAATACTGCAAGATAGAGGAGAGATCTCTGTGAAACCGATTCGACAAGATTGAACAGAAAGTGTTGTCGTATCTCTTTTGGCTATCAGTGAAACCGATTCGACAAGATTGAACAGAGATTGTTGTCCTACCTCTTTTGACCATCTGTATAACTGATTCGACAAGATTGAACAGAGATTGTTGTCCTACCCCTTTTGGCTATCTGTGAAACTGATTCGACAAGATTGAACAGAGATTGTTGTCCTACCCCTTTTGGCTATCTGTGAAACTGATTCGACAAGATTGAACAGAGATTGTTGTCCTACCCCTTTTGGCTATCTGTGAAACTGATTCGACAAGATTGAACAGAGATTGTTGTCCTACCCCTTTTGGCTATCTGTCAAACTGATTCGACAAGATTGAACAGAGATTGTTGTCCTACCCCTTTTGGCTATCTGTGAAACTGATTCGACAAGATTGAACAGAGATTGTTGTCCTACCCCTTTTGGCTATCTGTGAAACTGATTCGACAAGATTGAACAGAGATTGTTGTCCTACCCCTTTTGGCTATCTGTGAAACTGATTCGACAAGATTGAACAGAGATTGTTGTCCTACCCCTTTTGGCTATCTTTGAAACTGATTCGACAAGATTGAACAGAGATTGTTGTCCTACCCCTTTTGGCTATCTGTGAAACTGATTAGACAAGATTGAACAGAGATTGTTGTCCTACCCCTTTTGGCTATCTGTCAAACTGATTCGACAAGATTGAACAGAGATTGTTGTCCTACCCCTTTTGGCTATCTGTGAAACTGATTCGACAAGATTGAACAGAGAGTGTTGTTCTACCTCTTTTGGCTATCTGTGATACCGGTACAACAAACATGGAGTGATTTCTGATCTATATCTCTGGGCTATATGACTCCACTGTCTGTATTGAGTTGCAAGCTGAGCTGTCAAGAAGCCTGTGGTCATTACAAAAGGTGAAACAAACCAGGAAGATCCCTGCTTCTTCTCTTGACATTTGAAAAACGTAAACTGGTCGCGGTCCAACCCGGAAGACAGAAGCTGAGATCAATAGCAGTGTTCCTTCACCCTCAGAATAAAGCCCTCAGTCCACAGAGCACAAACATGAGACAAAGGGTCTGAGAAACATTCAGTCTCATGCCAAATAATTTGTATGCCCATTGCCTACTGCTAACACTCAACTTTTCTTACTGAAAGATGAGGATAAAATGTTACTGTTGATATCCATGTCAATAAGCCCTTTTTCCATCAAGAATTCACAATTGAGTTTTACTTCCTTGGATTTATTTGAGTGTTCTAACATGAATTCATAAATTAAGGTCTTTGTGTACAAATACAGGACTCATATTTAGGCTTATCTGTAGTCATCACAGTAATAGCAAATCGGACTAGTGAGTTTCGAATAATAAAGACATGATAATAAAGAATTATATTTTTAAAAATATTTAATCCTTTTTTCCTGAAATAGGAAGCAACAACATAATTTATTGAAAAGAAACAGTTCTAAAAAGATATTTGTTCTGAATGTGAGCAAAACTTAGATCTTATTGAAACATCATGAGAAACGTAATAGATGTTACACAAGTTGGAAGTAGTCTAAAAGATCCAACTTATTGTTCATGGATGAAATAAAAGACAATATCTGACACCAATAAAACCCATTTGATTGGAAGAAACCAAACCCCCTGGAACTGACATTCATGCAAAGCAAAAATCAGCTGAAATGAAAGCTTTTTAAAATTGCATCAGTCATATAAATGATTAATTATAAACTGCAGCAAATGAGGCATTCACTTTCACCAATCGAAGAAGCAGCGAAGCAAAACATTCAGAGAGTGACATTTATAAATATCAAAGGCTGTCGAGAAATGATCATGCATGTTCCATTATGAGGCAATATCAAGTCCAACAATTGGCTGACATCATTCAGCTTCATCCCATGTGTTCCTGCACCTAGCTGCATCTAAAGCAAACAATTGCTAATTCCATCCTCTAAAAATATCCTCACAATGCATGATAAAGCCCAGTGGTGGAACTTTCAATTTGACTACCTTTCAAATTAAGCTAAACTCCATCATGTTTGAAGTCTATTAACATTATTAACCTTTTACATGCTTCGACGTTATTAACTCCCTGTAGAATACTGACATGACATTCAAGAAAATGTCCTCAATATAATTGCATAAATACTAAATAGGCAAATATTTTGGATGAATGTTGAACAGAAATAGCTTCAAATAGAAAAACACTCATCAGTAATCGATGTCTGCAAATATCATGATTTCCAAAAGGATCCCAATATTTTTATAAAACATCAGCATTTATAGTTTGCCAACACCTTTTTAAGTTAAAACGATTCAAATAGAAACAAGAAGACATAGTCATCAACATTCCCTGTCTAAAAGCTTTTCATTACAGCTCTTTATTTCCTAAATCAGAGTCCCATAACACGGATCAAGGGCAGTAACCCCGTAAAAACAATGCACGATTCTGATTTTCTAACTCAACGTATTAATACCCTAAAGATACATAACAAATTTGGTTATCAATCTACGAGAGTTTCTGAGAAAAGTTGTCCGCTTTGAAGAACTCTGGACACATGAACAAATGGAGGAACAAGTCTAAACCTATATCCCACGTTGTTTCAAATTGTTTGCGGGGGACTATAATGGAAACTGATTTGCCTATGACATAAAATGACTTGGTTTTTACCATAAGAGCTGATAAATTGCTGATACTATGAATATTAAGCCTTGTGTGACTGAGAATACCTTATAGGAAAACTTCATAACCTGTTCAGGAGATATCATTAATATCAGGAGGACAATTTATCAGATAATATTCCCCTTGAATTGAAAATGTTACATCAATTTATATGGATAATTCATGTCCAGGAAGGTTAGTGCCAACCAAACATCTTCAAATCAAGCTAAAATGTTTGCAAATTGGATCAAATATCACTTTAGACAAATAAGATTCTGCACTTAAATCATCATCTACAACCATGCAATACTCCAAGTGAATTAATCTATGCATTCCTTTCATTTCTGCTAGTGATGTGATTTGAAATAATACCATTGAACAAACAGAGCAGACATGTTTACGTGTAGGAAGCATACCCTGTAATATTCTTAGTATTAATTAACCACATGTAAAGTCAGACCCTTTCACACTTCACCCACGCTGGGATAAATCAATGACTATTCTCGCCCAAACAACCTTGACCTTGCCCGGGAGAACCTGCAAATCACACGGGCCTGTCAGCCTCAACCAAATCGCTAAGTCCAAAGCCATTAAATGCTGGATCGGTGAGGCGATGTGATTATCTCACAGGCTAAGTCAAATATGCCACATACAACTTGTTACAATTAAGCATAGGGACTGCAATCAAATGGAAACGTACAGATGATATGAGTGCAGTTTGTTTGTTCCTCATAGGCACTGCTTTAGTGATTGGCTCAACAGCTTGCTGCAGTAAATCACTCTCTGACATTATTTTCTTTCACAGGCCTAATCGATGCAATCAAACTGTCTCAAAAGCAAACTCAGCAGCAGTGCTGGTATGATATAAAAGGATAACAAGATGACAATAAACAAACACAAACACCTTTCTTCTGTGACCAAACAACAACATTTATCGACATGAACCACCACCACGCAAGCATTGGTCTCTCGCCCGTAGCAAAATGCCTTTTAACAACTATTATTGATTCTATTTCCCTCATATGAACACAATGCAGCTAACAAATATAGCAATCTTGCATCAACAACTGCGAGATGTCAGAGAGAAGATATTGTCGAACATAGCAAGCAGGGCCCCATTTATCAAGAAAGATGTCGGAAATGGCAAGATGGGAAAGTGTTGTGTTTTCCCAAATTTTCAGCTTGGCGTTAGAGAAATGATGAAATGTAAACACATATTGGAGGCCCCTCGCCTTACTAATGTGAGCTCTTTTGTGAGTGAGGAAAGCAATGTTCACTTGTTCAACACGAGCCTCATTTAGATTATCACTGGGCTGCCATGGTAGTGACTCTAGTGTCACTGCATCTATTCACACTAGTCAGTAGTGGAGAGAAAATCAATGAGAAGACAGGCCTATATCTTGAATCAATGGCACCTGACAGGCCAACTTTCCAATAATTACTGCCCAAGCTTCAGTAAGATTCATAACAGGTCGTGCATGTCTGCAGTCATCTCACCAAGCAAATGACTTGCTCATTCATCTCCCTACACAAATTGGATAAATGTACGTCTTAGAACACATTATGTTTTATAAATTTCTATGGAAGTATTCAAAGTATTCACTGTCCGAGCTCCAAAAAGAATTAGAACAAGTCATGCACGTCTGCAGTTATCACAACAATCTTATCCACTCCCAACTCAAAACGGATACGCAAAACGCAATACTTCAAGCATTTTGGTTGAATCATCAAGTTGCATAAGAAATGCTGTAAAATCTATTAAGTACAAGTAGAGGCTTGTGTCTAGTGCCTTAAAGGGAATTCCAATACAACATGTAATATCAATATAAAAACCATCATATCTATATGATTCTAAATGTTGGCTGAGCAACTGTGCAAGAAATCGGGAACGGATCTTGAAGAACACTGTGTACTAAACTTCGTAACTATACTGTATTTCATACAAGATATGTGTAAAGAATTCCAGCTACTTCCACAGATGCTTTAAACACCAAGTCTCCAAAAAATAAAAGGACATCTTATATGACTGCGGAATCCAAAATATCCCAGAGCACCTCTCACTGTAAACATCGTAACCATATAGATAAAAACCTTTGAAACTCAAACAATATACACTTTGATGCTATAACATATTTTCTAACTTGTCATTGTGAAGTGTGATTCCAAATATAACACTGTTACATGCATTTAAAAACCTTTGATAAAGCATATGTCAGAATTCCCTGTATCCAAAAACATTTGCAAGTGAAATTGATTGAAAACTGCAAGAAAGCATCGGCCAGATGACTCATGACTTCCTTTTTAATTTCCTTTAACTATCGATTATTGAATAAAGAAGTGATGTATGCATATTCATAGGCAAAAATTGAAAGTTTTTCCTCGTCATACTTTCACATATGGGCATAACTACAGGAGGAATTATGTACAGCAGCATGTTAAAACTACAATGAACCAGCAACAAAATTAGATTTGAGCCACTAAGCTTTGACTGGTTATATGGAGCTATAGTTAATCATAAAATATACTGACAAAGGAAAGAACAGGAACAAATTGTACCTTCAAGTATTTACTGTTGAACTACAACCTTTGTTCCATTTTCACTTTTATTCACTCCAGTAGCGTTAGTTACCTATGGGACATTCTGAAAAAAGTAATTTTCATACAAAGAATTTAGTCTCTAAGAACTCAACTTATGTTATTGGGATACTGGAAATGAAATTTTAACCTATGAAAATGTTTCACATATTTCAATATAAGTATACAGGTTTATGATCAAGTTTAACCGGTTGATAATAACAGGTAAAATATCAAAATATAATAAATAAAATATCAATCAACTCTTGAAAACCATTTCATGATACCGGTACTGACATATACAGGGATTCATTTAGATCGTGCCATCACGACATTTGTGCACTGTGAAAATAGAAATGGCACGTCTCAAATGAAAATCTGAGGTTATCTGGCTCATACAAATGCTTAATGCACAAATAATATACCTACCACTATTTACCAATACCCACTTTCATTTCAAATCAATCTCTCAAGATAAAGAAACAAACCCGGAAGTAAATGCATTTTCATTCAATCATTCAACGGTTGTGTACATAATTGAGTTTTGCATTTGGAATAACTTTGTTTTTTCATTCAAAAGTGCTTTGTTTTTCATTGGGTCTGGCAAGGTACTCACGAATACATCTGAATGTTCAGCTTTGAGAAAGTAGGCTAAGCTTACATAATTTTGGGTAACAAATCAAAATAAAAGAATTAATTCCATAAAAGAAACTAAAGTTTTGAAGACAATGAGAAGAAGGAAGAACCAAAATGAAAGTTTCAAAACAATTGGGTTACCATTGGCTCTAAGGCTTTGATTCAGACAAAAACAGAATATTTTGTCGATCCACAATGAATAAGCCCAAAGATATCATCAATATCTTAATGTGAAATTTCAATGATTTTTCAAAAGTTTTCACTCAAATAGAACAACTCTTAAAACTGTTTTACCTGCTAAAAGTAAACTGATCTTTAGAACCCTAATGATCTGGTAAACATTTAATTCAAATCTTTTTGACTCAATTATCACTAAAATGATTCTGTGATGCATGTGAGAAGAAGACAGAATGATCCTTGTATTTACAACACCAGCATCATTCTTTAGTGCAATGACATGAAAACATCACTCAAAGAACTCAAAGATTCCATATCAAAACCTTAACAGAAGTAGGTGAAGTGTTCAGAATCGAAGAGACCTTTCAGCCCTCAAATCAAATATAAACTGATCCTAACTCAAGACTGGAAGATCCCATTAAGACATACAAGGGGAGTTCGGCTGTGTAGATACAGAGCTGTACATAACAAAATATTGATTTTGTGGAACAAAGTCAGAGACAAACCATAGACTTGATGATGTCGTGTTACTGGAGCAGCCTCACCACGAACACAAGCGGTAGAAAAATAGGCAAACAGACATTCTCATCAGAAGAACTCGTGTCAGGAGCAGAGGCAGACACACACCACTGCTGTGACTCACAAGCAGACGTTAAGAGAAATCTTGTCTGAAATGTCTACAAGAGAATGTTGGTTTCAAATTTCAATTTATTTTCATGTGTCATGATGTCTTTGAGCAACAGATAATGCTGTATATGGATCAAGCAGACGTTAAGAGAGAGCGGTTACCAAAAATGTCTAAAAGAAATTGTTGGCTTGAAATTTCATCATATTTTCATGTACCAACATGTCCTTGGATAACAAATTATGTTGTAAATGTATCATTTATAACAGTTTTGTTCAGATACATCAAATATGAAATTCTCAACATGTAGACAATGTACTTCTGTCAGAAATTATCTCCCTCATTGCAAAAGAAGCTGCTGACTTTCCACTTTTGCTTCCCTTCCAACATCATGAATTTCAATACTCGATATAAAAGTTAAATCTTCTCCAATGTCAGTATTGTTGCATTTCCCTTCAGAAATATTACCATGCATCAAGGGGATGCAGGCTGCTCAAGTCCCCAAAATAAAGAGCTCCAAATATACTCCATATGATGTTGGAGAGTATAAAGTCAGAAATATCCCTAAACTCCTAATCCCCTTCCCACCTCTAAAAGACATTTCATGTCCTTCAGTGAACAATACCTTTTCAACAGACAAGACCTGTTTCAAAAACATAAATGTCAAACTAAAATAATGAAAATATCCATTATAGACTTGCATGAGTATTCTTACAAACATGCACATTATTTGAACAACAACTGTGAACCACAGGCACTGTCCAGAAGACAATTTTAAAAGGCTGCGTCTGTAACTCATGATCATGGATCATAGGCACTCAGTAGTCGCTAACTACCTAAAGAAATCATTTACCATCTAACTTGGGTTACAAGCAGCAAGAAACGTTACAACTGTAACAGTGGACTCACTGTGACACTTCTGGAAAGGAATTCTCCAAATCACAATTTTGACTTTGTAATGACCAATTAATAAATCAAACTTTTCTTCTTTTCAAAGATGTCCGAAATTTATTGAAACTTGACATCTTCACCTGACACAATTAACTGTGAAATAAAAACATCAATGACAGAACAAAATTTCAACTAGGAAGCAGGAAGACAAGTCTATCAATTCTTCCACCTATTTGTCAAGATTCAGGCCAGTAGAGCACAGGACTTGCGTCATCACAAACCGTCTGCCGTCCCTCGGGCAAACAGATTCCGCTTCAGAGCAGGAGCCTCTGACATCTTTCCCTAAACCACTCATCTCAGCACCATTTTTAAATATATCAGAATTTTTCTTAGCAAGCTTGAAATGCTTGGAGATGTCCAAGTCTGTACTCTTGTGGATTATCAGAAACCTTACATGAACAGTGTTGAAGTCACAGGAAATCTTTTACACTTTGCTCAGATCCTTGTCACCGTATACCGTCGAGAGAGACCTGTTTTAGTATCTGGGAAAATTTCTTAGCAATCATAAGCAGGAATAGACAAAAGACTAAGTCTGGGCTCTTAAGGTATCAGTTTAATCAAGCAATTAACATATAAGACGTTGAACTCACAGGTCATGTCTTTCAAATCTTTAACACCACACACATATCTTCCTCAAAATTTACATTTTTATAAACATATGGTTATAGAAAAATACCTTAGCAAGAAAATAATTTCTATGAAGGTTATTTACATGAAAGTGTTGAAATCACAGGCCATTATATAAGATTTAAAACTATACTCTGATCACTGTATACTTTCACTATGCAGATCTAAAGACTAAAGATCTAAATTTTTCTTCCAAATGCTGATAGAAGTTAGGGGCTGAGAATATAAAGAATATGAGTTATACAAAAAGAATTCACATAAAACAAGTGTTGAAATTACAGGAAAACCTCTTATAATAGCCTACTTCTCAATAATTCAAGTGACACCAAGCTAGAAGGTAGGTTAAATTTCCATATGAGCCCCTCTAGGAATAACTCTATACAACTTCAGTCACATGATGTTTTGTTAACATCCTGACATAAATATGTTTTTATCTATTGGAGATAATTACACCCAGTTAAACAGTTGAGGTATTAGGTTGTAAGCATGCTGATTCTGTTGTTTGTAAAAAACATTCTCAAAGAACAAATTCAACAAAATACCTATCAATATCTTATATTATTCATGAAATGCCTCAAAACATGTTTCAATGAAACTTTTTCAAAGAGTATAACCAAAGATCTTGATATCAATAATTTCTACTCTTCTTACTGGTTCATGCAGATTAATCTTGCAATTACTCTCAATACCATTCTTCATTCCATCAACTAATTGAACTTAGAAACCAAGGCACATAATCATTGCACAAATCACACAACCACTGTCAAGAAGTCCTTTCATAGATACCCATCTGATCACAGGGCCAGTTATGCCATGGTTTAAGTCGGTCAAAGATCCCGTTTCACTTATTCCTTCTTCCATTATCAAGCAAACAGCATCCCCTTAGACTGGAACATGATTGAAATTTCTCAAAGACTATTCCAGGAATCCCAGTCATAAAGGGCAATCTACGAGCCTGCAAGCAGCAATCAGACAATTCGGGAGATCACAAATGGACAAGGAAGGAATGGAGTCTGATGGGGCAGGGCTTGTCCTTCTGCTGGTCTGGGAGGAATGCTGACCCTTCATCGGGGTTAAACCATCTCTTGCTTGCCTCTTAAAGTGGAAGATAACTAAGTGACCAAAGATATGTGGCACTTTGCGATCATACAGTAGACTTTTAATATCTATGAGGGCAGTCATATCAGGGTTCATATTTTTCAAATGATACCCCAGGCCAACATATCACTTTTTCATTGTGACGTCATGTTATGAACAATGCTGTGTTCACCTATGATGTTGCATTCTATTGGGGACCGGCAGTAGTCCTATGCTGAGAAGTAGGTTCCGTATTTTCGTAAATTCACACATTGCCAAGGGTCTATAGAACCTACAGATAGTACAGTACTACAGTAGAACATCAGACAGACATAAACTGTTGTCTGAAAACACCAAAAAAACACTGATGTCTCTTTTTTGGGTCGCCATGGAATGGTGACCTGTTGATATGTAATGAACAAATTGACAATCAAGTCCATAGATAAGAATGGCTGGTGTCACCTGGACATATCATGGAAACTTTATCTTTAAAACGTCTTGTAGAGACAGAGAAGCTTCTGCTTGTCAATTAATGAATGGCCCATATTGAAGTTTCTGGAGGGATAGATTGAATACAATAACTACAGGGAGTGGAAAAGCTACATTGAATTTCTTAAAAGAACATTTACTAGACCTGGAATCCTGTAAAATGGACACAAATTTCTTGAAGCAAACAAAGCTGAAAATCATAATGGTTGATGAAAAACCTCTATTAAAACAACGCCATTGTGTCAGTTCTGCAGAATTTACAGAATTAACTTAATTCAACAACTCATGAAAGGGTCCAAAGAACAACATATTTTCTGACATTATTTGATGAAATATGTCCTCAAAAAAGGCATCTAAACAGATATGTCCTTTATCTCTTTTTTGATTCTGTCTTGTTGACACAGTTTGCTTGTCATGTATGAACATAGACAACTCTTTCGATAACACCAACATGTGCAGCCTAACCCAAGTGAGGAACCGATCTTCAAAGCATTGTGAACAAGTTGTCTTTAACACTATTGATTAATCAAGGCCTTATTGAAAGAAAGTCGCAGTAGCTTGTACCATAGATTCCCATGTCCACACTGACAATCTTACACATCAATATGGGCATTATTTGTACATATGTTTGTCAAGCCTGTACCAGAACAATGATCTAGATGATTTTGCTCTTCAGCCAGAAAGGTAGAAAGAAGCATTTCCTGACTTCTTTGTCAGAAGAGTGAATCCTGGGGATTGATCACAGAGGCTTCAGGGTCTTGAGGACGAGATCTTCTATGGAGAGATATTCAATAGTCAAATGCCTAAGGAAGGGCTGACATCATATGGCCAGGATGCTTTGATGTTGATTAAGTTTTTCATCAGATTTGAATCCTTTGTTGACCAATTACGGAGTTTCCTTCATTTTTTAAGGATTTTGGATCAGGGCATGACATCGTCATTTCATTCTATTAAGGTTTTTAGTCTAATACAGTCGAACCTCATTTATTTGGATGATTTGGTTGCACCTGAATTTAACAACAATTAATATATTTAAGTAACCCGTCGCTTTGAAGACAGTTTTGATAGCAGATTGATTAGCGATTGGACCGTCCGGTTATCTGGATGGATTTCGGTACTGATATACTAATGTGGTTTGAAATATTTGCATCCGGATCTCGAAGCACAAGGTCTGGATAAGTGAGTACATTTACTTAGGAAAATATTGTTCGGAAAGCGAGGTTTCTGTTTATTCAAGGTTCGGGTAGGTAACGAGGTTGGACTGTATTTCTAAATTACAGGAAAACAAAGCATTTCAATGTCAGGAAAGGAAATAAAAGATCTCTCATTTTCAGAACAATATTCACACACATTAAACATGTAAAGGTATAGTCATTGGATTGGCAGACATAATAACTTCATTTCAAATTGAAAGGAAACATCATAGTTTCCCTATTAGTATGAAAAGCAGTTCTTTTTCAAATAAAACTAAATGAATTAATTCTTTTCCCAAACATGATAATATCCAAACACAGTCATTTAAGGTCTAGATTCAGTTGTTTTCCATAAAAGGAAAATTATCTAAAAACATATTCTGAACCTCAAAAGTGATATTTTAGATAAGTTACAACTTGTAACTGGCAAAACAAAAGAATGTGTCACTAAATTCTATACCTGCAGTATTTTTTCACTGTTCATATTCACAAAACAAACAAAGCATGGCCATGACTCAAACAGTTACTTATTCAAATCTGCACTAACTATAATGGTAATTAATTATATAAGTAGTTAGATAATGATCTCACAAAAGGTCACAGAACTTATCATCCCAGTGTTAGTGTTAGTGTTAATAACCACGACCAGGATTTGTAGAAACTATACTGAGAATGTCACATAAGGTCCGCAGCAATTACAAAACCTTTATTCACAATAAATCAATAGTTCTCTCCATCAATATTTCACTGTTAAATCTGACAGCTTTGAGGCAAACATAAATGCTTCGAAGCATTAAAATAATTACATTTCACGCAAAGCTCTGAAATAATTCAACTGTGTTGTGTCACATGCTGTTATTACAAAGTTCTTTTAACTATTGCCTTCAAAATTGAACATGATTATAAACTATTTTTAAATTTTAATTTCATCTCTTCAGAATTTATCAATTCTTATGCAGATGAATTGTCAAGAAGAAAAGCATTAATCGATTGATTCGATGCCTGAAAGAAACTGTGAATGTCTCTGTGTCATTTTGACAATTGACACATGAGATGATTAAATTGCATAGAAATCCTGTGTGATGTTTGTCCAATACAACATTTTGGAGCTTCCAGTTACTCCTGTAGAAACACCAGGAACTCTGAGTTGCTTCCATTATCCTCCTTGCCTTATAGCTCTTAAATAACTGAATGTCCTTAACTTGTCCAATTATTATAACAGAGTTTTTTATGTCTCATGATTTCGAACTGTTGTTATCATCCCTCCATTATCCGAACTGATAACCTTTATCTAATCAATAGGTGATCAGAAACTGAAACATGTTCATTCAATAACTACATAACACACGAAACATTCGAACAAGTTTGCAAAACCTTTAAAACAACTTTTCTAAATTGTTTGTTTCTCCTTCGAAAGACATTTTAACATGGATTACCATTATGACTTCAGAAAGTTTCACCCATCTCCACTAATTCTTACCATCTGTAACTAAAAATGAACAACTTGCACTACATTTATCATTAGTTTCAAACTGGATGAACAACCTGGAGAAACTTTCCTTTTAGACCAAGTGTCCAAAATAGCCACTAGCAAGTCTTGAAGTCTGCGCCAAGGAAGTCACCAGTGACCTCTGACCCCCAATGACCTCACAAATGTCCCCTAGACTAACAGTGTCGCGGAGGTAACCTTTAAAGCGCGAACATCATAGCAGGTTCCTTCATAAATAATTCACAGGCAATTATTTCGTACGCTCATCTGATTTTTTCCTAACAGTTTAAGACCGAGGACCCTTGTTTTGAGCTGAGTTCCTCTCCAGACCCTGCTGGTTGGTAATTAGCACCAGGGTAGACTGAGGTAGATGCTAAGTAAAACTATTCCTTGCCAACTTGCAAGTTCCTAATCTATTAGTTCCCTCCTGTAACAGAAGGGAAATTTCATCTCAGCATGTTGCTGTGGACTTATATGTCAAGTGACAATCACAGGGTTGGAATATTGCTTATCGCAAATATCAACATTCGTCGTCGGGTCAGACATTGAATCTACTAATGAAAATCTGCTCCTGTGGCAATGGTGCAAAGTAAAGAAACAACTTTTTTTCAAGATAGGAATTTTGTCTGTGCCAAACAACAAGGTTGTTAAGAAACAATAAATCAACTGTTTCATAAATTCTTTTCAAGGACAAGCAAAACGCTCATGGTAACTTTTGAAATAAAAGAAAACTGATTTAATTTACACGTTAAAGTACTCAGTATTAGATGTAGGTATTAAAAAAAAACAGAAACTAAACAATATGCATACCATGACAAAAAGGGAGTAAATGAAAATGACATCTATAGTTAACATGTTAATTCAGTGTGACAAGGAAAATGTCTTTCCTTATGATGCATTCTGACATTCATTTTGTCAACACATCAAATCAATGCAACAATGTGATAAGTTGAAATAAGAACATTATTAACAAAAAGACATCATTCATTAAAGAACTAATTTCAATACAACTCCCTGGGGAATATACAGCCAATAAGTAATAACTGAAATATGTCTCATTCTGAATGTTCCAACAGAGCCTTGACTGCAGACTGCCAACTGCAGGTTAGCAGTAAATCAAATCAATTCTTGATTAAATCTTTTTTTCTGGAGCTGTTCTATCTAATAGAAGTGAAATCAAAGAAATCAGATTCTAATCTGGGAAGAACAGAGGCACTCCAACATGGAATTGCAATCATGAGTTGGACAATAAATGTTTCTGTCACACGACTTGTCTGCATCGGCCTGCACTAGGTCTGATGCTTCAACTTCACAAGGATTTACAGGACTTCTGCAGGCAACACTTAACCCACAGCAGGCTCAACTCGTATTCTCTTTCCTTAGTAACTGAAAGTAAATGTTCCTGCCATCTGACTTTGCACCGTGACTGCATCAGTATGCACTAGGTCTTACGCTTGAACTTCACAAGGATCTGCAGGACTTCTGCATGCAAAGCGTAAAATATAGTCAGCCTAATTTAACTCTTATAACCTTTCGTTAGTGGCTGAAAATAGATGATTCTGTAATATGACGCTCTGAACTTTTTCTGCAAAAGTCTGCACTAAATCTGATTCATTGTATAAGAAAAGCCCAAAAAGCTTCCAGCATAAAAGTACAATTTAAATACAAAGGGTTGTTTCTTCACAATGATCTACAGCACTGAACCAAGCAACTCTGAACCCATTGCTATCTGAATGCTTTCCCTTAGTAGCTTAAAAGTACATGTTTCTTCTATGCATGGAAATATATGTTCCTCTCATCTGAGTTTGAACTTTGACATAGTGCTATGTCAAGGAGTCCTTATTCATTAAAAATTCTAAAATTCCATTGAGATACAAGGTAACTCTTAGTGTACATGTAAATCACTGAATTAAACACTATGAACACGTCATTCCCAAAAAACCTTTGATAATGATGAATAAAACTTAAAGGACAAACATTCCCAGCAGTGCAAGAACATTTTTAACAAATCAAGACAACGCCATCAACAAACATCCTCCGCAGTTAAGCAGTGCTCTTCGCCAGGATAAAAGAGCAATAACTTAGGCTTATCTGAATATGGTATTTCCTAATCAACAAGATGCTTTGTGGTGATGCCATGGAGGTCCCGTCATCTCACCGAGCTGGTGAACTCTTTGATGTCTGGAGATCATCAGCCTACAGGATATATATTAGTCTGGCATTTATAAGCACCGTGAGATGGTAAATGTCTTGTTTGGCTGGGTAAACAATACAACTTTATCCACTAGACAACCAGTGTTAATGTTATGGGGTGACTTGATAGTCAGTCGAAAACATTCGTAATTACTTTGGGAATAATTTTTTAAAAATTTGACAACTTAGCAAGGATGTTATTGTAAAACTGCAAAGACATATCAGCTAGTACATCATATGGGTGAGTGAAAATTTCAAAACACGACCTTGAATAAACCTTTTTGTTACAAGTTTACTAGTACAAAGACCTACATAACATATATGTAGAGCTCTTTACCAGAGAATAGTATGCACTCAGAACATATAGGCACCTATAACATATATTTACTTTGATAACCTCTCAGAACTCTAGTTACATAGCTGGATAACAATGACTCATTCCCCACTTTCAAGACATTATTGGAAATCAATGGAATATCAGAATTCTGATGCAGGGGAAGACTTTAAATATGTTTGACTTTCAAAGAAAACAAACAAAATATGTCAATCACTGTCAAGTTAAAGCATAGGATCTCACATCCAGGTATCAAATATAGGGTTTAGAAAACCTTTCCTAGGAACAACGAGAAAGCCATTAAAAAAATCCACCCACAATAGTCATCAACAATGTTTAAATCAAAGGTAGGAATTGGAAAGACGTCTTTGACAATAGGCTGATTTCATGCTTTCTAAACTTTAATTGGGTCATTGTCCTTGTATCAAAAGTAAACAATCGAATTTCATAATGCCTCATGGCCGCTATCTCTCTAAATCCCCGCAAAGGTGCAATATCATTTTGGTAATTAGAACAGCCAGAGAATATTACAGGGCAGTAGCACATTTTTAGGGGAAATATAAGGTGATGTCAGGACAATGAAATTAAATGGTTCTAATTGAAAGACAATGTATTTAAACTTAATGAAGCAGTAATAGATCAAATATATAATGTCAAGTTCAGCCATGTGATTCCTTTACAATACACAAAATGTATTAAAAGTGTTCAATGGTAAAAATAGCATAATTCTCCAAATTCAAAAGGACACAAAGGCAAAAAAGGGTGGGCAAATTTCCCCGAGAGCCACTCGAGGAACATAACTGTAAGGAGTTTTCTTAAAACAAGTTTTGAACTGTAGGAGTTCTGTTCTGTAGGGTGATTTGTATCGTTCAATATCAAGTTCTGTAGTTTTCTTCTGTAGGATAATTTCTTCTGTTGCAGTTTTGTTAACAATAAGTTTTGGGACAGGAGTGTTGTTCTAAACAAGTTTTGATTTTTATGAGTTATGTATTTATTCCAATCGGTATTGAGTTGTATTTGTACTCTGAAAGTTTTGTTGTGAAGAAGATATTGACTTAAAGAGTTTTGTTCTATACTAACTATTTTATTGAAATGCCTAAACATTAATTAACTTTTTTGTATAAAAAATAACACTTCCATAATGAAGTGTCAATTATTCTGGCCAGTGTTCAGGAGTGACAAATTCTCTGATTAATAGCTCTTAGTCTGTTGTCTTGGAAGTTTAAGGGGGTTAACAGCACCATTTTCACTTACGCAAGGTAAAGCTTCTACTAAGTGCATTCATCATAACTGCCGACAAATAATCCACATGATTAAGAAGGTTGCACTTTTTGTACTAAAGTGTGATTACAGTCACATTACTCTTAGGGCAACACCTGAAAGGAGGCCAAAATATGCAAAACAACAAGGTAACTGAAATGGATTTCAAATTTTCATAATTTCTTCATGAAAGAGTGCTAAAAGATTTTCATTTTGCTTTATTGTTTACTTAAGATGAAGTCTTCATTCTTCAAGGACAGTCATGTTTTAAGCAAGTGAGTGTTTAACGTGTTTTTAGTCATGTTTTGGGACCTCCAGTTATTAACAATGACAAAACTAGACCATTAATGATGTCATAGATGACATAAATGAGTGATTATTTTCTTTCAAAAGGCAAACAAATATCCTAAGACTGCAAATGCACTTAAATCATCAGTTTTGATTGAAAGGCAGACATTCAACTCAACATTTTTCTACTTTTTAGATGAGAACAAATCGATTAAATCCTCTTTTCAGTAGCGAATTGAGGCAATTTTCACAATAATTAGGCCCTGTTTGATAAGAAAACATCATTTACCCTACTTTTTTGTGACTATTTTGAAAGTAAAAGATGATTGATCACTTGTACAATTCTTGATTCACGTAACAAGGGGCAATAAGTATACACATCTGTCGGTATAACTAAATAAGTATTTTGCTTTGAAGTTTAAATAATTCAAACAGGAAAATCAATTTAATTTACATGAAAGTTCAATGAACTTGGCCTTATGTCAGCAATTACAATAGTGACAAAAATTATGGTTAGGCAATTTCTAAGATGGCTAAAAATGTAAAAATGTCATATGGTAAAAACAAGGTATAAACATGGCACAATACAAGATGTATGCTTTTCTTCAGCAGAATAGAGCATAACCAGCTTCCTGTCTCAGGGTACGAACGTTACGCTAACTCCACTAATCTGTACCCTGGGCTCAGAAGCTAGAGTTGCTTGTGCGGCCCGACTTGGGATATAGCCAATCAAATCATTTTCTCGCCACCTTCTCGATAAAATTTCAACGAGACAATGAAAATGTTTTCATTTCAGATCAGGATTTTATGATTGTGCTACCTCTGTGGGAGAAAATTATGGAACAAGGATATTCTCCATCAGTGTAGCCAGAGGCAGGTGCTTGTTAGGTCATGTATCCTGTCTGTTGCAGCTTTAGCAGCCATTCTCTTTCAACAGAGGAAACCAGAAAACTGATTTTATTTCAGATCAGGAGTTAATGATCTGTGGGGAGAATATGTATGGAACAAGGATATTCTCCATCAGTGTAGCTAGAAGCAGGTGCTTGTTATGTCATGCATCCTGTCTGTTGCAGCTATAGCAGCCATTCTCTTTCAACAGAGGTAACCAGAAAACTGATTTTATTTCAGATCAGGAGTTAATGATCTGTGGGGAGAATATGTATGGAACAAGGATATTCTCCATCAGTGTAGCTAAGAGCAGGTGCTTGTTATGTCATGCATCCTGTCTGTTGCAGCTATAGCAGCCATTCTCTTTCAACAGAGGTAACCAGAAAACTGCTTTTATTTCAGATCAGGAGTTAATGATCTGTGGGGAGAATATGAATCGAACAAGGATATTCTGCATCAGTGTAGCTAAGAGCAGGTGCTTGTTATGTCATGCATCCTGTCTGTTGCAGCTATAGCATCAGGAAGAAGAGAATCAATCAATACATGAATGGAACTACCTGTCGTTAGTCTGACAAGAGCATGCAGAAAGTGAACCAAATTTCATTCCATTGCTAAATGACCATGTCCCTTTAAAGTCTGACTACCATCAGGAACCTCGAAACCTTGGATAGTTTGGGTATTTGCTAGTGTCCTGAACAGTCTTTTGTTTTTCACATATGCTCTATAACTAGTTCTTTCAATAATCAGTTACCTACAACCCAGCCCAGCTTGATGGACACCAACAGTGTTGTTTTAGTTTATGGAACAGAAAGCAGAAAAGAGTCATGAATTCAGTAAAGGGTTGAGACACTTCTTACAACTTTATGGGTGTATGCTTCATTACATGAACTGTTGGGTGTTAGAAGTCCAATATCAAGTCAACAAGTCAGCAAGACAAAGCTTGGTTAGTGAAGGGAATCAATTATCCTGACTTACCAGCATCTACAAAGTTGGGTTCATCTAGGGATTCAGACACCCTGAATTTGATGGCATATTCAAATCAAGGTTAATCTTAACTAACATGGACACTGGACAGTACTACCAGAACATATCAATCAATGTAGTCATCTATCGAAATAAACAACCATTTAAACATAGCAATTAGTGATCAAACCAGAAAAACAAAAGGACCAAGATCCCCTAAGTTGGGAAGAATAGGCAGAGTCTTCAATCCTAGACAACCTCAACAACCGAAGAAATCCTGAAGAAATAGCCTTTTGTGGCTAAACCTAGTCTAGTAGGCTTTGTAAATATCAAGTCTATCATCCTAACTACCCTAATACTGTTAGAAAACTGGGTCAATATTTAGAGTCAACCATTTTTCTTAAGTTGGGAGTCAACCATTCATGATACCCTTACCAAGATAGGAAAGCATCTCTAAGGTTGGAAGTCCAAAATACTCAACTATTAGCAAAGCCTGCTAACATTTTGAGTCAATCATCCTATATACCCTAATCAAAAAGCTTGGCGTAAATAGGGAGTCAACTATTCAGAACACCTAACATAATTAAGCAAGCTTGATAATGCTTTGAATAAACTATTGTAGATACCCTAATTAGCTGAGCTTAGTTAATGTTGACTAGTTAAACTTCCTCATCTACATAGGGAAGCCTGGTTAATGTCAAGTCATCCAGAATGACTCAATGTTATCTCGTCAACCTCAGTGGGTGTTGAGAGAAAGTGAGGCATTGACTTGAGATAATTACTTAGTTCAAACCAACCTCCCTTGACAATACTGTACGGTAATGATAATCAAAGATGTTTCTGTGCAGCTTGTAAGACACTTATTCAAGATTGGCAAATTAATGAAACCTCTATGGATGGATGGATGGATGGATGGATAAATGGATGGTTGGATGGATGGATGGATGGATGGATGGATGGATGGATGGATGGATGGATGGATGGATGGATGGACGGACGGACGGATGGATGGATGGATGGATGGATGGATGGAAGAGTCATGCGAAAAAATTACAGCTTGAAATAAAATCTAGTTAATCAAAATGTAAAACACTAGCGCACAAGCAATACTGTATAACGCTGGGTGTTGAGAGAAAGTGAGGCATTGACTTGAGATAATTACTTAGTTCAAACCAACCTCCCTTGACAATACTGTACGGTAATGATAATCAAAGATGTTTCTGTGCAGCTTCTAAGACACTTATTCAAGATTGGCAAATTAATGAAACCTCTATGGATGGATGGATGGATGGATGGATAAATGGATGGTTGGATGGATGGATGGATGGATGGATGGATGGATGGATGGATGGATGGATGGATGGATGGATGGATGGATGGATGGTCGGATGGATGGATGGATGGATGGATGGATGGAAGAGTCATGCGAAAAAATTACAGCTTGAAATAAAATCTAGTTAATCAAAATGTAAAACACTAGCGCACAAGCAATACTGTATAACGCTAGCGATCAGCAAGGTCTGAAGCTTACAGTGATCTATCTCAGGATCCTAATCTTAGACCAACAGAGAGATCTTGGTGTAATCAGAGAAGGTTCCACTTCAATGCATCAGATCAGCTCTATCTACAGATACAGACATCATAAAGTGGAATTATCAACATTTACCCTTCCAATACATCCATAATCGGCTCTATATTTCAACCAAAGAGGAGGAAAATCGATGACCAAATAATCTTTTCATCATACAAGCCAAACTTTTAAGAGGTAACCGGTTTCAAAGTTAATCAGGCTAATATTTTACAAATCATAAAGAACAAGATATGCTACATATGGCCAAATAGTTCTTCATGGCCATTAAAATTGCTTTCAAAATTGGCTTTGAGGATTAATGAATACTTCATAGCAATAAATTTCCATCTTTCGTATACAGTTAAGCATGAAATGATGTTTCCTTGAAGATTTCTTTTTTATGGCAAAACTTTCTAAACGAAATTAAATGTGAAACTAATAAATGAAACTAGATATTGAAATGACAGCTTAAATCCTTCAAAGAAATAAAACTTTGTCTTATGAGCATTAAAAATCTGCAAAATCAAAAAAGAGCAATATAACACAAGAAAGATTACAATTCATTAGCCAACCAAATTCTAAAATGAAAATTTTGTCAGTCAATATATATATATATCAATAAATTTACTTGGAAAGTCTTGATTGTACATATAAACTTTCAAGTAAATGTAAAAATAGAGCCATTGGCTCTGTAGCTCATCAGGCATCATATCAAGTTTGCTTTATACAGGCAAGATGAGCTAAAAATGAAACTGATGTTACCTATTGCAAGAAAACCTATAAAAAAATTACAAAACAAATGTATTATTATTCAACACTTTCTAGATCGCCAATATCAGACAGTGAAAGAAGTCCACACTAAAATATCCAAGGAGAAATAAATTTGCCATAGACTGTCATCTAATGGAGAAAAATAGGATTTTAAGATTGTGACCTCTGTGACCCTATTTGGGGTCATGGGGTCACAAAACCTACAGTTTAGAATCCCAATTGGCCAAGGAGTCTACATGCAGTCTTTCAGCTCAATAGACCTTTAGGAGCTAAAGATGATGATGAAAATAAGTTTTTAAGGTTGTGACCCCTGTGACACTATTTGGGGTCATGGGGTCACGAAATCTACAATTTAGAATCCCCATTGGCCAAGGAGTCTGCACATATAATTTCAGCTCTCTAGACCTTTTGGAACTTGAGAAGAAGATGAAAATAGTTTTTAAGGTTGTGACCCCTGTGACCCTATTTGGGGTCACAGGGTCACCAAAGTTACAAATTAGAATCTCCATTGTCCAAGGAGTCTGCACATATAATTTTTAACTTTCTACTCCTTTTGGAACTGGAGAAGAAGATGAAAATAGGTATTTAAGGTTGTGACCCCTGTGACCCTATTTGGGGTCACAGGTTCACCAAAGTTACAAATTAGAATCCCCATTGTCCAAGGAGTCTGCACGTATCACTTTCAACTCTCTAGTCCTTTTAGAACTGGAGAAGAAGATGAAAATAGGTTTTTAAGGTTGTGACCCCTGTGACCCTATTTGGGGTCATGGGGTCGCGAAATCTACAATTTAGAATCCCCATTGGCCAAGGAGTCTGCACATATCGTTTTTAACTCTCTAGTCCTTTTAGAACTGGAGAAGAAATTGAAAATAGGTTTTTAAGGTTGTGACCCCTGTGACCCTATTTGGGGTCACAGGGTCACCAAAGTTACAAATTAGAATCTCCATTGTCCAAGGAGTCTGCACATATAATTTTTAACTTTCTACTCCTTTTGGAACTGGAGAAAAAGATGAAAATAGGTATTTAAGGTTGTGACCCCTGTGACCCTATTTGGGGTCACAGGGTCACCAAAGTTACAGATTAGAATCCCCATTGGCCAAGGAGTCTGCACATATCATTTTTAACTCTCTAGTCCTTCTGGAACTGGAGAAGAAGATGAAAATAGGTTTTATAAGTTGTGACCCCTGTGACCCTATTTGGGGTCACAGGGTCACCAAAGTTACAAATTAGAATCTCCATTGTCCAAGGAGTCTGCACATATAATTTTAAACTTTCTACTCCTTTTGGAACTGGAGAAGAAGATGAAAATAGGTATTTAAGGTTGTGACCCCTGTGACCCTATTTGGGGTCACAGGGTCACCAAAGTTACAAATTAGAATCCCCATTGGCCAAGGAGTCTGCACATATCATTTTTAACTCTCTAGTCTTTCTGGAGCTGGAGAAGAAGATGAAAATAGGTTTTTATAGTTGTGACCCCTGTGACCCTATTTGGGGTCACAGGGTCACCAAAGTTACAAATTAGAATCTCCATATGCTAAGGTACTTGTACAAAAAATTTCAGCTCTCTAATGTGTATGGTTCATGAGGAGAAGTCGAAAGTGTCAAAAGTTTACGGACGGACGGACGACGGACGACGGACGGACGACGGACGACGGACGACGGACGGACGCCGGACGACGGACGACGGACGGACGCCGGACGACGGGCCATGCCATAAGCCCATCTGGACTTTCAGTCCTGATGAGCTAAAAAGCTGAAATAATCAATGTTTCTTCAGACAGTAGGCTTCACGTTAACAACCAAACTTCACACAAACCTACACTCTAAATTGGATTGTTAACCAAACCCACCCTTGTAAAATCTGATAATAAAATCAAGATTCAAACAAGATGTAGAAACTTTGTGAAGCTTGATCTCGGTTGTAATCAAATCTTAGACAAACCTTGCCCTTTTGATTCAACACGATACCAGTTCCCTTATCGGCTTATGACAGGCGATAGGTTATAGTAATTAATACAGGAAACAATAGAAAATTTCACTGTGAATTTTTTTTCTTTAAACATCAAATCGTAAACCAACTCATATAAAAGAAAGTACACAAATGAATGAAACAACAATAAAATGCAGAACTTCAAATATAACGGCTCAACTAACCAAGTTTTACAGGATCAGTAAAGGTTAAAGAATCTTTTAAAGGAGATATTTTGGAAGCATCACCCAACTGCTTGATAAGTATTAGGATGTATCCACATTCAATCCTTTATCTTACTAAACACCTCTATACAATCCTTTATCAGATGAAAAGAACCCCATAAAATCCTTTATCATGCTGAACATATCAACTTTCACATCACATCGCCACACCATCCTGTATCCAATACATTACATTCATAAACAAACCTGGGTATCCTTTCACAAAACAAACTTAACTTAAAGGTTGACCTAACTCCCATTCTTTAACATTGCACTAAGGTTACCTTAAAGAGACACAGAGTATGTTGATAGGATCACATATGTCAAATTTTGAAATCGATGTTATTACATCGGGAACCACTAACTGTTACTGAAAATAACAAGTTAAAGGTCAATCAGTACATTAGAGCGAAAATACGACCATTCAAAGTCAGGATTTTGATCTAAAACCGGACAATGTGGCTCGAATGGCGCGCGCAAATTCGCCAAACGTAATTTTGAAACCTTGTCATAAGCTGACAGGAAGATATATTCGATTCGATATTGTTTATTAGGTATTGTAACGAATAGGTAGATTAATTGGATGCATAATTTCGATTATTAAACGTGTTTGAGATGTTTTCTTGATTTTTCCATAAAATTAAGAATTTTATAGATAGTATGCATAAATGGATATATTTGCAAGTCCAGTGATGAGATATGAACTTCAATCAGCATATGAGATAGTTTGTAGCTTATCAAAACCAAATAAAATTTTAAGAAAGATACTCTGTGTCACTTTAAGGACTTAAGATCACCTTAAGACTTTGTGAAAGAAGGCCCTGTATCTTAACAATTGCATTCTGTATTAGGTCCCACAAACCATGATGATATCCTGTTCACACTATCACATCTCAAAAATTTTCACATAATCATATTTTTTACATAAACAAAAGATTGACAAAATCCTGTTTTTCAATCATAACAATCATACATACAACTTGTCTGTTCAAGATTCTGCAGTGTCATTGACGTGAATATATATAAGTAATGGTAGTACACATATTAAGTGTTTCACAATTCATACGAAAATAGTCATAAAGTCACAATGTGAAATACCATCAAAATGGTGACTCACTGACTTTCCTTACCAAATTAACAGAAGTCTTAGCTTCAGCATTTAAGCTTGATAAATGAAATGAACAGAATACTTCATTCGATAATACAACACATTTTAAATTCAATTTTTGCTACATTAATAACTGATTGTTTACCTGTACAGTAAAAAAGTATAACATGGATAGTTATTTATTATTACCTACGAGGGCAGTCATATTGAGGTGCATATTTTTCATATGTGGCCCTCGGGCAAAATATCACTTTTTCATTGTGACGTCACGTTATAAACAATGCTTTGATGTCACGGTTCACCGATTACGTCACAATCTAATATGAATCTATACGGGCCGGTGTCGGCTAGTCCGCCTTTGCTGAGAAGTAGGTTTTGAGTATTTTCGTTAATTTTGGGATAACGATAATAAACAGAATATCATATTCGTGCCCATGACATACTATGTTTACGACACTTGTGCTATCGCTCGGGAAATACTAATATTTAGCCACTCATGTCGTCAACAAAGTATGTCCTGGACACTCATATAATATCCTCTATGTATCCTCTACGTATCCTGCCACCACACCTCCACACTCCTCCAACCCTCTCAGCCTCCTACACATTCCCCACATCCCAGCACCAGACTACACACTCAGCAGTCATCCTCACTAAAACTGGTGGGCTACACCAGATAAGCTTGCCATTTGCCCCCAATCCAACCATAATCAATAAACACAGGCAATAACCAAATTTCAAGTTGGAAACTTCAGTATCAAGACCATTATTTTGCAGCATCAAGCAATTTTCTTCAGCCTTAGGCTAAGTTCATAAGCATTTGCTCTGTGTCCAAATCACAAACCTGATGCATGTTTTGAGATGCCGAGCAGACTGCTTCATGCCTGGCATTGTAATGAGGCAAAACATTCAGAAAATGAAAATTCCTCTGGTTACCATGGTAATAGAAATATTTGGTGATTGTTGTGAACCTGTCATTAGCCATTCCAGCATGGCATCATCATTACATCTCCGCTGAGTTGAGCAATCTCTCAAGTATGTAGGGAAACTGCTCTCTCATCCACATTACTGCAATTTGTAACCAATGGGCAGCACTACTTGAACGACTCTTTATCAGATTTTCAATGCCCGGACAATTTGCATGATTACCCTTCATACTAAAGATTAGAAAGAATTGTTGTCAATATGCAGAGTAAATTTGGTAAAAAGCCCAAGGTTCTCATATTTTTCAAATCAAGCTAGACTAATGAGGTTTCACGATGTATCATGGAAGTAGAACACTGCAAAAGAAAATGCTGCAAATCATGGGTGCTTCTTTTTTTATAAAACCTTTTAATGATTACATGATCAGGGAGATCAAAAAGCAATAGAACCACTGAAGTTATAACCTTGACAGTCATATTAAATGTCGAGTCAA
This sequence comes from Steromphala cineraria, assembly GCA_916613615.1. NCBI lineage: Eukaryota > Metazoa > Mollusca > Gastropoda > Trochida > Trochidae > Steromphala > Steromphala cineraria. The sequence goes on along the minus strand of OU744725.1, from coordinate 60,570,794 downwards.
ATTTTATGATTGATTGAAATGAAGAACAATCCATTCAGGGCTCAAAAGAATTTACAATTTTCTTTTCAAATTTCAAATTGTTTAGAATTCAAACCAAAACAATAACAACACCTGTATAAATTGGCTGACAGAACATTTCAATTTGTAAATCATCTCAAACACATTTGGTTTGCTGCTGCATATTTTTCTTGAATCTGTCAAAAATGAATCTTGAACACTGTCATTGATCAATAATAAAAGCAAAATTTGACATTATATCAGAACTACAACAAAACACATTGAAGTACTTGAAAGTTGCAAGCAACAGTTATATGCCAAGATAGACCAATGCACTTCGAAAGAATATCATAAACTTTATCCAAAGACTAAAATTCAAAGTAGTAGGCTGTAATGGCTATAAATACCAGTGTTCTTGGAGAAAACATCAGAAACTTCCCCTAAGATGAAATTTCAAAGTGGTAAGCAAATGTCGATAGATTCAAGGATTCTTTGAGAGAATATCAGAAACATTCCTCTACGATGAAAATCAAGTAGAATGCTTTTTTCCATAAATTCCAGTGCTCTTTGAGAGTATATCAGAAACTTTCCCTAAGATGAAATTCAAAGTAGAAAGCAAATGGCCATAGAAGCCAGTGCTCTTTGAAGCTATTAAGTTGGCCTGTATGTTAACTTGATGAATCTGATATTGCCATCAGTTTGTCTTGAGTAACCTTTCCTTGCTGTTTCATCGAGCCCATAAAACTCTACTAACAATATTGTTTGCCTTGGCAGCTGAAATATACCAGCAGGTCTTAAAGGTTAAAATGATCCATTCCTTCAGATGTCTTCCCTCACGGAGGTAGTGCGTCAATAAATCAATGAAATTACAAATGTTTAGCCATAGCTACACAAAAAACTGGAGGAACTTTGTTGACTTAATATCAAGTTATGTCAATAATGTTCAATGTATTGTTTCCGAAAATCAATAAAATGTAATTATATTTCATGTCTGTCATAAATATGATTCACTTTTGACATCACAAATTGGTTTGAAAATCAATAAATGAAGCATTCTATTCGTGGACTAACACATATGAAATATGAATCTCTTGTAGCCATATCACTTGTCACACATTTAATAACCATTATTATTACCTATATGGTTGAAAATAGGTAGTGACATATTTTCAATATGAGCACTAGTGCACATATCACTTTTGCCTAGCAACGATTGTTGTAGTGCGAGTTCACGTATTATTTCATCTGTGACGTCATAACACCATTGTTCGTGACGTCACTGTAGCCAGCCGTCACAAGGTAAGCGGCTCGTTTCTTGCATAATTGCATAATACACAAAAAAATACCCCGATGGGACTGTCCCTTTAAGTCACAAGTCAACACCAAACGAAGCCATCAAGTTAAAGGCAGGGGCCAAGTTAAAGGCAGGGGTCTAGAACTGATAGGAACCGACCAAAGCATATGCAGTCTACAGATAACAGACTGATTCTTCATTATTGCTTAATTGAAAAAGTCAAAACAGTCGGGCCTCATCCAGACAAATATGTCCAGTGCCTATCAAGCTGGCCTTCACGAAGGCTACAGAGCTAGTCTGTGAGCTCCACAAATCTCTTCCTGTTGAGATGGAATACCAAGTGTTGTGGTGAAGAACTATGGTGTTCTTTTGGCATTTTTATTAAGATGTGACCCTCTGCAGTAAAAGTATCCTAATGATTTTAAGGGATACCTGTCAAAAGGGTGGGCAAATTTCCCTAGGAAGCCCTCAACAGCACTGAATACCCATGAGTTGGAATACTCAGTGTTGTTCCTAGGTAAAGGGCTATGGGTCCTTTTGGCATTTTAAAGAAGATACGACCCTCTGCAACAGTAAAAGTATCCTAATGATTTTAAGGGATACCAGTCAAAAGGGTAGGCAAATTTCCCTAGGACCCCCTCTCGGAACAACATTGAATACCAAAAGGGAAACTTAGAGAAGTCAAGGCTTATTTTTATTTGCGCAAAAGATCATCAAAGAGAATCTAAAGAACTGATTGTAACTTCAATGAAACATTATGAAGATACACTGGTGGCATATTATGGAAGCGAGGTCATAAAACATTTCAAAATGTTCAAGACCTGAATGTCTCTTGAAATAAACTATATCAAGATACAGTCACACCCCTAGCAAACTTTTAGAAAGCAAGGTCTTATGATATTGCTCAAACAGAACATCATCACGATCAAGATCTGACTGTCATTCCATCCAAACTGGCAAACTATTGGACCCCAAGGTCTTTAGACAATGTGTCTCAAGAATCATCATGAAGCAGTCGTGTCAGGTGAACTAGTATGTGACATGTTGACCTCATAATGATATCGTATTCAATCAATCAACCATCTTCCAAAATATCATGAATATGTTTTAAAAATTATTAAACATATTGTTTAATATAATCTGAGCACATGTGCACATATCACTTTTGCTTAGCAACGATTGTTGCAGCTCGAGGTCAAGTATATTTTCGTCTGTGACATCATAAAACTACTGTTCGTAACGTCACTATAGACAGCCATCTCAAGTAAAGCAGACGATTTTCTGGATACAATACAAAAATTCACACTTGTTTCATACAAGTCATATAACACACTTACTTAAAATGTGCCGATGGTAAAAGCAAGTTGAATCTTGTAAGCATGCTAAAATGATTACATTTTCTGAAGGTTGAGCAATGACGAAATCAGTACATAAAAAAAAATTAGAATATTTCCCAGAATATAACGGGTGATAAATCTTATTCCTTACGAAATTGAAAATTAACCATATTGAGTTTATTCCTTTTAAATCTACACTTATCAATTTGACAAAAAACGAACTTGGTACAAAAAATATTCAAATATTTCCGAGAACATAACAGGTGATAAATATTGGTACTTAAGGAATTGAAAATTAACTATATTGAGTTTATTCCCATTCAATCTACACGGATGAATTTGAAGAACTTGAAATTTTAGCAGAGTTTATTGCATTCCCTGAGTAGATGCTGCTAAATTCCCATTGTGCTTACTTCCAAGGCAGTGAAATTACGCTCAACACGAACATGCTAGTGTACTTCAATCCAAGTAGGATTGAATGACAAGTAAATTGCAACTGAAACTTAAACAGCCAGCCAATGATGACATTTCGATGTTGACTTACAGCACATTATTTGCAAATCTAAACTGTCAAATTCAATTTGAGGTAACCAAATTGCCTTCTTCTTCATTACAACTTAAACTCCAAGTTGCGAACAAATCAACATGAAGTAAGTAAATTGAAGTAACAACTTTGGTCTAGGTTTTAAAATCAATAATACTGAGCTTGTCTGCAAGAGCCGGGCTGACCGTGTTTCCAACACATGCAGTCATACATATTACACCTTAAAGGTGAATGTCAACTGAATGTCTACTAATGAATCTGCTTCTAGTTTTTACATACGACTATCATTTTCATAATCGATATAAATTCTTTTTGTGTTTTACAAGTGATGAAATAAAAATTCAAAATAAATATCTTTAAAATTGAGACATAAGTTGTTGGTTTGGAAATAACTAAATGACATCTCTGTTTAAAAAAATGTGGCTATTATCACCAAACTATTTGACAGTACCAAATGGGGAAAATTGTTTCAAATTCCCTCAGTATACCCTGGTAGATTCATATTTGACGGGTCATAAGAAAGTTATTCAGGACAAAATATTGCATAATTAAAATCAATAACCATGGTTACGTTAACTTTCAGAAAGCTACGACTACAATTGACAGCTGATTATCCACATGCGCTGGTAAATATCAACATGATTGCGTTTATTCTGCGACGAGTACCGACGATTGCTGTATTCCGATAAACACATTCAATAATCGCTGTAGTAGAGCCGATGTGGGGACTGGCTTTACGCTACTTGCCTTCTTTCTGTATTGATCCTAAATGATATCAATCCATTGCCTTACATAGTCAATACCAACACAGCACGAACAACTCTACCAATTCACAACAACAAATGCTGCTATACTTCAATGTTTTTCTTTTATTACCCTTGGCAAACAACTACGAGAAAATCTGTTGCTGACGATAGCATTATTTGTGAAGGATAAAATCAGGGGCTATTGTAGCACTATGATAGCAGCTGGAAACATCCATCTACACACAAATATGGATTTATTTCAGAACATCTTAATTATTCATACAATGATGAAGAAAGTGTTTTACAGTAGTACCCTTTTGGCAATCAATGCTTGTTAGTTAGTAATGTAAATACTTGATTCCTCAACCTCAATTCTTTAGTTTTGCTGTTGAATGTCTAAAGGGCGATTTCTTTTTACTATTGGCTTCTAATCTTATCTTGTTTCCTTTTTAAATATTGTTATCAAAAACATTATTTTTTGGGTTTATTTTACAGTTCACCAGTTTTTTTGTGTTTTTTTTTTTTTTTTAAATATATATCTTATTTTGGTTATGTTATTTTGGAATCAAAAGGAACAAATCTTTTATAATTTGAATAAAACAAATGATGAAAGCATGTTTCACACAATGAAAATTTATCAGTTTGAATCAATTTCTTTCATGAATATTCAACAAAGCTGTAACTTAAAACCACAAATCCACAAATTTGAAATAAGAATAGATGTTTCATGTTTGCCTAGCATTAATTGAATGAGAATATGTGAGTAACATATGTCCTTATCGCTACCATCTATATATATACAATGGTAAGCAATCTTTGATGACTTGCCACATACGGTAACAGATTGATACAACTATTGATGGTTAACTCTTGCCTTGCTAAGGGCACTTAATGTTGCCAAATCATGAATACATTGCCTCGTCATACAGGATTTATTTTGCTAGTGCCAATCATTTGTAATAAATATATCTTAGTTTCGATACATATACCTTGATTTTCATTTTAACAAATCATCAAAGTTTAATTCTAGGCTGTCAATAAATATATATTTTAGAGTCAGTTTCAGATAGTTTATTTTCAATCAAATATCCAATCTGATTAATTGTCAACAAGATAAACTTATACTCCTTTTTTGTTTGTATATAAATATTTTGTTGTTACTGATTAAATATTTTTGTTGAATGTTATCATCATGGCAAAAAGTGTGACATTCAAGTTGGCATAATGCAAACCTTGGCTGGACTCAAGTTACAATATTATTATTACACATAAAGTTTTATAGTTTAGCAATATGTTCCACTGTTGACCTAGGTATTCCTACAAACGTTTATTACAGTTAATACTTGTATTTTTATTGTGATCAAAGAAATATGAACAATAATAAAAGGCACTTCTAGATTTATTCATCAGGTTATCCAACTTAAGCAACGAAAATTATTTATTTACCAACATAAAGTAAGCGAAACAATAGAAATTATGGATATCAAATTACAGAATGTGGTATGTCAACAATTGGAGTTTGCTTAGAGCAAATAGTTTTCCCTTAGCTGTGTTTGATTGAACAAAAATAATATAATTTTCTCATAAGGGGTTAAGAATTAATTTCTGTGACATTTCCTTGAACAATTTTCAGAATTATTCCATTAATAGCCTACTTATCAAGCAGCCAATTGCTATATATGTTAATCATATGAAAATTGGTTTTGCTATGATCAGAGTTACCTCCCTTGACATGATCCCCAACCTTGCATTCCAAATGTCACAGTAGTTGGAAATGAATTATATGTCTCTTGTAATTTGGAATGTTTACAAATGAGCCATTTCAAATCCATAATCATCATTAAGAGGTAAATTGATATAAATTTCTTACAAAATTAATGTGATCAGAATATGTTCAAACACGGAGAGTTATACCGCAAAGAAAGATCAATAATTGAAAACTATGAACCACAACGCAGTCTGACATCTCCCTTCATTTTACTACAAATATAACATTATATAACAGAAATCTTACAAATGAAACAATTTTAAGAAAGCTAAGTTAAGCTAAGATCAGCTGGGTAAGAAATTAACACAAACCGATATGAGTAGATAAATGGATATGTTCTGGGCTAGTAGATGAAAAGACCAATCGTCCACATTCTCTCCCCACAGAGAGTTTGTGGGAGATACCTGTTTGGAGACAATCAAAGTTAGTTGTGCAATCACTGACGCTGTTCTTAAGTCATCATTTTGGCTACTGAATCATGGCAAAGACACTGCATATGAACCACCCTCTCCATGCGAGAAGCATCATTTTTCTAAAAAAAATTCAAATGGATTGTGGTGCAAATTGTAGAAACTGCCAGAACCCACTAATTCGGCGAATAAGAACAGAGGCTCGATCAACATTACTTGACTTGATCTGCCTCTGTGGAGAGAGAATGGATTGTCCAGGGACTAGACTTCCTTAAAGACGATATGATCATTCAGATGGTTTCATACTTGGACCAGCACTTTCAGAAATCTGTAAGTCTTAATCGCTACTTATGTGAAAAACACATTTCAATCTCTGCACTTGTGAATTATCATACAAACAAAACCAGTCAAATCATAGTCTCAAACAAATCTTAAACAGGGATACCATAATTATCAAAATTTGTTTTCTGGCAAACAAGAAAACACCAGGAAGACATAAACCAGGGTAAGATTAACAGTAGTCCGGTCGCCCATGGCTAGAAGCAAATATGCTGGTTTAGTTAACTGGTAGTCAAAAGACTAGTCACATCATTTAAATGGTTCTAGGTTAGCCAGAATGCATTTGGACTATTAGTTTTCCAAATCAACTAGTCTGAATGTTTGATACCATAATAAGACTTATTTTGACACTTGTTACCAAATTAGTTAAATCATAATAAATCGAGAAAAAAGACAGCCTGTTTCAAAAGTATAATCATTAATGTGAACAAAAAGAAACACAATATTTAATATTGGAAACCAGTCAAAGTCACGCAGACACACAAGCTATTGTTATTTTCAGGTCGCAAAGTGTGACCATCTGTGCCTTCCATGGGGTCAATATGTGATTATATCAATAATATGCCACCATTTCCTACAAATACCTTCTCTTACACAACATCAGTTCACTCGACAGCTTTGCAATGATTATCGGTATTATTATATAAACAGAAGATATGTATTTTAGTTCTGATGAGAATGTTATCAAATTTCTTACTATCAACCAAATAGAGAAAATATGAAAAAATGTTAATATCTCACCAAAATTTATAATCTAATCTCCCCGAATGATGATCTGAAAATCTAACATATGTGATGTAAACAAAATTTGACACATAAAGGTTAAAAATATTGTTCACTTCTTTTTAAATCATTAAAATAGTTAATTTTCATTTTGTGTAAAAAAAAGGAATCGCATGGCTAAACTTTACATTATATATTTGAATCATAACTGCTCCATTTAGTTTAAATACAATGTCTTTCAATTGTAGCCATTAATCTTCATTTTCCTGACATCACCTCATATTCCCCTTAAAAACGTGCTACTGCCCCTTTAAACTGGAAATACTATACTCAACTACCGGGTATATATATATTTTTCATCATAAGTTATCAATCAGGGTTTGAATTTAAAAGCTGACTGGTGTAGTCCGAAGGAGATATAAGTATAATAAAATCGTCTAAATTTTTTGGGCTACCTGGAACTGCGTTTGGGCTCTTAGTTTTTTAAATTGCTAGTCAGATTGGCTATAGTTATTAGTACTGTGATAATGTGACGGTCTCCCTACAAATATTTACATGTCATTCAAAGATACTTCAGTGCAATATGTATTGTAACATAAAAATTGTGTTATGCCGCATATAATATGATATCATAATCATTTGAAGTTTAGAAATTCTAGAAGGGGCAATGCTAAACGGAAATCGGATATGTAATATTTAACATCTAAAAAATTCTGTTAATCCTATCTTTTTTTTCCCCCTTAATTTGCAAACATTTTACTTGTTTATAAAAATGTATGACATGCACCAAGATTGTTTAGTATTATTTTCTTCCTTCACTTTCAGGAAACATATGAACATAAGCCTCAAAATAAATTATAATCAGATAATATTCAATGATGTCCTAAACAATTAATTTAGTCAATAAGACAAAAATAGTTTACAAACAAATCAAATTATCTCACGATATATATGTAAACTTATGACAAGTCATGCTATTATTATTATCAGTGATGTATCATGCTTATTCATGATGTTATCAATAGTAAGATACTTCCTCCTCACCGATTTTTGACTGTTGATACATCCACTAAAATATATAGTGCATAATAAATCCTGTGACTAGAAAATAAATAAGTATTATTGAATATATCACTTGATATCATGCTTTATGAAAACAATCGCTGGAAGAGAAATCCGATTTCGTATTAGTGGACGAGTTGATTACGAAACTAGAATCACTTGTCAACGAGTACGAGTACAGTGGTTGTCTGCCTTGCAAATTATCTCGCAAATATCAAAACAACAAGGGCCGAGGGGGGAGACGGGGGGATCGCAGCGTGTGTTTTGACATGTTGTCTGTCAGCTAGGCTAAATGACATGCAAATAAATTAAAATATATCATAAACAAGACGCAAATATGCTGAAAACCGAACGTTTTGAAGGATACATTCGGAGTGACCCAGTTTTTGTTCCAATGGCTAAAATATGTTGAACAGGATCGAACGCCACAGCAGTTGGTTGGAAAGGGAAACCGTGTCTTACAGTCTGCAAAATAAAATAGCATCGTGTCACATACAAATTACACTACTTCTCATATGCACATCGAGAAATAAAAAATATTCGATCGATTTCGAGGAAATAAGACCAACCTTGCAGACTTGGAAATGCTCGGACCGAAGCGTTTCCTCTATTTCCATCTCCGATTTTGGGGGTGTGCTCACGGACGAACGTAGCCCGTCCAGCACACCCCTCAGGGTGAATCGTTTCCCTTTAACTGTCGACATATTTGTAATAATCGTCAAATATCCTCATGTTTACGATTTTCCACCCTCCAGATCGCCATTTCTAGGCTACTGCTAGCCTCAATATATATCTTGACACGGCCGTGAAAGCCCGGATGTTAAATCTAGCAATCCCAGTGCAGAGTCGATGCGTCGCTACAGAATCGGCCACATAGATTATTCCAAAAACACAATTCCAAGAGATGAAACCATCTGTAGATTACACATTGTAACGACTTGTGAATAAGTCACATTCCATGAAAATAGTCCCGGTAAAGTGAAATCTCCCAACAAGTGCGACGAGCAAACGAACGAGTGAAAATTAACATGAGCAGTGCCAATGCCAAGATTCCCTGCTACCAAGATACGCTCAGTCAATCAATTCCCTTCGGATTGGTAGCTTTACCCTGCTGAAATATACAACGATTTTACTCGCTTTTATGTTTGCTGCTGTATTCAATGTTCCTGAAATTGAAATCTGATTTATTTCACATTCGACGCAATTTGCAAACTCGAAGTTGAATGATTATGAAATGTTGTGAATGTTAATGAGTTTTGGAATCAACTGATCACAATTGAAAAAATATTTCTTGGAGTGGTATGTTTTCGTACATTCTTGAAAAGCAGTTCTATTTTGAAAATGACATGGCCATTTATCAATAGTGTCATCTGATCGAGAGGTTTTACTGTTGTCAGACTTTATCTTTTTGAAGTTTATCCACGTGACATAAGGAAGGTTTGAAGTCGCGATTTTGATCGAAAACTGGACAATGAGTCACACTAACAGTTAGAAGTTGAACATGTTTGATAGGTTATATAACTAGATTTCATGAAAAATTGGACGTGTGAATTTGACTTCCGATAATTTATATGACTGTTTTAAGATGTTAATTGAAAACATGTAGCCTACCTATATGAATGTGAATATGCGCGATGTTTTGAATATATGTAATGAATTATGCTATTTACATTGGTATAAAATTAAAATATATCTGGTGAAAATCACGGAGTGGCTCGATTGTTTTAAACGCATATATCAATTCAAAAACAATTCTTTCACCTCTCTATATTACTCATGTTTTTTAAAGTTTCGGTACCAGGGCTTGGGGAATTTCATTCCTTAAATTTTCCCTCGTTCAATTAAATTTAGTGCATAAGCGAATGTCTTATCTTTATAGGGGCAAACATGTCATTACTCAACCCCTCAATCGAAAGTCATCAATCGAAAACTACAGGCGGCCATTTTAATGTGGACGCCTTTTTAGTCATTTGAAGTAAGAACATGGAATCGCGTAGTTTAACTATATCGTTCTGCTTAGAACTGCCACATTTAGTAAAAATTAATAGGCTTAATACTAATAGTTTGTTATTGGTAACATTTATTATCGTTTTTGTGAGATAATAGCATATTCACCAATTAATATAGCCTGAGTGACGCTACGTGTGTAAATCATGCGGCTTTTAGGGGTTTACGTAAGGCTATCTCCGTGGCCTGTTGTGCACTTTGACGTTCAACCTGTCTCAGGGTACGAACGTTACGCTAACTCCACTAATCTGTAATCTGTAGTGGAGTTAGCGTAACGTTCGTACCCTGAGACAGGATGTTTGACTTTAGGAGCATACGTATAGTACTAGTAGGGCTGAGCGAACACGTCGTCCGACTTTAAATTCTTTGAATGACTAAGCATTAAGATTTCGTCCACGATAACAATAACCCGAAATTTTATTCATTTTGGACCTCTTTTCACACTTTATTCCAGCGCATCAAGACTGATGGTACTTAATCTTTATGAAGATGATGTCAATTCTTGCTTAAAATAGAAAATGATGTAAATCTTGAAATGTACACTGTTGAACTGCAATATCTATCAGTGATGGTACTGAATCTTTATGATCTTTAAGATCTCTATAATCCTAAGAATTGAAGTTGATGTAAACTTTGTAGTGAATATTGATTATTACCTGCAATATCTAGTAGTGAAATGTGAATATTATTTTTCTTTTGTTTTGTAAACAAATACATAATGTCAATTGTCATTGTCAATAAGCAATAAATGTAAACATCTTATGGGAAATAAAAATTTTTTAAAAATATTAAAAAATAAATTCGTCCACGGTTTCATGTGCGTACACTATGTTAATCAACGTATGTATGACCATTTAGCTAAATAAACATCAACTATTCCAAAGCAACGAATTTTAAGAAAAGAAATAAACAGATAAAACGTATGCTTTTGAAACAATGAGAAACGATTTTCAACCAAAGTCATGTTCACAGATACGTGATGTGAAATGTTGTTCCATCGTCAGTGACCGTCCTCGGAAACATTATTAATGAAGCGTACGTATATCGTCGGGTTTGGGGCCTATCCCTAATCAAGATTATAAGCAATGACATCACAAATCTAAAAGTGTAATTACGAATACTCCTGATAAAGGAACACCAGTGATCGTATTTGGTGTGTGCATGCGTTTTATTTAATGATAAAATTTACGTTTTATTACTACAACGATTCGTCCAACCAAATCAAACTGACCTCGTCTAGGCCTATCCATGATGGATATCCCTATTGGCCAAGTGGATAGTGAATACATCATCATTCCCAAGGGTCGAATCTATTCTTGACAGAAAGGTCGGCGGGTTATTGAACAGTAAGATGAAGATTTCACATCTCGCCTTCTTTCTGTGTAAAACAAGGAGATCGATTAACTCCTTGCTTATTTCAACTTCATTATTGTTAAACAAATCAAACTCAAAGGTCACTCAAAGGTCAGATTTAATTTACATATCATGCATCTGTGGCATGACGACACTGAAAACAATAAGACAAACTGGGTCCAATCAAGCTGCTATATTTGGCTTGGAAACAAGCATTCTTCTAAATTTATGAAGAACGAAATTGATCAAAGCCTTACTTTGTATACCTATGAGGTTTTTTGTGTGTGTTTTGTCTGTCTTACGTTTGAATTCAGAGATACCTAAAATCGATTAATATTATCTATACTAAAGTATACGAAAGTGTTAACTACATGAAAAATATGACAGTACGCGACCCTATCTGAGTGAAAATGGCAACACTTGGTATTTTAAGTTGTTCTATATGTATATCTGTGTCAACAATATGTTTTTGTGAGGGAAACATGTTATTGCATGATAGAACGTGTTTTTTGTTTTTCAAAAGCCTCTAACCTTTTTAGAAGGCATTTATTTGACTAAAAATGCACAGTTGTTGTATCCTTTTGAATTGCATAACCTTTTAGCCTGAGATTCAACAACTAACCTAAATCCACCTTGCAGATATTCTGCGGTATGTCAACATTTCTGTTCTTTTTTCAAAACAACGTGGGAACGTGTACGCTTGGAAATCGTTACTCAAGGAAGTGATCAAGTTTCACTGCGAGTGGAAAGATTGTTTTTATAAATTCATTTTAGGATTTTGTTGGAAAAATAGATTTGGCTGTAAAGTTGTAGACAACACTTAACACTAAAAGTTCATTTTAGAAAAGAGAAGCTGAGCAAAATTAGATAAAAAGAGACAGTTAATGAGAGGCTTCACTTGTCTGAAAATATATTTGCACACAGACGAGGTCGGTCTTTTGTTTTAAATTACAAATTATTTTTGTAAAAGATAATTTCCGAAATCGCTAAAAAATACTGATGACAAGTACAATATTTGATAAATTTAAAAACCCAAAGGACAAATATTTTAAAAAATTCAATGACTGTTGGAATGATTTCGTGCATGGTGAACTCGTTTCTAAAGTCCACTTTCTCGTTAGTAAATCGTTCACTTTGGTTTGGTACCTTTTTTATTTTAGTCATTAATGTGTCTATAACAACTCTTCATATTTGGCATATATGACCATCAATGAATCCTTCACAATAAGGTTGTTTAAATATTATTTTAGGTTTTAAAAACAAGAAAAAATTCACACACTTTTGCCGATATTGATACCTTTATTGTGATAACATAGTTGTTCGAGGGCATATAATGGCATTATTTTTCATCTTCAAATTATCCAGTGTCCATATCCTCAAATATATGTTCTCAGTTGTACCTGAAAAATGATTTATCGAACAAAATACTATAACTAATGCACAAAACAAACTTTTCTCCATTCTCTTCCCACAGAGGCAGATGAAGTCAAGAAATGTTGATACAGCCTCTGTGATATTACGCCGACTTTGTGGGATAAAATGGGAGATGCCTGATTGGAGGTAATCAAATTTAGTTGTGCAATCAGCGACGCTGTTCTAAATTCATAATTTTGGCTACTAAATGATGGCAAAGGCATTGTGATATGAACCACCCTTTCGATTCGAGAAGCGTTGTCATTTGTTCAAGAAATTCAAATGGATTGTGGTGCAATTTTTTCCGCCAGGGGAAACTACCGGAACCCACGGATTTCGGTGTAATAGAACAGAGGCTGTATCAACATTGCATGACTTGATCTGCCTCTGTGGGGAGAGAATGACTTTCCTCTCGCAAAGAAATTCGTCCACTTCCTTGAGTCACGATTTCCATTCTTACATTTGCCTTCGATGTGAAATTGGTTAAGATTTTAATTCTTGTTAACAAAATTGTTTTCTATGAGTCTATTCCATACGTACATTCTGTAATGGAAATGCACGAAGTGGAGTGGATTCGTGAAAATAATCAACGAGCCCAGAAGGTGCGAGCTGATTTTTTCACGAATCCACGACACCGATTGCATTCTCCATCTTAATCCATGTATGACTTCACAAAACTAAAAACTTTTTCACATTTTATATATATTTTCAACATTTTACTATCAACAAAAAAAAAAAATATGTTTTCGGTGCCAACTCATCGGATCTGGAACACAACCTTCGGCCACGCTTCAAATGGGTTCATCCGTGCACGTGTATTGTCATATTTTCCCGACGGCGATGCAATTGACAATTCATGCGGAGTGCATTGCACGCGCTAGGCATTTCCCCATGTGCACTCTCCGCTTCACCCGTAAACAGAACAACACAGGTTTCAAACTAACAAACATTCTTGATCTGTTTGCCCCCATATAGCTGAGTGCATAAAAACGGTGAGTTATCATTCGGAGGGTTGCATGTTCGATTCTTGTCTCGCGTCCTTCCAATTTCAAAATTAAACGGTTTTATATTTATAGTTCTTGAAGCAATTCAGTATAGACACTATATTACAAAACCCTATCACCCCTCTTAGAATATAGCCGGGGAAAGTCAAAGAGCAGTGGATTCTTAAAAGTAATCTACTGTTAATTAACGCAATAGAGTGACGTCATCAGCATGGATTAACTAAGGGGAAGACATGAAAGTTGTAATTGGACAGTTGATCTCCCATAGACCAGCGTTGATCAAATTGAAGGCTAAACAGTACTTTCGATGAAATTGTATTGATTTAGATATATAATGAGACATATGAGTTCAAAATTGCTTCTGACTAATAGGCATGAGTCCGCTCCGTTAAACTGTTCGGTTTTCGATCAAAACCAACAATGTACTTTTACTTTATCGGAACATTAGCAAGAATCAATTTCATTGATGAAATAATTTTAAATACCACGACTGATAAGAGGTGATGTTTGATATAAGGGATGCCTTGAAAATATCTTATGTTACCTGAAGTGCCAGACACGCAGAGTGCCAGTGTGCTTAACAAATGACATCCGCTTATAAAAGTTACGTTTTCTCTCAATTTTATATCATTCTTTTGACACGTTTAAGCAAATAAGCATGTAGAATTGATCTTTATAGTTAATGTTAAACGCCTTTTGTTACTTACAGATCCGCTTTTCAAAGTTATACGTTTTCTCTCAATTTTATATCATTCTTTTGGCACATTTAAGCAAATAAGCATGTAGAATGGATCTTTATAGTTAATGTTAAACGCCTTTTGCAAATTACAGATCACAGCGTTGATGCGTATTCATGTTATCAAAGTTTTTATCTTACTATGACTAATTAACACTATAAACATATATCATCACGTGTTATCATTGATATTTTGACCGCTGACTAAGTGGATATCTGTTAACCATCGAACGATTAGCGAGATGGTTATCATTGATATTCACGAGGTCGAGGTCATTATTTCACATACACCACATGGTTTTACCAAAATGCATTTCAACAAAAGAAGAACAGCAACCAAATATTAAGTTAGTTGATAGTTATTGTAATGAGGTAAAACTTCTTAACATTGCTTCAATTTCATTTGCATAATATACGGATTATACGTGTAGATTGATCACATATATATATACACAAAGAACTTAGTTAAGCACCCCCCTATGTTTTCAGAAAAAAGCTTCTGCTAATAAACCATACAAAGTTCCAGAAAAACAATTACGGTTTTTCGATAGAATGATCATTTAGCAATGTAGAAATGAAAACTTCACTCAATTTACGATTCACTGTCTCTTGATAACTTATTTCTCCCGACTTGGTATTTTTGAAAATCCAAGTTTACTTATAACTGAAAATGAAAGTAAATATTTTTTGCTGCAATATGATAATGATTATCCTCTTGACTGAATTGATAATTTTCAGTAAGGACCTCTTAGGAAATGTTAGTCGTTAGAGCAGTATGAGCCTTCAAAATCACAAAATTATCAAATATCAAATTTCAAAAAAGCTTCCCTAAGAAAAAACTGGCGATTCTTTAAGATAATGGCTTATCTAAAGGGAGAGGAATTGTTTGACCCACAAGTCCAACTCAAAGAATCTCAAATTTACTCACAGATTTGAAAAATTTCGAAATTTTCTCTATTATGGCTGAAAAAAGTACTGAAAATTCAATGTCCTGCTAGGCTTTTATCGTGCATGATGAAAAAGGTTTCTCTAATTGAATGTCAACTAGGGATCAAAAATGTTATTTTTGATTGAAAAAATCCAAGGTTTCATGCGTGGTTTCTCACCAAAGACAATAGTTATATTTTGCCAAATTTCAGTGGTCTCAAATTTTTTCGCATATTTTCAATTATTTTGTATTATAAGGATTTTTACGTCAATTAAATAGTACATAAAACGGCAATTGTTATATCTAGAGTTGTCAATACATCAAACATATCACAATATTAAAAAAACTCCCAATTTCATTTTACAAAATGGGCGGTGCTTAATTAAGTTCTTTGTGTATATATATATACTTTTTATTCGATCCATCTAATGTTTCCTTGTATATGAAGCATAAGGCGTAGCTGTACGGACGTTGTCAATTTCACCTTGTGATGCACGGATTTTAAGTGGATGTCATGTGGTTTGAAAGTGAAGTGGTCTCATGTTTTGAACACATTTATGGCTGCGTTTCAAGGTCTTTTCAGGAGGAAATAAAGGTGAGTTGAACTTTTAAGTATATTCATGTATTTGTTGTTGAATGTTATTTATGCGTGGATCTACGAAAATGCCGAAGTATGTTACAGAGGGTTTACACTTTATAAAACAAGCTGTCAACAACCAAGTTATTATTTATGCATTTTGCTGTTGAAAAATGATTCTTAATGTAATTATTTTTTTCAATATCATTTAGTAATGTATATAGCAATGTGTACATAATATTAATAAATAATGTAACACGGTTTTTGTTTCAGGGACTACATATTTACACTTGATTACTATCCAAACAACACTAAAGTCGACCTTATTTTGGATAATTCAACAAAGACCATATCAATGGAACAGATTTCAGCTTGTGAAAGGGTTGGAAACATTGTTCACTTGGATTCTGTGTCCTACTTGCTGAAGCTTTTCATCTAACCGAGAACGACGTGAATTTGTGTGTGAGTGTTATGATGAAAATACTAGAAGACCTTGAGGTCTGCATTCATCATGGATAAGCACAAAATGATATCACCATGTGATGCATTTTATATGAAAATAAATTATAAATCTGTAAATAAACTACGTTTCAAAATTGTTTTGATATTATGTATTCTTTCGTAAGTAGATCTTTGATACAAAGTCAACATTTCAAGGTGTTGGGTACCTTGACGTACCCTAAAACAGAGTGGCTGTAAGTTCTTTCGAGGTGCGATAGCACAAAGAAGTGAGGCGAAGCCGAACTTGTTTGTGGTATCGAACCGAGAACACATCGACCAAACGCACCTTCGATATGAAGAGGTAAGGTTATACAATATAACCATCGCACGCCTGGTTATACGAAATAGTTAACCTCTGATATTGACCTGATAACCACACCACGTATATTTGCTGTTGAGTGTTATTTATGCGTGGATCTACGAAGATGCTGATGTATGTTACAAAGGGTTTACCTGGTATAAAACAAGCTGTCAACAAGCAAGTTTCATATTTAGGCATTTTGTTGTTAAAAAAATGATTCGTAATGTAAATCTGAATTTAAATATAATTTAGTAATGTAAATAGCACTGTGTACATTATATTGATAAATAACAGGGTGCTTAGAAGCTTTACAACCCAGACACTGTAATTAATTTAGTATGTTTCTTTCTTACCATTAATCACATTATTCGACATTCTTCTCGAAAAGATGATTGTCCCTCTAAACAATTATACCCTTACATTATTCAAAAGTCAGATTCGAAATGTTTTTAAATGAATTTAGCAAAAATACTTATACCTAGAGAGAGATCAACATAAAGGCAATTAAGTCAAATATTAATGAACAATTAAAAAAGATCACATTCTTTTTTATTTCAACAACTGACGTTATACTTTTGATTCAGGTACTACATATGGACGTTTGACTATCCCAAGCGACAATAAATGGGCCTTATTATGGATGATTCAGAATAGACCATATGCATCGAACTGATTTCAGCTTGTCAGAGGATTGGGATCATTGCTTGAAGTTGAGAGTAACATGGATTCTGTGTTCTACTTGCTAAAACTTTTCAGCTCATCGTGAACGACATGAATTTTTATGTGAGTGTTATGATGAAAATATTGATAGACCTTGAGGTCTGCATTTATCATGGTTGCCAAGGATATTACAAAATGAAATCACCATGTGATGCATTTTATATGAAAATAAGTTATGAATCTATAAATAAACTACCTTTCAAAATTGTTTTGATATTATGTATTCTTTCGTAAATAGGTTTTTTTGTTGGGTACCTTGATGTACCCTAAAGCACAGTGGTTGTAAGTTCTTTCGAGGTGCGATACCACAAACAAGTGAGGCGAAGCCGACTTTCTTTTTAGTATCGAACCGAGAACACATCGACTAACACACCCTGAATTGAAGAGGTAAGGTTATACAATATAACCATCACACGCCTGGTTATACGAAATAGTCAACCTCTGTTATTGACCTGATAACCACACCACGTGGTGTATCGATGTAAATGGATTTCAACAAAATGTATGATTTGTACACAAATCTGGATTAATGTCTTGGCCATCATCGACCAGATAATTACTGATGTTGTTCTTCCTCGAGTCGTGTGTCCCTTTCATTTCATGTTTAGGTATATTCATGTATAATTCGATATTTGTACGACCTTATAAACAATTTGATGTAGTATAGGAAGACTAATCAGCAAGAATCTATGACCGAAACTACCAGACCAGATATAATGCATTCATGATTTAAAGTCGCTGATGATAATACAATTTACAAGAATGATAATTTGATAATTCATAAAATCATATTTATTTTTATTGACCATATACTACTTTGATAACTCATAAATATATCTTTATTCCATATAATAAATTTTGTCATATTTCATAAGTCAATGTTGTATATATTTGTAAATGTGCATATTTGTGTATAGGCGGATTGGCGTGTAAATACTTATTTAGATTGATGTATGATATATGTATGTATAGTAGATCGTTGTCCTTCATGCTGAATGAAGGAATTGATTGAAGATTATGTTACATGCTGTTCATTTTATCCATCTCTTGTGGCCATTTTCATTTCACAATGGTTTACATAGATAAATGAAGACCATAGTATCATATCAGCTTGCTCCTATCAGATTCACCCATTAAGACAGCATATTGTCAGAAAACAACATGATCACCAGCAACAACATTATCACAGATGCTGTTTCTAATCAGGATGGCACTCTTAAAGGGGCAGTAGCACGTTTTTTGATATTTTTTTATTTTAAAATTTTCACTCATAATTGTCAGTTAATGTTAAATGTATTATTTTGACAGTGTCAAAAATCTCATAAAACAAACCAATCATCCATAGTCAGAGGACAAAGTATGAAGATTCACATAAAATCCATTGGCGGCCATTTTGTGTGAACACCTTTAATTCATTTTGTGTAAGAAAAAGGAATCACATGGCTAAACTTTACGTTATATATTTGAATTATTACTGCTCCATTTAGTGTAAAAACATTGTCTTGCAATTGGAACCATTAATTTTAATTTTTCTGACATCATCTTATGTTCCCCCTAAAAACGTGCAACTGCCCCTTTAATGGTCCTCTTAAATATGAGATATATGACATTAAGGAGGATGGATACAAATATCGAGTTTTTAGAAATAGCTAAATTTGGTCTTATTTTGTTGAATAATATGTCTTGAATCATATTGTCACAAAAAAATGTAACCAGAGTATTTGTTCAAGAAGAGCCCTCCTGTTACGGCACCAAATGATGAAAATAATTTTGTTTTAAAATAACTCTTTTCAAAGTTAACTTTGGAATATAATTGTTAATTTAATGTTTTTCTATTAAGCCATTGCAATATAGAAATAAACTAATGCAGAAAAAAATGAGCTTAAAATTAATATTAAGAAAATCCGTACAAATTATCTTTTAAAATTACGATTTAAAAAAATATATTTTCTTTTACACTTTACAGTTTCTTTTCTTTATAACTTAACCCTCACGCAGTGTCGTTAATGACACTACCTTTGCGGCTATGTGGGCCTCAGAGGCCCAGGTATATTTACATGCAACTCAGGAACGCTGCGAGGGAAAAGGGTCAATATTATTTATGATGTTATGTATAATATGTCACCTATGTATTCCAATCCTTACCAACTGATCGGTGATATGTTTATTTGAGACTCATTTGCAGGCTTTTTTTATACAACATTATTTGGAAAAAGTGTAAAGCAGAATTCACGTACATGTAAGAGTAAACGCTAGATCATGTGATACCTATTGTTTCAAATTTCGTTATTCAATTTTACATGGAACAAAGGTCACCAATATGCATCGACATAATATCAGACGTTTAAACGTTGTCGAACGTGAAATTGAAACCGATATATCATGGTTCACAATTGTCTGACATTATTATATTCATTATCGCAATATTGCGCATAATTGGTTCGTCCCAACAGGCCAATTCCTTCCAAAAGAGCGTAAGATGCACATGTGCATTAAATAAAGAGTTGCCAACGAAACCTAAAATCTAAACATCCAGGTTACATTTTTTCTTCATTCTCTTTTCACAGGGATACAGATAATTCACAACATCATCTCCAACAAATTAAAACTTTAGGAAAGCGATTACATGAATGGTATATTTGACCATAAAGGGCAGTTATCGCTCCTGTTTTTGGTGGCTTCAAAGAAGTCAATCATATGAACTGTCGTTTGCGATCATGATCTTGAACCGTAAACGTTTAGGAGAGTTTGGTTTACCAAAACTCACATATTCGTCATACAATAAATAACGTTACTTTGGATAGTTTACAATAAGAAAAAGGAACATGTTGCCGATAGTTTATATCACAAGTCATGAGGTTTATATAGTGTGATTGGGATGGATACACCATTAAGCAAACACAGATGTAGTTGATTGATGGTATTGAAGAAGTTGAGACAAAGATAGTGCTTCAATCATGATAATTTAAATTTACTTGCAGAACGACAGATGGCCCATTACACTGCCTTTTTAAAAGTTATTTATGCCTTGCCGAACACTATATTTAAAAGCAAATAAAACATCAACGGTTAGAATTCAATAAACGTGTACTTCAATATCACAATACGCCCGAGACACACCAGTAACTGGCGATTGCATTGCAGAAAGAGTGTGGTAGAACTGCATTGGGACTCCATCAATGTGTCCATTCATTTCCAAAGGGAGGTCAAGCAAGAATTTTTGCAAATGCCAGAATTTGATAAGACCGACTTCAACGCAATCTTGTGATTAACAGAATACAGAATATAGAGAACAATATTCGCTTACTCTTTTACTTTTGACATTACTGTTTTGATATCATTGAAATCACGAAAAAACTTTTAAAACGCATTTTAATGCGAAGAAATGGATTCTCTGAAAAATTACATATATGCGTTTCAGTTTTTGGAGAGTATATTATATTTTTGCAATGTTAATTTCTTCGGATATTGGTTTATCTACATTTGGAAGTAATCTCAAGGGGTATTATTTATTCATTATTTTATTGCGATTATCTATATTTTGTACTGAAACAAGGATTTTATTTACCCTGGGCCTTCGTAGCAAACGTATGTATTTTCTTAAAACGTCAATTAAAAAAGCAGTATCTTATCTACAGTTATGACGTCACACGTAGCCTTAGAAAACATACTTATGGAGGAATACATGAAGTAAGAAGTCGCTTAGTTCAAATGTGTTGATTCTGGGTAATGTCAAACATGTAACCGGGCCTCAAAGGCCCCACGATACTGCGTGAGGGTTAATAAGAGTCAAAAGTAAAAAATTAAAAGGCACCAGAAGATAACAGAGATATTCAGTCAAATTAGCTGTATCAATGACATTTAAAACGCAGGGGAGATAACTCTTCATTGTGAAAATAACCCTTTATCAGATCTTTTCATTAATTTTTAAGGTTAATAAGTAAATATATTTTATCATAAAACACAATCTTATGTTTACAGTTTATTTAGTTATTTTTTTTGCCGTCACACACTCAGTAGAAAAGAAACAAAAAGTATAAACTTTTCAATATCACAATCTGACAGTTAGGGATGCTCAGTAACAAAGG
This sequence comes from Steromphala cineraria, assembly GCA_916613615.1. Lineage (NCBI taxonomy): Eukaryota > Metazoa > Mollusca > Gastropoda > Trochida > Trochidae > Steromphala > Steromphala cineraria. The sequence goes on along the minus strand of OU744725.1, from coordinate 60,548,946 downwards.
TATCCAACCTCCTTAAAGGGGCAGTAGCACGTTTTTAGGGGGAATATAAGGTGATGTCAGGAAAATGAAAATTAATGGTTCCAATTGAAAGACAATGTATTTAAACTAAATGGAGCAGTAATAATTCAAATATTTAACGTAAAGTTTAGCCATGCGATTCCTTTTTCTTACAGAAAATGAATTAAAGGTGTTCACACAAAAATGGCCGCCTATGTATTTTATGTGAATCGTCATACTTTGTCCTCCGACTATGGATGATTGACTTGTGTAATGACATTTTTGACACTGTCAAAATAATACATTTAACATTATCTTACAATTATGGCTGAAAATTTCAAAATATAAAATTGTCAAAAAACGTGCTACTGCCCCTTTAAAGGAGACAAGATGAAGTCAGTGGCTGTGAATGCTTCTATCATCTCGTGTAGCCCCTCACCATCATTTGATTACGCTTTGCTTCAGCACGTATAACAAATCTTTTACTATACAGCTGAAAGCATAGAGTATTCACTAACGGCACGTGTAACGTTGCTGAGGCTGATGATGGATTTCTTCACCAAACTGAAGTCGTACCTAGTCTTCTGGTGGATTCGTACCCAAAGTGGACTCGTATCCAAGGGGATTATTGTTTTGCAAAATTACCGAAAATTAACCGTGTCATTAAATGGTATTATTGTCTTATTGCATGTCAATCCATATATCATTTTGAAGTAAATGATAATAATGTATGTTAATTAAGTGTCATAAACAGATAATTTGTATTTTGAAAATGAAAAAAATCTATATCATTGCAAAAGAATTACATGAATTGAAGTGGTTTATATAAGGTACGTAGTGAATGCAAATTCAATTTAAAACAACATTTCACCTGCCATTTTACAACAAACATTGAATTTCAATGAAACTTCTGTTGCATTTCCGTTATTTTCCAACCCTCATTATAAATTATTGTTTTCACCCTCCCGATGCATCGCAATTTTACTGCTCTTTGGTGCCTCCCTGGGCCTCATGGGCCCGCTTTACATTTCAATTGCTAAACAAGTCATAATAATGGTCAAAAGGTGAAGCAATATGATTTCAATGTTAAAACACAAAACAGTCAATGTATTTCTTTCATAATTAAAAGGAGTGTTATTTTTATGTTTTAGTTTTTTCATGTTCATTGAATTATGATATTCGTTTTCATCTTTTTAGATTAATATATATGATAAATACTGCTTTAAGAAAACGTTAAGAAGATGAATACATGCATCCCAGTAACACTTCAGCACTGTTCTTTTAATAGTTCATAACTTTAGTAAATAATAACAAGTGTTTAATCAATGTAGCATTTCTAGAACAGAGTAACACTTACCATTTTGTTTCGTCAATTTGTTGTGTTTGTTTCTTTAAGATGCATGTAGGCCATTGGCCAATGGTACATATCATTGATCCACAGATTTGCAATAAATGGTGGCATAGAGAAAAAACATGGCAATATATGTTTCATCAATTCCTTGTTAGGACTCGACAGCAAGAGGTTAAATTTATGTATTGAAGGGTTAACAAAGTAGTTGGGGTATAAACTGGTTTCTAAGATTTCTGTAAGCGTTACAAACCAATAAAAATTATCTTCATTTTCAATATTACCACTCTTATATAGTGTGCATATAGTTTGATTCGTTTAGTCACTAAGACGGCGAGTAGACTTTGTAATTGAACATTGAACACTTGGTTAAACCCTCCAATATACATATTCATGCAGCTAAATATTGATCAACGACTGATTGGTTGTGGAAATTAAATGGTGATTTACGATATGAAAATATTTGTCGACAGTGATGAAGTGCAAGGTCTTTCTTCTGTTTAATTATCTGATTGTTGTCAATAAAAGGATACGGCTTATTAATGCAGACCATTCTGCAGAACACTCTGTAGGGAATTCTAAAGAACATCCTACAGATATCATGCTTTTTCTATCCTTATTAATCCTTACATAAAACCTTAATCCTCCAAATGAATGACAAATTTGACAATTATTTGCAAATTTTAATATCCAGAACAGAATGTGTTGTATGTGTACAGTGCGTACAAAGCAAATCCCTTGATGGTGAAACCACATAGTAGAAATGGACTGGATATGGTTGTCGTAAACAGGGCAATGTCAACTCAAACTCTGTAGATACAATGGGATTTCGATTTTTGTCAATGATGAACGACAATAATTCGAGCCCGTATGTTATTACACTGGAGTTCCATGTCAACTTGGATTGATCTTTTCGTAATCAAAAGTTGTCATAGATGAATAAGATCCTTCCAAAGTGATACATGAAAGAGGCTATGTACTTACTGAATTTTGAAGCTAAATCATTGAAGTACAATATGGTTTAATAACAGATGACTTCTTTTCAATAACGAATCGTTAAGGGTAACCATAATTCCAACTATAGTGTCTTAATTCCAAATTCCTAGGCACCATAGGGTAGACCAGGGCTAAGCTCGCCCCTGGGGCAAAGCAACTAAACGTTATGTCTTCTTAACGATCGACAAATGGCGTAATTTCACATTACCAACCAATAAAAGCAAACGTTACGAAGCGTTGTGACCCACGACCCAAAAGATACATTTAAGATCACCCGGGGAGCGCTTTTCCCCGTGTAAACGTTATTATATTGTATGACTTTAGCAAATATTTCCATACCATTATTTTCTTGTATTTTATACTATTTTTTCTCTCAAGGTTTTTGTTTTTTTATTGAATGACATTAAGTAACAGTTACGATAACAAGAGAGGTCATGTACTGGCCAGGAATGCAGGCAGCAATAAGGGACATGTGTGATCAATGTTCAACTTGTGCGAGCTATGGGGCGTCCCTCACAAAGGAACCGATGATGTCTCACGAAATACCTGAAGGTCCGTGGCAGTTCATTTCCCAGGACCTGTTTAAACACGAGGGCCAATGGGTATGCGGTGACTGTGGATCACTACAGTGACTGGTTCGAGGTGGATCTACTTGGACAAGACACAACGTAAGCAAATGTGGTATCCATAACAAAAGCACATTTTGCGCGGTATGGAATACCTCTAAAGATGCTCACCGACAATGGACCTCAATACTCATCAGCGGAGTTCAAGAAATTTGCACGGGAATGTGATTTTCACTTCATCACTCGCTCCCCGTACCATGCACAAGCGACAGGAAAAGCAGAGTCATGTGTGAAGCAAGCAAAACGATACCTCAAGAAGTCAAACCTGTTCGAGGGCCTCATCGGACACAGAAACACACCAGCCCAAGGTCAAACATATTCTTCAGCCCAAAAGTTCTTGTGCAAAAGGACACGGTCTTTATTACCAATATCAAAGTCGCTGATGACGCAGAGTGTGCCTCCAGTGGCTACAGTGAAGCGTGAAATGTCAGACCGTGCTGAAAGCCAAACTACAGTATGACAAGGATGTGACCTGTGAACATCCAATCCTCAAACTTGGAGAGCATGTGTATACAAAGACCAATGACCACGATCGAGGTGAAATCTGGAAGTATGGACAGGTGGTCGCCCAACCAACCTCGCGTTCGTACACAATTGAATCTCAGGGCACTCACATCCTAAGGAACCGGAGACACATCCGGAGAGCAGCACCTCCCCGCATCAATGACGTCACCATCCACTTACCTGACAGCAACGCTGACTTAGAAGTGTCGGTAAGCTCTGGCTGGGATCAACTGGAGCCAAATCCTGGGCAGAACATGGTCAGGGAGTGGGAGCCATCAGACAATCCAACAGATGTAGCGGATAAACTGACTCCAGAGCGGTCAATGTTAACCACAAGGTCAGACCCTGTTGTCAGAAAACCTACCAAGTTGGACCTGTAACTTTGGTGAAAATGAACAGTTCAATGAGTTAAATGTTAAAGCAGACATGCTTATTTTTCGTTCAGAAGTTCGAAAGACTTTAAAGTAAAAATCCTCATGGTCACTGTTTGTATTCAAAAGACGTTAAATTTAAAGAATGTTTAATGTTCTTTATTGTTTGAAAAAAAAAAAAAAAGGACCATGTTAACCGTGTCGCATTCTCGCCGCACTGCCAGTGTCACTATCGTAGTGTGGAGCCGGATGTAGCTAGGGAATGCGGGGTGTGTATTAAATGGCGCATGATCCAAACATGCCGTGTTATGTTATCGTGTGATGGATCGTGAAGTATCTGACTCCGGTAGGGGTTAACATAAGGACGAAGCATTCGTAGAATATTCGTAGTTGTTTCGTAGTTATATCGTACAATTCGTACATAATTCGTAAGCAATTCGTATTGGTTTCGTAGTGTTTTAGCATGAAAAGCTACAAATTTTCGTAAACGTTTCGTACAAGTGTAATTGCAGTTCACGAATGTTGCCGAATATTCAAGAATATTCACGAACTTTTATAATCACCTTTTCGCGGCGATTCGTGAGAATTCCTCTCGTAGTGAAATAGGGGCATTACGGATGCTCAGTAACAGAGGTATCCATTCTCTGAACGTAAACTCTGTATTATATAGAATGCCTTAAAGGAGACAAGATGAAGTCAGTGGCTGTGAATGCTTCTATCATCTCGTGTAGCCCCTCACCATCATTTGATTACGCTTTGCTTCAGCACGTATAACAAATCTTTTACTATACAGCTGAAAGCATAGAGTATTCACTAACGGCACTTGTAACGTTGCTGAGGCTGATGATGGATTTCTTCACCAAACTGAAGTCGTACCTAGTCTTCTGGTGGATTCGTACCCAAAGTGGACTCGTATCCAAGGGGATTATTGTTTTGCAAAATTACCGAAAATTAACCGTGTCATTAAATGGTATTATTGTCTTATTGCATGTCAATCCATATATCATTTTGAAGTAAATGATAATAATGTATGTTAATTAAGTGTCATAAACAGATAATTTGTATTTTGAAAATGAAAAAAATCTATATCATTGCAAAAGCATTACATGAATTGAAGTGGTTTATATAAGATACGTAGTGAATGCAATTACAATGTAAAACAACATTTCACCTGCCATTTTACAACAAACACTGAATTTCAATGAAACTTCTGTTGCATTTCCGTTATTTTCCAACCCTCATTATAAATTATTGTTTTAACCCTCCCGATGCATCGCAATTTTACTGCTCTTTGGTGCCTCCCTGGGCCTCATGGGCCCGCTTTACATTTCAATTGCTAAACAAGTCATAATAATGGTCAAAAGGTGAAGCAATATGATTTCAATGTTAAAACACAAAACAGTCAATGTATTTCTTTCATAATTAAAAGGAGTGTTATTTTTATGTTTTAGTTTTTTCATGTTCATTGAATTATGATATTCGTTTTCATCTTTTTAGATTAATATATATGATAAATACTGCTTTAAGAAAACGCTAAGAAGATGAATACATGCATCCCAGTAACACTTCAGCACTGTTCTTTTCATAGTTCATAACTTTAGTAAATAATAACAAGTGTTTAATCAATGTAGCATTTCTAGAACAGATTAACACTTACCATTTTGTTTCGTCAATTTGTTGTGTTTGTTTCTTTAAGATGCATGTAGGCCATTAGCCCATGGTACATATCATTGATCCACAGATTTGCAATAAATGGTGGCATAGAGAAAAAACATGGCAATATATGTTTCATCAATTCCTTGTAAGGACTCGACAGCAAGAGGTTAAATTTATGTATTGAAGGGTTAACAAAGTACTTGGGGTATAAACTGGTTTCTAAGATTTCTGTATGCGTTACAAACCAATAAAAACTTATCTTCATTTTCAATATTACCACTCTTATATAGTGTGCATATAGTGTGATTCGTTTAGTCACTAAGACGGCGAGTAGACTTTGTAATTGAACATTGAACTCTTGGTTAAACCCTCCAATATACATATTCATGCAGCTAAATATTGATCAACGACTGATTGGTTGTGGAAATTAAATGGTGATTTACGATATGAAAATATTTGTCGACAGTGATGAAGTGCAAGGTCTTTCTTCTGTTTAATTATCTGACATTCTCTCCCCACAGAGGCAACTCAGTCATACCTGAATTAGCCTCTGTTCTATTACGGCTAATACACGGGACAGAAAAGTAGAAATCTGATTGGAGGCAATCGAAGTTAGTTGTGCAATCAGCGACGCCGTTTCAAAAGGGGTCATTCGCAAAAGCTCGGCTACTCCCGGCTATTCCCGGTGATTCGGCATTCAGGGGAGATAACTCTTCCTTCTACAAAATATTGCTTTTTTACCTTCTCATTAGTTTTTATTTGGTAGATTATTAAAATAAAATTTATCATAAAACAAAGAACAATTTACACAATTATAAAACAGTATGTTTCTAATGAAAAACCTTATCCATATCTGATTTTCAAATATTTCCCCTCTCACACTGTTAATGAAAAATAAACCTAAAGGCATGATACTTTCGAAAGTCACTGTACGACCGTTGAGAATTTCCAAAGTCGTTGATATCCAAAAGGTGTTTTCATTGGCTGCAGATAAGGGAGATATCTCAAGTTACAACTTTTTGCCGCTAGGGCAATCTGCCGGAACCCCAGGATCTAGGCGTAATAGAACAGAGGCTAATTCAGGTATGACTGAGTTGCCTCTGTGGGGAAAGAATGATTATCTGATTGTTGTCAATAAAAGGATACGGCTTATTAATGCAGACCATTCTGCAGAACACTCTGTAGGGAATTCTGAAGAACATCCTACAGATATCATGCTTTTTCTATCCTTATTAATCCTTACATAAAACCTTAATCCTCCAAATGAATGACAAATTTGACAATTATTTGCAAATTTTAATATCCAGAACAGAATGTGTTGTATGTGTACAGTGCGTACAAAGCAAATCCCTTGATGGTGAAACCACATAGTAGAAATGGACTGGATATGGTTGTCGTAAACAGGGCAATGTCAACTCAAACTCTGTAGATACAATGGGATTTCGATTTTTGTCAATGATGAACGTCAATACAGTGTGTCAGGCAGTTCCGGATCACTAAGGAATCATCGGCTGCATGCGCCTACCCAGAAAGATATGTTAATAGTCTTTGTGCATTTCCTTTTTCAAACCATGTTTCATGCAACTCGACACGGAATTAGAATTAAATACAACCCTGATTAGATTTAGAAAAATTACGAATAAAACAAGCCGTCATTACGGCAGTTCCGAATCAGTTCCGGGTATTCCGGATCACGTGACTAACGGGGCCGTGATAAGTTGTCAATGCATCTTTTTTAGCAACGAGGTTTTTTCAAATAAAAACGTATCTTAGTTATGACAGATGAGCGAAAAATATTATCGATTATGCCTAGTTAAAAAATTATGAACACATCAGTCCATAACAACAAAGATTGAGATTTTCGTTTTATCACTTGAGCGCGAACTGCGCATATGATTTTTACAAATCATGAACCAAGGTACAAACAAGGCTAACATATTTTCTTTGTTAGTGCAAAGGTTTGATAAGCTCATTACCTCTATTATGTATGATTACCTAACAAATTGACACTAATTTAGCAAGTTTGTCGTTTCGAGATTGCCCCCATATTCAGGTGATCCGGAACTACTCGAATGACGTCGACACGAACATTGTTTATTTCTAAAATAGTAATCTTTGCATACGATTTTAGAATCAAATTTAATATATATTTACATTATGTAAAATAAAAATTACAGTGTCAGTGATGACACAACAAAATGAAGGTGACAAAAGCCTCGGTAGCTCAGGCGGTAAGAGCGATGTTTAACAACATAGAAGTTCCGGGTTCGAATCCAGCTTGAAACGGTAAATCAGAAATTGGTAAAAAATTCTAATTTTACAAATCCATTTGTTTGTTTCGTAATGTTTACAAGTTACTAATCTTGTATAAAATGTAAAATATATAAAAAAGTAAAGTAAAATATAAAAATTATTCTAGAATGTTCCTGGTATATTCTAAAATGTCCCGATGAGAAGCGATGTGACATTGAAAGCAGGTTTACCCGAGAAAAGAATTACCTCCAAAATGACACGATTATGACACCTGAGGTTTATATCGTTTAATGACAGATGACTTCTTTTCAATAACGAATCGTTAAGGGTAACCATAATTCCAACTATAGGGCCTAGTATCTTAATTCCAAATTCCTAGGCACTATAGGGTAGACCCTGAGGCAAAGTGACTAAATGTTATGTCTTCTTAACGATCGACAAATGGCGTAATTTAACATTACCAACCAATAAAAGCAAACGTTACGAAGCGTTGTGACCCAGAACCCAAACGATACATTTAAGATCACCCGGGAAGCGCTTTTCCCCGTGTAAACGTTATTATATTGTATGACTTCAGCAAATATTTCCATACCATTATTTTTTTGTATTTTATACTATTTTTTTCTCAAGGTTTTTGTTTTGTTATTGAAAGACATCAAGTTACAGTTACGACAACATATTTTTGTTGCTATTTTGTAAACATGATTTTTATATTCATTGTATTTCATCTTTCAACCCTAAAGGATAAATAACGCGTCAAGCCCGACAGAGGAGTTAGATGCTTTGATATGTTAAATTAGCCCTTTTAACCATTCCAATTCTTCTGTTCTTTCATATTACTGTTTTTGAAAGTCAATTACCTACATATGTCAACACCTTCGTAGTTTTAAAGAAATGCGTATGTAACAAGCATAATGATATTGGGTCTTTGAGTATAACGAAAGTCCAGGTCCATGGCATTTTACAGAATATTTTGTACATCCTTTCTTACATTGCCCAGAATTTTCTAATTTATATCCTTCATTTGTGTTCTTAAGTTTCCTTATTATCAAGATGATAGATTCTGATTATTATTGGTTGATTATACCCGTGTAATATCTTTTTCATTCTGTTTCTTTTCACTTTTGGCAAAGCGCCCAGAGCATGGGCACTTTGCCCCAAACTACAGGACAAAACGCGCCCCCTTTGTAAACATTATTAACATCTAAATATTTAAGATATCTAAATATCTACCTTAACTTAGGAATAAGCCACTTACCTTTCTTCATAAGATAGAAAAACGTCGATTTTGCCGCTCTTACCGTAGGTAGACTAGCTCATCCATGCCCCCAGGGGGCAGGGCGCGGGAAAATGACGTTACATCCTTAGTGAAAATATCATTCTTATTCTTCCGAACCGTAAAGTAGTATCCAACGAAGTCCGATGAGGGGAGGCTAAGTTAGGTATATAATATCTAAAGGTCACCAACTAACTGCCACCACCAACCGACCAAAAGACTGAAGGCCTGGGACATCCTCCACCGCCAGGTCTTGGAGGTAGTGAGAGGCGAAGACTGTAGTAGACCTCCAAAAGCAGCCCTCCATGATCGCTGGAATCAATACATCTCTGTGGCAGTGCAGAGCGAAGGTGGAGGCTAGTGCCCTGATCTGTGCGGGTTGCTGGCGAGCCACAGCGAGAGGGTGTTCTTTGTGACCTAGCCCTTAGCTGATGGGGAGAAGGGGGTGAATAGTCTCTCCCAAGGCCTGCAGAGAGGAGGAACGGCTGATGTACTCCCTGAGGTCTCGGACCAGACATTTCCTCGACATCGGCGCTGGAGACGATCTTGGAGAGGGGAGGGATCGAGAAGGTCCTTCCTGGTTGATCAGGAGGCCAAAGTGGACGGAGGACTACCTGGACTGCTAAAAACGCACCCTGGTGACATCAAGGGCTTGAAGCTCTTTTACCCTATTGGCTGTAGCGAAAGAGAGGAAGAACGTCATCTTCCGAGAGAGGTCGGGGAAGGAGGCGTCAGACAGTGGTTCAAAGGGTGCTCCACGGAGGAAGTTGAAGACGACGTTGAGGTCGCAGGCTGGGGGCCTAAATTTCAGCTTCTGGTCTTCCAGCTTAAAGGACTTGAGGAGTGCCACAAGCTCCGGGACCTTGGAAAACTTCCTGTCCGCCTTGACACCTAAAAACGGATTTGAGAGCCGAGAGAAAGGTGGATATGGTGCACCCCTTGAGATGCCTCTTCGTATGAAAGTGAAGGAGGAACTTGGGGACTGAGGGTCAGCCAGCCGTTGTCAGCACAAAACTTTTCGAAGGAGCGCCACTTGTCGCCCTAGAGGGACTGGGTGAGGTCCTGTTGGTCCTGGAGATGGCACTGGCTACATGTCTGGAGTAGCTCTTGGAGCGGAGGGACTTCGGAAGATGGTTCATACATGTAGAGAGTACTGTCCGGATCTGGGTGGAGCTGCAGACTGTTTGGCCACGGAGGAAGAGGTAGTGGGTCTCTTTCGGCGAGTAGTAGAAGGTCAGGGAACCACCTGCCGGTAAGTAGGGCACGACCAAACTCAGTCTGAGGTGAAGGGTTGCTTTGACCTTGGCCAGGATCTTGGACAGAAGGATCGGAGGTGGAAAAGCGTACGCATCCAGTCTTTCCCATGACAAGGAGGCGGAAGCGATGAGAACGCAAGTGCCCCAAACGGACGGCAGCTAGTGAGAAATGGCTAGGACGACGGCCTGGAGCTCCAGACTGTTGGAGTACCACGTTGACTGCGGGAACTTCAAGAGGCCTGCTGTTATCTGGTCTTCGAGGTTGGCTCCCAAACCCTGGAGGGAAGCGTCCAAGAAGAGTTCCTGATCATGCTTGAACTCTGTCAAAGAGAAGCCTTCGCAGACATTCGACGGACGATGGTAGCTCTATCCGGGATGACGTGTCATCTGACTGGATTAACAGACTGAGGAAAACTTGGAGGGGGCAAACCATCAGTCGGCCTCTGAGGATGAGGGTCTGGGCTGACGCGAGAAGGCCCACGAGTGACTGCAACTCCCTGAGGCGCAGAGGGGAGGAGAGGGCGAGGTCGACGCCCGCCTGCTGGATCTAGGCCTATCTGTTTGCTGGAACTAGGAGTAGTCCCAGGTCGGCGTGAAAGGGGCCGCAAATAAAAGTCAGGTCCTGCGTTGGCGTGAGGTGTGACTTTTCTGTGTTGACCAGCCAACCCAGCTGATGCAGGAGGTTGAGGACCCGAGATGATTAACTGTTAACAGATGAGACTGAGCGTTGGTCATCAGGCAAATTGTCGATGTAAGGGTTGAAGTGGATCCCCCGCAGATGAGGTTAGTGGCAGATTGGGGCCGTGATCCACGTGAATAACCACACGTAGTGTCGCCCTTGAATTACAAATCTGAGGAACCTCCTGTTAGGCTGGAAGATCAGCAAATGGAGGTAAAGATCCTGCAGGTCAAGGCTAACCATCCAATCGCCGAGGGAGAGCTTGGTCCGAAGCGTGTCTTGGGAAACCATGCTGAAATAAGGAGGTGTGTCCATATCATCCTCATTTTGCATGGTAGAGTTCTTCTTCGGAACCAGGAAGATGGGAGAGTAGAACCCTGGGGCGGGTTGGGATCTAGCACATCCTCCAGAGACCTCGAGAAATGTTGAGATGTTGTTGGCCAGAAGAGTGCTCTGGGCTTCTGGGTAATTCCGTGCCAGGGTTGTAGCGGTCACGGGAGGAGGACAGACCAATGGCAGTGACGTTGGGATCCTCCAAGATTGTCCAGTTGGGCCAGAAGTCTCCCACCTATTGGAACGTTGTAGACTGGTACGGCCGGGGGGTTGGGGGGGGGGGGGGGACTGGTTGTTGTGCTTGAAAGAGAGGGTGTTCGCCATCTGTAAGGTCCTGAAGGCAACCTCAGTCTGGGTGACAGGTGCTCCCGGTAAACCTCTGGGATCTTGTCTGCGAAGAGGGTGGAGGAGGTAGGTTCAGCCTGTAGGAGGGACTTCTGAAACTCTGAGTCCCAGGTGCACTGCTTCAAGAAGCCTAGACGGCGCATGTGGGTGAGGGAGCCCATTCCACTACGGATGTTGTCCAGTACTGAAACTAACATCTGATTCTGCCAACCCATCAGAGTGAGAAAGTGATCAAGTCTGGACGAGTTGTCCTCCTATAGGTCCACCTTGATGGCATCAGTTGCAGACAGAAGGATGGAGAGCGGCAGGATAGACTCCTAATGCTGTCTTCGACTGCTTGAAGCTTCGAGTCTTGCACCATGCAAGTGTGGATGACATTACCAGAGAGCCGGTTGATGGAGTCATCCACTGTAAGCGGCTTGTCTAAGGAGCTCAAGGAGTGGACTGGAACGTCAGAGGGAGTTTGGGAGTGAGGTGGGATCTTGAGGCTTGGATCGAGACGCGTAGGGGGTCCGCTTCGCCAGGGCTGGAGCCTTTGAAAAGCCTGTTGGCGTGATCCAGTCAAGGATCATCTTGAAGGTGATAAAGGTGAGCAGGTCATCCCTGGGCGCCCTCCTCTCGGGGATGAAGTCCAGGTATGGGGTGCTTTGTGTTTCCTGGTGGACCTGGGCGGCGTCCTAGAGTCTGAGGGGCCAGAGAGCACCGGGGGTAAGCCGAAGATATGGGTCCGAAGGGCTCTAAGCGGTCTGGGGAGGATGAGCGGCGACAGTGCTGCTGACATCAGGAGACGCTATGGCTCCTGGAGTGGCAAGGTGAAGGCGAGCGCTGGTCCTGGCGCTGGTCAAGGCGCTTGCCTGCTTAGCGCTCTTGTGTCTTGGGAGCGCTTGTAGCGCTGTGGTCGCCGTTGCTAGGTCGCCTGGTGTGCCGTGCATCAGGTGTCTTTCTCGTTCAGCGCTTGAAGCTAATAGCACATGGTGGGCTTGGCGTGTGGCACAGGCTCTTAGTCATTACAAATCCCAAATCAGAATCCATTTAATTCAATGCCTCCATAGTTACATAATATAAAGAAGGCAGGACGCTTGTACCTACCCCCATTGCCTTATTAGTCAACTGCTACGCTAACTTGACATGCAGTGGATTAAAACTTTGTGTCAACTATGATGATACACCTTTCAATCACCAATGAAGGAACCGAGCAATACTTAGTAGTTTTTTCTGCAAATCAAACAAAAGCCGATTTTCACGCTGAAAGTATTCATCTCGGCACAAATGTTTTTTAAAAGGAGGGCTGTTACCACAAGAAAGCTTATCTTTGATGATTCCAACCAATCAGAGCGCTTGATTCGGTCACAACCCTTCTAGCTTCTTACGAGCCATAGCAATGATCATGGAGGTGATATGTGGTCTGTCTTTGGGTGTTTCTTGAGAGAAAGACCCGTGAACATTTTTAATTACAAAAATAAGGGCGACACCAATCTTCATTTGTAGCTTAACAGAAATAGGACTTTCTCCAGACTTCCGGATATCATTGATTGCTTTAGATTTTGGAGTTAGTTCTATTTCGCTTCTGGAAGCAGCCTCTATTTTACTAGACGTTTTCAATGGTCCCAATCGTTTTTGAAAGCTAGTTCAAATATTTTGTCAAATCACTCATTTCCCTCTCAAAACCATATCAAGAAAGTGCACATAGATTTTTAACATAGATTTTACCTTCTAAAGTGACACGAAAATATTGAAATTGGTCAAATACTAATCCCTTTCACTCTTTCTGTAGCGACCACACTGCCGATTTTCGATAATAGTAACGTAAGAAAGACCTGTCAGTAAGTAATTCAAATTTGTATGTGAACTATTATCTACATCAAGCATTTATCTGTAGTCTATTGCATTTAAAAAACCCTAGAAAGACTTCAAGGCGATCGTGAATCTTACCTGGTCCCCTCCTCCCTCTGCCTTCTTTCCTCGCTTCGTGGTCAGCAATTTCCGGGGTACGTTACCACCCAGTGATATTAGCAACAGGAAGGTTTCAATTCACAATTGTGATCCGACATTCGAAATCGACATATCGGCGCGCGTTAATCACACAGTGTCAGAGCGGTGTACTCGCGATTTTCAGTACTATGCAAGTGTACTCACTTTGGCAGTACTGCTGCAGCTTAGATATTAGAAAAATATAATAGGTGGTCCCGGATTTTGGTACATAGCTAGTAACATTTAAACCCAAAGGCATAAATAAAGACAGTTTTGTTCTTAAGGTTTCCAAGCATTTAGATATTAACTTTCAGAATCCAAAACTGTCGAATAAAAACGCGATGGGAAAGTAAAAACGACTTAAGTTGTCTTTTCCCCGTTTCTTTGGATTTATCATGTTTTATCGTTTATCAAATCTATGAGCTTCTGACACAATTTTCTCGATATAGTTTTCGACATTTTGTGTGATTTTCACTATGATCAGTGCAGTAGTTTAGCTAATGTATTGAAGAAGAATTTATTTCAAGTTTTAGGCCAGAGGCCCATAGAACATACAAATGTTACAAAACGTAATGAAGATTTATATAACACAGAATACTATTGATTAATGAATGACTCTCGTTGTTTAAAAGCATGAAAAAGATATTTCGAGAGTTGCATTAAAACATTCTTACAGTTAGAAGACATAAGAGATATAAATTTTTCATGTGATGGATCTATATAAAAGTATTTATCTATAAATCTAAGCCTTAAAGCTGAGTAAGAATTGCATATTAGCAGAAAGTGAAATTCATCTTCAATATAATCATAACCTAATAATTGGCATTGTGGGCATAATCTTTTGGCTTTTTCTATCTTGTTATGACGTCCAGTTTCGATGATGAGTTTATGGCAACTGCAGCGGAATCTTGTAAGAGTTTCTCTGTAGACTTTGATATCAATATTTTGGATATAAAATTCAATGTTTAATGCTGATTTGAAGGTTGAATAGGTTTTAAGTTTCGAATTTTGAGATAAGTTTTCTATCCAGCGTTGTTGACCACAGTCCAGTATTCGTTGATTAAATGAAGATATGAAAATGTTAGGACTCCCAGGATCTTGAGTTATCCAGGCGTAGCCAAATCCATATTTGAAAAGAATGTTCTTTATATAAGTAGCCCAAGTTACACGACCAGCTTTATCTAATCCATGCAGCATTAAATAAGTTTGCTTAGGGAGGCGTTCACTGTTCATAGAAATTAATTTTGTCCAAAATTTGATACATTTTATAACATAGTGTATATATAGCCGCGTTCTTCCAGTTTCCCCGAGGACAGCGTCGTTACTGGCATTTATTGGCAGATTCAATATCCTTTTATAATATTTAGTCTGTACCTTCTCGAATGTTTCATAATATTTAAAACCCCAAACTTCAGCTCCGTATGTTAATATAGGTAAAACCATGGTTTCAAACATCTTAATTGCAGTTTTTATCGGGAGACCTCCTGATAAATGATGAATTTTATATATGTAGAGGCAAACTTTCTCTGCTTGTTGTGCTAAAGTTGAAATTGCTTTTGTCCATACTAATTAAGGAGTGAAGAATAATCCGAGATATTTATAAAATGAAACTGTTTGAATCTTTTCTCCCCTGTAAGTCCAATGTTCATAATGCCTTAAACGTCCACCATTCCTGAAGATAATAATTTTTGATTTGCTCATGTTTAAAGAAAGTCCCCACTTATTGCAAAATTCACTGATACAGTTTATTTGTTCTTGAAGTCTTCCAGTGCTATTAGAAGCGTTGGCTACGTCATCAGCGTATAACAAGGAACATACATTTGGTTCTTTCTCCGAAATAAATATTCCACGGCAGTTTGCTTGATTGATTTCGGTGACAAGTTCATTTATGAAAAAACAAAATAGAGTGGGGCTGACCATACATCCTTGTCGTGTTCCAATACAGCAGTTAAAATATTCTGTCAATCCATTATCCGTTCTCACACAAGATTTTAGTTTCGAATACATGTCTCGCAAAATCCTAAGTATATTTCCATGAATGCCGTATTTCATAAGTCGATGCCAAAGTAAGTTGTGATCAACACAGTCGAACGCCTTACTAAAGTCAATGAAGAGACAATAAAATCTTCCACCTGATGATTTTGACAAATATTTCTATATCATCCCGTACAAAGTAAAAACACTGTCAACAGTTGAACGGCCTTTTCTGAAACCAAACTGGTTCTCGTATATGATATTATTTTCATCAGACCACTTTTGAAGACGAACATTTATAACTTTGGTGAATATTTTCCCAACAACAGGTAACAAAGATATGCCTCTGTAATTATTTACACTATTCTTATCACCATCCTTATATAAAGGGCATATAGCTGCTCTGCACCATGCTTCTGGATAAACACCGGACTTCATAATTTCGTTAAACAGTTTTACACATATCGGCACAATGACGTCAAGAGAGTTTTTAAAAAGTTCCGAAGGCAACCCATCACAACCTGGTGCTTTATTTGATTTCATATTCATTATGGTAGACTTTACTTCATTATTTAATATTTCTCTATTCACAATCTCAGGAAATCCAAGTTCACATGCTTCACAACTTTTACTGTCATGCTCAAATATATCCAGTTCGACATCACCTTCAATTGACGATTTTGAAAAAGAATAGTTTAAGAGTTTCTGGAAATGTAAATACCATTCCCCAGAGCTGATATTGTTTGATTTATGGGTGGATTTTAATTTCTTTATCTCCCTCCACATTATGTTGTTATCACTCTTGTTTATATCATTGAATCTATTTCTAATTGAACGCTGAAATTCGTCTTGTTTTTGGCAGCAAAGATTTTTAAGAACTCGTCTGTAGTGTTTAAATGTCTGATAATCTTCCTCTCTATCAGTGTCTCTGTATTTATCCAGCGCTAGATACTTGTCCGTCTTCATTTTATCACACTCCGCGTCCCACCACGCTGGCTGAGTCCCGCGCTGCGAGTCACGTGATCCGTGTCGTCTGCTCATTGATATAGCGGCTCTGGTATACAGTTCGCATAACAGACTAACAGCTCTATCCACATTTACAGAAATCGCATCTTTGATATCATCATATTTATAGAAGTATCATCATGAAGTAGTGAGTTAAAATCAGCAGCTTGGTCGTTTTTCCATGTGTATGTGAAATAGATCGATTCGTTTACTTGATTATCATAAACTTGTGCATTTAAGTTGGTCTTCAAGTCACAAATGAGCGGAAAGTGATCAGATGTATCCCAATCCAACACTTTGAAGTGTTCTATGTAAGCAAACATGTTTGATGATGTTATAAAGTAGTTCACAACACTGGTACCATTATTTGCAGTACAGCTAATGTATGCAAATATTGATAGTACTCAATCATTCAGTACTGACGTGCTCATAAAATTGAGTGTACTCAGTTCTTATGTGCGTGTGTATGCAGTTATGGTGTAAAACTGGATGAGAAACTAATCTGTTAAGTACATTTTCTCTTTAATTTACTCAAAAAGACAACAATGTTTGATGGTACCATTCACCTGTATAGGTATTTTAAGTTTACCACCAAGAATACATGATTATACAAAATTATATACAAAAACGTCGTTAAACATTTTCTCATTTAGACTTTTTGAGATCTCAATGTTGAGATCTTTTGTTCATGAGCGTTGCAAAGCAAGTAAGAAGTGGAAACAATTAGCAGATCGACAGTACAGAGTCCTCCTGCCGCGGAAAGTCAACCAGCGTGGCGGTTGTTCTTATGAAACTTGAACACTTTCCAGTATAAGTCTGCAATGATGGGGACAAATGTAAATGCCATAACTGTTCGCATGTATGCGTTAAGGTATCTGCTAGAGAAACAGTTTTGCCATGAGTCGTTCAAGATTGTTTGCGAGCATTCTGGGAAGCGTTTTAAGAGCCAAACTGGATTTACGCCACATATCTAACTCACACATTAGAAAAATTGACGTTTCTGTTGCCCTATCTGTAACAAGGCTTACGACCATAAATATACATGAAATGGTCATGTTTTACGTCATGCTGGGAGAAAATCACAAAGACAGCGAACAGTAATTTTAAACCTTACGAAACATACAAGAACATGTTAGGCAATGTATCAAACCGATGCAGTGGATCATGTATCTGCAAAGTCAGTGGTCAATCTTCTACAATACCTCAAGCCTCAAAACACACACTTATGATGTTCACAAAGGAAAATGTAACGATGTTATGGTATGTGGAAAGCAGTTCAAAATGGCGATCATAACGCCTTAAACATACTAAGAAGACACGTCGATGTCGTTTTTCAAATTTTATTTCAAATTTGTAGATGAAACAGTAAGCTTTTTAGATGTAGGTTGAGGATGTTTTCAAAACATGAAAATGAATCAAAGATAACAACTGTATAGAGTCTCAAAAACATAACCTATTTATCCCCCGCCCAACTAAGTAACTGTAGGGCGTAGCTCAACGAAACTTGGTATATGGATCAACTGATATTATATGTGTAGATGTGCCTTTGGGGGCTTCAACTTCTTTTGATTATGAATTTTGAGGGTTTCTGGAAATATAACTTAAAATTTCCTTTCCTAGAGCATAACTTAAAAGTGTATGCCTTAGCTCATCAAAACAAATCTAGATATATTTTGAATATGTCTTTTGGGTATTTTTACTTCTTTATTTCAGCAGTGTTATTCAAAAATAAAGAAGGTTGCATTGTGAAACAATTGTCAGTAATAATAACAAATATACATATTTGGAACTCTCTTCCACAAGATATAGTAAATGCTAATACTTTAGGGGAATTCAAGAACAAACTTAAAGAACAAAACATCACAGTTTTTTATTTCGACATCTTCGATGGGTCTAGATTTTGCCAAATTATCCACTCACGTCTTCGGCTTGGATGTAGCGATCTGAACCGAGATAAGTTTAATAGATTTATTTCTAATAGCCCTGAATGTAATTGCGGGTATCACATTGAAGATGCTCTTCATTTCTTTTTAACCTGTCCGACTTTCAGTGCATTTTTCTTCCAAAAAGGGTTTAACTTGTCTTCAATTTTCCATGGACACCCAGGCTCATCAAAACAGGTAAACGAAGAACTACTGAAGTCAGTACATCATTATATCGTTATATCTAAGAGATTTTCAGATTTCACATAACATGATTAAATATTTAATTTGAGATCTTGCCTTGCTGGACTATCCTTACGTTTATACCATCTTATTAAAATATGAGCCTGAGCCTTAGATTGCTATAGTTTCAAAATCATTGTTTCAAATGTGTCTCTGTATATTTTATGTGAACTGATCTGTACATGTGTACGTCACTTTGACTTAACGGAGCGGCATGAACATAAGCATTATTTGCTTGTTTGCCAATCCCGTTTTCTTTTTTGGAAATAAAAATATGTTTAAACCAACTGAGAGTAATGAACAGTTTACGACATCAATCTAAACGGGAGATACCTTTTTTTTCAAATATCCCAAATGGCGGAGGATATAGACGACTCTACCTGCTTGTTTTTTTATATTTGACTTCATCTGAAAACGTTTGTAGGTCTTCAAACACGTTGTAAAAGGTCTCTGAAAATCCTCAGGTCATTGCATGATACATCATAGAAGAAAAGGACGGGGTTCTGTTTCTTAATCATCGGCTTTATTTAGTTCTTATCATGTATATCTTTCTTATTTCCTTCAGTTAATCATTTTATGCACTTACCGATATTTTACAAACCTTTTACGAATGTCAGATTTGAAAATGCCAAATTTGAAAACATACATCACTAAGAAAGGTAAAGAAATAACATTTCAATATGTCGAAATATGTCGCAAAATAATTTATTTATTATTTGATAAATACTGCAAAACATTCATACAAAAAATATCGTTAATTTACTAGTCGTCCTATTTTAAGCACACAAGAACTGTGTACACTCATCATGTACCGACACCTCATAACTGAGTACACCTGCACTTCAGAACTGTGTACGCGCACGTCAGTACTGAATGATTGAGTACTATCTATTTTTGCATACATAAGCTAAATTACTGCACTGATCATGGTGAAATTCACAGAGAATGTCGAAAGCTATATCTAGCAAGTTTGGTCAAAAGTTCATGCATGTTCATAAACGATAAAACATGATAGATCAAAAGAAACGGGAAAATGACAACTTGATTGGTTTTCAATTCCTGATAGCTTTCTTATTTGACAGTTTTGGATTCTGAAAGTTTATATTTTAATGGTTGGAAACCTTAAGACCTAAATTATCTCGTTATTTTGGATCTGGGATTTTGGTTTATCAGCTACGTACAAAAACCCGGGACCGCCTATCATGATTTTTCAATATACAAGCTGCAGCAGTACTGCCAAATTGAGTACACTTGCATAGTACTGAAAATCGCGAGTACACCGCTCCTAACTGGAAACTTATCTACAGCAGTCACCCTTCTTGATTTAAGTTGATAATGTTTTTGTACCCCGCCGCAACGCGGAACGCAGGTTATCATATTTCAACCTTTCTATTCAATGTATTAGCCGAAATAGAACTGAACTGCCTCTGTGTGGATTTTATTGTTCAATTTATCTTGTGAATGCACATAAATGTTATCTCCTTCACGTTATATAATACAGATCAATACGTCAAACTGTTTCAATCAATCTCTCTGGTTTACGGATTGAGAGTTACCTAATGATAAGAAATGACTATTTCTACATTACTTACAATGCGTGGCTGTGATTTGTGTGACCAAATCTCTGAAGATATCAACCAGCATTGCAATTTTGTGAAATCATTTGGACGATTGGGTTTATATAATGCAGACATTGATATTGAAAATCATCGAACATGAATCTGAAGAACAAAACAAATACTTGGGGACGTGGATCGACAACTCTTATGCTGGCCCTTCTGTGGTTAATGCTGATATCTCTAACCTTCAGCGGTTTGTAGCTTATTGATTTAAGTTTTGAATGGGCATAATTATATTATTTTCGTTTCAAATTTGCTAATACAAATGCATTAAACAGCATACATTTTGTATGGAATAAGCTTTTAATTAATTGTCTTTTGTGTGATTGATAAGATTTTTTGTCGCAAAGACTCAAACTTCAGGTATTTTACTTACTTTTGAAAAACGCCTTTTGGATTTCAGCATCAAAGCTTATATGATTACACATCAATTATTATGAATAATAATTCTAAATTTTGGAAGTTATACAATGTTCTTGAACCGAACTAATATCAATAAACGCCGAATCGAATCATGATAATTTATTGCTCATCATACCATTATATATTCAATTATTCAATGAGATTGTGAATTTATTATGACATTGCCAAGAACAATGAACATGAACGTGATTTCAGCAAGATAAGTTCAATTGAAAGTACATAACTTTAGGGATGTTTGACCTTTACATTGACCGACTGTGGCGTATCGTTATAGTTACCGTTGTCAGGCACATTCAGAAGCATTTCAATATGTAATATTTCTTAAATGAGTGTTGATCAATACCTTCTTCTGAGTTCTAATGTTTCTAGATATTTAATTTATATCGTTTTTCATAAGAAATATTCCAATTGATGTATAGTTCCATTTAATCAAGTTTGATAATAATGTTTAACAGCTTCTCATTGCCTAGACTGTTGGAAATGTTCTTTTGCACTGTTTTCAAATAGTCATATTACTTTTGTCTCATAATCAATAACTTATGATGAAACGTTATTTCAGGTTTTTATAACTGTGAAAACTCTCGATTAGCAAGACCATAAACATTTGGTATTCAATTGCATATTTCAGATGCCTACGAAGATCCCAAGTTCCAGTTGCTTCTAAAGAATATTAGTTTCTCAGCGGGATCTTTTGCGGACTTCTCTTGTTGTATTTTGAACCCAGGAAAAATTGATCCGGAACTCGACAAAACTATTTTGTGGTGCGAAAATGGACATCATGTCTCAAGTGAGTAAATCTGAGAAAATGATATACTTTAAACTTATCAACAACAAGTGTCCGACTTGCATTAGCTGTAACGAAGGGCGGCACGCCCCGAGTTCGTTGAATGAACTGAACTACATTATAATTTTATTCTTCAAATTGTATTCCCGAGGCATCCTGTCTCAGGTTACGAACGTTACGGCAACTCCGCTAATCTGTACCCTGGGCTTAGAAGCTAGATTCAGATCATTTTCTTGCCACCTTCTCGATAAAATTTCAACGAGAAAATTATTTGATTGGCTATATTCAAAGTCAGGCCGCGCGAGCGAATCTAGCTACTGAGCCTAGGGTACAGATCAGTGGAGTAAGCGTAACGTTCGTACACTAAGACAGAATGTTCCCGAGGCGAAGTTAAGGGCTAATACAGCAGACCGAGGACTTGTAACTCAGTCAATACGGAAAAAACTTGATTAATAACATTTAAAGGTTTATCTGGCCTGTATGGCATGGTGTCCGGCGTCCGTTCGTAAACTACATTTTCGACTTCTTCTCCAGAAGCATGAGGCCTAGAAAGCTGAAACTTGACTTGTGAGGATTAAAAGTTGTAGCTTTTGTGGCCAAAGGGGCCGCGCCCTTAAAAACCAATTTTCATCTTCTTCTCCAGAACCATGAGGTCTAGAAAGCTGACAATTTGTGTACATCCCCCCACCCCCCCCCCCCCCCCCCCCCCCCAGGCTTAGAAAGCTGAAACCTTGAGAACATACTACTTGACTAGTGAGGAATATCATTCATAACTTTGGTGATCCTTTGGCTCTTAATAAGAGCCACACCCTTAAAAGCTATTTCATCTTTTTCTCCAAAAGCTTAAAGGGGCAGTAGCACGTTTTTTCATAATTTTATATTTCAAAATTTTCACTGATAATTGTATGTTATTGCTAAATATATTATTTTGATTGTGTAATAAATTTCATTACACAAGCCAATTAGCCATAGTCAGAGGACAAAGTATGAAGATTCACATAAAATCCATTGGCGGCCATTTTTGTGTGAACACCTTTAATTAATTTTCTGCAAGAAAAAGGTATCGCATGGCTCAACTTTGCAATATATATTTGAATTATTTCTGTTCCTTTTAGTTAAGATACATTGTCTTTCAATTGGAACCATTAATTTTCATTTTCCTGACATCACCTTATATTCCCCCTAAAAACGTGCTACTGCCCCTTTAAGGCCTAGAAAGCTGAAGCCTTGTCAACAGACTCCTAAGTTAGATAGGAAGATTCTAGTTTAAAACTTACCTTACCTTAGTAATGCATGTTCCTATGCTTACCGACCAAGATTGAGACTCGTGTTGACGGGGCTATCTTCTATGTGAACCAAGTAGTGATTCTCCAAATTTTATGTTGTATGGGGAATTTGGTAGATACCCACTTGCTTACACTATCAAATTAAGAATTATTTCTTTTTGTTGTCGACTTTTGACAGGAAAATCTTCCAAATTATCTTTCATAATGTTTAAATTGATTTTAAATGATAAACTTTTTGGGAAAAGTAAACATAAATGGAAAATGAATATTGAACGCATTTTTGACGGAATTGAATTGAGCTATATTTGGAATTCCCAAAATTTTGAAAATATCAGTAATCTTAAAAGAGTGGTAAAATTTAAACTTGAAGATGTATATAAGCAAGTGTGGCTCTCTATTGTTGAGCATTCCTCAAAAGGTATTATATATAGCTCCTTCTCTGATTTAGACCTTAGATTAAGTAGATATTTAGATATTTTAGATGAAAGGAATTCTAGAGCTTTACTATATTTCATTACTTCAAATCATAACTTACCCATTGAAACAGGTTGCTGGAGTAATATCCAAAAGCATAACAGAATTTGTAAACTTTGTATTAGTTATGAAATTGGCGACGAAATCCATTATTTATTCATTTGTTCCCATTTCATAAATGCAAGAGTTAAATATATCAAGCCATATTTCTATACTAGACCAAACTATTTTAAAATGAAGACACTATTTAACAGCAAAAAGATAGGTACTTAAAGAAAATTAGCCATGTTTTGTAATATTAATACCTTTAAAAACTGTCGTTACTAGTAATAACTAGAAGGAAAATCTTTCATCCTGATACCTTACTGTTTTGCTTATTTACACCATGTACTGTAATTATAGTGTTATTCGCATTTTGTAGATATATATTGTAAATCTATCTGTTTGTACGTAAATGTATGTAACATTAATCTGTATCATCACATGCCACTGCTTGCGGCCTGATTTGTAATAAAGTTCAGTTCAGTTCAATAATTATTGATATGTATTCACTTCGCTACCTTACCAAGTAGTTTTTCATTATTCACACCTACCTTTTTGGTGCGATGTTTTTTGGCTTTGTTTCGATGTTGTTTTTTTACTCGCAACGCGTTTTTCATGCTTTTCGCCGTCTCGACCGCTTCTAACTCCTTTTTCTCGCATTTTCTGTGCTTGTTATGCAATTTTAGCGTTTTGAACCCCCTTTTTCTTCCACACAATTGAATTTGTCGCACTTTGCAATGGCGTTTTTTCTTCTCGGTGGCTTGATGTCGTAAAATGGCTTGTATGTCGTTATTGCCTTTTTCCGTGTTTTATGCACCTGTATGGTTTTTTTCTCACCACTTCCCCCCCTTGTAGATGTTCATGTTGCTTTCTTCTGCTAAATCTATGGTTTTAGCTTTATGTTAAGACATTGCCCCTTGGCACCCTCGGCGCTCTCCTCGCTGATCTCCTTCTCCTAAGCAGTCGCGCCGGCGCTCCTCTATGCCTCAGCGCTCACCCCGGCACTCCTCGTATCCCAGACGCCTTCCTCGGCGCTCCTCTACATCTAGCACCTCTCCTCGGCGCTCACCTCGGCGCTCCCCTCGGCGATCTCCTTGGTGCTCCACTCGGCTCTCGGCGCTCCAACTATGACCGCACAGGCTCCCGTTCCCGCTCTCCCCTTCATCGACGTGTCTCAGACATGACACCTAGGAAGTCCAGTGGTCGCCATCAGCCCTCAGGTCGTTCCTCCAAGCTTTCCCGACGAGAGGATCAGTCTCCCGGTGACTCTTCTACTCGTTCACCTGCTAGACCTCCTCCTCTGTCTCCACAGTGTACCCCTTCGCCTCGAGGACACATGGTCTCCTCCTCCAGGAAGTTTTGTACCCCTAAACGATCTCCGGATACCTCTAGGTCTCGTAACACCGTCATCCATTCTTCTAGGAAGTGCGTCACTACTCCTGGACATAGGTCTAGATTCCGTTCTCCTGATTGTCGGCGTGAGAAGAGCTCCTCCAGACGCTCATCACCCATTCCTCCCAAAGGAAACTCCAAGTCGACTGGCAAGATTTCCAGACGGTCGGCGTGGTCCCCCTCTACCTCTCGTCTATGTGAGACTAACTCCGGCTGGAGGGGCTCTTCTCACGCCGACGATCAGAAGGAGAGACGGAGGAACGCCTGGAGGTTCTGTCAGACGATCTGGAGTCTCAACGAAGGTTCTGACCACGAAGTAGCGCTTCTAGGAGCGCAGGTAGTCGAGGGTCACTCATCTGAGGACACAAGGACAGGACTGCCCTTCTCCGGGTCCCTCAGTGCTTCGTCTTGGGACGAGCAGACACTGATGAATCCCCCTCACCCTCTAGTGTTGGACGGCATACCTTCCTTTGATGAGGATTTTAGGTGTTGTCCCTCAACCCATCTTTAAGGCGGCGAAGAACTCTTTCACCTTTTCAAGGTACACTCGCTGGAACTTGCGGATGGAGCGGCGGTACAGGATGAATCCATAGGTCGACTCTCCAGCCTCGCAACAACAATTCAAGTTGACTTGACTTATTGCCTTGGATACGGAGTTACGGAGTTTGAAACCTCTGTCAGCCTTGGCCTCGGCCACCGACGCCATCCTCCAGGATCTGACGAAAGATAACAAGTCTCGTGTTTACCATCTCACTACAATGCGATGGTAACATAGGACACTGGGAGACATCGTGGAACACTAAGGTTCAGCCTTGGCCAACGTGTTGACCATTTGCCGCGCTGGCCTTCTGGCTCCTTGTGTTCAAAAAGACACTGATGAGAGTCCCTTTCTCCCACCCCTCCGTCTTTGCGGGTCTCATCCCTGAAGTATACAAGGAACATGCGTCCCTTACCCAGACTGAGGTTACCCTGTCAGAGATCCACGCCCTCAACTTTGCGATCAATTTCAACACCAACATGTCAAAATTCAACTTCATACCACGTTGGAGCTCCGTCAGAGGTGCACAGAAAGGCAACCGAGG
Organism: Steromphala cineraria; assembly: GCA_916613615.1. Taxonomy (NCBI): domain Eukaryota; kingdom Metazoa; phylum Mollusca; class Gastropoda; order Trochida; family Trochidae; genus Steromphala; species Steromphala cineraria. Next base: position 60,523,089 of record OU744725.1, on the reverse strand, counting down.
CAGGGGCAGACAATCAGACAAGCAGCCCCTGCAGTAGCCTCAGCAGTCTCGAGCTGGTCCCAGAACATCAGGGATCAAGTTCAAGAGCTACTGACGCCGTTGATGTCGCCGCAGACCCTACACACTCAGCTTCTCACCAACATCGAAATCTTGCTAGAGAAGAGGGCAATAGGAGCTGGAACCCAAAGACTCCCAGGGTTCTACTCTCCCATCTTCCTTGACACCAAGAAGTTGAGAAGTTGAAGTTGTGGATGATTCACAACGTTTTCAACGAATGACCGCCTCACTTCAGGATGGTGTCCTTGGAGCAGCTGCGTTCCCAGCTCCAACCTCACGACTGACTGGTGAGCCTCGGCCTCCAGGACGCCTACCTCCATCTGCCAATCTACGAACCACACCGGAGGTACCTTCGATTCGTCATAGACCATCAACACTATCAATGGAGGGTACTGCCATTTGGAGGTGTATGGCCAAAAGGCTATTCATGAGAATTACGGCTCGGATCGTCAGATTGTCTAATGAGCAACGCTTCATCAGCGCTTCTACTCATAGAGACAGACTTCGCCCGCAGACTTCTCCAGCGCTTAGGATTGGTGGTCAAGGTCAACATCGAGAAGTCGTCATTGGTCCAATCCCAACGCCTGACGTTTATAGGAGGTCACTTTCAAACTGATCTGGCTCGCTTATCCATTCCACTCGACAGGTGGAGCAAGATCTCGGCATTTGCACATCAAGCCCTCCTAGAGCCCCTATAGCTCAGAGGCTGGCAGTCTCTTAACTTCAGCACAGGATCTCACCATCAGAGGAAGACTTATGCTGAGGCCTCTTTAGAATTTTCTGGTTTGAGTTCGCCCTAACGTCACACCTTCATCAGTACTATCGTGGTGGTCTAATCGAACGTTTGCATCGGAGTCTCTTTCATTGAGTTTGCCCCTACCCATCAACTGTTCGTGGACGCATCACTCCTGGGTTGGGGGGCTCACCTCAAAGACCACACTGTCTCTGGTCTGTGGACAGACAGAATTTGTCAACTACATCACAGACCTCTGATCAACTAGTCGCCACCAAGTTCAACCACCAACTGCCAGTGTACATCTCTCCTCTTCCGGTGGTCGGCCAGAACCTGGTTCCCTGACCTCAGGGACTTGATCGGAAGGGATCCAGATCCTCTTCCTCCCTGGCAAAAACCTACTCCGCCACTCCCACAGACGTCAACCTCATCCGGTTTTGTTTATAACACTTGCAGAATCTCTTTAAAGCCACTCCCCAGTTCCTGGCTGAGTTCTTGATATATCTGCGTGACAAACGGGTATTAAAGGGCAGCACGATAGAGACGAAGATTTCCACGGTCCTGGAACTCATTGTTATGCTAAAAGTATTCAAGCAGGAGGACCAGAAAAACAATTTGAATGTTGTCCTTCATCTTGATAGGGGACGTCTTTACGAACCTTTGGAGTTGGCTTCGTTTGAGAATATTTCTCGGGAGACAGCCTTCTTGGCCGCCATGGCTATGGCAGCTGGAGTCAGTGAGATTCATGCCTTGGACGTGACTTGAGTCCGCTCTGAACAGTCTGCTCACGGTTCTATCCACCTTGGCCTGCTCTGGGATTTCATTGCCAAGAACCAGCTATCGGCCAGACATGATGTTTACAATCCCCCCTTTATCCTCCATTGTCGTCAGCTCAGAGACAGAGGAGCTAGCTCTTTGTCCTGTTCATGCGCTTAAGATCTATATTGACAAGTCGGCCAGCAGGAGGGGTACCAGTTGTTCCTCCCCTTTTCCTCCGCCGTTAAGGGTGAAATCAACAACAATACCATCTCCTTGTGGATTTGCTCTACCATCTTAGCAGTGTATGACGCTGCGGGTCTTCCTCATCTTGTTGCCAACAACCCTCATGAGCTACGGGCATTATCGTCTACAATGGCTTTACACAGAAACTGCTCTGTATCAACTTTTATGGAGGGTTGCTTCTGGAGATCGTCTACCATCTTTGCCTCCCACTACTATGGGGATTTGACTGTAGAGGATGTTTCATTCGGTAAATATTTCTTTCGTTTTTACCTTAGCAAGAAATATTGCTCCTTGAGGCTTAGGCTGATTGTTGGTCTTTTCGTATCTTTTTAGATTCTTTGCTTTCAGTCTCCTCTCGCCTGTACGGTCACGGCTTGGCACGATCCTTCTGGAGTCCTTCCCACCTGCCTTCCTGTCGGATCGTATGCATTACTAAGGTAAAGTTAGTTTAAAACTGATTAAAATCTAAATATTTTAGATGTTTTAAAGACTTACCTTACCTTAGAGGTTTTATCCCGCCCATCCTTGGACTCTCCCCTCTTTTTTGGACTCCATCAGACTTTTTCTGGCGGAAAAAAGTGAGAGTTTTTGGTTACACGTGATTGAGTATTACCTTCCGGTATACCTGTCCCCATGTTGATGTGTCACTTCCCGTATCACTACTTGGTTCACATAGAAGATAGCCCCGTCAACACGAGTCTCATTCTTTGGTCGGTAAGCACAGGAACATTCATTAATAAGGTAAGGTTAGTCTTTTAGACATCTAAAATATTTGGATTTTAATAAAATTTTACATTTGGTGACCCTGTGGACCCTACTAAAGTCTTATGACCTACAGAGCCAATGGCTCTATTTTTATTAATTAACATCTTTGTGATTTACTTGCACAACATTGGGTTACTTTCATCGAAATCAAAATTATATATGAAATTGGTTAACCGGCATATATGTTGAAAGTTTGTAAGCAAAAACTTCGGACTTTCGCCATTTGTTTGTATGCGCATGCTCAGATTCGCATTGGGCCAGCCTGTCTCGTATTGGCCCAGTTTTGCCTGTATTGGTTCACTTACTGAATCGCATGGTCAAAACCGAAAAGGTTGTATAAGTCTAAGTTAACTTAGCCTCAATAGGAGTGAAACGGATAGTATTGAGGCTGGGTTTACTTAGACTGAGATTGTATAAGTGCCATATCTTTGATAGTTGATTAATTGTCCGCCGACGCGAAGCAGGGGATATTGTATTTAGCTAGTATCTAGTACGTCTGTCCCGCTTCTTGTTAGCGCGATATCTCCCAAACTCTTACTAAACTTGGTATCAGTCTTCTTTGGAGAAATACACAGAAACCGGTCAGCTTTGGGGACCTTGACCTAATTTCCAAGGTCACGACAGGACTATGACCAGTACATAAAGCCTAGTTAGCACGATGTCTCAAAAACCCTTTCATCTAGAGCCTTCAAACTTGGTATCAGTCTTCATTTGGTCGATACCCAGACACCAGACGATCTTGGTGAACTTGACCAATTTTCAAGGTCACTACAGGACTATGACTAGTGGATATAATCCTGCTTTCTCACAAATCCTTGCACAAAGAGCCTTCAAACTAGGTGTCAGTCTTCATTCGGTGGATATTCAGACACCAGTTGGTTATTGTGACCGTGACCTAATCTACAAGGTCACGACAGGGAACATTATTATCCTGATATCTCGCGAACCCTTGCACCTAGAACCTACGAACTTGGTATCAGTCTTCATTGAGTGCGCAGACACCACTCGTCTTTGGGTTTTGGTGACCTTGACCCAATTTTCAAGGTCACAACAGGAGTTTGACTAGTACATAAAACTTTTTAAGCGTGATATTTCGAAAACACTTTCTCTCAGTCTTCATTGTCATTGCTATTATTCATTGGATACGCAGACACCAGTCAGTTTTGGTTCATCTATCTATCTATCTATCTATCTATCTATCTATCTATCTATCTTTGAAAACTGTTTTAGCCTCATCGAATATAGGCATACAGACGTATGTAAGTTCTTGTGTGAACTTTGACTCAACTAAATGTTTAAGCATAATACATAAGACCTCAACATGGTATTACATCACAATAGGTATGCAGGGTTTCTGATATTGCTGACAATGCAATGAGGGCAGTCTAAGGGGTTACTTGTGGATTTCTTTATCTTATTGCAGATTGTCTTCCCAACACTCATTATGTTCTATATAGATATATGCAATAAAATTGAAACCACGTTAATTTTTGGTCTTTTAAGTGGACAAGTTTTAATACTGTAAATTTGAATAACTTATGCAAGCAAGCATATGAATTCCAGTTATAGATTCCTTTCCAATTGTGTGTACCAATGATTATATCTATTGAAGAGAAGCACTTCGATAGGCGTACAGCAACATATACTTAATGAGACCAAAACTTATTTTCTTACCATTTCATTACTTCAAGGTGTATATTGTGTTGTTTTATACATGTTTTGTTAATTGTAAAAAGGGGCGAGCTATTCACAATCAGTACCCTACTTTTTACAATGTGAAATAACAACTCATTCCAGGTAACAAGTAACTGAGGGTTTGGAACATGCTTCCTGCTATGTGACCTCGATGGGTGCGGTTTCAAATGTGAATTATAAGCCTAGTTAAGATAATCCTCATGAGGATAATATGATATAGAGTGTCTAATAAGTCCGAAGAAGACTAGCTTTTAACACTGTTTTAAGAGTTTAAGAAACGGAGGGACTCGATTTGGTAAAAATGATTGATTTGGCTCAAAATTATTTACAATCACTACGATTACAGATATGTCACAGAGCTTTTTGTTGTTGTATCTGATCACTACCGAAGTGAATAAACATTATGTAGCGAACAATATGCAATTTAATGGCTAAACAAATTCTTAATTTTTACGGTGGGGGCGTTTCGGAATATATTCTTTTACCATTTTCAAGTATATGAGTCTCAGGAAGAAAAGGATATTTTATGGATAAACAGCGTCTTCGTTTCCACAATATCGACAACTCGGTATCGATTCTTATACCGTTTGAAGCATATCAGTGTAATGAAGCCCGAATATTTTATAGATAAACAACTACTTTTCTCACAACAGAAACACCATTTTCAAGTAAATCAGTCTAATGAGCTCAGGAAGAAAAGGTTCTTTTATGGCTGAACAACTTCTATTTTTTTCTTGAATTCCATTCAAACAGATCATGATCAATATCAATCTCAAATTGTCCAATATCAATCTTCAGCTGGTGTCAATCTCCATATTGAGAATATGAAACCTTCAGACACATATGGGTGTGGAATCGACGGTTTCCCCTGTAAGGAAACAATCCAGCTACATTTATTAACTACAGTGAGCACCACGACGCTACCCATGTGCACAGCAATTGCTGCAACTACAACAACAATTGGTAACGGTCTTTTACTTTTGTTTTTGATAATAATGATAATTGATGATGGATAATGGAACATTCAATAGTTGCCATTTTCATAAAAATTACCAGCAGATCTTATTACAGGCAAGTAGCTTTAGCCAGTAATCTAAATACGAATCTTTTCGAGAAAACTACTGAAAACAGGACAGAATTAATCGTTCTTCCTTCATGTACAGTCTCTTATTGTTGTAATTACTACCATGAGTTGTTTTGAATTTTGGTTTCCTACTATGGTACATAGGTCTATTGGTTTTATTTTATGTCATGAGAATAAGCTCTGAAAGTAAGCTAATGGCTAAAATATTCCACAAGCGGCGCTATACAATAACTAACTCATTAACGTTAGTGTGATTCCAGCAGCGGTGTCAATACTTTATCTTTTGTGATGGCAAATCCTTTTCAATTACCAAACAGGCAATATATCGCGGGAGTGCCACACAGACTCCTCCTGGGGTGCCTTGAAGGATATCCACTGTGTTAACAAAACATTGCTGGATATGTTTGACAGGGTGAGTTTCATTGCCCTTACTTATTCATGTTAATGTCAAAGTTTTCTAAGTAACTGTAGGGTTGATAACAGGTGATGTGTAATATTTTAAAAAAAACTCTAAACACGATCCACAGTAAGGGCCACTAAGAACCATAGATTACCAGGAAACATTCCAATAGTTTGAATATAAAAATATAACTAACAGTTAAACTAGCTGGTATGCATGTTTTTCGATTAAATAGCGAGTTTCTGTTTTAATATGAATTGTCTTTTTTTGCGTTTTTCTCCTGTTAAGCTTTTAACTCCTTAACTTGAGTGTACCTTTGTCTCAGTATTTATTTTCTTCTTCATTGTGACTTCCCCGAAATAAATGTTTAATTTTGGCACAAGCTTTCTCCAAATGCGGTTTTAATTTTGGATGATAAATACAACATTTATCATGTGTCACTAATCTCATTTCATTAATGAACATTTTGCAGCTCAGGAACATAGGTGAGAGTTCGGAACCAACTAAGGTGATCGATCAGACACTGGAACAGCTGCATGGATTCGTGTCAGAAATGGCAAAGATGATTACAGCTGGAGATTTGAACATGGTCATCAACATTTTGGAGAAAATAGCTGACATCATGAACAAAATGAAATATATTGTGAATCAACAGTCTTCAAAGGTATTCACGCTAGTAGATATTTTTTAATGTCTATTCCACCTCAGATCACCTCAAAAACGTCCATTACAACTCATAAAAACTCTTTATTATTATCAAACTTTATTAAAACTCCTAAATCCTATATGATAATGCTATGAATTGAAAAGAATCCATATGTAAGTATGCAATTGATAGAACATTATGATGATTTATAAGTTTGAACGTGAAAGAATGAAATAAAATGATTAAATGAATAAACAACAGGGCATAGTACAAACTCATAGTACAAACTTGCAGACCTTTTTTGTTATTGTTATCTTATTACGAGGTGTTAATCCTTTATCATGTATAATATTGTGAGCTGAGTGTCAGCTTTGCCCGACATGTCAGACGCTAAAACAGGAGGGGATGTGTATTTAGTGAAGAGGATTGTATGAAATCATTAACAGTAGGGCCCTAATAATATAAAGGGTGTTATGTAAGCATTTTTACAACCCAGTTTGATTTGAACTAAGCAAATAATTATCATATGATTTAATTATAGTATGTTTCATTATCATTTAAAGTTGAACTCACAATTCAAAAGTTCCTTAATAAATATCAACAAAACGTGAGGTTTTCTTGCATGTCACGTGTAAAACATTCTACCATGAATTTGATGAATACTAGATTCTGATTGGTTCTCCTGGAAAATCAAACATGATCAATTTTGGATTGAACGTCCTCTGATTTTGAGGCCGCTTCACTGCGCATTGATACACCCGACTGGCAATTTCAGAGCTGGCATTCTCCTGTTTACTGAGATTAAAACTTTTACAAAGTTATTTTACATGTTTCATTTTCGTGTGTTTACGGGGGATGACCAAATCGTTTGAGGCAGATAAAGTATTTTATTCAAAATAAGAAATTTAAGCGGGCTTCCTTCGATTATGGCAAGAATACAGTGACGTTATTTACTCGCGCACTTATGACGTCATAATCCTTGACAACGTCATAGTGGTTTTCTGTTAGAATCATCTCTTTGATAGTGAGGGATGTCTCAGTTAGACAATCTTGTACCCATGTTATATTTAGAGGATATTTGTGTTTTCTTGACAAATACCATGTTTATCTCATCGAGTGAGTGTTAAATGATGTATGACCGACACTGGTTGTTGGTTCAATCATTTATATAGCTTCATGTTTACATGTTACAATAACACTGGCGCGCTCTGGTTGCGGCCATAGGTGGTAATGAGAGCGAGGCTCGGTTGTTACTATAATCGTAACCGGAAGTCGGAATACGGATTCTACATCCTCCCCTTTTACTGTTTAACTCTTATAACAATATATTAAATTAAAACTTTCTTTAGAGTCTCTGAGATGATGGATATATATAAAATATAGATTGGGGTGAGATGTGATCCGTGAATTAAAGTCCTTTGTCACTTCCAAGTCACATGAATCACAGGTGGTTAGAGTCCATATAGAAATCCGAGCACTCATTTGATTATGATTATGATGAAAACTTTTAGAGTCCAACATTTTATGAATTATTAAAACTTTAACACTGAACACTGTCTCTGCAACACTGAACACTGTCTCTCTCCAAAGACTAGAATGCTGCACAGTCTATAGCGGAACTGGAACACTGAAATAACATTGTCTCTGAAATATAACAGGAACAGTCTCTGAAATTAAACATTAACACTGTCTCTGTTTATAGTGCATATCGTGGGTTGGGATGCACTATTCTTCCACTCCTCGTTCTAAGCGGCGAGCCTCGTGCAGGTGTTGACAAGTGCTTTGAGCTTCTTACAGGTGGCGGCTTGTCATGGGACTGTTGACAAGGTGATTTAGGAGTTGTCTGGTCTGCTGTGTCCTGAGTTGTCTGTTTTCTGGGTGGTGAGACTGATTTTGTCGTTGTCTGTGACTTTGACGGTGAAGGCTGATATTGGTCTTGATTGTTGAGCTGTAGGTTTTGCTTCTTAGGCGTGCTTGTACGTTCGTTGTGAACCAGTAGAAGATGTCTTCTATTTCTGCGGTACGTGCCTCCTTCAGACTCGACAATATATGATCTTGGAGTTTCATGTGTGCCTTTCACGATACCTGTTCTGTTGTATCCTTTCTCAGTCTGCATTCTGACCTTGTCTCCAGGTACGAGTTGTCCCAAAGGTTTGGCTGTTTTGTCGTACTGACACTTCTGTTGTTCGCCGATCTCTTTTAATCTGTTTTGAATTGTCTGTGGATCTTTGAGTGAAGGCTCTAGGAGTTTAGAGGATATTGGAAGTTGGGTTTTGGTACGTCTCGCCATAAGTCTCTGTGCCGGTGATCCAAGGATTGGATCTCTCGGTGTATTTCTTCTGTTGAGTATGGCAAGATATGGATCTGTCTTGTCCATGTCACACTTTTCCAGAATATTCTTGGCTGATCTGACAGCTCTCTCTGCTAGTCCATTACTCTGGGATAGTTGGGACTACTTGTTTTGTGTTGAAATCCCCAGGCTGTGGCAAATTTTGAAAATTCACTTGCGCTGAATTGTGGCCCGTTGTCTGAGTATAGGGTGTCTGGGATTCCAAATCTGGCAAAGTGACTCTTCAGTTTCCTGATGATTGTGGCTGACTCTGTGTTTTCGAGCGAGTTGAGTTCGTACCATCCTGAGTACGAGTCCACCAGTACGAGGTAGGTCTTTCGCCTAAAAGTAAACAGGTCTGCTGCTAGGGCTTGCCATGGTCTCTCTGGAACTCTGCACTGCTTGAGAGGTTCCTTCTGCTGGTGAGGTTTGCATGCATTGCAAATGTCACAACTTGAGACATATTTTTCCATGTCTTGATTAAGTTCTGGCCAATAAAGAAATTCCCTAGCTTGTCTCTTCGATGCTTGTGCTGAGCTGTGTCCTCTGTGTACCTGCTCCATGTATTCTCTTCTGAGACTGGGTGGTACGACAATCTTCTCACCTTTGTAGATGATTGAGGAATACTGCGCGAGCTCATCTCGAAACGAGTGGTATGCTTTGACGTCTGGGTGAACATCTCTCTTGTATTCTGGCCATCCATGTTGAATGTAGCGATTCAACTGCTGCATGAGTGGATCTCTTTCTGTTTCCATCTGTAATTGCTCCATTCTTTGTTCTGGCATAGGTAAGACTGTCATTACTTCAAATTCGTCTTCCTGGTTTGACTTGTCACTGAGGTATGCTCGGGAAAGGGCGTCTGCGATGATCAGATCTTTTCCTTTCTTGTAGACCAAGTCAATCGAGTATTGTTGGAGCTTCAACAGCATGCGCTGTAGTCTTGCAGGTGCAGCAAACAGTGGTTTCTTGCAAATGGTGATGAGTGGCTGGTGGTCTGTTTCCACTGTGACTCTTCGTCCATATATGTAATCATGGAATTTCTCACAGGCAAAGAGAATTGCTAGTAGTTCTTTCTCAATCTGGGCATAATTCATCTGTGACTTTGTCATCGACTTTAATGCATATGCTATCGGCTGACCTTCTTGCAAAACTGCTGCGCCCAGTCCACTTTTTGAAGCGTCACACGTGAGTGTGATTGGCTTGTTCAGGTTGTAGAACTTCAATGTGGTTGCATTGCTGATCTCTTTCTTGATTGCTTCTGTTGCCTGTTTACACTTGTGTGACCATGACCATGCATATTCTTTCTGCAGCAAGTCTCGAAGTGGAGATGCTATTTCACTCAGCCGTGGTATGAACTTCGCTAGGTATGTGACCATTCCTAGAAATCTGCGTAGAGCTGGCAATCCGTCTGGCTCTGGCATGTTGACAATTGCTCTGACCTTCTCCGGGTCGGGTTTGACACCGTCATCTGTAAGCAAATGTCCAACGTAGCTGACGGCATTCACCTTGAAATGGAACTTGTTTGGATTAAGCTTGAGTCCAATCTGTTCCGCTCTGTTGAGAACCTTGATGACGTTCCTGTCATGCTGCTCTTCTGTTTCTCCCCACACCAGTAAGTCGTCCATGATTCCTTCACAAGGTAGACCGCTGAACAGACTGTCCATGTGTTTCTGAAATACTTCGCTGGCTGAGGTGATTCCAAATGGCATTCTGAGGTACCTGTACCGTCCATATGGAGTGTTGAATGTGGTCAACAATGATGTGCTGTGTGAGAGGGGAATCTGCCAAAAACCTCGAGATGCGTCAAGTTTCGTGAACCACTTGGCTTCAGGCATTCTTGCTGTAATCTCCTCCACTGTTCTCATCGGGTAGTGCTGCCTCTTTATGGCCTTGTTCAAATCCATCGGGTCGATGCAAATTCGTACCTTGTTGGTATCTTTCTTCTTTGCGATGACCATGGATGATACCCAGTCAGTAGGCTCGGTGACAGGAGTGATGACTCCATCTCGGACCATCTCGTCTAATTCCTCTTTCACCTTTTCTTGCATCGCTACTGGTACTCGACGTGGAGCTCTTATCACAGGTAGTATGTCGCTGTCTAGCTCTGCACTGTACTCAACTGGTAAGTTTCCAAGTTTTCCATCAAACAAACTGTGAAACTGTTTCAAAATCTGTGCCTTGGTTAGTAGCTCTGTCTTCTTCTCATCTAAGCTGAGTCCATCAATGTTGTATACATCATCATCAAACAACAACAACTTCAGCCGTACACTGTCTTTCAATCCGATGATTGGCTTGAGTGACTGTTCAATTACATGAAATGTGAGGGTTTCTTCTTCATTCTTATATCTACAGTTCAACTGGGTTCTGCCCAGAGTTCTGAGTGAGCTTCCTCCATAACTGACTAATGTAACAGTGTGCTGTCTGTTTATCTTTTCCCCTTGACAAACCTTCTTGAACATGGCGAAAGGCATAACATTACATTTGCCTCCTGTGTCAACCTTCAGACGAACTTGTTCATTATTGACAATGATACTTGCATAGGCTTCAAGTGGTGAATCTTCAATGTCATCAATTTCCAACAAATCAAGGAAGAAAACATTATTCTCATCATCTTCATCTGTCTGTTCATCAATATCATGTACACTGCGTCTTTGTGTATACTTGGATTGTCTCCCCTGTCTTTTCTTGTTTTTCTGATGAGTTTGTTTTTCTTTGGCATGATATGGATTCTTACAAGCATTGGCAAAGTGATTCATTTTTCCACATTTGTTACATTTCTTTCCATATGCAGGGCAACGTCCAGATGGATGTTCATGAGTACAATTTCTACATCTGGGAAATGTTCTTGAATTACTGATGGCGTGTACCTCTGCAGGTTTTATACATAGTTCTTGCATACCCTTGCCAGAAATTTCTTCTACAGTACATGTAGCAACAGCTTTTTGCAAATCAAGTTCACTTGTTTTGAGTAATGTTTTTCTCAAACCATCAGAGTTTACACCACAAACTATTCTGTCTCTAAGCATTTCATCTTTCAAATTTCCAAAATTACATGAATTTGCTTTGTTGATGAGATCTGAATAAAAAGTTTGAAATGGTTCATCTTTTTCTTGAATCCTTGAAAAGAATCTAAATCTCTCCAGTGTAATGTTCGTTTGAGGCACGCACAGTTGTCTGAATTTAGCCTTGAGCACAGATAATTTCTCACGAGATTCTTCACCTGTATATTGAAATGACTTCTCCCTTTCAATCGCCTCCTTTCCTGCAATATTCAAGAAAATATATGCTTTTGTCTTCGCATTCTTGTCACCGTGTGCAGCAGCAAGGAAAATATCAAATTCCTGTTCAAATTGACGCCAGTTTTCTGCTACATCGCCCTCAAAAGATAAAGGTTTAGGTCTGTTTAGACTGTCCGCCATGATAACTGTTGATCGTTCGTCGAGCAGACGACAAATGTCAAATCACAAAATCACACACTGTCACAAAATCCTCAGCATGACGCTGTTCAAATGTCAGTTATGTTATCGTACTTAACTTCTGACACCATGTTAAATGATGTATGACCGACACTGGTTGTTGGTTCAATCATTTATATAGCTTCATGTTTACATGTTACAATAACACTGGCGCGCTCTGGTTGCGGCCATAGGTGGTAATAAGAGCGAGGCTCGGTTGTTACTATAATCGTAACCGGAAGTCGGAATACGGATTCTACAGTGAGGAAGAAAGTTTATATTTTCACGAGTGGCGCAGCCACGAGTGAAAATATGTAACATTTCTGTCTCACGAGATGAGATAAACATGGTATTTGTCAAGAAAACATGAATTTTCTATTTATTTTATGATTTAATCGTTGTATTTCTAACAAAATTGAAGTGCATTTACGTTGAGTCGGCTCCACAGAGAGCCCGTCGCCAAAGCAACAATATGACGTCATGAGCGTGTCATTGCGTCAGAGCATTGTTCGATGACGTCAGGTCATTGTTTTTATCAGTCACTAGTGACTGATAACACGTTCCATTGTTATTGTAACTAGTGACTGATAACACGGTTTACTGTCATTGATAGATCTCGGTATTTCACCGCCAATCATATAATAAACAGTCATTCGAAGGAAGTTAAACTAGTGATTCATCTTGTATCTATAATAGGATACATATCTAACACATCAGCATGCAATATTCTGGTAAGCTAGCAGGTTCATTAGTGATTATAAGCGTTCTAAAAAGGATTAACACTATTATTTTTTATTCACATGAAATATCCCAGGTTTTTGCTATTCATGATGACACACATATTAATTAATCTCATATAAAATCTCATATTAAAATAAATCTAGCAAGCTAGCCACGTGCTATTTCCAAAAGAACTCATGTTTGAGCGTCACAGGTTACGTTAGGGGCAAGTAATCTGACAATCAGCTCACAATATCATACATGATAAAGGATTAACACCTCGTAAGAAGATAACAATAAAAGTACCGAGGGTACAGAAGCTCACCTTAAAATGAATGATGTGGTAATATGGTTTAATTGTGTAACCATCTTTTATATGATAAATATAACCCCGCCTTACAGCGTAAGTGGCGGTATATAGCGTTCATTATTTCCGTCCGTCCGTCTGTCTGTCTGTCTGTCCGTCTGTCCGTCCGTCCGTCAGTCCGTCCCAAAACTTTGTGCGGAGCAGATCTCCAAAACTATGCATGCTAGCCTCATCAAACTTCATACACATGTCAACCATGATCCCTAGTTGTGACTTTTGAGGGTTAGAACTATTTCTGAATTTTCATGTTTGCGGTTTCCATGGAAACGTGACTGAAAAGTGACTGTTTGAGGAAGTCGTTTTGTGCGGAGCAAATCTCCAAAACTATGCATGCTAGCTTCATAAAATTCATAAACATGTCAACCATGATCCTTAGTTGTGCCTTTTGAGGGTCAGAACTATTTCTGAATTTTCATTTTTGCGGTTTCCATGGAAACTTGACTTAAAAGTGACTCTTTGAGGAAGTCGTTTTGTTCGGAGCAGATCTCCAAAACTATGCATGCTAGCTTCATCAAACTTCATACACATGTCAACCATGATCCCTAGTTGTGCCTTTGAGGGTTAGAACTATTTCTGAATTTTCATTTTAGCGGTTTCCATGGAATCGTGACTAAAAAGTGACTCTTTTGGGAAGTCGTTTTGTTCGGAGCAGATCTCCAAAACTATGCATGCTAGCTTCATCAAACTCCATACACATGTCAACCATGATCCCAAGTTGTGCCTTTTGAGGGTTAGACCATCACATTTTTTTTATTTGTGGCGGTTTCCATGGAAACATGACTAAAACAGTGACTCTATGACCAAGTTCTTTGTCCGGAGCATATCTCCCAAACTATTCATGCTAGCTTCATCAAACTTCATACACTTATCAACCATGATCCCTAGATGTGCCTTTTGAGGGTTAGACCAACCAATTATTTTTATTTTTTGCGGGTTCCATGGAAACAAGACTAAAACAGTGACTCTATGACAAAGTCTTTTGTCGGATCATATCTCCCAAGCTATTTATGCTAGCTTCACCAAACGTCATACACTTATCAACCATGATCCCTAGATGTGCCATTTGAGGATTAGACCATCACATTTTTTTAATTTTTGGCGGTTTCCATGGAAACATGACTAAAACAGTGATTCTATGATAAATTACTTTGTCCTGAACATATTTCCTGAAATATACATCTCAGCTTAACCAAATTTGCTACAAATGTCAATCGTGATTGCTGGATATGCCTTGTGAGAGTTAAACGATATATATGGATTTTCTTTTCTGTGGTTTCTTTGGAAAACATAACTTACAAAGTGACTCAACAAAAATAGTTTTGTCCTCAGTGCATCTCGTAGAATATTAATGATAACTACCTCAAATTTGAAACAAAGATCAACCATTATCTCTAGATGTACCCTTTTAATTGTAAAACCTATTAATGAATTCGGTATTTAGGTTTCAGTTGAAAGAAGACTTACACAATGACTTACTGTATACTCAACAATCATACTTTAACCAATATTAATCAGTTTTACTATTTGAAATTCTTTGAACAAAGTGGGGAGCGGGGGTATGTGAGCTTTGCTCGCTTCTTCACTTGTTGATTATGGCTGCCATTATGTTTTTAAGGAGAGTGTAGCAATTTGTGTATTTGGCTTTGTGTATTTGGAGAAGCATAGTGTGCTGAGCATGTAAACCTGAACTCTGGCTAAGGCCTTATGTATGGTATTTAAAGACTTGACAGGAGAGAACATGCATTGTTGTGAAAAATATATATAATTTCACAAAACATAGTTAGTTTATGTCCTAAATTGAGTTTGTGTCAAGAAGAACTTCTGTTAGATAAAGAAATGGTACAAATATGAGTAAAACACAGGAACTGGAACCTGATGCAAAATAACTCTTTCCACATCAACTTATCATGTAGATTGCTAAACACAAAGCTTATTGACTATATTGTTGACAAGTTTTGTGTAAGTTGTTATTCTTAGAAAGAACATATCACTGTCATGAGAATACAAGTCTAATTTCCATAACTCCTATTGCATACACATGGCCATAAAGCATAATGCTCTACCATATCAATTGGGTCAGGTTGATTTTGCAACCGAGTAGCAGCTGACGCTGTGATGCTAGCAGCCTGTATTGGGATGTGTATTAGAAAAGCATAGTAGACTCAACAGGAATATCTGAACTCTGGTTGACCCCTTATATGTGGTATTTAAAGGAATATAAGGGAGATACCATTGTTTAAATTTAACATGATGTTTAATGTGATTGGGTTTTTGCAGCTAGTTGCCATAAAGATTTTAAACAAATTAATTAATTATGTTTGTCTTTCATCTTAATTTTTTTTAGAAACACTTAAAAATATAGAACAACTTGCATGACAATCTTAAATATTCCAGTTTTAAACTTACCTTACCTTAGTGTTGCATGTTCCTATGCTTACCGACCAAGATTGAGACTCGTGTTGACGGGGCTATCTCTATGTGAACCAAGTAGTGATACGGGAAGTGACACGTCAATACGGGGACAGGTATACCGGAAGGTAATACTCAAACACGTGATAACAAAAAACTCTTACTTTTTTCCTTTGGTCGGTTCATGACGGACCTCGTGTTGATTACTAAGTGAATTTTTGCTTTACCTTTCAGATTTTTTGATTATTGGCATGTATTCACTTCGCTATCTTTCCAAGTAGTTTCATTATTCACACCTACCTTTTCGACGCGATGTTTTTGCCTTCGTTTTTTCTAAACATGCATCGATGTTTTCCTTCTCGACGCGTTCTTCATGCTTTTTTCGC
Organism: Steromphala cineraria; assembly: GCA_916613615.1. Taxonomy (NCBI): domain Eukaryota; kingdom Metazoa; phylum Mollusca; class Gastropoda; order Trochida; family Trochidae; genus Steromphala; species Steromphala cineraria. The sequence goes on along the minus strand of OU744725.1, from coordinate 60,507,041 downwards.
ATCCTCGGTCGCTTATACTTCATTTTATCGCATTCAAACTGCTTCTTTTGCACTTGTTGCGTTCATTTTTAGCTCATCTGGCCTGTAAGGCCTGATGGGCTTATGGCATGGCATGTTGTCCGGCGTCAGTCCGTCCGTCCGTAAACTTTGTGGAATTTCGACTTCTTCTCCAGAAGCATAAGGCCTATAAAGCTGAAACTTTGTGTACTGACTCCTTGACTAGTGAGGATTATAAATTGTAGCTTTTGTGGCCCTGTGACCCCTAATAAGGGCCACAGGGGCCACACCCTCAAAACCTATTTTCGTCTTCTTCTCCAGAAGCATAAGGCCTAGAAAGCTGAAACTTTGTGTACAGACTCCTTGACTAGTGAGGATTATAATTTGTAGCTTAGGTGGCCCTGTGACCCCTAATAAGGGCCACAGGGGCCACGTCCTAAAAACCTATTTTCATATTCTTCTCCAGAAGCATAAGGCCTGGAAAGCTGAAACTTTGTGTACAGACTCCTTGACTAGTGAGGATTATAAATTGAAGCTTTGGTTGCCCTGTGATCCCTAATAAGGGCCACAGGGGCCACGCCCTAAACACCTATTTTCATCTTCTTCTCCAGAAGCATAAGTCCTAAAAAGCTGAAACTTTGTGTTCAGACTCTTTGACTTGTGAGGATTATAAATTATTGCTTTGATGGCTCTGTGACCCCTAATAAGGGCCACAGGGGCCACGCCCTAAAATCCTATTTTCATCATCTTCTCCAGAGGCATAAGGCCTAGAAAACTTAAACTTGTCGCCTATATACTTAATTTATGATTGGTGACCCTGTGGCCCCTACAAAGGGGGAATCACATTGGCCACACTCTACAGCATAATTGATCATGAAGCCTGATGAGCTACAGAGCCAATGGCTCTATTTTTATGTTTTTACGCCCACCTGCGGTTTTTTCACCCTGCCTGTAATGGTGGCCTACTTCTCGGTGGCGTGGTGTCGTAAAACGGCATGTATGTCGTTATTCCAATTTTCCGTTTTTTACGCACCTGTTTGATTTATTTCACTCCCTTTCATCTTTGGTTTTTGTTTCATGTCGTGTTTTCTGCTAAAATTCTTCGTTTTAGCTTTATTTACGACTTCGGGGTTGAATTAGTTTTTCTGTTGTTGTTAACCTTCGTTACTGCAGTAACACATGTGTTTTCACGCTTTAACATTGGTTTATCTTCACCCAGTTGATATCTTTTCCTTATTAATTCTTCAACTTTAGTAATAAATCTGCCTTGGTATTATATATTATATTATATATTATAAATATAATTCTTCTAATACACAATGCTTATTTATACCTCTGATATATATATATCTTATACCTTATGCATAAATATATATCTTTAATATTCATCCCGTATATTTCTAAATAAATATATACTCATAGTAATTATTTATTTATTGAATGTTTTATAGATGTTTTGCTACTCTCTTGATGTTACAGACATCCTATGAGAGTGTTTTGCATTCAGTGCAATTCACAAATCGGCAAAGGACCCGCACTCACGCTGCTCTGATTGCTTGGTCCATCGCCCGTGCAGGGAGTCGACTAGGTGTCCGGAGTGTCTCTCTTTCCCCATCCTCATTCAAGCGCTACACTGTGGTGGTTCACCCAGCGTGCTTACAGGATGTCGTCTGAGAACCAGGACCCTTCACCGTCTCTCCGAGAACCTCTACGTCTCCCGACGACCCTCCAGTCCCTCAGGATCCTCTCCCCTCTACGAGTGGTACTCCCAAGGCTCCTTTGACGGAGACTGTCGTCCCTCTGGCGCCTCCGGAACGATCTCCGGAGCTGCCTAAGCCACGCAACCCTGTCACTCCTTCTTCCAGGAAAAGTGCCTCCACATTCAGTCGGAGGTCCAGGTCCCGCTCCCCGATCCGCCGGGATCATGTCGACCTTCAGATCCAGGAGGATCTTGTGCTGGAGGAGGTAGAGGATGAAGAGGATGATAGACCGTCTCACCTTAACATCAACCAGGTCACCGGGTGGGTTGCTGACAGACTGGTCAACTGTCCGTCTCCAGGTCAGTCTGTCCCCCGTCTTGAACCCATCTGGGACGAGCCGACGTTGATGATCCCCCCTCACTCTCTCGTACTGGACGCTATAGACTCGCTGGATGAGGATTTTAAAAAGCTCTCCCTCAACCCCTCCTTCAAGGCGGCGAAGAACTCTACGTCCTTCTACAAGGTTCATTCCCTGGACTTTGCGGACGGCGCCGCGGTACAGAATGAGTCTGTGGGTCGCCTCTCTCCTGCCTCTCAGCAGCAATTTAAGGTCACGGACGCCAAGCTAATGGCCATAGATACAGAGTTGCCTAGAACCCTTAAGCCCCTCTCAGCCTTGGCCTCGGCCACCGACGCCATCCTTCAGGATCTCACTGAGGAGAACAAGTCGAGGATCTATCACCTCACGACGATGATGAGATGGCAGCACAGGACGTTAGGTGACATAGTGGAACACCTTCAATCTGCGCTGGCTAACTATTGGACCATCCGCCGCGCTTGACTCTTAGCTCCATGTGCTTGGAACGAGGAGTTCAAGAAGACCTTGATGCGAGCTCCTTTCTCCCATCCCGCCGTCTTCGCAGGCCTCATCCCAGAGGTGTATAAGGAGCACGCTGACACAGACGGAGGTGACGTTGTCAGGCATCCGCCCGCCATTAACTTCAATACCAACAGACCTTGTCTCCGCCTCTGACCAACCAGCCCCGGTCACGTGTGTATTGTATCACGCAAATAACATGGAGTCGCGGGCTCGTCATATTCCGGGCTGCCGGAACGTCTTAGCGGAAGCTTTGTCCAGACCAGACAAGCCCTCCCCAACGGAATGGATGCTCCACCAGGAGGAGTTCGATCTAATCTGCCAGTTACATCCCAGACCTTTGATCGATCTCTTCGCAACCAAATTCAACAACCAACTGCCAGTATACGTCTCCCCTCTTTCGGACCCGGCAGCTTGGGCAGTGGACGCCCTGTCACTCTCTTGGGAAGGACTGGACGCTTATGTGTTCCCTCCTCCAATACTTCTCCCAAAGGTGATAGACAAGATCATACAGACTCGGCAGATGCGTCTGGTTTAGGGACTCGCGCTTTGGTGGCCGGCCAGAACTTGGTTTCCAGACCTCAGAGGCTTGGCCGGAAAGGATCCAGACCCTCTTCCTCCCTGGTCAAATCTACTTTGCCACCCCCACAGCCGTCTACCTCATCCGGACCTCATCCCTCCTTTGTCCTCAATTGTTGACAGCTCCGAAGCAGAAGAGTTAGCTCTCTGTCCTGTCCGGGCTTTGAAAGCTTATATTGACAAGTCAGCCAGCAGAAGGGGTACAAGGAAGCGATTGTTCATCCCGTTTTCCCCTACGGTCAAGAGCGAGATCAACAAGAACACCATCTCCTTGTGGATCCGCTCCACCATCTAAGCAGCCTATGACGCTGCTGGCTTACCTCATCCCGTGGCCAATAATCCGCCGTCTTCGCAGGCCTCATCCCAGAGGTGTATAAGGAGCACGCTGACACAGACGGAGGTGACGTTGTCAGGCATCCGCCCGCCATTAACTTCAATACCAACAGACCTTGTCTCCGCCTCTGACCAACCAGCCCCGGTCACGTGTGTATTGTATCACGCAAATAACATGGAGTCGCGGGCTCGTCATATTCCGGGCTGCCGGAACGTCTTAGCGGAAGCTTTGTCCAGACCAGACAAGCCCTCCCCAACGGAATGGATGCTCCACCAGGAGGAGTTCGATCTAATCTGCCAGTTACATCCCAGACCTTTGATCGATCTCTTCGCAACCAAATTCAACAACCAACTGCCAGTATACGTCTCCCCTCTTTCGGACCCGGCAGCTTGGGCAGTGGACGCCCTGTCACTCTCTTGGGAAGGACTGGACGCTTATGTGTTCCCTCCTCCAATACTTCTCCCAAAGGTGATAGACAAGATCATACAGACTCGGCAGATGCGTCTGGTTTAGGGACTCGCGCTTTGGTGGCCGGCCAGAACTTGGTTTCCAGACCTCAGAGGCTTGGCCGGAAAGGATCCAGACCCTCTTCCTCCCTGGTCAAATCTACTTTGCCACCCCCACAGCCGTCTACCTCATCCGGACCCAGAGAGGTTTCATCTCTGCGTATGGGTCATCTTAAGAAAGCTTTGAGGTCAAAGGGTTACTCCACGCAGGTGGCCAACACTATTGCCAAGGCTCAAAGAGTTTCCACTAGATCCTTATATGATGACATGTGGCTGTCCTTCGAACGTTTCTGTTCGGATCATTCTCAGAACCCCGTCAAGGCGTCGCCCCAATTTCTTGCGGAATTTTTACTGTACCTTCAGAACAAGCGTTCCCTGAAGGGCAGTACCATTGGCACCTATCTGTCTGCCATCAACTCCGTCCTGGCAGAAGGATGGGAAGGTTTCTACCGTCCCTGAACTCATCGCGATGCTTAAGGCTTTCAAGCAGGAGGATCAGAAGAAGAAGTTCGACCTCCGGCTTGGGACCTGATTGTTGTGCTGCAGCATCTCTGAGGGCGTCCTTATGAACCCCTGGATTCTATTTCATTTGAGAACTTGTCCCGGAAAACAGCTTTCCTGGTCGCTATGGCCACAGCAGCGCGAGTCAGTGAGGTCCACGCCTTGGTATGTGACTCGTGTTCGCTTCGAACAGTCTCGTCATGGCGCTATTCATCTGGCGCTACTCTGGGATTTCATCGCCAAGAATCAGCTCCCGGGACAACCAGACAGGACGTTTACCATCCCTCCTTTGTCCTCAATTGTTGACAGCTCCGAAGCAGAAGAGTTAGCTCTCTGTCCTGTCCGGGCTTTGAAAGCTTATATTGACAAGTCAGCCAGCAGAAGGGGTACAAGGAAGCGATTGTTCATCCCGTTTTCCCCTACGGTCAAGAGCGAGATCAACAAGAACACCATCTCCTTGTGGATCCGCTCCACCATCTAAGCAGCCTATGACGCTGCTGGCTTACCTCATCCCGTGGCCAATAATCCGCATGAGCTGCGGGCGTTGGCCTCTACGATGGCGTTACACAGGAACTGTTCAGTTCCAACGATAATGGAGGGCTGCTTCTGGAGGTCCACCACCATCTTTGCATCCCACTACCTCAGGGACCTGGCTGTGGAAGATGTTGATGGCCTGCAGTCCTTCGGCCCCTTGGTGTTTGCGCAGCAACTCACCAAGCCGTCTTCTCACTAGGTAAAGACTTGCTTAGTCTCCTTTCCCTTAGTTTATGTTTTTTCTGCTTGAGGCTTAGGTTGATTGTTGGTTTCCGTGTCTTTTTAGATTCGTCGCCCTCAGTCTCCTCTTGTCTGCACGGTCACAGTTTAGCATGGTCCTCTTGGAGTCCTACCCGCCTGCCTTGCTGTCGAATCGTATGCAACCCTAAGGTAAGGTAAGTTTAAAACTTATTAAAATCTAAATATTGTAGATGTTTAAAAGACTTACCTTACCTTAGAGGATTTATCCCGCCCATCGTTGGACTCTTCCTCCCCACTTCTTCGGACTCCTTCGGACTTTATCTGGCGGGAAAAAAGTGAGAGTTTTTTGTTATCACGTGATTGAGTATTACCTTCCAGTATACCTGTCCCCGTATTGACGTGACACTTCTCGTATCACTACTTAGTTCACATAGAGATAGCCCCGTCAACACGGGTCTCAATCTTGGTCGGTAAGCATAGGAACATGCAACCCTAAGGTAAGGTAAGTCTTTTAAACATCAAAAATAATTAGATTTTAATGATATTCAAGATAATATTGTGATTAGTAAGTTCAAATTAGAGAATTTATATGGTGCGAGTGATCACTTGATGAAAGCTTAAAATTTTGTAATAATGATCTGTGTCATCTGCAGTTGAAAAGTCAACCTTTCTGTGTGTATAACATACTACAATTTCAGAATGATATCTATATTGGTTTAGAAGGGGAAGTCCTTTTCATGAAATCTAATTGAAAATTCAATATGGCTGCCATGGCGGCCATATTGGATTCTCAAAACTGAAACGTCTACCTTTCTGTGTGGAATCACCATAGTTATAACATACTACAAATTCAGAATGATATCTAGATTGGTTTAGGAAGAGTAGGTCTTTTTCATGAAATCTAATTGAAAATTCAATATTGCTGCCATGGCGGCCATCTTGGATTTTCAAAACTAAAACGTCTACCTTTCTGTGAGGAATCACCATGTGTATAACATACTACAATTTCAGAATGATATCTGGATTCGTTTAGGAGGAGTAGTCTTTTTCGTGAAAGTTTACGGACAGACGGACAGACAGACGGACGACGGACGAAGCGCCACGACATAAGCTCACATTTACTTTGTAAAGCTGAGCTAATAACAAATAGGGTCGGCGAGTTTGTACTATGCCCCGTAGTTTATTAATTTAATCATTTTTATTCATTCTTTCACATTAAAACTTTCAAATCATTATGATGTTCTATTAATTGCATACTTACATATGCACTCTTTTCAATTATAGCATTATGAGGTGATCTGAGGTGGAATAGACATTAAAAATATCTATTCGCGCTGATTTAAAACCATAGGATACAGTCATCGCCCTGCCCGTCAGTCTGTCCGTAATCTTATCGTTCCCGGAGCATGACCCCTCATTGAAACATAGTAGATTGATCACTTAGCACGTGTAGATGTGCCTTTTTGGAGTTTATTTGTATTTGTCTGTTCGATTGAAATGGAATTAGAATTTCGACTTCTGATGACTCTTGTTTCACTTTGTAGCAACGTCCCAATCGTAACATCTTTCATATTTTGCTCTTTCATTTTTTTAATCAATAAATGATATAAATATAAATGTTTTTTTTAGAAATTGTTTTGAAGACGGTACAGGTCATTTGTTATGCCAGAATTCAAGGTCTTCGAAAAATCAGTAAAATGGTCATATTGTTTTAGAATTTTTGGAAAACAGCTGATGGAATTCTATCAACCCAGAAGGAATCAGTTTGGAACCAAGTTAATCATGAGGTGAGTATGTGAAACTTTAAACCCACTGCAACAAGTTTGAACGACAATAAGGGTGATTTCACAAATAGGAACGACAAGTGAAACATGTTGCAAGACTATCCGTTTCATCAAAATAAGAACTTTTTAAACGAAGGTAGCTAGTTTGGTCGAGAATCCATTTCCTTACCTTGAATGATGCAGCAAAGGCATGTACATAAATATGGCCGTTACAATCTTGCATATTCAAATTCATAATCATAATAATATATATCCAGACCTCTTAAAAAATAGTCAGATAAATAGGATCCTGTGAAAAAAATGTTGTTTAATTTTATGTGTTATGTTTTATATGTTAGTGTGTGGGTTATTTTGTTAGAGTTTGCGTAGTTCTAAGCTTCAAGTCTCTGTTTAAGAACATTATTTTTTCAGATTGATCCAGCGAAAGCTGTCACGCTAATGAACACCATTAAGTCATTTGGATTATCAATCGGTCGCCACATCAACGAATCGATTGCATTCCCAGAAAACAATTTTGGTTGGTTTACATTTCTTCAAAACCTATGAAATATGATTGTATAGTTGCAAGATACGTTCCTCCAACCAACTCAAGTGAAAAAAAAATTGGCTCTGTAGCTCATCAGGCTTTATATCTATTTTCTTAGCGTGTGGCCAATGTGGTTCCCCTTACCTAGGGGCCACAGGGTCACCAAATGTACCATTTCATTAGAATCCCCATTACCTTAGGATTCTCTTCACAACATTTCATCATTCTATGCCTTGTGCATCTTGAGAAAAAAAGGATTTAGTAAGGCCACTGAGTTTCAAAGGTCACCATGACTAAAAGCGTTAATATTCACTAGTCAAGTAGTCTGTACAAAAGATTTCAGCTTTCTTCCCCTTTGGAGAAAAAGACGAAAATGCAGAAAGTTTACAGACGGATGGACGGGCCTGATGAGCTAAAAATCCAATTTAATCCTAACCTCTTCTCGTTTTGGCAAATCTCGGACTAGAAAGAAAAAGTCTGATTGGATGTTATTGAAGTTACTTGAAGTTGTGCAATCAGATGTTCTGTTTTAAAAGGGACCATTAAAAAATCTTAAATAGTTCTGTATCTTTCGGAAAACTACAATTTGTTTGAATTTGCCATTTTCACACGACACTGTCAGAGCTAGCATATGGTGACTATATATTGAGTTGTGATGACAAGCAAGCTTCCATTGCAAGGAGTTTTTTAATTGGCTGAAATTTCACAGGTTTTAATGCCGTTTGTGAAATCTGGAATCCCGTGTATTGTTCAAGCAGTTGGAGGCTAGACATTCTCTCCTGACAGAAATGTTGATCAAGCCTGTGCTCTTATTCGTCGAGTTTGTGGGGTAGAATGGGAGATGCCTGATTGGAGGCAATCAAAGTTAGTTGTGCTATCAGCAATGCTGTTCTAAAATCATAATTTTGGCTACTGAATCATGGCAAAGACATTAAGATATGAACCACCCTTTCCATGCGAGGAGCGTTTTCATTTGCTTAACAAATTCAAATGGATTGTGTTGCCAATTTATTTCGCCAGGGGAAACTGCCGCATTAGTCGAATTAGAACAGAGCTAGGCTCAATCAACATGACTTGATCTGCCTCTATCGGGAGAGAATGAAGGCTTGAAGTTTTGTTCATAGGTTAAAATATGACAATTTCTAGTTTTACAGATCAACAAAACTCACCCAGAGAAGATAAATCTATCAGCGAGAAAATCAAAAAACCCGGCAAATAACCCAACCATGACTGTAAGCAAAGAAAGCTTAACCAATGCAGCTGGTAAATATATATTCGTCTTGAATCTAATTTCTATTTTTTTTAAGTGACATTCTTTATAATTCTTTCATATGCACACAAAACACCATTCTCTTTCTTTGGAAAGTGGAGCAGTTTTGGAATAGAGCATTTCATCTGTTCCCGTAACGTTAACTTGCATTCCTCTACAAATGAGATTCGCACTTTTTGTAAACAGCAGAAGCTGATTTAAAGAGTCACAGAGTATGTTGATAGGATCACATATGTCAAATTTTGAAATCGATGTTATTACATCGGGAACCACTTACTGTTACTGAAAACAAGTGTTTGCCACTAACATGGCAATGTCCCCTGCCGCTTATACTGAATTCATTGTTGAGATATTATAATTTGGTAGACAGCATGCTCTCTATACATATTAAATAAATGATATAAATTAGACATAGTAATAGTGACTGAAATATCTGCTAGCGCACATTAGTAAGAGCTGTGGTGATTCGAAAATGTGTAACCATTCATAAGATATCACATTTACAAGAGTTTTTTAAAGTGGACAAAGTGCCGTTGTGACCTTGAATAAAAGGTTACGGTCACAATAATGACTTGGTGTCTGAATAATCCCGTCATGTAAGCTAACACCAAATTTGAAGACTCTGAGTGAAATGGTTCATGAGATATCGCATTAACAAGAGCGTCAAAAGTGGTCAAGGACAAGGTCACCATTATCGACTGGTGTCTGTGTATTCAAAACATGTGGGTTGACGGCGGGGGACATTAACAAGTTATGATTTTTCCATAAAATCAAGCATTTTAGAGATATTATGCATAAATGGATATATTTGCAAGTCCAGTGATGAGATATGAACTTCAATCAGCATATATTAGATATTTTGTAGCTTATCAAAACCAAATAAAAATTTAAGAAAGATACTCTGTGTCACTTTAAGATGTAACATTTTCAACAGTAGAAGTGCATACAAATATAAATCAGAGGTTACGAAAAGAATTTACTTAATTTTATTTTGTCAACGTTTAAGTTTTCTATTTACATGCTTCCTAAAACAAATAATCCTCATTCCGTACAGTGCGTAGGCAGTATAGTATTTTTCATTGATATTGATTTTTTTTCTTATATTTTGTTTCGTAAATTAAGCTTCAACTTTTTTACTATGTTTGGATGCATCACAACGGTTCTTCATTAAAGCTTTATTGAATATATCATCTAACCAAAAAGTCATAAATCTATAAAATTAATATTCCTGACTCCGAACTACAGAGGTTTTGACGAATTGGTTCACTCAAAACTATCTATAGACGGAAAAATTGATAAGTTGATTTACAAAATGTGACATATTTGGAAAAGAAATGCTATTCAGAATGCCCATGATATTAAAATGTTATCAAATTTTAGCCCCGAATTTACAAGATTTTATCCATTTCCGTACTTCATCCCCTACCATAACAAATTTTCACAAAAATGACCAAACATGTAAAAATGGTACTTTTTTATTTTGCGTCCAGGTGTGGATAGAGAACTGTTGGTACTCACTGCAGCGTACAACACACTTCACAGGTTGCTGAACGTGCCGAACACACTTGAAAGGTAATTCCTTGGAACTTGAAGAGTAAAGTAGAGAAATCTACTGTGGAAATAATACTAATTAAAGGCGCTTCCACGCAGCGGAAATAATTTTACAGGCGCTTCCATGCAGAGGATATAATTTTACAGGCGCTTCCATGCAGCGTAAACAATTTTACAGGCGCTTTCATGCAGGGGATATAATTTTACAGGCGCTTCCATGCAGAGGAAATAATTTTCCAGACGCTTCCATGCATCTTCCTATGCACAGCCTAAAACGCCAGTTTCCGAACTGTCATCTTATGCCTTGCTGCGGAGCCTTTACTTTTCTGTGCTGCTATAGTGCCCCTACAGACTAGAGAGCAAGCACAGAAAAGTAAAGGTTATGCAGCAAGGCATAAAACTGACAGTTTGGAAACTGGCGTTTTAGGTTTTGCGTAGGAAGATGGCTTCCATGCAGCGTAGATAATATCGCATTCTGTGTCTTTCAGGAGGGTTTATTCAAGGTCAATTTCTTTACAGTATTAACAAGGACCCAAATGGACATGAGCCCACTTTTCTCCATCCCATCTTCTCTGTGGCTGTGTTCATAACTGTCAACAACAGTCTGGAGGAAGTGACCAATATGAAACCTAGTGTTCAGATTACTGCACCCCCAGAAAGAGTAGGTCTATACGTATATAAACCACGTGTTTAGTGTTATCAGGTCAAACTCAGAGGTAAATAAAAGCAGGTGTGCTATGGTTATATAGAGAATCTCACCCAAGTGTCTTCTGATATCAAATATATCAACACAAGTTGATTAAAGTAAAAATATCCGAGGCTTGCCGAGGATATTTTTACTTTAATCAACGAGTGTTGATATATTTGATATCAGAAGACACGAGGGTGAGATTTTATTTATCATCCAAATCATTTTTCAACAGTTATTAGCAAAAGAATGAACATATCTGAACACGAAACTGCCATTAGACTTCTTGAACAGTGAGGTCATTGCATTGTGACGTCATCAGCATTATGACGTCATAGCATTGTTACGCCATGAACTTTGTGACGTCATAGTATTGTCATCTGTGTTCTAAGTGATGCCAAAGCCTTGTGATGTCATTTAACTGATGATGTAATAGGATTATGACGATATGATTGTAGCGATATCTACAATGTAGATATTACTGTAGATATCGCTTGATCTCAGAAAAGCGATATCTACTGTGGTAGCCACTTTTGGATGATAAATTGTATTACCTTACAGCTGCTCTTCAGTTCTAAGGTGTTTCATCAAAGTGATCTCGTCCTGTATTGTAGGCTACTATGAAAGAACTTTTAACCTTTGTGTATTAAACATCAGGAAATATTGAGTTCGTGTACTGTTGATAGCAGAACATTGCTTGATTAGGGATAATTTTGACATATTATATAATTTTACTGTTTATATAGTGTGCTTCCAGTGTTTATCGTTGCTGTAATTTCTTTCAAATATCAATACATATCAAGGAAAATTAACAATAACTTCAGTACTTTCGCATTTTAAGAAACAAATAGAAATAATCAACTTGAAAAGCAAAGAAATGTGTCATCTTATTTCATACCATTTTATGTAGTAGATAAAATGTTAAATCATTATTATACCCCTGCTACGAAGTAGTCGGGGGTATATAGTGGACAGCACGTCCGTCCGTCCGTCCGCCCGTCACACTTTTTGTTCCGCTCATAACTCAAATACTATTTGTTCAAATGTCACGAAGCTTCATATGTGTAATCACTATGGTCCCTAGATGTGCCTTTTGTATATTTCGGTCAGATGCCCTCATTATTTTTTTAGATTTTAGACTTCTTTGTTGTAGAAGTGAGTGTTTGAGGAAGTCATTTTTGTTCCGCTCATAACTCGGATATTATTTGTTCAAATGTCACAAGACTTCATATTTTCAATCACTATGGTCCCTAGATGTGCCTTTTGTATATTTTGGTCAGATGCCCTCATTATTTTTTTAGATTTTAGACTCGAGTACTATATGTTCAAATGTTGCGAAACTTTATATATGTAATCCATACAGTCCTCTGATGTGCCTTTTGTTAATTTTGGTCAGATTCCATGATCATTATTTTAGATTTTCAACTTCTTTATTGTAGAAGTGACTCTTTGAGGAAGTCATTTTTGTTCCGCTCATAACTCTGATACTATTTCTTCCAATGTGATAAAACTGTATGTGTGTAATGACTATGATATGCTTTTTGTTTATTTCAGTCAGACCACTCTCATTAGTATTTTAAGATTTCGATTTCTATCTTGTAAAAGTGACTCTTTGAGGAAGTCATTTTTGTTCCGCTCTGATATTTTTGGTTTAGATGAGCCATTCGATGTACTCTCAGTATTTTTGTATGGTTAACTTCTTTCTTATGATACAGTCACATTGAAAGGACATTGAAGATTTTATTAATACAATAATGATGATATAAGAATCATCAATGTCTGAAAAAGACATTGTTAGTTTCATGAGAGCTTATATAGCTTACATGCAACCAGGAAGTCTATATTTGCATTTTCATTGACTTTTATACAAATTAAAACAGTTTTGCAATGTTGTAGGAATCCTTACTAAGTGTAGTTGTTTCTTAGTTTCTATTATCACTTAGGGAAGCGGGGGTATAAAAAGTGAGCTTGCTCACTAATTCTCTTGTTTATTTTCAGCGCATTATCAAAATGTGCTACCTTCTAACCGAAAACGTGTAAGTAGAAAGTCAATATTCTTCATTGAAATCAAAAGTTGAACTGAACTAGCCAATCATAAGATTGGTTTTTCCGAGCTTGTAATAGTATTTTGCTCAGATTCGGAAAGTAGAACTATCCCATCTGTTAAACTAAGAAATTACATGAAAAATGGAAACATATTTGATTGTTTAAATGCTTTTGAAGCCAAGAGAACCTAAGGCAGGGTATTAAATGTTGTTCGTGGCAAGCACAGTATTTTTAAAAATGTTTTTGTTGGTCTTTTACATATGTATAGTTTAAAGGCGAACCTTTGCTTTGTTGTTAGTCAGAACTTCAATGGCAGCGGTTGCAGATTTTTTAGCGACCAATTTTACACACTTTCGAGTTTGTGTTTCCACCAAGCTGGTTGTACGAATCCACTACCACACAAAATTTAGCTCATGTGCCTGTTTAGGGCGAGCACTTTGAGACAAGGTTGAGACTAAAGTGATCAGTTGCAAAGATAGTTAGTCGGTCTTAACACGTTTGTATACATATTTACGACAAAAAGACAATTTGATGCATTTTAGTGGTCAGGACTTTCAGCGACAGTGTCTAGGTTAGACATATGATGGACTTGCAACCGACTTGCGATCAGTGCGATGGGTTGTACGATCTACTGCGACCACCTTATGAGAGTTATCTCCCCTAGACTGCCTTGCTATTGCAGTGGGGCCCTTTTAGGGTACGAAGCCCAGTTAGGGTTAAACAATAATCCTGTAAATGCTATTTCTATGGGATATATATGTATGTCTCCCTGTTGGTTATGTTATGAAATACAATATGAATGTTTTGAATTATTGGAAAATGAAATGAAATCCAGATTTTGTTGTCATTTATTGTATTACAGAGTGAGTCGTTAAACAATGCGGTTGTTACTGCATGTATAATCATCATCTACTTGCTTTTTAGATTCGATAATCGTCAGGTATGTTTGACAAAAATCAGTTTGAAATACACAATTTCAGGAGTAATGCAAGGTTAAATGTTATGGATTAATGGTTCTGTATTAGTACTTTACAGAAAAAAACCCAGTTGTAATCAATACTATTTGACTTAATATTACTACTTAAACAGAAAGGCCTGAAGAAAGTCTGAAAACTGATTATGACACACTAAAACTTTGTCAGACGATTATGCATCTAACGACATTGCATTATTACCACAATACTACATAACATTTTATTGGATACAATATGTCGGATAAGGCAAACTGATCTGAAAATAACAGTTGTAAATAACAATAATATAACAGATCTTAAGTTGTGAAAGCGTTTATTTTTGGGTAGTATTGGTACAACATTCAACACCTAAAAAAAATTACTATTTTCATAAATTCATTTATGGTTTTTACTAGTGCATTTTCCCATTTAATAACTATGCAAGCTGTCCTTCTCAGGAAGCTCATCACTAGTTTAGATGTAGAATTGTACCCTGAAAAAGACAATGAATTACTAGTAAAGATGTAGATAGATCATTATAAAGACCTATAAGTGAAAAGTGTATGTTTTGAACGAATAGAGAAATTTTAGCCGCAAACTAATGTTGTTATTCAAACTTCTAGTACTTTTATCAACATTGGAGAACCGAAGGACGGAAAATGTGAATATTCCTCCACAGGGAACTTGGCAATAACTCAGGTAAATGCTATTTATGTGAAATTTAATAATGTACCATATGATTATCCTCAACCACGAAGTGGAAGGGTGATGATAGGTCCAAATTGGCTGTGTGTCTTCAAGGTATCAATACCTTGATGGAGTTAAAAAATTAAATCCGTGCAATTATCTTGTACAGAGTTATGGCCCTTACTGCGTCTTTTAGGTTTGTCCAATTACATATTACAGAGTTATGGCCCATGTAGGGAAATTTTGCGGGGGATGTTGATGACCATGTCTTCTTCTTAAAACGTATTTTCTGAAAGCATGTCTTACAAGATATTTGTAGTACAAATTGAAATTCTAGCTGTAACTGTTGAGCAAAAACTGACACAGTAAGTTTTGTTTTATTTGTGTAAATGTCTTCTGTTTGTATTAAATTTCTTTGTTATCATTTCTATATCAATAGTATGTTTATAATTTTCTTTTTAAATTCTATTTGATAAAAGGAAACCGTACAGAACCTTGTCATCATGGCTGCCAAAATAGTAACTGGGATTTTAATAATCTACACCTTTTTCGCATCAATCGGATATCTCGTCCTAAAAATGTAAGTTTAATGTAGTTTATCTTCATAGTTCGTTTATGTTTAATCAACTTGTGTCGAAAACATTAATGGAAAACCCTTGTGGTTTATTCTTCGAAAAAATGTTTTTGATATTTTTGTGTACGATATGTTTAAACATAAGTTTTTCCAACAAACCTATATATATCCGTAATTATTTCATTTATTAAAACCCAAGAAACTTTTGTAATTTGTTTCGTAGAATTAATCACTTATTACAAAGACTAGATAATAATTATTCTATGCTAATTTTGAACTCCATTATACACTGTTTCCACTGTATTTTGAAAAGAAAAATTAGTTTTATTAAATGTAATACAATCGATATTATAAAAAAATTCCTTTTTAGCTCATCTGGCCTGTAAGGCCCAATGGGCTTATGGCATGGCATGGTGTCCGGCGTCCGTCCGTCCGTCCGTCCATCTGTCCGTAAACTTTGAGGAATTTCGACTTCTTCTCCAGAACCATAAGGCCTAGAAACCTAAAACTTTGTGTACAGACTCCTTGGCTAGTGAGGATTATGAATTGTAGCTTTTGTGGCCCTGTGACCCCTAATAAGGGCCACAGGGGCCACACCCTAAAAACCTATTTTCATCTTCTTCTCCAGAAGCATAAGGCCTAGAAACCTAAAACTTTGTGTACATACTCCTTGGCTAGTGAAGATTAAAAATTTTAGCTTTGGTGGCCCTGTGACCCCTAATAAGGGCCAAAGGGGCCATGCCCTAAAAACCTATTTTCATCTTCTTCTCCAGAACCATGAGGCCTAGAAACCTAAAACTTTGTGTACCGACTCCTTGACTTGTGAGGATTAAAAATTGTAGCTTTGATGGCCCTGTGACCCCTAATAAGGGCCACAGGGGCCACGCCCTAAAAACCTATTTTCATCTTCTTCTCCAGAACCATGAGGCCTAGAAAGATGAAACTTTGTGTACAGATCCCTTGACTAGTGAGGATTAAAAATTGTAGCATTGGTGGCCCTGTGACCCCTAATAAGGGCCACAGGGGCCACGCCCTCAAAATCTATTTTCATCTTCTTCTCCAGAACCATGAGGCCTAGAAACCTAAAACTTTGTGTACAGACTCCTTGACTAGTGAGGATTAAAAATTGTAGCTTTGGTGGCCCTGTGACCCCTAATAAGGACTACAGGGGCCACGCCCTAAAAAGCTATTTTCATCTTCTTCTCCAGAACCATGAGGCCTAGAAAGCTTAAACTTTGTGTACATACTCCTTGGCTAGTGAAGATTAAAAATTTTAGCTTTGGTGGCCCTGTGACCCCTAATAAGGGCCACAGGGGCCACGCCCTAAAAACCTATTTTCATC
The DNA here is from genome assembly GCA_916613615.1 of Steromphala cineraria. NCBI lineage: Eukaryota > Metazoa > Mollusca > Gastropoda > Trochida > Trochidae > Steromphala > Steromphala cineraria. Next base: position 60,490,391 of record OU744725.1, on the reverse strand, counting down.
TTCTTCTCCAGAACCGTGAGGCCTAGAAAGATGAAACTTTGTGTACAGATCCCTTGACTAGTGAGGATTATAAAATGTAGCTTTGGTGGTCCAGTGACCCCTAATAAGGGTCATAGGGGCCACACCCTAAAAACCTATTTTCATCTTCTTCTCTAGAACCATAAGGCCTAGAAAGCGGAAACTTTGTGTACAGACTCCTTGACTGATGAGGATTATGAATTGTAGCTTTGGTGACCCTGTTGCCCCTAATATATATAAAGCATAATTGATAATGAAGCCTGATGAGCTACAGAGCCAATGGCTCTATTTTTTTAATTTTCTTTAATTTCAGTTATGATCCAATTGCTCTCTTCAAAAACGTAACAATGATATTCTCATTTGGTTTATTTACTTTTGGATCAACCAATGCAGAAAATCAGGTACGTATAAACTTTACATAAAAAATATTTTCCAGGTTATTATGAAATTTGATTAGCTATGTAACATTCATTGTACTAGGATATAAAATATCACTCGGCATGCATAGTACCATTCATCCCAAACTTTCAAATGCAATATGTTTGATTTTTAAATGAAACATTTGAAGTAATATTTATTAAATATACGATCAAGAAAGCATTAAAGGCAAAATGCGCTTGATCGTAAGTACTTAGTAGAAATTGCACGTGATATTAATCAACATTTTAACATTGGAATGTGGTCGCTTTTAATCAACAGGAAATTGAAAAAAATAAATATTTCAAAAGATAAACATCATAGATAACAAAAAACCCTGCCGTATACAATAGGCAAAAGGACGGACAGTTGTTCAGCGACGCTTTATCTTCATAATGTCACCTGCCGTAACTAACTGCCGAATCTTTTTATGGCTTCATAACTTTTCTTATACCAGTAAGATTCTCGTTAATACGTACATTTTGGTGGACGGTCCATTTGAACGTTTGCGTTGGCATTTCTTTGATCAGGTTTTCTACCACTCAGGAACTTGGGTGGGGGTTCACCTAAAAGACCTCATGATCTCAGGTCTGTGAACAGACATGCCGAAGTTATGGCACATCATTCACCTGCGGATGCGAGCAGCGTTTCTGACAATCCATCATTGAGTCCATATGCTTTGCAGATCTCTGCTCCTAGTGGTCTCCAACAACTCTACGGTGGTCTATTTCCAGGGGACTACAGGGTCGCGAAGACTCCTTGATCTTAGGTTCCAGTTGTTTCATCTGGTAGATGCCAACAAGATCGAGTCATGCGCTCGTCACGTTCGGGGTTGCAGGAATCCGAAGGCCTTTGACATGTCTCGTCTCGTCACTCTCGTCACTGGATGCTGACGCCTTGCTGCTGATCCATGAGTTTTCTGTGATTGCTCTCTTGCCTTTAGGGGCAGTATAGCAGCACAGAAAAGTAAAGGGTCTGCAGCAAAGAATAAAATGACAGTTTGGAAACTGGCGTTTTAGACTGTGCATAGGAAGATGTCAAACACCATGCATCTGGAGCCTTTGAATATCGGTGTTTGAAGGTTCATTATCACTATATCTCAACACTCAGGTCGTGCACTAGACCGAAATTTCTGTCGCCGAATGCTGCATACTCGCATATCGAGCCGCATACTAACGACAGAAGCAGGCTATGGTTAAAACAGGGTGGATTTCTGAATTTTTATTTTGGAGTGGCAGTCAATTTAAACTGTCGCGAATCATTACCAGTTCATATAATTAACGATTCGGTGACATCGAAAATCTCTATCGGCGGTTTTCAGTATTGTAAATCAAACTTTACATTTCATTCATCGGCACTGAACGAAACGGAATCGGCCGCTGCCATCTTGGAAGCGCCAGCCAATCAGAAACGACTGTGATCACTAGCGAGGTCACCATGAATATAATTAGCGACAGTACAGACAGCATTGTGTCGTTTTGGGACCAGCTTAATAGTATTGTTATTTCAAATAGTCTTGGATCACTCTGAATTTAACAATATAATTTGAGCTTACTTTATTCATCTGGCAGTACGAACAATTTCATGATTATTACCGTAATGAATCGTCTGTCATCGTACAGGAGAGAAGACATGAAAGTTGGCAAAAAATAATTACTAGTAAATATTGTCTTCTGGTTGACTTCATGCTGATTATTTTTTATGTTCAAGAGGTATTTGAATACATAGGTCAAATTTCAGTTTTAAAATACATTCAAATGAAAATTATTTGAGTAATTTTCAATTAAGTTATGTTTTCAACGTCAGTGCACAATATTATCAAATATGCATGGGTATATAACTATCGCATATCAAAATCGGCCCACTTTACGGTAGCGGTTTTTAAGCTTTCGCACACTGTTACGGCCTGTAAATCAAGAAAATAAAAAACAAACAAAAATACAGCAGGTATATTACTCTAAGAGTTAAAATTAAAATGAGATTGTTCTCTTTTCAATCATTACAAAAATTACACAATATTAATTTTCACGTCTACGCAAATTCGTTTGCTCCCCGCTAAACCGCTTGGATGCTGTCCCATCGAGTCGGGTGCTTGTCACGGACAGTCGGCCAGTTGGCCTTTCGCGGGGGAAGACAAATCAAATCAGATTGATAAATATAGATAATTCTTCGTTCAAAACATATAAAATTTTAGTTCCACAGACGAACAAATCTTTCGGCATGTTATTCTTAGCGGTCATAAAGCAATGATGTACAAATTATGATTGAAACATTTATTTCCTGACAGAACTTGTCCTATTCAAGTTTGATGTAGAATTTTATTCAATTTGACAATGAGTTTTAAAATTATAAAAGAAAACGTCTCGTAAAACGGCGATAACTGGTCTCCAGCCAGTACGGACATACACTTTCTTCTCACGCATAGATGTGTCAAATTATGTTCCAGTTAGATTAATAAGAACAAATAAAATACTGCATTAAGGTTGATAAAATGAAATATCTATCCAGAAATCGGGTTCAAAACTTGCAGTGTCGCACCATTCCGGTTTTGATAGTTAAAATCATCATTTAATCGTCGGGTATGTTTAATAAAAAAATGTTTTGTAATAGAGGGCAAAAAGAAGACACCTCTTAAATAAACCGTCAATGAGAGTTTATTTTAGTCAATTGGTGGGTGAATTTGAGGATTTGAAGCGTATAGTTTTTTTATTTCATGGTGCTCTATTATAACGAGAGGTCTAATTATTTTGAAAATCACAAACTGAATGTGTCCTTTAAATAATCTTGTCTGTAATTTGTGTCTATTTTATATCGTTCATGCCTCAAGGTTTTTGTTCACAACGTAAAGAATTAACAACCGGATCCGAAACGTTGAAACATGTATGTATTGTGATGCTGTAGGTCTTTCTATAATTAAATTCTGAACATAGTTTTTACGATGAAAGCTGTCTTATCATTTGGTAATAAAAACTAAATCAAATATGGTGTTGAACATTGAATGTCGCTGTTCAGTCTGATGAAAATCGTCCGTCGGACTGTGTTCCCTGAAAAAATATTTCGAAATATATACCGGGATACTGATAAAATTTAACGAAATATTATAACTACGATTTCTATCAAAACTTAACTCGTCACACATTTCTAAACATTCAATTTGTATTTATTTGTGTAATAAATGTCGGCATATAATTATCGACTGCAGATACTGGAGACGCGATTTATAATCTTGCTGTCAAAACTATATTGAATTTACGAAATCTACAGTGAATGATAATTATTTATGAGAAATATATATTAACAAAAGGTAAAAAAAGTTTACTTTATTGCTTTTCTCCGTCTCAATTGTTTCAAAGAAGCAATCATGTTAAAATATGCCGTGGGCTTTCTTGTTCGTCGCGTCGTGTTTGGTCGTCAACACTCAAGGTCACTATGCATAAATTAGTGCCACGCTGTATCTATTTTTAGATCATTTGACGCAATCTGATTGGTCGACGGGTACACCCGCTACTTACAAGATGGCGGCGTTTGTTGATGTTTCAGTCGGCCGGACGCTTGCAGATTTCGCGAGCGAATAAAGAAATAAAGCAAGTGTTGTCAACATTGAAAATAGGTGAAAACAATTCTTGCAAGGGATTCCAATCGATCAAGCATAATTAGAACCTTTTTGTCACATGGGAAAGTAACGCAACATAGCAAAAACAGCGCATACAGTACTGTATGCGCTTTGCCACCCTGTTTTAACCATAGCCGCTCTCTACCTGCTATCCAGTGGGGTTGCAGGTAGAGCCTCTCGACCTAGTCGTGCACATGCTTGGTGCTTTGCTTGCATGACATGGTATACCGCATTCTCTACCCACAGAATCAGAGCCTCTGTTCTTATTCGCCAAGTTTGTGAAATAGAATTGGAAATGCCTGATTGGAGGCAATCAGAGTTAGTTATGCAATCAACTGGTGGTGTCAATAATTAGGATTTTCAACCCTAGCCACCCCGGGAAAACTGACAATTTAGCAAACTTTCCCCTAGAATTAAACTGAGGTAAAAAAGAAACTTAACACCCGTCATATTGAAAATATACAAAGTAAAATTGAAATCCTTGGTCAGTAATTGAGACGAGCGAAGTTTTTCGCTGAAACACTCCAACTTCGATAAATTCTTGAATTGTTGCTTTTGATGGCTGTTTCTCAAAATTCATGATATTTGGTGACTGCATGTGGAGTTCTTGCCCAAACAGTATAAAAGGTGGTATGCCCCAGTTGGGAGCAACAAACAGCCATATTGCAAGAACTCTTGGATGCAGTTTAGCTATTTAGGCGAGTCCAACAGACTAGCCAGACCGTTGATCCTCCCAGGACTGGCAGACCAAAAGTTACAATGCTCCGAGAAGACCGCTACGTCCGGGTTCTTCACCTTAGCCCCAGGTTCCAAACAATGACTGCAACGGCAGCAACAGCACTCAGACACCACATCAACAGGAACACTGTCATGAGACATTTTGCCAGATTGACCAGAGATTTCCTTGCACAGAACAACGTCAATGTTTTACCATGGCCAGTGCGCTCCCTGGACTTGTCACCAATAGAACATCTGTGGGATCATCTTGGACTACAGTTGAGACGTTGACAGCCGCAGCCTGGACACAGACAAGACAGCAACTGGAACAGGCACTTCATGACGAGTGGATACATATTCCAGCTGAAGTCATCCGACACCTGGCGTAATCCATGAGACGGCAAGTTATGGCCTGTATCAACGCCAATGGGGGTCACACAAAATATTAATGTGACATTGAGTGCTCTTGAACTGACAAAAACGTTAATTATGGAAATCCCGAAATGACATATGTTCATCCAACTGTGGACTGTAAACATGATTTTATGCCCCTTGGTCCTTTCAGTGACTCTTAACTCTTCATGTTTGAAAATAAAAGTACCGAGGGTACAGAAGCTCACCTTAAAATGAATGATGTGGTATTTAATATGGTTTAATTGTGTAACTATGTTTTATATGATAATTGATTATGGTTGCCATCATGATTTTTTTATCTTTTAAAATGCTATTCTTCTGTTGGAAACCACTAGAGCTTGAACAAACATTAATACAAGAATGATATAATCATGATTTGTTAACAAGCAGTAGGTTTTTGTATAACTTTTTTGTATATCTATAGCTGAATTGGTGACCATCTTGGACTTTTTAATCTTCAAAATGCTACTTTTATGTGGGCATCTGTATTAATTTCATTATCATATCTTGATTGGTTTAGGAGTATTCATTTAGTCACACTCTCAACTTCCAAAGAACTAAAAAGATGATGCACATAAACATTTGGAATATATCCCTCTGACACAAATCACAAATTCAGCTAGTGATAAGTCCAATTGCCAAAGCAAACTGTCCAGGTCAATGTCTCATGTAATTCTAACTGAAGATTTCTGAATATCTTAAATCTTGACATATGTTAGTGCAATCTGATTGGTCAGAATAGGCTAGCAACATGGGGGTTTATGCTAATTATTAGATATGATGACCTATGATGACCTCTTGCACCTGCATGTAGCTAATGTAACTTATCCTCTTATGTAAGTTACTGTAATTCCATATAGTGAGTGTCCTCCCCTCATTTCAATATGCAATACAGATACTCTTTAGAGGAGAGTTGCAGGAGAGGGGCTGGAAGGATAGGAGGGGAAAGGTTGGTTGGGGTATATTTGGAGAAGCACCCTAGTGTGCTGAGCATGTAAACCTGAACTCTGGCTAAGCCCTTATGTGTGGTATTAAAAGACTTGACGGGAGAGAACATGAATTGTTGTGAAAAATATAATAATATCACAAAATATAGTTAGCTTATGTCCTAAATTGATTTTGTGTCAAGAAGAACTTCTGTTAGATATAGAAATGGTACAAATATGAGTAAAACACAGGAACTGGAACCTGATGCAAAATAACTCTTTCCATATCAACTTATCATGTAGATTGCTAAACACAAAGCTTATTGTTGAAAATTTTTGTGTAAGTTGTTTTTCTTAGAAAGAACATATCACTGTCATGAGAATACAAGTCTAATTTCCATAACTCTTATTGCATACACATGGCCATATAGCATAATGCTCTACCATATCAATTGGGTCAGGTTGATTATGCAACAGACTAGCAGCTGAGACTGTGATGCTAGCAGCCTGTATTGGGATGTGTATTAGAAATGCAGAAACAGGAATATCTGAACTCTGGTTGACCCCTTTTGTGTGGTATTTAAAGGAATATAAGGGAGATACCATTGTTTAAAATTCAACATGATGTTTAATGTTATTGGGTTTTTGCAGCTAGTTGCAATAAATATTTTAAACAAATTAATTAATTATGTTTGTCTTTCATCTTAATGTTTTAGAAACACTTAAAAATATAGAACAACTTGCATGACAATCTTAAATATTCCATATTCAAGATAATATTATGATTAGTAAGTTCAAATTAGAGAATTTATATGGTGCGAGTGATCACTTGATGAAAGCTTATAATTTAGTAATAATGATGTGTCATCTGCAGCTTAAAAGTCAATATGGCTGCTATCGCGGCCATCTTGGATTCTCAAAACTGAAACGTCTACCTTTGTGGGAGGAATCACTATAGGTATAACATACTACAATATGAAAATGATATCTAGATTGGTTTAGGAGAAGGAATCATTTTCATGAAATCTAATTTAAAATTCAATATGGCTGCCATGGCGGCCATCTTGGATTCTCAAAACTGAAACGTCTACATTTCTGTGAGGAATCACCATGGGTATAACATACCACAATTTCAGAATGATATCTGCATTCGTTTAGGAGGAGTAGTCTTTTTCCTGAAATCTAATTGAAAATTCAATATGGCTGCCATGGCGGCCATCTTGGATTCTCAAAACTGAAACGTCTACCTTTCTGTGAGGAATCACCATGGGTATAACATACTACAATTTCAGAATGATATCTGGATTCGTTTAGGAGGAGTAGTCTTTTTCCTGAAATCTAATTGAAAATTCAATATGGCTGCCATGGCGGCCATCTTGGATTCTCAAAACTGAAACATCTACCTTTCTGTGAAGAATCACCATGGGTATAACATACTACAATTTCAGAATGATATCTGCATTCGTTTAGGAGGAGTAGTCTTTTTCCTGAAAGTTTACGGACGGACGGACAGACAGACGGACGACGGACGAAGCGCCATGACATAAGCTCACATTTACTTCGTAAAGGTGAGCTAAAAAGGGGAGGAGGGAAAAGGGGGATAGAAGGGGTGGGGGTAGAAGAGAGGTTTGCAATGGAAATAATCTGGAGGTCAACTCAGTAATATGTTTATTGAAGTATCTTAACTAACAGAGAGAATTGGTGAGAAAGACTTTGTAAAAAAAGAATTGTTCAGACAGCTGTTCAATTAGTTTTGAAGATGAATATTAAATGATATCTTTTATTAGCATGACAAACAAAATAAAAGATAATTTGTTATTCATTAACCAAAATTTTCAATTTGGAATAAATTAATTACATGGGAACAAAGGAGTAAAAAACCTAACAGGTAGTGTTGGGAGTGAACACATTTAATCATTTTAAATGCTTTTGAAAAGGATTTGTTTGAATTGAATGATCATTATAATTACATGTATCTAGATAATCATTGTTCAGACCGTAATCAGATATAGATGATTAAAAAATGTATATTTATCCCTCACTGGCTATGTTATTTGCCATATATGAAGTGTCAGGAATTATGTAACCCACTGATGGAGTGAACAACTTTTATCATTTTATGTTTTATTAAAAAGGATTTATTAAAACAGTCATGCTTCAGGCTGTTCGCAGATAAAGATGATTCATACATTTTAGCTCATCTGGCCTGTAAGGCCCGATGGGCTTATGGCATGGCATGGTGTCCGGCATCCGTCCGTCCATCCGTCTGTCCATCCGTCCGTCCGTAAACTTTGTGGAATTTCGACTTCTTCTCCAGAACCATAAGGCCTAGAAAGCTTAAACTTGGTGTACAGACTCTTTGACTAGTGAGGATTAAAAATTGTAGCTTTGGTGGCCCTGTGGCCCCTAATAAGGGCCACAGGGGCCACGCCCTAAAAACCTATTTTCATCTTCTTCTCCAGAAGCATGAGGCCCAGAAAGCTGAAACCTTGTGTACAGATTCCTTGACTAGAGAGGATTATAAATTGTAGCTTTCGTGGCCCTGTGGCCTCTAATAAGGGCCACAGGGGCCAAGCCCTTAAAACCTATTTTCATCTTCTTCTCCAGAACCATAAGGCCTAGAAAGCTGAATCTTTTTGTACAGACTCCTTGGCTAGTGAGGATTATAAATTATAGCTTTGGTGGCCCTGTGACCCCTTATAAGGGCCACAGGGGCCACGCCCTAAAAACCTATTTTCATCTTCTTCTCCAGAAGCATAAGGCCTAGAAAGCTGAAACTTTGTGTACAGACTCCTTGGCTAGTGAGGATTATGAATTGTAGCTTTGGTGGCCCTGTGACCCCTAATAAGGGCCACATATGTTACGCCCTAAAATCCTATTTTCATCTTCTTCTCCAGAAGTATAAGGCCTAGAAAGCTGCAACTTTATGTACAGACTCCTTGACTAGTGATGATTATGAATTGTAGCTTTGGTGACCCTGTTGCCCCTTATAAAGGCAACAGGAACGTCCTTCAAATCTATTTTCATCTTCTTCATCAGAAGTAAAGGCCTAGAAAACTGAAACTTGTAGCCTATATACTGAATTTTATGAATGGTGACCCTGTGGCCTCTACAAAGGGGGAATCACATTGACCACACTCTACAGCATAATTGATGATGAAGCCTGATGAGCTACAGAGCCAATGGCTCTATTTTTTTGTAACTGTATTTATAGTGTTGATAAATATTACAACAAGCGTATCAATACAAATATAATGACATTGATTTTATTGATCAGGAAATGTATTTTGTTCAATGAATTTCATGAAATATAATTGACATATTGACCATCTTTGATTCTTGATAATAAAATAAATGCGTCTTTGTCAGGAATCACTATATAAAAAAATACTCACTTTTCAGAATGATATCTTAATTGATTTAGTAGGAGTAGTACTTGGCCTGAAATCTAATTGAAAAATAATGACTTCTATGATGACATGTTGTTCCGAGAACCCCATCAGCATGATACAAATATCATTTAGTTTTACAGGTATTTATAAAACACATATGGTATTGGAACTGGAACCTGATACAAAATACCTCTATTATTAACTTATCATGTAGATTACTGTACATAAAAGCAGATTCTTGACTTGTCAATATTAAATCATCGTGCAGATTGTTGTACACAAAAGCTGATTCTTGACTTGTTTAGATTGTTATTTGTAAAAAGTATTACTATTAATAGAATACAAGTATACTTTTCATAAAGACAATTTATATACTTTTCATAAAGACAATTTATATACTTGCCATAAAGTCCATTATGTTCTATTTATCAATTAGGTCAGGATTACTATGCAATATACAAGCAGGCAGGGCTGCTAGCCCCAGATCCTTAAGGAGAGTGTAGCAATTTGTGTATTTGGCTTTGTGTACGTATATTTGGAGAAGCATCCTAGTGTGCTGAGCATGTAAACCTGAATTCTGGCTAAGCCCTTGTGTGTGGTATTAAAAGACTTGACGGGAGAGAACATGAATTGTTGTGAAAAATATATATAATTTCACAAAATATAGTTAGCTTATGTCCTAAATTGATTTTGTGTCAAGAAGAACTTCTGTTAGATATAGAAATGGTACAAATATGAGTAAAACACAGGAACTTGAACCTGATGCAAAATAACTCTTTCCACATCAACTTATCATGTAGATTGCTAACCACAAAGCTTATTGTTGACAAATTTTGTGTAAGTTGTTATTCTTAGAAAGAACATATCACAGTCATGAGAATACAAGTCTAATTTCCATAACTCTTATATTGCATACACATGGCCATATAGCATAATGCTCTACCATATCAATTGGGTCAGGTTGATTATGCAACAGACTAGCAGCTGAGACTGTGATGCTAGCAGCCTGTATTGGGATGTGTATTAGAAAAGCATAGTTGACTCAACAGGAATATCTGAAGTCTGGTTGACCCCTTATGTGTGGTATTTAAAGGAATGTAAGGGAGATACCATTGTTTAAAATTCAACATGATGTTTAATGTCATTGGGTTTTTGCAGCTAGTTGCCATACATATCTTAAACAAATTAATTAATTATGTTTGTCTTTCATCTTAATGTTTTAGAAACACTTAAAAATATAGAACAACTTGCATGACAATCTTAAATATTCCATATTCAAGATAAGATTATGATTAGTAAGTTCAAATTAGAGAATTTATATAGTGCGAGTGATCACTTGATGAAAGCTTAAAATTTAGTAATAATGATGTGTCATGTGGCAGCTGAAAAGTCAATATGGCTGCTATCGCGGCCATCTTGGATTCTCAAAACTGAAACGTCTACCTTTGTGGGAGGAATCACTATAGGTATAACATACTACAATATGAAAATGATATCTAGATTGGTTTAGGAGAAGTAGTCATTTTCATGAAATCTAATTGAAAATTCAATATGGCTGTCATGGCGGCCATCTTGGATTCTCAAAACTGAAACGTCTACCTTTCTGTGAGGAATCACCATGGGTATAACATAAAACAATTTCAGAATGATATCTGTATTCGTTTAGAAGGAGTAGTCTTTTTCGTGAAATCTAAATGAAAATTCAATATGGCTGCCATGGCAGCTATCTTGGATTCTCAAAACTGAAACGTCTACCTTTCTGTGAGGAATCACCATGGGTATACCATACTATAATTTCAGAATGATATCTGGATTCGTTTAGGATGAGTAGTCTTTTTCCTGAAATCTAATTGAAAATTCAATATGGCTGCCATGGCGGCCATCTTGGATTCTCAAAACTGAAACGTCTACCTTTCTGTGAGGAATCACCATGGGTATAACATACTACAATTTCAGAATATCTGGATTCGTTTAGGAGGAGTAGTCTTTTTCCTGAAAGTTTACGGACGGACAGACAGACAGACGGAAGAAGCGCCACGACATAAGCTCACATTTACTTTGTAAAGGTGAGCTAAAAAAACCTGCATATAATATGATTATTTGCCGAATCAGTCAACATTGAACATTAAATAATATTCCGGTTCTATCATATCAATTTGTTTTGTTACTTTTACTGTCTAAGTGAAACAATAGGTTAAGTTTCTTTTGTACCTCAGTTTATGACTATACACTGAAGATCAAAATACACTTGTCACCCTAAAATTTTGAATATTTCTAAAATGGATTTGAACCCATGCCTGTAACTTGTAGGAGCATTGCACACAAAGCAACACACTCATTTCCGAAGAACTAAGCTTGTACATTCTTCAGGGCAAGTGCTGTAACCCAAAAGCCAAAAATGTTTTTTTTTAAATTTTCATGTAATCTGCATGCACGGATTGCTATATAAACCAATAAATTTTTTAACTTGCCATCACATCAACCCCAAAAAAACATAAAAACAATGCCCCCTTGACTGCTTAAGAGAGAGAGAGAGAGAGAGAGGGCTATTGGCATGGGCCTGGTGGGGACAAATGAATCAACAATAGCCAGAAGACTTGGATGTTCACGCCAGTGCATAACAGCTTTGAGTTGGATACCAGTTGCAATAGAAATCCATTATTATTATTATTATTATTATTATAACTATATGTTGTTCAAAAGGTACCATCAGACTGGCACAACACAGGACAGACCTCGAAGCGGCAGACCTCGTGTAACAACACCCAGAGAAGACCACTTCCTTCGCACTGTGCATCTTCGGAATCGGTTTCTGTCAGTGACGGAATTGGCAGCAACGGCACTCGGTCGTCAGATTAGTCGACACACAGTAAGGAAACGTGGGGACCAAAAGACACGGCTGGTGATCATACGTGATAACATGAATGCACCACGCTGTGTGGATGAAGTTCTGAGGCCAGTAGCTGTGCCATTCCTACAGCAGCGACCAATGGAAACCCTTCTACAGCAGGACAATGCGCCTCCCCATACAGCCAGGATCACTCAGGACTACCAAAACTACGCCAATGTCAACGTATTGCCCTGATCTTGGTAGAAGGTTAAGGGACCGTCCCATCCAACCAGCTACTCTCCAAGAACTTGAACATGTCCTAATGGTTACGCGGGATCAGATTTCTGCTAACGTCATCAGAAGATTGCCGCCTTCCATGAGAGGAAGGTGTGAAGTGTGTATTCGTGCCAGGGGAGGTCACACAAGATACTAGTGACATGTTTACAGTTTCTAGTGAGAATTAATTGCTATAGACGTTTGCCACAGATGGGCGAAAAATTACTTTTTGGACCCCTGGTTGTCTTCAGAGACTATAACTCGTTGAATTCCACTGTCAGAAATTAGATTTTTGTCATGATTTACCACATATGAATGCATTAAACATATTTCATGATATGAAACTATTATGAGTTTTCATTTTTATTTTAGAGTCAATCAAAAAAATGTGACAAGTTTCTTGTGATCTTCAGTGTATAGTCAACTTTCCCCCGAAAAAGTAGCTATATAGCCACACTTCTCCCCGGAAAACACAGTATATAGCCATTTCCCCACCCGGAAAATCCACTTCATGTATATAGGCATTTTTCGCTTTCGAGTAATGTGCCCTCACTTAATTGAGGACAAAAAAACAAATTATATATACTCGTTTGTGACTTTGGTGATGCAAAACAATTTCTCGATCCCCATGTATCAATTATAGAAATGGTTCCTGTAATTGCCAATGGTTGGGTTCTGATAACTTTGGGATTATTTACTGTCTTAAGTCTTAAGTAACTGAGGTACAAAAGAAAGTACATATCCCAGTTGTTTTTATTATTCACCTGATTTTTAATTACAAATATTTTAAGTGTTTGATGTCGTTTGCATAAACTTACAAGTGCAGGAGATTACTCAATTAAAAGAGAACACTTCCATGTGTTTTTTTAAAAATTTTCATTTGAAAATTATTTTTGGAGGAAAACATTTTAAAAAGAATTATTATAGTATACTTTTTATAGGTATGTAAGTTTTATCTCATGCTAGAATGAATAAATGATCATCATTCTTCACATAGTTACATCATTTAAAACACAAAGCATCACATGCCAATTACATATTTAATTAATCTTGAATAACTGATATATGTACTTTCTTTTGTACCTCAGTTTATAATGAATTACACCACATAGAAACTGTCATATTATCAGTCATTTTACAGTCCTTTTATGTTCGCTTCAGTTGAATATCATTAAAATCTCACGTCACGTCAGAGTAAGAGTTATATATGCCCCCTACAGAAGGCGCTGTAACCTAGAGTTTGAATGAATATGGCCGCCTAAACAACACGTTTGTTATCCTGGATTAACTGAAGTATGAACCTATTATAGGTAATGAACATTCCACAAATCATTACAGAAACCAAAGAAAAACTAAGAGCTCTGTAGTTTATTATTCATGATTAATCATTATCATATACCTGCTTATAAATACAGAGATTTTGTATGTACGATACACCCTCCGTCAAGCACCCTGTATCAGCCCGCAGGGCAGATAACCTGTATCAGCCCGTTGTCAAGGGCAAAAACCTGTATCAGCCCGTCGTCAAGGGACTTGAACCAGGAACCTTAGGCAACGAACGCAAAAAATAGATCGAAGTCGGGAGGACTTTAGAGTTTTCTCCCTTTGTACAGCTGACGTTTTAACGTGGGCGACATCGCGAAGAAAACGCTGCAGTCACTTGTGGATTTGTCAGCTTGATACAAATTATTTTCCATTTTGGAAATTCAAGCCGAGAGAAAAATGAACTCAAAATTTAAGTCGCAAGAGGCGTACTGTAGGCTCAGGAGCTTTGACTATCGGTATATGTCAGTTCACGTTAAGCAAAATTGATACCATCACCCACTCAGTTAATGTTATGAATTAAAGTTTTAAAATGTTACATTTATTTTTGTTGTTTCTTTTGTAAATATATATGATAAAAATAGCATGACATGGGTAATTTCATATCACATTCTGTATCAGCCCTCGACCAATATCAGCCCTCGAGCTAAAGCTCTCGGGCTGATATTGGGGTCTCGGGCTGATACAGAATGTGATATGAAAATACCCATATAATACTATCTATTTATCATGACTTGCACAGCAATGTGGGCTTCCCATTGGTTAAACCAGTCACGTGCCGTAAGTATATCTAGCGGTGTTAAACTGAGCCAAGCGCATCCGCTAGTTACAAGCAACGAAGTAGTGTCAAGAGTTATCTCTCTTGCCCTTTGTTTGGTAAACAAGGTTACGCTACGCTCGATTGCTGTAACGTCATGTATGCTTGGTGAATTGCCCTGTACATTCTCAAGTCATCTATATGTAATAACTTTACTGGTATAAGTAAAATGTTCTTCAAATAAAAGATTGGAACTGCTTAGAAGATACATTAGCAAGTCATACAGCTTCTCAACACCACTAATGCTGATATGGATATGATAGATAAAGATGTATTCGTTCATAATATGGATATGTTAGATATTGTTCCATATTTGTACAATCTTCTTTCGCCCAAGGACAGGAGATCAGGCATACTTATAACAGAGACGTCTGTGTGTAGTCGGACATGTTTACTGCCGTTAGATTCAAGTACAGTGCAAGGGACATAACTTGGTGAGGGTCAGCATACCGCTACATCTCCCTTCTTTAAGATGGACAAAGCTTGAGCATTTAACTACGTCAAGATATTTAGAAAATTAAAAGGATCATTTTGCAGATAATTAAAAGTCCAGAAATCTGCTGAAAGAAAGAGATTGAAAGATTTTACTTTTAAGATTTAGAGTTCTTTGTCACGACATTATTTTTTAATCGGTTCTGACACTGGATTGGTATTTAGTCAGTCACATAGTCCTTCAGATATTTGGGTGGCTTGACCTGTCTGCCACTTCTGGTCTGGGTGTGACAGCTCTGAGGGCTGCTCGTTGAGGAGAGTCCTGTGGCTGGTTTACCCTCAGGTTCTGATGTCTGCGCTGTCTCTACTGGGACTGGATCGTAGACTGGATCTATAGAGTGTGGTTGAAACTGGATCTGCTTTGGACCTCGTAGATGTTTACGGTTTCGTCTGTACTGCATTCCTTCCTCAGTTTCAACATTGTAGGATCTTATGCCAACCTTGTCCGTTACCTTCGCAGTCCTCCATTCCTTTTCTCCTCCAACTGGCTTCATTACGACAGTCTCACCGGGTCGTAACTCTGGAAGGCTTTTGACATTTCTGTCGTAGAAGTTCTTTTGCTTTATCTGTCTCCTCTGGAGCTTCTTAGAAACAGATTTAGCTGTCCTTGGGGTCAGCTGCTTAGCTGACAGAGTAAGCAAAGTTCGGGTTCTTCTGCTGAAGAGTCGTTGAACTGGAAAACTTCCTATCTGTTCTGAAGGCTTATTGCACCAGTCGAGCAATGCCAAATAGGGATCTGTGCCAGCTTTCTTTGCTTTGATCACGAGTCTCTTGACCACTTTCACAGAATTCTCAACTTTACCATTGGACTGGGGGTATCGAGGAGAACTTGTAGTGTGCTGGAATTCATAGGTTTTTGCAAATGTTGCAAAGGCTTTAGAGCCAAAAGGTGGTCCATTGTCAGACATAACTTGAACAGGAATACCATGCCTGGCAAAATGCTGTTTTAACTTCTTGATGACAGTCTTTGCAGTTTTGTCATAGAGTCGATCTACTTTGAAGAAGTCTGAGTAGTAGTCTGTGGTTATGAGGAAGTTTTTTCCCTCGAAGTCAAAGAGGTCAACACCTTCTTTCTCCCACGGACGGCTGGGCGGACTGTGGCTTTTCAGTGGTTCCTTCTGTTGCTCATCATTGTAGCAAGCACAGATGTCACATCTGCTGATGAATTCACTCAGGTCTCTGTTCATATTTGGCCAGAACACAGCTTCTCTGGCTCTTCTTAGAGAACTCTGAACTCCACAATGACTTGAGTGTAGATCTTCTGACGTTCAGCTTTTGGAACCACAACACGTTCGCCTTTGAAGACTACACCGTTCTGGACTGACAGCTCATCCCTGTAGTTGAAGTACGGCTGTACAACAGTTGATAGAGCGGATCTACTGTCCGGCCATCCATCTTTGATGACTGCAGTGACTGCGATGATCTCCGAATCTTCAGTTGAGGCTTGAGAGATTTGAGAGAATGTTTCTGAAGATATAGGAACATATGTCATCATGTTGATTGATTCGACATCAACTTCAGCTGGAGATCGATCGTCTACCATCATGACACTGTGAGCATCTTCATGCTGCTGGTTTGACTTTTGAGGAAGAAAGGCGCGGCTTAGAGTATCTGCCAAAACCATCAATGTCCCTTTCTTGTAGGTCACTTTAAAGTCATACCGTTGTAGGCAAAGCATCATTCTCTGCAAGCGCTTTGGAGCGTTGAGTAGACTTTTCTTCAAGATTGTCTCTAATGGCTTGTGATCTGATTCAATCTTCACATGTCGTCCATACACATATCTGTCAAACTTTTCCATCCCGAAGACTATGGCAAGGAGTTCTTTCTCTATTTGTGCATAGTTGGTTTCAGTCTCTGTAAGTGCTCGCGATGCATACATGATTGGATGATCATTCTGCATGAGGCATGCTCCTAGGCCTTTTTCTGATGCATCACACTGTAACACAGTATCAGCTTCTGGGTTGAAGTACTTCAGAACTGGCTGCATAGACAGAATTCTCTTGACTTCATTGAACGCTGTTGTGTGGATCTCTTCATTCCAGCGAAAGACAACACCTGATTTGAGCAACTCTCTGAAGGGTGCAGTTGCATCTGACAGTTGTGGAGCAAATCTCTGCACAAAGTTGGTGAGTCCCAAAAGACGTTGGATACCTTGCTTGTCTGTAGGTTGTGGCATTTTCAAGATTGCTTCAACCTTTGAGGGATCAACCTTCAGACCATCTGAGTATATGACATGCCCTAGATAGTTGACTTCAGTTCTTCTCAGTTTCATCTTCTGGAAGTTCAGTTTGATGCCTTTCAGTCGACATCTTTGAAAGAGAGCCCTGAGATTCGAATCATGATCTTGTGTTGCTTCCTCCATATTGCTGCCTGATCCATAGATGATGATGTCATCATGTATAGCCTTTGCTCCATGAAGCCCTTCCAATGCTTTGTCAAGTCTTCTTTGAAATTCCTCTGGAGCAGGTGAGATACCAAAAGGCATTCGACTCCATCTAAACCTTCCCCATGGGGTATCAAATGTTGTTAGATAGCTGCTTTTTTCATCCAGGGACACGTGCCAAAATCCATTCTTGACATCGACCACTGTAAACAGCTTGGCATTTGAAAGTTCAGGCAACACATCATCAATAGTTGACATAGAGTAATTATTTATTTTCAACGCTTTGTTGAGAGGCTGTGGGTCTAAACAGACACGCAGGCGTCCATTACTTTTCATGACCACTACCATGGATGAAATCCACTCACTCGGTACATCAACTTTCTATATCACTCCTAGCTTCTCGAGACGGTTCAGTTCGGCCTTGAGCTTTGGTTTGATTGCTAATGGAGTTTTCCGCAAAGGAATTTTCACCGCTGAGACTTGAGGATCTATCTTCAGAGTAAGTTCTCCATCCAGCTTTCCTTCTCCGTTGAAGACATCTGAAAACTCATCAATCAGAGTTTCACTTGATATTGACAGAATGTTGTCAATATTGACAGTTATCAGCTTCATTCTCTGAACTGCCTGGGCACCAAGGACTGGTCTAACTTCATCCTGCACAAGAATAAAGTCAACTTTGAGTTTCTCACCATTCTTTGGATTGATGATTGAAATCCTTGTTTTCCCAATAGTTTTCATTTCAGTGTTGTTGTACAATACTAATGAAGTGTCATAGGAGTCAAACTCTTCTTCTGTTTCACTGAAGATAGTTCTGTACAATGAGATAGACATCGCATTAACTGTGGCACCACAATCAAGTTGAAACTTCACCTTTTCATTGTTGACTTTCATTTGAGCAAACAATTTCTTTGGGGGATTGCTTTCAACAGATAGTATTGATTCTTCTAGACTCAAAACATAGTCATCAAGTTCACTCTCAGAATCAGATGAAGAAAGATCTTCTACAGCACTGACTCTTTGCCGCCTGTTTCCTTTATGTCTTGGTTTATTCTTCTTTTGAGTGCACTTGTTCTCAAAGTGGTTCATGCCTTGACAAAATGAACATTTTTTTCCAAATGCTGGACACTGGTCTCTATCTCGAGCATGAGATCTGCCACAATATCTGCATTCTTCTAAGCTGAATTGCTGTTTTGGTCTAGTCCTTTCCCTCTCTGTTCTTCCATTCTTGCTTGGAAAAGTTTTCTTTCCATGTTTGTTTCCACTAAATGATGACACTTGTTCAGTTTTCATAGATTTCAGTTGATGATCTGTTGTCTCACAAGCTATACAAACAGTAATGCATTTCTCTAAGGTTAAGTCTGTAATTTGTAACAGTTTCTTTCTTGTACCATTGTCCAAAATTCCTACAACAATCCTGTCCTTTATCAGTGATTCTGAAAGTGTACTATAATTGCATGATTTTGCAAGGGAACGCAGAGCTGGTACATATGTGTCTATTGATTCAACACTTTCCTGATAACATTTATTGAAGATGTAACGCTCATATGTCTCATTTGTTGAACCAACACAAAATGTCTCAAATTTTTCAAGTACTATAGCAATGTCATTTTTGTCATCTTCCCTTGTAAAATGAAAACCATCAAAAACTTCAAGAGCATCAGGTCCTATAGCTGTAAGGAGTGTTGCTGTTCTAAATCTGGGCTGTTCTGAATCAAGTCTTTGAGCAATTTCATAATTATCCCATCCACGCTTGAATCTTTTCCAATTTGAAGATAAATTCCCTTTTAAGTCTAATTTTGGTGGAAGAGGAATTGAAGAAGGCATATACACTACTTTAGTGTTGATTTCTTCACCTTCAGCCATGATAATGACTTTTATAGAGCACCGTAGAAAAGATTCATTTTTAGAGAGCCTCGGCAAGTCTAGATTTTCAAATCGAACGTACTTTTGCTTGAAAATTCACAAAGTCATCAAATCCAATTCACAACAGTTAGAGTTCACTATAACAATGAGTTTTATAGCAATAGTTCTTTGAAAAGGTCGATTTTCAAATCAAAATAGCACATTCATCCCTGCTCGAAAACTGGGGGACTTACGTCGAAACCGCGTGCGTGACCGATGAGGCATGACTTTGAAATATCATCACAAACTAGTAATTTGTCGACTGCAAATCCCAGTAGAAATGTGGAATGAATCCTGTGAAACTTTTTCACATACTTCTGACACCATGTAACGTTCTGTGTAGCTCGATTCAGGCATACTTATAACAGAGACGTCTGTGTGTAGTCGGACATGTTAACTGCCGTTAGATTCAAGTACAGTGCAAGGGACATAACTTTGTGAGGGTCAGCATACCGCTACATGCCCTACCATAACTCTTTCATCTCTTGTGTATACATCATGAGTATATTATAAGGTTGTCTTTTTTACGCCATTCAGTACTCAAAATTGATCGTCATGTAAAATTTATGAAGCAACTGTCGAAATGCATTTTGTTCCTTTCGATCAGATCCATTTTGCAGTCTTACAACTGATCTAAAGCAAATGATAAAATGAAAATGTTCACATCAGAATATATATATTTCTTGTTTTATTAAAATATGATTAAAGTTTCTTTGGTAATTCTACTAAAGATTTATTGAATAAAATTGTATTTGATGATGGATGGAGAATTAAAGTAGCTCTGGTGAATGTTCACACGACCTGAAAACGTTCACACAAGTATGAACGCTATTTTGTGAGTTCATGAGAAATGAATCGATGAAACTTCGGTCACACATGACCATGCTCCAGACCAATCAACGTTCGAGAATATGTGTAAACTTCACAGCGTGAAATTATGTAAGATTTACCCTCACTTCCTCAGCTCCGCTATGCTACGCCTCATAGACCTACAATTCAAACAGGAGGTGGATTGAGGGATACAACTCGGGAAGTGTGGGTATATCTATTATATCATAGACAGATAAGTATAAAGAGAAAGAGACAGGAGATACGAAATTAAAGGTGTAGCAAGAGATACACGACCTAAGTATAGTCCTTGTGACCTAATGCAGTTTCTTTTAGCATCAATTGTACACGATAGGGTACTTGGTCAAGTGGAGGAGTATTTGAAGGTTTCAACAATTTGGAGAAATGTAAAAATAGCGATTAACTATGCTGTTGTGATATTGGTTATCTCTCACACTGCAAGAACCAGGGGTCTGACCTAAGTTGGTTGAACTGTAGGGAGTGACCCAGAGAGAGAGGCACACAGTGTGTGGGTGTAGGCTTCCGGGTGACCATGCTGTTGTGTGTTACATGTACTAACGTCTAGTGAAGTAAATAAGAAGATCAAACCCCAAAGACTGTGTTTGTTAAAGTGACACAGAGTATCTTTCTTAAAATTTTATTTGGTTTTAATAAGCTAAAAAAAATATAATATGCTGATTGAAGTTCATATCTCATCACTGGACTGGCAAATATATCCATTTATGCATAATATCTCTAAATTGCTTGATTTTATGGAAACAAATCAAGAAAACTTCTCAGATACGTTTAACATTCGAAATTATGCATCCAATTAATCTACCTATTTAGTTACAATACCTAATAAACACCATCGAATCGAACATATCTTCCTGTCAGCTTATGACAAGGTTCTAAAATTCCGTTTGGCGAATTTGCGCGCGCCACTCGAGCCACATTGTCCGGTTTTCTATCAAAATCCCGACTTTGAATGGCCGTATTTTCGCTCTAATGTACTGATTGACCTTTAACTTGTTATTTTCAGTATTTTTTAGTGGTTCCCGATGTAATAACATCGATTTCAAAATTTGACATATGTGATCCTATCAACATACTCTGTGTCTCTTTAACAATGAAACTATTACATGGTGGCAGCGGTATATATACTCCTTAAGCAAGCAACGGATACAGTTTTCAAGGAAACAGCAAGATATTTACATGGAACATAAGATGTAACACTAATACCACATGGGACCAGGACAAACAAAGGAATCAAGGTACTGTGAAAACAAATCAAGTTTTCTCACTATCAAGCATCAATATTGAATCAAATTGAGTTCATATCACAGTCATTCACTCAGCAATCATACAAAATGGCAGATTCCTTACCATCAATGAACTGGGAAGCAAAAGTTACCCTCTACTTTACCATCAAGAAAATTAAGAAGGAAAACCAGGTTCCTTAATATATCCTCCGAGCAGTCGAAGATGAGGGTTTGAGGAGATACAATTCTTGGGCTCTAACTGAGCAAGAACAAAGTGATCCTGACACGATTTGGAAATGCTTTGGGGAGCAGTTAGACCCCACAGAGAACTACAGGGTAGCCAGACTAAAACTTCACTATTTCTATCAAAAACCTGAGGAAAACCTAGACAATTTTGTCACAAGATGCAGACGACAAGCACCAAAATGTGGATTTCAAGGTACAGAAACGAATGAAAGAATAATTGAGCAAATAATTGTCTCAACATCAATCAGTGAGTATAAAAAAACACTGCTAGACAAAACATCCACATTCAACCTTGATGACGCACTGAGATTGGGAAGGACATATGAGGCTACACAACAAAACCTAATGGAACTGCGCACAATGGGAGCAAGCAATCAAACTGACACAGCTGTACATGCCATGCAGAGATCCGCAAGGTGGAGGTCACATTGCCTAAAATGTGGGAGAGATCACCAGAGAGAGCCACCAGAGAATTGTCCGGCCTACAGGTCTATATGCGATGCTTGTGGGAAAATAGGCCACTGGAAAAAATTCTGTCTTACGACAAAATATGCGTCTCAAAAGCGGTGGGGGAATTCCAGATCTCAAAACACCAGACCCGATGACACCAGACCTCAAAGCACCAGATCAAATAATCAACAAACCAGCAGCAGAAACATATTAAGAGATAGGCAACGAACCAGCAACACTGTTCACGGCATTAAGGAAGAATTTGAGGCCATGACATTTGAAAGTATTCAGATTTCCTCAGTGGACTACAACAGCATACCAGACCAGGCTTTTGCAGTTGTCAAGATTGACATCCACAGAAAGGGGGACTACAGCATAAAGCTAAAGGTAGACACTGGGGCACACTGGGAAACACAATACCACTACGGGTATTCAAGAACATGTTGAATCTTGTAGCTGCCCCACCTCGTCTACAACGAATGATACTCAAGCTACAGGGTTATGACTTCTCTTATGAAGTAAATAAGAAGATCAAACCCCAAAGACTGTGTTTGTTAACAATGAAACTATTACATATGTGGGATCATTAATTGTGATATCTACGGTTAAAGACAAAAATTGTGACGAATCTATCTAAATTACAACTCATATTTTTTATGGTCATGGTATATTCAGTTTTATTGACTTTGCATTCTAAATTTTTAAAATTGTTGTTATGTATTTCTGGTTGTGACCCCATTTGCTCCTGTTTCAATCTTGAACTGTTGTACTAGTTCTCATTTACAATTGAAGCTTGATATTGTAGCCTATTTGCTACAACCATTTGGTAATTTAGCTGTAAATTATGTTTATTTGGTACAACCGTTTACATGTATGCGCCGTGATGTTTGCATGAGGTTTGTGATGATATTTAGCTATTGAGAAAATCACACAGCAGAAAAACTATTCGTCGAAAGATTGATATAATTTTTACATGTTTTAATCAACAATAAAGTATTTTTATACGTTAGAGGTGCAGTACCCTCTGCATTTGTGCCTAAGCAATAAATGAACCCGCTTCTGCTGACGTCATCATTGCCAATTGCAACTCCATACCAAGTTAAAGGGACACTATGCTCAGGGCTGACAACACTAATCACCCAAGGTACTGAGAGTGAGAATCCGTCCGTCCCGATAATGTTTCCGGAGCACAACTCCAAAACGGTGAGACCTAGCTCGACGAAACTTGGTAGGTGCAACGGGCATCATGCGGAGATGTGCCTCTGCTGGTGGCACTCTAGATCTGCTGTTCAGCACATCAGTGCCTCATCAATGCCATTCATTCCCAGTGCCCTACTCAGACCATCACATTGTCTGGGCCACCTTTCACTAGATTCTAATGGTAAGCAATCTTGTGTATGTTCTCCAATTAGAAAATCATTGTATTTATTTTTCTAAGATACTTGTGACTGTTCAAATACAATAATATGCAGGACAGTCAGGTTAAATGTATCACCAAAATGCATCATACAATAATTAAAATTGGTAATAACAAGTCACTACAACATCATGATTTCTTAAAGGTTGCTTGTAGAAAAACAACATGATCACTGTTCAATATTCCACAACTAGTATCCTTAACTACCCTTTCCCTTTGGCAGGGGATATACAGCGGGTGGCCATATTAATATGTACAAGCGACGTCATTCCCATAGACTTACATGTTAAATAACAATTTGGAGAATAATTATTATAAATTTGGAAATGATCTGATTGCTGTCATATTTTGCAGACATCATGGACATTAACTCAGCTATTTATACATAATTACATTTCCCCTATCCGTTAATTGGTTATTGAATGACACTTGGTGAAACATCGCATGTACAACTTGCGATTCGAAATCCCATTTACAGCCATGTTAAACCTAGCGGGTGTTTTGCATAGTGCTTTTAAATGAGATGCAGTTTTCTTAATAATAATCAAAAACGTAAATCGAAATTATGTGTCTGTAGCTGAGATGATGTCCAAGCTGCCTGCAAAATATTACCGTAAATAGATTTCAAATAAATTTATAATAATTATTCTCGCAATAGCTAATTAACATGTAACACTCATTCTCAATAACGGGGTGCAATTGGCCCTTGTAATTATTAATAAAAGTACCGAGGGTACAGAAGCTCACCTTAAAATGAATGATGTGGTAAAATGGTTTAATTATACATGTAACCATCTTTTATATAATTGATTATGGCTGCCATCATGATTTTTTTATCTTTTAAAATACTAGTCTTCTTTTGGAAACGACTAGAGCTTGAACAAACATTAATACACGAATGATATAATCATGATAAGTTAACAAGCAGTAGGTTTTTGTATAACTTTTTTGTATATCTATGGCTAAATTGGTGACTATCTTGTACTTTTTAATCTTCAAAATGCTACTTTTATGTGGGTATCCGTATTAATTTCATTATGATATCTTGATTGGTTTAGGTGTATCCATTTAAATGTCATTCATTACTTACAGGATGGTGGGCACTTACATTTGTTTTGTAGTGAATCATTAATATGATTTCAAGATTATTTCACTGATGGTTATGCTGCATGGGATATTGAGAATCCCAAAAGTACAGATTTTTCAAGGAAAATGAATGACTGATTGAGAGGAAAGTCATAAACACAGCAATGCATAAGACACGTTTATTTTGTTCACATAATATTTACATGTCAAGTGATCATTAAAGTATCAATTTATTTAACACTCATACAGTACTATAATGGTAAACATTTTTGCATTGTCAAATCAACAGAGAGATATGACAAATCAAATTTCCTTACTTTTCTTACTAAACCCTTTTCGATTTTCATCTGCATATTTATTCCACATCAACTTATCATGTAGATTGCTAAACACAAAGCTTATTGTAGACAAGTTTTGTGTAAGTTGTTATTCTTAGAAAGAACACATCACTGTCATGAGAATACAAGTCCATAACTTTTATTGCATACACATGGGCCATGGCCATATAGCATAATGCTCTACGATATCAATTGGGTCATGTTGATTATGCAACAGACTAGCAGCTGACACTGTGATGCTAGCAGCCTGCCTTGGGATGTGTATTAGACAGCATAGTGAATATCTGAACTCTGGTTGACCCCTTATGTGTGGTATTTAAAGGAATATAAGGGAGATACCATTGTTTAAAATTTAACATGTTTAATGTGATTTGGTTTTTGCAGCTAGTTGCCATAAAGATTTTAAACAAATTAATCAATTATGTTTGTCTTTCATCTTAATTTTTTTTAGAAACACTTAAAAATATAGAACAACTTGCACGACAATCTTAAATATTCCATATTTAAGATAATATTATGATTAGTAAGTTCAAATTAGAGAATTTATATGGTGCCAGTGATCACTTGATGAAAGCTTAAAGATGGTCACGGCCGGATGTCTTCCCCGATAATTGACCATCGCTGATAGGGGCGTTACGTAATGGATTTTACGGGTAACAAGATCATGTGATTGAGACTGGGCGCCGACCGAGTGACGCGAGCGATATTTTAACAGGGGATCCCCTTATTGACACGCGATCGCTGATTGGCTGTTACATTCTTGCTCTTGTTGTGATTCAAATGTTTTTGAAAAGTTCGTGTTTGAAAAAAGAATTATTTTTGTCTGGTATGTTTTTGTGGCTTTTGGAAAGTAGTGTTTCTTTCATATCCTTCACGGTAATCGCACAATATGAAGATAATCAATTATTAAACATTTTTTCAATTGTCATGCATTTCACTTTATTCGAAGGTGAATACTAGGATAGGACGCTAGAGTTTTCCATGCAAGCAACATTTATTTTCTTGCTTCAAATTATTCGCGAAACCTTAAATTTGTTTCATCTAGCTAAAGCTAGGCTGCAACCAACTCCATTACTGGGCAACATTTGTAAATATTACGTACCTACATGATAGGCCTAACATTTACACATGTTTTCCTTATTAATTTATTTTGTTTCACACTTTCTTGTATCAAGTTTTATGTATCGTATATAAGAGCGGCGTTCAAATAAACCTGTTCGGTAATCTTTGTTTCATTGTTCGAAATAAAACTAGGTTTAATTCAATCACCTCAAAAGAATTGCTGCTCATGATAACTGCCGAGACTAGCAATAGGTAGGGAAGGTAAGAGGGGGCGGGGATAAAAAAAACAAAGCAATTTCTCATCTATTTATTTCGTAGGCCTGCTTGTCATTTTTCATGGTTACATAACATCGCTTTCAGTTTGTCACATTGTGTGATAAATTGAACATCCTGCAATATAACTTACCGGGGTAATACATTTTGAATACGACCGGGTATCTAGCATTTGAAGTTGTGTATTATAAAGCCGGGTGTCACAGATAACAGGTGTTAGGTGTCAGTTTATTAGACCGTCTTGGGACTCTTACAGTGTGTTGTAACAGGTCATATAACCTGTCGGGTCACTGATTGATGACACCATCGTGTCTTGTTTAGTGGACAGTGGATGTGTACAAACAATTTCCGCCAATTAAATGTTATTTCCTTCGCCGACAGAATGTCTGACTTACAAAACCAAATGAAACTGTAGAATATATCTGACCAATCAGTAAGTGAATGCAAATTTTATCGTCGGGAACAAATCCCTAAACTGAAATACAGAATGAAAACAGATTCAGTTGACATGGAAAAAGTAAGCAGGTTCGTTATTTTCATTTTCTAAAATATGCTGCCGGTATATTCCAATGTGTAGTTTTGTTCATCACGTACATAAGTAATATAGGAATAATTTACCTGATGATATTTATAGTGCTCCTACTTAGGGCATCTTCAAAAACCTCTTGCAAACTACAAAGCAACAGTATGTATATAGCTTTAATCTCATATTTTAGTACGCGTTTCTGCCAAATAGTTCATTCGCGTCTCTGACTCGGGTGTAGCGATTTGAATGCACACATGTTTGAACGGCATATATTACCCAGTCCATCCTGCTCCTGTGGTCACCACTATGAAATCGCATTACATTTCTTCTTTATATGTCCCAACTATTCAAACATAAGAAATGAAATGTATTTTTATTCTCAGGGTTACAATCTCAGCTCAGGTCTAAATGGGATTTATAATGAAAATTGTCAATGCTTGGATACTTATATCTACTCAAACTTTCATAATGAAATCGCATAGGTTTGATAAATAATTCACTTCTTCTTACACAGGTTGCTTGCTCTCCTTCATGTATCTTATTGTTTTTCTATTGTTATGTACAAATGTAATTGAGTTGTATTTATATAAGCCATTGCGGCTTGTTTACCGATCCATATTCACTTTGTTGAATAAATTATGTTTACTATAAGTAATACAGTACTGTTTGTTGCAAGGTTTCAAGTAAAGCAAAACATTATGCGAAGTATATTAAAAACGTTGTTGTTGTTGGTTGAAGTCTATCGTGGGGTGATTTCGCCGACTCGGGGCGTATTATTGCCTTTATTATTGTCAATGAATAAGGACATTAAATTTAGAATAGGTTCAAAAGAGGTGAAAATTAAAAATAATTTGGAATAGAGAGGGAGAAGGGGTATATAAATTTGAAAATTATATAATATAAAAGAAAATATTTTATGTTATGTAATGAATTAAGTTCGTGATTTATAAATTTGAAATAGGCCTAGTTTACACATCGGGTTGAGTATCGAGCTTGTACGGAAAGTAGCGGCGAGTTGCGCAAAGCAAACATCGTCGACTAGAGATAACGCTAATAGAGATTACCGCGTGGCTGTACCTAATTAATTTTCGCTTTCCAGTGTTTTATTCGGAAAGGGCGTCCGGCCGTGTGTTCCTTTAAAATTTGATAATAATGATCTGCAGCTGAAAAGTCAATATGACTGCTATTGCAGCCATCTTGGATTCTCAAAACTGAAACATCTACCTTTCTGTGCGGAATCACTATAGGTATAACATACTACAATATAAAAATGATATCTAGATTGGTTTAGGAGAAATAGTCTTTGTCATGAAATCTAATTGAAAATTCAATATGGCTGTCATGGCGGCCATCTTGGATTCTCAAAACTGAAACGTCTACCTTTCTGTGAGGAATCACCATGGGTATAACATAATACAATTTCAGAATGATATCTGTATTCGTTTAGAAGGAGTAGTCTTTTTCATGAAATCTAATTGAAAATTCAATATGGCTGTCATGGCGGCCATCTTGGATTCTCAAAACTGAAACGTCTACCTTTCTGTGAGGAATCACCATTGGTATAACATACTACAATTTCAGAATGATATCTGTATTCGTTTAGAAGGAGTAGTCATTTTCATGAAATCTAATAGAAAATTTAATATGGCTGTCATGGCGGCCATCTTGGATTCTCAAAACTGAAACGTCTACCTTTCTGTGGGGAATCACCATGGGTATAACATACTACAATTTCAAAATGATATCTGAATTCGTTTAGGAGGAGTAGTCTTTTTCGTGAAAGTTTACGGACGGACAGACAGACAGACGACGGACGAAGCGCCATGACATAAGCTCACATTTACTTTGTAAAGGTGAGCTAATAATTATGTTAAATGGTACTCGAGAAAAATCGCTTTTCTCGCGGAGCTATGATACTGAATGATGTAAAACCAACAGGAATTCAACAAGAATTGATAACTTTTGAAAATACGGCATGTTGATAATATGTGTGTATCAGACCACAATTCTATTGTCGAAATGTCCGTTATAAAAAGAGATAACCGACGAATTCAATAAAGTTAAACACATTGAAAAGAGTTCAGATGTTTTTTTTAAAGCTTGGATATGTCTGTTTCCAAAGCATAATTGTTGTGATCATGTTAGATAGAGTCATTAATTTGCAGGACCTAAAGAACGAGATGAAAAGTAATGAAACTACAAGCTTTTGACCAGCCTTTTGAAGCATAACTTGCAGAACGCAGAATTAAAGTTAAACAGAATGAATTGATCATAGTATCGCTTTATTACACTACAACAGTTTCATATTTCAGTAACACACACTTTATTTTGGAGAGGAAGCATATATTAAAAGGTTACCTAGGCTAGAAAAAGACCTTCTTTTTGGTAACGGACATTTTAGAAAAATCAGATCTTCACATCTACTGTTCTTTTCTGATAAACAAGAAACTACCACAAGAACTGCCTTGAAGTTACAATGTTAATTAATAAATGAGAATGTTTAGGACATTTGCACTCTCTTTGAACTAAATAAACTCCAAACACGTTATGATCTAAGGACAAACAAGCCAACTCGTCTCAAACTTGAGTTGTTTATTTAATCCTTTTTAAGGATATAACAATCTCTTTAATACTTTGAAAGTATCAAACATTAAACAAACAATGAAAATTGAACTTGAACGAAAATAAAACGACTGCAGCGTATCAAACGTCAAACTGATACATCAGAAACTTCCGTTACCGGTCTGAAATGTCCGTTATGGTTGTAATAAAGATCATAGTAACCGTCTCTTTGGCCATTTTATGGGTTGGGACTAACAAGTTAAAAGAAACAGGAACTTGTAAACTCCTTAATATCTCATGCAAGAAAACATCAAACATTTGCTTCAATATAACACTTTAAGAAGAAATGTTCGTGACCATTTCCAATCTAGTTCAGTAAGCTTTCTATCTTTGATTTATCATCTTTGCTGATTGCATACATTCGCTTTGACTTTCCGGATGGAACTGGAGGGTTGATTTGACAGAGAATATCACTTGGTGTGCACCAGATGATGTCCTCACGGACTGGCCATTGGAAATTGCACTTCTTGGATTCCATGAACTTGATCTCGTACTCTGCGTCCTCTGTGTCAACTGTTTCAATCTTACCAACATACCACTCTCCACTGTAGAGTGCTGCAACAAAATCCCCAACATTGTAAGAGAGTTCATTATTGACTGATGTGCTTGCAACAACAGATTGCACATCAGAATTGTCTGCAGCACCTGGGTTGTGTATTTCTGCGGTCACTTCTATGTGTTCAGGTTCGGCCTGACTGAGTGTCGTCTCAACACGCCAGGTGTCACACACAGTACCCACCAGACAAGTGACACAGTAACAGCTTGTGTTGCGAACGTGTAGTCGCCCTTTACCCTGGCCTTTTACAGCATGAATCTTCATAGTCCCCTTCACTGGCTTCAGCTTTACATTTGCCAGTGATGCTGCTGTGACTTCACATTCTTCTGCTGACACGAATTGAAACTTCACATTGGGCATAGAGCAGTGTTGTGACTGGGACCAGGCAAAGAAGTCTTTTGGATCCTGAATAACAACTTTACCGGCATTCACAGCTTGGTCTGCCATGCGCTTCACAGTGCCCCCCAAACCATCACATGGTCCCTTGTCGTGTCCAGCCTCAAAGTAATTCCAGGTAGCAGTGACGTTAAAGACTTCCTTGTGGTTTGCTACAGCATTGAAGATGGACTTGTTCCTGTACTGACTTGTGGGACTGTCAGTCCAGTAGTGGACATGCTTCAGCTCGGGGTCTAGTTCCTTCACCTTGTGGATGATGTGCTTGATGAAGGTTAGTACTGTGCTTGAGTTGTGGTTGAGTTCGTCAGACACCAAGACATTACTCTGATGTTTCAGCTCAGATCCCTCATCAGACCGTGTGTACACTACAACTGGGTGAAGGGTTACTGATGTTTGATTCCAGTAGGCACTTTGTATCTCCTCAGCAGATTTGCAATTGTAGTTTTCCGCAAAGTCCATATGAATTATTGCTTCACGTCTTGGAAGATGTTGTTTAAGTTCACGTATTTGTGAGTATTGGGTTCTTAGCCGTGAAATATGATTTGTGAATTCCTCTGTCTGAAGACTCAGTGTTTCAAACAAGAGTCATCAGAAGATGACATATCCCACCGGTTCAACATTTTCGTAAGATGTAAACCTTTGAAAGATAATTGTAAATTTTTCAAGCAAGGTTCATAATAGTATAAGCTTATATATATAAAACGAAACCTTTCATGAACAGAGTCCAAAAAGAGCAGTTTCCATGGGAATAATAAAAAATGAAATTTTCAGAAATGTGAAAATATCAAAAGGCACAACTTCAGTAGGTGGGCAATACACATGTAAAGTTTAAGAAAGATATGTGGACCGGTTTTATATATATGAAACAAATCCTTTCATGAACAGAGTCCAAATAAGAGCCGTTTCCATGGAAATAATAAAAAATAAAATTTTCAGAAATGTGAAAATATCAAACGGCACCACTTCAGTAGGTGGGCAATACACATGTAAAGTTTAAGAAAGATATGTGGACCGGTTTAGGAGTTCTGCTCCGGAAACAAAACCTTTCATGAACAGAGTCCAAATAAGAGCCGTTTCCATGGAAATAATAAAAAATAAAATTTTCAGAAATGTGAAAATATCAAAAGGCACCACTTCAGGAGGTGGGCAATACACATGTAAAGTTTCAGAAAGATATGTGGACTGGTTTTTGAGTTCTGCTCTGGAAACGAAATGATTACGGACGGACAGACGGACGGACGGACCTCATCACTTCACAAACTCGTCTCTGCCGAATGTGATCTATGGTCTTTGATCTGACTTTACTCAACTTATTTCGACTCAAACCTGTACTGCGACTCAACAAGTTGATGCATCTGTATCTCTTGACTATCTTGCCAGCAATGATGTTGTGGACTGATTGTCTCTTTGAAGGTTTTATACTTGATTTTGTAGTCGCCAGTTCCTTCATCATAACATTACCAAACAACAGGTGCTTTTTCACGCGACTCGCTTGGTCTTTTGTGAGTCCAAGTCTTCTAATCTGTGCCTCTGTCTGACATCTTGGTGTTTCAGGAGATGCTACTGATGGGCCAGGATTATTCTTCCTCTGCAGCTTCCTTTGGAGTGTCTTGTACTTCCTCCTGAGGGTTTGTAAATCATCCTTCAGTTGGTTGACTTGTCTACTTTTTACTGACAGAGCACGACTTATCCGTCTGAGGGTTCCATTTCGTCGGTTTGGAAACCTCAACTGTACTCGTAGTGGACCCTGTGATGGTTCCTGGAGACTATCATATCCACTGGTATCGAGATCGGGGTCTGCTGGTTCCTCTTCCGCAACCTGCAAAGCTAGTTTTCTCCTCCTAAACCTCCTCAGTGTCTCCCTGTTTTTTAGGTTGCGATGTAACAGATCTTTTCGGGACAGTTGACCTGATGGAATATAGCCATCTCGTCTTCTCTTTCTCTCTTTAGCCAAATACTCTTCGTTATTTTTTGCCTTCAATCGCTCCCTGTATGCCTTCTGGATCTCAGCTCTTGTTTTACCCATTTTATGACCTTAAAATACAGAGAATTCAACATTAAACAAGGATATATAATGTTTGAAATGTTCGTTACCGATATGTGAAATGTTCGTTATGATAGAATAAATTGCCACAGTTTGTAATTGTTTTTATTCAAAAGCCAAATCTTACTACATTTGAATATTTTACATGTTTAGCTAGTTAATTGGAATAAAGTTGCCGTAATCATATACAATAATGTGGCAAAAATCTCATCGTAACAGTATTAATGAAATGATTTTTTTCCTAATCAAGAAGCTTAAGATATTACATCAGAATTGTGAACACGATAGCTGTTTATTCTTAATGTGTCCTTTCAAAGAAAAAGTGATCCATACACGTTGATAATGAACATTATTTCGGAATCATGAAAAATTTAAGTTATCTTATTCAAGAAAGAAATACATATACTTTTATTGAAATGTTCGTTACTATAAGTAACGAACATTTCACTGACTATAATTCTTACAATTGACATTTATAACAGAGAAGACATCAAACTAAAGTTTCGAACTGTTCTTATAATCTGCAATCAAACAAAAACAATCTCTTTCATTATCATTTTCTGAATATATTCATCATGTTATAAAAAGTGAACATGGTACTCACCAATACCAAGAATCTCCCTCAAATAGTTTCAACGTGCACGCTAGATTTCAAACATGGCGGCTCCCTCAAGTCAACGTGACGTAGTCAGGTCACATGGCATAAAAATATGAGTATCAGAACATCATAAGCCATAGTTTCGAATACTATATAGTAACGAACATTTCAGTAACGGACATTACACATTCAACAATATTAGGCAGTATGTTACTGTTATCCATATGCAATCGTTGTGTTTTCTGTTTCACTTCGAATTAGATAGCCTTCATGATCTAACTGTAGTTTATAATACGTCAGGGAACACAGTTACCCTACCTAGAGGGGGTAACAGACATTTCTCCCTTATCTCTACACAAGCAATATCTATATTAATTGAGGTATATCATTCGGAGAGGCAATCTGAACCCCTAAAGATGGAAAATACTAAAAAATTTAATATAATGTATACTCGTTTGAAGTGAAAATCTAAGCTTGTTGTTTGTATTACATGTGTAAATTTCAACCTCTAAATTGATCACGGACATTTCCTTCAAAATGGTGACATGACATTAGCCCATTACTAATAATTTAAGAAGACTGATTAAGCCAAATTAATTTCATAAAATTATAGTTTTTACCCCTATTGATATCACCATATGAAATAATATTGCATCTATTCCAAGTACTAGATACAGGCACACTGGGAAGTAAGGATTTGTAATCGGCGACAGTAACGAACATTTCAAATTTACCGATTTAAATGGCCGTAGCAGTTACATTTGCTAAGAAAGTGGATTGTTATGCATGGTTTATGTAGGCAATGTTGGTCCCCTTTGACATGCATACTGATTTTAACAACAGCTCATTAACTTTAAGAGAAATATAGCGGCGACAGCATTTGCACCCCGTTATTGAGAATGAGTGGTAAGTCAATGGGAATGACGTCACTTGTACGTAATAATATGGCCACCCGCTGTAGCTGACTCTGTCTGGAACAGAAAGTTATCTCAACAACGCGATAGGAAAAGTTCAATTCCTTGACGATAATTATACTCTGAATCAGAAATGAGACCAGTACGATCAGCATCATCTGCAAAATTCAATGTAAACACAGTCACATTATCAAATGACGATTGACAATCATCAGTGTACAGAATGAACAGTAAAGGCGATATAACACAGCCTTGTGGAGCTGCTGAAGAGGTTGATCTAATAGAAGATTGGCATCCATGAACACTTACATATGGTGTGCGATTAACAAATTCTTTAACCCATCTGATAACGTTGGAGTTAATACGTAGATTTAACAGTTTATTCATTAAAAGGGGAGGTTGAATGGTACTGAAAGCTGAAGAGATGTCTAGGTGAAAGTAAATGTTTTGATCTTATTCTATCCTTAAAGGCCTCTAAGGTTAGAAAAACATGTATATTATTTCTTGTCTTGCTGTTTACGAACTTTGATATAGTATTATAAAATCTTGATTCTATCTTCCTTTAGGTACAATGCCAGACCATCGGCGTGTTTCTCACGTGGTTCTTTATCACAGCTGGATTTTTATCTTTCTTATGCTCATTACTAATGCTTCTGGACATGAGACCAACAGTTGATAACAAAGTGAATCTGTCAGCATGTGATTTGGCTGTTCACTCAGGGCTGATTCTCGGTTCTTATGGTACGGACCTTCAAAACAATGTTCCTTAAAGAGCCACCCCGTGAGTTGTATGGGTCACATATGACAAACTTAATGAAGAGTGTCATTTGACCAAGAAGTATCGACTGTTGCAAGAAAGTGTCATTTTAAAGCTAAACGACGTTTTATATTGACAATTAGGGAGGTTTTAGGCCGCAATTGTGGATGAAAACCTGACAGTGACGGGTCAATCAGTCAAACATAATTTTGGAAATTTATCAACAGCATTCAGAATGACCTTACAAGTTTATACTGTTCGATAGGTTATATAACTAATATCCTTGTGCATGTAATTAAATGGACTGCTAACATCAATGATTTTTAGATGTTCATTAAAAACAAGTATTTATCATACAATAACCATTTTGTGATGAATGTGTGAGATTTTTTTTTTTTTATATAACTACTTATGCCTAATTACGTTCACATCAAAGCATAATAATAATAATATGACAAAGCTCACAGAGTGGCTCTTTAATCATCAGACTTGAAGTCAAAATTATGATTTGCTTATCATCGGCTTTCTTATGGTATTTTCACTTGTTGTAACCAAACAAGAACATCGGAAACTAGCTCAGATATCGAAAATAATATCATAATACCTGTTTATGTGAAAAACCATTTAAAATGAATATGATAACACAACATAAATTAACGCAGTGTTTTTGAAACAGCCATAACAGTTTGTAATGACTTTATACATATATTTCTGTCTCTTTCAGTTCTTTCGTCCCTTATCGTTGGAATATATGTAGGCGCTAAGACTCCAGAAGGATTTGTGACAGATACAAAGTAATGTGTAATTTACTTCTAATGTACAATATAATACCGCTTCTGTTCCTCGATGAACAAACAGTGTACATGCATACATTTATCATCCAAAACTGTGTTCCACAGGAGATATCGCTTGTGAATGATCAAGCGATATCTCCTAGGAGATATCGCTTTGACAGTAGATTTTGAACAATGCCCTATAATCAGAAAATACATGGCATCACAAACGTTTGACATCATCAGTAATGACGTCACAGTGCTATGACGTCACAAACACAACGACGTCATTAACATGATGACGTCACAATGCTATGACATCACTGGTTTAGGAGTTGGAGGGCTATGCAGTATTCAAAGATGTACATTTTTCATGTTAATGTGATGAAAATGATTTTGGATGATAAATAGAATCTCACCCTCGTGTCTTCTGATATCAAATATATCAACACTCGTTGATAAAAGTAAAATATCCTCGGCAAGCCTCGGATATTTGATACTTTTATCAACTTGTGTTGATATATTTGATATCAGAAGACACTTGGGTGAGATTCTCTATACATACATACATACATACATACATACATACATACATACATACATACATACACACATACACACATACACACATACACACATACACACAGACACACAGACACACAGACACACAGACACACTCACACGCACCCAAACACACACACTCACACACACACATGCACACACACACACACACAGTCAGACACACAGTCAGACACACAGTCAGACAGTCAGACAGTCAGTCAGTCAGTCAAACTTTTACTCATTCCTATTTTGCAAAGAACTCAGCCTAGCTAAATTCTTAATTCAATGTAAAGTTTGTTATAAAATTAATGGCTGTCCCTTTTACTATTTTATGTTATTATTTTCATATCACAGGTGTCTCCCTTCAGTGAAGAATGGAGCTGTGTATGTTTTGTTTGTCCCTTTGTTGATAATGCTAGTGGTAAGTTTTAACAAAAAACAGATACCGTATTCGTCCTTTTTAGCGCCCCCTCCCTAATAAGCGCCCCCTATTACAAATTTCGATATAACAGAGCGCCCCCCCTCCCTCCCCTTCATACGTAAAATGGCCTAACTCTACTGCTTTTCCAATAGTTTTTATTTATCCGGGCCTGTGAATGTGTAGCTGCACTGAATTTCAACGATCGACCTACTTTCATTCTCGCTCAGAATCCAGACAAGTGCTAGTTTAGCTTGTCTATAACGTATTCCTAATAAGCGCCCCCCTTTCTGGGGTATCCTAATAAGCGCCCCCTTTGGATTTTTTAAAGCTAAGCGCCCGGGGCGCTTAATAGGACGAATACGGTATACCCAATTACTGAGCATCAATATTCCCCGACCTTATTTTCTAAGTCCTTCATCTTCATTGTTATATGATTCATCACAAGGAATAACATATATTTCGATCACTGATGCAAGATGCATTTCCGTAAACTTTTCTATGCCAGGACCTCCTTTCACCTTAAGGTGATCGTAGCTCATTTAGGTAACCTTAGTGCCATGATAAAGTAGGGGAGCAAAAGGCTGCTTTGTGAAAGGAGGCTCAGATCTTAAAAAACTATCTTTAGCATATTGCCCCCGAACTTAATAATCGAATAGGAAATATCCTGGAGGATGATAAGGTTGCTGTATTGAAACAGCGTAATGTCGCTATGCGCACATGTTAGATTATGATGCAAGTTTCATTGCTTGGAAATTATTTTTTTCTTAAGATTGAATAACTAATTTTGTCACAGTTACAGGTATTTGTCAGCATTTATGGCCAAAGGTGTGCAAGCCAAGGCGATCCTCTAGTGCAGTAAGTGATTTTAAACACAGTAGATAATTAATGTGATAGAAGTAATGTTTGCACATTGGTAAGATTATCATTGGCAATCATTGAGACTATGCAAATATGATAGGACATTTAAAAATCAAAAGAACTACAGTGATATCGTTGAGAAAAGATATTATGTCGGCACAGTTTTCGAGACTCTGAATATATTACTGCATCAGTGTATTTATCATCATAACAAAGTTTACACCTAAATTAAGAGCCATTTTCCGAATGTAATCGCAAATTTACAGTCCAATATATCTAAATTGGTTCAAAATTCCTAAACTGTAACATGTTTTGCTGTACCAATTCTGAGTTAAAGTGACAATAGTATGTTGTTTGAACCACCTATGCTTAAAGTTAAACATTGTTTTAGTTTATCTTAAATCTTAAAATGCTGATGTTGCAGTTTTTGTTTCTGATAATTTTTAACCCCTTAAGTTTCAGGTTGGTAACTGAAGCACTTGAACAGCTATTTGGATTAATTGGAATCCTTGTGGCAGCATACACTGATGACTATATAGACGTTTGGACTTCAATCTTTACTTTCCTAATGGTAAAAATGTTTGTAATCTGTTTTAGCAGTAGAAAATTATGAAAAAGCCCCTGTTTTCATATTATAGTGTAAAGCTTTGATTTGAACCCTAAATGTCATATTTGTGGTGATAAGATTTACATATCGCATATTGAAACGCAAATAACAAATGTATGCTATCAACTTGATTTCAACTTGAACAAACTCAGCCTTCATGAATTTCATGTAAACAGAGACAACTGTCTAATTTATTTGGATACTAGTTACATAACCTTTCCACCAATATCTCTTCCAAGCGGTCCCAAGTCCTAAAAAATCTGATATTATATTTGATTATTTAAAAGACGTCATCTTCCTGTTTTCAATCATAATCGCAAATTCATGCAGTCATAGCCTACTGTCAGTATACAAGCCAAAAACTATTACATGCTACATGTACTTCAGTAAGAGTCTGTACCTCTGGATCAAATGATACCAATTATGAAGTTACGTACATGACAAATTTAAGATGATATATTATATTTGTCTCAAATAATTGTTGATATATTGTTCTCATTTCAGGGTTTAAGCAAGGCTGCAAATGATGCTGAAGTTTTAATAAGAATGTTCCACAAGATCATGGGGGTAATAGAAAACTTTAGTATCTTGTTGAATGATAGTCGGGTTATATTTGACGAAAAAGAGCTTCCACACTTAGCTTCTCCATGTAGATCTTGACCTAATTAGATCAATATAATATCAACAATTCTCTTCTAACCATATTCTAATTTCATAACATTGAAACTTGGTACAAATTTTAAACTAGTACCTAAACAGAGGCTTTTATAGGAAACAAGAGGCAGTCATCAACATCCCTCGCCAAATGGGTTTTCATTATAGCTCCCATCAAGAGTCCAAAATCCTGGAACAGGGATCCTAACTCTGTAATGAATAATTGCATGCTCCTGATTTTCGATTTCCATCAAGTTATTAAATCCCTAAAGACAAACAGCAAATTTGGTTATCTTTTCTGGAATAATTTCTGAGAAAATCCCTCGAACAAAGAAATAA
Organism: Steromphala cineraria; assembly: GCA_916613615.1. Lineage (NCBI taxonomy): Eukaryota > Metazoa > Mollusca > Gastropoda > Trochida > Trochidae > Steromphala > Steromphala cineraria. The sequence continues at coordinate 60,451,283 of OU744725.1, read as the reverse complement.
AAGTACTGAGGGTACAGAAGCTCACCTTAAAATGAATGATGTGGTAATATGGTTTAATTGTGTAACCATCTTTTATATGATAATTGATTATGGCTGCCATCATGTTTTTTAGGAGAGAGTAGCAATTTGTGTATTTGGCTTTTGTGTATTTGGAGAAGCATAGTGTGTTGAGCATGTAAACCTGAACTCTGGCTCAGCCCGTATGTGTGGTATTTAAAGACTTGACGAGAGAACATGCATTGTTGTGAAAAAATTTATATAATTTAACGTAACATAGTTAGCTTATGTCCTAAATTGATTTTGTGTCAAGAAGAACTTCTGTTAGATAAGGAAATGGTACAAATATGAGTAAAACACAGGAACTGGACCCTGATGCAAAATAACTCTTTCCACATCAACTTATAATGTAGATTGCTAAACACAAAGCTTATTGTTGACAAATTTTGTGTAAGTTGTTATTCTTAGAAAGAACATATCACTGTCATGAGAATACAAGCCTAACTTCCATTACTCTTATTGCATACACATGGCCATATAGCATAATGCTCTACAATATCAATTGGGTCAGGTTGATTATGCAACAGACTAGTAGCAAATTAGAGATTCTTTTTCAGAAGGGTATCCTCCTTGGGGTACTTACTGCATAAAATCTGTATTTTTTGCTATATGACAGGTTGTTACTATTTTTAAAATAAAAATACCCAAAAACATCGTTAAGTACGTGTTTTGTTATCTGTTGTTACCACCCTGTATCCAGCCCAAGCCTTAGCGGCGTCCCTAGCAACAGGGGCAGATAACTCTAAACCTGCCTCTTATCAATCTGTCATCGAGGTGGACGGACGCATCTTCCTTTCCTCTCGAAGATTTTGTGTTGCTAAGTTTTCCCTGACTAAGAAAATGTCTGAAGACAAAGACAAAGCGAATGTATGGTGACCTTTATTCATTATAAGTAGAATAGGCTCGCATTTTCTCGCATTTCTTCGCGTTGTGACTTAGAATTTTTCAAAACCATGCGCACCACGTGTTGCGTAATGGCGGAGAAATGACAAACATGGCAATTTCTCGAAAGACCTTTTCCGACTAGAGGATAAGTCAATCTTTCGTTTGGATTTTGTTTTTGTTTGGCACTTGCTAGTATTAATTATTGCAATAAATAAGCTCCCTTAGACTTTGAGATATTTTCTTCACCTTTGTAAATTTACTGGGTGTTGTAAATTTCTCTCGGTCGGACATGTTGATTTAAACATATTTTATTCATGAAATATATACATGAATGGATTGGCCAACAAGCTCCGAAGAGCTTATATTAAGGCCGCTCCGTCGGACATGTTGTTTACATGTTCTTTTTCTTCCAGGCTTTGTTATGATGCTTGCTTTGGGAAGCTTTTTTACATAACTTATATGCCTTATACCTCTCTCCTTTTTGTTGTTCTCACACATGTATCTTTTTATCTACATAATTGCATACACGGTTGGAACTTTTCTTTGATATGATTGCTTGCAGTCATTCAAGAAATGTGACAGCTGCGGGGGTCGCATCCCCGACTCAGACGGGCACAGCTTGTGCATCGTCTGCCTGGCAATCGACGACCACAACAACTCTGGCTGTTCCTCCTGCTCCAACTTCTCCGCTGGAACCAAGAAGAGGAGGGGGCTTGACTTGGCGTTCTACAAGCGCCTCCACGCCGCAGGGGAAGATGTGAGGGCTGCTACCCCCCCAGTAAGCAAAAAAAGCAGCGAGTACAGAGACAGGTAATCTCGCCCCCCATTCCATCGGGCTCTCAGAGCTCCGATTCGGATGTGGGGGTGAGGCTGGTTGCCACCAGGGTTCAAGACACACATGCTCTAACACCGCATGATATAAATGCATTAATCAAGGGGCAGATGAAGGGCATGTTAGGGGAACTGATGTCGGAAGTCCGTAAGGAATTCCTTGCATCTCTTCCCCCTTCGTGTCCCGATGCCCCGACGCCCGGTACCTCTGGTGCCGTGGACGTCTTCGGTGCTGGCTCGGGCAGGGGCCCGGGCGGTGCACCGGTAGTGATCAGTCGAAAGCCCCGGGCGGTGCACCGGTAGTGATCAGTCGAAAGCTGTTCCACAACAGGTGCGACTCCGCATTATCCAATCGGTCAGGGATGACGCGATTTCTCCTCTCCTTTTGGGTACCCGCAAGTGCTTCGACCTTCCGGAGCTTCACAAGCGGTACCCATTGGGTGAGGAGGGATTGTTTGACGTCCCTGGCTGTGACGATGATGTGTTGGCCTCAATCAGCCTGGAGTCTCTTGGACTCCAGGGCTGGTGCGTGCCCTCCTTCCGCACCGGCGACGCCATCTTGAAGCAGCTGTTTTGGACGTTCGAAGGGACGTTTCGGGGCAGCTGCCAACAGATGCGTGTTGCCGTGCACTTGGCCTACCTGGCTTCACTCCAGGCAGAGTCCTTGGCGGAGGGCAAGAGGAAGAGCTCTCAGGTTCTTCTCCAGAAGCAGCTGACTGAGGCAAATGGTTATCTGGCTCGCGACTCCATCCCGAGCTCCGCGGGCCAGATAATGAGCGCAGTGATGGGGCTGCGTCGGATGTGGCTCAATTACTCCACCTTGCCACAACCCACCAAAAAGAGACTGTTGGCTCTCCCGTTCGAACTCGGTCAAACCTTGTTCCCGGGTGCAACCACGGTCATCAAGGACACCGCTGACCAACTCTCTAGGATCAAGGACGTCAAAGGCGCCCTTGGTCAGGTTGGCTCCAAGCGGAAGTCCCCCCTGGTCGACCCCCCTTCTGGACCACCGGCCAAAAACTACTCTGAGTGGAACAACTCTATCCCACGAGGGGTAGGTCGGGGTCAGCCAGGGAAGCGAGGCAAAAAGCAGAAAGGACAGCGTCGCCCCAAGGGGCAGCAGCAGTCTTTTCGTTTTCGGGGGAAAGGGGGTGCAAACAAGGGCCCCTAATCCTCCTGTGCTAGAGTCTGTGAATCGTTAGGGGGCCGGAGCACCGCCAGTGACGATAGACATTGCCTCGACGAACCGTACCTCCGTGAACTGCCAGGGGGCCAGAGTGCCGCTGGTTGCGGGGATCCGATGTTTCGATCCGAGCCTTCCAGTAGGAGGCCGCCTCTCTCATTTCCTTCCGGAATGGGAGAAGGCCACGTCCAATGCCTGGGTCCTGTCCATGCTCAGGGACGGACATTTGCCTCTATTGAAGAGTGGGCCCATCCTGAATTTGAAGCATCTCAACAAAATGTTGCAAGTGTCTTTCTTCAAGATGGAGACCTTGAGGTCAGTGATAGCGGCCGTAGAGACAGGGGATTGGCTTTCGTCAATCGATCTCAAGGACGCTTATCTTCACGTTCCCATGCACCCCCAGTTCAAGAAGTACCTTCGCTTCGCCTTCGACGGGGTTAGCTATCAGTTTCGTGTGCTCCCCTTCGGCATCTCTACGGCGCCAAGGGTGTTTATCAAACTGATGCTGATTCCGGCACAGTTTGCCAGATCGCAGGGCAGGTGCTGTCACCCGTACCTGGACGACTGGTTAATCAGGGCTCTGTCCTGGTCGTTGAATCAGGAGGCCACCCAGAGCATTTTGAACATTCTGCTACGCTTGGGTTGGATAGTGAAATTGAAAAAGTCAGACCTCGAACCCTCCAAGGACCTTGTTTTCCTGGGGGCCCGGTTCCGGACGGCGACGGGGCTAGTTTCCCTAGCGCCAGACCGGGTGGTCAAGGTCTCTCAGACCGCAGGACGTTTCCTGCAGAGTCCCGCACGCATGTGGCTTCGGCTGCTGGGGAACATGGCGGCGACAGTGGAAGTAGGAGACCGGTGCAACAGGCGTTAGCCCAGCTGTGGTCACACGCAGGCAGCCTGGAGCAGTCAAACTATCTCTAGGTGGATCGTCTCCACCATCTGTCTGAGTTATGTCAGTAAAGGACTTCAACCCCCTGAGGGGCTGAAGGCTCACTCGGTTAGGGCGGTAGCGACCTCTAAGGCCTACGCTGCGTCCCTGCCCATTGAAGAGATCTGTTCGGCCGCTATTTGGAGCCGGCCGAGCATGTTCATCAAGCATTACCAACTTGACATGCACTCCAGCGAGCATGCTCAGTTTGGCAAGTCGGTTCTCTCCAGTGGGCAGGGGCGTGTACCCTCTAGCTGATTGAGCTTTCGGGATGTGTATATACAGGAAATATTGTTCATTTTCTCAGTTCCGATTGTTCATTGGGTGTCGAATTTTAGCGTGTACTAACGTACTAACCACTAACCTATTTGCACAGTTTTATTTCACTTGTAACCCTGGTGGTAATCATCCTCGGGTGATTCTAGCTCCGGGTTAAGCGTTACCTTTTTAAAAAAAATCCCCTAGTAGCTTCTTTCAAAAAGAAGGGGGGGAGGGGCGTTTGATATAAAACTTTATATTTGCCGAGTTTAGTCGGCTTAAGTTCATATATAACCCAGGGGTGGTCCTACACAGTCTACAAGCGACAAGGTCACGTGACTTGGTGAGTGTGATTTAATTCCCTGGGGTTTATTTAATTATTGCAGACAGAATTCCACTTCCGAAGATTTAGCTCTGGGAGTCTTCTTATGCAGTTAGTACCCCAAGGAGGATACCCTTCTGAAAAAGAATCGAACAAACCTGTAGAGGTTTCAGATTCTTTGAAGGGGATCCTCCTTGGGGTACGGCCACCAACCTCCCCTTATTCTGTCTGGCGATGGCTAGATTGATAAGAGGCAGGTGTAGAGTTATCTGCCCCTGTTGCTAGGGACGCCGCTAGGGCTAGGGCTGGATACAGGGTGGTAACAACAGATAACAAAACACATTTTTATCGATGTTTTTTGGTATTTTTATTTCAAAAATAGTCACAACCTGTCATATAGCAAAAAATACAGATTTTATGCAGTAAGTACCCCAAGGAGGATCCCCTTCAAAGAATCTGAAACCTCTACATGTTTGTTCGAATTTATATGGTGCGAGTGATCACTTGATGAAAGCTTAAAATTTAATAATAATGATGTGTCATCTGCAGCTGAAAAGTCAATATGGCTGCTATCGTGGCCATCTTGGATTCTCAAAACTGAAGCGTCTACCTTTCTGTGCGGAATCACTATAGTTATAACATACTACAATTTCAGAATGATATCTAGATTGGTTTAGGAAGAGTAGTCTTTTTCATGAAATCTAATTGAAAATTCAATATTGCTGCCATGGCGACCATCTTGGATTCTCAAAACTGAAACATCTACCTTTCTGTGAGGAATCACCATGGGTATAACATACTACAATTTCAGAATGATATCTGGATTCATTTAGGAGAAGTAGTCTTTTTCGTGAAAGTTTACGGACGGACGGACGGAGGACGAAGCGCCACGACATAAGCTCACATTTACTTTTTAGCAAGTTCAAATACTCTGTAAAAATTTTATTCACGCTTGAGATTTTGGAACTCCATCAGGGTATTGACACCCTAAAGACACAAAGCTAATTTTATTATACCATTGTAAAAAGTTTCTAAGAAATGTTGTTCAACAAAACTGACCTAAACAAAAGCTATAAAAACGATAGTAAATAATATTCAACATTCAATCCAAATCATATTAAGAAATAATAGGCAAAAAGCATTTTCTTTCAATTTTTTTGAGTACTTTAAGTGCATTGTGCTTTATTTTCTATTGGTAGAGGAACACGATGGGGATAATTTAGGTAAGTTAAGTACAGGCTGTGTTTTCCTTGCTCTTGCAATTCGTATACTCTCTGACTCGCATTGAATGCTTATCGAGCTGCTATCTAGTGTTTTTGTAACCCCTTCTCCTATAGTAACCTTCTTGAGAACCCTAGGTTCTTGAGTCTAACATTCCTGTAGTTAAATGTTATCTCCTTTAGAAATCAGCAGTTTTAACCTACCTTAACTTAAAATAAGTGCCACCCACCTTTCTTGATGAAAACTCTAAAGAAGTGTGCAACTGCTTCCTGCCCTACTGGGCATGAGCGGGAATGACGTCACATCTTAGAAAAATGGAGCAATTGGCTCTGTAGCTCTTCAGTTTTGGCTGCTCCCGGATAAAAAATATCAAACCTTTTCTCAAAAATGATTGAGGGTACCCACCTTGCGGCATTCATATCTCACGAACCATTAGAGATAATTCTATAATTTTTACATCATCGTGTAGAAGAAAGAATTGTCTTTATTTCCATGTATCATATGTATATGCGCGCACAAAAACAGGAACGGCAAGCGTTGCGACAAGTGTCGCAAATTTTATTTTTTACCTCAAAATGATTGAGGGTACCCACCTTGCTGCATTTATATCTCACGAACCATTAGAGATGATTTTATAATTTTTACTTCATCCTATAGAGGAGAGAATTGTCTTAATTTCCATGTATCATATGTATATCCGCGCACAAAAATAAAGAAGCGGCCAATCAGGATATAACGGTGGCTGGCACCGGACAAAACAATTCCGCCACGTGGGCTTGTAGAGCAAAAATATATACCCGCATCGTAAGGGTTATTAGAGCCTGCACACAAAGTTTAAGCTTTTTAGGTCTGATGCTCCTTGGGAAAATGAGGAAAAAAGGTTTTAAGGGTGTGGCCCTTATTAAAAGCCACAAGGCAACCAAAGCTATCAATTATTAGCTCATCAGGTCTTTCACACTTGATGGGCTTATGGCATGGCATGCGTCCTGCATCCGTCCATCGGTAAACTTTTCACTTTTTCAACTTCTTCTCCAGAACCAATGACTCTAGAGAGTTGAAGTTTGATGTGCAGACTCCTTGGCAAATGGGGATTCTGAATTATAGATTTCATGACCCCATGACCAAAATGGGGCCACAGGGGTCAAAACCTTAAAAATCTATTTTAATCTTCTTCTCAAGTTCCAAAAGGTCTAGAGAGCTGAAAAGTTGTGTGTGGACTCATTGGCCAATTGGGATTCTCAATTGTAGGTTTGGTGACCCAATGACCCCAAATAGTCCTTTTCGTGAAATCTAATTGAAAAGTCAATATGGCTACCATGGCGGCCATCTTGGATTCTCAAAACTGAAACGTCTACCTTTCTGTGAGGAATCACCATGGGTATAACATACTACAATTTCAGAATGATATCTGGATTCATTTAGGAGGAGTTGTCTTTTTCGTGAAAGTTTACAGACAGACGGACAGACAGACGGACGAAGCGCCACGACATAAGCTCACATTTACTTTGTAAAGGTGAGCTTAAAACCTATTTCCACCAAAAGTCTGATGAGCTACAGAGCCCATGGCTCTATTTCATCCCCACTAATCAAGGAGTATGTATTTAAAATTTTAGCTTTCTAGGCCTTATGCTTCTGAAAAGAGGATGAGTAATGGGTTTTAAAGGCGACTGACTGGACCTTATTAGGGGCCACAGGGTCACCAAAGCTATACATTATAATCCTCACTAGTCAAGGAGTATGTACACATGGTTTCAGCTTTCTAGGCGTTTTGCTTCTCGAGAAGATGAAAATAGGTTTTAAGGGTGTGGCACCTGTGGTCCTTATCAGGGGCCACAGAGTCATCAAAGCTACAATTTATAATCCTCACCAGTCAGGGAGTATGTACACAAGATTTCAGCTTTCTAGGCTGGTTTTAAGGGTGTGGCCCCAGTTGCCCTTATTAGGGGCAACAAGGCCACCAAAGCTATAAATTTATGATCCTCACTAGTCAAGGAGTCTGTACACAAAGGTTCAGCTTTCTAGGCCCTATGCCTCTGGAGAAGAGGATGAGGAACTGGTTTTAAGGGTGTGGCCCCAGTTGCCCTTATTAGGGACAACAAGGCCACAATCGCTATAAATTTATAATCCTCACTAGTCAAGGAGTCTGTACACAAAGGTTCAGCTTTCTAGGCCTCATGCTTCTGGAGAAGAGGATGAGAAGGAAATGAAAATGTACAAAATTTACGGACGGTTGGACGCCGAACACCATGCCATGCCACAACCGCATTGAGCTAAAAAGCCAAGAAGATTATCATCACAAATTAACATGTATTTTTTAAATTGTTACACTATTTTGACAATAATATTTGCTGTTATTTAGGACGATATTTACATTTTTCTGTGAACATTACAATTCTATACAAGTATGTTCTGCAAGTAGATTAATATAGTATTTTCTTCAGATTCAAAGTGTTCTTTGTCTTTGCAGAATGCCAAAACACCCAAGAAACGAGGTATTTTTACTTGATATATCCAAGTACATGATTAATTATTGAACTCAAAGCTTGAGAATATGATATGAAAATGATTGACATTTAGTTATATAACTTAACTTTATAGTATTTATAGATGACAACTTGCTGATAGTTGACACAGTTACTTGTGCTGTTGTCAAGCAATACAACATAAGAATCTGTGTTAAAACATCTAAACCTCTAAATAAAGGAGTTTTCATCCGGGTTCAATCCCATCATAATGCCCTCAAAGAAGATGTTCATGGCTGGTTTGAATATTTTTGTAGTGATATTCACAGTTTGTGTTTTTTCTGTTTTCAGTGCTTTTTCCAGATGCTTGTTCCAGATGCTTGTTCCAGATGCTAACTCCTGAAGTACAAAGAGTGAAATTCACTTCACCATTCACTCACAGAGTGATGTGAGAAACAAACACTGAGATCAAAGAGACTTTATTGTTTCACTGAAGTCAAAGCCATAAACAAAAGTGTTATTTTATAATTTATTTGCCATTATTGAGACCAAGTTTCCACATTTTTGCAAATTTGGATTACCAGAAATGAAGTGATGATTATCAGATCCTTACCACGTTGAAGTCTCTTCACAAACTCTCACAATTAAGAAACGAACAAATCAAACAATGTCCCTGGGACTGTTTCTGATGCCTCTGTATGTCTCATATGTGATAATACAGAGTCCTAGACTTATTCCTACAAGTACATCACTCATTCACATTGCCTAATTGAGTCACCAAGGCATCTTCGAAACCTATCAAGTTTCATGAAAGCATTGGACTTGATCATAAGCAACCGATTATTCAGTGCATAGATTTCCCCGTGACATCTATGAGCTATACAAACTAGGGGTGACTATTGACCCCCCAAGGGACTATTGCGATAGCGATAGTCTATTTCAGGGCACTATTGCGTAGCTATTGCGATAGTCTATCAATAAAGGAAATAAAAATAATTTTCAAGAAAAACATGGAAGTCGCCAATTGTAACTGGCCGCTCTTAGCAACAAGAAAGATAACTTGTGTTTCTTGTTGCTATTTTTAGCTCGCGGCGATCTGTTTGCTGTTAGCCGTTTCCAGTATTTTCGAAATGTAAAAATATGCGTTGTGTGTGGATTTTACTTCTAACATTCAAGTTAACCATTTACTTTTTCAAATTGTTGATACTATCGATAGTTAAGACGTGCTATCGATACTATTGATTGTTCTAAAAAAGACTATCGATAAAGTACTGTACTATCGGCAGAGCAACTATTGCGATAAGTCGATAGTTCGATCTATCGTTACACCCTAATACAAACCATTCAGTATGCAATCAATAGCCTTTTACCCTGAGATTTTCCATGGCAATCAGTAAGATGTACAAAACATTTGCTGGACATTCATAATGTAACTGAACATTTCTGAAATGTAAAAAAGTGTGTTACTGTATGAGAAACTGTCAAGCTGAGTGGCTTACATGGACTGTCTAATTGTTATCACTTCCCACCAAATGTTTTGAGATCCACTAAGCATTGTAACACTGTAGGGATTGTAGAAAAAGAAGTCCCAGTGTTCAAAATCATCTAGGTGACCGAACACGTATATCAATAGTACATTGTTACGATGTTTAACTTTATGAAAGTTAATAGTTCTGGCCACATATTCCTGACAAGATTAATTCCTAAGTATCCAAAGCATTAAACCAATATTTCATCTTAATCTAAGAGTTGAGAAAAAGCAAAGTCAGTTGTCAATCAAATCAATAATTCACTCGAAACCACCAACGGTGGACGGTGGTACAAGAGCAAGTTAACAATACAAATAGATTAAACATATTATACATGCGTCTTATGCACTATTTCTTAACACAGACTGTAGTAAAGTAATGAATTTAGGAAAACGTTTAAGTTCTTAAGTACATTTAGGTGTCATAATTAATTTTTACAAAGCGAATATTTTCATAATGATATGTTTTAGTAAAATGCAAAATTATATATGGGCGATGAGTTTCACATCTGAAGAGATAGTGAAACTCATCTCCAAAAACATTTTGGTTTCATAACTGGTAGTGATGTTCTTCCCTCGCAATTGTACCCTGCCACCGGCCAGTCTCAAATATGGTTTAAGGTGCGGAATCTAAGAATCGGAATTGAAATTTAAACTATATAGTTTTCTTGAAATGTTTGTACAAAACAACTTTAGAACTGCATTCAATATTTTGCCTCCATTGTTGATAGAACTGATCGGAAAGGATTTGTCTTGCTCTGGACTTATTCCAATGTTGTTTAATAGATTTTCAATACAACGTAACCACGAACATTTATTTGGGTACTCTTGGTGTTTATTTAAAATACAGCTATCCATGATTTGAGAGAGTTTCAAATTTTCTGCAGGTATGAGAGTAAGTTTATGCCAGAATGATAACATTTTATACTTATTGGGGATCTACCCTATTTACCATAGATTGGTGTAGATTTACGTAGTCCAGTCGCCATTTACGAAATTTTAGATGCAAGTTTTCAATCAAATCTAATTTTTCGTAACCCCAAATTTCCGACCATTCGTTAGAATCAGTAGAATCATTGTATCAAAAGCTGAAACCAAGCAATCTAATGGTAAATCAAATTTCGTGATCTCTTAAATAAACTATATATAGCCTTTAGTGCGTTTTCAACAATGGATTTGATGCATTTAACCATTTTTTTGTTTCTGTGAAGTTTGATTCCTAGACATAGATATATGTATTAACTATTTCAATATTATTATCGCCATAAATAAAATACTGTTTGGTTTTATTTGCCGGACCGCCACCGAAAATCAAGACTTTAGTAGCAAAATTAACATTGTAGTTTCAACAATTTACAATACTCCTCAAACGAATCAAAAGATTTTTGTAGATTCTTTGGAGTCTCATTCTCTTCCTGCAGAGGCAGCTCAGTGCAAGCAAGCCTCTGTTCTATTATGGCTAGATACCGGGGTTCCGGCAGATTGCCCCATCGGCAAAAAGTTGTAGCTCAAGATATCTCCTTTATTTTCAAAACACTGTTTGGATATCCATGACTTGGAGATTTTTAATTAATAGTATGAGAGGGAAATATTTAAAAAATCAGATATGGATTGGGTTTTTCATAAGATAGAAACTGTTTATAATTGTGTAAATCATTATTTGTTTTATGATGGATTTTATTTGACTAAATAACCAAAACTAACTAATGAAAAAGGTAAAAAGCGATGTTTGTAAATGGAAGGGTTATGTATTTTAATTTCAATGATAGCTTTGCCGAAGTATACGGAGATGACCGAGGTTTTGCAAATTGTCACGTTTGAAACGGTGTCACTGATTACCTATTGTGATAATGAGGGCCCAGACATCTCTCCAAACTCAAAACAAATATGAGTTGAGATCGAAATATCTATAGCATTCACATTTACATTAGAACTATCAATACTGTGATATCAGCTAACATCTCTGCAAAGACTTGCGTTACACAATTTAAAAAATCACAATATTTGTGTGTGAGGAATGGTGTTTGGAGCTCTGTGTAAGCTTAAAATGAATATTTAGCTCAGTGCCAGCTTTCAGGAAAAATATTTTAGAATAGAATATTTATCTACTATAACGGCTTGATTACCAATTACTACTTACTGATCTTCATTACGGCTCTGTGATATATATGATGTAACCTGTTTGTTTAGAATTTCAAAGTGTTTAAATTTGGTGAGATGAAACAAGAATGTTGTCAGCTGACTGTTTAATCTCCTGCTGTTACCCATGCTGTGCTGTGATGTGCTTTGCAAACATTTTATCAATAAACTGATATAGCATCATCATGGCTTTTGTTTCGTTTGTATTTCATTTAACAGAAGGTACTTTACAGTTAGGTATGCCATCAGAAACTGCTGCTGAAATCATCAACCCATACACATCAGGAGATGACATATCTCAAACTTCCCTAATTAATCAGAATATCTATCTTCAAACTAAGAGCTATTGGTTCTGTAGCTCATCAAGCTTCATATTTAATTTTGCTGTGGCCAATGTGGTTTCACCCTTTGTAGGGGTCACAAGGTCTCAAATTTTAGACTTAAGTATGTATGTGATGATATTTCAGAGACCTGCATTCAATACAGAAATGGAAATAGGCCGTAGGGTAACCAAAACTGTAACTTCAATAGCAGGAGTCTGTACACAAGATTTCAGCTTTCTAGGCCTTTTGGTTCTAGAGAAGCAAATACAAATAGGCTTTAAGGGCGTCATCACTAATCAAGAAGTCTGTACACAAAGTTTCTGCTTTCTAGGCCTTATGGTTCCGGAGAAGAAAATTATTCTGTTACACTAGTAACAGGTGCTTCAATTACTCACAAGCAGTAATGAGTATGATTAGGTTTAGGGTTTAGGGATATAGAGTTATTGCATTTGTTCAAGGCCGGATGTATGGATTTGGCGGCCGCATTGTGGACCTTTTCACTGTCACATTTTAAGCATGTAAGGATTCATAGGCCCACCAAAGTGTATGTATGTTGCTTTTCATTATAGTAGGATTATATTTTAACTGTTAGCTTATTTTGCAATGTAAGCTCATTGTGTTCTTCATGTGAGACTCTTTTATCATACATGTGTAGGCACTTGAAAGTGATTGAAGCTGCCATATAATATCATCTTTCCTCAATGCAGCATTTCTCTCAACAGTAAACCTCTCCCCGCAGAAATTTTCTAGGGAAGCGCGCATAAAATATCTCCTAAAATTTTAACTTGTAACTTTCTGTTGTTAGTTTTAACTCTTTGGTCTTTGATTATGCTATTTGCTTATATTAAGTGTAATATTTTCCAAATTTGGGTATTTTCTTTACCCTTTAAACATCAACTAACCTCGACTTTATCACTTCTCGATTTTCGTTCAAAGATTTTTGAACAAAATAAAAACTGGGCTTGATTTTTGTTAATTTGTCCAATAAACACCTTTAATTAGCCTTTCATTAAGACAGCGTAATTATCGGCTGTGAAAAACCCACCTTGGTTAGGGGCCATAAAACTCGCGCGTGTGTGACGTAATAAACAGACTACACAGAGTAACGCATCATTATTTCAACTGAAATACCGCCTAAATGATTGTTTAATTACCATTGATGTGGATATCTATTTTACACCAAATGCTTAGTATGTTACATCGTCAAATGATTTATCAAACTGAGAGGAAAACATTTTCTGAAAACCAGTAATTATTTTTTTTTTTTTTATGTGGTATTGTTACGATAGATAACGAGGCTGATTCTGTTTATGACGTCACTAAAAGAGGGTGTGACCAGTGACGTGCAGTCATGCATTCACTGGTTTGTCACCAGATAGCTCTAAGCAGTTCATCAAAAGTGGCATTCAAAAGCTTTCATTACCAAACTGAACATATTTGAGTAGTGGCCAATATTGTAATCAGACTTTAACATATTTCAAAGAAAATAGTGATATATGTTTGTGGATATGTGAACTTTAAGGAGCCATTCCATGGCCGGAGTTATCTGTTTTCGACAGAAAAAAAATTAAAAAAGATTTTAAGGGCGTGACCTCTGTGACCCTTATTCCAGACCACAGGGCCACCAAAGCTATAAATATTAATCCTCACTAGTCAAGGAGTAAGGACACAAATTTTCAATGGCCCTTATTAGGGGCCACAAGGCCACCAAAGCTACAATTTCTGATCCTCACTAGCCAAGGAGTCTGTACACAAATTTTTAGCTTTCTTGGCCTTATTGTTCTGGAGAAGAAGTCGAATTTCCAATATGTTTACGGACAGACGGACGGATTGACGCTGGACACCATGCCTTACAGGCTAGATGAGCTAAAAAGGTGAAAAATCACAGATAAAAGAATCTTTAAAACCGTGCTCAAAAAGAGCAATGCAATAAATAGATGCAATATAATATTTTAGCACAATATTCAAGCTAGAAATATCATAAAAGCTATCAATTCTTTCATTTTTTATAAAAGCATGAACTTTTCCTTAACAGCAAAGGGTTGAGACGTCTTGCTTCAATAAATTGGAAGCCTGACATGAACATTGATTTATAATAATCGTACTATTACTAAATTTAATATGTGATTTTTGGCCTATTAACAGATGTTTAAAAAGCTTGATATTCCTTTAAAATCATAAATTGTAAAAAAATGGAAATCAATATGTGGTATGTCTTGAATTCATTTAAGCTTTTTCATAATGCATTTGACAAGAACTCCTGACATATTTATAAAATGTCATGAAAAACAGGAAGCGTCTATTTAAAGGGACAGTACTATCGGGGTATTTATTGTGGAAACGAAATTCAAATGGACATATCAGTTTTAACATTTATGATATTAGTACATGATTATAACACAACCAATTTGAATAATGCACCTTGAGGTTACATTTTTGTTCATTTATATTTGAGAAGTATTGAGAATATTTCACGAAGAAAACACAAGCGAAACTCGTTTACACAAAAAATACCCTGATAGGACTGTCCCTTTGAATGAAATCAAACATCATCAATAGAACGTGTTCCTTCAAGACTCAACAACTTGTAATGACACGGCTTTTGATTGAGGTGAATAGATTTCGGTTAAACGCTGCTTGTAAATGTACCATAATTTCTGCATCAATTAGACCTTCAAATGTTAAAAAGATTCTCAGAAAAGGTCTATAGTTGAACTTTTTCTTCACTTTTAGTGCCTCTTTTGGCACTTTGGTCGAAACATTAAATAAATATCAAGAACATATGTTATACTAATGCATATTATTTTCTATAGAGCAGCAGATAATTGCAATATAACATTATTATCAAGATATCTAAAATTGATTACTGCAGTGGAGAAAATTACGCTTTGCAATCTTTTCTTTCAAATTAAACAATTATTTCAAGCAAAGGTTGAATCATAGTAGTATCATCTTTAGGCATTGGTTGAAATTTAGAAGTAATTTTATGGTCAAATTATTGAAGGTATTTCACATATATCAAGGCAACTATCATTATTCCTTGTAGACTAACATTTAGTCTCAGAATTTTTTTTTTCAATATTGACAATATTTTTAAACAAATCATGTATTAAAACAAAATGGAGCCCAAAAGATGCTTTAACTTCAGAGCTGAGCAATCTAGACTTGCTATACTTTTCTAGACTTAGTTGGTCATCAATTAAATATTTTTGCTTTAGGGTCAGGATGACAGACTATATTCCTTGGAGATAGCCTTTAAAACTCTTCTGGCTATGCATGTGGGTGAAACCTGCAAGCAACAGCTGGAGTGAGTGACTTAGGTATTGTTTTACGCCACTTGGGCAATATTGCAGCCATTAGTCACAATAGTGGCATTCATCGACTGGTATTAGCAAACCATGGATGGATGTACTGCACTATTCAAATTCAGTGTAGCATTGTGGTGAGGTGATGTGATGTGATGTGATGTGATGTGAGGTGATGTGAGGTGAGGTGATGTGATTTGGGGCGTATCTCCACTTTCAACAGTATTTCACTTACATGACCGCTAGTATTAATGCAGGGAGAAAGCTCACAACACTTGTGGCTATGCATTGCAGTGAAACTTGTGAGCATCGGCCACTACATGGACCTCCTGATCCAAAAGCCCAGTGTAGCATTTCACCCAAACCTTACTGCCTGTAAAACAGATTTCACTCCAGAGATTTTAGGATTAAAGGAATCAAACAAGATCAATATGAAATGTACATGTTTATTCGATGAAGACCTGATTGACATGGCCAGCATGTCTATATCAGGAAGTTGATACTAATTAGACTGAGCAGAGTTAACAATGACAACAACTCTTTTCCTGATAAAGCTCAATAAACCATCTGGGTTGTAGCAGTATAAATACTCAATATTTTGACAGGTCTACCTTTCAAAATAAGGTGTTTGTATAGTCAGAGAATCACAGGTACCCTTACTAGTACAAATCAGAAATGAGCCTTTAAGACATATTTGTCTTTTGTTCTTAGAGGTGAAGGGTTAAAGTCATTGTGTCAGTTTTGCAAGGTAACTGTTTATGCATGCAAAACAAATACTTCATCACAACAATCTATCATCTGAACTTCATTAAGATACTTGCAAAATTTGACACAATAACTTTAAAGGGGAGGTAGCACGTTTTTTGATAATTTTATATTATATAATAATTTAACATAAGGTGATGTCAGGAAAATGGAAATAAATGGTTCCAACTGAAAGATAATGTATTTAAACTAAATAAAGCAATACGACATCAAAGATAATGAAACATTCAGCCATGCAATACCTTTTTCTTACACAAAATGAATTCAAGGTGTTCACACAAAAATGACCGCCAATGGACTTTATGTGAATCTTAATAATTTGTTCTCGGACTATGGATGATTGGTTTGTGTTATGATTTTGGACACTATCAAACAAATATATTTAGCTTTAACGTATAGTTATCACTGAATATTTGAAAATATAAAATGTTCAAAAAACGTGCTACTGTCCCTTAATTTCAGTTAGGAGTTGATTCCAAAGGTTGGCAGCATCATAACTGGAAATATAAAGCGACGCTTAGTGTCTTCTCATTAATTGGTTGATATTTGCCCTAATAAACAGTTTGACTTTTTGGGGATAATACAAGTTGAGTGAGGCTTAGAGTTGAAATACCATCCAGTGTGATACTCAGTGAATACCTTATTTATTGAAAACATGATTATTATTGGTTTTTCCTTGAGCTTTGAAATAATTATATCACATGTTCATGTAATAGATTTATATTTTTTTTTACATAAGTGACAATTTGACAAGTGACAATATCCCCAAAACAAGTGAGTGTTTGTAACATGACAAAGTATATATATATATATAACAAAACATAAATGAGTCTAAAAGTGGCTTATTAGTAGTGGTTTAACTGTTACTGTTTTAACATCCATATACATGTTTTCCAAATAATTTCATCAATTTCAAACAAAATGACAGAACCTCAAGCAACTGTCAAACACTTGTGCGTCAAACATCAGCTAAAGAGTCCTAGACATATTCTGTTTATTTTGTGAGATTCAGAATTTGCCCAAAAAGATGTAAATGAACATAAAACTGCACCCAATAATAACCTACTATCTATGCAAAATTATTTGACAAACCTTTTACTATTACACAAAATCATGAAATCTAATTGAAAATATAATCAGTTATGAGAAATGCTATAAATTACTGATTATATGAAGGATAACGCAAAGAAAATCCAAAACACCTAGGCATGAAAAAAGTTACTGTTTCACTTTATAGTGATTTTATCTGGTTATATAATCTAAATATAGATCATGAATATTCAACTTGTGGCCAGCACAAGAAATCACTACATAACTCGTTATATTTCATCAGTATCCTATGTACAAAACAACTCTCCCGTTACTTTGTCTGAGCTGAACAACCTTGTCTGAGCTGAAAACGGATAACCTTTCAAATCTACACACCTTACTACATTGGTAAATTAACCTCACCATGTATCAAATAATTTACAACTAAATTGTTTTTAAGACACAAATATAGATCAAGAAGTAACAATGATTTATTAATAAAAATAAAGCTATCAGTGAACTCTACGACTCACATCCCACATGTTTACTCTTATGCTCTCAAATATATAATCTTGTCAAAATATTCCTTCCTGAAATGCTAACGGTAAATGAATAATAAAAAAAAATACAGAGTATAGAGAAGATATGAGAGTGGACATTCTTCTATGCCAATATTAAGAGTTTACAAACATTACATTCCCTGTAAAAAAAATCTTACTTTGAAAAAACCCCATAAAATTCCCTAATTTGATCTTAAAGACGAAACGATTTGATAAATCTAGTATTTGCCTGCAGAATCATATTCAAGAGCCTTTGGAAACAAATCCTAATTTCAGCTTTATGGTGCGGATGTTATGGACAGGAAAATGTGAAATGTTTTCCGATGATAACAAACAAAAGAGTGAGCAAGTTGGGAGTTTAAAGGGGCAGTAGCACGTTTTTTGGAGGAATTTAAGGTGATGTCAGGAAAATGAAAATCAATGGTTCCAATCAAAAGACAATGTATTTAAACTTAATGTAGCAGTAATATTCAAATATATAATGTAAAATTTAGCCACGTTATTCCTTTTTCTTACACAAAATGAATTAAAGGTGTTCACACAAAATGGTCGCCCATGGATATTAGGTGAATTTTCATACTTTGTCCTCTGACTATGAATAATTTGTTTGTGTTCTGAGGTTTTTGACACTATCAAAATAATACATTTAGCATTAACGTACAATTATCAGTGAAAAATTAACAATATAAAATTATCAAAAAATGTGCTACTGCCCCTTTAAGATAGCTTGGATAATATTTCATCCATTGGTAGCAAAAGATGAATGGACACAAGTGATTACCAATAGCCCATCTAGCTTTACAGTTCTTATTTGCTAAAAGGCAGGGATTTCACTATAGACGTGACTAGTTCATTTATCAGCTACACATAAATCGCTTCTATTCAATAATACTCAAGCTTCAGCTAGCTCTGCACATGTGAAATGTGTTCGCAAAAAACTCATGCAAAAACATGTTAATGCATAGCAAAACATGTTTTAGTTGTTCACCATATACATATAGATATTCACAACTGGTTTACAATTTGATAATCTAACTTAAATGATCACAGATCCAGAGAATAACAATAGTATCACCATCAAATTGATTCTCTCCAAGAGACTTCAAGTCATTTCCCAAATTACCTCTGTTACAAGGGGAGCTCTTTCCGAGTAAAAAATACTGAATCACGATGGGTTCAAATCTAGTTCTGCATCAGATGTTTTCAAACTGAGCATTCTCTTTAGGTCTGAGCTCTAACTGAGCTTTTTTTTGTGATGTGGATAATAACATTGTACGATTTTTAAAAACCGAGTTCTTTTCAATAACCATTAAGAAGAACGTGGCCCAGTTGGTAGAGCATCAGCTCTTCACCCGGCAACCTCAGGTTCGATTCCGAGTCATGTAATACTTAAAGACATTAAAGGATGGAAGATGTTGCTTCCATGCTTGATGCTGAGCATTATGAGGATGGAATCTCGTTTCATAAGTTGGCTACACTGTGGCTGGAAAGTGCCATGGGCACGCAAACAATTTTTAAATTTACTTTGAAAGGAGGACAATAAAGAATTACTGTTATTATTATCATTATTGAGAAGGCTTGAGTTTATTCGCTCATGCTAGATGTTAGTTGGAGATGAGAAATAATATTTCTATTGGATAAATCACAAGTGCAAATAACACTGCTAGATTTTGAGAGAACTGAGAAATAGGACCCACTGGCAACAGAGGTTGACTTGAGTAACCTCTATGTAATGCCTAAAGAGTTGACTAAACGTAACTGGACTATAAATTGAAGATACATACATAAATATGCAATACAATTTCTGCTATATATTTCACACAGTATTTACAAAATATATTCATTGTTCATGATATCTAGTTTGCATTTCTTAATGTTAGTTGATAATACTCATTTAAGAAAACACTTAAGTAAAGATATACATTAAATTAAAATCAAAGAACATATTGGTGTGAACTTTTAAAAAATCTTGATATTGATGTTTGATAGAAAGCAAAATGATGTCTAACAAACAAATAACTGATTGTCAGGATTTCGTAAACATGATTAAACATAAGTAATCAATCACACACATAACCTAGACAAAGCATAACCTACATTTTCAAATAGCATTCTATATACATAATAAAACAATTTAAAAATATATTTCATAAAATCAAATACTTGAATTAATCAAAGGCTTTAAACACTTCTGTTGTACACAGAAAATTGATAAAATGATCTTGAATAAAATAATAACAATACCTTTTAATTAAATTAATAAAGATCATAAAAAATCTTGAAATAAAATCAAAGAAATCATTGAGTGATAAATATAACAAGTTGAAGATCTCTTCATCAGTTTTTGGCAATGTCAGTATTCCCAGCTTATCAACTGACACAAATTCACTTGAATAAACATCTAAAAATATATTTTCAGGTCCTGAAAGACATGGCAACTCCACCAAACAAGTGTGCTATTTACATCTCCTGTCCCATAACTAACTTGACAATGCAAACAACACGATTGAAAAATCTTAAACTAGGCGATTAACAATCACAAACATCAGATATAACTTGATAACAAAACAATCTCATATCATGACAAAACTCTATTTACAAGATATGAAAATGTTCCAACAAATTAAAATAATCAATTACTTATCACTTTAAAACAATTCACTCATTGCAAATCAAACATTCCCCCCTCTCTAAAATCTTCATATTTTATTCTTGATTACAACTTCCTGAGTAATGAATTGCATTGTAACAGAATTTGTCCCTAACTATCCAAAGGTTTGCTTTTTCAGAATCATCTCTTTAGATAATGCTGAGAGTAAAGACATCAACTCTTGGATATTTCAGGATTTATGATATTATTGATCAAATGAATATATCCTATTAGATGAGACATTTTCTAATCTTCCCCAGAAAGCTAAATAGCCCTTGTCACCAACTACTTAATTCAGGCATGTTTGCAACCTTGTTTGGTTAAGCTTTGCAGAGAAGTTGAATTTTAGTACCACCATTTCGCTATCAGTATCTCCAAAATTTGACCATCAATTTTCAAAACATTTTAATCAAATGTCTATGGTTGAAATTTTTTTACTGTTGGTTGGCCATTGGCACTATTGTCAAAATACCGGGTATGTGGTTGAATTAATGGAAATGTCAAATTAATGGAGAAATTACATATTACGTGGTTGAATTAATGGAAATGTCAAATTAATGGAGAAATTACATATTACGTGGTTGAATTATTGGAGATGTAGGATTAATGGAGAAATTAATATAATGTGGTTGAATTATTGGAGATGTCGACCTAATGGAGAAATTCCAGATTATGGGGTTGAATTATTGGAGATGTCGAAATAATTGAGACATTACGGTATACAGGTTTGCATTATTCAGTGAAGTTTTTTGAGCTTGTCAGAGAAGAGTCCACTGATAATGGGACATCCCCTTGTAACATAGATACTAGGCTGCTAGCCTACAATACCTAACATACTCTGTCATCAACTCTCTCCATCTTGTTCTTCATACACCTGTAACAGAGAAACATTCATCATACGCTGGGCCGTGGAAGATTGGAACAAAAGTGTTTCATCACTGGAGGAAAATAGTACCCTTATCCATAGAGTAAGGAAGAGGATCATATGGATGACAATTTCTTTATTCACGTTTCGACACAGCTTCTTGTGTCGTTGTCAAGCAATGTCACAAGGAGCAACGACACAAGGAGCTGTGTCGAAACGTCGCCTAACATGAATAAAGAAATTGTCATTTCCAACTTCTAAAATGCCTCTCAAAGAAGTTATCAATAGTGCATAAGGATATCTTTTGTCATAGTCAGTGCTCCAGATAAGCTGCGTATCTGGGTACACAATTAGTTTAAACGCTTTGAGTACAGATACACAGCCATTTTCTTTAAAAGAATAAAATAGCTTGCATACTGTACCTAGAGATTCATAAACACTTGAACCTAAAATTGTCACAAATGGATATCATAACTCTTCAAAATATCGATAATATGTTGTTTTCAAGCAAGTGATTAAGGTACAAGTGCAAGAATAAAGAAGTTGTGTATCAATAACATTAACTTCATCATTCCTTAATAACTGTTTTTATTGAATGCCCATGAAAGAGGTCAAAGCTATGTTTCATACCATGTTTTTAATAATTGACCTAAATATCAATATACCCCTTCTTTTTTATTATTAAACACAGAAATAACAAATGTTTTATATACAGTGACATGAACACTTAACAATATCCTCTATTTGTGCCACTCATCAAATATCAACTTTACCAAGAACACTCAATCTATCGAACCTGGGATTTGGTAATCTAATATAACAAGCAATTAATATATATCATATATGATATTTAACAAAATTATGTTGCTTTGAAAATAGCAAAGAATCCCTCATTTCTTAACATGCTGAAAGTAGTACAAGCACCTGACCAGTGACGATATCATATATCGTCACTGTTGCCTGATAGACAGTTTATTTCACTGACAAATCACAGTATTTCACTACTGCTTAAACAACAATATCCTTTATCCAAAAGCACATCAGTAACTGACCTTGACGAAGGGGTGATCCTGAAGCATGGAGGAGGTCAACCGGACAGCAGGGTCGTGCATGAAGCAGCCGGCCAGGAAGTCTTTTCCCTCGGAGCTCATGTTGTCCGGGACCGTTGGGATGCCCCCCATACCGACCTTAAACATGATCTGGTAGTTGTTCTCTGCATCGTGCCAGGGCCGCTGAAAGAAGGAACTTTTATTTGCAAAAACTCAGCAGAAATATATACTGGTGAGTGAGTGAGTTCTTGTTTTACAGCACTTTGGCAATATTTCAGCCATTGGCGGCTTAATATATACTGGATTGCAACATGATCTTTCAGTCTTTCTCAAAGTAATGGCTAATTAGAATTTGGCAGGTGTTATTTATAAACAAACAGAATGGCATATCCAAGAATATTGAAAGGGTTGATTTAGTTGTATTATGGGTGATTTTAAAAAAAAAAAACTTAGGAAGTTGATGTAAAGAGTGGAGGGTTAAGGGTGGCAGGGAGGCAGACAGGATGTGGAAGGAAGGGTTAAGGGTGAAGGGGGGATTTGCTGGTGTTTGAAAACCATAAACTCCCTTACATCTGCCTTTGACAGAAATAGAAGCAGCAATAGTAAGTTTTGCATTATATGTATTACCATTGTCATATTACTTTTTTCCGAGTGGGTGACCTTGAGGGATGTCGGGTTCAGCACAATACAAGAACCCTCATTTATAAATAACAAGTGTTTGTCACTGAGGTGACATAATCCCCCGCCGCAAATTATCAATCAATTATTGGCTGTGACCTCTTATTTGTTGTCAGAGGGTCACGAAATCTATAAACTGTGACCTTGAAAATAATTTGAAGGTCACCAAAATCAACTGGGCCCGGCGCCTTCCCAATAAGATGCTTTGTGTAAATTATGAAGAGAATCCAGTTAATGGTTCTTGAGATATCCTGCTGACAAGCCTAAAATGCAGGTTTCAATGCTGAAATTTCAAAGTCTCGTTGTGACCTTGAAAATAATGTGAAGGTCACCAAAATCGACTGGACCCGGCGCCTTCCCAATTAGATGCATTGTGTAAGCTATGAAGAGAATCCAGTGAATGGTTCTTGAGATATCCCGCTGACAAGGGTAAAATGTCAAAGTCTCGTAATGACCTTGAAATGAAGGTCAAGGTCTTCCCCAGGGGAAGCTATATGTAAGATATGAAGAGAATCAGGTCAACAGTTCTTGAGATATTGCGCTAACAAGGGTAAACATGCAAGTTCACATGTCCAAAAATTCAAAGTTCTGCTGTGACCTTGAGAATTATGTCAAGGTCACCAAAATCTAATCAGCCCAAGGTCTTCCCCAGGGGAAGCTATATGTAAGATATGAAGAGAATCCAGTAAACAGTTCTTGAGATATCGCGCCAACAAGGGTAAACATGCAAGTTCACATGTCCAAAAATTCAAAGTTCCTCTGTGACCTTGAGAATAATGTCAAGGTCACCAAAATCTAATCAACCCAAGGTCTTCCCCAGGGGAAGCTATATGTAAGATATGAAGAGAATCCAGTAAACAGTTCTTGAGATATCGCGCCAACAAAGGTAAACATGCAAGTTCACATGTCCAAAAATTCAAAGTCCTCCTGTGACCTTGAGAATAATGTCAAGGTCACCAAAATCTAATCAGCCCACGGTCTTCATCAGGAGAAGCTATATGTAAGATATGAAGAGAATCCAGTAAACAGTTCTTGAGATATCGCGCCAACAAGGGTAAAATGACAAAGTGTCCTTGTGACCTTGAAATGAAGGTCAAGGTCACGAAACCCATTTGGACAATTACTCTCACTGAGGTGAACCTATATGCAAAATATGAGAAGGATGTAGAGAATAGTACTTATGTTATTCCATTTCATACGTACGGACGGACGCTGCCGAATACTATATCCGCCGCTTCGCGCTAATCGCGCGGCGGGGGATAATAATAAAACCTCATTACCTTGAGGGGAATTCATTTAGTATCATCACAGAACCATTGTGCAATAGAAGTGACCTGTAAAAATAAATATTTGTTCCCTACCTTGCCAGTAGCCATCTCTATGACAACACAGCCGAGACTCCAGATGTCTGCTGCCCGACCACTCCCGTCCTTGTCATTCTGTGTGATCACCTCCGGGGCCATGTATGCTGGAGTATATGATGACTTTATGATTATCAGATATTGTCATTTATCTATCAATGTATAACATTTAAAAATGTGATAAATAGTTGAATATTGCTGAAATCATGTTAAACAGTACTCATTCACCAATATCTATAACAGTAGCGGGGGTATAATTACTCACTCACCCATAGCTATAAAAATATAGTTGCTTCTTAGATCATATGATTAGAACACTAGAAACAGAGCTTAAAGAGAATCTGGAGCATCTTTGAGCATGTGCAGACACTTGTCTGATGACAGATCACCCGGTCTCATTAAAATCGACTGCATGTGCTTCAAGGAAAAAGATTGTAAAAATATTATCTCTAATCGGGTTAACCACACCAAGCCCGGCTTTCCTCTCATTCACAGTCTGAAGGCACCCTCATTAACCGAGTGTTCTGACGTAAACTCGTCTAGCCAATCACAAGGAAGGCGGCAAAAGCTTTCGATTTCAGAGCTAGGGGCACGTAACTCCTGTGAAATCCATGTCATACATGATCGCCGCCGTGTTGATTTTTGAAAGGGACGATGTGATTGGTCCGCTTGAGACTAGGTTTTGTCTGCGCTAAAATGGTGTTGAACAAGCGCCTAGCTTAGGTGCTTTCAGACCGTTATGGAGAGGAAAGCCCTGATACATATCTTATATTTTGTTTCCCTCAAAACACGGTGGATTTTAATCAGACTGACAGATCACCAATCCTCCTTTACAATATTCATGAATATAACTTATTACCATTGTGCAAGTAAGGTTCAAAGGAATTTTATTATGTTGTTTATATATTCTAAGTCACTTACCCATTGTTCCTGCCAGATTGTTTATTTCCCCAAGCATTGTAGTGTGATTCTTCAATTTGACTGAACAACCAAAATCTCCAACTTTAACCGTTCCATTGGAGGTAATGAAAATGTTGGCTCCTGTGGATGACAAAAATTATTTTAACACAACTTTCAAATCATGGACCACTTTACATCTCCACTTATACCTTTCTGTACATAAGATTCAATATTAACAAAACTTATTCATCTTATGTTTCTCCCTGAAAGAGGTAACTCAAGTCAAATTTTTCTGTTCATGTAACATCTGTTGTGAGTGGACAAGAAACGCAAAATCCTGAATGGTATGTTTTGAAATTTATCTTTGCATATGATATATACTTCCTTTGATCATTGAGAAGTCCTTTCACCTGATCAATCAACATATTGTCAAAATAAGACAGGAGTCAGTATGTGAAAAACGATAGCTAATTGTATGAAAAAAGGTGCATCAATCTTTCAAATTTTTGCTTTTGTCTCTTGTGGGATTCAAACCCAATGAGAATCGACAATATCACGAGCTATACCTGTACAAGCATCAAAGTGTCTCGCAAAACAAGACTTCAAGGTCCAACAAGCTATATTTCCCTGTATTTTTGCTTTGCCTCTTGTGGGATCCATCCCCATCAGTCTCGGTCAATATCACGAGCAATACCTGAACCAGCATCTAAGTGTCTCGTCAAACAAGAATCAAGGTTCAACAAGCTATATTTTTGCTGTTCTCCATTCTACAGGCCTCTGATAGATGTAAACTATCTATATGACAAATATCTCTCACCTTTAATATCTCGATGTACGATGCTGTTTTCGTGCAAATGGTTGATGGCTATGAGGATCTGTTTTGTATACTTTCTGATGATGATTTCCGGAAGACCAATCTTAGCTGCCTCCTCGATGGTGCCGCAGTCACAGTACTCCATGAATATCAACATCTCATCCTGGAAAAAATATATCACGTGACAAAACAAATACCAGTCATCTGTAAATCATAGGATCCTTTGCCATAAGTTTCCTGATCTTGCCTCATTTGTATATTGATTGTAAACCAAATTAATTCTTTATCTCCACAAAATCAATTTTCGAGATGATTGATGTATCAAACCAGTGGTAGACATCAATTCAAAACACGATCCTGCAGAACAAGTGATTTTTATACTTTCTAGCTTCAAAACCTACTTCACCACAAACCACATACACAAAATTATTTCTTCTTTGACCTTTCATCCTTAAGAAATCAGTCACTAATACATTTACCAGCCCGATTTCAGCCTGTTTGGTTAAAGGGTTAATTACACACTTAAATAAAAGGGCTTGCAGTATTCAAATTCTGCTAGCCTATAATGACATTTAATTGCATCAGACTCTAGAGCTTATTTTATCCCTGTAACGCCGCTAATGGCTAAAATATTGCCCAAGTGGCGTAAAACATAAACTCACTCACTTACTCTATCTCTGTTTATTGATGCAAGTATTTCTTCTACATTATCATAAGATGGCAATCAAAACAAGTATCTCTTTTTCACACTAAGCAAAATACGAGCTCCCACCTTGTGAACCTCCACTCCGTAGTACTTAACGAGGTGTTTGTGCAGCATCCCCTCAAAGTTCTTGATCTCATCTGCTATCTCCTTGAAGCCTTGTTGATCATTCGGCTGCATCTTCATCTGTAAGGAAGAAATGAACAATAGTCAAAAAGAGAGCATTGTTTGAAATATAGTCTTTCTGCCAGTCCTTGAACTGGCTACTTTTTGCCAGGACTGGTAACTTTTTGGTCCAATTTTTTCTTTATTCTATTTTATTTTCCCTAAGAAATTGGCCAATTAATTTTCAGGACAGGCTAGGTTTCCAGTCTATTTTATACACTGCATAAAGTTTTGTTTCTAGACATAAAGTCAAGTTATCAGGGAGATAATGGTCTACCAATAAGCTGCATTTCTTATTAAAGAAAAGTAATTCACTACTCTGAATTATTCTGACCATCATTGGTGCCACAGCTCAAAGAGCCAGTGTTGCCTAAACATGAGTGAACTGTTTCATGGACATTAGAATTTCTTCAGTATTATTAATGTGCATATTGTCAAAATTGTGAAATCAAATAATTCACTTGTCTGCCAGAAACCTAGGTTTAGAGCAAATCTACTTATTTTTTAAATGACAAGACCTGTCCAGATTGCAATGTCTTTCTCTCACATCAATTTTGTTGGATTTTTTTTTTATACAAATCCTACCGTCATTTCATAACAAATCAAACCATTGGCTCTATATCACATCAGCCTTTATTAAATAAGTGAATAAGATCCTACAGGTTCACCAAATCTATAAATGATTATGCTCGTTAGTCAAGGAATCTGTACAAATATATTAAGCTTTCATGGTCAATAAAGAAGTTGACTATCCATAAGAACTTGTTCTTCTTCATCAACCAGCTTCTAAATGCCTCTCAAAGAAGTGACATGGTCTTGATGACGAAAATAAGGCGTGGCCCCAGCAACATTTTCTTGTCCACAAAGCCGATGAGCTATATGTGCTCTAGCCCTACCTCTTTCAGAGCCACGAGTCCAGATTGCAATGACTTTCTCTCAAATCAATTGTTTTTGGAATTTTTTTTTATACAAATCCTACAGTCATTTCATAACAAATCGAGCAGCTGGCTTTATTAAATAAGTAAATAAGAACCCACACGTTCACCTAATCAATAATAGACAATGCTCATTAGTCAAGGAATCTGTACAAATAACTTCAGTTTTCATGATATTGGTGACGAAAATAAGGCGTGGCCCCAGCAACATTTTCTGGACAAAGCCGATGAGGTAAAATATGCTCGAGACCTACCTCTTTCAGAGCCATGAGTTCACCGGTCTCCATGTTGACAGCAGTGTAGACCTTGCCAAACTGTCCCTCCCCTGGAAGTAAACACTGCATAAATACAACTGACCACATTACATTTAGCTATGATACTACGTGTTGTATGGAAGTCATTTTTTTACCGATGCAAGAATCAGCAGTGGACTTATAATTAAGTAAGTTTATCAAGCTCGACCAAAATTGAGATTAAATCCTTGCATGATGTTCTCACTCCAAAACCTCTTTTACAAGCCTTCTCTTCAGTGAGTGTGGAAGCTAATTGCCTGTCAGTCAATTTGGCGTAATTTCAGATGGGGCTTGATGTCAAAGAGTTTTGCCTTCTTTGTGAGGTTTTTTGATTATGCTAATGTCCTTAAAAGCAGAGCCTGTAAAAGCTTAAGTTTACCTTCTTTGTTAGATTTTAATATACAAAGAGTCATTGAAGCAAAACCTGTAAAATTTTAAGTTGACCTTCTTTGTTAGATTTAAATATACAAAGAGTCTTCTTAAAGCATAGCCAGTCACACATTCAGTCTGTTTTAAAATCTGCCGAGTTTCGAGGCATAAAATATTCAAAATACTGCACAGAGATTTTGAATCCTCTACACTAGGTCTGACTGCACCCCTGTACCTCGGGTGTTTAATACAAGTAAAGCGCAGCCGAAACCAAGTCGTAAGTAGAGCAATCAAATCCTCTTGATTATAACAACGCTGGCGGCGATCATGTTAAAAGCATGGTTAACAGAAATTACTTGCCCCTAGCTTGATACCAACGGCTTTTGCCGACGGCTTGTGACTGGTTAGCTGAGTAAACGCCATCTTCCTACGCAGAGCCTAAAACGCCAGTTTCCGAACTGTCATTTTATGCCTTGCTGCAGAGACTTTACTTTTCTGTGCTGCTATAGTGCCCCTACAGACTAGAGAGCAAGCACAGAAAACTCAAGGTTATGCAACAGGCATAAAACTGACAGTTTGGAAACTGGCGTTTTAGGTTATGCGTAGGAAGATGAGTAAACGCCTGAACATGCGACTTACTGGGCTGCCATCTGACTCAGTGGAGAGAATACCAATTGAAGTAACATATTCGATTCCAATAGAGTAAATATTTTTAACTTTTATTCCTTGAAACGAGGCAGATTTTAATCAGACTGGTCACACATTCAGACGAACTGGCTGGTAATTTTACCACAAGCCATGGTGCAAGAAAAGATTCAATATCATTCTCAAACTGTTACATACCTATCTTGTTGCCTCTCTGCCACCTGAAGTTGACTCTTCTCACACTTATGTGATAATCTATCTCGCTTGCTTTCGATGTGGGTCGACCAATGACTCTTTTGTCTCTTAGTTTCTGGTTGCGACTTTCCTCCAGGCTTCGACAGCTCCTTTTTGTTCTTTCTCTTCGGTTCATGTTAAGTAGGGACTCCGTGGCTGCAAACACAGGCATTTTCAGGTCAAACTTAGCTAAATTGCACTGGCAGTGAGTGATATACGTAAACAAAATAAAAGATATATTCTTTATTTCTTTAATATCTTCTGAACCTTGTCTATCTATGAAATAGATAGGTATGTATTAGAGCTCAGGTGTAATGATTTATTTTGTAATTTCTTTCGAAATCATGTTACTTAATCTGATGATACACATATCGTGATTCTCTGTATGATATGAATGACTTTAAAATTGCATATGTTGCCTAAAAATCATAATATTAGTGCAAAGATTATTTGTTTCCCTCCAAAAATCTTGAAATGGCCTATCGTGATGAGTAAAGTATAGAAACGTAAGGCTATGACATATAAAAATACATATAACATAGCAAAATTATGTGATGAGTATAGTATAGAAACATAAGCCTATGACATATTGAGATACTTATCATATTGCGAAATAATGTTTCTTCACAACTCCAAAATGAATACTGATGTGCATAAAAGAGTCTGGCGTCTGTGCAGGATGTAAACAACATTGCCACGTGAAAGCAACACTCACAGCTCTCGGAGTGGATAGACGGACTTGGCGTGGAGGGCGTAGAGGGGGGCTGGTTGCCCAGGTCACTGACAGCCGATCTGTTAGACATGGACCGAGTCATCTTGGGAGACTGTTCGGGCCACGATACTATCCTCTGCATAGAATGACGATGGCTGTCCAAGGTGGATGTGGACTTACTCATGTGGATATGTTGTGCTGCAAATGTTGAGGGATCAGACATTAACAACAAAACAAATTTGCTTAACTTGTTTTAACTGAAATTTAAAATAAAAGGAATGTAGTTATCAAAAGACCATCAGAAGGCCATAACTTGATAATTGTTCAACTTCCTGTCAAGATAATTCTCCATCCTGTTTTGTTTTCTTTTTTTTCTTTGTTCCAATTGGTTACAAGGTCAGTGTATATGTAAATAATAGACATGGTAAATGTATTATAACATTTATGAACTGAAGACTGGAATGAGTGAGAACCATTTTTTAATGAACTTTTCAATTTCATTGTTTCTCTGCGATATAAAACTTTCCACTAGAAATATCTGTTTTAATATTTTTTTGTAATTAATGAATTTTGGAATAATATTCTTAATATTGCATAAATTAATATATTTTTTGGCTGAGATAATGATTTGGTTCATCAAAACATTATTTTGTGATGTAACAAACCAAACCAGGTATTTAGAGAATGTGATATTTTGTGGTAAATAGTTGTTTATCCAAACTTCAAGTTCATTCCAGAAATTTATGGTCTCACCACATTCCCAATAAACATGACATATGCTCTCAGAGAAATCCTTACAAAAGCAACATAGATCATTATCAACTAGATTCATTCTTAACAATTCCTTTTTTTTATAACTCAAACTTTGCTACATAACCTCAATGAGGTGAGGTGATCTGGGGTTTAACTCCGCTTTTAAGTATTTCACTTATATCGCGGCTGCTAGTATTATTGCAGGGAGAAAGCCTGCAACACCATTGTGGTTATGCATTGCGGTGAAACCTGTGAGCATCGGCTGGAACAGCGAACCATGGGTGGTACTGCGCTGAAATTCAGTGTAGCATTGCACCCAAACCTGACTGCGTGTAGAACAGTTCTCTACTGCAGACAAAGTTGCCGGGATTCGAACCACAGACCTCTTGATCTTAAGCCGAACGTGCTAACCACTGCGCTATCCCGCCCCCAACCTCAATGAGAGTTTTTAACAAATCATTTGGTTGTAAAAGTTTGCCAAAAAGTTTTACAGAGATAAGGACATGCAGTAAGGCTTTGAATAGCCAATTGGTGGCAATTGATAAATTTAAATAACTAGATCCTTCAATATGAAGAGAGCTTACAGAAATAGTGTGCATAGTGATTCAAATCTTACAGTGATTCCAATGGCCGCCTTTGTCAGCAGTTCCGATTACATGTGTGATACAGTCATTGATGCTACGCTTCAAATCCTGAAACAGACAATGATCATAAATCAAGTTAACATTCACAAAAAGGTTATTCTTAAACTGGTAGACTCAAAAACTTTAATTTCAATAGCTTACGCACTGTCCTTAGAATACTGTTCCCCTTATTTGTTTCAGACTTACAAGGATGAATCAAACTAAAACATTTTTACACGTAATACTATCACCTACCTGAAACTCAGTTTCAGACAGGTAAGCTAAAACTTTAGGTTCACAAGCCACTGTGAGAAAATCCAGACCCTGGTTTGCCCATCTGAAAAATAAAATCATAAGAAAATCACATCAAATGACTCCATATGCTGCAATACACAATGAACCTAAATCATCTTCCAATTTGGATTGAGACCAACATATAATGTTCTTTAACCATTTACCATAATGCTCTTGAATCAACCTTAAAGGGACAGTCCTATCAGGGTATTTTTGTGGAAAATAAAATCAAGAGTACTGACCTGTTTATACTTACAAATGATTGTACCGGTAACATGATTGTTTTACACTAATTGTCAAACATGTTAGTGAGAGTAACATTTTAGTTTTTCTAGATTTAACAATTTGACCAAAAATGGAATGCGTCACTGTGGCCTCTTGAATTTCGTTTCCACATAAGATACCCCGATAGGACTGTCCCTTTAACCAATCATTTGCATTAGTTATCAACCATTGATTATTTTCCCCTTTTATAGCGAGTTGTGTAAAACTATGCAAACTCAGATTAAGGACGATTCCTTTCTATAGAGGAAACTATTCTATATTCATCAGCTTGCTCCCAAAAATAACCGTGAACCTGAAAAGCCTATCTTTTGCTAATGAGTTGCTGTAATTTGGTCTCCAAGAAATATTTCAGCTACAAAAATTTTTTTCCCCAAAAGGCAATTATATCAGATTCCATATTTTTCATTTAGGGCAAATTATTTTTTTTATTGTAGCATCACATCATAAACAATGCTTTTATGTGTCATTTTGCCTATGGTGTTGCCATCAAAATGCAGTGTTATCTTCTTATGCTATGTTTATTTTGATTACGTTCTTTGATTTTGCATAATGTTCACGAGCCAACGACAAACTATGTTTACAACTCTTGCCTAAATATCTGTATTTCATTTCAATTGGGTAAAACTATATATTAAGACAATCATGATGATGTCATTGATACTCATTATATCATGATGGTTAGGGCTACTCTATTTCTTTTCTAGTATGTAAATTTTTACTCGTTTAAGTTATTTCTAATCAAAATATAAACATATTTTGGAAATCGCGTCCGGACGCAAATTGAAAATCCTTGATCAGGACTCTAGTGACGTCATAGCTGATTGTTATTGACGTCAGGGACCATTGTTTCATGACGTCACTAAAAAACTATAATTTATTGTGGAATAAAGGGAACAATATACTAGAACAATATTAGAAATCAGTTTATTTTCTCATTAGTGGACTTGCCTCGGTCTCATTCCTCTTCCTCGTTCACATTTCTCAGATACAAACTGCATCCATGACTTGGCAAACTTGACCAAACCTCGACTCAGTCGGTGTCTCTGATCTCCCGACACCAGCCTCGACACCTCCTTGTAATACTGCAAGTAGGAACACCAAGAAATGTTTAAGAGACACCCTTCTGATAAACCAATTTGTCTCATTAGCTTTAAACATTGAGCTATCCAGCTGTACCCCAATTTACCCCAGTCCTGCATCAAATATTCATAAACATTTGAAAGGACCCATAAAAAATAAAGTTGCGAGTGACAAGATGCAATTATTTTTCAAGGTACGATGTGCTGTTGATAAAGGGACTCACCTTCCTCTACTGGGACTCACAAGACCTTTTGGTAGCAAGTCCCTAACTTAGCACCCCATGTTCGTAAATTTATCATTGGTTATCCTGTCCAAATTGATACAAATTCTCACCTCGAAGCCGAAGTTGTAACACTGCAGCATTGTCTCCCTGTAGAGTTTGAGGATATGGTTCTTCTCATTGTCCTCCAGTCTCGCAATGTCGTCAAAGTTGAGTTTCTCGTCTACCTGGTTGATAGCCTTAGCCACCTTGTCTCTCAACTCTATAGCAGCAGACTGGAGGACAAACAACAAGTCCTTGTAAAGAGAATCAATCGCTCACCAAGTGTTGTTTCTAGATGATCAGGAGAGGGGGTCATTTCGAACAATTCTGAGCATATAGGATCCTTTGCAATGGAAGCAGTCTAAGTAAACCTAGCCTCAATATTATCTGTTTCATCTAGAAAGAGTCTAGAAAGGTCTAGTAGAGGGTCGCGTCAGCCGACCTTTCTGCGACCTATGACCCTCCAACGTTATACATGCAAAAGCAGACTATTGTGGCTTGGTAAGCTGAGTTCTGATTGGTCTATTTGATACGTGGGCTGACACCACCATAATATTGAGGCTAGGTTTACTTAGACTGCAATGGTAGACGTTTCTAACTTCTTAAAATTTTAAGGGACAACACTGTTCACCTATTTACAATTTATCAGTTGAAGAAAACAAGATTTTCTGGATAACAACTTCTTCATTGTGAAAATATGTGGTGAAGGCGTAAGCATCTACTCTAAAACATCTTGATTTTCACAGGAAAGAAGTTATGCAGATTACTTGCCGTACTTATGAAAAACACTTATTAATTCCCTTAAATGACTTCAATTGTTGATTCAATCTGCAATAAACATACTTGAGGATCAATTATTTTATATTCAATTTTGGAAAATGAATTCCAAAATAGGTGTAGTAAGGAGAGGTGTAGGACTGTATACTTCATAAAACAGACAAGTATGTCTGTTGGTTGAAGGTTTTTTTTCCAATTTTTTAAGTGAAGTGAATTGTGGTTAAACGCTGCTTTCAAGAGTATTTCATTAATATCACTGCTGCTAGTATTATTGCAGGGAGAAAACTAGTGGTGTTCCGATTAATCGATTTGGTCGAGCATCGGTCGCTTGACCCATTTGACCACATAATCGATTACAACTTTCTGTAATCGATTTAATCGATTACTGATAAAAATCAAGATATTTTTGCAGTAATTGTCAGTAATATTACTAAAAGAATGATTCTGATTGATTTCATTACTAAAACATGTTATTTTTGTTTTCCAAATATAGGATCAAGTGAAAATGCAAGCAAGAAAATAGAAAACTTATTTTAAAAACTTTTCTACCCTTATGAAGGAATCAACCTTAGACACCAAAATGCAACTACATGTAACCGATTAGTAATCGATCATCGATTGGTTACCCCCAACTGATGATCGATTACAAAATTTCAACCGATTCCCAACACTAGAGAAAACCATCAACACTATTGTGGTTATGCATTGGGGTGAAACCTGGGTGTTTGGCTGCAACTAGCGAACCATGGGTGGTACTGTGTAACTTCCAAAAGATATGAGAGAAGTCATATACATGTCAAATAGACATGAAAAGCTTTTCCTACGTATGATGAGCAAATCTCAAATCAGCAATGAGACTTTGATTTTAAGCCAATTTCTGTCAATATGAGAACATACTCAATTTATTTCCTTATCAAACGCAAAACCTCTGTGTGCTTACTTGCTTGACACCGGTAGGCACAAATCAAATTTCTAAATCTGATTGTACTGAGGACAACAAAGGGTTATTAAATCATAATAAAGTATTAAATATCATAGGAGATACCTTCAGTTCAGCGAGAGACTCTGCTATGGACTGATGACAGGATGTTTGCTCGTTGACGAGACGAATATACTCTCCCATCTTGTTCTTGAAGACTTTTCTCTGGTTTCCCAGCTGAGACGAGTGAATCACCACCAGCAACAAGGCCTCCACCTAAGGGTGGAACAGTCTTTAGATCGTGTGTACCTTCATTATATAAAAATATCTAAGAAACACTTAAGTTACATTGTTAAATTTAGTATCACTATTGTTAACATCACTATCTTAGTTCAAAATTGAATTCATCGCTAAAACTTAAGTAATGTTCATCATGTTTAACAACTTCAATGTTTGCAGCTCAAAAGAGAGCATTCATTCCCATTTATATGCATACCTCACAAGGGGCAATTAATTTCTTTAATTTGAAAATATGATTAATTTTTATAATAATAATAATAATGAAATTTTAACACCTTTTAGTAGAAAAATGTCCTTCAAACTATTCATTACATCACTCAAAAAGCAACAAAATCAGCCCTAAAAAAACAGACACAAATATGATGATGACCTTTTCAGGCCTTAAAGGGGCAGTAGCACGTTTTTTGATAATTATAAATTTTAAATATTTCACTTTTAATTGTAAGTACATGCTAAATGTATTATATTGACAGTGTCAACAATCTCATTACACAAGCCGATCACCCATAGTCAGAGGACAATATGAGGATTCACATAAAATCCATTGGCGGCCATTTTTTTGTGAACACCTTTAATTCATTTTTGTAAGAAAAAGGTATCGTATGGCTGAACTTTAAGTTATATATTCAAATTATTACTGCTTCATTTAGTTTAAATACATTGTCTTTCAACTGGAACCATTTATTTTCATTTTCATGACATCACCTTATATTCCCCCTAAAAACGTGCTACTGCCCCTTTAAGGAATGAAAAGGATAAGGCTTAAACCAAGAGAAAATTGCCAGTCTCACCTCAATATGGGAGAGAGCAATAGCTGTCTCCGCCGTTAGGTCAACGCGAACCTTCTCGCCTGTCCAGATTGGACACTCAGGGACGTGGTCTATGCCCCCCTCACAACACAACATGAGGAGATAACCGTAGTTCTGATCCTCTTCCTCCGTCCTCAGGACCCTCCCAGGGCTCTCCTCCCTACCGCAGGTCACGTTCAGAAGCTGCAGGATGAGGGTTGTGTTCATCATGATCTCCTTGGGGATGAACATCATGTATCCGTAGCTTAGTGGGGCTATCACCTGGAAAATTTAAATTTGAATTTGAAAAAAAAAGACAGACAATAAGCTAAGACATTAAAAGGTAAGATTTGATAGAGGATTAGGAAGAAAACTTACTGACTTATACTATATATTGAAGTTGTACTAAAGCTTAGGAATGAGGATCACATTCATTATGAACTCCTTCAGGATGAAAATCATGTACTGGGAGCTCAGTACCAACGCCTAGAGCATAAAGTGGGTGAGTTAATGCTTAACGCCTCTGGGCAATTTTTCAGCCATTAGGGGCAGGATTTATTTAAAAGAACGGAGAACACATTAGATAGGAGATTATATGCTAAAAAGAATCTGTTAGGCCCTGTAAAGGATCAGAGATTTTTCAAGCTTAAGGTTGTGTTCATTAGGATGTCACTTACCGGTAGTTTATAAACATCATGTCTTAGTTCAATGTGGTGATCATGTTGATATTGAGATGAAAAATATAGATAATTTAAACTGATTATCCTTAGTCATATCTCCTTCATTTTACAACTTCTAAATGCCTATTCTAAAAGATTTTTTCTTTCAAATTGTAATCCCTTTGTATTAAAGCTTATGAATACTCTAAATACAAATTACTGACGACACAAAATCCATTTTTATGACCTCATGGGCATGACAGATATTGAATACTTGTGCCAAACAAAATCTTCTAACAATGAACGATACAGGATAAACAAGTGAGGCTCTTTCTACACTAGACATACCTGTACAAACCCCTCCTCAGCCATCTTGTCCAGCATATCTCTCGTACGAACTGTTATGTTGAAGTCCGACGCAATCTCAAGATCCTGAAAGTTAATCTTTAAATTAGTACATGTATATGCACTGCTTGGTTCCAAATAGGCCAGTAAATAAAGTGTAGAGGTTGGACAAAATTGCTTTATTTCGTTTCTCACTTGACTATGGCAGGAAATCATGTTTACAAGCCAGGAACAAAAATCTAGCAAAATCTGATAGGTGCTAGTGCACTTAATTTGACGAAATCCAAGATGGCCGCCATAGCGAGCTCAGAATACTCAAAACTGTCATATCTTCAAAACTAATAGAGTAATATCTGCAAAGAAGGTGTCTAAACCCATGTTATCGAGGTCAGGTAACTCATTTATAACATTCTTTTTCATATATGTTTACTTGTTTGAGTGAAATTTTAAATATCAGTGGGTATTTGGAAAAAAATACAAGATGTAGTCTGTTCCTATCAGAATTTCAAGAAGGGGATTTTCTATAATATCTTAGCACTATTGTATGGATAATGGAAGTGGATTTACAAATCTTGTCTTTAAATAAAAGAATCCAAATACTGCTGTCATATTTTCTAAAAATATATTTGTTTATAGAGTTTTGACGTTACATGCATGTCCGGATATGATACAAATCAAGATATTAAATAACATAATCCACTATTTTCATAGTAAATCATAGAAAACAACCCGTTAACATCTTCATTTTAAAGTTTTATAAGCAATTTTTAAGGTCAACGAAACGGATCACAATACAGATATTGTATCATAATCATAACTTGTATACCGTTTTTAAATTCGCACTCCTAAATTATTGTTATATTGTCACAATCATATTTTTTTACCTTTCGCAACATTTTAGCAAATCCCAAGGCTTTGGAAGCTCTTTCTCTCGCCTCATGGAACAGTATCTTGAAGTTTCTACATGTTTGCTGCATTGTGTGCCTGAAAAATAGAACCATGATGTACCCTACTTTAGTAAGCATAATATTTTAGAGGAAAATTCATTTATGGGAATATCTTTTGTTATACAGTATTTACATTATTTCTTCTTTCAATCTAAGAAGTTCCCACAATAAGCTTTCATTTGAGTGGTCAAATATAAAGATTCAATTGAAAGTCAAATTAAGAATTTTTCATTTTTATTCGCAAAAATTAGTATTTTACGTATAAACTTTAAAATAAATTTTTAGAATGCTCCCCCACTCCAATCGCCCTAAACTTTTTATATGTTATAAAGGATAATCTAATGTGTTAAAAACAATCAAATCCATTTTTGTTGCAATTTGTGGTGGGTTGGGCTATTTTTCGGGCTAATTTTACCGGACTATGAGTTGTGCAAAAAAAGAGACTTATAGATATAATCTTTATTAATCTGTGTTTGGAACAGACTGAAGATAACGGCTTGAAGAACTGAATCAATGTAAGACAAGAGTTAATACTTCACACAAAAAGTTAAAGACAACCAAATATACAACAAACATGAAAGATAGGAAACATATGAACAAATGATGATTATGATCTTAATATTGAAAATGAGGGTAATCCGTATGATATCTTGTTGAGAATGTAACCAATTGGGAATGAATAACTTTATTATCATAAACAATTATTCAAAATTACACATATATGCAAGTACCGGTAAATAATTCATACAGCAGAGGTATTTTGATAATTGTAATAAGATGTACAGTCTTAAGAACACGTATGAAACAAGCCAAAACAAAGGGGTTTTATAATATTCATTTAATTCACGTGGCAACACATCTTTCTATTGAAATCATATTAATAAACTTCTTAACGTTTGTTTATGTGTATGTTTATGTAACCTTTACCTTATTGAAACATAATTTTAACTGTCTTTTTATCAGAGCTAATTGTCCGTCAATGTTTTCCAAGTTTCCAAGTGTCACAAGTTCATGTGAACACACTTTCATTTACAAAATTAATTTTGCAAATTCTTTATCTTCTGCATCAAGATACATTTCAGTATTCATATTTAATTCCTTGACACTCCACATTTAATAGCATTACAATAATACTACGGTATCCTCGCGGGTATAAGTCCACCCTCGAGCTAAAGACCACCCCCCATTTTCCCAGGGTTGAGCAGTTTGGGGTCATTCTCGGTTTAAAGCCCACCCCCCAATTCTCGGATGTGTGACACGATCGATGTCAGACTATCGAGTTAGCGATGTTTACACCGGAAGCAAAATGCACAAGTTTACATCGATGTCATTTTTTGTAAAATAAAAATACATTGTCCTGTTGTTGTTGTTTTAATGACTATTTGTAAATTAATAAAAATATAACAATATATTGTTCACGCATCATTCACGTACTGTTAAATTTCAGCAGAAATCACGATGTATCGTATGTGGCTTCACTTGCATCAGCGATCGGGAATTGAAATATTTGATTCCCAAAACATTATCAAGAACTAACGCTTTATGAGGCTTGTTATCCATTCTAAATGTTTTATATGACATATTTCCAAACTTATTTATCATATTTAATCGTCGAAGTTCAAAGCAATCTTTGTCAAATATACTTTCGCGAAAGCACGTTGTTTTACAGTACTTGGAATCTTAATCGTAATTTCTTGACGACAAATAACTATCAATATTCTTTCACGTTCATTTTCATAATTTTTGCAAATTTTTCTTCGAAATTTATTTACGTAAATATTTCAATTAACTGCATGTTTCTTTTTTGAAAATGTAATATATCGAAAATATTTAACAAATATTTGAATATTTAGACATTTAATATTGTATCGACAATATGTTGTCATGAATTTATTACAACCACGTTTCAGTTTCACACATCGTTTTCTAATCGACTTGCTGATTGGTTGACCTACTTTTCTGGGCCAATGAAAAGGCTTGTAACAAATATCTCTCTACTCGTACACACATGCAGCAAAAGATGTCGACTGATTATTCACGTTTGTTTTTCATGAGAATGATATCATGTAATCTGATTAAAACAAACAACAAACAATGTAAGTTAGCATTTGCAATTTCTTTATGATTCTTTTTAATAATATACGTCTGGAAAAGTGTCAAATGATGTTTAACAAGACCTGACCAACATAGTCAAAAGTATTGATGTCAATTTTCAATGCAACTCGCATCAATGATTTTTTTGGTTGGGGTCTCTCGCGGGTTAAAGCCCACCCCCCTATTTTCAAGATATTTGTTTGCCGGGCCCCCTGGTCTTATACCCGCGAGGATATGGTAAATAAAAATATTTTCTATCAATATTGTAAAGAAATTATTTAGTAAGTATATAAACTGTAGGTAATAGGAAAAAAGCTAATATGCTACTCAAGTCAGTTATTTAGCTCCTTCTACCCCCTAAACCGTTACACTACATTAGAATTGAGTTATTTTCTCTCTTTCTTTCTCTGTACTATCTCTCATGCTTTTGAGATATTGGCAACTCAGTCAAGAGGTAAAGTTTACATCATAATCACCTGTAGTCAGAGAGCCATCCCTTGCTGCAGGTGCTTGTGTTATCATCCGAGTACTCGTCATCCGTGTTCTCGTTCTCGTCAGCCCGGGCGATCATCCCGTACAGGGAGGAGGTACACTCGTCTATACCGTTGTCCAGGAAGTCCGCTATAGAGCACAGCAGACTCAGAGCCATTGTACTGTAGGAGAGAGGGGGAGGAGTGAGTGGTGAGTATAGACAAGGAAGTCCGCTATAGAGCATAGCA
The DNA here is from genome assembly GCA_916613615.1 of Steromphala cineraria. NCBI lineage: Eukaryota > Metazoa > Mollusca > Gastropoda > Trochida > Trochidae > Steromphala > Steromphala cineraria. Next base: position 60,410,269 of record OU744725.1, on the reverse strand, counting down.
GGCTCAGAGCCATCGTACTGTAGGAGAGAGGGGGAGGACGAATGAGTGATTATAGACAAGACTTAAGCGAGAAAAGCTCTCATACATCTTTAACTAAACTTAGGCTATTCAGGAAAATTTCAGGACCAACAGAAAGATACAAGAGTCATCAGAAGATGACATATCCCACTGGTACCGAATAAATTTATGTGTCAATGGACCCCGCCTAAAATCATTATCTGAAGAAGTTGAAAATACCAATACATATGGTGATTTATCCACATAATCCAAGTTACAATGAGCTAGGTCTAGCTGTTTTTGAGTTATGCTCTGGACAAAAATGAATATGAACAGAACAGAAATGAATATGGTATGATACCGTCGTCTGATTTTGAGTTATGAAAGGCTTGTTCAGTGGTTCACTAAGGGAGACAACTTATCAAGTTATACCAACAATAGTGAACCAAAATTTTCTCTCCCAGGCTTTTATTACACCCATCTTACTTGAAGAAAAGGATGTCAGTACAGCTACCTGGATCATTGTAGTGTTATCGATCAGATAAGGGGGGTAATCGTAACTTGATGGAGCTCTTGACAATGCTATCCTTCATCTCATTTTTAGGGACACCAAGTCAAAAAGAATTTTTTTCCCTAAGTTCCTGTAGTGACAACACTTCATAAATAGATGGATATATGATTTTGACATTTAATTGAAAATCAGACAACTTAACGACTTTAATTGCACAAACATAGCTTTACAGGAATGCTTTTGGTATTCCACTCGCAGAGCAAGTGTACATTGCTAATCAGCACATAATTTATCCCTGGACACTCAATTTCTTCAACCACTGAATGCCACATATTACAAATATTCAAAAAATTCAACTGTGCCTCGAGGAAAAAAAGAGTGTAAAAATGGTCTTTCTGAGCAGAGGCGACCAATGCAATAACAAAAGTATCATATTTCTCCAAAGGACGCAAAGCCAAAAGGGAAAGCCAATACTGTTTGCATTCTTATTTAGGGACTTCAGAGAACTTGTGGTTGTGAATCCCTATACTCAGTAGGTCATAATTGTAGACTTACCACTACGTCAGATATAATCTTGCTGTGCACGTACCTAAACTTCTTGCCAGCTTCTGCCTCTCCCCCTATGACAAAAGGACAGATGTTCTTGGTGAATGTCCATTCCTCCTCTAAAGCGTTCTTCAGACTCCGAGACGCTTCTTTCAGCCCCTGAAGCATGCTGATCCAGTTTTGTAGGTACGAAAAATACACCTGCAAACACAGAGTGTTAGTTTTGAATACATTATGTATGGGCAGTGAGTTGTAACCCCTTGATTGAAAGACAATGTATTTAAACTAAATGAAGCAGTTACAGGGATAAATTTACCTGCGAGTCCTGCTTCAAATACTCATAAAATATAGAAAGGACTCATAAAAATTCAAGCTGTGAGTCCTGGGATGCATAGTTTTTTTTGGTAATACTATGTGCTTACTTGTAAAAGGACTCATTTAAATCAGCTTGGACTCACAAGACTTTTTGGTAGCGAGTCCCTTGCCTCAGAGGGTCATATCTGTAGATTGATCACTGAGTTATAAATCATACATTAAATGTAAAGTTCAGCCATCTGATTCCTTTTTCTTACACAAAATGAATGAAGGTGTTTGCACAAAAATGGTCGTCAATAGACTTTATGTGAATCTTTATAATTTATTCTCTGATTATGCATGATTGGTTTGTGTAAAGAGATTTTTGACCCTATTAAAATATACATTAATAAAATTTTTAACATTAACGTCCAATATTTCAATTTTCTGCATCACAGCATTTTGAATCTCCAGAATGGGTTATGGAGGGACAGAGTTGTAGAGAAGGACATTTATGATTCTATCATAAATACTTCAGAAAAACAAACAACATCTACACAGACAAGATTACAATCTTTCAGTAGGGTAACAATTTGTAGTTTCCTGTGTCATTTCCAGTCTGGTTATTTACCCATGATAAATAATTAATAATGGAAGCAAAGGAACAAATATAATTTCAAAAAACAAGTGAAAATAACATAACAAAGAGACCGAGATTGAGGTGGAACTCACATCAAGCATATTCTTCATGTCCTTATCAAACTCCTCAAGATCTGTTGCGAACTTCTCCTCAGCCTCCGTATCGTCCCACATGACGGATACGACCATGTGCTGGTAATACTGTTTGACCAGGACAGCACTACGTAGAACCTCCTTGCACTCTCGGATCAGCTGAAACCAGGGGAGATAACTCTTCTTTAGTTTACAATAGGCTATGTTCGATATATTTAGAACTGAATGTTTTAAACTGACTTGAGATTCTACAAATCAAGCGCAGAATATAACTTTCAGGTATCTTATCTTCTTAAAAAAATGACTCTGTCAAGATTCAAATATATCTTTTCTCACTATAATTGCAAAAATATCTAATATCAAGGATTTTCAATTTTCCCCCAAGATTGGCTATGTTGATTCATATTACTTTGGGTAATTCATCTGAAGTTAAAAAAGACTATCATTATAACAATGAATGCCACAGAAAACTTTTTTTAACGGACTTGATACATGTGCCAATAGCAATCCTGAATCTAAGGGCGAGTCCCCTCTGAAAAAGGACATTTATAACAATTTCCCACCTGCCGCACACTGAGGAAAGACGGATCCCCGATAGGTCTTTGCTCTAGTCTCAGTTTGAGACATTCATGGATGACATCGAGGGGGATTCTGACGAGGAAGAGGTAGCTGGGTCTGAACGAGGGGAGACCCATTTTGATGAACTCCTGGCTCCAGGCTCCATGTTCAGACAGACTTGTGCTCCGGAAGAGGTTGGTGCCGGCTCGTACCTCTGGTAGGAGAACCAGGGAGGGGGAGGATGCTAACTCGGCCGACTGGAATCAGATACAAGGAGGAATTGATGAACGATGAAGAAATGATATCAGAGAAGAAATTGGTAAATGATGAAGAAATGATAACAGGGAGGGAATTGGTAAATGATGGAGAAATGATATCAGAGAAGAAATTGGTAAATGATGAAGAAATGATAACAGAGAGGGAATTGGTAAATGATGAAGAAATGATAACAGAGAAGGAATTGATTAATGATGAAGAAATGATAACAGGGAGGGAATTGATTAATGATGAAGAAATGATAACAGAGAAGGAATTGATTAATGTTGAAGAAATGGTAACAGGGAGGGAATTGGTAAATGATGAAGAAATGATAACAGGGAGGGAATTGGTAAATGATGGAGAAATGATAACAGAGAAGGAATTGATTAATGATGAAGAAATGATAACAGAGAAGGAATTGATTAATGATGAAGAAATGATAACAGGGAGGGAATTGGTGAATGATGAAGAAATGATAACAGGGAGGGAATTGGTGATTGAGGAAGAATTGATAACAGGGAGGGAATTGGTGATTGATGAAGAAATGATAACAGAGAAGGAATTGATTAATGATGAAGAAATGATAACAGGGAGGGAATTGGTAAATGATGAAGAAATGATAACAGGGAGGGAATTGGTGATTGAGGAAGAAATGATAACAGGGAGGGAATTGGTGATTGAGGAAGAAATGATAACAGGGAGGGAATTGGTGATTGATGAAAAAATTCTATCAGAGAAGGAATTGGTTAATGATGAAGAAAGCTGATAAGAACGAGGAGGGAGGATCCTAGCCCTGCAATCTAAGTAATATAGAATATTTAACAGAAATAGAATATCATAAATAATGCCAATGTCTTCTATCTTAAACCCAATGCACTAACCATCCTAAGCTGTTTCAAAGTCTCAATGTACCACAATATGGTTTTCAAATTTCACACAAATTAACAAGAAATGGTGTTACCTTCCGCTGGTCCTCTGTTGGTTGGACCTGTGGTTTCTCCAGAGCCTCTCTTGACCGCTGGAGTGAGCGGTCAAGGATGTCTCTCAGTCTGATGACAAGTTTCTGCATTCCCATCTTCTTGAGAGTCTTGTCCACAAAGTGTCGATACATAGACGGATTGTTATACTCCTCTAGACTCAACTCACTCGCGTTACGAGATATCGTTGATACAGACCCAAAGCTGCTCTTTGGCTTCAAGGGGGTGGAAGTGAAGTGTGGTGGAAGAGTGTTTTCATTGATTAGTGGACTTGTCGAACGACTAGATCTGTCATCATCAAATACCTGAAGAGGGAAACATTTAAGTTGTGAGTGTTCTTGCAAAATGAGCACAAGCCAGATGGCTAATAGATAAGGTACTTGGCATGGAAAGTGTAGAGTGGTAGTATAATTTCTAGACATATCATCCCGATATATTTGGCCACTTGGGATTGTTTGGGCCATGCCAATTCTTCTGTTATGCTCTATTCAAAATGGAGAGTTCTTTCAAAAGACCACTTAACCTTATTTATCATGACAGATTCTTACTTTTGATTAGATAAAAAAAACTGAAAACACCTTTGCAGACACATTATAGGTCATCAAGATTCAAGAATAGTGAAGGCAATATTATGGATATCAGTATCAGTATTTGCAATGTTTCCGCATGGATACTTATGTCATGTTCAAGCGCCATTAGTATCTATGTCAAAGTGTCATAAACATTGAATAAAGAAATTATATATCCACAATATTACTTTCATCATTCTTTATAATATCAGCTTCTAGAATGCCCAACAAAGAAGTCATTTTATTTCATCCTTAGTAAAATATTATATGGCAAACATATGACACTATAAGATATTCTGCAAAAGATTTCTACAAGGGCAACAACTCCTTCAATTACCATGTCGAACTTGACGCGCTTGCCTCCCTTTGAAGGCGTCAGGTAGTCCTTGTCCGTTGGTGTTTCTTCTTCATCATCAGCATCGGAGTCAGAGTCAGTGGCAACTGATGGTGGAAGAAAATACTTTCATCATTTTACAAAAGGTCTTAAGCGTCTTGTGAAAACTAAGCACACATATTACCTGCAGTTGTGGTTCAGGGATTCAAACGAACCAACCCCACCATGAATTGGAATTGTTTGTTTTTTCATATTACCCATACAAAGTATCAAAAGCCAAACCCCTGTTTTGAAATAGGTGAGGACATGTTTCTAAATTCCTTGATAAACAACTAACCTTAACCAGTATCCAAATCTACACAACTGATTGATCCTCAAAGTAGGCTCATACCATGTTTCATTAAAGAGTCACACCATGAGTTGTTTTGGGCACATATGCAAATCTTTATCAATAGTGTCTTTGGCGAGAAGTAACGACTATTGCATAAAGGAATCATTTTAGAGCCACTTTGAATAGTGACAGTAGGAAAGTTTGAAGTCTGGACTCACAATCCTGATCGAAAACCCGACAATGATGCCCAGCAATCGGTCAAGTGTAATTATTAAAACTTATCTAAAGCAGTCAGAATGACAGTTTCTAGTTGATAATATTTTCTAGTGGATAATTATTTCTAGTTCATAGTTTTATATTCATTGCTGATGTAGCAGGATGATCAATTAAATACCTACCAGTTTCTAAGAGATTTGGAATGCTAGGTCTCTGTGACACACATCCTTCAGTTTCCAGATTCCGAGGACGTTCATAGTCCAACATGGGCCAGTAGAGCCCCTTAATATTCTGTGCACCTATAAGTCTTCCCAGCAACATCATCTTGTGGCACAAGTCCTGGGTGACATTCAACCAGAGACAGAGAGATTTCACCCTTTGAGTAAAGCGTTCACTCCCATACAAGGAATTCTCAATAGCTAAAGCCTTTGAAGTAGGATAGTAGCTCTCTACCATTGTAAGATGGTCCAGAAGCTTCTGTACCTCGATGAGAGCCTCTCTCTGACATTCCACCATCTCACGTGTGATGTTGAGCGACTGGAAGGAAGCGGACACTCCGGGTGAAATTCTACCACAGCACTTATCTAACACAGCCTTGCTTTCACTTTCATTCAATGCACTCACACTCAACCCTTCCTCAGACTCAGACGCAAGACTAGAGAAAGAATCATGGGTGATCATTTTGAAATTCATTATCTCTTCCAGAGTTGCCTGTACAGTTTCTCTCACAGATATGAGATAAATCTCTGTTTCTTCAATGGAGGTCATCCTAAACCAAGCCTGAAGTTCCAACCACACCAAATCATTATACTGATTTTTCCACCGCTCTTGTTCAGTGCTTAGCTGCCGTTTATAGTTTGCCAAAGCTTTTTCCTTCTCTTTCTTGTTCTGGGAACCCATGTTGATAAGAGTTGAGAATATATTGTAAAAGTCCTCCCTTTCTTTTGGACACATAACGGCGACAGGAGCTTCTCTTTGCATTTTGTTATGAGGAGACACAGTGATTGGGTTAACAGGCATCTGTAGGCTTGTGAAGGTGTTGGACGAATTGAGATCTATGGAGGCAAGCCCATTATTGATAGACGCAGGAAGTACAATTTTCTTGTTCAATTGGTTGTCACTATTTTCTGTAAAATCATCTGAAAGACGTTTCAAATAACGTTCATGGACACGTGACTTTGTTATCACCCGTTTTGAATCTTTATCCTTCCTCTTTTTATCCTTTTTCTCCCGCTGGAGATCTCGCTCGAGGTTATCATCAGAATCTGTTCCACTGAGTTTACACAAACCAGGGTCATTCCCATATTGTTCTTTGATGATGGTGACTTTAGTTCTAGGTTGAGGTTGACTCCTCCGCTTGCTGAGATACTCCTTCCACTCCTTGTTGGTCTGATCCGATTGTTTCCCCCCGCCTTTTCTGTTCTCCCTCCTCCTCATGCGAGGTTGGGCGGGAGGAGTGACGCTGTACTGACTGCCGAGACTGGGATACTCTTCCTCGTCCTCATCACTATCCTGAAACTGCTCCACACTATCCTCACTACCCGTAGTCCGTACACACGCTGCTAGGTACTCTCTGCAAGAACACAATCATAGTGGTCAATTCAATGCATACGATAATGGAGCACTGTAGGACATTGTCACTTTTGGGCCACATGATCAATGTGACTCACTGACATGTTTTATATTCTTTGCAAATACTTAACAAATATCATTTAAAAAACAAAAACATGAATTTAATACTAGGTACCCTACTTGCTTTGTTTCTTATCAGATTAGAGGGGTTGGGCTAAGTGACCTTTCATTTTAGCACAGTAATTACTGAAGACACTTTCATTTTCTCTGAAAAATATGTATCTGTTTTAAAACAATATGACAATATATCTACTAATATTGAACTCTATTGAAATACATTATTTAAGAAATAAAGTAGCCCTAACCATCATGTGTTTTGCAATAAAGTATTGTTTTGCCCTGAACTATTATAGTTAAAGCATGAGGCCGAAGGCCGAATGCTTTGACGTTATAATAGTTCAGGGCAAATTTTGCCCTGAACTATTATAGTTAAAGCATGAGGCCGAAGGCCGAATGCTTTGACGTTATAATAGTTCAGGGCAAAACTATACTTTATTGCAAAACACATGATGGTTAGGGCTACTCTATTACTTTTCTAGTATGTCGATTTTTACGCATTTAAGTTATTTCTACTCCAAAATAAACATATTATATATAAATCACGTTCGGCCGTAAATTGAAAACCCTCGATCAGGGCCATATATCTTGTGACGTCATAACCGATTGTTATTGACGTCATGGGCCATTGTTTCGTGACGTCATTCAAAAACTATACTTTATTGCGCAATAAAGGGTGGGCGGCGCCTTTGATCTTTACGGGAACAATACTAGAATGATAAATATAGCTTGCCATTAGAATATTTGGGAAAAACTACCTTTTTTCAATAATTTTTTAATATACGTTGCTTGCAAAGAGTGGCAAATTTGTCTTTGCATTTAGCATTTGAAAATTCTTGCATATTTTACTCTAGTTTATTCATGGTACCACACTAGTTACAACTGTCATTTTATATTTGCTGATGTTTCCAAAAAGACAGAGCTTGTACAATGATGCTTAAACAATACTGGCTGTTCTGCAATCACTCATAAAACTTCATGATTAATCACATCACAATTTTGGTGTGCTACTCATAAAACTTCATGATTAACCACATCACAATTTTTGTGTGCTACTCAAAAAACTTCATGATTAACCACATCACAATTTTGGTGTGCTACTCATAAAACTTCATGATTAATCACATCACAATTTTGGTGTGCTTGGGTTGCAACATTGGCTGGTTGAAAAGTTTTCCTCCGTAGTTATGATACAAAAACTGAATGGAATACTGATCTTTCAACAAGTGGACATAGAAATATAGTAATATTCCATAATAGTATCACATAGTAATTGGTCATAATTAATCAATTAATTCAAGATATCAGCATTTTTTCTTGTAATGAATGGCTATTGTTGTTTGCTTCGTGTCATGGTTTATTGTCTTTAGAGTGGCATGGTTGATTTGCTTTTGCATTCAATTATTACTCAGTATTTTCTTTTCATAATTTTGAGATGGTCCCAATATTCAGGTGATCTGGAACTATCTGACATCGCCCCGAACATTCTTATTATTAAAAGGAAACCATGTATGTCATTTCTAAAATTATTTTGCTTGTTCATAATAGAATAAACATTTCAGTATGTAAAGGTTTAGAAAACCCAATTTCAGTACGTTGTATTTGAGATTGTCATCAGATTGGCCGTCCAAAATGAAATATACCGTAACTCTCAGTGATTGGGAAGGACACTTTTGACAATGGGCCATTTTCATGGCTTTTAGTAATTTTCTGCATTTTAAAGGGGCCATTGCCCTTATATCAATAGTAAACTTCAAAATTTTAATGGGCCATTTTTTCAGAAAATGTGCAAATGGCCCATGGCCCCTGCCCTTCCTAATCCCTGACTCTGAAGCGCAAGTTGCATTTTTTCACATTTATAGGTTCTTTTTCAGAGTTCTTACAGTTGAAAGCAACACTAGTTATTTAAAGACTTTTCCATGATATTTCAAGGATAATGCAAGAGTTTTCCATGACAAAACCAACAAGGTTCAAGTGTGTGAACATTAACTTTAAAGACAACATATTATTTTAAATTGCAGACAATTAAAGAAAATCAAAGTAATTTAGTATATTTAACAAGAAATTAAAAATCAATTACTACATACATGTAAATAATATATAATACCCATTTTTAAACCTTTCAAGGCCTGGACACAAAATTTCAATTTTCCAAGACTTTCCCAGGTTTACATGACCTGTATGAATCCTGTTGTTATTCGGCGCTCAAGTTCATTTACAGAACATAACAGATCAACAAAAGTATCTTATTAAAAACACTGACACAGCTTCAAAATGAGACATTATTTACCGATTCTTGATACAAATGTATTGTGTAAGTGATCAGGAATACCTGTGGTCTTGAAATTTTCCACAAAAATCATTAAAAAAAGCATCAAAACAATCATCAAAATTCAAACCATAATCATTTTGGATACTTTTAAAAATAGCATATGTAGACAACATGCACATGAAGACACATGTAGAGTTTGTTGAATTTTGTTCGGCCTGTATATTTATTGTCTACAAACCCATCGTCAACAATCAGTCTTTGCAATATCCCCCCCCCCCCCCCCCCCCCCGGACAATGTCTACACTACACCCTTTTGAGGACAAGACAAAAAAAAGTTTTAATTGTATCAACCTAATACTATATAGGAACACAGACCACTTTTATTTTGCAAACTGTGTATATGAAAATGATTAAATGATTTACCAAGGTATTTTATATTATACATGAAGTAGGAAGGAGCAAGTGAAAAAGATTTTGCTGAAATCATGCCCTGCCAGAATGTCAGCTGACATCAGATTTTTTTGCCTAAATTAATTTCGACACTTCTGTTTTTATTTTGCAGATCGTGCATGTTTTATAAATGAGGCAAACGCATTGACAAATACTGCTTCTCATCGATATTGTTTGACAAATGCACAAAATGCGGATGAATGCTAGGACGCACTTTGTATACGATGTTACACTGCAAATAGTCGTCAACAACAAAAAGATCACTGTAAAGGACGTGCACAGTTTTTGCAAATATGAAAGCTTCTGTTACGAATTATCCATATGCATTTAATTATCTATGACATAAATTCCGAGAAGCACTTCAAGGAACTTACTGATCATCTTTCAAAGGATCAAAATCTTCGTTTGGAGAACGAGATAGTTTGAGTTCTTCCTCGTCCTCCGCCATTTTACTTGACATGCAAGATCTCGCAAAACCACACGTGAGATGGTGCCGCGAGATATGAATCAAAACAGTTCTTTGCGTATGTTGCGCTGCGCACATCGTTTTCCTCGCTGTCTATTCTTAATCGATGATTATTCATTAATCGATATAAACAATGACCAAATAAATAGTTTTCTGTTTCCAATGTTATTCAGTGAAACAAATTATCTCCAAGAAAAATTGATCATCTTCTATTACTGATCTTATCTTCCCCATTTTAGAAGGCTAATTAGAGAGGACATTGGAGGCTAAAAAAAGTGTTGGTCAAACCCTTTTTAAAACCCTCTAACGATGTTGGTTTAATAGCACTAAATAGTGAATATGTTCAAATATGACCCAAGGTTGATATACTAGGGCAAAGCAAGCAGCTATACAATGTCATCTCTTAAAGAATTGAAAGATAAGAACACTAGCTGTTCGATCCACGTAGGCATACAAAGGCATACCAACGAATGAAAGTAACAGTAATGAAGCGTTGTGACCAACGCTAGAAGCATTAGCCTGAGCTGTGGACGCAGAATTTCAATTATTCGAAAAAACGCGATTTAACTATAAGGTACGGATATGTCTCAAATTCAAATATTTCATAAAAATACAAAACGGAATGTTGAACTCTCGTGCAAATGTAACATGAATTGGTATCATTGGAAAATGAAACTTGTAATTGTACTTGCTTTAATGATTTTCTGTGGTGTAGCCTACATAACAACTGCTACCCTTGATGGGGCAAAACGTGCCGGGGTGAGCGCTTTGCCCCGTGTGTTATAATATATCTTTTTGATATTATATTGTTGCAAACGTTATTATTTTACATTTCTTAAGCAAATAATGTACAGGAGAACTATCATTATCATATCATTATTCTGCTGTATCTTATAAAAATGAAATATACGATTTTACTTAAAGGGTTTTGTTGTGTTAAAGAATGACGACAAGTAACAGTTACAAAGACATATTTTTCTGTTGTTTTTTAAATCATAAAAATTTAATTCAATGTTTATTACTGTACAACCCTAAACGATAAGCAATTTGCGCTGTTCTGCCAAGTTCGACACAAAAAAGATTGTGTGAATTCTTTAATTCGTCCATATAACCAATTCAATTCTTCTTTTCGTTTATTTATTACTGGTCTTGATAGTCAATGACCTACATTATCAACACTTTCGTAGTTAAAAGAAATGACATGTACCAACCATAATGATATTGGGTCATTGAGAATGTTGAACATGTAGGTCCATGACATGTTAAGGAATATTTTGCGCATCCCTCCATATATTGCCAACTTTTATGTTAATTCTATCCCCAAACTACAGGGCAAAGCGCGCCCCCTTAGTCAAAATACATTTACCTACGTATATCCTGATGCCGAAATGGTAGATTAAAAAACCATGTGCCATGTAACAGTCTATCTGATAAGTAAATATTAGAAATATGGTGCAAGTTGCATTCTGTCGGGGTGCCCACTAGACGCACTTATATGTTAGGGGGCGCGCTTTGCCCTGGTCTCCCCTACCTGTTATGTCCTAAAACACTTTAAATAAATTGACCCAAAACAATGAAGGAGGAGACAGAAAGTCAGAAACAACCGTTTAATAGCAAGAAATACATAGGATTTATTCCATGATTGCAGAACATAAAATTAGAATAATTTTAATCAATTGTTGCTGAAGAATGTAACTTGGAACTAGACATCGTCCGAAGTCTTCCACAGCTTGTGCTTACAAGCATTATGAAGTAAAGATAAATAGTCTTCGAATTAACAGTGAAGTATTACTTGACAGGACCCGCATAATGGTCGAAATGAATTCATTGTATTAAAGAAGATTGATCCAGTCCGAACCATCTGATGTTTACTCATATATACCATGCATTTTGGTTAATATTTTAAAAAAAATGATTGATTGAAGTATAACGGCTCTTTTAAAATATTTTGTTTTTTTTCAACGTGTGTTTAGCCTTGGGTCACTTTTTACCCCAAACATTGTAGGCCTTTTTTTGTAGTTGATTTTTCGAATAAGAACTTAACGCACTGTGTTTTTCCAACAGCTGGATCCAAAGACAAGCTATAGGGACAAACGCATTTCATTTAAAGATTACATACTTTATGTATGTTGAAATATAAAAAAATCCAAGCTACGTAGATAGGCTTCAATGACACTGTTTGAGCATTTATAGAAACGTCTTAGATGCCATCTGATGGTTGTGTCCGAGTCGGGTAATTACAGTTGTCTACTTGGTCATATGTCGAAAATTATTATTTCATTTTAATGCCATTAAACAAAATAATAACTGTGTCCTTATCTGCCCATGAGTTTAGTTGTGCATGTTTTTCCAACCTTTTAACCTCCCGTTACAGACGTTACCTTAACGTTACTTGGCGGTGGTCTTATGCATACGGAATTTCATGAAATTCATGACAATCTAAATAAATTTAGATCAACAGATTTTATATTATTACATACTGTATTACCTAATATAAAGCCTGTTAATCCAAATTTATTCAGATTGTCTGGCAGACCATTGTTTTCTTCCTGTTACTGACTTGTCTGTATTGTGACATCACATTTCTAATTAAAATACGAGAATTTAGCATTTCTGAAGAGGTTATAGTACAATATCATTTATACCAAAAGAAATAAGGTTTTCCGCATATGCGATGTTTGGTGTGAACATCTAAACGATCAGTTCTGTCTTAATATGTACAAAAATGTGTTTTCCCTGCGAGTTAATGTTCATGCATTTGACAACATTTTTAATTATCGCTGTATGAAAAATCTAGGTTGCTGTTGGTCGCTGGTTGTGGCTACTTTGTCTTTTTCAAAATAAATTGAGTAACAAAGAAAACGTCATCACATTTTAAATAGTGTTGAATCCAAAGCACTTTGGCCAGATGACTTTGAATATTTGTGACAAGCAAATGCTTGATAGTAATCAATTTCTCAAATTTTATAAAAGAAAATATACTTATTTTTTATGTCCGTTTAAGTATTCATTGGGGTCCCGGCCCTAGATTTCATAAAAGGTTTTGATCATGCAGAAGTTTGGCATTTAAGTATAACAATTCTGAAATGAGGAAATTTTATTCATACAAGATGTTATCGACATATATACACCATTTGTGGACAATGATGTAAACCCATCATTACTGTAGGACGCCATATTTGATCTCCACAAAGACTGTTTATTTAAAGTGTGTTCTAATTCAGCATTTAGATGCCCCCTAGAAACATAATGTAACTATAAGGGGCAGTAGCACGTTTTTTCATAATTTTATATTTAATAATTTTCACTGATAATTGTACGATAATTCTAAATGTATTAATTTAAAAGTGTCAAAAATCTCATTACACAAGCCAATCATTCATAGCCAGAGGACAAAGTATGAAGATTCACATGCATTTTGTGTGAACACCTTTAATTTATTTTGTGTAAGAAAAATAAAGCCATTGGCTCTGTAGCTCATCAGGCTTCATTATCAATTATGCTGTAGAGTGTGGCCAATGTGATTCCCTCATTGTAGGGGCAACAGGGTCACCAATCATAAAGTTAAGTATATAGGCGACAAGTTTCAGTTTTCTAGGCCTATTACTTCAGGAGGAGAAGATGAAAATAGATTTTTAGGATGTTCCTGTTGCCTTTATTAGGGGCAACAGGGTCACCAAATCTACAATTCAAATTCCTCACTTGTCAAGGAGTCTGTTCACAAAATTTCAGCTTTCTAGGCCTTATGCTTCTGTAGAAGAAGATGTAAATAGTTTTTTAGGGCTACAAGCTACAATTTATAATCTTCAGTTGATAATAGTAGTTTATTTTCGTTTTTTAGGCCATCGGCCCATGTATACGTACATCATTTTATACACATAAATAGTTTACAAGTGACCGATAATACGTTATGGCAGTGACAGGCAGTGTTTCACATATTTTGCTACATTTAAGATAATATCATGATTTTTACTTGATACAAGCACTTTATAGGAATGAAATGTAGGGTTAACAAAATATCTTCGTGAAATATATTTACTTCTTATCAAATCATACTTAGGGCAGATAAACAAAAAATGTACAACATCTTCAACTGCATTACAATTACAATTCTTACAGATACAGATCTAGGCCTTATGCTTCTGGAGAAGAAGATGAAAATAGGTTTTAAGGGCTTGGCCCCTGTGGCCCTTATTAGGGGTCACAGGGCCACCAAAGCTACAATTTATGATCCTCACTAGCCAAGGAGTCTGTTGAAAAAGTTTCAGCTTCCTAGGCCTTATGGTTCTTGACAAGAAGATGAAAATAGGTTTTTAAGGTGTGGCCCTTATTAGGGGTCACAAGGCCACCAAAGCTACAATTTATAATCCTCACTAGTCAAAGAGTCTGTACACAAAGTTTCAGCTTTCTAGACCTAATGCTTCTGGAGAAGATGAAAATAGGTTTTTAGGGCTTGGCCCCTGTGGCCCTTATTAGGGGTCATAGGGCCACCAAAGCTACACTTTATAATACTCACTAGTCAAGGAGTCTGTACACAAAGTTTCAGCTGTCTAGGCCTTATGCTTCTGGAGAAGAAGATGAAAATAGGTTTTAAGGGCTTGGCCCCTGTGGCCCTTATTAGGGGTCACAGGGCCACCAAAGCTACAATTTATAATCCTCACTAGTCAAGGAGTCTGTACACAAAGTTTCAGCTTTCTAGACCTGATGCTTCTGGAGAAGAAGATGAAAATAGGTTTTTAGGGCTTGGCCCCTGTGGCCCTTATTAGGGGTCACAGGGCCACCAAAGCTACAATTTATAATCCTCACTAGTCAAGGAGTCTGTACACAAAGTTTCAGCTTTCTAGGCCTTATGCTTCTGGAGAAGAAGATGAAAATAGGTTTTTAGGGCTTGGCCCCTGTGGCCCTTATTAGGGGTCACAGGGCCACCAAAGCTACAATTTATAATCCTCACTAGTCAATGAGTTTGTACACAAAGTTTCAGCTTTCCAGGCCTTATGGTTCTGGAGAAGAAGTCGAAATTCCAAAAAGTTTAGGACGGACGGACGGATGGACGGACGGACAGACGCCGGACAACATGCCATGCCATAAGCCCATCGGGCCTTACAGGCCAGATGAGCTAAAAAGGAATAGCATGGCTAAACTTTACATTATATATTTGATTTATTACTGCTCCATTTAGTTTGATTATATTTCCTTTCAATTGGAACCATTTATTTTCATTTTCCTGACATTACCTTATATGCCCCCTAAAAACGTTCTACTTCCCCTTTAATGTGTTTATATATATTCTTTATATTTTCCTTATTTGTTTTTGTTTTGTTTTAAGGCCATAAATTGTTACGGAGTTCAAAGACTCAATCTAAATAAATTTAGATCAACAGGTTTATCATATTAAGTCATACTGTTGACAGTACTATCAAATGTGGTACTGTCGATCTAAAATTATCTAGATGGTCAAAGACCTGGAGCTGTATCTGTATACATAGTAATTGATCTGATCTTTAAAGGGGCAGTAGCACGTTTTAGGGGGAATATAAGGTGATGTCAGGAAAATGAAAATAAACGGTTCCAATCTAAAGACAATGTATCTAAACTAAATGAAGCAGTAATAAATCAAATATATAATGTAAAGTTAAGCCATGCGATTTATTTTCTTACACAAAATGAATTAAAGGTGTTCACACAAAAATGGCTGCCAACGGATTTTATGTGAATCTTTATAATTTGTTCTCTGACTATGGAAGATTAGTTTGTGTAATGCGATTTTGACACTATCAATGCAATATATTTAGCATTGACGTACACTTATCAGTGAAAATTTGAAAATATAAAAAACTGCCCCTTTAAAATAACTTATAAAGTATCGTTGCTTTTTTTCAAATTGAGATTCGTAGAGTGAGTGAGTTATTGTTTAACTCCGCTTTGGCAATATTTCAGCAATTAGCGGCGTGAAGATTAGTAGGAAAGGCACATATATTCATTCATATGTTGAGGATGGAATAGATACTCTATACTGATAACAACCCAAGGAACCTTTTTATAGCCTAAAAAACACCAAGGATAAAAAAAGACATCTTTCTGACGTTGGCCAATGATGTTTATCCAAAAGGTATACTAAGATTCATAGCAATAAGAAAATTATCCCGCCACTTTTAATACTAAGATAATTATGGTAAAGCCTTATCATCGCAATCTGTTACACAAATGAAGCATTCATAAAATATCTACCCCGGTAATACTAACACATGTACATTTTCCATTTAGTAACCAGTACTAGGTAAATGCCAAATGGAAAATTGCAAAACTTATTGTCTATTTATATTTATGTATTTTTAATTTATGTATCTTTTCTGTTTACTGCCACATTACATGGTGCTTAGAATGAAATAAAACTGATTTAATAATCATTTTACTCTTTCGGATAGTGGCCTAAACTTTTATTGACATGAAAGATAAAAAGTGGGTTTAAACCTTTACGTTCTGCATCCATTTAGCTTATTTAGCATGCAGACGGACCTATTGAAGGGGTTCAGGATTTGAATCCAAAAACAGGTGTTCCAAAACTAAATCTTAATACATAACCATGCAAGATGAGGTATTGAGAACACTTCTTAGATGGCGAATATATAGCTTTTTCAAAAGATATAGACGAACTTTACTTGGTCAATATTTTTTTATTATGAATTTCTCAATCGGATATCTATGACGTTTTGATTTGATTGGAATTTTAACTTACTTTTGATTATTGACAGATATTGTTTGATTGATTAAACAGTCTAAAAGCTGCTTAAAAGATAATTTCTTTCCAAAAAACAAGTGCTTAATTTTGATATTTAGAAAACAAGCACTTTAGTGCGGTGAAATCCAAGTCATGATTCATATACAAACTCAGACGAAAATACAAAACATAGTAAACATTTATTTTATTTCTAAACCAATAAAAAAGCTCACTTTTTATTCCCCGCTCCACCAAGTGATCATAGAAACTAAGATACTAGACTAGTCTTAGTTAGGATTCCATCAAAATTGCAAACCTTTTTTGAAGTCAATGAAAAAAAGCAGATATACACTTCCTGATTGTAAGCCATGTCAGCTCTTATGAAACTAACTATGTCTTTTTGGACATTAATGATTCTTATAAAGGTACTATTGTATAAAAAAATACGTCAATGTACTTACAATGTCACTTTATTATAGTATGTATTATAAGAAGTTAAACATCTAAAAATATTGAGAGAACATGACATGCAAAAGGCACATCTAGATATATAATTCATTGATCAAGTTTCTAGTTATTATTTCAGTAATGTAATGATTGAAGAGAAACAAATTATATCCTTATTCAACCATTTGTATCTGTAAGTTTGAAGTCGAAAATCTCAAAAAATAATTTGGGTACCTGACTGAAATATACAAAAGGCACATCTAGTGATCATAGTGAATACATAATATGTCAAATTTCATACCATTTTAACAATTTGTAGATATACCTGAGCGATAACTGGAACAAAATGACTCTCGGACAATTTGTGAAAGAAAAGAGTGGACAATTTAAGAAAATTATGAGGTATAATATGACCAAAACATACAAAGGCACATCTAAGGAGCATAGGGATTACACCTATGAAGTTTTATCGTAGTTGAACACACCGTAGGAACGTGTACGCCTGGAATTTGTTACACAACGGGAAGTGAACGAGTTACTCTGCGCGAGATAAGTTTGTTTCTGTGCATTTGGTGTAGTTTTTGGTCGATAAGTCGGTTTTCAGGTACTTATGAGAAAACATATTTCTGGCTGTAAAATGGTAGGCACTGGTGAAAGTATAGATGAAAATTTATGTGCCCTCGGATGGTTGCTACATCCCAATATAGGAGGAAAATTTCGCATCTGAAACTTACATGTGTGCGATACTATCTTATTTTCAAAATATACATTCAAATAATCCAATATCTTTGTACCATATTGTTTACCATCCATTAATCGACAGATATGTTAAGTATAAAGACATATTATTGTCAAATAACAAAATTAGAACCCTTGAACTAGACATGGTGTCAAAACAGAGTGAACGAATTACAGTCGGGGGGGTGGTAAACGAATTACAGTCACTTGGTGTTGCAGCTAGTGAACGCCTTCCACAAGCGTCAATATGAATGATATTTTGCAATTTGTGTACATAAAGTGCAGTATTGACAAATGTAATGTTTAACCGTTATCATTCTTCACCAATAAGCTAGAATCGATTTGTGCATGTCTGATGAAAGTGTAAAGATTATACAATCCTTGGTCAAAAGTGAGTCATAATTTGCGAAATTGCATGCTTATTACCTTTTACTAGAAAGATTTATGAATTGTGAAAAAGTCATTATTTTGTTCAGTTTAGAACACAAAGCTACGAAATCTTTTTGCTCACGCTTACGTACTTATTGTTCATCTTTCAACATATAATATACAACTTTAAAAGCGACTGCCCCATTGGCCGCCATGTTGAATCTGATAAGTTTGCTGCTTTAACAGGAAATATTTTAATGTGATCTATGTCGAGTTCAGATAAAATAACAAAAACAACCATAAGAAAACCATCTACGGGCCAGGACAGCCATAAGCTTGCGATTGTGGTGCCCTGTTTCAATGTCGGTCTTCCCTAAAAGAAGCAATGTAGTATTTAGTAACCTTTTTATGATCATCAGTTTTGTTTTATTGAAGAAAATTAATAATCTCAGCATGACGTTGCTCATTCCCCCCACAAAGGCAGCTCAGTCATACCCGAGTTAGCTAACTCGGGTATGACTGAGCTGCCTCTGCTGGGAGAGAATGGACGTTGCTTGAAATTTTCAAAGCCTTATATTTATATTTTGAATAAAAACAAGCAGCTGACATGGTCGAGCTATATCCCCCGCAAATTGCACAATATGTATAGGTTTTCCTTATCATATTGCTGATTAATTTTTGTTTCACAAAATAACACAATTTTTCCAGGATATGAAAGAAACTATTCTAATAAAAAAACTAAATCATACCAACTTTATGTTCACTGTTGGGCATAATTCGAGTTAACTGACAAAATTAAAATCAAACGAATGAATTTATGTATTATGTATTTGGATCTCCAAGATCAATTTGATCATATTTAAACAAACATATTTTCAAACTGTTCTTCATGACACACCAACCTTTGATTTTGTATCTCCATAACAAATTTGATTAAAATGTGATGATTAGTTTAGTTTCTGAGATAGACAGGACTTGTAATAGTTTTCGAAAAGAGTCCTCATTTTTTGCCAAAAAAGGCAACATTTTATAAAAACATTTTTAGAATTGTTCTCCAAGACACATCTTAATATGATTATGTATCTCCATATCAAATTTTATCAATATGCAATGATTAGTTTAGAAGTTATGAGCCTGACAGGACTTGTAACAGCTTTCCAACAGAGTCCTCATTTTTTGCCAAAAAAGGCCAAATTTTATTAAAACATTTTCAAAATTGTTCTCCAAGACAAACCTTCATATGATAATATATCTCCATATCAAATTTGATCAATATGCGATGATTAGTTTAGAAGTTATGAGCCGGACAGGACTTGTAACAGTTTTCCAACAGAGTCCTCGTTTTTTTGCCAAAAAAGGCAAAATTTTATAACAATATTTTCAAAATTGTTCTTCATGACACACCTTCAGATGATTATGTATCTTCATATCAAATTTGATCAATATGTGATGATTAGTTTAGAAGTTGTGAGCCGGACGGGACTTGTAACAGATTTCTTACAAAATTTACCACTTTTTCTCCAAAATTCTAATATTTTATGTAGATTTTCAGAAAATTGTTTCTCATGACACATTGTTACATGTTTCTTCATGTCCATGACGAATTTGAATTGAAATGGTTGATTAGTTAGAAAGTTATGAGCCGGACACAAAGTGTAACGGACGGACGGACGGACGGACAGATGGACGGACGGACGGACGGTACCCATTTTAATACCCCCCGCAACTTCGTTGTTCGGGGGGATAAAAAACATTAGACTTAAAGGGACAGTAACACGTTTTTTTTTAAATTGTTTATATCAAATGTTTAGTTGATAATTGTACGTTAATGCTAAATGTTTTATTTTGATCTGCCATCTTGTTGCAGAGATAATTATGGGAAACAAATGGTTTCAAAACGTCTGTTGGATGAGAATCTTGCTTACAAACTGAACTCATCAAGAATATTCTCATCTCTTGTATAAACCACAAGCATTTTACAAAGCTTCAAGCATCAGTAACATATTTTTAATTCAAACTCTGCTACTTTCTTTTTCTTCATCTATTGGTCTTTGACCAAGTAAAATGGCATCTTCCACTGTTTCTGGCAGTTTCCGGCCACGTGTTTCCGGAAGCAGAAGAGCACTGCCGCCCGCTAAAATTGTCAATGTTCCAAACACAATGAGAGGTAATGCTTCTTCTAGAGGGCCCTTGACGTGGACTCCCTGTTGAAAAACACGAGATGTGATCATGTGAAAGAAGTTAATGAATTTGGATACAATTACCTGCATATTAAGGAAAAGCATGATTAGGCATGTTGTAGATATAAATGTCCTTACTGACTATCATACATCTTAAAACTCACCTGGGCCTAGATTTTCGAAGCTCTCTTAGTGCTAAGATAGTCGTAAGTACCATACATTAACATTGGCTTACGACTACCTTAGCACTAAGAGAGCTTCGAAAATCTAGGCCCTGTATATCAAGGAAAAGTATCATTAGTAATCATGTTACGGGCATAATGTTCTTGCTGAATCTCATACATCATCACTTGTATATTAAGGAAAATTATAATTAGGAATTATGTTGTAGATATAATGTTGAATCTCATTCCTCATCAAATCACCTGTATATTAAGGAAAAGCATAATTAGGAATCATGTTGTGGGCATAATGTCCTTGCTGAATCTCATACAATCACATTTAAATACACTCAGGGGCAAAAGAAACGATACCAACTTTACAAAAGAGTACAGAACAAAATCCTGTTGTAAATGAAATGCGACTACGAACCCTTGTGATAGACAAATTAGTTGTGAAGAAGTACTAAGAATTTCAAACATCAAAGTATGATATTTATAACTCTGTGACTGTTCAAATACACGAAGGGTCAGAAAACAGCTTTTTCAATGTTATTTCTGGTCATAATCTTTTAAATTGGAATACAAACATTATGAAATGTAAAAATCTTATAAATATTAGCTGTTATCAATATAAAAAACCCGGGTAGAAGTTAATTTGTTCACGTATTTTGCCTGTATGTTGGTTTAAAAACAAGAAAAAGGGTCATTTTCTCATTCCTATCTCGTCTAGTTAAGGAGATTTTAAAACGGCGTTTTTTGAAAGGCCTTTATTTCAACAATATTTCCAAAACGTTAACAGATATAGCTTTGAAATTAAAAACTTAGTTAAGTTAGCTCTTGAAGAAACATAATTATTAACCCAGATTCAGCCGTAACTATCACTCGTAGCTTGGCCTATCATGTATTTTATATGGTATCGTTTCTTTTGCCCCTGAGTGTATGATCGAACACATTTCGTCTATTAAGGAAAAGCGTAACTAGGCATTAGACCTATGTTGTAGATATAAGGAAAGGCATAATTAGGCATTAGGCCTATGTTGTAGCCCTGACGTCCTTGCAAAATCTAACACCTCATCAAAATCACCTGTATATAAAGGAAAATCATAATAGGCATTATGTTATTGGCATAATGTCCTTGTTGAATCTCATACAATCACATTAAATTCAGGTCGAACACAATTCGTATCTCGCTGCCTGTATAGAACTGAGTACTGCTCAGTCAATCAGCGACCAGGCTAGGGAGTCATCGTCACTGTATTATTTCAACGGACATCAGAGTGTTAATGTTTATCGAAGGTGAAAGGTCAAAGACAAGGTCACCTGCCACCACCCATTTGGACAGCCGAAGATCAGAAACGCAGTGAGTTTTACCGATTCTTTTCCTTTTTTCTTCTTCAGCAATTTACCCCCTAGCGAACCGGGGTTAAAGGATTAATTTTGTTTTCAGTCTATTCGACATAGATTTTGGACACACCAAATTAAATTATTTTACCAAATTTAGTATTTATCTAAGTAATGTATCAGATTGAATGTAACTTTCAGAAAAACAAAATCCTTAAATATTCATTCATTGACCAATAGATTATTATTCAACGTACCAGATCAGCTATGTATGGGGAGGCCATGCCAGCGATTCCTTCAAAGAAGGCACAGCACCCCATGGCAGATTGCCGTACCACTGTGGGGAAGAGTTCCGCAGAGAAGATGTAGATAACAGCGAATGATACAGTGGCACCAAACTTCCCCACCATAGCCAGGGCAATCAGTACCCATTCTGTGTCTGCAACAACTGTTACTTTGTATTTTGGGATCTAACCGATAAGTCCGTACTTTAGGCCTGTTTCTTTAGATAGTGGCGGAGCCAGAGGGTGGTTTCAAGAGATTCAACCACGTCCCCTTTGAAATTTGTTCACCAGAAAAAAAGTTTCGACTCCAGGCAGTCTAAGTAAACCTAGCCTCAATATTATCCATTTCACTCCTATACTGAGTCTAGCAAGGCCTAGTAGAGGGTCGCGTCAGTCGACCTTTCTGCGACCTATGAACCTCCAACGTTATACGAAGGCTGACTATTGTGGCTTGGTAAGCTGAGTTCTGATTGGTCAATTCGATACGTGGGCTGACGCGACCCTCTACTAGACCTTTCTAGACTCAGTATAAGAGTGAAACGGATAATTTTGAGGCTAGGTTTACTGAGACTGGACTCCAGGCTAAATCCTTTTCATAACATGAAACTCCTCCTTCAAATATTTTTGATCCGCCAATGTATGAGGTTAAAACTGACCACTCTTCTGTCTCAACACTAAGGGAATGGTTACAAGGAAATGATATTCAAAGAATGATAGAAAATGATAAGATGATAAATGAAAAAAGGTATGTAAGGGTTTCTTATGCTAACTAGGTTCATTCTATGCAGCTATTGGTTTATCTTCCTCCGATTTATTTAACGAATCAAGCATTGCTATACTTGTTAGTACTTTGAAGCAGCTTACATTTTTATGCTATAAGTTGCGGGGGAACATTGTGTATTTACATACTATCGTGAGTCGTGTCTTGAATAACAATAGCCATATCTTGAATTAGTCTGTCTAACAGCCCGTGAAACAACATATCATTAAAGATCCAAGCAAGTCTATATTATTGTAGCAAGTCTAGATCGTTGCCGTTTCAGCTTTAGTGGGCTCCTTTCTCTTTAATAATAGTTGCATTTTGATTTTTTTTTCATTTCAGAGAAAAGTTTAGTCTAGTCTTGAATAGCAATATCCGGTATTGAGGAACCATTCATGCTGGATATTTTCTCAATTAACTGTTACCCAGAGTCAATAACGACTCCCCTCCTCTTTTACTTCGACCCTATGTAAACATGCCATTGGAAAATGTACCTCCTGCTTGTTGCTGGGATGAAACACCCATTCAAACTGGTACTTTTATAGCGCCTATATCCAGCTCAAAGAGCGCTTCTCCAAAAATCATTGGATATTGTGTCTTCGCGACACAACTTTATAATAATAATAATATCCCTTTATTGTCCTCAGTACATGCATATTCGAAATTCGGGTTGTGCCTAAACATCCGGCAGCCACAGTGCAGCGCCAGTTAATGCGTTGTTCTGCCTTTACAATGCTGAGTGTCAAGCAAGACAGCAACAACTTCCATCTCTTAACGTCTTTTGGTATGACGCGACCGGGAATCGAACCCCGGTCTTCCGGGTGACGAGCGGACACTCTACCACTAAGCTAAGCCGCCGCTTATAAATTATTGATATTAGTAATAGTAATAATGCATTATAATGCGCCTTCTTTCCAGGTGTTCAACGGCACTACAAGAATCTAGTGAAGATAGACTTCAGAGAAAAGGAAGGTTTTTAGATGTGTTCGAAAGGATGAACCGTTCTTGATGTATCGGAGATAGAGTTCTTGAGGCTGTCACTGAGAAAGCAATTTTACAACCTCAATTGCCTGAAGATCCACCAACGTATTGCCATTTCGAGTTAAACTTTTCATCTCAAAGAAACAAGTAGCAAATATGTTTTCATACTGATTTTTTTCTTGTAGGGGTGATATGGTTTATGCAATGTAATTTCAAGATCATACTCCTAACGAGATACCTAAATATGTATAGCTTTGTGGACTTAGAGGGGCAGTAGCACGTTTTAGGGCAATATAAAGTGATGTCAGAAAAATGAAAAAAAAAATGGTTCCAATTAAAAGAAAAGGTATTTAAACTAAATGAAGCTGTAATAAATCAGATATATAATGTTAAGTTCAGCAATGCTTTTCCCATTTCTTACATAAAAAGAAGGTGTTCAAACAAAAATGGCAGCCAATGTACTTTATGTGAATCTTTATAATTTCTGCTCTGATTGTGGATGATTGGTTTGTGTAATGAGATTATTGACACTGTCAAAATAATACATTTAGCATTAACGTACAATTATCAGTGAAAAGGTGAAAATATAAAAGTTTAAAAAAACGTGCTACTGCCCCTTTAATACCTTTTCTGAACTACTCACAGGAGTTGCCGTAGAGGACGGGTAGAACGGTGGCGAGGCTGGCAACTCCCCCAACTAGCATCCCCCCACAGAGCAGTGACTTCCTGTTTAGTTTTGTCATGAGAACCAGAGTTGTGACGTAGGCTGCCAGTTCTATTGCGCATGACAGGAAGAAGTTGAAATAGAGGTCGCCACTCAGGTTACCGACATTGAGGCTTAGTCCGAAGTATACAATATTTATAGCAAACCTGAAATTAACAAACAAAATTCTTCATTAAGTAGTCGTTGTTCTCTCGAATGATTTAATTCACTTTTTATTTGTGTAATTGTTCAGGAAATAAGCTGGTAAATATGTGTCTTTTGATCAAGTGTAAAGATCAAAAGTGAAAATTATTACAGTTTACCTCAATTATTATAACATTTCGAGTATTAAACTGAATGCAATTACAATTTCCGTTATTATTACTATTCAACGTCGTAATTTGTATTACTACGCTCTACAAATCAAGTTTCCATTGCAATTCTTATTGTTCAATCTCATTACAAAATTATAAAATGTAGCCTAATTAAACATACCAGTTACCAAAAATGATGACTGCCCTTTTTGCAAGTCTTGGATGTAGAATAAACTTCAGGATACCAACTTGACGCTCTGTTGTGGAGTTGATGTTGATTTTATCTAGCAACTCATCGTTCAACGGTACACCATTTGAGCTGGCAATCTTCTCCACAGTGACCATAGCCTCTTCTTTTCGTCCACGGGATATCAGCCACCTCGGGGACTCCGGCACCAGCCTGTAAGTGTCACCCATAACCTTAGATAATCTATCGCTCACCACAGATCAAGTATTAAATCCTCTCCTCGCCTCTGTCTTAACACGAGCACTTGTCGAGTTAGAATTGGAGGGATGCAATCAAATCAATCTAGTTAAAACTAGTTGTAATGTACACGTCCCATAAGTACTATCTTACATCTAGCCATTTACCTTATAAGTGCATGTCGAGCATGCGCGGAAATCAACCAATGAAAAAAGAACTGACTGATCTCTTTGAGTCGTTAGGATTAACATTGCATTTTGCACAAAATGTAAATATAAATGTCATTAATTTAATGAAGAACTTATGGGACATGAAAGTGTCAGCTAGTTTGAACTAGATTGCCCGATTCTAATAGCTATTTAACTTGATTGTCTGATTCTAAGAGTTGAGGCAGTTCTTTTTCCATTTTATTTTCCAGTTTATTTCCGCGTATGCTCTACACGGACCTAGTGGCTAGATGTAACGTAGGACTTATGGGACGTCAAAAGTACAGGGACGTCAAAAGTACAGCTAGTTTAACTATAGATTGCAACCAAATTGGATGCAATCAGAACTTAAAACAAATTTGAATTTATGCGCCTGTTCACTTTGTTAGTAAGTCGTCTTGGCAGCACAAGACCACGTCAATGCAATTTTAATCGTGACTTTGCTGCTTATGCTGAAAGAAAGGTGGCCTATGGCTTTTGCAGATAGTTTGCGATGCAATTTGTTTTTACCGATTTGGAAAATGACCGTGGGCCCGAAAAGTGGTTAAAAAAAGTTTCGGATAGGATCACATGACTTAGCTACCTCTGTGGTGAGCTAAATGTAGATGCAGTACGTAAATTGCCTAAACTTTCTTGGGAGAAAGTTTACGTCAGCTGGTTGTTATAAACCAATGTTCAGTGAAACTCGTATGGTCTCATAAGTTCGATATGTGAAATATTGCATATTTTTTGACAGGCAAATAGCCAGCTTTGCCAGCGTATCTGTACTTCCATCTGCTAATAGTGAATTACACATATACATTACTTATCAATTATTGTAACAAACAATGAATATAAATTTTAAGGTTTGAGGTAAAATTGAAAAACTATTTCGCAGCTGTTTCCCGGAATCGAAGCTTTATAATTATTAATTTTATTTTATGTTTACACAAATGACTAAACGTCTGGAAATAAATATGGTAATTGTATGTTTAATATGAATAAATATGCAATATCAAAAGAATTTTTTTGCAATTTGACCATTATTTCATACTTTCTAGTTGAATTCCTGCTATACACCACTTGATTAATAATTAGGCTGTAAATATCCCATGAAAGATTAATGATATCCTAATAAGTATATTTTGGTAATTTTGATAGTCAGTTTACTTTTACTTACGAAATTATGAGTACATTCCTTTGATGTTTTAAACCCAAATCCCCTAAAAAATGTTAACCAATATCCACCAAACATTGTAATCAAACATTCTCTGAGCATTGGAAAACAACATTCTCTTAACGTTGGAAAGCAACCTTCTCTGAGTGTTCTCTTAGCGTTGGAAAGCAACATTCTCTTAACGTTGGAAAGCAACATTCTCTGAGCGTTCTCTTAGCGTTGGAAAGCAACATTCTCTTAACGTTGGAAAGCAACATTCTCTTAGCGTTGGAAAGCAACATTCTCTGAGCGTTCTCTTAGCGTTGGAAAGCAACATTCTCTTAACGTTGGAAAGCAACATTCTCTGAGCGTTCTCTTAGCGTTGGAACGTAACATTCTCTTAGCGTTGGAAAGCAACATTCTCTGAGCGTTCTCTTAGCGTTGGAAAGCAACAATCTCTGAGCGTTGGAAAGCAACAATCTCTTAGCGTTGGAATGCAACATTCTCTGAGCGTTGGAAAGCAACATTCTCTGAGCGTTCTCTTAGCGTTGGAATGCAACATTCTCTTAACGTTGGAAAGCAACATTCTCTGAGCGTTCTCTTAGCGTTGGAAAGCAACATTCTCTTAACGTTGGAAAGCAACATTCTCTGAGCGTTCTCTTAGCGTTGGAACGTAACATTCTCTTAGCGTTGGAAAGCAACATTCTCTGAGCGTTCTCTTAGCGTTGGAAAGCAACAATCTCTGAGCGTTGGAAAGCAACAATCTCTTAGCGTTGGAATGCAACATTCTCTGAGCGTTGGAAAGCAACATTCTCTGAGCGTTCTCTTAGCGTTGGAATGCAACATTCTCTTAGCGTTGGAATGCAACATTCTCTTAGCGTTGGAAAGCAACATTCTCTGAGCGTTCTCTTAGCGTTGGAAAGCAACATTCTCTTAGCGTTCTCTTAGCGTTGGAATGCAACATTCTCTGAGCGTTGGAAAGCAACATTCTCTGAGCGTTCTCTTAGCGTTGGAATGCAACATTCTCTGAGCGTTGGAAAGCAACATTCTCTGAGCGTTCTCTTAGCGTTGGAAAGCAACAATCTCTTAGCGTTGGAATGCAACATTCTCTGAGCGTTGGAATGCAACATTCTCTGAGCGTTGGAAAGCAACATTCTCTGAGCGTTCTCTTAGCGTTGGGAAACAACATTCTCTGAGCGTTCTCTTAGCGTTGGAAAGTAACATTCTCTTAGCGTTGGAATGCAACATTCTCTGAGCGTTGGAAAGCAACATTCTCTGAGCGTTGGAAAGCAACATTCTCTGAGCGTTCTCTTAGCGTTGAAAAGCAACATTCTCTGAGCGTTGGAAAGCAACATTCTCTGAGCGTTGGAAAGCAATATTCTCAGAGCGTTGGAAAGTAACGTCTACTAAACTTAGAACAACAAACATCAGTTTCAAATGCTGTTTTATCCACACACAAGATTGTTAATTATGTTCAAACCATGTGATATTTTCTCCGTGTCTCCTATTGGAAACACATGCTCATTATAGAAATAGAGTGAACGGCATTGAGAAACGGTTTCATAAAAACTTGCCACTGTCCTCAAATGAACGTACAATGATTTAAATTCGTTTTACTTATCTATGTCATAATTATATATATCATAAGAATGGATTATTAATATGGTCCTATAAAACCTTGATCACATGACAGCATTAACGTCAAGCAATTCAACATGTAGGAGTTGTGAGAGGTTGATATAACTTTCTAAGCACCGCTGATGATTAAAAGAGACTTTTGAAAATCATTGTGTCTGTGACTGTGAGTTATGTCCCTTAAATTTCGAGGGGGTGGTGTCCCTTTTCCACACAGGAGAAAGTAATTCATGACCATTTTCACATAATATAACAATTACAGACTTCAGACTCGGTTGATCCAATGATTTGTCGACCTTGGACACTTGATTTTCACCTTGACGTTACGTAGGTGAATATCAAGTGTCCAAGGTCGACATATCATAAACTTGATCAACATCCGTTGAAGTCACTAATGGTATGATAATCGTAATTCATATAATTACCGATGACCTTAAATTCAGTGTTAAACCACTTACCACCAAAAGGACACCACCAGGATCGACGGACATCCGATAGCGAGTAAAAGATGGCGCCACTTCCGGAAAAGGTAGGCAACTCCTGTCAGGAGGAACAATCCAGCGGTCCAGAAGAAATTGATGTATACTCCTGCGGTGGTCCTCTTGGAAGGGCCGACGAATTCGAGGGCTAGATATAACAAGATGTTGAGATGCATGTTTGGTATATGTACAATGGACAAACTGTGAAGTCTCTTCTGTTGCAGTGGCTTGTGTTGAAATTTTAGAAGGGGTTGTTCACCTTTTTGAGAAAGGAGATGTATCAAACATTGAAAACGGTCTACATGACGGAAGGACAGAATTGAACTCATCATGTTCAACAAGGACGTTTGATTAAGCTTTTACTTCTATAATATACCTTTGATTTTTAGGATATACTATACTAGTAATACAGTTTGTCACGTATGAAAGCCGAAGGAAATATCAGTAATAATTGATTCATATCAAAGGAAATATCATTCGAGATTTGATTCACACCAAAAGGAAACATCATTAAGGATTGATTCAAACCAAAGGATATATCATTAAGGATTGATTCACACCAAAGGATATATCATTAAGGATTGATTCAAACCAAAGGAAACATCATTTGAGATTTGATTCAAACCAAAGGATATATCATTAATCATTGATTCAAACCAAAGGATATATCATTAAGGATTGATTCAAACCAAAGGAAACAGCATTTGAGATTTGATTCAAACCAAAGGATATATCATTAAGGATTGATTCAAACCAAATGATATATCATTAAGGATTGTTTCAAACCAAAGAATATATCATTAAGGATTGATTCAAACTAAAGGAAATATCATTTAAGATTTGATTAACACCAAAGAAAACACCATTAAGGATTGATTCAAACCAAAGAATATATCATTAAGGATTGATTCAAACCAAAGAATATATCATTAAGGATTGATTCAAACCAAAGAATATATCATTAAGGATTGATTCAAACCAAAGGATATATCATTAAGGATTGATTCAAACCAAAGAATATATCATTAAGGATTGATTCAAACCAAAGAATATATCATTAAGGATTGATTCAAACCAAAGGATATATCATTAAGGATTGATTCAAACCAAAGAATATCATTAAGGATTGATTCAAACCAAAGCAAATATCAGTAAGAGCTGGATCATACCAAAGACGAAACCAAGCATGAACATCAATCTCCCAGTAAGTCCGACGATGAAGTTGAAAACAGCAAATACGACAAAATGCCGGGTCTGGGATAATGAAATTGTTCCAAAGAAATTCATGATGAAGGTCAGTATCAACACTTTCTTTCTACCAAACCTGGAAAAGGTGAATTTAAGCGAATTTTAAAGGGAAAAAAAGAGGAAAATGTGTAGATGTTTACTCTAGAAAGTGGCCAATATTAATTTTAGTTTAATTATCCGAAGGTGAAGTTTAATTGTTACTTCCAGAGCGAAAGCGAGTTTATTCATATCTTTGAACTAATTTCGCAAAAACTCATATAAGACCAATCCGAGTTTAAAAAGCTTTTCATACCGACTTTATTCCAAATTAATCGCATTAAAACGACCCAATACCTCGCGAGGGCCGACGAGAGTGACGTCATGATCAATGGTTATATGACGACGAAATAAAGAATTTCGCGCTGAAACAATCGTTGATAAAAAGACATTATACAAATGGCAGTATTTGGTTTTACCATACGTGTAACAAAACATTATTACATAGTATAAACATTAACAAAAGGTAATGTTAGAATATTTAAGAAGATTACCTATCGCCCACTGGTCCGATTATTAAAGAGCCACACAGGGCACCTGCAAAATCGATCATGTTGCTGTGAGATCGTAGAATCTCGTTTTCACACACCATGTCGAACTGGAAATATAGAAGCATGCAGAGGCAAGGCGAGGGGATGAGATTTTGACTTTAGAAAAGAATATTAAAGGGGCAGTAGCACGTTTTTTGATAATTTTATATTTTAAAATTTTCAATGATAATTGTAAGTTTTTGCTAAATGTATAATTTTGACAGTGTCAAAAATCTCATTACACAAGCCAATCATCCATAATCAGAGGACAAAGTATGAAGATTCACATAAAATACATTGGCGGCCATTTTGTGTGAACACCTTTAATTCATATTGTGTAAGAAAAAGGAATCGCATGGCTAAACTTTACGTTATATATTTGAATTATTACTGCTTCATTTAGTTTAAATACATTTTCTTTCAATTGGAACCATTAATTTTCATTTTCCTGTAATCACCTTATAATCCCCCTAAAACGTGCTACTGTTCCTTTAATACCCCCATTCCACCGAGCATACGACCCCACTGCGACCGATTTTTGTCTCCCGGTCGTGCACACTCTCACTCACTCTCACTGACACCGCACTGGAGTCTTGGGAAGATCCCCATGCTCGCATAAAATATCTTCCACACTCTCCATTGGTCGCATGTTGTCGTAGGGGGGTTTGCGATTTCGATGGTCCGTTTTCAAAAATCGCACAACTTCTGCGATCGATGAAATTGATTACTTGCTCTCAAATTCAAGACAAGACAAATCGCATGCCGTCGACGCCTCCTTCTCCTTCGTTGATGGTGTCTCATCATAGCTAAGGTGTAGTCGCCGATATACTGTAGTTCTTGTCTGGTTTCAGAAACCAGAGCAACTACCAGGGCCATTTCATTTTCCATATTATCTGTATGCTAGTCAAACTCCGAATGCAATGATTGCAGCTGGTCGCAGTCCTTTTTATACTTTGGGCCCGATCTGTCGTGAAAAGGTTGTGTCGAGGTCGCATATGTCTTAATGCGGTCTTGTGAAAATTTGCAATGGTCGTTCTGGAGTCGTACAAGACTCGCAACTGTCGTAATGTGGTCGCACTCGATTGCAAAAGCAATCTCACTAGTCGCAAGTTGGTTGTAAGTCGATCGTATGGCGATCGTATGGCAATCGCCGAAACTGTCGCGGTGATCCTAACCACTCGCATGCAAAATCGCCAATTCGGTCGTATCTCAGTACGAATATGATGAGACCGACATGCGATCTATACTGCAATTCGAATCAGTCTCAACTCTGTCTCAATGTGCTCGCCGGAAAAAAAGAAATTAATCACTTTTTGGTCGTAGTGGGATCGTATAGCCGGCTTGGTGGAACCGCAAAATCATATATTTTTTTAAATTGCTAGTATTTATGTCTGCGACCAGTGCGACCGGCTTGATCGCGGCGATCGTACTCTGTCGCATATCGGTCGCGGTTCGGTGGACGGGGGGCATTAGTTTATTTATATGAGAAAACGATGGAAGATTATTTCAAAATGAATGGAACATAACGGTGCACATGATTCAAGTTTAAGGACGAGGTAACGAATTTCATAGACCAAGGCCTACTTTCAAACAGCAACCTTCACTAAGGTTGACCATATAACTCCTATTCTTTAAATATTTCACAAATGACATTAGGACTTGATGGTTTACGAACACCTTAGGGCTTTGTGAAAGAGAACCAAGATCCCTAAATAGTTATCCTCATCTGTTTTAATATATTGAAGTCTTACATCTTACAAGTCAGAGCTCTGTAATGATACTGCAACTCTACCATGAGGGTCAGTTCTATGGAAAGTCAACTTCTTCATTTCATATAACAATGCCGTTTTCTAGATTGCAATTAAGTTTTTTGTCCATAGTTCCGCTTGATCATAAATATCTACTTAAATGTGTATCAGAGAAGATAACATATCAAACTTTTATTCTCTATGCACAGCGATAAAGTAGTTATAAAGTCTCCGATTCTTGCATTGATGTCACATGTCCAGTGCCCTGCAATATAGTAGGGACATATGCATAGTCCTGTTCTCCCTCGTCCCTACTTTTAACACAAAAAAACAAAAAACCCTCTCATACAATATATGTAAGCCTTACATCCGTAAATCCGGTAGTCTGTATAACCGAGGTATCGTACACCCACTCGGTACACCTGTACTGGCTGCCATTGGCCCCGGGCTCATACAGGTAGCACGCTGAGTAGGTTATCTCCCCTTTGTCATCCACCACTAGAGGAACAGACTGGTTCACGAGGGCTGCGTGGAAGGGACTTTGCATCCTGTATGTGTCGTTTTCGTAGGAGGGGATCTTACATCTGGGTGAAGACACAATCATGCAATTTTACACAGATGCAGGAATTGCATTAACAGTCATGGTAACATTCTCTACCCACAGAGGCAGATCAAGACAAGAAATGTTGATCGAGCCTCTGATCTTATTCGCCCACTTTGTAGGGTAGAATGGGAGATGCCTGATTGGAGACAATCAAAGTTAGTTGCGCAATCAGGGACGTTGTTCTAAAATTTATCGTCATTTTGGCAACCGAGTCAAGGCAAAGGCATGTGATATGAACCACCCTTTCCATGCGATAAGCGTTTTAAGTTGCTAAAAAAAATTCTAATGGATTGTGGTGCAAATATTTTTGCGAAGGGAAACTGCCGGAACAATGAGTGCTTCGAACGTGATAAGTACGGTGTGTATATGTTAAACAACATATATGTATTACTAGCTGTAAATTTGTTACCTGTTCATTTATCAACGTCAATT
Source organism: Steromphala cineraria (assembly GCA_916613615.1). Taxonomy (NCBI): domain Eukaryota; kingdom Metazoa; phylum Mollusca; class Gastropoda; order Trochida; family Trochidae; genus Steromphala; species Steromphala cineraria. Next base: position 60,376,596 of record OU744725.1, on the reverse strand, counting down.
TTGCACGATCAACTGAATTTGACATAAGTTAAACATTTGCAGTGATCATTCATACTGCTATCGGTAAAAAAAAATTCAATCGTAGTTCGTGCATAATTTATGAAAAATTCCGTTTGGAATTTGAAATCACATTTTGAACGAATTTTTTCGAATAACTGAATCTGTTCATCTCCAGTTTATTTTAAATTGCAAGATCAATTGAAACTCTGAAGGATGTATGTGTTTCTCAACAGCTTTGCAAAATCAGTTAAATCTCATTATTGTATGTTACCATCCCCATCTTATTTCTAACTGGGAGACCAATCAATCTCAGGAAAAACAAACTGTATCAGTTCATCTAAAGGGTATACTATTTGCTATCTCAGTTGAACCTCCGAAGGGACCTACTGTATGTTTTCATCTCCAGTTCATTTGTTTATTTGCAAGACCCACAGAATCACTGAAGGAACCTACTGTATGTGTTCAACTTTAGCTTAGTTCTAATAGTAAGGTAGGATGAACCACTGAAGGAACCTACTGTATGTGTTCATCTTTAGCTTACTTCTAATTGTAAGGTAAGATGAATCTCTGAAGGAACCTACTGTATGTGTTCATCTTTAGCTTACTTCTAATTGTAAGGTAAGATGAATCTCTGAAGGAACCTACTGTATGTGTTCATCTTTAGCTTACTTCTAATTGTAAGGTAAGATGAATCTCTGAAGGAACCTACTGTATGTGTTCATCTTTAGCTTACTTCTAATTGTAAGGTAAGATGAATATCTGAAGGAACCTACTGTATGTGTTCATCTTTAGCTTACTTCTAATTGTAAGGTAAGATGAATCTCTGAAGGAACCTACTGTATGTGTTCATCTTTAGCTTACTTCTAATTGTAAGGTAAGATGAATCTCTGAAGGAACCTACTGTATGTGTTCATCTTTAGCTTACTTCTAATTGTAAGGTAAGATGAATATCTGAAGGAACCTACTGTATGTGTTCATCTTTAGCTTACTTCTAATAGTAAGGTAAGATGAATCTCTGAAGGAACCTACAGTATGTGTTCATCTTTAGCTTACTTCTAATTGTAAGGTAAGATAAATCCCTGAAGGAACCTACTGTATTTGTTAACCTGCAGTTTATTTCTAATTACAAGATCATTTGAATCACAGAACAAACTTAATTGCAAGGTCAATTAACCGCGAATAACCATTTGATGTAACACTGTCTATGTTCATCTGAAGCTTAATCTAGCTTATTTTTCATGGCAAAATTAATTGATTTTTTTAGCAAGGACAACAACAATGAATGTAAAATATTTAGCTGCCTACCTTAAGTCTGTTAACTTGTTAGTGTATCGCAGGGCAAATGCCATGTAATTTTGGTTTCGTGATGACGTCATTTGAATAACTCCAGAACTACTAAAAACAAACATTCTCAAACCTAATTTTTGGGCCGTTTGGTCACTGGTTAAAAATGGAGTCATGTTTTTAAATTTCTGATTTTCTTAAATTTCGGTTTAAATATTCCATAATGTCTTTCTGAGAGAAACATAAACACAATAACATTGACTAAGTGAAAAGGAACAAATGTAACTTAGATCTAAAGTTGTTGATCACATATGGTACCCTGAAGAGAAAAAATAGTGCTTTCGAAAATTCGACCCCGTGTCATTTCAATGACCTACCAAAACTGTCACGGTTAACTGTTAGGTATGACCTACGAATATGTTAACGCAATATGAATGTCAGCTTGTGTCGTAAAATTTCAACTTTTTCTGTTTCGTTTTCGCAATGCTTGGATATCTCGAAGACATTGCAAATTACATGATATTTGCACTAGAATACGCAGGTAGATGAGTGACGAAGCTATACAGTAACACTTCATAAGGATGATTCGAAAATTACTTCTATTTATTTAATATGGACATGCTAGCTTACAGATTCAAAATAGTGAAAATGTCCTTGGATTAAACATTTTGTTAGGTCAGTGGAATCTCTGGAGGAACCTACTGTATGTGTTCATCTTTAGCTAACTTCTTATTGAAAGATAATATGAATCGCTCAAAGAACCTATTGTATGTGTTCATCTTTAGCTTTCATATCATTGCGCAAACGCTTCATCTTGGTTCATCTTTAGCTTACTTCTAATTGCAAGATAAGATGAATCTTTGAAGGAACCTAAATATATCTGCTCATCTCCAGCAGGAAGACCGGGGAACCTACCTATATCTGCTCATCTCCAGCAGGAAGACCGGGGAACCTACCTATATCTGCTCATCTCCAGCAGGAAGACCGGGGAACCTACCTATATCTGCTCATCTCCAGCAGGAAGACCGGGGAACCTACCTATATCTGCTCATCTCCAGGAAGACCGGGGAACCTACCTATATCTGCTCATCCCCAGCAGGAAGACCCGGGAACCTACCTATATCTGCTCATCTCCAGCAGGAAGACCGGGGAACCTACCTATATCTGCTCATCCCCAGCAGGAAGACCGGGGAACATACCTATATCTGCTCATCTCCAGCAGGAAGACCGGGGAACCTACCTATATCTGCTCATCTCCAGGAAGACCGGGGAACATACCTATATCTGCTCATCTCCAGCAGGAAGACCGGGGAACCTACCTATATCTGCTCATCTCCAGCAGGAAGACAGGGGAACCTACCTATATCTGCTCATCTCCAGCAGGAAGACCGGGGAACCTACCTATATCTGCTCATCTCCAGCAGGAAGACCGGGGAACCTACCTATATCTGCTCATCGCCAGGAAGACCGGGGAACCTACCTATATCTGCTTATCTCCAGCAGGAAGACCGGGGAACCTACCTATATCTGCTCATCTCCAGCAGGAGGACCGGGGAACCTACCTATATCTGCTCATCTTCAGCAGGAAGACAGGGGAACCTACCTATATCTGCTCATCTCCAGCAGGAAGACCGGGGAACCTACCTATATCTGCTCATCTCCAGGAAGACCGGGGAACCTACCTATATCTGCTCATCTCCAGCAGGAGGACCGGGGAACCTACCTATATCTGCTCATCTTCAGCAGGAGGACCGGGGAACCTACCTATATCTGCTCATCTCCAGCAGGAAGACCGGGGAACCTACCTATATCTGCTCATCTCCAGCAGGAAGACCGGGGAACCTACCTATATCTGCTCATCTCCAGCAGGAAGACCGGGGAACCTACCTATATCTGCTCATCTCCAGCAGGAGGACCGGGGAACCTACCTATATCTGCTCATCTCCAGGAAGACCGGGGAACCTACCTATATCTGCTCATCCCCAGCAGGAAGACCGGGGAACCTACCTATATCTGCTCATTTCCAGCAGGAAGACCGGGGAACCTACCTATATCTGCTCATCCCCAGCAGGAAGACCGGGGAACCTACCTATATCTGCTCATCTCCAGCAGGAAGACCGGGGAACCTACCTATATCTGCTCATCTCCAGCAGGAAGACCGGGGAAACTACCTATATCTGCTCATCTCCTGCAGGAAGACCGGGGAACCTACCTATATCTGCTCATCTCCAGCAGGAGGACCGGGGAACCTACCTATATCTGCTCATCTCCAGCAGGAAGACCGGGGAACCTACCTATATCTGCTCGTCTCCAGCAGGAAGACCGGGGAACCTACCTATATCTGCTCATCTCCAGCAGGAAGACGGGGGAAACTACCTATATCTGCTCATCTCCAGCAGGAAGACCGGGGAACCTACCTATATCTGCTCATCTCCAGCAGGAAGACAGGGGAACCTACCTATATCTGCTCATCTCCAGCAGGAAGACCGGGGAAACTACCTATATCTGCTCATCTCCTGCAGGAAGACCGGGGAACCTACCTATATCTGCTCATCTCCAGCAGGAAGACCGGGAACCTACCTATATCTGCTCATCTCCAGCAGGAAGACCGGGGAACCTACCTATATCTGCTCATCTCCAGCAGGAAGACCGGGGAACCTACCTATATCTGCTCATCTCGAGGAAGACCGGGGAACCTACCTATATCTGCTCATCCCAAGCAGGAGGACCGGGGAACCTACCTATATCTGCTCATCTCCAGCAGGAAGACCGGGGAACCTACCTATATCTGCTCATCTCCAGCAGGAAGACCGGGGAACCTACCTATATCTGCTCATCTTCAGCAGGAGGACCGGGGAACCTACCTATATCTGCTCATCTCCAGCAGGAAGACCGGGAACCTACCTATATCTGCTCATCTCCTGCAGGAAGACCGGGGAACCTACCTATATCTGCTCATCTCCAGGAAGACCGGGGAACCTACCTATATCTGCTCATCTCCAGGAAGACCGGGGAACCTACCTATATCTGCTCATCTCCAGCAGGAAGACCGGGGAACCTACCTATATCTGCTCATCTCCAGCAGGAAGACCGGGAACCTACCTATATCTGCTCATCCCCAGCAGGAGGACCGGGGAACCTACCTATATCTGCTCATCCCCAGCAGGAGGACCGGGGAACCTACCTATATCTGCTCATCTCCAGCAGGAGGACCGGGGAACCTACCTATATCTGCTCATCTCCAGCAGGAAGACCGGGAACCTACCTATATCTGCTCATCCCCAGCAGGAGGACCGGGGAACCTACCTATATCTGCTCATCTCCAGCAGGAGGACCGGGGAACCTACCTCTATCTGCTCATCTCCAGCAGGAAGACCTGGGAACCTACCTATATCTGCTCATCTCCAGCAGGAAGACCGGGGAGCCTACCTATATCTGCTCATCTCCAGCAGGAAGACGGGGGAACCTACCTATATCTGCTCATCTCCAGCAGGAAGACCGGGGAACCTACCTATATCTGCTCATCTCCAGCAGGAAGACCGGGGAACCTACCTATATCTGCTCATCTCCAGCAGGAAGACAGGGGAACCTACCTATATCTGCTCATCTCCAGCAGGAAGACCGGGGAACCTACGTATATCTGCTCATCTCCAGCAGGAAGACCGGGGAACCTACCTATATCTGCTCATCTCCAGCAGGAAAACAGGGGAACCTACCAATATCTGCTCATCTCCAGGAAGACCGGGGAACCTACCTATATCTGCTCATCCCCAGCAGGAAGACCGGGGAACCTACCTATATCTGCTCATCTCCAACAGGAAGACCGGGAAACCTACCTATAACTGCTCATCTCCTGCAGGAAGACCGGGGAACCTACCTATATCTGCTCATCTCCAGCAGGAAGACCGGGGAACCTACCTATATCTGCTCATCTCCAGCAGGAAGACCGGGGAACCTACCTATATCTGCTCATCTCCAGCAGGAAGACCGGGGACCCTACCTATATCTGCTCATCTCCAGCAGGAAGACCGGGGAACCTACCTATATCTGCTCATCTCCAGCAGGAGGACCGGGGAACCTACCTATATCTGCTCATCTCCAGCAGGAAGACCGGGGAACCTACCTATATCTGCTCATCTCCAGCAGGAAGACAGGGGAACCTACCTATATCTGCTCATCTCCAGCAGGAAGACAGGGAACCTACCTATATCTGCTCATCTCCAGCAGGAAGACCGGGGACATGGCCTGGTACCCAGCCAGAACTGCAGTCAGAGCTATCAGGATGTAAACTCGTCTCTGGTAGGGCCCAAATTCTCCAGTCTTCACTAGCAGTTCGTCAAACTTCATCATGGGCTATTGGCTGTATAGACTGTGGATGAGGAGAGACGTACATGTACGATGGTACGATGGCCCACTCAAATTGCATAATTTATATGTACATGCACGCCCAGTTGCACACCACCCTTGTTAATAGTATCAATCATCAGTCATGAAAAGCTGTCGTGTACATGTTTTGAAAATATAGTCATAATTAGATTATTTGATATACAATGAATTGTGAATTTAAATGACATCCATATTAGTCATTCGTTTAAATATAATTTAGATCGTTTAACAGATTAAATTTTTCAATTGTGAAATTCTTATATAATAACCTGTTTATCGACGGATCTTAACATGCACTTTTATTTAGAATATAATGAAATGACATCTGCTTACAGTGGGTTGAGTGTTGCAATGCCTGTGCCTGTTAATTTTCATTAAGTTCCCGTTAATCACGACACACTGACACCATGCTCGACACCCACAAAAAATGAAACATGCGAATCCTACGTTGTCAACGCTATAACATTTTTGGTAAATATATTTGGATTTTTCATAAGTATCTGTCAATTGATCTATCCAGAAACTCAGATCTCCTGGTGTATGTCTTCAGATCGATGCTCCAACCAATGACATTCGTTGTCAGTTGAAACGGCGTTGACGGTGGTCGAAAGCAAGCGGATTCATTAAAGAGACCATATTTCTTTCTCTTCTTGGCGTGTTCATCTCCAAACCCGTCTGTATGGTGACATCACATTGCCAATAGGAAGTCAGGAACTAAGGAGATTTTTAACGTTGGTATATGTATCTAAGTTTTTAAAATTGTCAAAAGTTTTGAATAAAAGTGGGGCAAATGGGTCACCTTGGCGATAGCTGCGTGTTATTTTGAAACGCCCGAAGACAACACCATTCACAGGTACAGGTGATTCTACAGCATCACAAAGTGTTTCAATCCTTTTTATGATGCTTGATCAATAATGGAGGAAGCCCTGTGAGGTACCACATGGTCAGAGGTACTGTTTATGCTGTATATCCCATTTAATATGTTTCTCATCGTCGAGCTGCATGAAAAACAAATAACTTTAACAAATTACACTGGCGAAAACGACACCGACTTTAACTGGCGAAAACGGCACCGACTATTACTGGCGAAAACGGAACCACTGAGTGCGAAAACGGAACCACTGAGTGCGAAAACGAAACCACTGAGTGAAAAAAAAACGAAACCACTAAATGCGAAAACGGAACGAAAACGTAACCACTGAGTGCGAAAACTGAACCACCGAGTGCGAAAACGAAACCAAGAAGAGAAAGACGTTCTAAACATGAACTTTATCGTTACCAGACATTTCATATACACATACAAATGCCAAAACGGATAACCACACCTAAACGGCCTAAAAGAGTTCTTCAAAATACATATAATGTAAGAAAACAGATTCTCTATACGGATTGTTTATATTTAAAGGTAGTTTTGGTCTTCTTGCCACAATGTTTTATACATAAGTTATCTTTCATTGTTTTTATTCATACTTATGTCCTATTATATTGAATATGTATACCATTTAGCCACTCATGTCAATTTGATACAATTGACTACGTGTTGTAACCGTTTTGTTGCATCAAACCGGAAGGTTGTTGGGGTAATGGACCCGAAGAACGATTAGAGAGGCAGTGTTGAGCGATTAAAATGCTCAATTAAATATGTTTTACTTGAATTAATTAAATTTCTGAGGTGTTAACTAAGAGAGTAAAATATGTAGAAGACAAATATGTCTCTATCACAGTTTTGGAGAAATAAGTTTTGACACACCAAATTATTTTGATTTCAGGCGAGAGAAAATCGTTGCCAACCTTTGCTCACTTCGTTCGCATGAAACCAGGGAAAAGTCGTTACTTTCATATTGGTACGCAAACTCTAAACTTGGCCTTTGGTTGAATAACCATGTACATGTATGATACCCCAAAAGGAAATATAGTGAGTTTTTTTTATTGAGTACGTCCTCTCCATACCTGTTTTTAAAAATGTTCCTAAGAAGATATGTTTTCCTCAGTTAAACTTTAAAAATCCAAAATATTAACCATTCTTCATTATGTAAAATTAATGTGAACATCTCCGTCGAAGTACAAAAGAAGCGTACATGAATCATCATCATCTAAATATATTCATATCATTTATTGCTTATAATCGCATATTATGTCGCTTAATGATTATAGCATATTTAACATTTTAATTTGTAATTTTTCTAATATAAACATTTTAACTTAATTCTGTTTATGCAAGATAGAAGATATATATTTTTATAACTAAATAACACAAATTATCAGATTTGTATGTTAACATTTATTTCAATACTAGTATATATTAAACTTATTATACAAAGGTACGAAAAAAAGCAGTAAAAATAATAAATATGTTCTCCCAACAGATTCGAATTGATTGTTTTTCAATTTCAGGTTTGCAGTTCTGACTAGCATTTACTCGTATAAGTGAAAATAAGATATGTAAATTCAAACCTAATTTATCTCTGTTAAACTACATGTTAGGCACGCACCTGCATTTTGACAACACGGAAAAACATTTGGTTTTAAACTGACATACCTGGACTCCTTTTGAGGCGAATTCTGACAAACACATGATATGGTAACTTGGTGATTATTTTTACATTCTTAAGGTTTGACATTGTTCTTAAAGGGGCATTAGCACGTTTTTAGGGAGAATATAAGGTGATGTCAAGAAAATAAAAATAAATGGTTCCAATTTAAAGACAATGTATTAAAACTGAATGAAGCAGTAATAAATCAAATATATAATGTAAAGTTAAACCATGAGATTCCTTTTCTTACACAAAATGAATTAAAGGTGTTCACACAAAAATGGCTGCCAATGGATTTTATGTGAATCTTTATAATTTGTTCTCTGACTATGGATAATTGGTTTGTGTAATGAGAGTTTTGACACTATCAAAGTAATACATTTAGCAATAACTTACAATTATCAGTGAAAAATTGAAAAAATAAAATTGTCAAAAAACGTGCTACTGCCCCTTTAAAGGGGCAGTAGCACGTTTTTAGAGGAAATATAAGGTGATGTCAGGAAATTTAAAATAATTGTTTCCAAATGAAAAAAACAATGTTTTAAACTGAATGAAGCAGTAATAAATAAAATATATAATGTATAGTTTAGCCATGCGATTTTATTTTTCTTACACAAAATGAATTAAAGGTGTTCACACAAAAATGACTGCCAATGAAATTTATTTAAATCTTTATAATTTGTTCTCTGACTATGGCCGATTGGTTTGTGTAATTAAATTTTTGACACTATCAAAATATTAAATTTAACATTAACGTTCAATTATCAGTGAAATATTTAAAATATAAAATTGTCAAAAAACGTGCTACTGCCCCTTAATGAAACTGTGCTCAACTCAATACCGACTCTCTAGTCCCTTTTCCGGTAGCCTTCCCCATATGTTTTTCAAGATTCAAAAACAAACCTTTTCTGATGCTTTAAGTTAAAGATGTGAAAAATGGATCGGCAAGGGGCATAACTCCAAAGAGGAATATATAAATATGACTAGCCGTCATTTATTATATATGATTGATTTTAATAAGGGTAATAATAAAAGCAATGAAAATTCGTTTTATCTAACTCAAAACTAATAGTTTATAACCAATTATAACTAGTTAATGTATCATATGTCATTTTAAATATACGACTGGCTGAGATGAGCCAATAAAGACTACAGCCGTCGTTCATTTTTGTGTTTACTAGAATGTTTTCTAGCTTAATATAGCGAATAAACAAAAGTGGTTTAAAAGATACAGTTTCTCTTTTTTAAAAAAATCTTTCAAAAAGTAATCAATCAATTGATTGATGTTTTCTCAGAATCGTTGTTTTCAAAGTATTGTGAAAGATTAATATTAAAATCGTACTCTGCAATACCAAAATAAAAACAACTTTACGATACCGAAAAGCATCAGCCCTTACGCTTTAGATAATAATATGATAATGCAAAATCGAACGCGTCATTTGTCACTCACTGAGTTGAACGATCACATCAAAACATGTACAGCGGTTTTCGCTGCTCGGATATGACCTGTACACGTCAAGAAAATGAATTTGCATACACATATTGTAAACTTTTGTAAAGAAATTAGAAGATAGTTTAATGGGTTTTTTTGTGCGAAAAAGAGTTAAAGTGTAAGTTTACATAAAACACAAACCGAGGCGCATCTCACGTAGACTAAAATTGAGTCTAAAGAATATAAGATAATTACTGTGCCTTTATCTATATCATTTCATTTATTAGGTGTGCGTATATGCGTATCTTAAGTTTGTTCACTTACCTTCGTATTCTAGTGCAAATATCATGTAATTTGCAACGTCTCTCAGACATATTGTGAAAACGAAACCGATAATGATAAAATTTCACTGCATAAGTTAAAGATGCTATATCACACTTGCAATATTTTAAAAAGTATTTTTAATGTATACGTTGTATTTTTAGAAATTTTTTGCAACCAACCTTGCGAAAATCGGACCAAAATTCATCAAATAGGAAATAATTTACCAAAAAATACCGAAACGGCAGTCGACATAAGGGCGAATGAAGTGTGGCCATTTCACAACTTCCGGTTTCTAAATGTAAGCTTGAAAACCGTTTTTGTCGCGCTCAACTAGATTTTATATTCTTTTTCTCCGAATTAGGTAGTCGTTGCTGTCAAAGTTGATACCCATCGAACGCAATTACGGTAGTTGAGACACGGTGTAAATCCTACAAGCATAATGATTACGTCACCGAAAGCGGGTTCGTTAAATGACATGCCCTTTCTATGAGGGGTACTGTGCTTGAAGCGTCGAAATAAGTATGTTATTGTTGATTAAACAATCTAAATATGATATCAAAATTTCGACGAAAGATTTTTCTACAAAGTGATGTATTTCATTTCTCAATAGCTAAGTTTCATCCTGAACCGCTTGCAAGTATGATACAGCATCTTTAAGATTCAGTTTGCGTTGACATATTCGTATGTCATACCTAGCAGATAGCTGCAACAAATTTGTCAGGGGTAAACATTTCGAAAACACTGATTTCTATTTTGCTCTACAAAATCCTTCATAAGTGACAAACAGCTGCAGATGTTATCCATATGTGTTCTTTTGGGCTAAGGTAACGTATCTGTGCTGATTTTCCCCCTACCAAGTTTACATGTATGATTTTAATCGAAATTTACGAAAATCTGAATTTCACAAATATGACCCCATCTGTCTATTTAATCATGCCAAATATCGACATTCAGCAACAGTGACAAGACGATCCCAAATATGGTTTGGGAATGGATATTTTACACATGGGCAATTGATGATCTTCTGTAAGTGGTCCTGGAGGTATTTTATGAACGTCAAAACGAAAACCAAATTACATGATATTTGCACTAAGATAACATGCAGGTGAACAAACTTTTGGTATGCAGCTGTAGACTCGGATAAGGACCTAGACGGTATATTATACATTATTAATGGAACGCACGAGCCATTTTTCTTAGAATATATTGTTTTTCGTTAAGAGCAAAATCATCACAAAATGTAAATGGTAAGTAAGTAAGCAAGTCTACAGATAAAGTTTTGGTAAACACGCCGACATCAGTTTTTGTTCTGTTCTTGTGTCCAAAATTTGTTTTGTAATCATTTAAAGTAATTCTTGGTTTCTGATTTTTCTGGCAATGAACAGAAAGGATAAAAAGGTCTCATTTACGAACCCCCCCCCCCCCCCCCCCCCCCTCCCATCCCATTCCACATCCCCCCTCCCGCATTGCGATGGTCTTAAATGTAATGTGACGTTGCGTTTTTTTAAGGGTGTATATTTCATATGTGTCATATATGGTAAAACAGTCATAACAAGAATGATATTTTTATATTAACAGATTGGCTATATCTCGAATTAATTATAACATTTTATATGAAATAAGCCTTTATTCGACCTAATTTTCCTTTGAATTGAACATTATTACTCTGACATCTGTTGTGAAATTGTCAATATTTAAAAAAATATATGCTTCATTCCCCTAAGCTTATTAAAAAATCGTTTCCTTTAAACAATTTAGTTACAAAAATATCAGAATCGTATTATTATGCTGGTTTTGTTCAAGGCCATGAAACATATTCATGACTGTGATATGAATTTAATCATCTCATTGAGGTATACGTATATTGATATATATGGACTTTTTTGTTATCGTTGTCGCAGTTAAGCAAGGCACGTGATATACGTGATATGAGTTGAATTATTGAATACAAACTTAGTCTTAATTGCAAGTGAGCAATTGGTTATATTAGAATTAAGAACCGACAAACTCATTATCAAGTTTATACAAACTTGGTTTTATGAAATGATGATTGTAATAAAGCAAAGCTCAAGATAATGCATAATTACGCTACTTCGTCTGCTTTAAAGAGACACAGAGTATGTTGATAGGATCACATATATAAAATTTTGAAATCGATGTTAATACATCGGGAACCACTAACTATTACTGAAAATAACAAGTTAAAGGTCAATCAGTACATTAGAGCGAAAATACGGCCATTCAAAGTCGGGATTTTGATCGAAAACCGGACAATGTGGCTCTCGAGTGGCGAGCGCAAATTCGCCAAACGTAATTTTGAAACCTTGTCAAAAGCTGACAGGAATATATTTTCGATTCGATAGTATTTATTAGGTATTGTAACTGTCGGTTGTTCAGCATGTTTTTAAACATAATTTTGTAGTTTTTTTTCTGTTCGTCTTTAATTATCCAAATACCATTCAGATCATTCTATATTTCTGATAAAACCCACATACAGTCGATTCTTACCTTTATTGCTTTTGATGAGCGTTCTGAACTGGTTTGAATAGGTTTACTTATTTACGTAGTAAAATTGTCATACCTGTCACGGCTTATAGCATATGTTAATTTTTTCATTTTATCATTTAGACAAGGACAGAGGATGAGTGCGTGACCTGGAGTTAAAGACCCATTTTCATACGTGCATGCGGTTCGGAATGAAATTTAATTATTGAGAATATAAATACATCACTCGGTAGACAAATCTTTAGTCGAAATTTTGATATCACATTTACATTTACATCAACATTAACATACATACAGCACAGTACCCCCTGTAAAAAGGCCATAGCATTTAACGAACTCGCTTTTGGTGACGCAATCATTATGCGTGTATGATTTACACCGTGTCTCAAGTACCCTTGCGTTCGATGGGTATCAACTTTAGCAGCAATTGCAACTCTCTCGGTTATAAGTAGTAAAAGATTAATGATCTGAAAGTTTTATGTATATGTAATATGTTTCAATTGAAATGGAATTTAAAAAAAACCCAAAAAACAATTTGTTTGGCAGCAACGAATACCTAATTCGGAGAAAAAGGAAATTACATCTAGTCGCGTGCGACAAAGACGGTTTTCAAGCATATATTTAGAAATCGGAAGTTGTGAGGTGGCCACACTTGATTCGCCTTCATTGCCGTTTCGGTCATTTTGGTAAATTATCTCCTATTTAATGAATTTTGGTCCGATTTTCCCTAAGTTGGTCGCAAATTTTTGCAAAACAAAACAAGGAAAAAAATAAAAAAATATTTTAAAAATATTCAACTCTCAAAATTGCTCACAATATTTCACGCGCATGTTGACAAACAAGAGAAAGCGGAAAGATAAGAGAGAGCTGGATTTAAAGGGATTAGGAAATACACGGAGGGATATGCATAGTGAGAGAAGGAAAGGCGGTTTTAGAAATACCTAAATTTGGCTTTGGCTGGCATGCATCCACTGACCTGTCCAGCATGTAATTATACTCCGGTTCTCAGGGTCGCTGTTCAAAGCACACAATCCACCACACCACGATAATGTATTGAGCCAATTGTGGAGAGAGGAGTGAACCCATGTCTGAATATAATGTGCAACTATTTTCACGAATCCACGACACCGAATGCATTCCCCATCTTAAGCCAAGTATGACTTCACGAAAGGAAAACGGTCTTTTTACACATTTAACATAAATTACAAATATTTTACGTTAAAAAATGCAATTTTCGGTGCTAGCTCGTTGGATATGCACTTGTCTTTTACTTTTTTGTCTTTTACTCCCGGGATAGTTAGAGCAATAGATTCATAGAAATAATCATCTGTTAACTAAAAGAGTGACGTCATCCCCATTGATAAAATACATATTAAGGTTGTGCGTTAGGCGTTGGATTTTATGTGTATGTGTATTATTATTATAGAGGGAACGCATAAGCCATTTTTCTTAGAATATATTGTTTTTCGTTAAGATCAAAATTATCACAAAATGTAAATGGTAAGTAAGTAAGCAAGTCTATAGATAAAGTTTTGGTTACCACGCCGACATCAGTTTTTGTTCTGTTCTTGTGTCCAAAATTTGTTTTATAACCATTTAAGGTAATTCTTGGTTGATTTTTCTGGCAATGAACAGAAAGGATAAACAGGTCTCATTTACGAGTCTCTGTAACTTGTGTCGGTTGTTCAGCTTGTTTTTTAAACATAATTTGGTAGTTTTTTTTCTGTTCGTCTTTAATTATCCAATTACCATTCAGATCATTCTATATTTCTGATAAAACCCACATACAGACGATTCTTACCTTTATTGCTTTGGATGAGCGCTCTGAACTGGTTCGAATAGGTGTACTTATTTACGTAGTAAAATTGTCATGCCTGTCACGGCTTATAGCATATGTTAATTTTTTCATTATACTTTTAAAAATATTCAACTCTCAAAATAGCTCACAATATTTCACGCGCATGTTGACAAACAAGAGAAAGCGGAAAGATAAGAGAGAGCTGGATTTAAAGGGATTAGGAAATACCGAAAACCTATGTCTGAATACAGTGTGTTGTTCAATGCGCAACTATTTTTACGAATCCACGACACCGAATGCATTCCCCAACTTAAGCCAAGTAAGAAAACGGTCTTTTTACACATTTAACATAAATTACAAATATTTTACGTAAAAAAGTGTATTTTTCGGTGCTAGCTCGGGAAAGCCCACAGATCGGAGGTAGACGGGCATTTCCCCGAAGGAGGAGGGCATAATTTTCAATAATGCCTACGGGTCATACCTTAGCTATTTTCTAATAAATATTTATTCATCTTTCAAACAAACTGTACTACCAAATAAAGTGGTGGACACAGTAATGAAATACGTGTCATTGAGTATCGATCCAATGTGCTTTCGGCTGGGAAATGCGTCGCGCCAAGGCAGCCGCGTCAGCCTTGGCATACCGTATTTCCTCTAATAGGGGCCCGGACCCTTATTAACATTTAGGGGTATTACCCCCTGGCCCTTATCAGAGGCCCGGCTCTTATTTGAGGCCCGGCCCTTATTATGATAATAGGTTTCCCAAAGCCAACTTGAGACCTGTATTCTAATTTTTGAAACAAAGGTTACCGATATACACGACATAGGCTTATTATGTTATATGTGTGGTATTAAAAACACAAAAGTAATTGATAGATATGCGATCGTTTCATTATGTTGACAGTTCTAAACATGTGGTAAAAGGTTACCTATATATACAAATACTGTATTAGATATTTGACAGACATCCCAGAAGTTGAATGATGAATACTGAAGTCTCTTTTATTCATTTATAATGTAAAACACAATACAACCGGAAGTAGCGTGGTAGATAAAGGGGGGGGGGATATTTAAGTCGAATATACAGAAGGGAGTAATTATTGACTAGACCCGGCCCCTATTAGAGGCCCGGCTCTTATTTACGTTTAGGTACCTTTACCTCCCGGCCGCTATTAGAGGCCCGGCCCCAATCAGAGGAAATACGGGTATGTTGCACGTGCAGCTAGCATTTATCTACAGTGGTACGTTGACTCGAGATTCAAAATCCCTAGATCGACAAATAACTTTTTAAGAATGATGAACAAATATTCTTAGCGTTATAAATAATTATTATAATATAAAATATCAAAACAATCACAGGCCTATGATATAATAGAACCTAACATAACGGTTCCATCAGCGCTGTCATAATGACTCAATCGTCAAAAGAGTCAATCGTTCAACGTTCCGGAGTGTTAACTTTACGAGTTCGAGAACCAATTTCGGCAAAAACATTTTCAAATGTTGAAATAAGATTAGTGTTATTTTTTCAAAGGTGACAGCTGACACTTTGACCTTTAAAATAAAATCATCAATGATATCGTTGCAAAATATTTTTTTTTTTTTTTTTTTTTTTTTTTTTTTTTTTTTTTATCGTTGCAAAATAGATATAGATAGATAGAGGGCATTATTAATATGATACCCTAGGCAGAGTTGCACAGGGAAGAGGGACGTAATTTATAACTGTACATGTCTTGGAAGCGAAATTATAAATTACGAAAAAAATGTCCCGGAAGAACAATGGAGTGACGTTACTGGAGGTTCATAATTGGGAGATAACATGGGTATGCTTTTATTCGAAGAGGATGATAAAACCGATGTTTACACGTCAAGAATACCTACAGAATGTAGTTTCATCGCATCGAATAGCACCGCATTGACATATCGATTTTAGGACATATTTAATGAAGATACACACAATAAAATAAAGGGCATTCATTATATCAGTTTATTGCTATGATTTTGATTTATTGCTATGACGTCCAAGAAAGAAAGTAAAATTAAAGTTTACAATAAAACAATTATGTATATTGGATGTTGGGTTTGTTTTCACTTACGTCAAATTTGGTTGTATCCTTCAAAGTTTCAATGAAATACCTTGTCGTTGATCAAAACACCGAGTTTAATTGAGAAATATTGTTGAAGGATTCTTTCAAGCGATCTGGCCAAACTTTAGTATTGACCTTTTGGTCAAAAGTCACTAGTTAGACCACAATTAACCTTCAAAGACAATAAGTTGAATTTCCCTGAAAATACGAAACACATTCAATCCTGCCTTCTTTTCCTCAGAAAACTCTTCACATTGGCTCAATGACAAACGTGTGTGACGAAGTTCCGTAAATAATAACAATTTTTATTATATTTTTTAAAATATTATTTTCCGAATCGCAAATCAATGGCCTTTTTCGTGGTGAAAAAAAAATAAGGATAAAGTTTTCCGTTATGAAGAAGTGACAAATTAAAAATATTGAACGTATTTTCAATTAGAAAAACTATGTGCAGGTGCGTGTTTTTCTTACTAACAGCGAATTTACCTATCTTGTTCAGAGTGGCAAAGTACTCAAGTGTTATATCATTCTGTTCGGAAAATAATATCCTATTACTCTTTAAAGTTACGAAAACAAATCTTTCTCCGTCATAAAAATATAGAGAAAATAAGACTTTGTCGGCAAATGAAAATATCAAACGATGGATTTGTGAAAAACACTTGTAAAATTATCAGCGTAATTAACTTACGTTTTTTAGAATCTCATAATCCTTAAAAATAGAAAAATATGATCCAATTCCTTGCTAAGTATTGTTCCTACAACTTCTAAATATTCCGAAATAATGTAAAAAACATCGCTATGAGTATCACTTGTTTCAACAGTCACATGTAAAGCTTCGCGCCAAACGATGGCATAACGGAATTTCAGCGAGGTCAATGTCGTATTTTTTCTCCATATTTCAAACGGTTCCGGAGAGGAAAATAACAAGTTATATCAATAAATAGAATTAAACAAATCAACACAATTGCAATGTAGTTTTACCAAATAATTAAAAAAACAGTGTTAATTGTCGTGATATGTACACCGCATATCGACTAGACGTGACTTGCATTATTCGCATCATGTCAAATAGTCATCATGAAGAACTTTCAAGCAGATGCCGTTTGACAATACAATGTATTAGTGAGTAATTTTACAATTTTGATTTGTATTTGATATGTATGAAATCTATATGACATTTCTTGCTCAAATATATAAAAATTAAACCGTAATCGTATTTGATTTTCAAGCGACCGTGCCATTTGAACAATCATGAAATGTAGGTAAAACGTAGATAAGAAAGACCCACCCCTCAATTATATAGAGGGTTGCGTCTTTCTTATCTACGTTATACCTACATTTTAATTACGATATCGGGTTCCTGTGTCTTGATCCCGCCGACTGCCGTTGCTGCATCACTGAAATCGTTAATTTAAAATTAATAAGTCGCTTAAATATGATTTTTTTCGTACGAATAGGATTGTAAACACATATATGTTCACTATTTCAAGTTTAATTTTTGTTTGTCAATTGAATTATTTGTCGTAATAACAATTTTGCAAAAAGTATTTCTCGTTACTCAAATGGCACTGCCGTGTCGCTAATGGCGCTAGTAGTAGTCGATAGTACATTATAAACGCAGTTTGGACATTTTTCCCGTTTTGCGTCTATAATGTACTACGGGGGTTTCTGGCTAATTGGCCACCACACCTGTTTCCACTCAAGTCACGGTCGAACGCATCGAGTTTACACACCACGACAAATGCAAACAAACCGCAACGCTATATATTGAGATATGAACAATGTTAAAAATAATCATTATGAAATGAAAGATTGCATGGAAGTGAGGAAACATATAGATTATAAGATTATATATTATCATAAAAAGATGTCCAGCGGAACAACACGTCGTTCATCACCAGTTCTCTCCACTAAAGACAAGGAATATAAATGGGTGGCCTTAACATTTCCCTCGCGAAATGCGAGGAAACATTTCGGATTAGAAGTGATTGTTTCAACATCGAAAGAATGGAATTCCTCGAAGTCGACGTGTTTGAACGAGCTGCAAACTAAGAGAAGAGATATAAACAGTTACGATATTCCGGACTCGTGGGGAAGTGTTCAATATTTCATGTATTCCAGAACTCGTGTTGAATAGGAACGATAAATGGAACAAGTTTTAAAGTTTCATGTTATACATGGATGATATGATAATAATCGACGAAGTAGAACATCAGGATATTAGTGGCGATTTGGAAGAACTTTTATTCCAAGCATATAAGAAAACTATTTTACATATTGTGGACACACGACCTATTCCCAGCACGGTAGAAACATCTGTATACATACAGAGAATATTGTTGAAATGGGTAGACGAACACGAAGTTACTAGACGTTGGAAAGAGAGCATAGAACTGACACCGGGCTTGTCATCAATATCACCGCTGTACCTGTTGAAATACGAATGTCTTGATTATCGGAACACACAATTGAAAAACGATAATTGGATGAGAAGAATTGTGAAGTCTTGTGTTAACCATATCAAGGAAAATGGTGAGCGAAGATATATTGAGAAAGAACTATTACAACCCTCGTAACCCGGGCGGATTTGGAGGAGCTCAAAAGTTTATTAAAACCCTACAAGCGACGCAACCTGATTTAAAACCACACAGAGTTTTGAACTGGCTTCAGAAACAGGATGCATATTCTCTACATAAGAATCCGAATAAAACGTTCAAAAGAAATAGAGTTATAGTTGGTGGAAACAGGATTCAAATCGACGCGGATCTATGCGACACGAGTAACATTTCGGAATATAACGACAATGCAAGATATATTCTCATTCTCATAGATTGTTTTTCGAGATACGTTTGGTGTAAAACTATCCAGGACAAGACCGCTGCATCAGTAGCATCTGCCATGAATACGGTATTTACCGGTATGGATAAGACCCCGTTTCTCATCAGAACTGATAAAGGTAGTGAATTTAGAAATAAGGTAATTCAGAAGGTTTATAGGAAATTTCATGTCAAACACTTTTCAACGCAAAACTCTGATATCAAAGCAGGATATGCAGAACGGTTTATTCGTACCTTAAGAACAATGATGCACAGATACTTCACGCATAAAAATACTTATAGATACGTAGACGTGTTGCAAGACCTGGTTTATAACTACAACCATCGTCCTCATAGAGGGTTGAACGGGAGGACTCCTGCGGATATCAACCTCAAAAACGAAGCTCAGGTGTGGTTGGAAACTCACCCCCTCAAGTTGAATAATACAAACGGCAAGTCGGACAGGAATAAATCATCATCATCAAGCAAACTACGTTATGAGAAGAAAACGAAATACAAATTTAAGATTGGAGATTACGTACGCATATCATTGATCAAAAGAACATTCGAGAAGGAATACGAACAGAAGTGGTCGGAAGAAATTTTCAGAATTATCAAACGCAAGCTCAGAGATGGTATACCTATCTATTGGATTGAAGATTTACAATCAGATCCGATAGAAGGTAGGTTTTACCAACAAGAATTACATAAATACCACAAGAACCCCGACGAGGTCGAATGGCGTATCGAAAAAGTGATTAAAAAGAGAACTCTCAAGAAACGTGGTAACGAGAAAAACATCAAGCAAATATACATTAAATGGTTGAATTATCCTCGCAAATTTAATTCTTGGATAGACGCGAATCAGGTCAGCAATTTATAAACGAACATGGAATGGGTTGTAGCCACAAGTACGGACAATACGGACTTCTTTCCAGAAAATGCGGCTCATAGATTTTCAATTTATTTAGATCAACCTCTTCAGTTGAACGGAAGATGGATGATATCATTGAGAGAATTCTACGCAAAAGGTTCTATTCGGAATCGAGCTCTGACTAGAGCGAAGAAAAAGAAACAGAAAGTCACTGACGACCTGTTGTACGTATATTGTTCCTTGTGCGAACCTATAACAGTTGCAGGTAAGCGGAAACCTTTGCTTAGACGACTATCCTCTACAGAGGATTCAACATGGAAAGTGTTAATATCGGATCCGTATGAAATAGGTGTCAGAGTAATCAACGACACTGTTCAACAGTTCGATGTGTATATAACTGACAGTGACGGAAAACCCGCCACATTTTTAACGAACGAGTCCTCGGTTACACTTCAATTAAGACGATATCCTTTTATAGTGTAAGACTCTGCAACATGTTTGAAGAGGAATACCGACAAAGAGACGACGGAGGCAGCAACACACTATATATACCAAACCCAGACACGTGGCGGAAATATTATGCAAACTTAGCACGAGGGAAAGACAAAGTCATAAGCTCTCTGGGAAGAAGAGGAAATACGTTCTCAATGCGTAATATATCTGAAGGGTCTAACAAGAAAATTGACATTCCGTTATCATCCGCATCACTGAAATCACCGACGACAGGGTATAAGGAAAACGCTATAAATTTAGTAGCACCCAGTGAACAGGCGTTAGATCAAGCTAAATCTGAAATAGAGAGGAATCCCGACAACGTATCGAGGCTAGCTATAGAAAAGGGAATGCGTGTTAAAAAGCTGAAACACATCCAGAAAGGAGGCAGTGGAAGATCAACCTCGCGCAAGAGATGTAATAAGAAGACGATTAGGAGGAAGAAGAAGAAGACCGCCTTCGCAGTGAAGAAGAAGAACAACAACAAGAGGAAGACGACGCCTCGTAGACGACAGAATAATAATAATAATATAGGTAAGAGAAGGAGGAGCTCAATCAAATCAAGCAAATCTTTGTTCAGAGACATATTTAACTAGGAATACTCAACTATCAACGAAAATGGCCGCAATAATACCAGACTCCAAATATTTTACGGAAATTCAACCACAGGAGCTTGATCTATTTAGTCTCCCAGGAACGCAAACAGCTGTAGAAAGAACATATTTACAAGACTGCCGACCCATATCGGCTATATCCGGAGACAATCCGATTGAGTTCAACGTGAGCACACAGGAGGGATTAGAGTATATTGATCTACGTAGATCTATGGTATACATGCGCTGCAGGATTACAAAAGAAGACGGGACACATTTAACTGTTGCAGACGAGTGTGGTCCTGTAAATTTGTTTATGCATTCGATGTTTAGTCAAGTAGACGTGAGACTACAAGGAAGACTTATAACCTCGACCAACAACCATTACCCGTACAAGGCTATCATACAAACTATACTCAACACTAACGAGGTAAACGCTAAGTCCAAGATGACCTCACAGCTGTTCTATAAGGACACAGAATCGAAGATGGAAGATACAGATCCAAATGGAGACAACCAAGGACTCCTTGAAAGGTGGAAGATAGCGGGTAGCAGTAAAGTGTTTGACATGGCGGGAGTTCTAATGCACGACCTGTTTAACATAGATAGATACATTTTGAATCAGGTGGACGTACAGGTTAAGCTCTACCGAACAAACCCGAAATTTGCTTTAATGGCTACCAACTCGAACGAAAGTTATGCTATAAATATCGAGGATATCGTTCTGAAGGTTATGAAGGTTAAAGTGAATCCTGGGGTCATATGGGGTCACAACACGGCTCTATCCACCACGACTGCGAAATATCCTTTCAAACGAACAGAGGTTAAAATGATGTCAATACCGACTGGTCAAGCGTCTCTCACCTACGATAATATATTTCAAGGAGCTCGCCCAAACAAAGTGGTGGTTGGATTTGTATCATCAAAAGCAGTGGCAGGTGATCTTAACAAAAACCCGTATAATTTCGCCAACTATGACGTCACCTCGATTGGTCTGTACTGCGATGGCGAAAGCGTCAGCGAAACGAGTCCTATGAAGATCAGTTTCGATGAATCGCATGGAGAGTGCATCATCCCTCCATACGTCAACCTATTTAGATACAACGACACCTGGTTTGCTAATGACAGTGACCCGCAAGCCACGAGCAGTGTATATCTAAATCGTAAAGAGTTCGCATCCGGATATGCTCTATACGTATTCCCGATAGAACCAACTTTCGGACCTGCGAACGATCGATCCTACCTGACCTTAAAGAAGAAGGGTTCTATAAGACTAGAGGCTCAGTTTGGAAAAGCTTTGACTGAAACTGTTACCTGTATTGTTTACGCAGAATTTGGAGACGGATTTCAAATCGAGAAATCCAGGAACATTATCGTGTAGGATGAACACAATACAGATGGAATGCATAATAGGCTGTGACCCCGTCTTAAGAAATGGTGTGCTTGGAATGTTTTCTAAGGACGAGCTTACAACACAACTAGCTCTGGAGATAGGTAGAGCAAGTAGCAAATCGCCTTGCGCTATTATTGTAAATACCGACAACAGATCTGGACCCGGTAAACATTGGTTTGCTCTATTCATTTCTGATATTGCGATAGAACTATTTGACAGTCTAGACGGCGATTCGATCAGCTATAAACTTACGGAAATCAAAAGTCTAATTGGTTGTATTCTTGCGAGTAGAACAAGATCATTAATAGCAAATAAAATCAGATTGCAAATGTCTAACAACGATTCGTGTGGATGTTATGTTATGTATTACCTATTACATAGACTGAGGGATATTTCGATGGAAGATATACTAAAACCGTTTGTACACAGTGCTAACGAACAGAACGATGCTTATGTGTGGAGATATATAACGAAAAGATATCCGTTCTGTCTCGCAATGTAACAGAACGCATACTCTCGTTCGAGGTTTGACGATTTGTGTCATCTTAAATGAACTTAGTATGTTTTGTTTTTTATAGAGAACTGTATTTTTAATTAAAAACTGTCTTGTAAGTGCTGACTCGTTTCTTCTTTTTTCATCTTCAGGGAGAATGATACATTACAAAGTCTATGACGTCATCGTTTATATTATGACGTCACAGTAGGAACAATGTACATTTTGATTCAACAACATAGACAAATGTTAATATTTATCAATATTGAGTTTGAAGAGGAATTTGTTGATAAAAATAGTTCTTTTAATTCTATCAGAGTTATTCATGTGGTAAAACAGGAAATTGACTCTCCATTCTCATATTCTATTTCAGGGTATATTTTAAATGTTGTTCACACACGATCTATCACGTGACTGTATCACCCATCTTACAGGTGCGGTATATGAAATTTCATCTACTACTATCCTATACCACAGTTGATCCGGACAACCATTAGACTCGCTTAGAAATTACAGGGTTGACGGAAAAAAAAAACAGACTGATAACTATTATCACGGAAAGCACATTTCATGACATAATGACATGATTTACACTGAAATTCTTAAGTTTTAGATATCCATCAATTACGAATATCCTTCAGGTGTATAGATATAGCTACATAATAATTATGATTAGAAATCATGTATTTACTTTGAAAACCTAGAGGTAGAGCAGCGTACTTGTGATTTCTTAAAATGAAGCCTTAAAGTAACGTTCTAACGGGGCAGATAGCCGACTCCCTGCATACACGAAGCTGTCTTTATCTTATCATTTGGCGATGAAACATTGAGATAGTTTGAATTTATATCATGAGTTACGTCTCATGCAATGTTCATTACTACAATAAAATAATACAACTTATTAGTTTTAAAAGGCCTAAGATTGTTATCAATGTTTATAAACATATTATCGATGTAATGGTTAAGGGAAAACCGATGAAATTCAACTATTCAAGGGAGAAAACTCGTGGAGTCTTATGTATTGGGTGGAGGGGTGGCGTTGGTGAGTGTGTGCGACCACGTGGTTGCATATAATGAAAAACATATCCGCTGTCGTCTCACTATGTAGCCGAACCTACGTTGCGTCAGGATGGATGGGGAAGATCAAGATGCAATTGGAAGTGAACAACAAGATGATCAAGAACCTGTTCTTAAGATCTTGTGCCCAGCGACCGTTTATATATCCGGCGCAACGCAGTCGGGGAAATCTTGCTTCGCCCGAAAGTTGATTGACTACTCTCAGACGATATTCGATCAAAAAGTGTCAAAGATTTTGATATGTTATTCAATGTGGCAGGGGATCTACGATGAGATAATGCAAAACACAGCATGTCCCTTAGAATTCCATAAAGGAGTACCCAGTGATGAATTCATTTCTGAGTGGGGGGAAGAAGCGGATGATACTAAGCATCAACCTCGCGACCACAAGCTAATGGTGATCGATGATTTGATAGACGAAGTCTCGCGAGACCCTACGATGTGTAAACTATTCACTATGACGAGTCATCATTTAAATATATCTGTCTGCCTACTGAGTCAATCATTGTTCCCTTCTGCAGCGTTCGGACGGTACGCGAGGACTATTTCCTTGAACTCTCATTATATTATATTGATGAAGAATAAGAGAGACGTGTCTCAGATAGCAAACTTCGGGCGACAGGTGGTTCCCGGGAAGTCCAAATTTTTTATGGATGCATACACCAAAGCTGTTAACAAAAGTCGTTTTGGATATCTACTTATCGATCTATCTCCTAAAAGTGATCCGCGATACCAGTTCAGAACGGATATATTTCCCTGTGAAACGCTTATCGTGTATTCGACAGAATGAAGCTCATCGTGAACAGTTCAGATATGTTAGGAGAACAAGTAGCTTTACTGAGGTTTCTTAAGGATAACCCGACTGAGAGACAGACAAAAGCCGTTCTATATTCGTTAACCAATCAGCAAACAGATCTTTTGGCGGAAATTTGTCTGAATATCTTAAAAGGCAACATACCTATATCCTCGAGACAGAAGACGCAGCTAGCGACTAAGAAGGGTGTGTTGAGGAAGATCGCGGATAGATCAGTCAATAGAACGGACACTAAACGTTTGATTGTGCAAATCAGACATTTACTGCCACTGATTATCGGACTAGTGCTGTCACCCCGTGAAGAACAAGAACAAGAAGAAGAAGAAGAAGAAGAAGAGGGAGAAGAAGAAGAAGGAGAAGACAGAAATCATTATGACATATAGAGCAGTCTCGGGTTCGCAACAAGCTAAAGAATTGGTTTTGATTCCTCGCTCAAAGTATGAGAGACTCATAACAGGAAATAAGGACGATATGAAGACCGCTGATTGTGCTCGTGAAATAAATAATAATGATAATGGTAATAGCAGTGAATATAACCGCGAATCTCATCATCATGATAGCGATGAAAAGAACAATCGTGTCTCCATCGAGGGAAGTTCTGGAGAGGGAGTAAAGTGTACTAGAAAAAGGAAAAGGAATTATATCGACGCCAGACGTGAACGGTGGTTGCGTTACTGACGGTTATGGAACGATGCTTTAGCAGGGAAATGACAATGAATATATGTAGGCTGGTGATGGGTGATAATATTGGTTTAGAATAAATAATTAAAAAAGACATCGTTGTTGTGTTTTATTTGGTTTATTAATGCTAATGACATTCTGATTAGTATAAATCATATAACACAAACACACACACAGAGAGAGAGAGGCTAGGGCGATGTTGGTATATCATCGGTGAGAAGCAGGTTTCAATGTCATGCGCAGGGGACGAGTGGTAATTCCGTCAGACCTAACCCTTCGTTTGATGTAAAAATATGATAAACAAGCCCTCCTCTGCCGATATGTGAAGATGGTATTGTTTCTTGCTCTGAAACCCACATTAACACTCGACCCAGCTCTTTGTTTCCTAAGAACGTTGCGATAAGCCCTAACAGGATTTGAAATGTTTTTCGAGCTTAATCCCTTTGAGCTTATTTTAACCTCGTTACCGGCAGTATCTTTGCGCAGAATGTAGGTTTTCGAAGCAAGAGAAATCATTTCAATGCCTTCCGCTTCTAATTGAACAAGCCAAGAGTTCTTTTATCGTGTTTGATGTGTTCAGAGCAGCAAGTTCTAGGTAGGAAGTGATTGCCCGTCGGTTCAATGTTGTCCGAATGACAAAAACCATTCAACATGGTATCGTACTCTTCGATCATATCAGGTTTTATCACCTCGCGTAAACTGTCTTCAGACAAGGCAAAATACAAGGAATCTGTATCCGTTTGCAGAAGCTCGAAATCACGTCTTGATATGAAACGGTCAAGAAACCCGAAATAGAAGGAAATCATCTGCAACTTCGCGTACTGCAGCACAAAATATGCCAAGACTATAGGAAGATCTAAAACCATGGTTTGTTTGCTACTTATGAGTTCATAATCTCCGTCGTCGAGTTCGCAGAGAGATTGAAACCTTGGTTGATTCACTGCACAGAGAGCCTTATTCTCGCCATTGATGTAATTACAGTTTGTGTGTCGAGTTTTATCCATCAGAACCGAACCGTACGCGCTATTCCCAATCAGTTTAAAGACCTCACCCATAATAGCAAAATCAGGGTCTGAGTCCCCCAATCTCCTACATTCGGTCACCTTTTCAGTAAACTGTTTAAAACAGTTTTCTCCGCGATATTCAACAGCCTGATATATTTTGCTGACAACCAATCCGTTTTTCAGATACCATTGAAGTAAAGGAGTCGCTAATAACACTTGTCGCGCTCTCATCCCACCGACTAGAAGGGTTCTCGGTTTCCTACTCAATTTATTTTTTCGAACGTGTTTTTGCATGCGCTTCCCGAAACGTTCAAAAGGAACCTTGCAAGTAACGAATATAGGAGACATTTCTGCAAAATACTCGTATCTATCTTCGGGCACCTCGATGTCTACTTCAACCATCCCGAAAAACTCCCCTTCCTGCACAGCTCGAAGCAGAGTCTCGGCATTCACGCGTCCAGCGCGATGAACGGAATCAAAAGGAAGCTGGCGATGCTTCACAAACTCCCGCAGTTCGGGGTCTGATTTACACAAATCATTAAACTGACACTCCCATATAGACACTAGTTCGTAACCCTGATTCCTAATGTATGCAGCTCTTTCCATAGTTCTTGCGTAGCGACCCCGGCTGTCCTCGCTGTCTCCGTTTACACAGTCTCTGTGACTATGCCAATAACACCCCAGGTACTCTAGACAGGTGCGTGTAACAGGATCGTAACCGTCTACGAAGTACGGACCGATTTGTTTTTCATACCCTGATGAAGCTTTATGAATTATCTTTCTCCCGGTTTTAAACGACATCCAATCTAGCCAGTCATAAGCACGGGTATACGTTTCGGATTTCTTACGATGAAATTCGTTAAAGTCATCGTCTTTCACAGGTAACCAACGCACGAAATGTCCTACAGGCATGTCCATAGATAAGCAATACAGATATAAACCGTTGCAGTCGAAACCAAAGCATTTCTTACACGGTTTTTGCTGGTTACCCCTAATGAATGTCTGGTCCCTGCAATGATGCCTATTGAATACTATCGAAGGACCCCCGCATATTCCTTCCTTCACCGTTTCATAAAGATCGCTATCCTTTTCCCCGAACAGAGCAAAGTTGCATTGATTCTCGATTGCTGTACGGAATAATAATTTTCTCGCTATCCCGGGAACGGACACAGCTTCTTTTAGAATATCTATGTTCGTTTCAGACCAGTAAAATTGTTTTAACCTGTTAATTGCCTCGACTCCGGGTTGGACATCTAGATTGTTGTACCAAATTAATAAATCTTTAACCGTGTTCATATTATTTTCTTTCCATACCGTCTGTAAGTAATTATAGTTTTCTTCAACACTAGAGGGTACGCGAGTCAGAGAGAGTTTATTCAATATCTCGTTTTGGCTCAAATCGGGGTGGTCTCGGACATAAGCTAAATATCTCTGTCTGTTCGGATCTTCGAGAGTGTTGATGTTCTTAAGACTAGACCAAAATGCGTTCGCAGGAGGGAGTTCAGCTTCCTCTAACTTAGACTCGTCATCTAAGTATTCGTAACATAAGAATCCCTTTGATTGTTCAATTTTAAAAGTTTTCAAAAATTGCTCATAACTTGCTGTTGGAGGAAGGTATTGGAAAATGTCTAAAATTCTTAAATTTGGAGTAGAGATACAAATGTACTGATTGTTTCGTTTAACCACAAAATAGTTTGAGTCGGCAGTGTCAACGATGTTTAAGGCTCTAGCCAGACCCGATTTCCACAGATTCAGATCGTACCTAGAACTGTTGAAACCTAGGACTGGTAACTGCGCACAATACTGATTCAATTTCGTTTGCAGGTAAACACATTTCTTGTAGTATAATTCATCGCTATCTGTCCAGGTCATATCTAGCTCCCCGTCCGCCTGCTCTGAACACATCACATCGTTCTCAGATATGTCCTCCCAATCATTATACACGGGGTTTATCTCTTCACCTGTCTCTACACGTCTCAGGAAGTCGCGATAGACGTTAGGTCTAGACAATCGATCACGCATCGCTGGTGAGACTGATTCATCAGCGCTCTCTCGCTGTGGCGATGACTGTGTCTTTCTATGATATAACGCGTTGATATGTTTATCAACTTCTTTAAGCACGGACTCAAGTTTAGCCTCGATCAATCTTTTGGCCTCACTGGAAATGTCATTGAGATAAGCAATTGTTTGGTTCAATAGACTTTTTGAGTCGCATGAAATGAAACATTTAGCGTCCTCAAACTTGGGTACATTAGAACAAACAGAGATGGATATAGGGTGATGACGGGCGGTCCAACTCGTCGAGGAAGTTGAGACTGTTTCTCCTTCCGTTTGTCTCAACAATAAAGATTCTCCATCAAACATTGCATGATATTCGTATATTCTATTTTCTGTCGGTACACAAATATCAAAACATTCTTCTATTTCATCGAAAATGTTTTTGATTGGTGTGAAATATCCGCCTCGGTATATAGTTTTAGTCTTTTCTAAACAAACGCTTTTTAAATGCTGTCTCCAACCTCGTGCTGTGCTGAACATCATCTCACAAAGTTCGCATTTGTACCTTCTCGTATACGCGTTTAAGTTAGCGATGTAAGACAGGTGGTTCTCAAAACAATCCATGTTTAAAGTCGAAATACGATTTTTGATTTTCCTTGTAGATAGATAAACCGGAACGCAGCTCCGTCCCTCTTCACACAAACGAAATATGTTCACACGCAGGTTGAACGTTTTTTCAAACAGTGGAACATCGTCTGGTACATTAAGTCCTTTAAAGTTATCAAATGTCATGTCTTCGCTACCCTTAACTCTCTCCCAGACATTGAACAAGTAACGAATCTTCGATTTACTCGGCGGGCGCGAGTTCGATTTGACGGAATCAGCTCCCAATTTTTGCTGGTGGTGAGCCAAACATCGGAAGGCACACATCGAATCTAACTGCGTGGTAAAAAGTAGACTTTTCTTATCTTTAAACCACTGAGGGAGTGAGGAGGGGGGAGTACCTAACACGTAGTTAGTTCGATACACCCAGTAAGTCACGTTGGTTACAAACACCGGTTGCCATTTAGTGTTTGGACGTTGTTGAAGCACGTGATCGCTGATACTTTTCTTACGGATTTTTTTGATTACTCTACGCATGGATTCGACATCGGAAATTCTAGGTGGTGAATCAAATACATTCACATTCCGATGAGGAATGAAATAACGGTATTCGCCCGTTTCAAGATGCCTCAGGATAAGTCCGAAAGCAAGGTTAACCTTAAAGGCATTACTCTCGTTTTGAAATATATTTGACAACTGGCTACGGAGGTCTATAGATTGAGGGTCTTCCTCTATCCCCGACAGAGGGAAATTGTAAGTATGAACCACTGCGCCACTTGTGGTATCGCTAGCGCGTAATATAATACCCCTGTGGGTTTCATAAACATCGAGTAAGGCTTCGTCTGTTAAAGCACCATCCTCGTCGGTCCAGGGTCTTTTATCGTCTCCAACGGACCAAGGTTCGGGTTGAAGGTTAACCCCTTCTCCCCTACCCACATGATTACGTCGTTTGTGACGCCATAATAACCGACGATTTTTGAATACTTCATAACAGGTTCGACATTTGTATATCGGAGAGTCAAGAGGGAGATGACTTTTACCGCGACAGCGGTGAGCATTTCTGGTTGTATTTACCAACTCTCCGCACAGTTCACATAGCCAATCATCTCTTGAACAGTTTCTCAGATGTCTGTTAAATCGAGTTCGATTTGGAAAACATTCGCTACACCTAATACATGTGTAGGAAATAGGTTTCATTTGTTTGTAATTCTGTACAGCCTTTCTCCCGAGACTAGGTTTCATACAACAGTTTTTATGAAGTATAAATAAGCTTTTTTTCAAGAATTTCCGATTACATAAAATACATTGATAATAACGGTTTATTACACAACTACAATCTAGGAAGTGATTATATCCCTTACTACCCCTCTTCTTTACTCTTTTACTACATATCCTACATTTAATTAACTTCTCAGCAGCCGCTTTAGAGAATTTCCCATCACCTCTTTGTTTCCTTCTCCTACTCGGATATACATGTTCCATACATCTGTTAATATGACGTGTAAATAGATGTTTACCGCTAAACTTTCTGTTACATGCTACACATTGGAAAAAACGTCTTTCTACACAAAAACAATTTAAGAAATGTTTTTCCGATCTCCTACGTCCCTTGACAATGTTCTTACAAATATCACATTTGTATGCATTAGTAGCCTCCATGCTTCTTGTTCTTGATCTTGTTCTGCTTCTTGTTCTTGTTTTTGTTCTTCAAGTAGGTATCAGCGGCTTGTAACGTTGTGAAGTAGTCCTTAACGGGAAAAAAGACTCCGTTTTCTTTATCGTAAGACCCCTCCTTCTTCTTTCTTCCGTAACCCCTCACGTCCATGTACCAGTAGTTTGAGAGTTTGACAAATCTAGCCTTGTACCAAGGTCTTTTGTTGATAACGATGGCTTTGAGTTTCTTTACGTCATGCTTCTTCTTATATCTTTTCTTAAGTTTCTGATGCTCCCTCTTCAATTTTCCTATCCCAGCAATGAACTGTAAACCCAATCAAATATCTCGTGAATAATGTTCATTAAATAATTAAAATATAATGTATGATCAAATCAATTCAAACACAGCTATTCGCATACTTTTTTCTTTTCTTTTTTGTTTATTAATTAGTTAGATAAGAGATGTTACTCTTTATCACACTGATTACAGCTATTCGCAGTCCGCTATCGATTAAGATGATTGATCGCGACAACAGAACACGTGACTAACGACATAATGATCATACTTGATTTGTTTATTGAGAGAGAGATCACGTGACTAACGATATAACGACGTGTAAATTGTTTATAAATTAACCTTAATAGTTCCTTTCAGATTACGACAAACATATGGGATGTGTAAGTTATTTTATCACGAGAGATTGAATATGACTTACCTTTGACAACAGAATGATCGGAAATCTCAGCCGAGTTTCCAAACCTTGAGCGTTCTTTTTCCTGATGTAGAGAGTATTCGACGCCACCTTTGTTTTAATGGCATTAGAAACAGAATTCTTCACACTGATCCAACCCAATCCTTTATCGTACCGAGCGTCTCTGTTTTCGTCGTCGCTATCACTGCTCGAGGTCGAGTTCGAATCCTCTGAGTCGGATGAAGAAGAAGAAGAACTAGAATTGTCTTCCGACGAATCGCTAGAACCTTCACTTTTCCCGCTATCACTCAAGGATAGCGTGTCGTCAGATTCGATAGCTACGTCATCATAACGATCTTGGTTAAATGTCACCTTTTTCTTACTCGTTCCATTCCTAACTTTCTTTGTCGATACAGTATCAGAGTCGTCACAATCAGAACGCTTTTTTCGTTTACCACGTGTCTCACTGTTTGCAATGTTCGGGTGTTCAGCGTCGATTTCTCTATCGTCTTCCATGCTGTATGATATTCGGAGAGATGGAAATTATCTTTTACAGAGTCTTATATATATACACGTTTCGTTTGTTTGTCCCGCTCCTAATTATGTCTATGCGAGGCTTTAATCAGTATATTAAAAACTAGTGCGGACTGAATATTGTTAAATATAGGCGTTGAATAGTTTCATCAAGTATTTTCACTACACCGATAATTGGGTAAATACAGGTGTTGAACAGCTTTGAGACCAATTCTCTTTCTCCATAGCGTGTGAATATGTGGTTAAGAAAACCTCGCCTTAAACCTAAATATCTATTGTTGAGCCGGGCTCCGATCGTGTGATATGAATAATAGGATACATGAAGCGTTAAACTGTGTTTCATCTAAAACTTATATATCTATGGTATTGTAAAATCGTATCTAATTTTACATTCCTTTTCTTAATTAAATTAATTAATAAAAACAAATAAATTTAACTATTTCTCCGATCGTATGATATGAATATACGGATGAATGTTAATTTCTTTTAAAACCGTGTTTTTTTCCCTCTCTGAACTTACATATCTATACATTTGTTTAACAAACGAGCGATAATCGACTTAATCTACTTATTAGTTGTAATATATTTATAATGGTAAGCGAAACAAATGAACACATCCATGCAATGCGAAGGGAGATATCTCGTCTAGCCCTATGTAGTGTGTGTTACCGTAGTTCCTACATTCTAATCTATACATATACATAAGCGTCTGTGGTCTCCTTACCAAACCGTCTGTTGGGTGGTGATTGAACGTTTTATTAGTGAAACTACGATTTTTACCCCGCTCTCTGCGATATAACAGGTGTACTGAAAGTGGTGATAGCTGTACTAACTTTTAGGACCCTCTCCTTTTTAGGAGAGAGTAAGAGAGAGAGAGAGAGAGTGTGTGTGTGGTATTGCGGTGTTTGACGTTATACTGTGTGGAAGATAAGATGCATGTTTTACTTCAATGTCCAATTTATAATGTGCGTGAAGATCTTTTAGGTAAATGTAATGATGTGTGGTCTGAATTTTACTAACATAGAGATGATGTTAAATTATGTTTTATCCTTGCCAGCCCAAGTATTGTACATGCAAGTGCCAAAACCTGCAAGGCAATTCTAAATTTACGTAAGGATATTTTATTTACGCATTAGACTTATTTACCAGCATACTTTTTATCAAATATTTGTAATGCTGAGTACTTTTTAATATATATTTGTAATAGTTATTGTACCTTTTAATACATATTTCTAATATTTACTGTACTTTTTAATACATATTTCTAATAGTTACTGTACTGTTATGTATATATATATATATAAGTTATATTTACTGTACATTTTTTAAATATTGTTCCTCTCTCGTAACTCCAAAAGGAGTGGCTCTTTTAATGTTGTATATTTTGTATGTAACATTTTGAGGTGAGACGTTAATAAACAGTCTGTCTATCTGTCTGAATTAACAAAGCTGAAAAAGTTTCGACTACGTGCGATTCTAGTACAGACCCTCGATCACGCTCCGGCACTGACAGCGATTCAAATGTAAATTAGAATAATCATTTTCATATTTTCCCAGTTTCGATTATCACCATAACTACAATAAATTTCTGTTTTCTTAATTACACAATTAGCAATATAAAATAAAAGTTGAAAAATAAAAGTACCGATCATATTGTTTTGCAATTTGCACCTTACAAATTTCATATTACCCTTGCAAACAATCACATCACATATAACCTAATCATGCCTTTGTTATACAATACTTGATTCAGAAAAATAACCAAAGAAATCTTCATACCATTTCAAAAGAGTATTGACTGTCATGTAACGCGTCTAAATTATTATCAAAGCACTCTGGTATATGTGTATCAACAGCGATTCTGCAATCAACAATTTGTTTATTTTATATTTATTTATGAAAAATGATCTGACGGGGGAATAGATGTTGAAAAGCTTTGATGTGATGAGGAACTAATCTGTATATGATATTAAAGGGGGAGACTAATATGTCTCCTGTAAAACAGACAGACAGACAGGCAGACAATAGTTTATTAACGTCTCATTTCTGTACAAAGCTAGAATACATTTACATTTATACACACAATTCCTTTATAAAACATGTACAGAACCATTCAAAGCAGAATTATGAGAGACATAAAACAATATTTAACCATATAACAATTCTTTCCTACGTTGTAGTATTAAAAAGCAGATTTTGGCTGTATAAAATCAGATACCATGATTTGTGAAAATAAAATACATTTTTTCAAGATCCGATTTATCTAAAAAGTCTGGAGATAAAATAACACATTGATTAAACAGAGAATATCTTAGATCATCATATAATACACAGTGAAACAAAACATGTAATTCATCTTCAACGTCATTAATACAATTAAAACATTTTCTATTTTCTAAAAAGAAAAATTTCATAACGGCCGGTTTACACTCTTATGGGAGCAACGCCACATCGAAATTTAGACATAGCCGACCTGTTATGTCTTGGCATGTGATGGACAATATAATTTTCAGAGTTAAAATTATACTTAAAATGTTTATAAAGTCGAAGTTTATTCGAACCAGTTCTCCCATCTTCTCTATTTAACAATGAATGCCATAAAATAACAAATTCATTCATAACCCTATCCTCAACAGTTGTACATAAAACAGATTCCTTAATCTTAACAGGTGCGTCTAAATAATAGTGTAAATCAAGGGACATAAATTATGGGGCTTCGTTGATGGGACCATTGCGTTTGTTTTTAGGTTAGATAGATGGATGGATGGATGGATATATATAGAGATAGAGATAGATATAGAGATAGATATAGAGATAGATATAGAGATAGATGTTTATTTGAGTCTCACCTCACAATATATACACAATAAAATTCATCAAACATACAGTACATTAAAATAGTGAGAGAGACTATAAAACAAAGATAGAATCAACATATACAAATGGACATAACAAATGAAAGTAAATATAAAAGTATAAACAAACATACTAAGGGGGAAAAGTCATATATGACCTATATAAAACACTTCTACGTTTCGTAGTATAACATTGCAGGTTTTTGGCACTTTCAAATATCACAGATGGGCTGGATAGAATAAAACACACTTTCTGAGTATCACTGAAATTGATGAAATTACCACAGGTCGCTACACAAAATTAGGACTATACATATGAATATATAGATAGTTGGTAACTAGAACTTAGTCTCGGCAAATAAATCATCGGTGGGAAGTGAGATTTCCGACTACCGGAGGCTTATTTACGCCTGGCTTATTACTCTTTTCCAATAAATAATTTGATATAATGTTTTAAAACTGTCTATGGCTTCCTTGCAGAAACTTATTACCTTAATGATAATTTGATAAAAAACATTCACTAAATGTATAAATAAGATAATATCTTATAAATGCAATTGATTTCCTTAAAACTTTATATATTTTGTTAATGAAACATATCAACTTGCAGTGAAATGCATATAAACTATATATGTGTCGTGTATTTTCAACAAAATGTGAAATTTAATGATTCGTTATGTAGCATGTTTAGAGCAACTTCATATGATGTGTGATGTTCTTCATGATTTTATTTTGATAGTTAGCTTGAATTATATTTTTATTTGGAAAATACTCAATATTCTAATAAAATCAATGATTTATTCAGTTGATACTCGTTTTAGTTTGTTTTTTTCCATTTCGACATATTATGTTTTGATTTGGAAACTCACCTTCTTTTGTTTTTTGGTTTTTCTTAACCTTGAACCACGTATTGGATGTTTCACTATTACTTCTCCCTCCTTGAGCTATACAGAGAAAGAGATTATCTTTACGATCTACTCGGAGGCAGTTTGAATGAATACTCTCACACCCCTTCAGTCAAGGGCTCTCTAGTCAAGACTCGCATAGCTGTACACAATAACCAGCATGCTTAAACATATATATATATATATATATACCATCGTCGGGACCCTCTATTAGGCTTGAACGGAGCCGAGAATTACAGCCTGTCACCCCCCTGCATGTGTATGGAGTTCCCGCTGATAGCCCGACATGAAATCTCCCGAGTTTAACTAGGAAGATTTGATGGTCCTATCAAAATCTCCCGTAAATCGCTGGGCGATTGGTTGTGTACTCTTATCTTTATTATTCACTTTTATGAATGTACTTTTAATATTTATGTACACAAGTGAGACGTAAATAAACCATTGATTGATCAAATTGTCATTGAACATCTCTCACATCCAATATTACCGCATGTATAAGCAAACATCTAAAACATTACGATTATGTACAATTTAATATCTCCAGTTCATTCAGATCAATTAGAGTTCGGTTGGGGGTAATCTCTTGGGTTAATCTCAAAGCAACAAAACAAAACAAAACATATTACATGAAACTCACTGTTGACTGGCTCTTTAAGGCATTCAGGTATTTAATCAGTAAGCTCAGAATAGGCGTCATAATATAGGAATTAATCCTCACAACTGTATTCGTTGACACCTCATGTTGTAGATGATAAAGATGATCTCTTAGTTTGCATAGGTTGAATTAGTTTAAATAATATGACTTACTCAATTCTCCTAACTCTTCAAAATTTTGGAATATCGTGATTAAACGATTACACCTTGTAATTTGGAGAGTAAAACAACAGAACGGATGAGTGAACACTCAGTCGGGTGAAATATGACAGTGGTAATTACTTTCCCGTCGCGGTTTGTTTGCATTTGTCGTGGTGTGTAAACTCGATGCGTTCGACCGTGACTTGAGTGGAGACAGGTGTGGTGGCCAATTAGCCAGAAACCCCCGTAGTACATTATAGACGCAAAACGGGAAAAATGTCCAAATTGCGTTTATAATGTACTATCGACTACTACTGGCGCTTTGAATGGAGGTTATCTCCACAGGAACCGGATATCGTAAATAAAATGTAGGTAAAACGTATAATATACGTAAAACCATATTGTTTTGATATATGCCCCGCCTTAGCGAAGGAAATTTAATTCCAATGTATTTTGCATCTATTCTACAATGAATTTTCGTAAACCTTTTAACAGTCATTCGTAGAAATGTATTTTGTCTTTGGTTTTAAGTTGAAAATTTACAGGATGATAGTCATGACACTGATCTCAAAATATCTCGATGTAAACAACATTGTCATCGGTCAACATTTTCGCGGTCTTGCGAGATGTCACGATCTTTTTTATCCGTCATTAGTGGCGATATCAATAAAAGATGGACGCATATTTCTATGAAAACGACAATATTTAGTACTTGATATATGTATTTAAGAATTTGACAGAATGAGACAAAAGCTAAATATGAGAGAAACCAATGTGACGTCATTGTTAAAATTTTACACTTTTGAAGCTCTAAAACCTTCAAAACAATCCAGCAGACAGAAGGTTAAGGCTTATTACAAGCTAAATAATTTATGTGAATGGGTTATAAAATTGTAGTCAACCAAACATCAGAATTGTTTCACAATTGAGTTATTCTATAGGGTACCAAACATTTGTGATGTGATTTTGAAATCATCTCAATGATAATAAACCTTATCTTATATAGATTATTCTTATTGCTGCAGTCAAGGTTGATAATATATGTAACGTACATGATTGGTGTCACCCAGCACACACACTACCGAGTTATCTCCCTTGCGACACGTCTCGCGTGTGTCGCAAGACGTCTTTTTGCAAGGTGTCACTTTTTTTGTTATTGTTAATTCTAGTTAATTTCATGTATAATATGCCTTAATATATCTAAGTTCTGGTGTTGATGATCATGATACCCGCAATAAAGATTTATGGCATTAATTTGTGTATTGTGATGTGTGCTGGGAGTGACATAGATTTGAGAAAATAGGAATTTTATCATAAGACGTGGTCAAGACGTTAAACGGGCAGTAGCACGTTTTTTGATAATTTTATATTCTCAATTTTTTACTGATAATTGTAAGTTAATGTTAAATGTATTTTTTTGACAGTGTCAAAAATCTCATTACACAAATCAATCATCCATAGTCAGAGGACAAATTATGAAGATTCACATAAAATCCATTGGCGGCCATGTTTTGTGAACACCTTTAATTCATTTCGTGTAAGAAAAAGGAATCGCATGGCTAAACTTTACGTTATATATTTGAATTAATACTGCTCCATTCAATTTAAATACATTGTCTTTCAATTGTAACAATTCGTTTTCATTTTCCTGACATCACTTTATATTCCTCCTAAAAACGTGCCCAAACCCACCAGGAAACTTTTTGAAGGAACTCAAGAAAATGTTATTTAAATTCTTTTGGAGTGGTAAAACAGACAAGATCAAGAGGTCAATAGCTTGCAAATCCCTTAAGGATGGTGGTCTTGGCATGGTTGATGTTTATGATTTTATACGAGCCCTCAAGCTGAGATGGGTTAGGTGTCTGTTTGTTAATGTTGAGAGTTCTCCTAAATGGAAGTCCCTACATCCTCGATTATCCAGCGCTTTCGTTCCGATAAATCTACACTACAAGCCCTGGAAAACTTTACAAGGTTTTACCTCAAACCAAAGACCACCCTTTGCATCCAAGTTTATCCAATCAGAAACGAAACGCAGACACTACTTGCGTAAACAACTCGACTAATCGAGTAAGCGTTTTGCTGAGTCATTGCAAAGGGAGAAAATTTGGTTCTAGGTAAAACCTCATAAAGTTTTCCAGGGCTTGTAGTGTAGATTTATCGGAACGAAAGCGCTGGATAATCGAGGATGGAATATTTCAAGTTTTGGTTCTGTCTTTCCCAAACAATGCAGTGATGAGATACAGAATTATTTTTGAAAAGATTGTATGTTGGCACTTAAAACATTTGCTGATATGGTTTCACCAAAGTCTTTTGAAGACTTTATAACTGAGCCAGTGTTTTATAATATTGGTATATCTGTCGCCAACAATCCTGTTTTTATATCATCATGGTTTGGGAGGGGTATAAGCAGAATATCAGACTTCATGAATGCTGATGGGAGCTATTTGTCGCCATCAGAGTTTGAAGAAAGGTATGGTCTGAAGGTTAATTTTATTACATATTACGGCATTGTAAGTGCCATGAAGAGTTTCTTTAAGAAACTTTCTATTGAAAACCCCGTTTTGTATAAACTTTTTGATGAAGTCAGAAGTATTCTTTCAGTCAAAAAGGGAGCACAATTTTACTATAATATACTATCCAATTCAAAAGAGACCTTCAAGTCGAAAATAAAATGGGAGAACCTATTTTCAATTACATTCAATTGGGATGATATATTCACAAAAGCAGTAAAGACAACACCTGACACCAAATTTATGTGGTTCCAGTTTAGAATACTTCATCGTTTGTTACCAACCAATTCCTATTTTTTTTTTTTTTTTTTTTTAATTTTTTTTTTTTATTCCATTTCAAAGCATTTGTACAAGTTACATGATTAGGCAAGTACATTTGCAAAATTTACAGAGGTAAGTGTATACAACATCAGCATATGGTTGTATGGACAGAGTGGGTAAGTATTTTATGAGAGCTTCAATCAATGCCTAGTATCATTGGCAACTGGTTCCATTTCCTGATAAATACTTCAAATCTGTTATTTTTCCTAGAAATAAATTTTTCAATTGAACATGTCATTTTTAGATATTTTAGAAACTCCTCAGAAGAGAGTACATGTTGTCTTATACTTGAGACATAGATAAATCTTTTGGCTAAAAGTATCATATGATTAAGTATTTTATTGTGAGAGCTAATTCCAAAGGTGATATCAAATTTTGTAAGTATGATGTTACAATGAAGATGATTATTAATAAACATTTCCAAGTCTTGCCAAAATCTTTTTACAAATTCACAGTCAAAGTATACATGTGAAATATCTTCTGAGGCATGTTTACAAAATGTGCATTTATCATTATCAACTAGCTTCATCTTCAGTAGTTCTCTCTTTGTATAAATAATTCTGAAAATGAATTTATATTGAAAATCAAGTAGCTTACAATCATTGGTACATTGTCTGTAAAATATAAAGACATCCTTCCAATTTATGTTTTGTTGAAAGAAATTGTTCCAAAACTCTAATACCTTTGGAACAGTTTTGTTACATATCAGTTTATCATAAAATACCCTTGAGCCTTTACTATCAGAGATCATATCATAATGGACAATATTGTAAGCTAGATGATTTAAACATATAATTCTGTTTTCTAATTGCTGTTTCCAATTCTCTGGAATGTTGTTTAACAAATGTTGATAATCTAGAAATGTTCCTTTTATTTTGAACCTCTGTTTAACAAAAACAAAGTTGTGAAACCCCTCTTCAGAAAAGATATCTCTAATAAAATGTATACCGTGATCAAACCAGTTCCTATTTGGTCAAGATAAAGATGGCATCTAGTGACAAATGCTCATTTTGTGGTGACAGTGTTGAAACTCTTGTACATTTGTTCTGGGAATGTAGTATTGTTCAAGCTTTTTGGAAATCACTTACAGAAGTATTGATTGAAAAATGTTCTTATGTTTGTAACCTGGCTTTTACATCAGAGCTTGTTATCTTTGGATGTAAAGAAAGTTTTATCTCTGATGAGGTCTTTGATCTCATTTTATTACTTGCTAAATTCCATATTTATAAATGTAAACTTAATGCTTCCACTCCAAATATGAAATATTTTAAAAGCATATTGATTGAGAGATATAATATTGAAAAGACAAGATATTTTTGTAAAAGCCAAAACATTAAATTCTATCAAAAATGGATGATGTATCATGATCTTGTAGACCAGTGACAATTTGTAGTTTATTCTTTATCTGTTGAATATCCTTCCTACAGCTTATTTGTATATGCTATTATTATTCATGAGTTTAATTATGAAGCATCTCAGTATGCTTTTGTCATTTGTCCATCCTTCCACGTGTGAAAGTGTGAGAGAGTGAACTGTCCGTGTCTTGCGTAGAAACCCCCCCCCCCAGAAATGTCTTCATTTTCAATAGTAAATGGGTTCATGCTACCCTGGGCATGTTCTCCTTTTTGTAACAGGCCCTTCTGAAATAAAAATTTAATTGAAAAAAACCCAAAAAAAACCGTGCTACTGCCCCTTTAAATCACCAAGTCGAGAGGCTCTACCTGCTACCTTACAGGATAACATGTATAGAGCGCGGGTATGGTTAAAACGATGGGCTAGCGTATAGAGTAGCAATCAAGTTAAATCTAGCTGTAATGTTTACCTCTATTAAGTCCAACGGAACATCTAGCCACTTTCCCACTAGGTACGTGTCGAGCATGGGCGGAAATTAACCAATTAAAACAAAACAGAGGGGATTGCGATTTCAATTGTCTGTTTCAAACATCGCATAACTTTTGCGATCAATGCGACTAATGTCATACTCGCAAATTCAGTCGTAATCTGGTCGTATTGGCTTCAATGGGGTCGTGATACAGTCGTTTGTCAATCGTTACATCTCGCAACTCCTTCGTTTCGAACCGCAGCGCTGTTTTTTTCACTGGCAACCAAACACGGCAATCCATGGCGAGCGCATTCAATAAGACCCCAATGCGATCTCACGGCGACTGCAAATTTTGATCCGTGTTTTGATGCGACGTTCCACGAGCGTTTCTGCGTAATTAGAACCAATAGAGAGCGCTTCTGCGAGCACACTTCAAGGAAGAAGAGTTTACAAGCCACATAGTTTTACATCAAAAGAAAATGACCAGAGGTCAGCTACGCCCTAATTTCGTGTATTTCATCCGTACACATGTAGATATGGCCAGACCTCTCACCTTTAAATAATATCCAGAAAACCGTCGCCAATGCTACATGTTTTCACTATCTAATAAAACGTTGTCTAGTTAATAACAATAATTCTGTAACGTCATTAAAAGAATAATCGGCTGACAAATTCTAAGCTTGTCATAACTAGTTGAAATACTGATACTCTCCAGGCAGTTCTACAGGTTGAGTAGTAACATAAAGTCCAATATTGTTGATTAAAACTGCTTTTTTTGTCTTTCAAGTATAAAAAAGTTTTGATCCCTATTATGATATTTCTACAAATCGGGTTGACTAGTCAGGCACGGATACGACGTGGCATGCTCATAATGAGGTCATTTTGACCAAGTCATTATTCTTGCAATGCAACGTAAGATCTTGAACAGTGGTTGGAGGCAGTTGACGTTGACGTACCCTTTGTCCAAGAATGACTTTTCGAAACGACGCCCATGGCGGCGTGCAAACGGCACAACATTGGCTGTCAAGATGTTGACCCGGTAGTACTTCCCTGTGACACGTCCAACTACAACATGCAAGTCCGTCCTTCCAGTGGCAGTGAAGCAACGGATTACCAACCCACACCATGACTGAGCCACCCCCAAATCATTCACGTTGATTGACGTTTCGGTCATGAAAATTGCTCGTTTCCTCGACGCCAAACCCTCTTATGTATGTCAAGGAAATCCATTTTGAACCTGAAGACTCATCTGAAAACAGACATTCCTCCAACGACGACTATCCCATTGACAGCGATCCTGACTCCAACGGCGTCTTTTTCTAACGTGACGTTTCTCTAACATGGTATTATACTGGGACGTCGTGCGTGTAGGTGACCTCTGTGTTGGCTATTTCTGATTGTCTGCCGACTTAGTATCAAATAAGTGTCTGCTTGAAGTCGAATTCCTATCTGATTAGCTGCTATGACACGATGCCTCAAGGCCATTGTTCAAGTAAGTCTGTCCTGTGCATAAGTTGTCGCCCTTGGTGGACCTAAACGTCGACTATCGTTTACGTGTGGCACGATATCTGGGGCATAGTCTGCTTATGAAAGAATGTCGAACAATAAAGTCCCATTATCATACTTGCATGCGGTTCGGGATGAAATTTAGCTATACATCACTCGGTAAGAAAAATCTTTCGTCGAAATTTTGATATCACATTTACATTTTTTATCAACAATAACATACTGATTTCGACGCCCAAAGCGTAATACCCCCTGTAAAAGGTCATAGGGTCATTCCATTTCAAATCGACCAAAATCTGGGGATCGCCCCAGTTGACATCATGGATTTTGGAATTTTCAATTTTAATAGATGCTGCGGTATCTTCAGAGAAGGAAAATACACAAATTTTGTTCATACTCAAAATATTTTGTGTTTGCCATAGTGTTTTAGGAGACAGGGGTCTTCCAAATGTGACGTTATTGAGCAAAACCCTTGATACGTTTCGATGTCTATTACATTGACATCTCTAGACGTAAAGGTTTGAAATTTCTACATTAAATAGATTATTAAATGATGTTTCAAAAAATATATTAAACATTTGAAAGAAATTGTATTTATATGGTTTAATTGGCTTGACAAAAATGCTAAATTTCATTTGAAAAATTCAGTTTTTTCGTGTTTTTGCCCTTTTGTTTTCACTTGTTTGTGAAGTAGAAGGGATGTGGTGCACCAAACATGCTATGATCCGTCTCCTTGATGTATCAAGAGTTGGACGACAAGAATTCGTGACAATATATTTCGTTCTAATGTTACAATAGCGGTTTATATCTACCTACTGTTTGGGAAAATGTAAAAAAGGCCCCCTGTTTAAAGCTGTCTGTAGAAAAAGACGCACCTCCTAGAGACTTCATATTTTGCAAATGTGTAGCGCATAGTCAGGACTACAACATGCTTTTTGAAAATGGACCCAACCGAGAAATCGCTTAAAATATGACCGAATTTGAAATTAGCGTAACTCAATGTATTTCCTTAATATCTGCAAATTGTAAACGCATGCTGCTTCAGAATTATATCAACAACTTATATACAAAAAAATAACAATGAGCAGGCTGTATTTATTTTTTTGCGAACAGTTTTCTGCACGTGGTATATATGACAGAATTACGATAGGTGCCACCATTAAACAACCCTTACGGCAAAACCAAAACGAATATCCGAAAAATATTTTGTTTTTGTAATGACCTATATATATGTTTTATGTTTGGTGTGAAAATGAAAAAAATCGGTGTTATCAACTGGGAGGCTTTGGTCGAATTGAGCTGGAATTACTATGTAGAGCTATGTAGCATTTAACGAACCTGCTTTCGGTGACGTAATCATTATGCGTGTAGGATTTACACCGTGTCTCAAATACCGTAGTTGCGTTCGATGGGTATCAACTTTGGCAGCAACGAATACCTAATTCTGAGAAAAAGAACATAAAACCTAGTCGTGCGCGACAAAGACGGTTTTCAAGCGTTTATTAGCAGCCCCGTCTAAGGACGGGGCTGCTATCAGTTTTTGTGAAGTTTCCATCGCCGCCGCCGCCGCCGCCGCCGCACTCGTACTACTAGCTATAACTTTTTTCCCCTAAGCTTTCCAG
This sequence comes from Steromphala cineraria, assembly GCA_916613615.1. Lineage (NCBI taxonomy): Eukaryota > Metazoa > Mollusca > Gastropoda > Trochida > Trochidae > Steromphala > Steromphala cineraria. The sequence continues at coordinate 60,332,193 of OU744725.1, read as the reverse complement.
AACTCTTATTCATACCTTACTACTCATACCTCGGGGGAACGATTTTGACACGTTCACTTTCAAGGTCAAGGTCACGAGCTATGTATTCACTCTAAGAATTCCTTGTAAACGCGATAACTTGAAAAGTTTTTATGCTATGAAGCTCTAACTTGGTATATATCATCCTTGGAAAAGTAAAAAATTTTGAAAAGGTTTTGGCTACAATCCGTCAAAGGTCAAGGTCACAGCAAGGTCATGACGTAAGCATGTTTTAGCGAAAATGCTTTATTTTAACTATGAACACTTTTAATCAATACATGATTGTTATACTCAATGAAAAGTGTTCAATGATTGTGTGACCTTGAAGGTCAAAGGTCAAGGTCATGAGATATGAGTTATTACAAAATGCACTAAATTGGGGTATAACTTTATCCCATTTAGCTTTTCAGAACTCATGAACATGTCTAAATGTTAATACTTCCAGGGAATCATTATGACATGTTCACTTTCAAGTTCAAAGGTCAAGGTCACGAGTTATAAAATCACCACAAAATTCTTTGTAAACAAGGTAACGTGAAAAGTTTTTGTGCTATGAAGCTCTTACTTGGTATATATCATCCTTGGAAAAGTAAAAAAGTTTGAAAAGGTTTTGGCTACAATCTGACAAAGGTCAAGGTCACAGCAAGGTCATGATTTAAGCATGGTTTAGCGAAAATGCTTAATTTTAACTATGATCACTTTTAATCAATACATGATTGTTATACTCAATAAAAAGTGTTCAATTATTGTGTGACCTTGAAGGTCAAAGGTCAAGGTCATGAGATATGAGTTATTGCAATTCCTTGTAAACACAATAACTTGAAAAGTTTTTGTGCTATGAAGTTTAGATTTTGTATATATTATCTCTTGAGAACTACAACATTTTAAAAAAGTTTTGGGTACGAACTGTCGAAGGTCAAGGTAACAGCAAGGTCAACATATATGGAGAAAAAGGATTAATTTAATGTTTAACACTTTATTTCATTACAATAATGTTATACTCAATGAAATGTGTTCATTGATTGTGTGACCTTGAGTGTCAAAGGTCAAGGTCACGAGAAAATTCCCAATTTGGTGAGGCCTGTAAAAGGCGGAACAGGGTAAGGCGAAACCCAAAGTTCCGGGGCTGCTCTGCTTTTGCGGTATCCCGCAAACGCTAATCTAGTTTAGAAACTGGAAGTTGTGAGATGGCCACATTTGATTCGCCTTAATGTCGACTGCCATTTCGGTCATTTTGGTAAATTATCTCCTATTTAATGAATTTTGGTCCGATTTTCCCTAGGTTGGTCGCAAGATTTTGCAAAAATACAAGGACACAGTAAAATTACTTATAAAATTTTGAACACTGAAATTAGTTCTTAAAGCGCTCGAGCCACAAGGGTCTGTGTTGTGCTGTTTGGTAGGCCTGCATGGGGGTTGCCCGTGGGATTTGAAAAGACATCCATTCGAAGATGCCCGTATCCTTTGAAAGAAAGTCCCATTTGGACCTTTGATCATTGAAAACTAGTCCTTTAGGAGATATCCGAGGGAATTTCAATCTCGAAATCGGTTGATCCCGCGGATAACGTCCTTACCTACCCGAGCACCCTTCTGACATTGATAGAACATTAAAATTAAAGCAATAGCAAATCATTGAAAAGAAGAGATTAATGCCTTAACTTTTCATGCAATTTGTAAAGGTAAATCAATTTAGTATTCTAAACTCAACATCTCAATGTCTAGAATAAAATTGTTATGTTGTAAACTTTTTTTGATTACAGGCAATGGATGACTGTGTGGTATGTAAGAGGAAAACAACAGACAAAGAAGGTGTCACGATAGGACTTAAAGGAAGCCAAGGCATAAACAACGCCAGCAATCAAAGAAGTGACACCCTATCAACTCAACCAGGTGATGTTGTTCACAAAGAATGCCGACGAAAGTACTGCAACCCTCACAACATCAAGCATGATCTTTCTCAACATGTGTCAGATGTGGAGTCAAGGGCATTACGCTCATAGGAACCTTTATTTCTCTATAAAGAAAACTGTCTGTTTTGTGGACAATATGCGAAGAACACAAATAGAAGGAGTGAAAGTGATGGATATCCTGTCCGGACCAAGGACTTCCAAGACAAAATAACATCAATCTGCAAGGAAAGAGAAGATGATTGGGCTGAGAAAGTGTTGATTAGGATAGAAGTCGCCCAAGATCTACATGCTGCTGATGCTGTTTACCACCAATCATGCAATGTCAACTTCAGGACGAGGAAAAATGTTCCAGTATTACATCAGAATGGAGGCAAAGCAAGAAGACAGTCAGGTGGGAGACCTCTTAACATTGATCAAAATGAAGCTTTTCTCAAACTTGCTGATTACTTGATACACAATGATGATGAACAATTAACTGTTCCTGATCTGTTGAAAAAATGAGGTCTTTCGGTTGTGAAGAGGAGTACAGTCCTGTTTATATGAAGAAGAAAAGAAAAAAAATCAGTTGTGTGTTGCGCCACTGTTGTAATAAAATTCCTTTTTTAATAAAGTATTATTATTAGTAGCATTGTTTTGAAAGGAATCTTTTTTTATAAATGTATAAACGTGATGATTCTTCATATGAAAAAAAAAATTGTTTTGGGCGAACTCGAACTCGTGTCCTTTTACCGTAACTGTTTAAGACGGCGAACCCATTTCACTTAAGCACAAGAGTTGCCTCCCTTTAGTACGATTGAACATCGCAGCTTGTGTTCAGACAACACACATTAGGGACCGGTCATTTATTATAGGGGGGGTGGGCCGGTGATTTTAGGGGTGGGTCACAAAAAAATAAGACAGCCTTTAGGGGTGGGTCACAAAAAAATAAGACAGCCTTTAGGGGTGGGTCATAAAAAAATAAGACAGTATTTTAGTGCTGTTTTCAAACATGACAACAAATTTATCCAAAACTTGACAAAATACTTGAGTAAACATTTTTAACAAAGTGAGATTTAAACTCCTTTCACATTAATAAAACTCACAGCTGAACCAACACCTACAGTGAAAGTGGGAGAGTTATCTCCCTTCCCAACAGTTGACTTCTGTATGACATTGAGATATGCCAGTGGCGTGATATTCATCATTGAAGGTATGTTGTTGTACTTTTACTTGTCAGAAAACAAGTTGCACATATGAATAATTGTTGTTTTAATAATTCTGACAGTGTATTAAATGTAAATCTATACCATAAAAGATGAACCACAGCAATTCAACATGTGTTCTGTCAGACAACAAAACTTGATGTGACATGCATGGAAATCATTGGTAATTTGCATACTGTAGGTGTAGAATTATTTAAGGGGGTAGGGAATGGGGGTGTGTTGGTGAATTTGTGTTTAGACCCCCATATATTAACTTTTTTAATTTTAATATCAAAGAATTCTAAATAAATTACGCTATTCGTTAACTTATTTTATGAAAAAAGTAAAACGCTTGGAATCAAGAAAAGTTTTCCTTGTATTACAGAGATGGAGTCAGTACACGATTTCTTGAGCAAATTAAATCTACTCCAGTATGAACAATCTTTCGAGGAGGATGGGTATGATGATTTGGAAGTCATAATAAACTGTATGACGAGTGAGAAGCTGCTGAATATGGGCGTTTCCAAAATTGGTCATAGGGACAAAATATTACTAGCCCTGGAAAGATTGCGACCAAAGCAAGTTGAATCACAATCATATCAGACTTCAGAGGACAGTGATGATGATTTAGTGTATGCTGAAGTTGGTTGTGAGTCTAGTGAGACTGATACTGATACAGGGAGGATATGCAATAGAGTGTATACCAGATCTGGGAGACAAGTGAAAGTGAACCCACGTTACAGAAACTGAGTGATCAACATGCTAACATAAGAAACATTCTGATCAGAATGAGGTAAGATATATATGCTTTATAAACATAAACAACAAACTTTAATGCTCGGTTAAGAATATAAATAGTGTAGGGGTGGGTCATAAAAAAATATGACAGGCATCAGTGGGGGGTCATAAAAAATCATGACAGCTTTAAGGGGTGGGTCACTTTTTTTGGAACATACTGTGGGGAAATTTCACCGGCCCACCCCCCCCCCCCCCCCCCTATAATAAATGACCGGTCCCTTAGCGGAGACCTACATCATGTATACTCACAGAGGTTCGAATCTGGGAGTGCACCCTATTCAAAGTTTTTCAAAAACCTTTACTTTTGCACTCGTATATCGTTTTCATATGTTAAGACAAACTTACTTTTCAAATTTGTACAAAAAAGGTAAAAAATAAAGATTATATCGTGATCTTTTAATTTAATCTAATTTCCAATTTACAAAAGTCGGTGTCCGGTTTTGGTCAAGATTGTATTGACGATTTATAAGCTGATACTAACATAGAAATTTCAATTGTTACTATTATCATGTTTTTTTACTTGTCTGTACTTTTGTAAATATCTATTTACCTCATCCCTCAGTTTTCCCTCTGATTTTTTTTCGTGAGATAGTTGTAACGTTGCTCTGATAACAATGACAACTCTCATCATCTAGTTACTTACTAATATAACTATCTCCAAGAAGAGGGTTGGTATGACAACATGACATTTAAACCTTAAGCTAAGATATTTCTGTCATCTTCTTACAACATACTTAAATAATGAATGTGCTAACACTGATACATTAATCAACTGATGTTCGCTGTTATTCTTGACTCAGGAACTGGTTGCAAGAATAATTTCAATTCTTTGTTCAAGAACTTCATGAAGGATTTGATCTTAACCGAAGAGTTCCTCTAAACTGATTATTGTCCTTGAATCTTTGACGTTTTCTGAAAGTCAAGCCGTAACACTACAATGCAGTTTGCTTTCAACATGGTAATGTTGCTCCAGGATTTAATTGCTGAACACTTGAGCCCAGGATTCTCAGTTCGATCAAAGATCCACTGTGTCTCCTTGTGCTCTATGGAAAACTGCTGTTTGTCTGTGTTCTATGATCAAACTCACAACATGTGTCATATGCAGCAATCACACTATGAGATCAGAGATCTAACTATCTCAGCCCCTGGATTTCACTATCTTATCAGGAATAACGGTATGTTTTGCATATGTTGTTGCATGTCAGCATTAAAATCACTAACATTATTAGGTCTTCAAGACGAAAGTCTGAAGACCTATTGTTTTTATTCGGAAAGTCTGAAGACCTATTGTTTTTATTCGGATTCTTATTATTATTATTTGTACCGATTTTGTGTCACCTCTACAGCCCTAATGGATCGACCGAATTTCATGAAATTTTCAGGGATTGTAGCATGTTCCTCAACTTAGATAATGTCCTTGGCTATTTTTGAATTTCGATTTTGTTTTCGAGTTATCTCCCCTTAAAAGAAAACCTTCAAACCTCGATTTCTCGGTAACTAAGGGAGATAATTTCATAAAACTTTCAGCAAAATGTAGGCAACATCATTCCCCATCGATTGCACGGTTTTCGGTCGTATAAATAGATTTTTTGCTATTTTCGAAAAACTGATTTTTTAAATAAATTTCACAGTTTTGACGGTACACGTCTTTGAAAATCTTCTTGTCACTAACTACAATAGATACAGACGCATGATATAGCTCATTTTAAAGCCAGATGAACGCTGCAAAAAAGTAATCACCAAACCTGCCCTCTATTTTGAGCGGTTTTTGAGCTACAGCAATTTCAAAAATGAACTTTTGGAAAAAATGATTTTTCTGCGTCAAGTTCAAAGGGGCACTTCTCTCTTAGGAAATGTAATTTCAAAGATCTGTTTGTTGCATTCTCTGCTACAATGATTGTGCAACATATTCACTACAGATCATTTTTATATAAAAGTTGATATTTAAGGGAATAATTGGACATTAACTCTTTTTTTTTACATCTTTTGCGAATTTTTACCTTTTTTTATTAGGGTTATTTTACTTTGAGAATTTAAGTATCGAAACTGCTACAGTTAAACAAAAATGAACTACAGTTTTTTGAAGCTGATGTAATAAGTAAACAATCAAAAATATTAACAATTCATGAATATTGCTAATTTGGAAAAAATCCTAATTTTCCGCACATTTCAAAGATCTACAATTCCTTTACTAATTAAGATATCTTAAAATTGATGAAACCTACACAAGCGCTTTTCCAAGCAAAACAATTGCTATATTACACTATATCATAAACAAGTTGATAGTTAAGGAGCTCGAAAGACAAACATCGATTAGGGGTCTAAAAATCATACACTTTCAGTGTTTTCATTTAAGTGCAAAAAAATTATTGCTCCCTAACTATCTTGATTATCTAAACACATTTTATATCTGAGAATGCGTATGATCAAGACCAAATTTTTTTCTGAAATACCTTATTCTCAAAATATCAATATTTACAGTGCTAAGTTCAATTAAATCACATAGGGATCTGTAATAGCTCTCTTACAAGACAGACGTCAAACCTTTGAAAATAAGGTACATTTTGGTCATTTTGATGATATATATCTTTTTGTTTACCTCCTTGGCAAAAATGCATGTTAAGGTCAAACACTGAGTGAAGGTCAAACACTGTGTGAAGGTCAAACAGCAGTCTTGAAGACCTAAGTACTGCCGCGGCAGTCCTAGTTAACATTGTTTCTGTGTACTCGAGTACGCTTATATAGAAGCCATGTCAGTCATTGTCCTTATAACGAGGGTACTTATAATACGCTGAATCCTCACCACAGGGGCATGTTCACACACATTATTATCAACTGCTTCAAGGATGAATATCTCTCTTTTTTTATTTTCAACTTCAAACTTTCACACGACCTCCTAGTTAAGGCGCTTTTATGGTTATCTTCACTTTGCCTTCGCTTCCAAACCAGGTACCCAATTGTACTGCAGGAGAGGCCCAACTATTTTGCCAAAGGTTACACAACGAAACACTTAACTCGTGTCTCATTGTTGGGCAGAGAATAACCCCTTAAAGATGGACCGAAATGTTCTATGGCCACTTTCGGCATTCATATAGAAGAGAATGCAATTAGACATAGGCTTGACTTAAATATATATATATTTCTTAAATCGGTCAGTTACTTGCCTAAAACGACTTCGATAACACTGCCTAATAAGTCCCATTCTTCCCCCCACAGAGGCAGATCAAGTCATGGAATGTTAATACTATATTTATAATACGCCCTTGTCTTTACATACAAACGATGATTAAGAATTCAATTATAATTATAAAATTATAAAAAGAGATCGTGACCGTTCAATGGACTATACATGTACATGTATGCAAGAGTTTGATGCAAGTTAAACTAGTGTAACTGCCGGAGTGTGTTGACTACATTTATCTGATGCTTCGTTTGTGTCTTTTCAGGGTCACCATTAACTGATGAGGATTCGTCTCTCAGATCACCAATTTCAAAACTTTTGCTATTTTCACAAACTGGAGACGCATTTCAGTTGGAGAATTTCAAAGGCAAACCCTTATGGTCTTCCAAGGTTAATTACAAGATGCTGCATAGGTATTATTTTGTTTAATATTTACCTGCTTCCCAAATGTTGCTTTTCTTCACAACAAGGGACTACCTGGTCTTCGTGCCAAATGGTAGTGGAGGGAGCAACAATTTTCTGACGCTGAAGAGCGTCCTCGCCAGTGACACTCCTGATGATGCAATATTTTATGTTTGGGAGAACGACGAAATTATGCTTTACAAAATGGACCAATATGGTAAAAATCCCATCTTCATAAACAATCTAGGATATACTCCTCATTTAATGACGATTGATAGAAAAAATAAGGTAATTTCCATTTCAAGGTTTGATATAATTCGTAAGTAGACGTATACTGGTAAATAAATAGATAATTTTTATCTCTGTGTAACGAAAATGTATTATGATATTATCGCGAATGTTGTATTATCGCGAATGTTGTATTTGCTCAAAGCAAAGAGGATGTTAACATCTATGTTCTTGATTACAATGAAACGGATGTTTCAACACCAATTTTCGAATTCGATCGCACTGTTAACAATATGTGTGCTTATAATAACAGCCTGTATATAATAGATGAGAAAGGTTGCTTGGAGGTGCTTCGACTACGGGAAAGATACAGACCTTCCAAGGAACGTAATTGGCACGCTTGTTCCGTCATACCATAGCTTTACTGAAGGCCAATGGAAATACAAACGTCGCTTTGAGCAAAAATACCAAAAATACTGCAGCATATAACAGTTTTTTTAAACGACATTGATAAACCTTTGTTTTGCAAAAAGAAAGAAATAATTTTACTCATCAGTATATTGCCTATTTTATTATGTTTTATCTGTTTAAACACATTTTTTTCTTGCAGAAATCTATTTCTAATTTCTCTTGTTGTGAATTTTTATAAAATGTTGATAAACGTTATGAAATATGAATGTGAAATATGATATATGAATATTTAAGGGTTGACATAACGCATCTTCTCGTACTTAAATTCACCAAAAATTCTTATATTGTTTCCTGTCTCGCCTGGTCGAAGAGATTTTAAAACGACAATCTTCTAAAAGCTACAATTTAGTAACATGACCTAAAATGCTTCAAAATTGATAAAATCACGATATCTCGCTTCGAAATATATAACCAATCTCATTGAAATCAAACCTTTTTTCATATGAATTATTATCTACGAGTGACCAGTTACAACATATTTTGAAACAAGGGAGCGAACCAATGATATGATTTAAATGAGATTAAAAATATTACTTAACTAGGTGTTAGTTAAATTTACGAGGGATTATTACAATAACTGTCTTGCATTATAGTTTGTGACGTTTGAGTATAGTTAGCGATAACCAGACAGGGGAGATAACCAGGACAACTTTCTCCCAGGCCTAAAAAGTTGGTTAGAAATCGGGGTCAAAACATTGGGGTGGTTTTACGTATTTTCGTACCGTTGCCTCCTATTGCACAAAAAGTCGAAATACTAGAAAAAAATAGGATAACAAATCCAGAGACACTTATTTTTAGATTTTCATTTACTTTATATTAATTTGGGTTGAGTGTATTCTCTCCCAATAGAGGCAGATCAAGTCATGAAATGTTGATACAGCCTCTGTTCTGTTACGCCGACGTTGTGGGATAGAATGAGAAATGCCTGATTGGAGGCCATCAAAGTTAGTTGTGCAATCAGCGACGCTGTTCTAAAAATCATCATTTTGACTACTGAATCATAGCAAAAGTATTGTGATATGAACCACCCTTTCCATGCGAACAGCGTTGTCATTTGATAAAGAAATTCAAATGGATTGTGGTGCATTTTTTTCCGCCAGGGGAAACTGCCGAAACCCACGGATTTCGGCGTAACAGAGGCTGTATCAACATTTCCAAACTTGATCTACCTCTGTGGTGAGAAAATGGGTTGAGTGTATTTTATTATTTTTGCAAAATAAAATGTTTTATTTCATTCCTCGTTTCTTATGTTACGTTAACCACCTAATAGGCTATTTTACGTCTATTTAGTTTTGATTGATTTTATTTTCATATTTGTATACGATGATAATTTAACTTTTGACTATTGAATATAAATAATTGTTAATTGTTCCGTCTAAGATTGAGGGGTCGAACGCAACAGGTGATATTTTAACATACTGGAAATGGTAATGAGCGATCGCCACGTACAGGTAGAAACATTCGTTTACATATGTTTATAAAGTTTCATTCTTGAATATTTAACATAGCATTAAAAACTTATTTATCGGTATTTCTTGATACACTTTTTCATTATTTTAAAGAGACAATTCAAAGGTTTATCACTCGGACAGTTTTCGGAGCATGTTATTTGACTGTGATTCTTAAATACTTTACGTAAAAAAACAAAACGGCTTTGAGCAGCGCTCTCTGAACTGGGTATTGGCGCTATACAAAGATCAGTTATAAATGAATGAATGAATGAATGAATGCATGAATGAATGAACAGGACTAACTCATTGTCTGTCGTATAATTCCATAGTGATGAACGCAGTTAAACCCTGTTACTTTAAAGCATCAAGACAATGAGCTAGCTTATGGAGAAACCTATCAACACCGAATCGATAACTTTGTGAAGAGAAGATTTCAGTGTTGCCTTATCACAATATATAATTCACTGTTTGTATATTATTCCGTCCGCAACGTTAAATTATTTCCACTTACGTAAAGATCATTACCTAAAATATACTGCATAATGAATTATGACTTAGTAATCAATAAAAATGTACATAAATGTCGTTAAATCTATATTGAAACTGTTCATATATAACATAAGAACTGTATATTCTGAAAAGCTTTATGCATAATTCATGTTATTGAAAAATTTGAGTTTAACTTAAGTAGGACATATTTAACTTAACATGATTATTTATGCCCCTATTTCACTACCTGAGGAATTCTCACGAATCGCCAAGAATAGGTGATTGTAAAAATTCGTGAATATTCTTGAATATTCTGCAACATTCGGTAACTGCAATTTCACTTGTACGAAACGTTTACGAAAAGTCGTAGATTTTCATGCTAAAACACTACGAAACCAATACGAATTGCTTACGAATTGCTTACGAATTGTACGATATAACTACGAAACAACTACGAATATACTAAGAATTTTCACGAATATGATACGATATCACAAATGATGTAGGAATAGATTACGATAATTCGTGACTATTTCGTAGATGATTCGTAAATAATTCTGGGAGAGACCATCAAAAATATCAACCACGAATTTCCAAGAACTCGTTACGAATTTTTTACGAATGACCCGAATTAATTACGAATAGTATACGAGACAACTACGATAACAAAATTCGTAGTTGATTCGGGAAAATCTTTTGACAAACAAAAAATTTTTCACGAATGCCACGAATTGTAAGAATATTGCCGAATCAATCACGAATTCATTACGAATCACAAGAATAAATCACGAATTGTCTACGAATGTTCACGAATGTGAAATATTTCTCTATCGTGGTGATTCGTGAGAATTCCTCTCGTAGTGAAATAGGGGCATAATTCTACAAAATAAGTTGATAATCTTAAGTTCCTCAAGGTTCCAAACTGTTCTCATTCAATATCAACACTAATGTTTGGAAACAATATCTTACAAATACAACCACTCCGAGAAAACAACAAGTTCCATTTTTCAAGCGTTACATCATGTTGAGTTTACATTATATAAAATTCCAATTCTTATTAAACTGTTATTGAATATGTTTTCGATGATAAATGACTTATTTTTTTGTCAAAGGCATTGTTTGTGATCAAAATCTCCTAAAATGATGAACTCAATCTTAAAATTTAGTACGTTTTGGACGGCAACTAACATTAAACAAAAATCTTTGAAAGAAGAAGGTTGATCTTAAAGGGGCAGTAGCACGTTTTTAGGGGGAAAATAAGGTGATGTCAGGAAAATGAAAATAAATGGTTCCAATTGAAAGACAATGTATAAAAACTAAATGGAGCAGTAATAAATCAAATATACAATGTAAAGTTAAGCCATGCAATTCATTTTCTTACACAAAATGAATTAAAGGTGTTCACACAAAAATGGCTTCCACTGGATTTTATGTGAATCCTCATACTTTGTTCTCTGACTACGGATGATTGGTTTGTGTTATGAGATTTATGATCCTATCAAAGTAATACATTTAGCGTTAACTTATAGTTATCAGTGAAAAATTGAAAATATAAAATTGTCAAAAAACGTGCTACTGCCCCTTTAAGCTCATATGTTTCGGTTGCATGTTATAATCAGTAGATGATGAGTAGATAAAACATTTCTAAACACGTACTGCTGTAGAAGCGTTGGTATTGAAATATTTTAAAATGGTTTAAAACTATCTATATTTCAAAGAAAACAATGGAACAAAGTTTGACGACCATAAGACTCATTCAAATACCGCTCTTAAAGGGGCAGTAGCACGTTTTTAGGGGGAATATAAGGTGATGTCATGAAAATGAAAATTAATGATTCCAAATGAAAGACAATGTATAAAAACTAAATGGAGCAGTAATAAATCAAATATACAATGTAAAGTTCAGCCATGCGATTCCTTTTTCTTACATAAAATGAATTAAAGGTGTTCACACAAAAATGGCCGCCAATGGATTTTGTGTTAATCTTCATACTTTGTCCTCTGACTATGGGTGATTGACTTGTGTGATGAGATTTTTTACACTGTCAAAATAATACATTTAACATTAACTTACAATTATCAGTGAAAATTTTAAAATATAAAATTATCAAAAAACGTGCTACTGCCCCTTTAAACATGATGCATGTATCTGGACATAAACACAAGAAAGTATTAAACTTCAAAATGAAGAAAAACATATGTGAAAATGGCAACATTTAGGTATAAGTAAATAGTTTTCCAGTTTAAGTAAACCTATCCTCAATATTATCCGTTTCACTCCTATACTGAGTCTAGAAAGGCCTAGTAGAAAGTCGCGTCAGCCCACGTATCGAATTGACCAATCAGAAAAAATACTACATTACTTTACAAAGATATATGTTATGATGATGTGGACTCAGATAACTTTCTATTACGAAAAGAATTCCGAGTTTTTCAACTAGAGGAGCCTACTCTTCAAGAACCTTCAAGAGGGTCCTTTTGAGGAGAAGGACCTATAGGAAAATGGTTTCGAGGAGGACCTTAAAATTTTTGTGACTCGTTCTCACGGCCAAATGTGCCCCGCCTGTAAAGACCGAACGTACCCCACAAACCACGTTTGTTCTTTTTTCTTTGCTACGAAAAACCACAGCCCTCACACCAAAATAACTTGTTCGTTTCATATACGTCTCGGCATGTTGGTTTATGCTCATGTAAGAACATATGCCTAAACACAGTCCACATTTATCAAAAACGTACTGAACCGAAGTCGAATAATTTACTGAACTAGATGAAAAACGGGTTTTCTTCCACAGTTTGTAAAGAATATGTTGGACTGTCACCATTTTAAAGTCTGTGTGGGAGTAAGGTCATGTTGTCTGTTAGGAATTACCAATTTTAGTAAAAGTTGCCCCTAACAAAAATTACAGAGAAAAGACGAACATGCCCCGAGGCCGTGCCTGCCCCGGTCTCCCCTACTTGATCAAAGACAACAAATCACAAGAATTAAGTAAGTGATGGTATTATTCTGAATTTCAGAAGAGACTGAGAATATTGTAATGCTGGTCTTATGGATAAAACCAACTGAAACCTATGGAAAATTACAGAGCAGCGTAATGTGGGTGTTAACAGCTTGGAAGAGAGCTAGTAACTAATTATAACAAAATTAATGGTGTTCATAAAGAAACATCCATTACGAATTGGAAATGTTCTTTCGTTAAAGCTTAAAGGGGTCGTAGAATGTTTTTTTTTGGAAATTTTATATTTTTATTTTTTCACTGATAATTGTATGTTAATGCTAAATGTATTATTTTGATAATGTAAAAAATCTCATTACACAAACCAATCATCAATGGTCACAGAACAAATTATAAAGTTTCACATTAAGTCCATTGGCAACCATTTTTGTGTGAACACTTTTAAATCATTTTGTGTAAGAAAAAGGAAAGGCATGACTGAACAACACATTATTTAATTGATTTTTTATCGCTTTATTCGCTTTAAATACATTGTCTTTCAATTGGAACCATTTATTTTCATTTTCCTGACATCACCTTATATCCCCCCTAAAAACGTGCTACTGCCCATTTAAATTGTCTTTCGATTGTTCATGTTTTTATTTCAGTACTGTGATGCCATCTTGATCTTATTGAGGATGTAGTCTTCGAATTGAAAGGGTTCGTATTTGTCCGATCCATCTAGGCAGCTGATCATGACGTCATTGTTGGGGTTGACGAAAAAGGCAATCGATTCGCGGCTTTGTTTTTTCTTTATTTCCGCTTCCGGTATTACCACCCGATGCCTCTGAAAATAAAATATGCTCGAGGATAAAGTCATAATAGCATATAATTATTTTTCAACCTGAATAAGTATCTTATGTTCCCACGTATAGTTCAATCAGCAATTTAGAAAGGGAAATTATCAGGAAATCCTTGAAATTGGTTCTTCACTTCAAACAGTCTGATTAAAATCGAATGTGCTTCGAGGAAAAAGAGTGTAAACATACTATCTCTACTGGGGTTCTAACCACCCAAGCCAGGCTTTCCTCTCTTTTACAGTCTGAAGGCACCCCCATTACCTGCATGTTCGTACGTAAGCTCATCTAGCTAATCACAGAACGGCGGCAAACGCATTCGATATCAGAGCTAGGGGCACGTAATTCCTGTGATTTTCTACATGATCTATATGAAATATTACATCTTGGTACCGTTTTGAATCAAACTTACATAAGCTGTGACATAATATGGGTTCCTGCACATGTAGGTCTCCATGGAAACGAGAAAGCTGAACAGCTTGCAAAATCATCTTTATCCAAACCCTACGTGGATTTTGAGGATATATATCCAGTGCCAAAGGATTTCTATGCTTCTGTAAATACATCAATCTATGAACAGTGGCAAAACGACTGGGATAGGGGCAACACTGCCAGACATATGCATAGCTCATGCCCTAAAGTTGTTAAGCACACCAAGATTCGGCGACAAAACCGGAGAGATGAAGTGATTCTCACTCGTTTAAGACTTGGCCATTGTGGACTAAATGCTTACAAGCACGTTTTAGACAATGATTCATCTCCTTCGTGTGTTCATTGTTTTAATAATTGTCCAGAGACTGTCATTCATTATCTTGTTGAATGTGAAGGGCATAAAGATCACCGTGATGAACTCAGAGAGGTTGTTATCTCCAAATCAAGTATCTTCTCACTAAGATCTATTCTTGGTGAAAATTTGATGTTTGGTGAAGTCCAAAGATCAGTTTTAAATTTTGTCAAGAACACTGGCAAATATGACCTTACATAACATTTAATACTCAATTTTAACTTTTAAATGTTCTTAACTCTCAATAAACACTCCAAGTGCCGGGCGCATGTAGGTCATATTTGGCCCAAACTTCGCCCTTAATTTCACCTACCTACCTACCTACATGATCGCCGCCATGTTGAGTTTTGAAAGGGCCGATGTGATTGGTCCGCTTGTGACTAGGTTTTGTCTGCTTAACTGGTGTTGAACAAGCGCCTAGCTAAGGTGCTTTCAGACCGTTGTGGAGAGGAAAGCCGTGATATACATTGTTTATTTTGTTTCCCTCGAAACACGGTCTATTTTAATCAGACTAAACTTCACATGTCATAAAACTTTTCAAGATTTTGAAAGAGTCGTACCTGTTGATTTGCTATCAAAATGCAATTTTGAAGACCCTAAAGAGTCATTCAGTTCATTAATAAAAATTTAAGAATATTGCCAAATACCAAAATATATGCAAAATTTGCAAACACATCTAACAGTTTGATCGAGCCCAAATAAGCCGATCAATCTAAATTACAAGTAAAGGTGTTTTCTCGGTATATAAATAGATCGAGTTTGTATGTTTCACGCGCAAAGCATTGTTGTCATTGTTCCTACTCAAAAAGCCACTTTTCCCCACAAGGATGTCGTACAGAAAAACAAATCGTGTTTGAAACAAAACCATGAACATGTATCATTAGTTTATTTGATGTTTTCATCTAAGCGAGTTTATTATGTTCGATATCTTTCTTAAACATTATAGGTAATTTAAGCTACATGTTTCTTATACCTTGCATCAGAAACGTTTTAATTTTTAAATGTTGTTGATATTTAGAAATGAAATATAACATAGTAATGTGCATAGTAAATGGCTCTTTAATTTGACTAATGCTTGAAAGCACTTTGACACAAAAGCAGCCGTAAAAAACACATGTGGCTTGTTACTGGTAACGATTTTTTACATTGTATGCTGGAATTTTTAGTCGCAATTTGTAATATTTCTTACATCATATATGCTGGCGATTGGTGACTATTCCTACTTTTTATATGATGAATGGTGCCGATTTCTAACACTGTATGACGCATTTTGGTAACAATTGGTGACGATTTCTTACACTGTATGCGAGCAACTAGTCCAGATCTATTTCATTGCCTACATTGGAGCCAATTGTAACATATATTTCCGAATGGTGCTTATTTTTGTGTCAAATACAAGCGATTGATTCCAGCCTCGATCTTAAATGCAAGTGGTTCATGCTACGTTTGGGGAGTGTTGTACGTTTTAAGGAAGTGATTGTGAGATCACCCCACCGGAATTCGAACCCAGGATCCCCGGGTTAAGAGACAGACACTTCCGATACAGCTATATATATATCTCTATCAAAGGCCAGTAGGAATGTATATATCTTATCCTGCTCAACTTACGGTAGCTTTAAGCTGGTCAGACGTCCACCTCTGCATGAGATCTCCTATGTTGACCACGACAGATCCAGGGACCGGTGTAGCAGGTACATACTCTCCTGTCGTGTTCTGGACCTACACGAGATAAAGGTACGAGCGGAGGTACTTCTGTTGCTGTTTCATGTCTTATGTCTGTGTAGTTATTTTTCCTTTATAAGCCTATAAGGTGCAAATAAAATATATCCTCCCTCATATACAATAGGCTAAAGGAGAGTCAAGTGATATCTACGCTCAGTTCGCAAAATCCCCATCACGCACTACTCGTGGGCTGCTATAAGGGAACCGCTGCTATCGCTGGTTGCGAGTTAATTCATTGGCTGGTTTTGGTTATAGAAAGAGCTGTACAGGACCAATGGCTTGATATGTATCAGGGTATTGTCGGAGCTAAATTGAAACAAATAAACTGTTACAGCAGGATGCGCAAATATACAATGTACGATTATTCAAGAATAATTCTCAAACGAGAACGGTTCAACCTTTGATTATTGGAGACCTTACCTCAAGACCCCCCGCGTTGTCCTGGAAGAGAAGCGTGATGGTCCCATAGTCAGTGTGTTCGCCACAGCGGATCAATCCGGGTTCAAACTCTGAACATAATGTATACAGAATATTAGCTTTGGAAAAAAACCATGCATGGTTTAACAGAATGTTGAAAATACTGAAATAATCGCAACAGTTGTAAATCAGTTGTCAGTTTTCAAAATGGTTTAAACATATTTATTTCAATAAAGAATTGGATTGGTAAACAAGCTTAAAGCTTATGTTAATACCGTTTTTAAAAATTCATTGACATCAATGGCTTTATCCCTAATTACTACGATTAAGAAATAATAAATATTTTTGGTTGAAAAAAACTTGTATTATATACACGAAGGCTGCAAGTCTTTGATTCAGTCATGGTATACGGTCGTATTAACATCGGTGAAAACGACACTTTTCCGCTGTAATGTTTTAACATGATTAACATTCTCGGTTATCACGGACGATCGCCAGTTAAAATATCTCTGACAACAAAAGGGATCTTGAAAGTTATAAAATGATATTTATTCAATGACTCACTGATAAAATATTAACTATAAACATTTCAATAATCCGAGGTTGTTGTCCTGTAAAGAACAATATGTTGCTTACTTCCGGCGGAAGGTAGTTCCGGGTAATGGAGACTGCGCAAACACGTTCTGTTACCACGGAAACCGATCTTATCATGAGACTGACGTAAAAAGTCTACATCCTAGAAAACAAGGAAGGAATCCCAGATTTAATTCCAATTCGAAATATATTTCATGAAATTTCACCAAACAATATCCTTCATCTAAAAAGAATACAAGGACGCAAATTTATTAATGTGTATATCCTTTATTTGTTTATTCAGTGAAATATCAGGCGAAGAACTTCTTTCCTGTGAAACATGTGTGCAACCCACAAGGGAAGGAACTCGATCATCCTCTAATGTTGTGGGAATTGTTCAAATGCATGATTAGTTTGAAACAACCTTTTGAGCAAACAAATTAAAAACTCATTGCAATAATTCAAGCCCAGAAAGCACTCATTGTAAACGATGTTACGTATGGAGAAATGAACTTCTGTGAGAAGACTACATTGTTTATTTTAAGTATTCCAAGGTATTATAATATATATTGGCTTCAATTATGATGTAATATGAAATAATTATGATTAAGACGAATAACAGAATTTCCAAGGTAGGTTCCTCAAAGTCATTATCATAAAGGTAAGGAACTCAATGTTAAATACATTCATAAATATGCGTGATGGTTTGATAATTACAAAACAAGGTTGTCGAAATTGTATTTGCGAACCTGTAATTTGAGAGAAACGGCCAATATCTTGAAAAGTCGTTCAGTGAATTCGGTACACTTATCGAACATCTCTGTGAGGACTCTCTTGAAATTCTGCATCTCGGGAGACCAGGACTGGAAATTTTAAAAAATCCCCAGTAGCAGCGCATTAATTGCATTGCATATACAACAAAATAAATAATTTCTATATATCAGTTGATAGTGGATAACATGAACAACGGCCAGCTGTTCATATATAAAATATAAAACTGACACATAAACATGTTTCTAAATATCTATCGTCTTCTGTAACTGATTCCTATTATTATTGGAGTTAATAATACAGTATATGAATAGATCATGAATATGTGTTATAGGATATGTCTACTAATTCCCTGTATCTTTTTACTCAATTGGGCCCTGCTATAAATATGAAATGTCGTTAAATGTTGTCTATATTGGCAGTACCTGGATGAGAGGACGGATCCGATGGATCAAATTATTTGGCTTCGTTCACCATGTATTACGATTTTTACGATAAGTAAGCAGCCGTCAACGACATCAAGTAAATGGTGAGATGATTTTAGGAAGTGGAATGACTTGATGAAACTGTCTAATCAGTTTCGACATCTTATGGTACCTCCAAACAGGTATGGCTTCAGTAATATAATCCTTCTCTAACCTCTGGCTTAAATCAAGCTCTTCACAGGCTTCAAGTAGTTTCTCAAACAATTAATGTTACACAAACTATCTGTGAAACTTTTTGTTTTACCAAGGCCCATATCATGCTTTACGATATCATGGATGTAGAAACATATATATGTATATATATCTTCTCCCTTTCTTGCTCGAGAAGTGCTGGCATTTAAATAAAAAGTAGCTAGGATGTTATGCCTGCAAGGTAACTTCAGTGAAAGAATGGTTATCAACAAGAGAGGATCTTACGTCGTTAGTGTTAACAAAACGGAAGAAATTGAACGCCTCTTTGTAGTCCTTAAGATCTCCATCAGTCCCGAGACTGAAACAAAATTACCAAAAGTTGTTGATTTGTATCGTTCTATATAAGTAACTTCATCACTTCCTCTCTCAAAGAGGAAAGCATAATGATGGCAAAAATATTATGAAATATTTTTAAAAAACCCAGTTAACATTGGCGATTTTTATCATTATCTTAGTTATATTCGTTATGTTCACTTTATAAATTCGATTTGCACATGTATATATATATATATATATATATATATATATATATATATATATATATACAGGAACGTAGTTTATGCATTGATGCTGTCCGCGATTTCAACTTTAAGGATATTAGATTATTAGATATATTTTTGTACATAAAAAGAAGAATTAATGTGTTAATAATAATATCAATATTGATGACACGAAATATTTGTGTTGCCTTTCAATTCCAATACTGTCCCAACCAAAGCAATAGTTTCCTTCGTCTCGGGCGTATTTTTGTTTCTCGGCTTCAGACCGAGAGAAGAAACACTTCGATGTCCTGAAGACTTCATCAACCTTGAAAAAACATTTTGGAATTCTACCTGAGCGTACAAATGCAACAATATAAATTAATGTGTACTTTTAATCCACAAATTATTGTAGGTTTTGAACCTTTACCTTTACGTCTGTCAAATATTTAATTTAGAAGATCATCAGCTGTGTATAATTCACAGATCGTATAAAAGATATATCTATTCTTATCATGCTATGAAATGCCTCATCTGACATAATTTTAACAATTTAGCTTAGTTTAAGAATGAACTGGTTGTTGAAATATAGAGAATGTCAAGTTATACCGTAGTTTCTGAAATGAAGTGGTTGATTATTAACAGATAATGTAATGTTTCACCGTAGATTGAGGGATACCGTGGTTTGTGATGTAACAGATAATGCAAGGTTTTACCGTAGATTGAGGGATACCGTGGTTTATGATGTAACAGATAATGAAAGGTTTTACGTTAGATTGAAGGATACCGTGGTTTGTGATGTAACAGATAATGCAAGGTTTTACCGTAGATTGAGGGATACCGTGGTTTGTGATGTAACAGACAATGCAAGGTTTTACCGTAGATTGAGGTATACCGTGGTTGGTGATGTAACATATAATGAAAGGTTTTACCGTAGATTGAGGGATACCGTGGTTTGTGATGTAACTGACAATGTAAGGTTTTACCGTAGATTGAGGGATACCGTGGTTTGTGATGTAACTGACAATGTAAGGTTTTACCGTAGATTGAGGGATACCGTGGTTTGTGATGTAACAGATAATGAAAGGTTTTACCGTAGATTGAGGGATTCCGTGGTTTGTGATGTAACAGACAATGTAAGGTTTTACCGTAGATTGAGGGATACCGTGGTTGATAATGTAACTGACAACGCAAGGTTTTACCTTAGATTGAGGGATACCGTGGTTTGTGATGTAACAGATAATGAAAGGTTTTACCGTAGATTGAGGGATACCGTGGTTGGTGATGTAACATATAATGAAAGGTTTTACCGTAGATTGAGGGATACCGTGGTTTGTGATGTAACTGACAATGTAAGGTTTTACCGTAGATTGAGGGATACCGTGGTTTGTGATGTAACTGACAATGTAAGGTTTTACCGTAGATTGAGGGATACCGTGGTTTGTGATGTAACTGACAATGTAAGGTTTTACCGTAGATTGAGGGATACCGTGGTTTGTGATGTAACTGACAATGTAAGGTTTTACCGTAGATTGAGGGATACCGTGGTTTGTGATGCAACAGATAATGAAAGGTTTTACCGTAGATTGAGGGATTCCGTGGTTTGTGATGTAACAGACAATGTAAGGTTTTACCGTAGATTGAGGGATACCGTGGTTTGTGATGTAACAGACAATGTAAGGTTTTACCGTAGATTGAGGGATACCGTGGTTTGTGATGTAACAGACAATGTAAGGTTTTACCGTAGATTGAGGGATACCGTGGTTTGTGATGTAACAGATAATGTAAGGTTTTACCGTAGATTGAGGGATTCCGTGGTTTGTGATGTAACAGACAATGTAAGGTTTTACCGTAGATTGAGGGATACCGTGGTTTGTGATGTAACAGACAATGTAAGGTTTTACCGTAGATTGAGGGATACCGTGGTTTGTGATGTAACAGACAATGTAAGGTTTTACCGTAGATTGAGGGATACCGTGGTTTGTGATGCAACAGATAATGAAAGGTTTTACCGTAGATTGAGGGATTCCGTGGTTTGTGATGTAACAGACAATGTAAGGTTTTACCGTAGATTGAGGGATACCGTGGTTTGTGATGTAACAGACAATGTAAGGTTTTACCGTAGATTGAGGGATACCGTGGTTTGTGATGTAACAGATAATGTAAGGTTTTACCGTAGATTGAGGGATACCGTGGTTGATAATGTAACTGACAACGCAAGGTTTTACCTTAGATTGAGGGATACCGTGGTTTGTGATGTAACAGATAATGAAAGGTTTTACCGTAGATTGAGGGATACCGTGGTTTGTGATGTAACAGATAATGAAAGGTTTTACCGTAGATTGAGGGATACCGTGGTTTGTGATGTAACAGATAATGAAAGGTTTTACCGTAGATTGAGGGATACCGTGGTTGATAATGTAACTGACAACGCAAGGTTTTACCTTAGATTGAGGGATACCGTGGTTTGTGATGTAACAGATAATGAAAGGTTTTACCGTAGATTGAGGGATACCGTGGTTTGTTATGTAACAGACAATGTAAGGTTTTACCGTAGATTGAGGGATACCGTGGTTGGTGATGTAACAGAAACCAATGGTGCTGAATGTCTTGTATAAATCCTCGCCAATTGTCTCCAGTGAAGACAAATCCATAGAGTTGAAGTCAGCTACGTGCAGACCGTAACGTTGAAAATCAATGATTGGAATAGACTTAGCCATAATTTTCTTTACTCAGCAACTACGTATATCTGAAATAACGAAATATAGAATTTAACGTATTTGATTGATCACGGAAGACATTAACTTGGAAATCAATAATTTGAATGGAAACACACATAATACGTTATCTCCGGCAGTAACATGAGAATATTTCAACCTTTCAAAACGGTTACGTTGTAGACCAATTGATGCTGACCTGAAATATTAGAAGATAGGTATTTTACTTCCCGTAAGGATGATCAAATCATTGGAGAGTCCCTTTAACTATAAGGGAAGGATTAGACTCGGGCATGATCGTAGTCTCTGAGACTTGTTGTACCTGAAATATTGAAGATGAGCATTAAACATGAGGTTGATCAAATCATTGAAGAGAGTCAGTTTAAATAAAAATGAAGGAATAAACTCGGGCATTATCGTAGTCTCTAAGACTTGTTGTAATCTGAAATATTGAAGATGAGCACTTAACTAGAGGATGATCAAATCACTGAAGAGAGTTACTTTAAATAAAAATGAAGGAATAGACGCGGACAACATCAGTAGTCTCTGAGACTTGTTGTACCTGAAATATTGAAGATGAGCATTAAACATGAGGTTGATCAAATCATTGGAGAGAGTCAGTTTAAATAAAAATGAAGGAATAACTCAGGCATTATCGTAGTCTCTGAGACTTGTTGTACCTGAAATATTGAAGATGAGCATTAAACATGAGGTTGATCAAATCATTGGAGAGAGTCAGTTTAAATAAAAATGAAGGAATAGACTCGGGCATTATCGTAGTCTCTGAGACTTGTTGTACCTGAAATATTGAAGATGAGCATTAAACATGAGGTTGATCAAATCATTGGAGAGAGTCAGTTTAAATAAAAATGAAGGAATAAACTCGGGCATTATCGTAGTCTCTGAGACTTATTGTAATCTGAAATATTGAAGATGAGCACTTAACTAGAGGATGATCAAATCATTGAAGAGAGTCAGTTTAAATAAAAATGAAGGAATAGACTCGGACATTATCGTAGTCTCTGAGACTTGTTGTACCTGAAATATTGAAGATGAGCATTAAACATGAGGTTGATCAAATCATTGGAGAGAGTCAGTTTAAATAAAAATGAAGGAATAGACTCGGGCATTATCGTAGTCTCTGAGACTTGTTGTACCTGAAATATGAAGATGAGCATTAAACATGAGGTTGATCAAATCATTGGAGAGAGTCAGTTTAAATAAAAATGAAGGAATAAACTCGGGCATTATCGTAGTCTCTGAGACTTGTTGTAATCTGAAATATTGAAGATGAGCACTTAACTAGAGGATGATCAAATCACTGAAGAGAGTTACTTTAAATAAAAATGAAGGAATAGACGCGGACAACATCAGTAGTCTCTGAGACTTGTTGTACCTGAAATATTGAAGATGAGCATTAAACATGAGGTTGATCAAATCATTGGAGAGAGTCACTTTGGAAACAAATGCGGTTAAGATAAAATGAATTATGTGACACTGTGACAAATCGATATGAGGCGAGTTTAACCGATGAACATAGGCACCTGAAATTCGTTAATGGTCATGACGATAGTACCTGATCTAAAGAACAAGTGCCTCAGGTTTCTTTTCTCTTGACTCTGGCCGACCCAATTAAAATCTGGTCTTAGATTCTGACAACTGAGACTTTGTCTGGCCCGAATTTCTTCCCTTGATTTAAATGCAACGTGACTTTGAATTTGAAATGTGATCATGAAGAAGATGATGGCACATTTCTAATTATGCAATAACTATTTAGAATTTTAAATTTCTCTGCAAAATCGTGTATTATGAAGGCCACGCTTAATTGAAGATAGGGGAAACGTTCATGTGATGTGACCTCGACCCTAATTATGCCTAACCACGCAACGCTTAACAAGGGTGGGCATCGTGCTTTGAAAACATAGACAGGTAAGAAATATTAAATTTACCTGACGAGGGAGAAACTATGCATATATATGTATATGAACTCTTCATTTCTTTATATCTTTAAAGGGTCTAACATCTTATCAGTCAACCCTATTATCCATATAATCGTCAAAGAAAGTATCTCGTATCACAGAAGCAAAACTTGTATTCGGCCATTATATTATGAACTCTTTTCTGTCATTTGCGTCAGGGGAATCGCCTTGTGAAAGGAGGCCCGGACCCATAACTCACTTGTGACTGTCCCTTTAACTGTACATCCCCATAGCATAAAACATGTATATCCGAATATCCGTTTCCGAACTTGAAAATTTGTATCATTTTCTTGATTTACCTGAGATACCTCTTTCCCAAGAAAAACGAAATGGATCAAAATAATATATCTTACTTGAAGTTACCGCACCTTGTTTATGAGCTTTAGGTATATTTTCATGCAGCATATTTCTGTAATCTTATAATCTTGATTTGCCTAGTCTGGTCTCACAAAATACAAGACTCCAGATTGACTTTATTCACGTTTTATCCATGGAGACCTACATGTGCAGGAACCCATACTATGTCACAGCTTATATTGGCTTCATTCAAAACGGTACCAAGATGTAATATTTCATATAGAATGTCACTGCGTTGCCCTTTGTACACGAGTGAATGGCTTGAACCGCTGCTAAGGAATCTGTAAAAATGTTTGATTCAAGATTATGATTTTTTACACACACTATCGCCATTAATAGCTGTTAATTCTGCTGCAAAAACTGACAAATTATCTTGTAATCTAAACAGTTCTTCTACCTCTAGAGATGGAATATAGAAAGCTGCGCCAACGTGTCCTGTAGCATCTTTAGATGCATCTGTATATATGGTTAAATCCATGGTAGCGTGTATTGATGAAATCAGATGCTACTGATTTTATGATACTAGGACTCATTTGTTTATGTATTACTGAAGCCAAATCGGTATTAAGTGATGGTTGGGTAAGACACCATGGGGTTGATTTGGGGAGCTTGAATGGGGAATTAAGTTGTAAATCTTGAATTTTGCACTTGTGAGCGAGTTGTCGAGCCGCTAACCAAAAGGGTAGTTTGCCATGGCTACAATCACACATGACATATTCAACACGTCTCTTGAAGAATGGTAATCAGAGGATGATGTCAAGGAGAGATAAGTTTTGAGTGCGGACTTTTGACGGCAGTATGCGAGAGGAGGTTCAGAACACTCTACCTGCATAGCAGCTATGGGAGTAGTTGGAAATGCCACTGTAGCTATTCTTAAAGCTTTTGATTGAACTCGGTCAAGTTTAGTTAAGTGACATTTTGCTGCATCAATAAAGACTTGGCTACCGCAATCCAATCTTGATAGAATTAGAGCCTTGTAGAGTAGCAGTAGTGATGATTTATCGGCTCCCCATTTTGTACCTGATACGCATTTCAAGAGATTTAGTCCTTTTGAACAGTTTCCCGATAAGTAGGTTATGTGACGAGACCAAAAAAAGTTTACTATAAAAGTAAACTCTAAACAAATTCAAATCAGAGACGAAGTTGATTCGATGTTTTCAAATAGTAAGAAATAAAAATTATGATCAAGTTTGCGTTTTGTAAAATTCATTGAAATGGAGATTTTGAAACCCCGTTGAGAACACCATTTGTATACTGAATCTAGTTCTTATTGATTGGAACGATGAACAAAGTCAAGATTTCCAGAATTATTATTTTGTGTTGACATTTTAAAGTAATTAAATATTTACTGTATAACTTGAACTTGAATTTATCAAATATGATTATTATTTTATAAGAAGTGCAAAAAAGCATGATATTCTTAAAAGGATATTACGTCTTTTTTTTTTTTGGAGGTTGACAGATTTGAAGAAGAGTTATCGTTCTTGAACAAGATCACAACTTCCGCTACGATGATCCCCGTGGTTGATTTCGAGCGGTATGGACTGCACGTGGATGATGCTAGCACAGTGACTGATGAAGACTTGATCAAGTTGTCGGATGATGTGTACGGTGCCTTCAGCACGATCGGCTTCCTGTATCTTGTCAACCATGGCATTCCACAGGAGAAGGTAAACAAAGCATCGACAGGTCGCGGCAGGGACCGTATCAACCGATTTAGTGTGATTTATTTGACAACATGACCTCATAATTGTTTTTTTAAAGATCTCAGTAAAATATCCTTTATCAAGGTAAAATATACCGAAAGTTTATCATTTTCTTTATTTTCAAATTTATTGATTCACAACATAACACACATACTTGTAGTTGTAACTTGCACGTGACGAAGTTCAATTGAACCCACAAGTAATATTACTATTTATCGTAAAATTGTCAATTTGGGAATGCATATGTGAATTTAAATTTAGATAAGGAATGATGACATATGCATTCCTATCAAAACAAAACAATATGATGAAAATCACGGAGTTGCTCTTTAAATACATTCAAATACACGGTTTCGTATAGATAAGAGCTATTGTCTATTAGTATTGAATAATAATAATAATAATAATAATAATACTTTATTGCCTTTTCAGGAATTTGTTTTACATCAACACAGAGCTTGAACAGGAGAACAATCATATGAAATATTTATGTACATGCATTTAATTCTTTTCACATTTATTTAATAGACATATTGTGTAAGGAACAAAAGATGTACGGGCTCTCTTAGTTTTCAAAACTGGAAATTTGTAGCGGCGGCCTGAAGGGAGAAGATGATATCCTGAATGCAGCTTGATTTACGATTTGCCGCTCATATATATCAGTTAAACACTCGAACCTGACACCGGCAATCTTACTCGCAACGTTCACAATTTTGTTAACTTTAGATTTAAGATGAACTGAGAGAGACCCGTACCAACAATGAAATGAAAATGTTAATATGCTTTGAATAAAAGCTGTATAAAAGGTTGACATGACGGAGGGGTTAACATCGAAAGATCTGAGTTTTCGCATGAGATGAAGACGTTGCTGACATTTGTTATACAAGGCTTCAATGTTAGAATTCCAGTTCAATTTAGAATCAATGTAGGTTCCCAAATATTTATATTCCGACACAGTCTCAACACATTCACCATTTATTATGACTGGAAGCATTTTAGATGGTTTACTTCGAAAGTCAATAACCTGTTCCTTCGTTTTTTTTGACATTTAAAAGTAGATGATTGTCTGCACACCAAGTTGTAAATTTTGTAATTTCATCTTTATACATATGTTCAGATATATCATTATTTAATTTTCCAACAATTGCGGCGTCATCCGCAAACTTGATCGTTGAGCAGGTTGAACTATAACTAACGCAATCGTTAGTGTAGAGGGTGAACAGGACGGGCGAGATGACACAACCTTGCGGCGCTCCGGTATTTATGGATATTGTGCTCGATACTGTCCCGTTAACTTTGACAAATTGCCTTCTGTCCACAAGAAATTTACGGGGTTATAAAGGTAATACCCTGTTATCAGCCCGTAAGAACATTTCTCAAAGGGGCAGTAGCACATTTTACGGGGAATATAAGGTAATGTCAGCAAAATGAAAATAAGTGGTTCTTATTGAATGACGATGTTCATCAACTAAATGAAGCAAGAATGAAACAAATATGTAGCCTAATGCAAAGTTCAACCATGCGATTCCTTTTTATTCCACAAAATAAATAAAAGGTGTTCACACAAAAATGTCCGCCAATTGGACTTAATGTGAATCTTTATCATTTGTTCTCTCGATATGGATGATTGGTTTGTGTCATGAGATTTTTGACACTATCAAAATGATATATTTAGCATAAGCGTACATGTACACTTATCAGTGAAAAAATAAGAATATAAAATTTTCAAAAAACGTCGGGAAAATTTCGGTTTCCCAACTCAGTGTGTGGGTTTGTGTTTCTGTGTGGGGCGGGGGTCTTTCACAAGGAAAATGATGAAAATTGACTATATAAATTTTTTAACTCATCATTACATACCCTATATTAGCCTAACGAAATACAAAAGCCAATGTTGATTGTCTATATAGTATGAAATCTCAATCAGGCGTCATTCAAAAACTAATCCATGGCAAGATGAAAGGACATTTCGTAAACGTAGATGAGACGATTTCCTACCTTTGTGTAATGAAATGATAAAATAATGACTTCGTCACAATTCATGAAAATTAAATTAAATTAAAGAACGTGTAAATCTAACGAAACTTCGCGAATGATGACTCACATTTATTCTGTAAATACTTTATACAATTAAACTGTCAGAATAGCCTTTAACTTAAAATACCTATAATACCACACAGTCATCTCACAGTGATGGGAAAATGTTATGAATGTGTTTGATGCAATTTATCATATATCATTTTATTATGTGATTGAGGGTGAGATACTCTGTTTTATTATATGATTGAGGGTGATATACTCTGTTCTATCAGTGAAGATAACCCTCTTTCTGGCTACAGTGGCGATAACCTTTATCGTCACTCTACTGACTTTTTATTATATAATTAGCAATGAAGTATAGGGTTATACAGTGAAAATATAATCCATATTTCAAGAAAAGCAGTAGAAAGTCATATTTTCATCGATATTTTCACTTCGGGGAGAAAAGTAGGACCGAACCTATTACCTCCCTATACACGATTATCTCCCTTTGAGGAAATCGAACGCACGCCTCGCGTCACGGCGTTGTTTAGGATTGAAGAAAAACGACTCTTTACGATGTTTCCGGTATGTAACTGTTAAGATTTTACAGTGCCAATGTATCCTTCGATATCGAAAAGCCACCCGAAGATCATATCTTGTTGCTGTAGTTAATAATTGTTCATTTTATCGCAAAATAATTTTACGAAGCGGGAGATCTGTCACACATAGCGCTTTACTCACTGAGTCACTCAATCAGTTCGCGTCAAAACTGACTTTCAAAAATGCTTCACCTAGTTATAACCAAAATCATATTTTGAATCTCATATCAATAAACATTCACAAGTTATATATTTTTTTACAAAACAAATTCCGATTAAATATTGAATTATTTCTATCGAACTATTTTTTACCCATTCTCTCCCCACAGAGGCAGATCAAGTCATGTTGATTTGCCTCTGTTCTATTACGCCGAAATCCGTGGGTTCCGGCAGTTTCCCCTGGCGGAAGAAAACTGCATCACAATCAATTTGAATTTCTTTAGCAAATGACAAGGCTTCTCGATATGGAAAGGGTGGTTCATATCACAATGCTTTTGCCTTGATTCAGTAGCCAAAACGATGATTTAAGAACAGCGTCGCTGATTGCACAACTAACTTTGATTGCCTCCAATCAGGCATCTCCCATTCTATCCCACAAACTCGGCGTAATAGAACAGAGGCTAAATCAATATGACTTGATCTGCCTCTGTGGGGAGAGAATGTTTTTTTACCGAGAAGGGATAAATGGAGTTGATAGGCTGTCATTCATCACAACAGCGAAAGTTTGCCTTCCGACTGCGTTTTATGATCTTAAAAGTGTATAATAAATAGACTATGTCATTGTTTTGCCCGAATATCATTTCTATCTCATCTCGTGAAGTGAGAAAGTGTCATTTTCACGTCATATGAGAATTCATGACGTCACACTTTTACCGCAGTGACGGGCTCTTCCAAGCGGCCGCTGACATGAAATTGGCCTTTTTTGACGTAATTAGAAGGATTTTATCATATGATAAATAGAATATCTGTCAATTCTTGACAAATACCATGTTTATCTCATCTCGTGAGGTAGAAAAGTTAAATATTTTCATATGAACTTTCTACATCACTCGATGAGATAAACATGGTATTAGTCAAGAAAAGACAGATATTCTCTTTATTCTTCTTATTACTCTCACGTTGAAGATATCGCTGTTTGATAAATCTGTCATGTTATGACCGAATAACGTGACGTCATATTGACCTCACAATTGTTAAGTATGACGTCACAATGTAAGCGGCCCGGCCGCGATGGTCATGTCGGCGAATTCTTTATATTTCTGACGATGTAATTCAGCCAGTAATATGTAAAATACTAAACTCGGTCCCGTTTCATAAGAAACCGGTCCCTATTTTATTGAGGTTTGGCTCGTTAAATACCAACCAATTCACTTGTTTCATAAAAAATGTTAAAAAAGGGGCCGAGTTTAGTTTTCTCTATGTATGCAACAGTTTATTCATTTCAAAATATTAAAGCTTCAGATATTAACATGTTTATGTATTTTGGTTCCAGATTGACAAGGTGTTTGCTGAATCCAAGAAATTCTTTGACCAGCCCGTAGAAGAGAAAGCGAAATGTGCTCGAGGGACCGATACCAATCATGGCTGGGTCGCGCTGGAGAGAGAAACGTACACCGCCATTTTCTCTTTTAGCTTTTAGCTCGCCAGGCCTGTAAGGTCCGATGGGCGCATGGCATTCATCCATCCGCCCGTCCGTCCATCCATAAAGTTTGTGCATATTCGAAGCAAAAGGCCTAGAAAGCTGAACGTTTTGACAAATTCCTTGACTAGCGAGGATTTTAATTTATAGCTTTGGTGGCCCTGTGGCCCATAAAAAGGGCACCATGGGCCACGTCTTTTAGCCCTATTTTCATCTTCTTCTCTAGAAGCATAAGGTCTAGAAACCTGAAACTTTGTGCATGGACTCCTTGACTAGTGAGGATTTTAATTTATAGCCTTGGTGACCCTGGTCCCTGAAAAAAGGGTCACAGGGGCCACGCCCTTAAACACTATTTTCATCTTCTTCTCCAGAAGCGTAAGGTCTAGAAAGCTGAAACTTTGTGTACATACTCCTTGACTAGTGAGGATTACTATTTATAACTTTGGTGACCCTGTGGCCAGTAATAAGGTCCAAAGGTGCCACACCCGTTAAACCTATGTTCATCTTCTTACCCAGAAGTATAAGGTCTAGAAAGCTGAAACTTTGTGTACCGACTCCTCGACTAGTGAGGAAGGGTCGGGGGTCATTGGGTTCCCATCAGCGTTGGCGTTCCCTTTTGTTTCCGGAGCATAACTCTGAAACTACTTGATTAATCTTCACCAAATTTGGTATACATACTCTTCATATCACGTAGATGTGTCTTTTAGGGGTTTCAACCTTTTTTTCAATTTTATTTTTTTTGGGGTTTCCATAGCAACAGTGGGGTACAAGCCACATTCGAAGGCAAAATTAAATATAAAGCCTTATGAGCTACAGAGCCAATGGCTCTATTTCCTTCTCAATATGTGTTTGATTTTCATTTCCTTAGTCCAATAGGTTGCCTCGAAGCCCGCACATAATATTGCTACAATTTGCTCCAAGTTTGGTTAAGGCTCTTTTCTTTATAACAATATCCCATTTCTTCACCTAAATTGCACAGTTCGTGTTTAAAGAAATCATAACAAAACCACATATATAAAATCTAAATCCTTAACTAAGATGCCGGTTCTAAATAGTTCCAATGAAGAATAAGCAAAAATGTTTTACCTTCTAAAGTAGTTCATGTACCTGATAAAACATGTTTTGCGATATTTATATAGCTGCATAATACATGTGACACCTGTTGTGTTAATTACAATGTATGAAAGATCAAAACAGCTTAATACTGGTTGTTGATTTTAATAGCTGTTGTCCGGAGAGAGAAAGGAAATTAATAAGAACATATCTGTCAATGAAACTTATTAAATATTCAACTTTTAATTGAAGTTTTGAAAGGTGGACATTATTATTATTGAAACTAGTATATATGTGATATAAAATACTGAGGTTTATACTGTGATACTGTTTATTAAAATGTAAACATATGGTAAGTTACTTAGGTTTAATGTTGAAAGTATATTACCACGTAAACGTTGTGTTCAGTTAAAAAAAATATTATTATTATTATTCACAATTATGTTCCGCAGTTTCATCTTCTGACACAGGGTTCGAACACCGTACGGGGCTCGGTAACTTTGTCATTAATCTGTTTTCTCAACCCTCAGTAGCTCAGTCGCGGCAGAGTCGCTGCTCAGCAACGTAAAGGACCCGAGTTCGATTCCCGCCATCGATTCTCAAAAATGATACGTATGGCTCAGTATTAGATTACTACAGATGTCTCAAGTACTTGTGCAAGAAAGATATAATGGCCCAAAGCAGTTCCAATTAACGTTAGAATTCGTGTTTCGGTATTGTAAGATGATTGAAGTTGGGGAATAGAAGGGGCGAACGAAGATAGAAGCCATTTTAATCGTTCATGATAACACCCGGTTAGGAAGGTATCATTCTTTCCCCACGGAGGCAGCTCAGTCGTACCCGAAAAATCCTCTGTTATAAAAGGCCAAATACGTAGGATAGAAAGGTAGAAATATGATTGGAGGCAATCAAAGTTAGTTGTGCAATCAGCGAAGCCGTTTCAAAAGTTGTCATTCGCAAAACCTCGGTCATTTCCGTATGCTTAGCCAAAGCTGAAATTTTACATCCATGTGTTTTCATTGGCTGCAAATCAAGGGAGATATCTTGAGTTGCAACTTTGACGCTATGGCATTCTGCCGGAACCCGATATCTTGACATAATAGAACAGAGGCTTGCTCGCACTAAGCTGCCTCTGTGGAAAGAGAACGGGAAGATATGGAAACATACAAGATCAGTTCATGATCTGAATAGAAAATACAAAACGATGTTCGTTTAATACTGTTTATTTTATGAAAAGAGGGAATTAATTGATATACAGCAAGCAAATGTGCTAATTGCACACACCATTCATAAGTTCCATAAAAGTTTTATCAAATTCGAACCAGTTTAGTATTTGTTTAAATTTATTCCTCCTCGAAGTGTATCGTCAAACCGCTGATCACATGACTCTCATACTTAACGTTGTTACATAGGGTAGTTGCAGATAAGGGGGATAACTCTAAATAACTTATTTCAACTTCTTGCAGTCGAAGAAGTGGCTTAGACTTTAAATTGGCTCAAGGGTAGTTAATTTCACTTCTGAGACAGAAATGATGAAAAAGACGCTCTCATGACTTTAAGATCTTATTTTCAATATTTATTTTAGTTGTTAACAAATTATGAATGAGTCTTCTATCAATTGACCACAGTTTGTAACGAATATACATGTATGAGTGACTCTTCTCTGTTTAATAACAGGCTGAACCCTGAACGAAAGGTTGGCGATTTGAAAGAAGCATTTAACTTCACGCCATCTAAAACTGGGGTAAGAAATTTAATTTTCAATAAGATATACGTTTTAAAAAGATGATAAAATTTCAATAATTAATTTTGAAATTAAGTATCAACTTTAATTTGCTTTCAAGCCATGACACTGTTCTTGTTACATCTTTTTCACCAAGTTCCTTTAATTCGCATCAAATGTTTCTGTATTTTTGTCATTTATAAGAAAAACAAACGCCCTGAATTAATATGATACAGAAAATCAAGATGTCGAGGCCTGGTGTTCGAGTTGGAAGGCAGTATGTATGGTCAGTGGTGTCAACTGGTGCCTGATTCTGAGAACTTTGGTTCGAATCCCAAACGAATTTCAACTTTTGTAAAACGTATGATCCAAATTATGACAATATGGCATCAGTTGTCGAGTAAATTTAGGTTTTCTTATTTGTTCTATTTAAATATGTTTTCAATGTTTTTAATGATATTTACTTTATCTTTTAGAAGTGGCCGGCTGCACTACCCCAGCTTAGCACTGCAATGCACGACATGTTTGATGAGTGTAATCGCCTCACTACAAGAATACTTGATGTGTTGTCTCTTAGCCTCAAACTAAAGGTATCAGTCGTGTGATGGTGAAACGTGTTTAGTGTTGTAACCAATATATCGTATTTAAAGGGGCAGTAGCACGTTTTCTATAAACAAAATTATCAATTTTTCACTAATAATTGTACGTTAATGCTAAATGTATTATATTGATAGTGTCAAAAATCTCATTACATAAACCAATCATCCATAGTCAGAGAACAAATTATAAAGATTCACATATAGTCCATTGGCAGCCATTTTTGTGTGAACGCCTTAAATTCATTTTGTTAAGAAAAAGGAATCGCATGGCTGAACTTTACATTATATATTTGAATTATTACTGCTTCATTTAGTTTAAATACATTGTCTTTCAAACGGAAACAAATATTTTCCTTTTCCTGACATCACCTTATACTCCCCCTAAAAACGTGACACTGTCCCTTTATGCATTTTCAAATATAAAATTTTCAAAAAACGTGCTACTGCTTCTTTAACAACTAAATGATAACCTTATCCAAATATTTGAAATCCTAGGACCGAGGGTTCCTGAGCCGATGCCACCAGCTGATTGGTCAGGATGGGAATGTGAGCACCGTCAGGAGTCTGTACTACCCCGCTCTCCCTCAGGACGGATGTGAGTGCATCAATGATTATCTCCCCTTAGAGGAAACTCTAAAGCCTAATCTAACCTGTTTTTATACGCGCAGTTCTCGGGTTTAGTTAGAAAAGAAAAGCTTGACAGGTTGCAATTAAAGTTAGTTGAAAAGTCGGTTTCAAAAGTAATAATGCAAAAAGCCTCACTTACGTAGTTCGAAAAGACCTAGAATTTTTTCCACATTACTCTTTGAGGCATTTTGATTTAAAAAAACACGGGCGCATAACATTTCGACTTTATCAAGATTCATGGTAAAAAACTTGGCACAAAATCTGTTATCAATGCTTGAAACTTTACAGATACATGTACGTAGCCACAAGGAGAATGTGCGAAAAGCCCTTGAAGTTTTTGTATTATGACAGGTTTTAGTTGGATGTTTTGCTTCGAGCTACCACCTAGGAAGAGAATGGTTGCTGACAAGCTTTCAAAACGTTCGCAGGGCATAGGGATTAGGATTAGGATTGCGTCGGACATCCGTCCATGTACCCGTGATGTTGTCAACTTAGTGTATTTTCAACTTCTTCGCAAGAACTACTAACTCTAAAAAATGAACATACTCCTTTGCTTATAGGGATCATAATTTATAGATTTGGTGACCCTATGATCCCTCATAGTAAGCCACGCACTTTAAACCTATAAATGTGGTGACCATATAGCCACTCGTATGGTTACCCTTTGACCATTTGTATAATAAATACAAATAGCCTGATCATTTACAGAGCAAATGGCTCGATTATTTGGTGGGTACAATAACTAATAAGCCTTATATTGCTTTAAAGAATCAATATTTTGGAGGTTTTAATGCTTTTCACTTATCTTTTTTATGTTTTGTTTCGCATACATGATTTGTAAATTAATGACACGACCCTTGAAACAGTGCTCATATTAGAAGCGAAGCAGAGTACAAATGTACAATTGACCTTTTTTTACACTTCATTGCTACAGTTTAGGAAATGCCCTTCTCTAAATGTGAGAAATCTGGAGGAAATCCTGCAAACATGTTTCAACTTTTCAGCTGTGAAGCCCAAGCAGGTGCGCTGTGGGGAACACTCTGATTATGGGACGGTGACTCTGCTCTTTCAGGACAATATTGGTGGGCTGGAGGTTAGTGACATGTTTCTTATCACTTCAATCCACGAACATCATTTTTCTCAATATACATATCGTGTTTTGGATTTCCGGTTTTGTATCGGATGCAGAATATTGTATTGAACAGATCAAATATATTTTGTTTATACAAACAACTTGACATGATAGAACATAAAGTATAATCCTTTAAGGGCAATAACTCACAGCCAATGATACCTAGTACAACCCTCTGAGGGAAGGGATGGCTGATTAAACCCCTTGAATCCCGCCCCACCCCGAACGCTTCCGGTCCTTTTGACCATTTTTCAACAGGTACATATGTGTTTTAAAGAACCGCTCAATGATATGTGTAATTGTTGTCTTGAAATAAGGTATATATTTTTGATTTTTTCTTTGAACTAAAATAAGAGGTTTCGCACATCATGTATTTCTTCAGGTCCAGAACACGACAGGAGAGTATGTACCTGCTACACCGGAACATAGAAAAGTAGATGCGTATCGGTCAATACATCTACCACTGGACAAAATACCCTAATTTAATGAGGTATACTGATCAGTATACCCCGAATATACAAAATAGTATACCTCAGTATACTTAGGATTTCCAAAAATTTCCTGGTCAGTATACTCCGAATTTCCAAAACCAGTATACTCTTGTATATTTTTGTATATTCTTGTATATTTTTGTATACTATTGTATATTTTCGTATGCTCTTGTATATTGTTGTTTACTCTTGTATATTGTTGTTTACTATTGTATATTTTGTTTACTATTGTATATTATTGTTTATTTTTTTATACTCTTGTATATTTGTGTATATGTATGTAAGTTTTGTGTTGTCTCAACATTTAAATGTATCAAAAGAAAAGAATATCACCTATTGATGGTTTTTCGACGCTACAGGCATGCAGGAGACAACTGCTATCTCTGATGACTGAATTAGTCTTATAAAGTCTGATATCTTGTAGAATGTTCTTAATTCTCGCAAGATTTAAAATTTTTTTATTTTTTAGGTGTCATTTTGATAATTATTTCAAAAGAATAACACTGTGTTTTATGAATGCGAATGACTGATTAAGTCTTGTAAAGTCTGATATATTGTAGAATGTTCTTAATTCTCGCAAGATATGATAATTATTTCAAAAGAATATCACTGTTTTATGCATGCTTCGTCCAATCTGATGAATACTTGGCGAACCAAAATAACACTTAACTAACAATACAATAATAATAATATGTATGGTTTTCCAACGCAACAGGGATGCAAAAGAGAAATACTATCTCCTTGATGATAAGTCTTGAAAAGTGTGTTATCCTGTAGATTGTTCCTAATTCTCGCATGATTTGAAATAAATAACAGTGATAGTATGGAAACTATCGTAATATGGACCATGCCCCTAACACTGCATAATGCGACATACATACCAGTTAGAGAAAAATAATCATCAATATTCCTACTAGCAAAAAAGATGCCCATGAGACAGCCTCTTTAAATAACATATAAAACACAACAACATTATGCTATTACATCATTTAATGTACCGGTATATGTACAAAACAAAATATTTACAATTCAATCACATTATATATTACAATGATAAAGTTATATTGATTATATGCAATTTGTTATAAAATATTACTATTGAATGCATTTGGCAGCTTTTTTCAATGGAATATCCAATTGAAACAAACATTGTTCTTCCTTAACTTTTTGTTACAAAGGGACAAGTAATCTAACGTATTTGACAAAGTAACAATCTTACAAATTTCGATATCAAACAATTGAAATACATGGCAACCATATATACAAACTACATATCAAATGACCAAGTTTGCCAAAAGATAGGCTGCAAAAGCATGTGAAACTTACCTTTTCCGAATATGAGTATCAATATTCCATCAAATGCACATTAATCCATCACTGATTTGATCAGATTAAGCAACACATTTTGGCCTCTGTCTTCATAGGTCATTTCAACAATGATCAGGTCGGGTACATAGGTCAATGCAGACATTTAGCTAAAATCATCTCATTGGTTCTTTCTTAACCACTAGGATTTCAATAATCAGATACTGCATCATATTGTTATAAGAGAGACACGTGACAAGCAATGGCTTGAGTATGCCCACCTGTAAGTCTGTATACACAGCAGGTGCCAATCTGTGATATATTGTCAACTTGACAGCAGGGGCTAACGAGGGCTGATTGTTACAATAACAGTTCCCAATTAACGGCTAACATAGATAGGCTTGATGTTGAACACTCTGACATATGCAAAATTGAAGAAAGTTAATTGTCAAAAGCATCCAGGAAAACAACCAATAAAGCTTTAAACTTTTCAGAAACCAAAAAAAAAAACCCAAGACAAATTACATTTTTATACAGATAAAATAAAACCCTGAAATGCAAGTAAAATATACCTCATAACACAAAAAATGAATCTGGACTAATTGATATTGTATCATTGTGTTTATTTTCAGTTAATTATTTATCTTGTATTATGTTATTGGTGCAAATAATCCTCAATGACTACCACTGTGAATTAAAACATTGAACAATATCATTATTTGAAATGGTTTCAACATATTTTATTATTCGTGGAAATATGAAACGGACTGACAAACAAGCCAGGGGCTTATATTAATACCGTTCCGATACAAATGTGATGTTTCAAGCAAAGGACATTCTGATGACATGAAATGCAATAATACAATCAACAATAAAAATAGAAATTTCCTTTCAATGGCTTGGAAGTAAACTCTTTTTTCGAATCTATTAGATTATATGGAGAGGGTGTTCTAAATTGGACAACTTGTTCCCAATCCTATTCTTCTGAATAAGATATGTTTAAATCAAAATCATCTATTAGAAGTGGTGATGAAGAGGTTAACAGATTTTAAAATGGTGAAGTTGCCAAGATCAGATATATCATGGTTTCCATATAAGATTGTTTTAAGCTGTACCTTTTTGGTAGTATAATGCACCATTTCTTAAGTGAGAAAAGTTTGGGAAAACCAGTAAATAATGAAATTAGCGCCTCATGAACAAGTGGGATCATCTGAAATATGCCTTTCAAATTTATTAAAATCTAGATCACTAGAGCCTAAACGAAGCCTACAGTACATAATTTGAAATAATATATGTTTAAATTTACAGCTAACTTTGTTGGACAAACTTGCATTTAGTAAGAACGTACTATTACTGTAGCTTAACACATTCATCTGATGGCCATTTGTATCCTTGTGAAAAAGACAATATCTGTGAAGTAATTCATTTGCAAAATATTTATCTGAGTTAATTCTTATGTATTTCTTTACGTTTATCATATCAAATATATCATGCCTAACACATTAAATCTATCATGTTTGGAAATATTACAGCAACCATCCAAGAAAATTCTAAACTTTTAGAATCCATTCATTGCTACATCTAACAAACTGGCAGATTTGGTAAACATTAAGTTGGTTTAAACATATTATTCATGTTAATGATACATGAATTAGGACACGAAAACAAGCAAGTATTTGCTACCTGAGATTCACTTCCAGCTTGATCTCAAGTGACTTATTCTCAATGAAGAATGCAATTAAAAAGGATTTACTTATACAAAATGAAAAAGGATAAATGCAGAATCCAAGCTTAAAAGATCAGCGAACCGAGTTATATATTTAGTGACCTATTAAATGCCCATGTGAAATTACCCTATTTTATTCATAGTTATAAATAAACTTTTGTGTGCAATTTACATGTATAGTTAATCCAACATTTTTTCAATATGTGTGTTTATTGTTATCCAGTGTCCATATATAAACACTTTTGTCGTATGAAATAAGCAATATGGGCAAGCAGCATTTTGTTTTTTAATTTAGTTTTGGATTCATGCAAAACAAGGTGGCGTTTATCATATGTAAATGCACTGTCGTCTTTTAGTTGAATGGACGGTTATATCTCCATGAACAGCTTGTTCTTGTTGTCGTAATCATGAAGACTATTTCCTTTATTTCCTATTGTATTCTATATACAGCGACCGTTGGCCAAAAATCTGTGTTTGGAAGAAAGTTACCAGAAGAAAAGTCCTAAATTTGACAAGAAAAAAGAGTCCCCTGGAAAAAAAGTCCTATTAATGACTTTATATTACTTTATATTTACATATATTACGAAAAAACATTTGGTTGTTATTCACTTTATTTAGATGCAATAATTTAATAACATGATACAATACATATATGAATATTTATTTATTGCCCATACTTTGATAAGTTCTAATAAATTTGTCTATAGACGGCATTTGTATACCATTCTATATGTTAACTAATATTCAAGCATTAATCAGAATTTCCTTGAATCTGTCCAAACATTTATGCACGATTCACAACATTTCAAATAATTATTAAACTCCTAAATTCAATTTATCATTGTTGATTGTTTACCGTTTATTGCTGTCCACTATTTTATCATCGTGTAAATACTTATCTAATTACTTTGTGAATTTTGATGTTGTTTTTTTGTGAGATCTAAAGGAACAGCACTTAAATATGCTGAAAGCTTATTGTGCTGATCCATTTTCATTAATAAAAATCATAGATATATAAAAAATTTCATTGTTTCTTAGCAATGATTACATATTCACTGGAATTGAATCTTTGAGATCTCTTTGGCTGATAGCCAACAACTACTTGTTTTACACTTTTTTCATATACACCAATGAAATTATTTGATAATATAATCTCTAAACACTGTTTACACATTCTCCCTGACCTAACATCATGAGTTTTTGCACTCTTTGAGACTCATGAATACTCTTGATTAATCTGTGTCTAATACCACAGTTGATTCAATAGATGGAGACAAACTCACATTTCCTTAATTCTTAATTGATCCATATTTAGATATCACAACATCATTATTGATATCTTAATTACGAACTAATTATGTTTTTTTACAATATCTTTGATGTTAACCTGTTTTTATAGTAATAAGAGACTTCCAAGAGCGTTTATTATGTTGTTTTAGTCATAGTGTGTTGACAGGGGTCCAGTTGGTGCCCATTCATGACTGATTACTTGCTGTCATTAATGACTCAGTGTCAAACTCCTCTTCTCTCATGTGCCAAGTTGTGTTGTCCCGTAGTTACATACAGTTTGAAAGGTTTCTGCATTAATTATTTTCATTCTCTGTAAAAGGTATGTTACTTTCGAATTTGATGTCATGTGTACCTAGGCCCTTGAATGCGTCGTCTACTTTTTTACTTTTTATTTTTTCAACTTTAGTAACAAAGACTTACGTTTATAATGCAGAATGAACCCTTTTAAAACAAATGAACTGTGAATGTCATTTTGTTTCCCTCTGACTATGTATTTACAGCAATAGATAAATCTCATCGGAGAGGAAAAAAATACATTTAAACATTTATTATGAACAATAGTGTTTTTAACTGATTTGTAAATTTTGAATTATTTTTCTTAAAACTGAGAATAATGAAGGATGTTGTTAATTCTTAACTTGACGATGCATCTTCCAAGTATAATCTACGGGAAAATATCTTATTATTAACAAAAAGCAATACTCAGTTATTACATGTACATATATTATGTAACTTTATTTAGAACAAATGTCTTTAAAGCAAATAACTTCTACAGGCATGAGGCCTTATAAGTACTGAAATAAAGATTTATTGATCTCACGCAACTTCAAGATGGAATAAGTGAATATTATTTATCAATTTATCTATACAACCAAATTCATGTATCTATTATTTATATAAGGAAATTCATTTATTTTTACATTATATTAAATATCATATCATTATATATATCAATATAAATCATTGTTTTGAGTTATTCAAAGATAATTTAAGAAACTTCTCACAAACGCCACAAAGACAATTTCACTGTCTTTGATCTTTTTATCACCCTGTAATAAAAATCTCGAGGTGTCCCGCCTGGTTCAGCAAAGTATTTGTGTATTGCCTACATGTAACTCGTTTGCAAATGCAGATACTTAGTTGCTGAATTCGATTTATATGTCAAAATTATGATTTTTTTCTTGCAAATTCAAAACTTGATTTGTCGATTTATGAAGTAGGTAAACAATAATTTCTCAAAAAGCAAGGGTGATATGCAATTCACATAATAAGTGACTATCAAATAACTATGATAAATGATTGTCTTTGATGTTTGTTTTACTGAAATCTCTTTGATAATAAAGAAGTGAAGATAAGCCCACTGAAGCAAATGTTATCTAGACTTTCTTCACTAGTGTATACTTGTGTGTATTTTAACATATATTTTGGCAGAAAAAAAACTTCTTTTTTTCTTTTGATGTAATACAAATTGATTTTTTCTTCCTCATATCGTAATCTCTATATCTATAAGGTTTGTTGCTAAAAATGTTTTTTTATAAACGGTCTTAATAGTTATATATATAGTTATAGGTATGGTTCCCTGTGATTAACTTACGTAAACACATGAATTTACATATCAAGGCAAACGCTGACTCCAGAAATATTTATTTAAACTATCTTTCAAAATATTTCAAATATCTCTAAGACAGAATCATGCCTTTTTAAAACAAATAGAATGTGAATGATGTTTTGTTTTTCTATGATTGTATATTTTCTGTGATTTATAAGATTAAAAACAGACCAACAAATATATGAATCTTTATTTGTAATTATTATCTTGTAAAGTTATTACATTTTAATGCGTTTTACTGAGAATGTCAGTTATTTGTTCCTGAATTTACATCTCTTTTATCACATATTCTAATTATAAATATAGTTTTATGTCTGAACCGTTTAAGATTAAATAACGTGAACATTTCTTTTTTTTCTTTTTATTCCTTTTTGTGGTACGTGAACATTCTTCATAAACAAGTTACAAGTGACAAAAAGAACAAGTGACAAAAAGAAAATACCACAATTATTTCATGTTTATAAATTGTAATAGGAAAGGATATAGACACATTACGATAATAGATATGTAAAGAATTTTAACCATGCTGGAATATTCCAGCATATGTCAAGAAAACACCTCAACCCAACAAGTCATTATCTCTGTATCTTTGAACTTTTTATGGCCCTGTAATAAAAGTCTCGTTAGTAAATATGTCCCCGCGCGGGTCTGCCCTTTAAATGTGTATTGCCTACAGGTACTTCGTTTTCAGGTACAGGCACTTGTATTGGTAATTGTTGGATTATATTTAATTCGTCAATATTGAAATGTCTTAGTTAATACATTTGTAAATTCATATAACCTGATATGTCAGTTAATGTGTTGTAATAACACATTCCAACATTTTGATACAAAAAAAAGATAAAACAATTTACTGCCCTATAATCAGAGTACGTAGATAAAGTCTATTTTCTTAAGAACTTAAAGTGTGATATGCAATTGTAATATACTACTCAAAGGAACACTCGAGATTTTAATATAGTCTCTGTTAATTCATACCCACATGCATTCCTGACGTTGGGCTACTGATTTTTAAACGGATTTGTGGAAATTTGATTAGTTTTTGAATTTCTGTATTTTCAATCACATTTCTTCAGGGGATTTCACTACAGGGGATATCACATTCAAAGCACTAAAATAACCCAAGACAAGACCTCAATGTTTTGAGCATGAGCAATCTGACGTCCTGTTACTTTCATTTTCGACCCTGGCCTTGGTAATAAAGATTCAATTTTTTATTCATAGATACACACAATAACATGTTTTTTATTACATTATAGAGGCGAACTAGAACATGCATATTTCCGCGCGGTATAAATATAAACATTTGGTTGTTTACCAATCCGGTTCCTTCTTTTGTGTTTAAACCACATGCATATTTGTCAATCTTTGCCATAGTTCATTGATTAAGCACTTCTAGTTGAGGGCAGTCATTACTGATTAGGAGCATTACAACTGGTCATTAAGGGGTATGACATAATCAATTTTATGAATGGGATAACAATTTCATTTATTTTAATATGATAAAAGTATACATCTTTTGAGAATTGTCGGTGTTACATTAATCTTTATAAAAAAAATTCTTCCTTAAAGTATTATTGGCATCAAAGTTAAAAATTAAATTCCAAATTTCATCAATTTCAACAATATCAAAGTCACAGAGGTAATTTTGTCTTAAATTTCATTAAACTTTTCCTATAATTCCTCTAAAAATCACAGAGAGAGGGAATTTGTTTCTTTATGTTTCATCTTCAACAAAATTGGCACAAGAGACAAACAATACATCCCTAAGCACTGACATGCATTCTGCCTTTTTAATTTTTTAATCAGTTAATTCGAAATAATACATTTTACTTTTTTAACTAAAACTTGTTTGATAATAATCTAGTGGAAATAATTATTTCAAGGATGCATACAGGCATCAAAATAGAGCATTATCTTTAACTCATTTGAGGTTGTCATGTCTTTTTGTACAAAACTATAAACAAA
Organism: Steromphala cineraria; assembly: GCA_916613615.1. Taxonomy (NCBI): domain Eukaryota; kingdom Metazoa; phylum Mollusca; class Gastropoda; order Trochida; family Trochidae; genus Steromphala; species Steromphala cineraria. The sequence continues at coordinate 60,288,312 of OU744725.1, read as the reverse complement.
ACCTGGGCTAAAGATATATGCAACAAAAGGGAAATATTAATTATATTTGAGGTTATTTTTATGTGTTCTTTCTTTAAAACCGCAAACAAAATTTTAACTGAATATGAACACAATGATAGCAGGTTTTGGCACTTTTGGTGTAATGAAATATGTTTCACTTGTATCTGTATCTATATATTCAGTAATGTATTTCTCTTTTCAAAGACAAGCTCATCAATGTAAGCCGTATATTGGAATCTGTTTTTGTAGCATTCAGCCCTCATTAACTATTGGTGTCAATTAGACGATACCATTTCCTCATTAGCTTATGGCGTCAATTAGACAGATTGACACGTGTATTGACAATCCACGCTGACAGGTGAGTAATACTCGAGGCATTGTTTGTCACTGGTCTCTCTTATCTAGTTATCCAATCAGATGTTAGAGGTTAACCAAGACCCAATGCAAAGTTTCTTTCCCTATATTTTTGCATATTCATTTGTACCTAACTTTTGTTGAAGTAAGGCAGAGACTGCAAGGTGCTGCAACATAGTGTTATCACTATTCATTGATGGATTTATGTGCTTTAATATAGAGGATTTCATTTTCGATAAGGTTAGTTTCACATGTTGTTTATGCAGCCGATCTTTTGGCATACTTTGTAATGCCGATGTCACATAATATGTATAAATGATATATGGTTGCCATGTATTTCAAAAACTAAATTTTTAAGATTGTAAACTTATTCATTCTGATTCTTAATCCCTCATAGAGAGAGAGAGTTTATTCAGTAACTAGGCCACCGGCCCATTATACATTGCATAGTTATATAATTCTACATTTCAATCCCTCATAAGAGGAAATGGATTTCTAACCAATGGATACCTATTAAAATGATATGAAAAAGGGGATGCGGTGAACTCGTAGACAAAACCGGCTCGTAGACACGAAATCCGGTGAACTCGTAGACAAATTGAGAAGTGATCTCGTAGACAGGTTTTCAAATAGGATTTGTACTAATAGTAACCAACTTATATTTATCAAATTCACGCTATTGAACACAGGTTGGGTTAAACAAATAAAGAGAATAAAATCTAAATTTGTTGTGTTTTGAACTATTAAATGAATCCAATATCCATGTGTTATTTTTAATTCTTGGAGTTCTTGTTTGATCTTTAAATAAAATAAATTGAGGTAAGTATGATAATATTTATCAACAACAACACAATCAACACCAGCTTAGAGACGAGAAGACACCCGGAAAGATGAAAGACGGTAAGTCACTGACAATCAAAACAAACGACTAATCATGTTTTTACAATTTGTTTACAAATATATTGAGTCAAACAATTAATTTTAATCCACTTGCATGAGTAGAAGAGACTCAAACTTACCTGTAAAAACACTCATATTCTCGTGATCAGTTTTCATGCAACATAATATGAAATATTATAAACGTCAAAAAAGCATTCCACCAACCATTGATATTAATATTTCACAATATCCTGCAATGTTTAGATTATTAGAGACTTTTTATTGGGAGTTATTTGAAAAAAAGGATTCTTGATTTTAGCCAGTTATCCAGATCAACACGTTTATTGCCAAGACGATGTTGAAGATGAATTTCACTTTATATTGAATAGTCCACAATATTACGCTTAAAGGGGCAGTAACACGTTTTTAGAGGGAATATAAGGTGATGTCAGGAAAATGAAAATAAATGGTTCCAATTGAAAGGCAATGTATTCAAACCAAATGGAGCAGTAATAATTCAAATATATAATGTAAAGTTTAGCCATGTGATTCTTTTTCTTACACAAAATGAATTAAAGGTGTTCACATAAAAATGGCCGCCAATGGATTTTAGGTAAATCTTCATACTTTGTTCTCTGACTATGAATGATTGGCTTGTGTAATGAGATTTTTGACACTATCAAAGTAATACATTTAGCGTTAACATACAATTATCAGTGAAAATTTTTAAATATAAAATTCTCAAAAAACGTGCTACTGCCCCTTTAAAGAACAACGTTTAATAAGCCGCATTGATATAGATATCCATCGGTATTTAAATTTCTATTATGATGATATCTATGTAAGGCTAATTTAAGTCATGAATAAATCAGTAAAAGTGTTATTTCATAACTGTTCATTCTCCCCTAGCGATACTTCAGACCTGTTTCCATACAATATTACAGAATCTGAAACATTGTTACAAAATCATTTAGTTTATGACCTTCAAATCTAATTCACTGTTAATGGTTTTTACTCTATCCTATCAATGTTATTACTCACTTTGACCCGCCGATAAATTCAATTGTGTACACAGTACTACACAACTCATTTAAAAACGAGTAGGTCATTTGGGTTTATGGTGTCGTACGTTATCTATCACATTTATCTATTTATCTACCTAAAAGTTCGATTAGAAGAATTGCAGCTGGAATAAACCAAACAATATATAAATACTACATTATAAATAACACAAAAATCAATTATATCTTGAATTTGTTTAAATGAGCACTTCCTGACGTATACTGAGATATACTGAGATATACTGAGATATACTGAGATATACTGAGCTATGGAAATTCAGAGTATACTGACCAGTATACGTCAGTAAATTAGGGTGGTTTCCTAATTAGTATACCTCAGTATATTAGGGTGGTTTACTGACGTATACTGGTCCAGTATACGAGCATTTTTCTTCACGTGTACAGTTAGAACATAGAAAAGTAGATGCGTATCGGTCAATACATCTACAGTTAGAACAAAAGAAACCATAGCAACGAGACCGGAAGTGGGGTGTAACAAGTGGAATGGCCTGTTGAACTTCATAACATCAATTAATATTTGTAAAAAAGATATTTTCATATCATTAGTTGGAAAATGAATACACCTAGGAAAGACAGCTCACAAATGTATTGCTCCAAAATGAAGTTTTGTTATCGGTTTATCTCGTGTAGGTCCAGAACACGGCAGGAGAGTATGTACCTGCTACACCAGTCCCTGGATCTGTCGTGGTCAACATAGGAGATCTCATGCAGAGGTGGACGTCTGACCAGCTTAAAGCTACCGTGAGTAGAACAAAATGATCCCAGCTAAACCAAGCTTGAATTTTCAGATACTGTTTACAATTCACCCTTGGGAAGTTTAATTTGGTGATTTCAATAAAGTATTTGTTGATGAAAGTTGTTAGGGTTGATTATTCGGCAATGGATAACCAAGGGTGTAAGAATTTAACGCATGAACCAACTTACATTTGCATATTGGCTGAGACTTTATTCTAAGTTGTAGGTAACTCTTTTGAGAGGCATGTAATAGGGTTAAATGATGATAAGGAGAAGACATATTGATAACATCGTTTTCAATCAGTGAAATGCTGCATAACATGGATATTTTATCATTCTCTCCCCACAGAGGCAGATCAAGTCATGAAATGAAAGTCTCTGTTCTATTACGCTGAGTTTATGGGATAAAATGGGAGACGCCTGATTTGAGGCAATCAAAGTTAGTTGTGCAATCAGCGACGCTGATCTTCATTTTCGCTACTAAATGATGGCAAAGGCATTGTGGTATGAACCATCCTTTCCATGCGAGAAGCGTTGTCATTTGATAAAGAAATTCAAATGGATTGTGGTGCAAGTTTTTTCCGCCAGGGGAAACTGCCGGAACAAACGGATTTCGGTGTAATAAAACGGAGGCTGTTGACTTGATCTGCCTATGTGGGGAGAGAATGATATTTTATATGTCTCAACTATATAATTCGTAGAAAGTGAACTAGTACTCTTTGTACCCTCAGAAAACATGAGGATGAAATATACCCCAGAGCATCTTATCTTGTATTCTGCTACGATCGATGTTAGGGCCAGTTAAGAGTTGAGGAATAATATTTTATAGATTGCATGATGAAATATTATGATTATAACAATACACATCCTTTCATAATTTCAGAAACCCAGGGTTCTAATTCCAGAGTTGAGGAATAATATTTTGTAGATTATATATATTAATATAATGATTATAAAAATACATATCTCCTTTCATTATTTTACAAACACAGGGTACTTATTCCAGAGTTGATTAATGATATTTATAGATCTTGATTATAACAAGACATTTATTCTTTCATAATTTCAGAAACACAGGGTTCTTATTCCAGAGGAAGAGTTGAAGATGAAACAGAGTCGCCAATCGATAGCTTTCTTCATCCAGCCCGACAATGAAACAATGATAGAATGTTTGGATGGGTCCAACAAATATGAACCTATCTCTTCTGAGGATTATATTAATTATAGATTTAGCGTCACTTACTGATTTACATTAATTTCCTTATGGTAATACTATGTTTTGGATCTTTTTATGTTTTAACGAGATTGGTTATTATTTCAATCTTCCATTCAAAGTTCATAATATAAGCAACAACTGGAAACATTAAGCTCAGATCGACTAAGGTTTAATTTATTTATTATGTTGGTAGTTTCTCATGATGTTGTTGATATTTGCGTTTATTGGTGTCAATTCGTTTTAGGATCAACGGAATGACAGATATACTTAACTGCATTGTAGTACAGTAGTATCTTATCATATTATACATTACTCTGGAACTCATATTGGTGTGCAACTAAATGTATTATTCAGAACTTGCACAAATGCTTGAAGTACTACCATTTGGATTGGCAAATGCGATATTCTCTTGGGATAATAGTAAATGATCAAGCAATTATGGCGCTGTTTTAAGTAAAAACGGACAGAACGAATTATACATTGCTGTAGTCAGGATAAATATTATTGTTTGTAATGCTGTATAATGTTCCTGTTTAAGGTGTTTGTAATACAATAATGTTTTCGTTGCATATACATTTGGTGAGATATTTCGAAAACATTGATATGTCAATATCAAATGTTTGTTCTTTGTTTTCATAAAGTTATTGCATTAATTTGGTGCTTTGAAGTTTAAATTCTCAAATCAATATTGGAAGTTTAGTGACTGTAAAGAGTGAAAACTGTAAAAAGACTATCTAATTGATCTGGGCACTGTCAAAATAAAATGATGTCCCTTGATGAATTGTACTTTTTGTTGTAAATAAAATATAAATCATAACGATTTTGTTTAGCCGTCGCAAAGCTTTTGCCGAGTTTTGTCCTTCTTTCACAAGTTGTCAAATATTAATCGACAAAACAATTACCCCCATTAACATCTCTCAAGATGGTTGTGTTATAATAATGTATTAATGACATTATATGTATAAAAATGAAATTTCCTAATGAATTTCACATTAGCCACTCCCTAAAGCAAAATTAAATATGAAGCCTGATGAGCTACAATGCCAGTGGTTCTATTTAAATTTTCTAAACTGAAATCATTTGATTTCATATTGGTTTACCTCTGATAAAGAAATATATATATACATTGGCAAAAAAAGATAGTCAAATATATTATTAAACTGAACAAAGTCAATTTACCACAATGATATCTTATTCCCTAAATCCGCGGGAGATTGTTCAGGACGTGTACCACAGAGAATGATCACGTGTTGTAGGAGCTACGAGAGTAGGACTGTTCAACAAGTGTAGTAGAGATCCCAGCTATCATCAGCTACCAGTGAACTCTCTCTCACCGGCCTGGTGGGAACTAAACACGTTCCTTTCACTTTGTTGAAGTTGAAGACGTTGCAGAATCTGCTGTAGCGGTGACATAAGAAGACGCATTCAGAGAGTCCGGAGAGTAAGACTGTTCAACAAGTGTAGTAGAGATCCCAGCTATCATCAGCTACCAGTGAACTCTCTCTCACCGGCCTGGTAGGGACTAAACACGTTCCGTTCACTTCGTTGTAGTTGAAGACGTTGCAGAATCTGCTGTAGCGGTGACATAAGAAGACGCATTCAGAGAGTCCGGAGAGTAAGACTGTTCAACAAGTGTAGTAGAGATCCCAGCTATCATCAGCTACCAGCGAACTCTCTCTAACAGGCCTGGTGGGAACTAAACACGTTCCGTTCACTTCGTTGAAGTTGAAGACGTTGCAGAATCTGCTGTAGCGGTGACATAAGAAGACGCATTCAGAGAGTCCGGAGAGTAAGACTGTTCAACAAGTGTAGTAGAGATCCCAGCTATCATCAGCTACCAGTGAACTCTCTCTCACCGGCCTGGTGGGAACTAAACACGTTCCGTTCACTTCGTTGAAGTTGAAGATGTTGCAGAATCTGCTGTAGCGGTGAAATAAGAAGACGCATTCAGAGAGTCCGGAGAGTAAGACTGTTCAACAAGTGTAGTAGAGATCCCAGCTATCATCAGCTACCAGTGAACTCTCTCTCACCGGCCTGGTGGGAACTGAACACGTTCCGTTCACTTCGTTGAAGTTGAAGATGTTGCAGAATCTGCTGTAGCGGTGAAATAAGAAGACGCATTCAGAGAGTCCGGAGAGTACATGTAAGACTGTTCAACAAGTGTAGTATAGATCCCAGCTATCATCAGCTGCCAGCGAACTCTCTCTCACCGGCCTGGTGGGAACTAAACACGTTCCGTTCACTTCGTTGAAGTTGAAGACGTTGCAGAATCTGCTGTAGCGGTGAAATAAGAAGACGCATTCAGAGAGTCCGGAGAGTACATGTAAGACTGTTCAACAAGTGTAGTATAGATCCCAGCTATCATCAGCTGCCAGCGAACTCTCTCTCACCGGCCTGGTGGGAACTAAACACGTTCCGTTCACTTCGTTGAAGTTGAAGACGTTGCAGAATCTGTTGAAGCGTTGACACAGGAAGATGCAGTCTGTGCGAGTCTGAGCCGTGCCAGCATGATGGAAGAATTCTACAAGTTTCTTCCCGGTCTCTTTTGTAAAGCCCCATTTTTCACACCCTGCAAATTAAGACAAATATTGTGACCTTGATGCTATACTATTGTAAGATAACTGAAGTATCGATCAAAATAGTAATAAAAAATGAAAGATCAATCTACGAATGATCTACTTTGTAATGGAAGTCACTTTGGAAAAGTATGAAGGCTCATAAATAGCATATCATATCAACAAATTTATAAATAAATGTTTTGATAAATACATAACCAATATACCAAATACTTACAACTAATAGCTTGACCAAAGACGTCCACTTCACAAAAGTTTAAGCCATGATGTCCTCTCAGTCTGATGTATCTCGCAATGGTGTTACTCGGGCACTCTACCGTCACCACATCGCCAGAAGGTCCAGCGTTGAACCCACAAAGAGAGGCCGTACCAGAACAAAGGTATGGGTCTTCCATGAGGAATACCTCCACATACAGGTTGTCCATTTTCTCTGCAAAGACATTATTATTTGTAGCAGGTCATTCTCTCCCCACAGAGGCAGATCAAGTCATGTTGATTCAGCCTCTGTTCTATTACGACGAGTTTGTGGGATAGAATGGGAGATGCCTGATTGGAGGCAATCGATATTAGTTGTGCAATCAGCGACGCTGCTTTTAAATCATCAATTTGGCTACTGAAACAAGGCAAACGCATTGTGATATGAACCACTCTTTCCATGCTAGAAGCGTTGTCATTTGATAAACAAATTCAAATTTATTGTGATGAAAGTTTTTTCCGCCAGGGGAAACTGCCGGAAGCCACGGATTTCGGCGTAATAGAACAGAGGCTAAATCAACATGACTTGATCTGCCTCTGTGGGGAGAGAATGGTAGCAGAGAACGGTGAAAAACACGACTTCTGGCAACAAAGAGCTACTAATAAAAATGAACCTCGTTCCATGCTGCGTCTGACCTCGAGGTACTGACACACAACAATCTTACATTGATGTTAGAACAATGCGTCTTTTTATTATAAGATCAGCGATGAAATACTGGGTGTATCAGTGAAATAAACTGTCTATCAGGCAACAGCGACGATGTATTATATTTTCACTGTGACTAGTGACGGTATATTATATTTTCGCTGTGACCAGTGACGATATATTATATTTTCGCTGTGACCAGCGACGATATATCATATTTTCGCTGTGACCAGTGACGATATATTATATTTTCGCTGTGACTAGTGACAATATATTATATTTTCGCTGTGACTAGTGACGATATATTATATTTTCGCTGTGACTAGTGACAATATATTATATTTTCGCTGTGACTAGTGACGATATATTATATTTTCGCTGTGACTAGTGACGATATATTATATATTCGCTGTGACCAGCGACGATATATCATATCGTCACTGGTCAGGTGCCGGAACTACTATCAGCCATGTGTACAATGGGAGTAACTTTCCAGTTTTAAAGTGATTTTTATAACATGTTTAGCTCATCTGGCCTGTAAGGCCCGATGGGCTTATGGCATGGCATGGTGTCCGGCGTCCGTCCGTCCATCCGTCCATCCGTCCGTCCGTCCGTAAACTTTGTGGAATTTCGACTTCTTCTCCAGAACCATAAGGCCTAGAAAGCTGGAACTTTGTGTACAGACTCCCTGGCTAGTGAGGATTATAAATTGTAGCTTTGGTGGCCCTGTGACCCCTAATAAGGGCCACAGGGGCCACACCCTAAAAACCTATTTTCATCTTCTTCTCCAGAACCGTAAGGCCTAGAAAGCTAAAACTTTGTGTACAGACTCCTTGGCTAGTGAGGATTATAAATTGTAGCTTTGGTAACCCTGTGACCCCTAATAAGGGCCACAGGGTCCATGCCCTAAAAACCTATTTTCATCTTCTTCTCCAGAACCATAAGGCCTAGAAAGCTGAAACTTTGTGTACAGACTCCTTGGCTAGTGAGGATTATAAATTGTAGCTTTTGTGGCCCTGTGACCCCTAATAAGGGCCACAGGGGCCACGCCCTAAAAGGCTATTTTCATCTTCTTCTCCAGAACAATGAGGCCTAGAGAGCTGATACTTTGTGTATAGCCTCTTTGAAGAGTGAGGATTATAAATTGTAGCTTTGGTGGTCCTGTGACCCCTAATAAAGGCCACAGGGGCCACACCCTAAAAACCTATTTTCATTTTCTTCTCCAGAAGCATAAGGCCTAGAAAGCTGAAACTTTGTGTACAGACTCCTTGGCTAGTGAGGATTATAAATTGTAGCTTTGGTAACCCTGTGACCCCTAATAAGGGCCACAGGGTCCATGCCCTAAAAACCTATTTTCATCTTCTTCTCCAGAACCATAAGGCCTAGAAAGCTGAAACTTTGTGTACAGACTCCTTGGCTAGTGAGGATTATAAATTGTAGCTTTTGTGGCCCTGTGACCCCTAATAAGGGCCACAGGGGCCACGCCCTAAAAGGCTATTTTCATCTTCTTCTCCAGAACAATGAGGCCTAGAGAGCTGATACTTTGTGTATAGCCTCTTTGAAGAGTGAGGATTATAAATTGTAGCTTTGGTGGTCCTGTGACCCCTAATAAGGGCCACAGGGGCCACACCCTAAAAACCTATTTTCATTTCTTCTCCAGAACCATGAGGCCTAGAAAGCTGAAACTTTGTGTACAGACTCCTTGACCAGTGAAGATTATAAATTGTAGCGTTGGTGGCCCTGTGACCCCTAATAAAGGCCACAGGGGCCACACCCTAAAAACCTATTTTCATTTTCTTCTCCAGAAGCATAAGGCCTAGAAAGCTGAAACTTTGTGTACAGACTCCTTGACTAGTGAGGATTATGAATTGTAGCTTTGGTGACCCTGTTGCCCCTAATAAAGGCAACAGGAACTTCCTTTAAATCTATTTTCATCTTCTTCTCCTGAAGTATAAGGTCTAGAAAACTGAAACTTGTCGCCTATATACTTAATTTATGATTGGTGACCCTGTGACCTCTACAAAGGGGGAATCACATTGGCCACACTCTACAGCATAATTGATGATGAAGCCTGATGAGCTACAGAGCCAATGGCTCTATTTTTCATTAAAAAATCTTACAATAAATATCATATCATTAAGTATCCTATAAATATTACTGACGATCTGCGATCAGACCTACTGTCGTATATGGGGAGATTACGGCCTAATCCGTCGAAATTTCAAAATTGATCGGTCAAATCTTTGCGAGCATGAGACCCTGGGAGAATCTAAGTTAATTATTGAAGGGGTGTACGGTTTGTTTACAAGCATTACGATTGATCACTTGAAATTAAGTAAGTTGCTTACATGATAATGTCTTATTCCATCGACGAATATATAACTGAGTAAAGGGTTCATACTGTAAAACCTCTTTCTGTTTATCTAAATTTAATACTTTGATGAAGGGTACAAGTTAAATGTTTAATTGATCCTTTGTGTCCCTATTCAAATACATGTATGACATATGCATCACTTTCAAATCATTTTACTTATACTTTGGCATTACTTCCAAGTTTTTACCACTTTCTAACTTCCATTAAATTTGATGATGTCCATGACCTCTTAAAATATTATGCCCATACCATTTGGTTATAATTAAGGCATGGCCCCACGTTTTATATTGATAATGTTATTTACTCAATCAATCTATCTTTATTTCTTTGTGCACAATGGAGGCCATAGGCCCAGTCTACATTTCAGATTCATAGAGCGATATATGAAGATAATCACAAGATTTTAATTTACATACAAAACAATACTATTGACAAGTGACGTGTGCCATTCTTCTTCATAAGTCTGAACAAATATTTATTAAAATTTTGCTGTTGTTCCCAAATATAGCTAAATCCAAAAGTGTAGAGAATATTTTATACAATCATCATAACTTCAAGTGATCAAAATAAATGAAAGAGAGTCCAAACACCCCCTTTGTCTTATTTTGGAACGTTCCAACGTTATGTAAGCCAATCAACTACTAAAATCACAGTACCGATCCGTCGAATGGATTTTTCTATTCTAAAACTAGAAATTCGACGAATCGGTATGCGACCTATGGGGATAGAGAGAATAAGGCCATATAATTTAATCTACAATACCGGAAGTAATTATTGCAAGGTTGTAGATAAACCTTATAAACAACGAATTTAAAGATGATAGAAATTGTTCATATAGCCTGAAAAGCTATTACGACAGCCGCTATGGTTTATAAGAAAACCGTAAGAAAAAATGAAACCTATATCTTTTAAATTATTATGAATATTTTATGCTCTGTTATCAGATAAGAGATCAAGGTAAATTCAAAAGTCATCATACAATATCCTAATTCAGCCGTTTTGATAATTTATTATATTTACTATTTTGTTCAAACCCCTCTTGCTATTCTAAACTTCGGTCGTCTCGACTTTTCCATTAATGACTGAATCTTCAAAAATATAAAAAATAAGTATTTTTGCATTATTTGAAAATGCGTGCATATGTCCTAAATTAGCCAATTTGACTTGTTATTTTCTGCTTTAACGCATCTGCATGACTTAATTAATTATGATTTCATTATTTTTCATGACAATAAACTTCTAAAATCAAACAATGATTTAATCAGAAAACTTCAATGGCAATCATTGTGCTCCATATATTATTAAATCAAACCTGAACTGAAAATGATGGGAGAAAGGGGTTTGAAACAGCGTTTAGAATACATACAGCTAGGGTTTCTTAACTTTTTTGCTCAGTATATTCAGTATACTGTCAATCAATATAAAGTAGAACACGGATATAACGAACTCCAAGGAACCAAAGAATTTAGTACGCTTTATCCGGTGTTCGCTATACGCATAAAATTTTAATGATATTATATAGGGACGGGACTTGAAAATGTATTCACTATATCCGATTGTTCGCTTTTTCCGAGTTTGTTATATCCGTTTGCAATATATCAATATAACTTAAAGGGGCAGTAGCACGTTTTTAGGGGGAGTATAAGGTGATGTCAGGAAAATGAAAATAAATGGTTCCAATTGAAAGACAATGTTTTTAAACTAAATGAAGCAGTAATTATTCAACTATGTAACGTAAAGTTTAACCATACGACTCCTTTTCCTTACAAAAATGAATAAAAGGTGTTCACAAAAAAATGGCCGCCAATGGATTTTACGTGAATCCTCATACTTTGTCCTCTGACTATGAGTGATTGGTATGTGTAATGAGATTGTTGACACTGTCAATATAATTCATTTAGCATTAACTTACAATTATAAGTGAAATATTTAGAATATAAAATTATCAAAAAACGTGCTACTGCCCCTTTAATACTTGAATGAATTCTTGAAACAGCGTTAAAAACATAAACAACCAGAAATCCAAGCCACGAGAGATAAATGGTACAAACCTTGTGCAATGTTTCGATTATAAATGACGACTCGGTCGATCGTATATACACCAAGCAAATCAACAGTCCACCAACTCTCCGGAAGATCCCATGCATGTGAACAACTTGAATCATCAAAGTTGCTACTGTAGCCTCCGTCGACTGCTAGGTTGCTCGTGAACGTTTGATAATCAACACTTTGCATCGTTGGCTTGCCGCGGGCTATGCTTACATTTGCAAAAGCTTCAGCAATGTCTAATAACTTAATACCTGAAAATTCAAATGTTAATTTAATTCACAGAATAAAGAAGTTGATTTTCCAAAACAGAATCTTCCTTATGGATAATTACACCAACCTCTAGCATTAAATATCAATTAAAGAATGTTTATGTCGTGTTTTTTTCTCTGTACAATGTCTGTTTTACTACCAAAGAAATAGCGACATTCCAAATTTATTGATCAGATCTAATATACTGCTGAACGAAGTTCGTTACACTGCTAATAATTTCCGATGTAAAATCGTGATTTTATTTTTGTTGAAAAGTCACTATTTTTTATTACAATAAATTACAGACAAAACTATTTGGTTCAATATGTAAAGGTTTCATATCTACACAACATAAACAAGGAACATATATTTGGTTAGGTGGAAACAAATCTGGTACTACCACTGAGAGGCATAGGGATTTCAATATGTTTCCGATAGAATGTTAATTAAAACTGTCTCGTTAATATAACTTAACGTAATGTCTTATAGCATTTTATTTACAAACATATTTTGAATGAAAACCTGATAAGAAGAGTTCTTGCAATGTGGACACAAGTGTTTCATTAAGCCATGTCATGTGTCCTAGTATAAATATTATTTTCATAAATGAAGTATGTTATTCGATTATGATTTGGATCTGCTCATAAGTTTTGGCAGACAGGTGATTGTATAAAGTGAAGACTTTCTACATTATATTATTCTGATTTTGCATGTAATGTAAGAAATATTGTTTGGCAGCTTTGCCTCGCTCCGTAATGATCTGAGACCTGCAAGTAAATTTTCTGTCTCGTGACCTTTCACTCAAGCCAATCAGCGACAAGACAAAGAAAAAATCGGCATCATCTGTTTTTGTTTTTGGTTTTTTAATATAATATACAAGGCACTAGAAATAAGAAGACCCTCAATTTGAATTTAGCTGATAGCATTCGGACCAAGAACTGAATGCATTCAGGACTGACACTACAGGAAAGCACCATGTTTCCTATACAAAATGCACATGCATCACGAACCACACGTGCATTCCACGATATAAAATTGAGACAGGTTGTGTGACCCACTATCTCTTATGAAAATGCACTCCCGACTTTTTTGTGACAAACGCACACGACGATTCTCACTTCAAAAGTGTCATTTCGTGTATGATCATCCTTTCCAATGAGTGCCGGGAGAGGAAGGCTTCCTTAAATCACCCCAGACATGAACCCCTCCTGAGAATCATAAGGCTCTGCGGAATCGCTTTCTCACAGCCCCGGGTCTGAAGCCAAAACTTCAGAGCTACTGTACGGAACAGGTCCATGCAGAGGGCTACAGGAAAGACGCCTATTTAAAGGTGTAATCATGACAGTAAACGTTAGACGTCTTCGTAATCAGCAACGTCAGTGATGGGGGAACCAGTGGAATTTCGCCCCTAACCATGGTTCCCCCCGGAAACTGGCTATATAACCAATTTTTCCCGGGGAAACTGGCCATATAAAGCCAACTCCCCCCAATCCTCGGTAGTCTAGCTATAGAGCCATTTTTCCTACCCTGAAAATCCACTATATAGCCATTTTTACGCTTTAGAGTCAGGTTTCCCCCTAAATTGAGGACAATAAATCAAATTAAATAATTTGTTGGTGACTTTTGTATGTACTGTATGTATTGTACTTTTATGTATGATGGCCGGCATGAAATCACATGGCCCCTCTCAAGATGTCGTGCGAGTGTGGCTGATTATGGTGGTGCGCTCATTATTAAGTGTGTCTGACCTCAAAGTCTTTCAGTTGTGTTGAATGAACCCTTACATGTTTCACAAAATCAAAGGGGCCTAGCATATAATTCATTTTTACCTTAATAACTAGGTCGTGATTAGCATATATTCATCCCAACGCATTCTCTCCCCACAGAGTTAGCTCAAGTCATGAAATGATGATACAACCTCTGTCTGAATAATTTTCAATATGGGACAGCCAATGCCCCCTGTCAAAATATGCTTTCTAAGGTTCTAAACTTTGGCAAAACGCGATATAAACGAAGTAAGATATTTTAGATTCGCAGTGTAAAGTTTCTTGGCGTTAATATCAACGAAAATATAGTCCTACTTGACCGACGATGACAAATATTTGCGCAACTTGGAAATGTTTTAATAACTGGTAAACATTTCACATGAAGAACTCCTTCTTCTATCATCCTTCTAAATCAACATTTACCTGGACGAAGAAATGTTAATTAGGAGAGGGGATGGGCATTTTCAATTTAAAACATTTTCTTATATTTAGAAAAAAAATCTTTAAAACTTACCATAAAGAAGGAAGGACATAAGGTATACCTCCATCGTGTAAACTGTATATTCTTCTATAGCCGGATTTTTAAGATAACCTTCATTCCCTATCCGCATTGAACTATGATAGAGATACACGTAACAGGGAATCGTGTTTTTAATAATTCATTGGCGTTCTAATTATTGGCATGTCAATACCCTTTTGACAGAAATAATACTAAATCATTACTAATGTTAAGGAATATGGATGATTACTTAAGCGTTTAAGATAATCAATATATACACCGATCATGTCTAACGATTTTTTAAGGAAATCAATTGAATTATCGATTAACTCCGTTATCTGTGAATACATGATGAACTATACCATTGTTCATTAGAAGAACTGTTGAAGCGTTTCATAATTAAAGGATGTTTTCTTAAACTTGGATAATAAGGTTTTCTTTTCTCCAGGCAACACGTAGAAAACTATCTTCTTCTAGAAATATACAATGCGGTGAATGGATTTTTAAGTAAACGTAGTGATATAATTGATGTGCTGTCCATGCTTATTAAGGCCGTTAAATAAAGTCTGAATGACATTCATTCCAGGATACATATACAAATGAAATTAGTTCTCAAAACCAGTAAAACTGTAAGATTCCACAAAGTCATTGTAACAACCTTGAAATAATAATAAGGTGTGAATGAAGAATGATTGTTGTCAATGTAAAAATTGTTTTCCTTGCGTCCTGTGTAATAATATGAAATGATGAATTTGATGAACATGTGAATTAAAAGAACTTTTTAAAGGTGAAAAAGTTTATGCGGACATGTTAATATTAGCTGATATAAATAATTAATAGATATCTTAACATGTTCTCAATAAGGAGAAAGAGAGACACATGCCTTGAAATCTGCGAGAGCAAGGTATCTTACCATTCTCTCCCCACAGAGGCAGGTCAAGTCATGAAATGTTGATACAGCCTCTGTAATATTACGCCGAATTTGTGGGATTGAATTGGAGACGCCTGATTGGAGGCATTCAAAGTTAGTTGTGCAATCAGCGACGCTGTTCTAAATTCATTGTGGCAAAAGCATTGTGATATGAACCATCCTTTTCCATGCGAGAAGCGTTGTCATTTGATAAAGAAATTCAAATGGATTGTGGTGCAATTGTTTTTCGCCAGGGGAAACTGCCGGAACCCACGGATTTCGGCGTAATATAACAAAGGCTGTATCAACATTTCTTGACTTGATCTGCCTCTGTGGGGAGGGAATGGGTTTCTTAATTTGAAATAATGATTTAACCCTCTGTGGTTATAACAGTCATTCCCGAGGTGACAGGAGGAAACGTCAAACACATCATAAAGATTTGAAGGTACACATTATAAACATTTGAAGGTACACATTATAAACATTTGAAAGATACTCTTCATTAAGATTTGAAAGATACACATCATAAAGATTTGAAAGAAACACATCATAAAGATTTGAAAGGTACACATCATGAAGATTTGAAAGGTACATATCATTAAGATTTGAAAGATTCACATCTTAAAGATTTGAAAGATACTCTTCATAAAGATGTGAAAGGTACACATCATAAAGATTTGAAAGATACTCATCATAAAAATTTGAAAGGTACACATCATAAAGATTTGCAAGGTACACATCATAAAGATTTGAAAGATACTCATCATAAAAATTTGAAAGGTACACATCATAAAGCTTTGAAAGATACACATCATAAAGATTTAAAAAATACTCATCATAAAGATTTGCAAGGTACACATCATAAAGATTTGAAAGATACACATCATAAAGATTTGCAAGGTACACATCATAAAGATTTGCAAGGTACACATCATAAAGATTTGAAAGATACACATCATAAAGATTTGAAAGATACACATCTTAAAGATTTGAAAGATACTCTTCATAAACGTTTGCAAGGTACACATCATAAAAATTTGAAAGGTACACATCATAAAGATTTGAAAGATACACATCATAAAGATTTGAAAGATACACATCTTAAAGATTTGAAAGATACTCTTCATAAACGTTTGCAAGGTACACATCATAAAAATTTGAAAGGTACACATCATAAAGATTTGGAAAGTACACATCATAAAGATTTGGAAGATACATATCATAAAGATTTGAAAGATACACATCATTAAGATTTGAAAGGTACACATCATGAAGATTTAAAAGGTACATATCATGAAGATTTGAAAGGCACTCTTCATAAAGATTTGAAAGGTACACATCATAAAGATTTGAAAGATACACATCTTAAAGATTTGCAAGGTACACATAATAAAGATTTGAAAGATACACATCATAAAGATTTGAAAGATACACATAATAAAGATTTGAAAGATACACATAAAATTTTGAAAGATACACATCTTAAAGATTTGAAAGATACTCTTCATAAACGTTTGCAAGGTACACATCATAAAAATTTGAAAGGTACACATCATAAAGATTTGGAAAGTACACATCATAAAGATTTGGAAGATACATATCATAAAGATTTGAAAGATACACATCATTAAGATTTGAAAGGTACACATCATGAAGATTTAAAAGGTACATATCATGAAGATTTGAAAGGCACTCTTCATAAAGATTTGAAAGGTACACATCATAAAGATTTGAAAGATACACATCTTAAAGATTTGCAAGGTACACATAATAAAGATTTGAAAGATACACATCATAAAGATTTGAAAGATACACATAATAAAGATTTGAAAGATACACATAAAATTTTGAAAGATACACATCATAAAGATTTGATTAATACACATCATAAAGATTTGCAAGGTACACATCATAAAGATTTGAAAGATACATATCATAAAGATTTGAAAGGTACACATCATAAAGATTTGAAAGTTACATATCATAAAGATTTGAAAGTTACATATCATAAAGATTTGAAAGGTACTCTTCATAAAGATTTGCAAGGTACACATCATAAAGATTTGCAAGGTACACATCATAAAGATGTGAAAGATACACATCTTAAAGATGTGAAAGATACACACCATAAAGATTTGAAAGATACACATCATAAAGATTTGAAAGATTTTTTCGAAAGATTATTAATTGTGAAGTGCTTGAGTTGATGCACTAACTATCAGTTGTAAAATACGTTAACGTTACTTAGTACACATTCAATCGAATAGAAAATTCATCACTATGATATCTGTATTTGTCCATCAAATGTATGATAATTTTATCGTTCGGAGGACTTATGTTAAAATGAATGTCATATTCAGATATTAATTCAGTATTTACATCAAACTAAGATGATTGCAGAAGTCAAGTCATTACAATTATGAGTCGTTCACAACACCACAATTCTAATAAATAATTTCAAGAACTAGAAGTGGTACACAATGTTCTAATCATATTTGACTTATGACAAATGTTAACATTTGGATGGTTGAGGTGAAAATGTTTCGACATTCCATTTTCAAACATCAGTTATTATATGTTTGCATTGTTAATAGATCTGCAAATTATGAAATTAATTCACGGTATTAACCAATGGAATTTTTCCTTAATATCATAAAGCAGAGCCAATATTATTTACACGCCTTTCAATAATTTCAAATCAACATCTTAAGGTCTTCAGTATTGCCATTCAAGTTTTATTTATCATCAATAATAATGCACTCATACGTTACAAAAATTAACATTTAACATTGTCTGAGGTTGTTTACCCAGGTTCTGTATCTGATATAGTTTCTTTGTTTTATAACATTTATGTAAAGGTAGGTAACATTTGTCTTCAAACTTCGATATCCAATAATTCAATACACGTATTGATTGCAGTGTTTTTATCAGACCTTCACATTGAGAAAACGAATGATCTTACACTACAAAACAACTAAACCGTTGTCCTCAAAAAGGTAAACTGTAGAGATGTCAAGAATGTTATACGGACTTTTAAAAAATGAATAACTAGAGAATCAACATTGCGGAAATGTATTTTCAACATGAGGCTTGCATAATAGGACAATGGTAATCGATTCCAAATGATATATCGATATTCTACCAGTGCTTTTATATTATCTCGACAAGTTCATGGCCAGATGCGGGAGTAAAACCGTTTTGTAACCATTTATTAATTTATATCTATTGAAACTGGTAGAAGAGAAGAATGGCAGGTTTACAAGAGGATGGAAGTATTGATGATTTGAAAATGATTATTAATCTTTGACAGCGAAATGCATCGTCTCCCGCAGAGATAGCTTAAGTCATATCTCTTTGGCTAACCCCTGTTTAATTCGATTACTTTCTGGGCTAAAATTGAAAGGATCTGTTATTTCCACAGCCTCTGTCAATTCGGTATTCTTCAAGAAAAACCATGAAATGATTTGACTACGCCATGATGACCCCGATACCCAAACTAAACGTGTCTTCGGCCTCATTGAAGCTTTTTGCAAGAGTGTATTCTTTGGCAAAAGTTCAGCAGATTTGCCATTCTCTCCCCACAGAGGCAGATCAAGTCATGAAATGTTGATACTGCCTCTGTTATATTACGCCGAGTTAGTGGAATAGAATGGGAGACGCCTGATTGGAGGCAATCAAAGTATTTGTGCAATTTAGTGACGCTGTTCTTAAATCATCATTTTAGCTACTAAATGATGGCAAAAGCATTGTGATATGAACCACCCTTTCCATGCGAGAAGCGCTGTCATTTGTTAAAGTAATTCAAATGGATTGTGGTTCAATTTTCTTCCGCCAGGGAAACTGCCGGAACCCAGGGATTTCGGCGTAATATAACAGAGGCTGAATCAATCTGTCATGACTTGATCTGCCTCTGTGGGGAGAGAATGCAGATTTGCTTGTTTTGCATATTTTACCGCTTTGGGGAAACTGCCGGACCCCATAAAGTGGTCAAATTAAAACATAGGGTAGTGTAGGAAGACATGACTGAAGCTTAATGTCTAGAAGAGAGACGGGTAGAGGATATGTGTTTGGTTGGGGTGCGCCCTTTGGATGCCCAGAGTACAACTGTTGAAGTCATTACTTTAGAAGAAAGTTTAATAATACATGTGTAAATGTCTACTGAATACTTTAAGCCCCCTGGCATACACACTTTTGTTTACCTTTTTCATTAATGAGAAATTCTACTTGCAAAAATAATTTCATACAAAGATATCTAATTTCTCTTTCAGGCTGCGGACATTTAAGTGAACAAACTTTAAATCTTTTAGACAATTGGGTCCATGATTTGGATGGATTTATCCACGACATAATATTATTAACGAAAACAAATTGAAACACTAGTAATAAACTAACATCTTCACTTGAAAAAATGACAATAATGATTAAGGCTACCTGAATTTGAAATGCAGAGCTGCAGCAAAAGTACCCACTGCCTGCCTATAGTGTGATAATTCAACCAACATCTATCTTCATAAACCGAAAATCAGATAATAAACAGATAGTGCGTCTTTGTAGTATATAAACAGTCTCGTTTACATCAACAACATCAATATCAATCGTGTGACGAAGTTTAACAGACACATTTTGTCCATTAACAAAACAGTTGGAAACCAAAACATGAAAACAACGAAAACAGAACACATTAGTTCGCAAGTGGGAAAGAAATACATAGCAAACTGCGGGATAAAAAAAGTCATACACCGTTGACAAAAATAGAGGTAGAACAGATGTAATATTCTTGAAACAGGTATTTTCAGAAGATCGAAA
Organism: Steromphala cineraria; assembly: GCA_916613615.1. Classification (NCBI taxonomy): domain Eukaryota; kingdom Metazoa; phylum Mollusca; class Gastropoda; order Trochida; family Trochidae; genus Steromphala; species Steromphala cineraria. Next base: position 60,267,916 of record OU744725.1, on the reverse strand, counting down.
CGAAATGTTCAACTACTTCGTTTTAAGGCTATATATGGTTGCGCAGCGTAAGGCGGCCGAAATGCACGTGTATCACAGACTGCCTGTGTAGTGAGCTCCACGCTACCTGTGTTTGATTTGAATACTTGGCCACGAATAATACTGTAAGTAAGTTTTGTAACATTAGCATAAGTAATAAATGGAAATCAACTCGTTTGAAAGTATTTAGGAAGCGCTACCGTTCAACGGCGTTCTATGTCAAAGTGAAGCGCTCATAATATCCTCACAGAGGAGAGAGGGAATAAAGGGCAACAGTAAATTGAGGAAAGTGAAGTGTATTCGATTAATCGACTTTCTCATAATTAATAATGAAAACAAGTCATGAATATGTATGGATGCATTTTGTGAAATAAATTTCAAACTAGCAGATGTCTTTATCGAGAGAACGCTTGGTGATATATTTGAAAAATATTTGCATCATCAATGTCTAATCTATGGCACAAGCCTAACATAAGGAGTGTTTGTTCCAATTTATCGCCAATTTCTTCAGTCTGTTGTCTGAGAATTTAAAAAAATTAAAATATTGCCACGGGGGATTTTGTCTCCACAATAGCATGAGTATATGGCCTGAGTTAGTTATGCAAACCAAATTCGAAAATGAATTATACGATTCATATGAAACGCTTAGTTAGAACCTTAATAGACCAATGCTCCGTTGTTGTGAACCCTTTCCAGTAAAACTGTCGACGGAACTACTTTGTATGACTTTTTGGTGAGCAGAAAACTTCTTATGGAAAAACAAAACGACAATCTGTCTCTAATTACATTATAATGTTTGTAAAGATTTTAAAAACAACTTTTCGGATCACAAAATAGTAGAGTATGTACAGCTTCTTAAATAGCTGTTCTTTAAGCTGCGTACACCGCCAGGCAAAAGAAAGTACACACCGCGGTTTGTTTAAATTAAATTTATATCTAAGACTTGTGATGTATTAACTTATGGCACGTGAACAATAACATATTTTTGCAGTAGTTTGAATAAATGTCTGGTAAATGTTTTGTTAAAATATCTTTGTTTGAAGAAGGCATGGGTAAAAAATAGAATTTACACTTTCATGACCTCTACCAGGTTTTTTTATGTGAGAAAATAGGCATATTTATTGATTTTCACATCGAATATTTCTCCTTTGTTGATGAACATTTGTGTAATATCGACATTAATTTTGAAATAATTTAATAACATAAAAATTCATATTTTGAACAAATACATGTACAAAGAACGATGGTTTAATTCTTTTTTTTTCAATTTGAGATCACGACATCAACACCCGAAATATTTGAATTAAAAATCTTACATATGATCAAAACAACTGAAGTGTGTATTTTCTTTTGCCTGTCAGTTATTAATCATTAAAATCTTCTCCCTCGCCATTCGGCATCCAAGGTTAATTTCTTCTTTTATCATTAATATGACTTCACGTTTCAACCCGATGATTGTTAATAAAAATAAATAAATTGTATTAATTTGAGTGAAGTTTAACAAATGCTCAGTCTGTTTTCGAATGACACCATTTTCAACCGCAGCATTTAAAAAAATACCCCTCTAAAAACCTAAGGAACATTTGTTACGATCGTCACGGCTTTTAATACTGTACTATGTGGTCGCATGGTTGGAATGTGAATTTAAATTAATACCTAAGATGTATGGCACTATTAAGATTATTGGTATGATATTGCCTTATTATAGGTATTTGATATATCGCTTTCTTGTGGCTTTTCATGTGAGGTGCTTTCCGCCAACATAATGGACGGTCGAATTACATTTACTTCAATATATCCTTTTGCCGAGATGGGAGGGAAAAACGTGCCACACGAAGTCTAACTGTTACGAATTAGAGATATGCTTAAAGTTGATTTTTGTGCGTGTTAAAGTGTCCAGAAAACAGACTTACATGTTAGGAGATGCGCTTTGTCCTGGTCTGAATCCAATACTTAAGGCCTACTATACAGCTGCGTACCTTAAGTTTGTTCACTTACCAGCGTATCCTAGTGCAAACATCATGTTATTGAAATTTTATTATTTTTAAAATGTCTTTGAGAGATCCTACCATTGCGAAAACGAAACGGATAATGTTGAAATTTTACTACACAATTTAACACCCATTTGGCGTTAACATGTTCGTATTTCATACCCAAAATGTAATCGTTGCAAATTTGGCAGACCATTTAAAGTGACCAGGGTTCAACATTTCTGAAACACTATTTTTAATTTTCTTCACAAAATCCTTCATAAGTCATCAACAGCCTTTAGTAACTCATATTCATTCCTCTTTGCTTACTTCAATGTAAGTGTGCTGATATTTCTCTCAGCGAGTCAATATGGAATATTTTTTTCAAAATCTAAGAAAATAGGAATTTCAAAAAGATGACCCCATCTGTTTATTAAACCATTCCACATTCAAAAAGTTTGCACCAGTGACAAAGTGTTACCAAGACCTGGTTTGAAAATGGTTGTTTTCCTCATGGACAATTAATAATCCTTGGTCAGTGCTGCTGGAATTATTTGTTTGACTCTCAAACGGAACCCAAATTACATTATATTTGCACTAAGATACACCAGCAAATGAACAAGCTTAAAGGGGCAGTAGCACGTTTTTTTGATAATTTTATATTTCAAATTTTTCACTGATAATTGTAAGTTAATGCTAAATGTATCATTTTCGTCGTGTCAAAAATCTCATTACGCAAGTCAATCATTCATAGTCAGAGGACAAAGTATGAAGATTCACATAAAATCCATTGGCGGCCATTTTGTGTGAACACCTTTAATTCATTTTGTGTAAGAAAAATGAATCGCATGGCTTACCTTTACGTTATATATTTGAATTATTACTGCTCCATTAAGTTTAAAAACATTTTCTATCAATTGGAACCATTAACTTTCATTTTCCTGACATCACGTCATATTAACCCTAAAAACGTGCTACTGCCCCTTTAAGGTACCCAGCTGTACATTGAAGTTGACGTAACTGATATAGAGAATACTAAACAGATGCAGAAAAGCTTCTTTCAGGGGCATTTTAGAAGTTGGGATGATGGGAATGAAGAAACATATATGGATGACAACTTCTTTATTTATGATATGCGACGTTTAGAAAAAAGATTCTTGTGTCGTTTTCAAGCAGATGAAAACTACACTAGAATCTGTGTCGAAACGTCGCATAATAAAAAATAAAGAAGTTGTCATCCTTATATGTTTCTTCATTATCAGATTTATGAATAATCTTGATTATGATTTCTTTATATTCGATTTTCGCAAACCGGTCTCAAGTCAAAAACAATAATGCAAATGAACATTGTTTTATGCTCTAGATTAATTTACGTAAAATAAACTCGTCCTCAGTTCATTTCAAATATGAACAAAGTTCACATTAGTGAATATGTCTAATTTGATAAGCTATAACTTTAGGGTCTGCCAGCTAATTACTTCAAAAAACACGTTTTTCTATGATTTTACATAAACACCTAGAGGTTAGAAGCCTTAAACGTGCATCTACATCTCTGACTAATCACATAAATCCATTTCCGCTTCCGGGTATATCAGACAGTATCAGCATGGTCAAGCCATCACGTTTTGATGGTCATCTGTGGTCAATAGGGCACTGCTGCTCAACAAGAGGTTTTTAAACTGACCTGTCCTTTTTATACACCATTTTCCATATTTTTGAATTTTAACTTTTGTTTATACATTACTTGTATTTTCATTTTGTATAGTTGGAAGCCCCTATAAGCAATATTTAGGAGTCTTTGTCTCTTCAAGGTGCTGTATTTAACTGAATAGTCAAATCTTCTAGTCAGAGAGGTTTTAAAAGTCAAATCGGTCGGTCGAATGATACCTTGAACTGACATACGTGTTACTTACGATTAACTCACACCTGTTCTGTTTGAAAGGAATGTTTCGTTTTATAGGTTTTAATAGGTAGAAACTTACGAATATGTCCTTTATGTAAATCTGCTGGCGAAGATGAAATCCATTTGGCTTTCGTTTGTCTTCATTATGTTGCTCCAAGAAAACAATATATTTCAAATCAATACCTTTTTAAGTACCCTTCTACTGCCTTTACTTCAATTATGTCCTCCGGACACGAAAAAGTAATACGTAATCTAGCGTTCTTTGTAAAACATGCTGTTATCTTAAGAGACTATTATCAGAATAGTAACTTATATTTGTATAATGTATGCATATATCTATGTACCTTTGTACCATTTGTATATGGTCCGGAGGCCTATAGAACAATTAAAGTCTTTGACTTTGACATGACTGTTTCCTGAATCAAAAATTAAATTGAGTTGACTTTTGGAGTCTTTAGAATTCTTTAAGAAGTGGCATACACAGGGACATCAAGATTTCCTGGGTATCAACTTCTTCGTTGTAACATGAAGGATGACACTCTTAAAGGGACAGTAGCACGTTTTTAGGGGGATTAAAGGGTAATGTCAGGAAAATTAAAATAAATGGTTCCAAAGTAAGACAATGTATTTAAACAATGTATTTTTCTTTCACAAATTGAATTAAAGGTGTTCACACAAAATGGCCGCCAATGGATTTTATGTGAATCTTCATACTTTGTCCTCTGACTATGGATGATTGTCTTGTGTAATGAGATTGTTGACACTATCAAAATAATACATTTAGCATTAACTTACAATTATAAGTGAAAAATCTTAAATATGAAATTATCAAAAAACGTGCTACTGCCCATTTTAATGTGAAAAGGTTTCTTAATTGTGATTTTACTTTACACCTCATATCTGCTTATTCAAAAATAAGCTGTGGCAACTTGCATTTGGCAGTCGAAACTGGTAGATATGATAATGTAAATCATGAGATTATATTTATTTTGTAAATTGAATGATACAGATATTGTAGAAGATGAGTTTCGTGTTTTCTAGAAGTGTGGGTGTTTCTCAGAATTAAGGCTACAATATTTACAGAAATACTTGAAGGTTCTTAATCTTAATATTTCAAAACACGATAATCACAATATTGTGAATGATGCATGTACTTAAACCTATTACAAATGTTCCCATTCACAATGTACACCAGCATATGAAATATGCAAATGAATGTACTATGAGCCTGAGATATTTTACTGAGTAAATCTCTGTCTGTCTATCATTGTAAAAATTACGACGTTTCGGAACATATACTTCAGTTTGGAAAAGTTTTCTCAGTATTTCATTTCCCGAAAATAAGTAATAAACAAAACTCAGAATATATACAAAGTAAATGGATAAGCAACAGGCAGAGAAAGCCTATAAAATTGCTGATCCCGTTACCTTAACACTGTTGACATGTTTCCTTTGTGTTACAGTATACATGTTTATTACCTACGAGGGCAGTCATACCGAGGTTCATATTTTTCATATGTTGCCCTAGGGCAAAATATCACTTTTTCATTGTGACGTCACGTTATAAACAGTACTTTGACGTCACGGTTCACCTATGACGTCACAATCTATACGGGTCGGCGGCGGCTAGTCCGCCTATGCTGAGAAGTTGGTTTTGAGTATTTTCTTTAATTTTGGGAAGTACGGTAATAAACAGAATATTATATTCGTGCCCATGACATACTATGTTTACGACACTCGTGCCTAAATATCAGTATATCCCTCGCTCTCGCTCGGGAAATACTAATATTTAGGCACTCGTGTCGTAAACATAGTATGTCATGGACACTCACATAATATCCTCTATATCCATAAGGGTTGGAATTACTGATTTGATCAAATAAACATTAATTTTCAATAATTAAAATCTAATTTTTTCACTTATATAATTATATATTTTATATGTTATGGCCACCATATAAAGTTATATTCAAAGTTTCAGCGAAAAAGGTAAAGATATAAAGATTTTTGAAAAAATCTAGACCTGTTTTTTTGAAAACACAAGGTCTGTATCAAAATGCGTTATTACCAAATCCAACAATAGGATGGAGAAAGCATATATTCACTGGATACTTTTGAAATATCTATGACTAATTCTAATATTGTTACCGTAAAGATCAAAGGCGCCGCCCACCCTTTATTTAAGAAATAAAGTTCGCTCTACCGCCAATGTGTTTTGTAATAAAGTATAGTTTTGCCCTGAACTATTATAGTTAAAGCACGAGGACGGTATGTAGTTTAAGCAATGGCAATTATGCTTAAAGGGTTGTTGAACAATTTAAATCTGAAAAGAAAAATATATAGAATTGAAGGCAAATTTAAAATTGAAATTCAATACAATGCAGTACATTATATAAAATATATCAAAAAGGAATAACGTTTGAATTGCCGAGAAGAGATATCCCCAGGATAAATTTGAATGAATCACAAACGTTTATGATTTTTCAGAAGCAATTATTAATGTGATTAAACAAGACATTGTTTTTGTTTTTGCTTTTAATAAAATTTAATAAAAACTTGAAATGTTGATGTGTCGAATTTCGCTGAAAACTGCAATAACTATTTCCATATCTAAACATGATCTGTCAATATGTTGTCCAAAGTTAAATTTCAATTCAGAAGTATATTTCAGTTGACAAGTTTACAAATGCAAATGGTTTGTAAAATAATGATATATCATGAAGCATTTTAATGTCAGGGGCAGAAATGAAATCATTTCGATTGCGCGCTCATGAGTTATGATAAATGAATATGTGATATGAAATTACATAAATGCATTTTGTGTACTGTCTTAACTTATTAATGGGATGGGCGAGAAATAAATCATTTGACGCGGTTACAAACACGCCGGAGGGAAATAGAAACCAACTGATATAACTGATTTTAGATATTGCATTAATTATTGATTAAGCAAAAAACACCTTATATTTCATTAACTTTATTTGAAACACGAGGTTTTCTAGCTTATCCAATGACAGAATGTTTGTCAATTAAGAATGCAATGTAATGCCTTCCGCGTTATCTTTGTAATTCCAGTCGATTCCAGAGTTTGTCGCGACAAAAGAGTTGTCAATAACAAAATAATTATACACATAAAGTTTATATTTTACATGTTATTGAGTTACAGTTTGGAAAGGTTTTTTTCAAAATCTCAAATTGAAATTTTTGAACTGAAAATTTCCAAAGTGTAAAATATGAACTTTATGTGTAAAATTCTTTTGTTATCGACAACATTTTTGTCGCGACAAACTCTTGAATCGACCGGAATTACAAAGCCGTGGAAGGCATTAATGTATAAGAGTATTATAACCATATTTTTAACCATAAAATACACTCAATTCAGTTGAAATTTCAAAGCTAATCAATGACTAAAAACTTGATTTAAAATTGCTAGGTTTTAAACAAGATATCGGATGCTTCTCCTTGCAGACATAATTAAATGATGCAAAGATACTATTTTATCGACCTAAGTAATGAAAATTAGTTTGGCACAAGAACCATCGTGACATTATCTAAAATGTCATATACTTTGTCGTCAAATCTAAATAAATTCAGATGGACAGTTCCATGTTTGTAAATACTGTATGACTCAATATGAAAACCTATTGATCTAAATTTATATAGATGTTTTTCTTCAATTCTGTCTGGTTGTTCTGTAGCGTCTGATTATTGCGTACATGATAAACTAAATTTAGAGGTTTACAGGGGCAGCAGCACGCTTTTAAAACATTTTATATTTTCAATTTTGAATGTTAATTGTTCGTTAATGCTAAAGGTATTATTTCGAAAGTGTCAAAAATCTCGTTACACAAACCAATCATCCATAGCCAGATTCACACAAAGTCCACTGGCTGCCATTTTTGGGTGAACACCTCTAATTCACTTTTGTAAGAAAAGGAATGACATGGCTGAACTTTATTTTTTATTTATTACATTATTGACTTGATTTATCATTGCTTTATTTAGTTTAGATACCTTGTTTTTCATATAGAGCCATTTATTTTTGATTTCCTTACATCACCTCATATTCCCCCAAAAACATGCTACTGCCCCTTTATTACATTTGTGTAAATAAGTTTTTTTGTCAAATGAATGAAAGGGAAATTTGATGAGGAATGCAGCCTCATTTAACTTGTCAGCAAACAAAGTGGGGACAGGGCAAACGCGGAAGGGGGCGGAAGAGAGGGGGTGGTAGTTGATTATAACCTAGGGATGTTCACGCCTACTAATAATCGATAGCCGGATGGCTGTCATCTTCTTTATAACAACGGTGTCCACAAGAACTAAATCTGAAAAATAAATTAGAGATGAATATATTCTATATATCTTCTAATGTACAAAACAATCAAAACAGCTGATATTTTTTTAAAAGCAGTTGTGAGTGTTAGATATTCAACGGGCCAAAGCCAGATATTTTGTCATGTAATCTGTTTAAATTTAGAGCTAGAAAAACTCAAGATAAGTGTAAACACATACAGCAATATTAGTTTAGCGAAAATAAGAAACCTTTCATGACGTCATCATATGGCTATTCAGAGTGGGTGTACAACCTGCAACTCATCGATACTAAATGTGCTATGAATCCAACAGAAGTTTTCGAAGGACTAACATTTGCCCAATCAGTGACAGGTCTTAAGAGCTTTACAACTAACCTTATTACAAAACTTTGAAGGATTTTCTTGCCTTTGATATTGACATCAACCATTTCTACAAGTTAACTTGTCAAAACAAACTCATTGAGCAATAGATAGCCCTGATTCCATCTGTCCTTTGTCAGGAAAAGATTAGTTTCCGTGTTTTAGTCAATTTTCAGGAGTCAGTCACGTTTGTTTTGGTTGTGACTTTTGATAACTAGTAGTTGTTTCATATTTCATAGTGCTGAACTATCCTTGATAAAATCCCACTACGAGCAATGGTTTGACCTCTTAGTCACGTTTTTCAGGGTGTATACTTTTTTTCACAAAAATGACCGGATTATATTTATCACTAATAAAACATTTGGGTTAAGACGCTTTGAACTCGATGTTTAATGTCAAAATAATAATTTTAAAGAATAAATACTGTTACAAAAGAGAGCCCAACTGGCGTAAACAACTCAATCACTCATTCAAAATATGTTGAGTTTCTTTAGGTGATAATTTGAAATCCATTGACAATAAGAGATGAATTACATTTTATGCATTTATGTCCTTTGTATAACATGATAAATGAAAATATGCTTATATATGAAAACTTAATGTACATGTATTTCTAATTTCTCTAATGCAAAATGAAAATGTAGATCGTTTATAACTATGTCAAATTTGTTTTATGTTACGCTGTTCCTAATTTAATTGTATATTTGAATTTAATTAACCCGTAAATGTTATGACGTTTCATTCTTTAACACATTTTAATCATAACAACTGTATTGTATATAACGTACATGGATCGTTTGCCCTCATACTGATAACGGTTCTTCTTAATCTTAAGCATGAACTGACTTCTCCAAACGTTCGATAAAAGATATCAGCATTCATAACTGAATAACTGAAGAAACGTCGAAACAATATCACTACGCAGGTCTATTGAAGCTGTAAAACTGCAGTGTCTTCTATATTAGATTGGGCACTGAGAATGTCACGTGAACATCAATCATTGTGTCGTGACAGTCGACTTTCATCACCTATTAGTTTTTATTACTTATTAAGGATCTGATGATGATGTTTGAATTTGATACTTTTTTTCAAATAAATATTGTTTTAATTCTGTTTATCGTTATGCCATTGAATAATGTCAGATAACACATTTGAGTAATTAAACAGACTGCATATTGATTATAATTGCCAGATAATATCGCCCACAGTTAAACAACACATGCACATGAACAAGAAGTTCATACTTACAAGAATCGTTCAAAGAATTATTCATGGGTTTGAGGTTTAGGAGGTATATGTTGAGAGATGTGAGATTTGGTAGGTGGGTTGTGAGAGATTTTAAGGTTTGGTAGGTTGGTTGTGAGAAAGTGTGAAATTTAGTCGGTTAATTGTGAAAGGGTGTGAGGTTTAAATTTGGAAGGTGGGTTGGTGTGTAGTGAGAGGGTGTGAGTTCGGTAGGTGGGTTTATACGCAGTGAGAGGGTGTGAGGTTTGGTAGGTGTGTTTATACGCAGTGAGTAGGTGTGAGGTTTGGTAGGTGTGTTTATACGCAGTGAGAGGGTGTGAGGTTTGGTAGGTGTGTTTATACGCAGTGAGAGGGTGTGAGGTTTGGTAGGTGTGTTTATACGCAGTGAGAGGGTGTGAGGTTTGGTAGGTGTGTTTATACGCAGTGAGAGGGTGTGAGTTCGGTAGGTGTGTTTATACGCAGTGAGAGGGTGTGAGGTTTGGTAGGTGTGTTTATACGCAGTGAGAGGGTGTGAGGTTTGGTAGGTGTGTTTATACGCAGTGAGAGGGTGTGAGGTTTGGTAGGTGTGTTTATACGCAGTGAGAGGGTGTGAGGTTTGGTAGGTGAGTTTATACGCAGTGAGAGGGTGTGAGGTTTGGTAGGTGGGTTTATACGCAGTGAGAGGCTGTGAGGTTTGGTAGGTGTGTTTATACGCAGTGAGAGGGTGTGAGGTTTGGTAGGTGTGTTTATACGCAGTGAGAGGGTGTGAGGTTTGGTAGGTGGGTTTATACGCAGTGAGAGGGTGTGAGGTTCGGTAGGTGGGTTTATACGCAGTGAGAGGGTGTGAGGTTTGGTAGGTGAGTTTATACGCAGTGAGAGGGTGTGAAGTTTGGTAGGTGAGTTTATACGCAGTAAGAGGGTATGAGGCTCGGTAGGTAAGTCAATACGCAGTGAGAGGGTGTGAGGTTCGGTAGGTGGGTTTATACACAGTGAGAGGGTGTGAGGTTTGGTAGGTGTGTTTATACACAGTGAGAGGGTCAGAGGTTTGGTGTGTGTGTGTATACGCAGTGAGAGGGTGTGAGGTTTGGTGGGTGAGGTTATACGCAGTGAGAGGGTGTGAGGTTCGGTAGGTGAATCAATACGCAGTGAGAGGGTGTGAGGTTTGGTAGGTGAGTTTATACGCAGTGAGAGGGTGTGAGGTTCGGTAGGTGAGTTTATGCGCAGTGAGAGGGTGTGAGGTTTGGTAGGTGTGTTTATACGCAGTGAGAGGGTGTGAGGTTTGGTAGGTGAGTTTATACGCAGTGAGAGGGTGTGAGGTTTGGTGGGTGAGTTTATACGCAGTGAGAGGGTGTGAGGTTTGGTAGGTGGGTTTATGCGCAGTGAGAGGGTGTGAGGTTTGGTAGGTGGGTTTATACGCAGTGAGAGGGTGTGAGGTTTGGTAGATGAGTTTATACGCAGTGAGAGGGTGTGAAGTTTAAATTTGGAAGGTGGGTTGGTGTGTAGTGAGAGGGTGTGAGGTTTGGTAGGTGAGTTTATACGCAGTGAGAGGGTGTGAGGTTTGGTAGGTGGGTTTATACGCAGTGAGAGGGTGTGAGGTTCGGTAGGTGGGTTTATACGCAGTGAGAGGGTGTGAGGTTTGGTAGGTGAGTTTATACGCAGTGAGAGGGTGTGAGGTTTGGTAGGTGGGTTTATACGCAGTGAGAGGGTGTGAGGTTTGGTAGGTGGGTTTATACGCAGTGAGAGGGTGTGAGGTTTGGTAGGTGAGTTTATACGCAGTGAGAGGGTGTGAAGTTTGGTAGGTGAGTTTATACGCAGTAAGAGGGTGTGAGGCTCGGTAGGTGAGTCAATACGCAGTAAGAGGGTGTGAGGTTCGGTAGGTGGGTTTATACACAGTGAGAGGGTGTGATGTTTGGTAGGTGTGTTTATACACAGTGAGAGGGTCAGAGGTTTGGTAGGTGGGTTTATACGCAGTGAGAGGGTATGAAGTTTGGTAGGTGAGTTTATACGCAGTAAGAGGGTGTGAGGCTCGGTAGGTGAGTCAATACGCAGTGAGAGGGTGTGAGGTTCGGTAGGTGGGTTTATACACAGTGAGAGGGTGTGAGGTTTGGTAGGTGCGTTTATACGCAGTGAGAGGGTGTGAGGTTTGGTAGGTGAGTTTATACGCAGTGAGAGGGTGTGAGGTTCGGTAGGTGGGTTTATACGCAGTGAGAGGGTGTGAGGTTTGGTAGGTGAGTTTATACGCAGTGAGAGGGTGTGAGGTTCGGTAGGTGGGTTGGTGTGCAGTGAGAGTGTGTAAGGTTTAGTACATGGGTTTGTGTGTAGTGAGAGTGTGTAAGGTTTGGTAGGTGGGTTGATGTGTAGTGAGAGGGTGCGAGGTTTGGTAGGTGGGTTGCTGTGTAGTGAGAGTGTTTAAGGTTTAGTACATGGGTTGGTGTGTAGTGAGAGTGTGTAAGGTTTGGTAGGTGGGTTGATTTGTAGTGAGAGTGTGTAAGGTTTGGTAGGTGGGTTGATTTGTAGTGAGAGGGTGTGAGGTTTGGTAGGTGGGTTGCTGTGTAGTGAGAGTGTTTAAGGTTTAGTACATGGGTTGGTGTGTAGTGAGAGTGTGTAAGGTTTGGTAGGTGGGTTGTTGTGTAGTGAGAGGGTGTGAGGTTTGGTAGGTGGGTTTATACGCAGTGAGAGGGTGTGAGGTTTGGTAGGTGAGTTTATACGCAGTGAGAGGGTGTGAGGTTCGGTAGGTGGGTTGGTGTGCAGTGAGAGTGTGTAAGGTTTAGTACATGGGTTTGTGTGTAGTGAGAGTGTGTAAGGTTTGGTAGGTGGGTTGATGTGTAGTGAGAGGGTGCGAGGTTTGGTAGGTGGGTTGCTGTGTAGTGAGAGTGTTTAAGGTTTAGTACATGGGTTGGTGTGTAGTGAGAGTGTGTAAGGTTTGGTAGGTGGGTTGATTTGTAGTGAGAGTGTGTAAGGTTTGGTAGGTGGGTTGATTTGTAGTGAGAGGGTGTGAGGTTTGGTAGGTGGGTTGCTGTGTAGTGAGAGTGTTTAAGGTTTAGTACATGGGTTGGTGTGTAGTGAGAGTGTGTAAGGTTTGGTAGGTGGGTTGTTGTGTAGTGAGAGGGTGTGAGGTTTGGTAGGTGGGTTTATACGCAGTGAGAGGGTGTGAGGTTTGGTAGATGAGTTTATACGCAGTGAGAGGGTGTGAGGTTTGGTAGGTGGGTTTATACGCAGTGAGAAGGTGTGAGGTTTGGTAGGTGAGTTTATACGCAGTGAAAGGGTGTGAAGTTTAAATTTGGAAGGTGGGTTGGTGTGTAGTGAGAGGGTGTGAGTTCGGTAGGTGGGTTTATACGCAGTGAGAGGGTGTGAGGTTTGGTAGGTGAGTTTATACGCAGTGAGAGGGTGTGAGGTTTGGTAGGTGGGTTTATACGCAGTGAGAAGGTGTGAGGTTTGGTAGGTGAGTTTATACGCAGTGAGAGGGTGTGAAGTTTAAATTTGGAAGGTGGGTTGGTGTGTAGTGAGAGGGTGTGAGTTCGGTAGGTGGGTTTATACGCAGTGAGAGGGTGTGAGGTTTGGTAGGTGAGTTTATACGCAGTGAGAGGGTGTGAGGTTTGGTAGGTGGGTTTATACGCAGTGAGAGGGTGTGAGGTTCGGTAGGTGGGTTTATACGCAGTGAGAGGGTGTGAGGTTTGGTAGGTGAGTTTATACGCAGTGAGAGGGTGTGAGGTTTGGTAGGTGGGTTTATACGCAGTGAGAGGGTGTGAGGTTTGGTAGGTGAGTTTATACGCAGTGAGAGGGTGTGAGGTTTGGTGGGTGAGTTTATACGCAGTGAGAGGGTGTGAGGTTTGGTAGGTGGGTTTATGCGCAGTGAGAGGGTGTGAGGTTTGGTAGGTGGGTTTATACGCAGTGAGAGGGTGTGAGGTTTGGTAGATGAGTTTATACGCAGTGAGAGGGTGTGAAGTTTAAATTTGGAAGGTGGGTTGGTGTGTAGTGAGAGGGTGTGAGGTTTGGTAGGTGAGTTTATACGCAGTGAGAGGGTGTGAGGTTTGGTAGGTGGGTTTATACGCAGTGAGAGGGTGTGAGGTTTGGTAGGTGGGTTTATACGCAGTGAGAGGGTGTGAGGTTTGGTAGGTGAGTTTATACGCAGTGAGAGGGTGTGAGGTTTGGTAGGTGGGTTTATACGCAGTGAGAGGGTGTGAGGTTCGGTAGGTGGGTTTATACGCAGTGAGAGGGTGTGAGGTTTGGTAGGTGAGTTTATACGCAGTGAGAGGGTGTGAAGTTTGGTAGGTGAGTTTATACGCAGTAAGAGGGTGTGAGGCTCGGTAGGTGAGTCAATACGCAGTAAGAGGGTGTGAGGTTCGGTAGGTGGGTTTATACACAGTGAGAGGGTGTGATGTTTGGTAGGTGTGTTTATACACAGTGAGAGGGTCAGAGGTTTGGTAGGTGGGTTTATACGCAGTGAGAGGGTATGAAGTTTGGTAGGTGAGTTTATACGCAGTAAGAGGGTGTGAGGCTCGGTAGGTGAGTCAATACGCAGTGAGAGGGTGTGAGGTTCGGTAGGTGGGTTTATACACAGTGAGAGGGTGTGATGTTTGGTAGGTGCGTTTATACGCAGTGAGAGGGTGTGAGGTTTGGTAGGTGAGTTTATACGCAGTGAGAGGGTGTGAGGTTCGGTAGGTGGGTTTATACGCAGTGAGAGGGTGTGAGGTTTGGTAGGTGAGTTTATACGCAGTGAGAGGGTGTGAGGTTCGGTAGGTGGGTTGGTGTGCAGTGAGAGTGTGTAAGGTTTAGTACATGGGTTTGTGTGTAGTGAGAGTGTGTAAGGTTTGGTAGGTGGGTTGATGTGTAGTGAGAGGGTGCGAGGTTTGGTAGGTGGGTTGCTGTGTAGTGAGAGTGTTTAAGGTTTAGTACATGGGTTGGTGTGTAGTGAGAGTGTGTAAGGTTTGGTAGGTGGGTTGATTTGTAGTGAGAGTGTGTAAGGTTTGGTAGGTGGGTTGATTTGTAGTGAGAGGGTGTGAGGTTTGGTAGGTGGGTTGCTGTGTAGTGAGAGTGTTTAAGGTTTAGTACATGGGTTGGTGTGTAGTGAGAGTGTGTAAGGTTTGGTAGGTGGGTTGTTGTGTAGTGAGAGGGTGTGAGGTTTGGTAGGTGAGTTTATACGCAGTGAGAGGGTGTGAGGTTCGGTAGGTGAGTTTATGCGCAGTGAGAGGGTGTGAGGTTTGGTAGGTGGGTTTATACGCAGTGAGAGGGTGTGAGGTTTGGTAGGTGAGTTTATACGCAGTGAGAGGGTGTGAGGTTTGGTGGGTGAGTTTATACGCAGTGAGAGGGTGTGAGGTTTGGTAGGTGGGTTTATGCGCAGTGAGAGGGTGTGAGGTTTGGTAGGTGGGTTTATACGCAGTGAGAGGGTGTGAGGTTTGGTAGATGAGTTTATACGCAGTGAGAGGGTGTGAGGTTTGGTAGGTGGGTTTATACGCAGTGAGAAGGTGTGAGGTTTGGTAGGTGAGTTTATACGCAGTGAAAGGGTGTGAAGTTTAAATTTGGAAGGTGGGTTGGTGTGTAGTGAGAGGGTGTGAGTTCGGTAGGTGGGTTTATACGCAGTGAGAGGGTGTGAGGTTTGGTAGGTGAGTTTATACGCAGTGAGAGGGTGTGAGGTTTGGTAGGTGGGTTTATACGCAGTGAGAGGGTGTGAGGTTTGGTAGGTGAGTTTATACGCAGTGAAAGGGTGTGAAGTTTAAATTTGGAAGGTGGGTTGGTGTGTAGTGAGAGGGTGTGAGTTCGGTAGGTGGGTTTATACGCAGTGAGAGGGTGTGAGGTTTGGTAGGTGAGTTTATACGCAGTGAGAGGGTGTGAGGTTTGGTAGGTGGGTTTATACGCAGTGAGAAGGTGTGAGGTTTGGTAGGTGAGTTTATACGCAGTGAAAGGGTGTGAAGTTTAAATTTGGAAGGTGGGTTGGTGTGTAGTGAGAGGGTGTGAGTTCGGTAGGTGGGTTTATACGCAGTGAGAGGGTGTGAGGTTTGGTAGGTGAGTTTATACGCAGTGAGAGGGTGTGAGGTTTGGTAGGTGGGTTTATACGCAGTGAGAGGGTGTGAGGTTCGGTAGGTGGGTTTATACGCAGTGAGAGGGTGTGAGGTTTGGTAGGTGAGTTTATACGCAGTGAGAGGGTGTGAGGTTTGGTAGGTGGGTTTATACGCAGTGAGAGGGTGTGAGGTTTGGTAGGTGGGTTTATACGCAGTGAGAGGGTGTGAGGTTTGGTAGGTGAGTTTATACGCAGTGAGAGGGTGTGAGGTTTGGTAGGTGAGTTTATACGCAGTAAGAGGGTGTGAGGCTCGGTAGGTGAGTCAATACGCAGTAAGAGGGTGTGAGGTTCGGTAGGTGGGTTTATACACAGTGAGAGGGTGTGATGTTTGGTAGGTGTGTTTATACACAGTGAGAGGGTCAGAGGTTTGGTAGGTGGGTTTATACGCAGTGAGAGGGTATGAAGTTTGGTAGGTGAGTTTATACGCAGTAAGAGGGTGTGAGGCTCGGTAGGTGAGTCAATACGCAGTGAGAGGGTGTGAGGTTCGGTAGGTGGGTTTATACACAGTGAGAGGGTGTGATGTTTGGTAGGTGCGTTTATACGCAGTGAGAAGGTGTGAGGTTTGGTAGGTGAGTTTATACGCAGTGAGAGGGTGTGAGGTTCGGTAGGTGGGTTTATACGCAGTGAGAGGGTGTGAGGTTTGGTAGGTGAGTTTATACGCAGTGAGAGGGTGTGAGGTTCGGTAGGTGGGTTGGTGTGCAGTGAGAGTGTGTAAGGTTTAGTACATGGGTTTGTGTGTAGTGAGAGTGTGTAAGGTTTGGTAGGTGGGTTGATGTGTAGTGAGAGGGTGCGAGGTTTGGTAGGTGGGTTGCTGTGTAGTGAGAGTGTTTAAGGTTTAGTACATGGGTTGGTGTGTAGTGAGAGTGTGTAAGGTTTGGTAGGTGGGTTGATTTGTAGTGAGAGTGTGTAAGGTTTGGTAGGTGGGTTGATTTGTAGTGAGAGGGTGTGAGGTTTGGTAGGTGGGTTGCTGTGTAGTGAGAGTGTTTAAGGTTTAGTACATGGGTTGGTGTGTAGTGAGAGTGTGTAAGGTTTGGTAGGTGGGTTGTTGTGTAGTGAGAGGGTGTGAGGTTTGGTAGGTGAGTTTATACGCAGTAAGATGATGTGAAGTGAGATTTTGTAGGTTGGTTGAAAAGTGATAGGAGGGTTTAAAGTTGATTGGCGGTGGATTGTGTTCGGTCATGGTAGGTAGATTGGTGTCTAATTAGAGAGTCGTGCAACAGAATCGTGACTATAAAGTTAACTCGTTGACTCACACTCGTAAGTATATAAGAAACTCGCATAAATCATTGAATACGAGTTCAGACTTGTCAGATGATATCAGAGATGAAAATACATTTTACTTGAAGGTTCGTGAACGTGGGAAATTTATTGCCTCGACCTTGGTTAAACACGGTTACCGCAGGGTGCTGGCTGTTCACCAAAAGTACTGGGGTCGAATCTCACCAGGGGAGTCTGGCATTTGAGGAGGGTAACCTTGAAGGGAAAGAATATTACGCATTTGAAAAGTCTTTATTGCTTTTGTGTTTGTAACACTGAAAATTTTATTAGAGAAAACACGCTGTGCGGATATGATGAATTTGGTTCAAAGGGCTTCTTTAAAAATGTTTTTATATCCAAGTGGCTAGTAAAATAAGCTAGAGAGCGAAAGTCCCGATTGTCTTAATGATTTACATGCAATATAGTGAAACCTGGCAGCGACAGATGGAATTAGAACGGAAATGGGTTACTGTATTGAATTCCATTAGCATTATTCTTTTCAGAAGAATTTCATATTTCGATCGTAACAGGTAAGAAAGTCATCGGCACGATCGGATACTATCCACATATGCTGCAACATCCCGTTGAAACCTGACCATGACAGCTGAATCTTATCATCATCTTTACGTTGTTTAATTTCTGATATTAGTTCTACTACAAAAGGACTGTGTCCGAACAATTTTGAAAATGCAATGAGGTAAGAAAGTCATCGGCGCGATCTGATAATATGCACATATGATGCAACATTCCGTTGAAACCTAACCTTGATTGTTGAATTTCATCATCATCATCTTTACGTGGCTTAATTTCTGATATCAGTTCTGCTACAAAAGGACTGTGTCCGAACAATTTTGAAAATGCAATGAGGTAAGAAAGTCATCGGCACGATCTGATAATACTCACATATGCTGCAACATTCCATTGAAACCTGACCTTGATGATTGAAGCTCTTCATCAAATTTACCTGCATTCATTTTTGATATTAGTTCTGCTAAATAAGTATCTATATATGAGACCACGCCAGGCAATCAGTAATGTTGTATCGACACGTTGTGATACAACTCAAGCTTCTATCAATGACAGGAATGCTGCAACACATGTGGATAGTACCGATGTCTTTCTTACCTCAAATCTGAATGCATGGCGTGCAAAACTCGTGGAAATGAATCGTCACAAAGAAGGATACCAGACACGAACCCCATAGAGCACTGCTCAGATGAAAAACAGGGCGAAGTATAAGTGATAGGCTAGATCGGATTTTAAACAGATTTGCGAGATGTTGTACGCAAGGATACGTGGTGGGGCACATTACTGAATCTCATTCGCAGCAATTACGGTTGTACAATGAAATACCAAATCCTTCTTATAAATGTTGAGATCCTTAAAGCGTGTGATGTATGTATGTATAGATATATCCTAAGTTACGAAACTTTCTTTTATGCTGTCAACAATCAAACACTAACAAAACATATAACATTGCTTATTAAATCGATTTTTACTATAATTATATCTCTTACTTCGAACGCACTCACTGAACGGAATATAGTTGATATTAAATTTCCAGCATAAAAAAAATCAATAATCCATTTATTCCTTATATCTACAAATACGAACACCTTCGCTTCACCCCCTCACAGATTATTAAGTGCAAAGCTTTTAATAGTGAAAGTCAACACAATCAATTGTAATAAACTCGTAATAATGTATGTCGTCAAACATATATAAGGTGGTGATGTTAAATTTGTCGCGGAAAACGATTTTCTCCCGGACAGGATAACATGAATCGATCATGATTATTAAACAAATATTGTTTTTATATGTCATGGAATGATACACTGTGAAATCAATTTCAATTTCCGGAAAAAAACATCAGTTTTGTTTTTTTATATCTAGAAGAGGCTTGTGAAGTATTGGCAAAGCGCGTATTCCTCCTATTCGCCTTACAAAATCGTGAAGTATTGCCAAAGCGAGTATTCCTCCAATTCGCCTACCATAATTTGCATAATATCTGTCAATTTTTCGTCTGTTTTGAAAAAGATTCATTATAACGTTTTAGTATTTTTCGCGGTGCTTTGTGACGAAGTAGAATCAAAACCAATCTTCAGTCTGTCTTTATACTAAATCAATTAGCAATAATTTTATTCATTTTAAAAACATAAGTGTTTAGATCAATATAGAAAGAATTTAGTATTTACGTTACTCTTTAACGTCTATTCAAAGTGCTAAGCTATTGATGAGAAACCTTTCCTCCATGTATGCATTGATAATATGAAAGAAAGGGGAAGTCTGTCTGCCTTAGCATAAAATCAGCGGCGGCTCCAGTCGCAGCTTAATTAAAAGAACAAGTGTGATCAAAATTCAAATTTTGTATATTCACTTTAAAGGGGCAGTGGCACGTTTGTTGATAATTCTATATTTTCAATTTTTCATTGATAATTGTAAGTTAATGCTAAATGTATTATTTTGACCAATCATCCATAGTCAGAGGACAAAGTATGAAGATTCACATAAAATCCATTGGCGGCCATTTTTGTGTGAACACCTTTTATTCATGTTGTGTAAAAAAAAGGAATCGCATGGCTAAATTGTACATTATATATTTGAATTATTACTGCTCCATTTAGTTTAAATGCATTGTCTTTCAATTGGAACCATTCATTTTCATTTTTCTGACATCACCTTATAATCCCTTTAAAAACGTGCTACTGCCCCTTTAAGACCTTAACATACAACAGTACCTAAAAGAACATATCTATATAGACCCATGCAAGTCTACATTAGTGTTGCAAGTCTAGATCACTGCAGTTTCTGAAAATTAACAGTTGTATAGTTGGCTCCTTTCAATGTTGATACGTAAGCTTCATTTATGATGTATTTCATTTCAGAGACTAAAATATAGTCTCACCATAACCGTAGCTTAGACCTAAAGAAATGCTAGTCAATGTCAAGTGGTGTGTGTTGGAATTGGATAAGGGGGGGGGGGGGTGTTGGAATTGGATAAGGGGGGGGCAGGTTGGGGGTCTGGAAGTTGAAACTGAGAGACCGGAGTAAAAACGCCTTTGTCGATATTCTCTAACTCTTTTTTTTCGTTAACAAACAAGCATTTTATTGCCCTCAAAGATCAAAGCCACGCCGCAGGTCCCCATCATGCGAATTGGCAATTTTAGAGAGTGGTCTTCAAGCCCGTGAGAACGTGTGGGAAATAGGTAGGTGTGGTACTATAAGAAAACACGACACTACAGGTCATTGACCAGCAACAGTCTGATTACTGTACTTCGTGTTTACAAACAATCGGAGGTCAACCTGACCGGTGTAAGGAGTGGTCTATTGGTAGTGCTACACGCGAGTAGATCCGCAGGGGGTCTCGTAAACTAGCATCAGACCCGACACAACACAGACCCTATCACGTCCAGATATCTCTCCCGAGTTATGACTTTATTAACGCTTTTGAAGCATGCTCGTGTGTTCAAAACGCACCGGGCTTACCTTGATATACGTGTTCGTTTTTCAAGTCACGATGGTAGAAATACACCTTTAAAGGGGCAGTAGCACGTTTTTAGGGGGAATATAAGATGATATCTGGAAAATGAAAATAAACGGTTCCAATTGAAATATAATTTTCAAAACGTGCTATTTCCCCTTTAACTTGGGAAGTAGCTCAGTTGGTAGTGTGATTGCTCTTCACTTGGGAGGCCGGGGTTCCATTCCCGGTCGTGCCAAACCTAAAGACGTAGTCGGTCAGCCAGATCCTAAATATAGATAAAAACTTAACCAAGTATATAAAAAGACTTGAGAGATTAATTTAAGGAAAGGAAGAAAAGTCAGTCTCCTTTTCAATTTATCTTAATTAATATTTTTAGTGACAACTTCATTTACTTACTTAAAATGGGAAATCGGTGTTGCCTCCTTGCTTGGCGGTCTGGAATATAAAGATAGAAGATCATATTACCTGGCGTGACACTGTGGCTGCCGCGTGCCATTGGCACAAAAATAATTTCCGTATTTACTTTTTTTGAGGAAAATGTAGAATAATGTATATATTAACCAAATAACAGAAACCAAGATGGTTTTGTGTAGTTTGGCCCTGTTACAAAACAAAACTTTATTTTTGCCTTTGAAGCAAGCATGTGTACTAGAATAAATAGAATCTAAAGAAAATTAATAGAATCATATAAAGTATCAAGTATATTCGTTCGGAATTGGAAAATATGACTATTATTTCATCACAATTTGAAGTCAAGCAGCCAAACACTAACATAACAAGATAACAGCCAAATCAAGTATATAAGAAGTCTATAAACTTCAACTATGGAATGATAATGGTCAGTGTAATGGCAATAAGTTGCGGACTTACCGCTTATTTAAACATTCACTAAACACTGCATCATATGTTTCAGCTTCTCTTCAGCGTTCTCACCTAAGTACACTCAGTAAATTACGATGTGGCACTCTTCCCTTACAAGTAGAATTAGGTAGGTTTTCTCGGCCTAAAGTTCCTAATCAAAGATTATGTAAATTTTGTAACAGTAATAGTATAGAGGATGAAATTCACTTTCTCACTGTTTGTAGTTTTTATTCCGACTTAAGGTATGAACTTTGGAAATCTGTTTCTTCTGCTGATCCGACTGACTAGGCTGTATATCTTTTATCTAACAGTACGTTATGTAAGCCACTTGCTGCCCTAACATATCTTATGTACAGACGGAGGCTGCGCCTCATTTAACCATCAACAGTTTTACTCCATCCTTAATATTTCATGTTAAAATATTATCTATATTTTAATATATAATGATTGATATTGAAAGTATTATGGTGTCTCATATAGGCCTTTTAGGCCGGGTGCTATCTTTTAATCTGTAAGGTTTTTTATCATGTGATATATTGTTTTATCCTGCCATATGTGAAATGTATACTTGTAAGCACGTGACACCGAAGAAAAATACTTTTCTTCTTTCTTCTTCTTCTTCTATATACTGAAGTATTGGTGAAATAAGATGCATTGTCTTGGCTACTATCGAATGACGTGAAAGCAATTCCTTATTGATGGAAATTAATCATTATTTGTATTTTAATGAAACGTTTAACTGCAGTAATCGAGGTAACAGTAGTTTGCCAGATGAAAACCATTGCGAGGTCGGAGAGTACACCGAATGAAGCATCCATTGCAAGCACTTAAAGCGACAGTCTCACGTTTTTAGGGGGAATATAAGGTGATGTCAGGAAAATGAAAATAAATGGGTCCAATCTTTAGACGATGTATAAAAACTAAATGGAGCAGCAATAAATCAAATATACAATGTAAAGTTAAGCCATGCGATTCCTTTTCTTACACAAAAGAATTATATTAAAGGTGTTCACACAAAAATGGCTGCCAATGGATTTTATGTGAATCCTCATACTTTGTTCTCTGACTACGGATGGTTGGTTTGTGTTATGAGATTTATGATACTATCAAAGTAATACATTTAGCATTAACTTATAGTTATCAGTGAAAAATTGAAAATATAAAATTGTCAAAAAACGTGCTACTGCCCCTTTAAAGCGACAGTCTCACGTTTTTTTAAAATTTTATATTTTCAATTTTCACTGATAATTGTAGTTAATGCTAAATGTATTATTTTGATAGTGTCAAAAATCTCATTACACAAACCACTCATAGATAGTAAGATAACAAATTATAAAGATTCACATAAAGTCATTGGTTTCCATTTTTATGTGAACACCTATAATTCATTTTGTGAAAGAAAAAGGTATCGTATGGCTGAACGTTACATTATATTTTTATTCATTAATGCTCAATTTAGGTTGAATACATTGTCTTTCAATTGGAACCATTTATTTTTCATTTTTCCTGACATCACCTTATATAACCCCTAAAACGTGCTACTGCCCCTTTAAGCATTATCTAATCTACTTTTACTACCCGAACTACTTCCCTAAAACAAATTATACTACTTGAAAAAAAAACTCGCTATCAATTGGCGCATTGGCGGACATTGTTTAACTGAATCATGCTTGTTTGGGGCTGATCTTGAGACCAAATAGTATTCATTAATATCAATTGTTCTTGATTAACATCCTCATCATAAAACTTAATAGTCAAACACTCAGGAGAAGTCCATGAACATGTATAAACATAATGAAAGTAGGACCTCCTTTTGTCGGGGACGGTATTGCATTATTTGGATCGAATAAAGTGTTTAAGGTTTATACTAACTAACTTACTTTGCCTTCCTCGAATATTAATGACTCTTTTTAGATTTTAATTGAAAAGAAGTATATATCGTATATTGGCCATTTTGAGACGAATGAGTGAGAGTTGGGGTATTTATATAATTTAGTATGCCATTTACGTTTGTATCAAAGCAAAATTATGTTAAAAATAGCGGAGTGGATCTTTTAAGCTTAGTATGCCCGACTCCGATCAATAATATTAATTCAACTTTTAGCCGTTCGTTTTGTCATTTGAAGACATGAACATGACACCAGTGAAGTGAGTTTTGTTATTTCAGTATCTAATCAATTTTCAAAGTTGATTGTAAATCGGTGCGTACACCCCCATATATCGTCTTCCGACGGAAATAGGAAATAGCCCTTTAGGAATGAGTAGATTAAAAGAATTGATATGAATTAAACATAGATGTATCTGGCTATCGTTTAAGCATACATAACAAGTATGACGAATCCTAACGGGAAAAGTCTGGTGTGTGTGTCCAAACTTTATTACACATTTACTGTGAACTTTTACAACAAACATTTGACAGTTAAGTGAAACATTAGTTAAGTAGCTGTTTAAATGTTTTCAGTACTTCACAATTACTATCGTTGAATTAACATGCTTTAAAGAGGCAATGGCACGTATTTTGCAAATTTTATATTTCAATTTTTCAACTGATAATTGAACGTTAATGCTAAATGTATTATTTTGATAGTGTCAATTTTTAGGACACAAACCAATCATCCATAGTCAGAGAACAAAGTAAAGAGATTAACATAAACTCCATCGGCGGCCATTTTTGAGTGAACACCTTTAATTCATTTTGTGTAAGAAAAAGATTTGCATGGCTGATCTTAACATAATATTTGGTTTATGACTGTTTCATTTATTTTAAATACATTGTCTTTCAGTTAGAACCATTTATTTTCATTTTCCTGACATCACCTTATATTCCCCCTAAAAATGTGCTACTGTCCCTTTCAAGTCTATACTGAGTATGTGTATGGTCTCCCTGAGCTTTAGTCGCCGTAAGCCCTTCCAAATTGATGGACACCTTCTCTTAAAGCCTACTGTAAGGCTCAGCTCATGAACTTCACTTGTATTTTTTTTTTATAGTTTTTTTTCGTTTGGGGCACGTTCGGCAACTTTGAAATGAGCAGAATGTTTAACCGTTGTCAGAACATAAAGATGATAATATATTTGTTAGTTATTAACAACGGAGTATAAGCACATACATTTTACTAACTATTTGTGCTGTAATAACCAACATGATGTTGAGTATTTGAAAGTTATAAAGTTTCAATATCTGTTCCTCGCTAGCAACATTTCTCCGCCGTACACCTCGCTAGTTCCGGTGTACGGTTATACACAGTGGGTTTTATGATTACAAATGTTCACTCTTTGTAATTACATAGATTGAAAATGAAAATAATTAGTAAAACATTGTTTTTATATAACAGTTACCTCCTCCTATGTGCAGTTTTTCGGAAATATTGATATTAAGCATGCTCTTACTTTGTGAGTATTATTGCTTTAGTATTGTCGCTTTAGTGTCTCTGCGATGTGCAATCAGTATTTGTCATTGACAACCCAATCTCTCCCCACAGAGGCAGATCAAGTCATGAAATGTTGATACAGCCTCTGTTCTAACTCGCCGAAATCCGTGGGTTCCCCTGGCGGACAAAAATTGCACCACAATCCATTTGAATTTCTTAATCAAATTACAAAGCTTCTCGAATATCTCATATCACAATGCTTTTGCCTTGATTCAGTAGCCAAAATGATGATTTTAGATCAGCGTCGCTGATTGCACATCTAACTTTGATTGTCTCCAATCAGGCATCTCCCATTCTATCCCACAAAGTCGGCGTAGTAGAACAGAGGCTGTATCAACGCATTTCATGACTTGATCTGCCTCTCTTAAAGCCTACTGTAAGGCTCAGCTCATGAACTTCACTTGTATTTTTTTTTTATAGTTTTTTTTCGTTTGGGGCACGTTCGGCAACTTTGAAATGAGCAGAATGTTTAACCGTTGTCAGAACATAAAGATGATAATATATTTGTTAGTTATTAACAACGGAGTATAAGCACATACATTTTACTAACTATTTGTGCTGTAATAACCAACATGATGTTGAGTATTTGAAAGTTATAAAGTTTCAATATCTGTTCCTCGCTAGCAACATTTCTCCGCCGTACACCTCGCTAGTTCCGGTGTACGGTTATACACAGTGGGTTTTATGATTACAAATGTTCACTCTTTGTAATTACATAGATTGAAAATGAAAATAATTAGTAAAACATTGTTTTTATATAACAGTTACCTCCTCCTATGTGCAGTTTTTCGGAAATATTGATATTAAGCATGCTCTTACTTTGTGAGTATTATTGCTTTAGTATTGTCGCTTTAGTGTCTCTGCGATGTGCAATCAGTATTTGTCATTGACAACCCAATCTCTCCCCACAGAGGCAGATCAAGTCATGAAATGTTGATACAGCCTCTGTTCTAACTCGCCGAAATCCGTGGGTTCCCCTGGCGGACAAAAATTGCACCACAATCCATTTGAATTTCTTAATCAAATTACAAAGCTTCTCGAATATCTCATATCACAATGCTTTTGCCTTGATTCAGTAGCCAAAATGATGATTTTAGATCAGCGTCGCTGATTGCACATCTAACTTTGATTGTCTCCAATCAGGCATCTCCCATTCTATCCAACAAAGTCGGCGTAGTAGAACAGAGGCTGTATCAACGCATTTCATGACTTGATCTGCCTCTGTGGGGAAGAATGTTAACCACCAGATACTACACTAAACCATTTGAAAATAAATAGTCAAAATCTAAAATACATCGAGCAATCGGATTGTTCATCGTTATGGTCGCTCGACGTTTTCCGAGGCGTGATGTCAGAGTTCAGCGGGACGCCCCGCCTTATCCGTCAACGTTAGATTAACATTAGACCTGTTGATAAAAAGAATAAGATTAGGTCAAAACAGTTGTTTTGCTGGAAGTTGATTTTTCATTTCATTTCAAAGTCAGTTACACTAGTTATTACAAGTTAAGCTTACAAGTTCAAACAGGTGTGGGAAAACACAGTATGAAATTCCTTTCTTTTGTGGACGTGTACTTCTATAATTCGTATGACTGCTACTTTTAAGTGGACGTGTACTCCTATAATTTGTATGACTGCTACTTTTAAGTGGACGTATACTCCTATAATTTGTATGACTGCTACTTTTAAGTGGACGTATACTCCTATAATTTGTATGACTGCTACATTTAAGTGGACGTGTACTTCTATAATTTGTATGACTGCTACTTTTAAGTGGACGTATACTCCTATAATTTGTATGACTGCTACATTTAAGTGGACGTGTACTTCTATAATTTGTATGACTGCTACTTTTAAGTGGACGTATACTCCTATAATTTGTATGACTGCTACATTTAAGTGGACGTGTACTTCTATAATTCGTATGACTGCTACTTTTAAGTCGACGTATACTCCTATAATTTGTATGACTGCTACATTTAAGTGGACGTGTACTTCTATAATTTGTATGACTGCTACTTTTAAGTGGACGTATACTCCTATAATTTGTATGACTGCTACATTTAAGTGGACGTGTACTTCTATAATTCGTATGACTGCTACTTTTAAGTGGACGTATACTCCTATAATTTGTATGACTGCTACATTTAAGTGGACGTGTACTTCTATAATTTGTATGACTGCTACATTTAAGTGGACGTATACTCCTATAATTTGTATGACTGCTACATTTAAGTGGACGTATACTCCTATAATTTGTATGACTGCTACATTTAAGTGGACGTGTACTTCTATAATTTGTATGACTGCTACATTTAAGTGGACGTATACTCCTATAATTTGTATGACTGCTACATTTAAGTGGACGTGTACTTCTATAATTTGTATGACTGCTACATTTAAGTGGACGTGTACTCCTATAATTTGTATGACTGCTACATTTAAGTGGACGTATACTCGTATAATTTGTATGACTGCTACATTTAAGTGGACGTGTACTCCTATAGTTTGTATGACTGCTACATTGGAGTGGACGTGTACTCTTATAATGTGTATGACTGCTACATTGGAGTGGACGTGTACTCCTATAATTTGTATGACTGCCACTTTTAAGTGGACGTGTACTCCTATAATTTGTATGACTGCTACATTGGAGTGGACGTGTACTCCTATAATTTGTATGACTGCCACTTTTAAGTGGACGTGTACTTCTATAGTTTGTATGACTGCTACATTTAAGTGGACGTGTACTCCTATAATTTGTATGACTGCTACATTTAAGTGGACGTATACTCCTATAATTTGTATGACTGCTACATTAAAGTGGACGTGTACTTCTATAATTTGTAAGACTGCTACATTTAAGTGGACGTATACTCGTATAATTTGTATGACTGCTACATTTAAGTGGACGTGTACTCCTATAGTTTGTATGACTGCTACATTGGAGTGGACGTGTACTCTTATAATTTGTATGACTGCTACATTGGAGTGGACGTGTACTCCTATAATTTGTATGACTGCCACTTTTAAGTGGACGTGTACTCCTATAATTTGTATGACTGCCACTTTTAAGTGGACGTGTACTCCTATAATTTGTATGACTGCTACATTTAAGTTGACGTGTACTTCTATAATTTGTATGACTGCTACATTTAAGTAGACGTATACTCCTATAATTTGTATGACTGCTACATTTAAGTGGACGTGTACTTCTATAATTTGTATGACTGCTACATTTAAGTGGACGTATACTCGTATAATTTGTATGACTGCTACATTTAAGTGGACGTGTACTCCTATAAGTTGTACGATTGCTACTTTTAAGTGGACGTGTACTCCTATAATTTGTACGATTACTACTTTTAAGTTGAAGTGTACTTCTATAATTTGTATGACTGCTACATTGGAGTGGACGTGTACTCCTATAATGTGTATGACTGCTACATTTAAGTTGACGTGTACTTCTATAATTTGTATGACTGCTACATTGGAGTGGACGTGTACTCCTATAATGTGTATGACTGCTACATTTAAGTTGACGTGTACTTCTATAATTTGTATGACTGCTACATTCGAGTAGACGTGTACTCCTATAATTTTTATGACTGCTACATTGAAGTAGACGTGTACTCCTATAATTTGTACGATTGCTACTTTTAAGTGGACGTGTACTCCTATAATTTGTACGATTGCTACTTTTAAGTTGACGTGTACTTCTATAATTTGTATGACTGCTACATTGGAGTGGACGTGTACTCCTATAATTTGTATGACTGCTACATTGGAGTGGACGTGTACTTCTATAATTTGTATGACTGCTACATTGGAGTGGACGTGTACTCCTATAATTTGTATGACTGCCACTTTTAAGTGGACGTGTACTTCTATAATTTGTATGACTGCTACTTTTAAGTGGACGTGTACTTCTATAATGTGTATGACTGCTACATTGGAGTGGACGTGTACTCCTATAATTTGTATGACTGCTACATTGGAGTAGACGTGTACTCCTATAATTTGTATGACTGCTACATTTAAGTGAACGTGTACTCCTATAATTTGTATGACTGATACATTTAAATAGACGTGTACTCCTATAGTTTGTATGACTGCTACATTTAAGTTGAAGTGTACTCCTATAATTTTCATGACTGCTACATTGGAGTAGACGTGTACTCCTATAATGTGTATGACTGCTACTTTTAAGTGAACGTGTACTCCTATAATTTGTATGACTGCTACATTTAAGTTGAAGTGTACTCCTATGGTTTGTATGACTGCTACATTTAAGTTGAAGTGTACTCCTATAATTTTTATGACTGCTACATTGGAGTGGACGTGTACTCCTATAATTTGTATGACTGCTACATTTAAGTGGACGTGTACTCCTATAGTTTGTATGACTGCTACATTTAAGTGGACGTGTACTCCTATAATTTGTATGACTGCTACATTTAAGTGAACGTGTACTCCTATAATGTGTATGACTGCTACATTTAAGTGAACGTGTACTCCTATAATGTGTATGACTGCTACATTTAAGTGAACGTGTACTCCTATAATTTGTATGACTGCTACATTTAAGTGGACGTGTACTCCTATAATTTGTATGACTGCTACTTGTAAGTGGACGTGTACTCCTATAATTTGTATGACTGCTACATTTAAGTTGAAGTGTACTCCTATAATTTGTATGACTGCTACATTGGAGTAGACGTGTACTCCTATAATTTGTATGACTGCTACTTTTAAGTGGACGTGTACTCCTATAATTTGTATGACTGCTACATTGGAGTAGACGTGTACTCCTATAATTTGTATGACTGCTACTTTTAAGTGGACGTGTACTTCTATAATTTGTATGACTGCTACATTGGAGTGGACGTGTACTCCTATAATTTGTATGACTGATACATTGGAGTAGACGTGTACTCCTATAATGTGTATGACTGCTACATTTAAGTAGACGTGTACTCCTATAATTTGTATGACTGCTACATTTAAGTGGACCTGTACTCCTATCATTTGTATGACTGCTACATTTAAGTGGACGTGTACTCCTGTAATTTGTATGACTGCTACATTTAAGTGGACGTGTACTCCTGTAATTTGTATGACTGCTACATTGGAGTGGACGTGTACTCCTATAATTTGTATGACTGATACATTGGAGTAGACGTGTACTCCTATAATGTGTATGACTGCTACATTTAAGTAGACGTGTACTCCTATAATTTGTATGACTGCTACATTTAAGTGGACCTGTACTCCTATCATTTGTATGACTGCTACATTTAAGTGGACGTGTACTCCTGTAATTTGTATGACTGCTACATTTAAGTGGACGTGTACTCCTGTAATTTGTATGACTGCTACTTTTAAGTGGACGTGTACTCCTATAATTTGTATGACTGCTACATTGGAGTGGACGTGTACTCCTATAATTTGTATGACTGCTACATTTAAGTGGACGTGTACTCCTTTAATTTGTATGACTGCTACTTATTACACATTGTAAATTCAAGGGGACAGTTGCAGTTGCATTTAAACGGCAACCTTTAAAACCAGTTACTTTAGCCGAATTTTGAACGTTTCTCAAAGGGAACTTTCTATTGCTTTAATATATTTCCTTATTATGACATGCCTCTATTTCCCTAAAAATCCTGTTACAACGCCTCAGACAGCGATTCTGATTTTAGACTTAATCTGAAAAGCACAATTACTGAAAACCTGCATCTCATGTAAGCTTTATAGCTTTGCATTTGCACGATTTGCAGAGAGCCGTATACCGTTAATGACAAATCATTTTTTACAAAACACAACTAAAATCATTCAACATTTCAAATGAATATATGACATAATCTTTATGCCCTGACATATTGGGAGGAAATTGAGCAGGTATTTATGCAACCAAGAGAGGCAATTTCATTTAAAAAACATTTCATATTTCAGTAAAACTTTATGTATAGTTGAAATCGCGGAAATAAGATTTATAATATCAAAGGAAAAATAAGTAATATTCATAATTCGTAATTAAAAATTGAAATGTAACATTAGAATACGACAGTGCCCTATAAAATAAGACCTTGGAATACGATAAATATAATATAATATTCAACCGAACAGCTGATAATTCGTCCACGTAGAAGTACACAATTTATGTGTATCTAAATATCAGTTTCATAACCAAAGCTCTTATCGACCTCTGGAATGTGGTGGTTTCACTTTTAAAGTTCTGATGAATTTCTGAAGTACCGATTACTTTAAAGGGGCAGTAGCAGGCGATGTCAGGAAAATGAAAATGAATTGTTCCAATTGAAAGACTATGTAATTTAACTAAATGAAGCAGTAATATATATATAAATAAGATATGTATTGTTAAGTTCAGCCATGCGATTCCCTTATTTTACACAAAATTAATTAACGGTGTTCAAACAATTATGGCTGCAAATGGAGTTAATTTGAATCCTTATAATTTGTTCTCTGACTTTGGGTGATTTGTTGGTGTAATGAGATTCCTGACACTATCAAAATAATACACTTAGCATTAACGTACAATTATCAGTGAAAAATTAAAATAAAATTTGCAAAAAACGTGCTGCTGCCCCTTGTCCCGTAGTCGCTGAATAGGTTATCAAGAGAAAAAGAGCCTGGTCAACGTTGCTTCAAAAACTCTATTTACTGTCATTCAAATATCGTTTTACATATTCGATCGACTTTATCGACCATATACTGTTTATCGAAATATGTGCGCACGGCACTTAGGAAGGAACAGTTATCTTCTCAACGGTTAGTTAACTGGTTACAGCAACTTCTCTGACTGCATACAACTTACTTTGATTGATTCAATCACTTTTAACAGTGGCTTTGATCGAAACGAGAGTAATCTTTTATGGGGTAAAATGCCCATCTTTGACATTAGAAATAAGTATCCTCTATCAAGATTGGACTATTTAGTAAAACATATGGTATCGAAGTTCATACGTTTTCAATGCAACGTTGCAAATGTTCAACCCATTAACATTCTACATTCATTTTATGGACGCAATATATCAGAAACAATGGATATGGAACCTCTCCTGAAATCTGTCTGGTAGGCATTTGTCTTAACTGAAGGCGACAAACTCAATCTTTGGGAGGGGTGTTGGCTGTAGGCACTTGTCTGGTAGGCCCAGTCTGAATTGAAGGCGACAGACTCATTCTTGGGGAGGGGTGTTGGTTGTAGGCACTTGTCTGGTAGGCACAGTCTTAACTGAAGGCGACAAACTCGATCATTGGGAGGGGTGTTGGTTGTAGGCACTTGTCTTGTAGGCCCAGTCTGAATTGAAGGTGACAGACTCATTCTTGATGAGGGGTGTTGGCTGTAGGCACTTGTCTGGTAGGCCCAGTCTGAATTGAAGGTGACAGACTCATTCTTGATGAGGGGTGTTGGCTGAAGGCACTTGTCTTGTAGGCCCAGTCTGAATTGAAGGTGACAGACTCATTCTTGATGAGGGGTGTTGGCTGTAGGCACTTGTCTGGTAGGCCCAGTCTGAATTGAAGGCGACAGACTCATTCTTGATGAGGGGTGTTGGCTGTAGGCACTTGTCTGAATTGAAGGCGACAGACTCATTCTTGGGGAGAGGTGTTGGTTGTAGGCTCTTGTCTTGTAGGTCCAGTCTGAATTGTAGGCGACAGACTCATTCTTAATGAGGGGTGTTGGCTGTAGGCACTTGTCTGAACTGAAGGCGACATATTCATTCTTGGGGAGAGGTGTTGGTTGTAGGCACTTGTCTTGTAGGCCCAGTCTGAATTGAAGGTGACAGACTCATTCTTGATGAGGGGTGTTGGCTGAAGGCACTTGTCTTGTAGGCCCAGTCTGAATTGTAGGCGACAGACTCATTCTTGATGAGGGGTGTTGGCTGTAGGCACTTGTCTGAACTGAAGGCGACATATTCATTCTTGGGGAGAGGTGTTGGCTGTAGGCACTTGTCTTGTAGGCCCAGTCTGAATTGAAGGTGACAGACTCATTCTTGGGAAGGGGTGTTGGCTGTAGGCACTTGTCTTGTAGGCCCAGTCTGAATTGAAGGCGACAGACTCATTCTTGATGAGGGGTGTTGGTTGTAGGCACTTGTCTTGTAGGCCCAGTCTGAATTGAAGGCGACAGACTCATTCTTGGGGAGGGGTGTTGGCTGTAGGCACTTGTCTGGTAGGCCCAGTCTGAATTGAAGGCGACAGACTCATTCTTGATGAGGGGTGTTGGTTGTAGGCACTTGTCTTGTAGGCCCAGTCTGAATTGAAGGTGACAGACTCATTCTTGATGAGGGGTGTTGGCTGAAGGCACTTGTCTTGTAGGCACAGTCTGAATTGAAGGCGACAGACTCATTCTTGATGAGGGGTGTTGGCTGTAGGCACTTGTCTGAACTGAAGGCGACAGACTCATTCTTGGGGAGAGGTGTTGGTTGTAGGCACTTGTCTTGTAGGCCCAGTTTGAATTGAAGGTGACAGACTCATTCTTGGGAAGGGGTGTTGGCTGTAGGCACTTGTCTGGTAGGCCCAGTCTGAATTGAAGGCGACAGACTCATTCTTGGGGAGGGGTGTTGGTTGTAGGCACTTGTCTGGTAGGCACAGTCTTAACTGAAGGCGACAAACTCGATCATTGGGAGGGGTGTTGGTTGTAGGCACTTGTCTTGTAGGCCCAGTCTGAATTGAAGGTGACAGACTCATTCTTGATGAGGGGTGTTGGCTGTAGGCACTTGTCTGGTAGGCCCAGTCTGAATTGAAGGCGACAGACTCATTCTTGGGAAGGGGTGTTGGCTGTAGGCACTTGTCTGAATTGAAGGCGACAGACTCATTCTTGGGGAGAGGTGTTGGTTGTAGACACTTGTCTTGTAGGTCCAGTCTGAATTGTAGGCGACAGACTCATTCTTGATGAGGGGTGTTGGCTGTAGGCACTTGTCTGAACTGAAGGCGACATATTCATTCTTGGGGAGAGGTGTTGGTTGTAGGCACTTGTCTTGTAGGCCCAGTCTGAATTGAAGGTGACAGACTCATTCTTGATGAGGGGTGTTGGCTGAAGGCACTTGTCTTGTAGGCCCAGTCTGAATTGTAGGCGACAGACTCATTCTTGATGAGGGGTGTTGGCTGTAGGCACTTGTCTGAACTGAAGGCGACATATTCATTCTTGGGGAGAGGTGTTGGTTGTAGGCACTTGTCTTGTAGGCCCAGTCTGAATTGAAGGTGACAGACTCATTCTTGGGAAGGGGTGTTGGCTGTAGGCACTTGTCTTGTAGGCCCAGTCTGAATTGAAGGCGACAGACTCATTCTTGATGAGGGGTGTTGGTTGTAGGCACTTGTCTTGTAGGCCCAGTCTGAATTGAAGGCGACAGACTCATTCTTTGGGAGGGGTGTTGGCTGTAGGCACTTGTCTTGTAGGCCCAGTCTGAATTGAAGGCGACAGACTCATTCTTGATGAGGGGTGTTGGTTGTAGGCACTTGTCTTGTAGGCCCAGTCTGAACTGAAGGCGACAGACTCATTCTTGGGGAGGGATGTTGGTTGTAGGCACTTGTCTTGTAGGCCCAGTCTGAATTGAAGGTGACAGACTCATTCTTGGGGAGGGGTGTTGGTTGTAGGCACTTGTCTGGTACTAAAGGTCCCAAGGACAATCAGATTAACTCTTTAGCGTAACTGTTTTTGATCAATTTAAGATAAGATTGTATTAAAGACATAGATGTATCATTACCATTTCATAAGAAATTCCAAATTTAACGGTCACATAATAATAAAAATGACATATTTATCTATCAAAATATTACTCGCAACACAAAATTCCAAAATTAAAAAAGTAAAAGTACTAAAACAATATTTTATATCAATCAATCATTTATAACTTTAAACAATATAACCGTCAAATGTAATAGAAGCTCCACTTATATAAACTGACAGGCAAAAGAAACCTAATACCTCATTTAGTTTCGATTTAACAACGATTTGAAATATATATGACGCATTTGATTATGGAATCATCAACATTAATCATATCTACAATATTTCATATGAATTGATCGTTGATTGATTCATTTTTTGCTAAGATATCTTAGCGTCTAGAACACGTCTAGAAGTATTCTTTGATTGATAACTAAAGGCCTGCACTGTTCTGTTTTAGCGTACGACGTCTAAAACTTAAAATATTTCTAATTGAAGATTATGTATATGATGAAAGCAACTAAAGTGTTAGGTTTCTTTTGCCTGTCAGTTTATTAGCGGAATGAAAATTCATAGAATTTTTTTTTTAAATAAATGATTTTATATATGATGAATTTGTACAATAAATCTTTATACGTGTTTATAGTTTCCACTTTGCCGTATAGGAAAGAAGCTTCTGAATAACTTCGCATTTGATTAGGTGCTCTTTTGAAACCTCCATTTACTCTCATCACAATATGTTCAAAATGCAATTTGGAGCAAAGCAATCATTGAAAAACAATGTTATTTTCATTAAATGTGCAGTGCTAACCTTTAAAGGGGCAGTAGCACGTTTTAAGGGGGAATATAAGGTGATGTCAGGAAAATGAAAATTAATGGTTCCAATTGAAAGACAATGTATTGAAACTAAATGGAGCAGAAATAATTCAAATATATACCGTAAAGTTTAGCCATGCGATTCCTTTTTCTTACACAAAATGAATTAAAGGTGTTCACACAAAAATGGCCGCCAATGGATTTTATGTGAATCTTCATACTTTGTCCTCTGACTATGGATGATTGGTTTGTGTTAGAGATTTTTGACACTGACAAAACAATATATTTAACATTAACTTACAATTGTCAGTGAAAAATGTAAAATATAAAATTGTCAAAAAACGTGCTACTGCCCCTTTAAAGCGCATTTGAGGGCGACATTCTGATAAGGGTCATAGTGATAAAGTTGCCAGACGACTGAACATATAAAGATACTATACCCCCGCATTATTATCTCATTTGACATAAAGAGAAAGAAGATATTGTTTGACTGGACGCATCACTATTCTCGGCGAGAAATTCAAAACCATCATCACGTATCGTACTTCATGAAACTCTATTCAGAAAATGAGATTAAACCAAACTTTTTAATAAATAAACTTTACAAATGTCAAATTCATTTTAAAAAGTGTCGTGTCATTCAAAACAAACATTCTTTATGTATCATCTATGGTCCTATTTCACAACGAGACGAATTGTCACTAATCTTTTTTCACATTCGTGAACATTTGTAGACAATTCGTATTTAATTCTTGGAATTCATAATTTTTTCGTAGTTGATTCGGCAAAATTTCCTCAAATTCGTGGCAGTCGTGAACAAAGTTTGATTTGTCAAAAAGAATTCTCGAATCAACTACGAAATTTAAATTTGTAGTTGCTCCGTAAACTATTCGTTCCTAGTTCGTGTAGTTCGTAACTAGTTCTTTGAAATTCTTGGTTGATAACGTTGATGGTCTCAACCCGAATTACTATAGTTACGAATCAATCACTGAATACTGACGAACAATCGTAAACAAATTCGTACATTATTCGTATCTCATGGTACCTTTTTCGTGGAAATTCGTTATGTACTCGCAACCTAAGTATTTCTTACAATTCGTAAAAAAATCGTAAAAAATTCGTATGTGTTTCGTAGGGTTTCAGCATGAAATTTTGGAATTTTTACTTATTCGTACTTGATTCGGCAATATTTTATCAAATTCGTGGCAGTCGTGAACAAAGTTTGATTTGTCACCCAAAAAAAAAATCGGGAATCAGCTACGAATTTTTAATTCTGTAGCTTCTTCGTAAAATATTCGGATTTAATTCGTGTAATTCGTAGCCAGTTTTTGTAAATTCCTGGTTAATAATTTTGATGGTCTCACGTCGAATCATCTACAAATCATTCGTACTTTATTCGTGATATGGTATCTTATTCGTGGAAACGGCCTCTTCATCATTTCGCACAATTCCACAAAATACGTAAAAGATTCGTAAATAATTTGTATCTGTATCGTACGACGTAGTGTTTCAGCATTTAAGGCTACCAAATTTGTAAACGTTTCGTACAAGTGAAACTGCTGTTCACGAATTTTGACGAATGGCTGGCCTCGCTGGTATTTGAACTATAATAAATATCTCGAATAAGTGTAAATTTTAAATTGTTGCAATGAAATTGAGTATTGATAAATGGGGATGAACTATTTCATCGATAAATCATAGAGTAAAATTTAGTTAATTAATGGAAACATTCGATCAAGCCATTGGAGCTTTCAAGATGACACTTCTGACGCGGGAGATGGGTTTAGGGGATAGTAGGAAGAACAGTATTTTGCTGAAATGCATTATATAAAGATGCTGGATAAAAGGATGTTTAACTATGTATCTATGTTTAATCATGATTTTGAAAATTGTTGAATTTTTGACCATTTGTTTACCTTAACATGTTACCAATAAATGAAATAATTAAACTTATCTACAAGAGATGATGCACCACATTAGTAAGGGACAGAAATGTGTATTTGCCAGATTCTGACCTTTACAAAATTAGGCATGAGGTCAAACAAATGAAAAGTAAAAGTTTTATATTTCTTCGATATAATGTAACACTTTTTCACTTTTTCGGCAAAATGGCAGTCAAAGTTAATATTTGTTAACGTTATGTTATATTTAACTTTGTTAACCAAAATATCACCTCGAATTATGGGTTTTAGAATTTCAGACCCTTGTTTCAAATAAGTATCATCGTTAATTAAGTGAAACGTTTTTGGTTTTATAGACTACAACATTGTAATTTTTTTTGAAGAATGATGGTCGAATAAGCGAACACTTTAAAACATGATAAATATAGATTACTAAACGAGTGTATTTCCGTATCATTGATATCATATACTACGCGACAATAGTTTAGACTCACCATTAAATAATGCTATGCAATTGTATTATTGGAAGGAGGGGGTCACGTAATAAACAATGATTTGACGTCACGGTTCACCTATGACGTCACAATCCATACGGGCCGCCGCCCGCTAGTCTGCCTATGCTGAGAAGTAGGTTTTGAGCATTTTCTTTAATTTTGAGACTACGGTAATAAACAGAATATTATATTCGTGCCCATGACATACTATGTTTACGACACTCGTGCCTAAATATCAGTATATCTCTCGCTCTCGCTCGGGAAATACTAATATTTAGCCACTCGTGTCGTAAACATAGTATGTCATTGACACTCATATAATATCCTCTATTTATGCTTCTCAAAACGCAACTTATTAGCAAAGTGTCATGCATTTGTCATTAATGGATCTTGATTACCACGTCCATCGTGAAATGTTACTGACAAATGCTCAGGAGAAGTCCATGGACTTAGTTGAAAAGACAAGTTTGTTTTACGTCATTTAGGACCCCATTGTAACGAGGACGGTTTTTCATTATTGGGGGTTTCTTTAAATCAGTGTTACGGTTTTTATTTTGAGACATGAACGATAGACTCACTAATTCTTAAGATACAAGCTATAGAAAATAGGAAATTACACTTTTCAGTGGGGTGACCGGATCAAGCGAATCTGATTGGTCAGAATCATCAAAGTTTAGCTTACTCTCGGTCACAGCCCTCCTTCTGGTAGCCATTTGTGCCGATCTTCCTACGCAGAGCCTGAAACCCCAATTTCCGAACTGTCACCTTTATGCCTTGCTGCCGACCCTTGAGTATTCTGTGCTTGGTCTTTAGCTT
The DNA here is from genome assembly GCA_916613615.1 of Steromphala cineraria. Lineage (NCBI taxonomy): Eukaryota > Metazoa > Mollusca > Gastropoda > Trochida > Trochidae > Steromphala > Steromphala cineraria. Next base: position 60,229,325 of record OU744725.1, on the reverse strand, counting down.
ACTGTTAGAGAAAGCAATAGTCAAATCAGAAAGTAATCGGATGTTGCTAACAATCGCCTGTAGGGCCACAGATATCAGCACAGAAAACTCAAGCGTCGACAGCAAGGCATACAACTGACAGTTCGGAAACTTGCGTTTTAGGCTTTGCGTTTTAGGCTTTGCGTAGGAAAATATTTTATGACGAGATGAATACTTTGAGCGTGAAAAACGGCTTTTGTTCGATTTGCAGAAATAACTACAAGGTATTAGTAGGTTCCGTGAATGGTGATCGAAAGGTATATCATCCAAGCATATGCTGACACAAAGTTTTATCCGATTGCATGTCACGTACGCGTTAGCGTAACAGTTGACAAAAAAGGCGATGGGGACAGGTTCAAGCGTCCTGCCTTCTTTGTACTATTTAACTATGAAAGCGTTGAATAAAAGGAGTCGTCCATTCTTTTTTCATTATTTATTTTATTTATATATTTTTTTTGCAGTGGGAACTTTTTTTGAATTTTAATGACCAAGGAGCCTGTGGCTACAACATGGGAAGTAACTTTAACTGCAGTATTGAAGAGCTGTATTGCATTGGTTCTATTACGGGATCCTTAGACAAAACGATGTTGGGGTTGTTATACTACTATACTTGGTAACGTGCACCATCACTAGAATAAGCATGATCAATGATTTGTTTTTGCAGATAGGCGGGTCACTGTGAGTCAAAGCGGTTCATATTATACACGAAAATTAATGCCTGAATGCCGATTTAAGTTACATATTGTTATTTATTTCGAAATGGTACGAAGGTGACAACTTCACAATTCATCGATTACCAAGGTATTTTAAAGATATGAATGCGTGATATAAATGATTATGTTTCTGTAAACTCCGAAGCCGTTGAGGGGTTCGCATGGGAAGGCTTTAAATTGTATAATACCCCCTCTCAGGAGGGTATTATGTAGTATAAAACCCTCCAACGTTCACAAAGTTTTCTTTTATTTCAAAAGAATACATGTTTACAATTTGTTCAATGATTCAAAGTCTCCATTTCATTTGACAAAGTCATAAAATTTAGCAATTCGCTTGCAGACTTGGCGCTCTTACCAACTATGCTAGGATCCCGAATACAAGGTTGATTGTTTGTGCACACACAGGGTACCAATAAAATGCTTCGACCAGTTCGTCACTTCCTGCGGTGTACGCCTGATAGTACGCCAGGTTACCAAACAAGCAGAGCCGTTGTCCATATAAGAACTGCGTTTTCACGAGCAGCCAAGTTAATGCAGCACCACGTGCAAAGCGTGCTTGACGGGCATAACACTGTGTAGAGCGCGGGTGTGCTCTTCTGACAAAAATGTTGAACTCTTAAGTTAAAAGCATTGAAGTCAAAGTCTAAAGGTTGAGTTAGTCAATAATAAGATTGTAATATTTTTTCGGTATATAATTTAAGATGGACAACACCAGCATCCTCATGCATTTTAGTCAAGAGGCGCATTTGCCTACGGGAAGACCCTTTCCTAGGGAAAAGACCATTCTTTGTTAGAACGAACTGTTTGTATTCGAGAAAATAGATCAACACACGTCCTTATTGCAAGAAGGCTCTGGTGAACGACTTTAAAGGTGTCGAGACTCCTCCAACGACACCAGCAAACAGGCAGGACCCAGGACCAGCCCAGAACCGGAAGACCACGTGTCACATCACCACTGGAGGACCTACACATAAGACGCATTCACATGCGCAACCGATTCTTAACTACGTCATCAACGACAGCAACAGCTCCAGGGCTCACATCAGTAAACATCAGTCAATGTCAATTTAAGATTTTGAACGAAAACATTTTTGATAGATAAATGGAAACAGATTATTTGAGACGACCCCTAAACGCTTGATGCGCGTTCGATGTTCTGCAGGTATCAGACCTTACAGTCCCTTCAACCGATATGATTTGTATTGTTTTCTTTGTTACTGTTCAAACCCGACCTATACTTTCTTTTGTCGCGTAGTTTATGTCAACTTCCATTTCTCATTATAGCAAACATGGCCATGGAACCCGCATACCAAGGTTTTTAAAATGCAATAATCCAAAATTAGTTACACACAATCTGAATGATATTTTACCTACCTACCTAATACTTTAATGTGCCAAAAACGTATCTTAACAGGTAAAATACGAAAAACATATTTTCTGAAAGAGGTAATACCTTCTTTGAATAATCCTGGCCTTGTCTTACGTGATCATCGAACGCGCATCAAGCGCTTAGGGGTCGTCTCAAATAATCTGTTTCCATTTATCTATCAAAAATGTTTTCGTTCAAAATCTTAAATTGACATTGAAATTCAGATGGACATCTTTTACACGTTTTTTATGATCAAAAGAAAATTTTACCTCATAATCTGACTATTTTGAATTTGTCTCCTAATTCGATTTTTAGATGACAATCTCACTGTTCGATATTGACAGCAGTGACGATTTGTTTGTGTTGAGAGAAAATGATATATTTGTTTAACCTTATCGACAAAACACAATTAAATATCGATATGAAATTGGATTTCTATTGTTTGACTCGGAAAATATATCGGGTAGCTGTTTACCCACAAATTCTTCTCCTGTAAAACCCTCTCTGAAAATATTTTACAATCTCAAATAAAAGTTTCATAGACAAGTAGTAATGATTTAAGCAGTTATTTCAACAAAATAACGTTTGATTTTCATTAAAATTAAAATAAACTCCCCAGTTTTCTAGCATATCCGGCAGTACTTTATTTATAAAATATCATTTTGCAACACATTTACAGTGTTTTAAGAATGTGAAGGAGTTCTGAACAAGAGTTAAGTGACAATATCCAAATCCTCGGCGTCTTGTTGCCTTTCTTAATTTAACTTACGAAATTAAAACTAAGAACTAATGACTAAGGACTAAGGACTAAGGACTAAGGACTAAGGACTAAGGACTAAGGACTAAGAACTAAGAAAGACTAAATAATCTGAAACTCTTGTCGATTCCATTTATATATAAAACACTGATCGATTTCATCAGTCTATAAAACTGCATTGGAAGTAAATCACTTTAGCCCTTTTCTTAGTCTAACAATAAGACTTTGAAATGAATTGTTTTCAATAAATCTGAAATTTGAGAAAAAAGGATGAAAAGGAGACTTATCATAGACTTGCTTAGACTTGCATTTTGTTTTAGGGTCTGGCTGACAGACTACCCTTTTCTCACAACGACCCGAATTATCACAACTTTGTGCAATTATTTCTTGAAATTCGTAAATATTTCTTGAAATTTTAATTCTTACGTAAATCCGCACATTCTACCAAATCGTGGGATTTATTAAAGAATGTGTTTGTTAAAGTTAAAACGAATAACCTACCCTTGCCCACATTCTCGTAAAGAATTCGTATAGTCCGTAAGAATTTCGTCAACAGTTCTTGGTAATTTGTATTTCTGGTGCTAGTAATCCGAATTTCCCACAAATTCTCAGTGTCCTGAATGTTCTGCGAATTGTGTGTATTAAGAATGAAACGAGTACGGATTAATAGTCCACGAATTGTTTCCAACTATCGTAAACTATTCCAACCTGGAAATCATTCGTGTAAAAATGGGGCCGTAGTTTATTCATAACTTTGTCCAATAGTTTTCTTATAACTCGTAGATTAAGAAAATTATGATATCATTTTAACGAGATTGTAGATTATTCGTACATGTCTCGTAGGTTTTCAACATTACGGTCGTGATTTCTTACTAACACCCTTTAGGCTATATAAATTTGATTGTAGAAATTCACCAAATTCAAATATTTAAACAAATCTGGGATACTTGCCATCTTCTGGCTTTTTAATTTAGCTGAACAATTAATCAAACCTGACGTTTTGAATGATTACACCTATCTATACAACTGCGTCGAATCTAGACTTGCTTAAAAAAAGAATTTTCAAATTCAATTTAGCTCGCAGGTTGTGTAAGGATGACAGATGAGCAATCCGCTCCAGAGTGGAACTGCACCCATTTCACCCCCACAACTTCTGCTTGGAACTACAACTGTGTTGTGGGACTTAATGACTCAAGTGTACTCTCATCAACTTCATCATACGTATTCACTGTCAAGGACACAGAGGCTCACAGCAAGCCCCGATTCGGTATTCTACAAAACACTTAGTATGTATAATAGCAACAGCAAGATGTCCAGGTGCCGGGCATGCCGGGCCCTGAATATGTATATTGCTAATAACTAAGAGGTGTCCAGGTTCCGGGTCACAGACCTAAGCTCCAAACTCACTTTTGAGACGATAATTAGTGATGGCGGGGGAGTGCGGGTGTTACATCGCAGAGAAGAGTTTACAGGGTCTAGTATCTGCACTAAGGGCGTTCTTGTCAGACAAATATCATTTATTGCTTTGGCGTGAATTGGTGGTGGCCGCATGTGGTATGGGTGTGGGAGATACGGAAACCATGTCAAAAGAGTTAATAGTTAATGTTTTGGATCGAATGGTGACTAACATAGGCCTTCATGGTACATGTATAATCTACTGTTTTGGTTTTGTGGCGATATCATTCTGCGACTGAAGTTTCATACATACGTACATACATACCCCCATGACTGTGAATTTTAGGTAACTACCGTTTACGTTGACAACGCCATCGGTTAAAACGTTTCAATCCATCTGTTCAAGAAAAGTCGCATTAGCAAGGCGCAACTGACGCCACGGTAACTTTAAGTGTACATGTGTACTGGAAATATCAACGGTTCATAAAACAAACTTAGTGGGATTTTAAGCCATTTGTAGGTGATACTTTTTCTAAAAAATGGTATGACACCATGACGCGAAGTTTCCAAATGACGTCATCAGCATCATGACCAAGCTCCCTTCACCATCCCTTTTGCATGGCGTGAACAAGAGCTCTGACAAGTCCCAGGACCCCGTGTTAGCATATGAATGATTACATGTCTGACAGCCAATATAACAAAGCACTTGTTAAATATGCCCTTGGTGCAAGAGCTCGAAATCTCTGTCAGTGTGTTGTGATGCCGCTGTTAGGTTACCCGTATTGCCCCCGGTTATGATTCCTGTATATAAACGATGGGTTCGGAACCTGCAGGAGAGATGAGTTGTCAATGATTGTGATAGTGTTACCTTTATGTGTCGTCAAAGGTCGGACCAGGTTAAGAAATGACGAAGAATGGTAAGTGGGATTTTTTTGTTTTTTCATTCAATCATTTACATCTGATTGTTTTTTTATGGTTTATGTCTTTTCAAAGTTTTTAAGATTTTACGATTCGTCAAAATCTGTTGGTGACTGTGTCTTTTCATACTGGTCAAAATAAATAAAGAGAATAAAAATCTGTAAATCATGAACAATTATATATTTGTTATTGATTGTCAAGAATATCAAATATAAACACCACTACTGCAATAACCCTTACTTAAATTGTCAAGTTTTGATTATAATGATAGCTATAAGATAGTATTTTTTGGATAATGTTCCTTTCTGTTGAAGCATTAACCTTTTATATTGTAACTTTCATTTTTCAAATTATTTCCTTCAAAATATTCCATAGATTACAAGAATGACCAAATATCATATCAACGCGCATCTTAAATTGATAAAGTAAGTCATTTATCTACCTCTAACTTTGTCGTATAATAGGTTAATTCTATTCTGTGGTAAATGTGTCAGCGATACGAAATTGTGTTTTTGATTTGATCTTTGGATACTTATACATACGCACTTTACAAGACTATTTAACTAGTTTTATTCATCTTATTTAATTGAAACCTAAACCTTTTATTTCTTTAATTTGTATTTTACGGGGTATATTGACCCATTAGAGCTAAAAATCGCAATTAAATGAAAGATTTGAATGAAATTTATCTTGATTAAACAGCTCGCTTTCCTCTCGCATACTTAACATGACAATCGGAAAATGGCTTCAGATACTAATCGGTGGTTATTTGTTCTTTTTAAATTGCTAAATCGTTCCAAGCATTTCGAGTATAAAAAGTTTTAAAAGTTTAAACGTTTTGTCAACGACAAGTAAAATCCAAACTAATCTGAAATAATAGACTTTCCAACTTTAATATGTACATCTGAAACGGACACAGTGTCTGCATTTTTTCTCTTCTGTAATTGATTTCACGACAAACGACACCAAAAGCATTTTCAAATCTAATCTGTCGCTAATGATTTATCATGAAATTCATAACGTCAACGCCATTGTAAAGTCACACATGGAATTATTGTCAGATTCAAGTTCTATGACATCAAGTGACAAAATCAATAAGAAAAGAATGAGAATAAATATTTTCAAAACATATCTCAAAATGACGATGGTCTTTGGCATACCAAAGGCAGGACTGCTAATGACACGAGTTAGTAAAATCCTAATCAGTTGTTATTTCAATTCGAAGAAATTAGTTGCTTGTATTTTCATATCACAAGGAATGATATCGCATATATTGTAAGTACCTTTATAAGCAATTTTATGTTATCAGAACACCATGCGGTAATATAACACCTTAAAGATACATAGGACATAATATATATATACAGTAACAGTTTACATGACAGTTTTAATGGGGCAGTAGCAAGTTTTTGGAAAATTTTATAATTTCAATTTTCACTTATCATTGTACTTTAATGCTAAATGTATTATATTCATAGTGTCAATAACCTAATTACACAAACCAATCATCCATAGTCAGAGAACAAATTATAGAGATTCACATAAAGTCCATTGGCGGCCATTTTTGTGCGAACACGTTTAATTCATTTGTGTAAGAAAAAGAAATCGCATGGCTGAACTTTAAATTATATATTAATTTATTACTGTTTCATTTATTTCAAACACATTGTCTTTCAATTGGAACCATTTATTCTAATGTTCATGACATCACCTTATATGCCCCCTAAAAACGTGCAACTGACCCTTAAAGAATTTCTAGTTCTTATGCCCGTTTTGAAAGAGATGTAAAATTTGTGAGCTATCAAATTGATACATCGTACAATATTATGTGTTTGTTTTTGTTATGTTTTCCTCATGTTTCATCTCACTTGAATAATATCATTAAACCATTCCATATTTCTCTCATCCTTGGTACCAGAGTGCCAAATGTGCGGACAATCTACACTATATCAACCTAAAACGTGCTACTGCCCCTTTAATATAACACCTTGATGATATAAAGACAGAATATATATAGTATACAGTTTACATGTCAGTTTTAAGATTACAGCATCATAGGGCTTGGTACTTAGAAACAAAAGTAAATTTATTGCATTCACGAACGAACATTTATATCATGTTACTATGGTCCCATGCTTACAAAGACATGTTTTTATGATATTCTTAAACTTTTTTGGTTTCAGAAATACTTATAAATATATTTCTCACTTTAATTCAATGAAGTGTGAGGTTTTGAAACCTTTATTTTTACCTAAATGATTCCCAAACGTTGTCATATGTGTCAAAGAGACATTATAAAAAATCTTTTTGAACGTTTATACAATTTGTAGACTTTCCTTTTTGTTTTTAACACGTTATAAAAATGTAATTAGAAAAAGCTTTTTTAAAATGTTTCTAAAACGTTGTAATGATTGTTATTTACATTTCTCTCCAGGAAACGTTTATAAACGTTTGTGTTTGTTAGGACAATCCCCTCGTTAACGTTCGTTAACAACGTTACGTTCACGTTAAAGGTGCCACCTTGTTCCCTTGCGGTCATTTAATTAACGTTGACATTAGGGTCACATGTTAATATAATCTATTCGTGCTCAAGAGACACAAGTTTAACAGCAGATAAAGTGTACTTGTCAAGGTTAAGAGCCAGGTACGATTTCACTGAACATGTTTATGTTTACGCCGCGCGGTCAGTTCCCAACGGATCCTAGGAATTTCTTAACTAGTACTAATTCAACGATCAACTAATTCATTCTGTCACATGAATTTGACATTAAAGAATAAACTAAAATAAAAGATTTGAATTTTACATAAAAAATGATAAAATGTACAATGAATGCAAAATGAATAAGTGTGGCTTATTAAATAATAATTTTGAAACGTGTATGACGAAACTCAAGCTAACAGATATTGATATGCTACAGCAGCATCTGTAGACTCTATAACTAGTCTGGTAGACTGTAGACGTTGCTTAAAACGAAGGTTGCCATTCGTTCAATCTGCACAACGTTACACAAACCTCATCAGTTGTGACATATATCGATGTTTCTTATTCAAGCATGGAGTTATGTGCATAAAAGGCCTTCACTCCTTACGTGTTTGTTACTGAAATAGCATACAAGATATTTCAGTTATCTGTAGTTAAGATAAAAGGGGCGTTAAAAGGTATTTATTTATTATTTGACTCTGTAGAGTTGTGAAAGAACAATCAATGATATAACGAATTATGAAAACGCGTAAGTAATTTGGAATTACACTTTTTTATGTTATGCCTGATCATATTCAAATGGTTAAATTAAATGGTAATGTTCAATCTAAATGTCTCAAGCGAGACATTTGATGTCCAAATTATCTGTTAAGCATGTTGATGAAATAGAAATATATTAATTAATAGGTTATATAAGAAGGTGCCGTATAACTTTTATAGACTTCAGACATGTCACAAGAAACAAGTTATTGATTGCTAACATATACAACATATTATAGATTGAAACTCATGGGAAAAAGAATCCAAACCGATAATGAGTTTGGACATTCTATAAACCTAGATTAGTCAATTTCTTGAATGGGAAAATGTTCTATGAATTTACAACGTTTTTGTTGCAAGAATGCACAGTTCCAGACTAGATGGTCACATTATTATATCTCCTTCTCCATTCCTTGATAAAGGTGGAAACATCTACACCAATCTCATTAAAATATGATCATATGTTTTGCTGCTTTAGGTTTCACAGATTCCAGCGTTTGCTGCAGCAGATTTAGTGTTTTACATTATGATTAAACACCAATACCTCCCAACTCTTTCAATACATTGCGGGGCGCAGTGGTTAGCGCGTTCGGCTTCGGGTTTAGACGCCCGGGGTTTGAATCCCCCAGGAGTCCGGCAAGTTCTTCTGCAGTATAGAACTGTTTCTACACGCAGTTAGTTTTGGGTGCATTCTACACTGGTTTGTTAGTTCCAGTCAATACTCGAAGGTTTCATCACAGTGCATATCCACAATAGCTTTGCGGGCTTTCTCCCTGCAATAATACAAGCAGACGTGACATAGGTGATATACTCTTGAAAGCGGCGTTAAACCCCAAATGACATCACTTCACGTATGTCAAAAACATGTTCTTGGATAAGTTTTATATAACGAATCTTCTTACCTTCTTCCTGTTTACGAAATACCTAGATACGTAGATATATATATTATCTGTTTACCTAATACAAATATAAAAGTATTTATAAATAATGTAATCATCATAAATCTTGTTCCGTTTTTGGATATGTTAAACAACAAGAGATACATAAATGTAAATGAATTTATTTAACGTCGATTCTATATATCTAGCAACGTTTCATCAAATGAGACAGCTAGGGCAAAATTGAGTGTTTTCTCGTTAAACATATCATCGGAATGATGGATATGCTATAATAAACGATAAGATAACAAGGGTTTACGATATTACATTTTGTAAAGATAACGCAGTTAAAGAAGTGACGGTGTTTGATAAAAAGAAATTAAAGAATATAATGGAATTCCAGGACCTAATTAATTATTATTTTCAAATAATTTTTCAGATTAATACGTTTTTTGTACATAATTTCTGTAACGCTTCGTTTTCAAGTTTCAACTTTTGATCTTGAAGAACTTAAAGGAGCAGTAGCACGGTTTAAGGGGAATATAAGGTGATGTCCGGAAAATGAAAATAAATGGTTCCAATTGAAAGACAATGTATTTAAACATAATGAAGCAGTAATAAATCAAATATCTAATGTCAAGTTCAGCCATGAGATTCTTTTTTATTACACGAAATGAATTAAAGGTGTTCACACAAAAATTGCCGCAAATGGACTTTAACTTAATCTTAATTATTTGCTCTCTGACTATGGATGATTGGTTTGTGTTATGAGATTTTTGACATTATCAAAATAATACATTTAGCATTAACGAACAATTATCAGCGAAAAAAAAATATAAAAATGCTCAAAAACGTGCTACTGTCCCTTTAAAAACACTAATGTTTTAACTAGAGAAGGCATTAACTTACCGTATAATATAAAGGTTTTTCAATTCAACATTTTTGTCACAATATGAATAATACAAATAAACATGAATTATAGTGAAATTGCATTTCATCATAACAATTTCATATCTTCCAATGCGAATATCAATTTAATATTAATATCCAAATTTGAAAAAGTAATGTTTCAAACCGAGTACACAAAATCACCAGTTAACATAAACGGTTTATCAATGGTATCATAACGTATGGATTTATCATTTATACGACAATACCAATAACACGATAAGACAGGCAAAACGTAACCTCTGTCACGTGACCACCATCCCCGGAGAGTATATAATGAGAAGATAAAGTAAAAGCTCGAGGAGTATTGATAAAGGGGAGGGAGTACTCATGCTTTAAGTCTCACTTGATACGTTCCTCTCTTGTTTCTACTTCGCTGTTACCATGTCTGCCCACGCTGAAGACGGAGACCAGTTCAGTATATAGAGACCAATATGGCTTAAAGAAGCCACTTTAGTTGGACCCATAGAACAGATAGGGGCGGGACTTAATGCCTGTACTAACATTAGAGTGTTAGAGTTTAAGAAAAAATTGTTTAGGACTTATGATTTTGAAATGATATGGATGTTATGACTGACAGAAGACAAAGATGATACTTAAGGTATCTGTTGTTTCACGATTTGGAGGCAATCACGAGAGTTGATGAAAGTACGACATCGTGGGTTATCCAGATATAGCTTGTTGCTATGAAAGCCTTGGGGATAAAAACAGGTACGTCAAGCTATCTAAAAACAAAATGTTGCATGATTTCATGGATTTTATATCAGATCTTATTTCTGGTGGTTATTTGATTCCTGAGTGTAGTGTAAACTTTAAGTGTTGATGATATGCTGGTGAATTGTTTATTGATATAATGATCATTTATTCCTTATTTAGAATTAAATACTCGAATATAGTGAATAATGGTTTATTAATGTGATGGTAAGTTAGTTCCATACATACAATCAAATACTTAAAATGTTGAATAAAATGTTGAATTGATATAGAGGTATTAATTCCTTTCATAGGATCGAATACTTAAAGTGCTGAATAAATGGTAAATTGATATGGTGGTAATGTTATTCTTTTAACCGAATCAAATATTCAAAGTATTGATCAAATGTTGAATAATGGTAAATTGATGTGATGGTAATTCAGTTCCTTTCATAGAGTCAAATACTTTAAGTGTTGAATAAATTAAAACTATGGTTGAAATTAAATACTTTAGGAGTTGAATAATGTGTAACTTGAATTGGTAGTAATGTAATTCTTAACATTTTAGAATATACGAAAAGTGCATAAATATTGAAAAAGGTAAATTAAAATGGTTGTAATTTAATCCTTACACACAGTAGATTCAACTATTCAAAATGATGGTCAAATGTTGAATAATTATAGACATTACTAGAATACTCTAACGGATCAAATGTTGAATAACGGAAGATTGATAAAATGATACGGTAGTTCTTTTTATAGAATTAAATGCTTTAAGTGTTGATGAAATGTTGAATAAAGGTAAATTTATGAATATCTTATAATTAAAATCCATAAAGAACTAAAATACCATTTTTCGGTCATTTTGTGAATAAAAAGAAATGTTATTTATATATTCAACAATCCCATTAACTAAGCAATTCGTATTGGGAGTTTGTGCGTTCAAGTGAATAGGTTCTATAAACCATCATTATAACTTTAATTTAATTCAATTCTGCAATCAAATATACTGTACTGTATTTCTTCTCTTGATACAGAAATGTTCATCATTGATAAATATTGTATTAAGATACAAATGCTTTATAATGAAATAGGTTTTTTTGCATACTTGAATGATTTTTAATTTAGATTTTTCGATATTTCTATTATAAATGAGTTTTGTCGAATATAGAAAATCGCATCATGCGGCTAATCAGATGCTTTTATTCAGGTTATTGAACAGCAATTAAGAAACAAAACATGGTTTAAAAAACGTAATACACCTACATGAGAAAAAATATTTTGGATTTATATAATTTGAGCTCCATATTGTTGTTGTCACGTAGTGATGTGACTATGTGAGAAATGACGAAGAAGTTTGAAATATGATGTGCGAACTACGTCAGTGGACTCATAAAAGTATTTGTTATAACCACGTAGTAGTTTACAAGTCTTTTTTAGACTTTACTGGTGTGACTCTTTAGAGTTTTCGTACCATAAGGCTCTATAAATGTTTCATAATTGATCCATGGTTAAACTGTTTATCTTTGTAATTAACTGCCATGGCTTTACATATGTGACTCTTTAAAGGGGCAGTAGCACGTTTTTACGGGAAATATAAGGTGATGTCAGAAAAATGAAAATAAAGGGTTCCAATCCAAAGACAATGTATTTAAACTAAATGAAGCATTAATAAATCAAATATATAATGTAAAGTTAAGCCATGAGATTCCTTTTCTTACACAAAATGAATTAAAGGTGTTCACACAAAAATGGCTGCCAATGGATTTTATGTGAATCTTTATAATTTGATCTCAGACTATGGATGATTGGTCTGTGTAATTAGATTTTTGACACCATCAAAGGAATACATTTAGCATTAACTTACAATTATCAGTGAAAAATTTAAAATATAAAATTGTCAAAAAACGTGCTACTGCCCCTTTAATTGTTTTCTTACCAACACTTCATTGAGTGAGACTATGTATTTCATTATTGATTCATGTTGGTTGTTCACTGTTTATCTCTGTAATACATTTTTCAACATTTTTTAATCGTTTTCTGATAAGGTACTGTGTTAGGGCATGGTGGAACAAGATATCAAAAGTAAATGGAAATGAATTTTTAGTCATATATTGCTATTTATTTGATATAACAAGAAAGTGACTTTAGAACTAGATATAGCAGTAACAAATAAACTTGTACATATAATAATTAAAAGAAAGTGATAAGATTTACGTTTCATGATGATGTTAACCAATTTTATAAGGGAAATTATTAAAAAATAAAATGGCATGCTGTAAGAGATTTCTAAAACGAATTTAGTTTTTAGTTCTGCGTTGACGTTTCAGACTTAACGATTGTCATTTGGAATGGTACGCATGGAAAAATCTCTTATCCAGGGTGCAAGGATACTTAACGTACCTAGGGTTAATCGAAGAATAATCCCACAACGAGCAAACTTTATTAAGGGAAAGATTACCCACAATCCTCTGCTTCTATAATTCCTCTTTTGTGACCACGAACAATCACTTGACTTGTGCCTTCTCTTAAGCACGTTCTATGAAAACCTTTGGTCGTCCCACGTACCAATCAATGTTTTATTTTTTCGGCTGACAATAATACACAATCATTATATAAACTATGATACCCAGTATATCCGCATCTATTTATGTTAGTCATTGGACAATTTTTCTACTTTGTCGGATCGATGACGAGAATTTCAACGTCTTGTTAAACAATAACCTTCTACATATCGATTATCGTCCACCTCTTTTAAACACACATACTTTCATGATTTTGGATTATCTATATATAAAAACAATCTATATTCATTTGTTATTTTGATTTAATATACTGTTTGAATATTCCTAATTTCATTTTGTTTATTGGAATATGAAGTAAGATAACATATTTTTTCAAAGCCGAAGTCAACGTGAGTCTTATTTTAAATATGAATGTGAGAAGGCTTTATTTTTGTTTAACTCTTACAAAGTAATTTTAAACAAATAGAGTTTATAGGTAGGATACACAATACGACCCAACTATAAATATTGAATACATAAGAGTTAAATAAGAAATTGAGTATACCTAAAACGAGCTAGATAGCTTTTGAAAGAATATGAGACAAAGACTAAAATATGTGAAACACTTTTCAAATAATATTCCAATATACTAATTCTCTCACGACAGAGGTATCTCAAGTCACATGTTTCTATGATAAAACCTCTTTTAAATCAAGCACTTCTCGGTGAGTGATGCAGAAGATTGGATAATGCATAGTTACTTAGCTGTCAGCAAAGCCGTTTCGATAGTTAAGCCCACAGATATTTCCGTGTGCTTTATGAAAACTAGAATCGAGTCGGCTGTGAACTTTAAAGGGGCAGTATCACGTTTTAAGGGGGAATATAAGGTGATGTCAGGAAAATGATAATTGATGGTTCCAATTGAAAGACAATGCATTTAAACTAAATGTAGCGGTATTAATTAAATATAATATAACGTAAAGTTAAGGAATGCGATTCCTTTTTCTTACACAAAATGAATTAAAGGTGTTCACACAAAAATGGCAGCCAATGGACTTTATGTGAACCTTTATACTTTGTCCTCTGACTATGGATGATTGGTTTGTGTAATGAGATTTTTGTCACTGTTAAAATAATACATTTAGCATTAACTTACAATTATCAGTGACAAATTTGAAATATAAAATTATCAAAAAACGTGCTACTGCCCCTTTAAGTCTTTCTGTAAGAAAATGGTCACGTTAGATAAAAACGGAATAGTTGCAAAGGCATTTTTACCACTAGCTAAAGCTTGCGGAACCCAAGAAAGCACTCATTGAAACAGAGGTTAGCGTGTGATAACTTTGGACACATCATTGGGGAGAGACTTACAACATCTGTCTTTCAAGCTTTTGATTTTTTTTGCCAAAAGTATTTTGTTTTTATCATAAACGTCTCTTACTAGTACCAATTTAAAGTGTTTATGTTTGTCGGCATCCTTAGGATGTATTATGCCTCATTTGCATATTTATGAACATCATTTTCTTGAGGAAATAATCTCATAGCTTGCCATCGAAACACGTGAACGATTTGAAAGAGTTCATTTTAGGAACATCGGCCTGAACTTAAACTACCTCTATTTGACGGCAGAGTCAGAGAAATATGTCAAGTCATTTAAACCGTCGATTATGAATTTGCTTTTAAGTCCATTTTGGTAAGAACTTATTTACAGCGAGCTGTATTAAATGTTAAAGAAATTCCTTGATTGTTGACTGGTGACGCATGCTTTTTTAGATTGTATTCCATGAATAATTGATTTTTTAAATTTCATGTTTGAGGTTTAGTATTTTTAATACTAACTGAATTAGGATGATTATTACAAGCAAGGTTTATAACACAAAATACGTTCCAAAAAGACGAATACCACAACAGTTTTTGAAACATTTGAAAGCACTCACACCACCATTTACAGTAAATAGAGCTGATATATTTCCATAGATAAGTAGATAATTAATCCAATTTTTTATTTAGTGAAATACAACATTGCCATTAAATGCATCGGTGCAAGTTTTATCAATACGGAAATTTCTAGATAAACACGCCGATTGACGTCAATGGAGGAGTTGATATTTTCTTTGTACAGTTCTACCGTATGAGGACAAATGGTATAGGAGAGACTGACGGACAGAAAGGAAGAGCAAGAAATATAGGAAATAAACACAAAATATAGAGAGAAACTTAATGAGGGAAAATTATAGAAAAAGTATATTATCATCATAATTATTGTCATAATCATAATCATTATCATTACTATCATCATCGTCGTCATCAACCTCGCCAAAAACACCATCACTACTTTCATGGACAATGGCGCTTTCGTCGATTTGTCATCAACGTACCGTCGTCGTTATAATCATTATCATTACAACCATTTCAATCATTAACAACCATCACCATCATCATCATCATCATCATTATCATTAACCACCACCACCATCATCATCATCATCATCATCATCATTATCATGGCCGACGTCGTCATCATCATCATGACCATTAACAACAACATCATTTTGAACCTGATATGTCCATATCATATCTTTTTTGTTCCTTTCAGATGCCTTCGGGCTAAGAAGCCTCCATTCCAATATTTATGTATCTGGTTTCGCTATAATGGCTGTCCTGTGGATGACTAGAGTCATGCCAGCCTCGGGCAATGAGGACGCAATGGTCCAAGCTTTCGCCGAAAGGTAACTACACACGCTTTCATCTAGTCCAAGCAAACATACTCTAGAACAGATGTGATTGCTTCCTCTAACCTCGTAACGAGGGATATGCTCATGTTTAATACCGGGGTTTGATTGTTGACGATTATGATTAATGATTATGGGCATAAAGTACTTACTCCCTGATTTCCCCCGAGCTTTGTGGCGTCGTGACCCTCCCCGGATTTGGTGCTAGTAATTATGTGACACCTTTATCTCTCCTGATTATAACAGACCTGGCTTATGTTTTATGAATACACAATATTTCATATGATGGGATTATTGTATTGAAATCACATCTTATCCGATAAGGGCATTGCATTGTGGTATCATGTACTTGATATATTGATATGCTATAGTAATGAGGTTATTGTCATAACTGCACTGGTCACCTTGGTACGGAGTGACGCGAGGTGCAGTGAAGTGTTTGATAAATTGAAAAGAACCTAACATATCTATCGATAAAGTTTAACTTTGTTGCTCAATATAAGGGGAATTAGCACTCTTTTACTCTTACTAAACTTAAAGGGGCAGTAGCACGTTTTTAGGGGGAATATAAGGTGATGTTAGGAAAATGAAAATGAATGGTTACAATTGATAGACAGTGTATTAAAACTAAATGGAGCAGTAGTAATTCAAGTATATAACGTAAAGTTAAGCCATGCGATTCCCTTTTCTTACACAAAATGAATTAAAGATGTTCACACAAAATGGTCGCCAATGGATTTTATGTGAATCTTCATACTTTGTCCTCTCACTATGGATGATTGGTTTGTGTAATAAGATTTTTGACACTGTCAAAATAATACATTTAGCATTTACTTACAATTATCAGTGAAACATTTAAAATATAAGATTATAAAAAAACGTGCTACTGTCCCTTTAAAGGGCCACATCGTGAATTTCATCATATCCTGTTTTGGTTTGAAGCTAACGTTAATGGCATAATTCATTATATTGATTCAAAAAATCTCACATATCCATTCCCAAATGCCAATTATATAAATCCTTAAAATAGTCATATATATTCACAAAAGCCAAATTCACACGTCCAACTTACATGATTACTAGTTGTATAACTTGTTTGAGAGGCATTTTAGAAGTTGAAAGTATCAAGATGACAAGGAGTTTTATGGATTATCAACTTCTTTATTGTAGAATGTGGCGACGTTTCGGTATAGATTCTTATACCGTTTTCAAGCATATGGGAAAATGGGAGTAAAGCAATTTATGCATATTATACATAAATTAGATGCATTGTTTTCTCGTCCTGTTGTTACTGTTATTGTTATCTCATGATCATGTCCATATGTATAAATTGATTTACTACCATTTTCCCATATGCTTGAAAACGGTATAAGAATCTATACCGAAACGTCGCCACATTCTACAATAAAGAAGTTGATAATCCATAAAACTCCTTGTCATCTTGATACTTTCAACTTCTAAAATGCCTCTCAAACAAGTTATACAACTAGTAATCATGTAAGTTGGACGTGTGAATTTGGCTTTTGTGAATATATATGACTATTTTAAGGATTTATATAATTGGCATTTGGGAATGGATATGTGAGATTTTTTGAATCAATATAATGAATTATGCCATTAACGTTAGCTTCAAACCAAAACAGGATATGATGAAATTCACGATGTGGCCCTTTAAAGGGACAGTAGCACGTTTTTTTATAATCTTATATTTTAAATGTTTCACTGATAATTGTAAGTAAATGCTAAATGTATTATTTTGACAGTGTCAAAAATCTTATTACACAAACCAATCATCCATAGTGAGAGGACAAAGTATGAAGATTCACATAAAATCCATTAGCGGCCATTTTGTGTGAACATCTTTAATTCAGTCAAAATCGTGAATTCAAACCATCCTATAGGCACCATTCAACGTCTAATGACGTCTAATTAAAATTATTCTTTCCTGCATAACTCGATATTTCTCGATCAGTTTACACTATTGTTTAAGTTTGGCATATATGATCCCTGCAAGACAATGGTTTAGATCTAAAGAATAAATTCATAAACGAAGCTACTACGCTTTGGTAAGTTGAGTGAATCTATTTCCCTGCTTCAAATAATTTAAAGGTGTTCACATAAAAAAAATAATCTGTTTTCACTTGGTACTTGGTAACTTCTCCGATTACGACTAATAATCTAGTGTAGTATGAGACGTTTGGCGCTCTTGAGAATTTAACCTTTTATTCGGAAATTTGAAGAAATTATATTTCAAAGAAAGATATGTTGTTATCACTTTAATGCACTACCATAATTCAAAGCTTTTTTTCATAACGCGAAGTGAAGAAAAGGTTGTAAATAATAAAAGCACGAATGTGATATCGGTCCATTTAAGAAAACACTTAGTATTTATTCTTAAGATGATATTTGGCTTTGATACGAGTCTCAAACAAGACATTCCATAAATATCTCAAAATGACAAATCTATATATGAAAATCTAAAATAAACGCCCTCATCAAATATCAGTAAATACATGTAATAAACTATTAATTTATATCAGCTTTTAACTGTCATATATCAACTTACTTCTAAAATTACTTTTGATAAATGTTTAAGCTTCTTTGTTCAGATCTATATACCTTCATCGATTCTCTTATTGCAATAGTGGGCACATCTCGCTAAAAGACACCGTTTGTATCTTTGGACTTTGTGACTCCAATAACTAACGAAGTCTCCGTCTTTCTCAACTATAATGTTTCAAAGTTGAATGAGAAATGGTGTAATTCAGTCTTGACACTTGATGTTAATAACATATAGAGGATATTATATGAGTGTCCTTGGCATACTTTGTTTACGACACGAGTGGCTAAATTTTAGGATTTTCCCGAGCGAGAGCGAGGGAAATACTGGTATTTTAAGGTTACAAGTGTCGTAAACAAAGTATGTTATGGGCACGAATATAATATTCTTTTTATTACCTTTTCCAAAAATTAAAGAAAATACTCAAAACCTACTTCTCAGCATAGGCGGACTAGCCGCCGGCGGCCCGTATAGATTGCGACGTTCTTGGCGAACCATGACGTCAAATCATTGTTTATAACGTAATGTCACAATGAAAAAGTGATATGTCGCCGTAGGGCAACATATGTAAAATATGAACCCCGATATGACTGCCTTCGTAGGTAATAATAACGACATTTAGTCATATAATTTTCCTATGCACAACATAGTTATGATTGTATTAATACTTTTGATAAATCTGATCTTGAATCTTGAAGGGTTTTTATCAAATCATTTTTGATATAGGTAATCAAAAGTGTAATATATTCAGACGATCAAACATCTCATAACTCAACATGATTATTCACAGTATTTGAAAGAAATTATTAAACATCAAGAGAATTGAGTCCATTTAAATAAAAAGGGCATTTAATCATTTTGATGTAGAGAACTGGATTCATGTAGCGTTACCGAACATGGTACGTTTTAGAGCTACAATATTTCTTTAAAATCATCGTGTTGCAATTCGAGTTTTCAAAGCGTTCGCTTGTAGGATTCGGCTGGAATCTAAAAACGGGGTATAAAAAGCCTTATAAGGATGCAGGTTGTCTAGATTATCCAATACAGTCTAAGTAAACCTAGCCTCAATACTACCCGTTTCACTCCGATATTGGGTCTAGAAAGGTCTAGTTGAGGGTCGCGTCAGCACACGTGTCGAATTTATCAATCAGATCTCATCTTACCAAGCCACAATAGTCTGTCTTCGCTGGTATAACATTGGAGGGTCATAGATCGCAGAATAAATAATTTCCAATAAATAATGTTAATGGAGAAAATCATCTGTTATTCTAAAAAAAAGAATGCTATACATAATCTCTTTAAGCATTAACGTATATTATATTTTAATTTCTCATTGTAGTACAATCTAATTTGTTTAAAGCCAGACAAAAATGATTTAATTGATGATTAACGGATTTTGTGATAAAATGTCTACAGGCGAGAGACACTAAAAGGTAAATTTGCTCATGCGTAGATCACCATTCAAGAAATTGATGGGGTCCGCAAAATAGATCCACTAATGAACCAAAAACATAAATGTTTTCCTTCGCTATTTGTTGTTTTTTGTGGGGGAGCAACATTTGTTTTGGAGGGAATATGGATAACATGTTTTATTTTTAAAAATTAGAAGAATTATATGATAAGATTGAAAAAATCAACTCCTTGATGTTTTTGCCATGTGATATATTTTGTTATTCATCCGACGCAAATATCCTGGCAGCCATAGCAGAATTATCTTCAACCATTTGGTAAAAAAAAAAATTCAAATACTGAATTTTAAATGTCGATTAGTTTTATCTTGAAATGTCTGACACAAACAATTAGAGTCTGAGAGTTTTTATTGTCGAAATGAATCCCACGTTCCCATATCATTCAATTGGAATTTTAGGGCAATGAGGTTAAGATAAATATGTTATGTTATTTCAAAATATTGAATTCAACAAATCTCCTTTTGAAAGTTAAAAGTATACACTGACAAAACTTTTCAGATATTAAAACCACAAAATGTTACTAAATTAGTGTATTTGTGCAATGCTTAGTCGACCGCTATAAGTGTAGTTGCTCGCTGGATGAGCTGGGTTGGTTTCCTGTCCCTTATTGGGACATGAGTGTCCCCCTGGCGATAGTTCGAAGCGTTCCTCTGTCCAGTGTCCACCCAGGAGGAATAGAATACCTATAGCATGCTACGATGGTAGTCTGAATTTGAACCTCAAGCGCTATTTGTTAGTGTTTGCATTGTTTGAGAGTGTGAACGGTCCAACAACTCATCGTTTCAATGGTTTTCAAACTGTTGGTGAGAAAAAAATTCGGTCTCTATTCTCACCAACTTTCCATTGACCGTTCGTTGTTGTCAAACTCGATTTAAAGTTAACATGTTCTTGGCGTGTGAACATGCGAGTTTGACAACATGTGTGTTTGACGACTGAAAACGTGAGTTTGACAACACGTTTTGACGTGTGAAAATGCGAGTTTGATATGACAACAATCGATTTAAAAACGTGTTTTACGTGTGAACATGGGATTTGGACATTTTTGACGTGTCAAGATATATGTTTGACGTCAGACACGTGAATTTGACAACATGTATTTGACCACTGAACACGTAAGTTGGACATTTGTTGGTTGTAAGAACACGCGATATTGACAACATTGGTTTGACGACTGAACATGCGAGTTTGACATGCGAACGTGAAGCATATTGATTTTAAGCTTGAGCAAAACTCACCTTGAAAATATACCTGGTCCACCCAAAAAAAACCAAATCAATAAAAGCTTGCCATTACTTCTAAAAAGCGCCGTTGCTTACACAATTAAAATTTACTACAAACAAACAGGTCTCTATATTTCTTTCAATAACAGTTTTCACAGACAAGCATTCTCAATTAGGCATCTCAGTCGCATCCGAGCAAGCCTCTGTTCTTATTAGCCACATACGCGGGATAGAAAGGTAGAAGCCCGATTGGAGGCAATCCAATTAGTTGTGCAATCAGCGACGCCGTTTAATAAGTAGTCATTCGCCTCGGTCATTTCCGTATGCTTCGGCAAAGCTATCAATGAAATTTCACATCAAAAAATTAAAAATATAGCTTTTTACCTTCTCATTATTTTTAAGATCAATTAGTAAAACACAATTTATCATTCCAAAATAATAATCAACGCAGTTTTAAAACAGTAACTATCTTTATTAAAAAAAAGGTAGTTTCCCTCTTAGAATACAACTTAACGCTGTGAGAGATTTTTTTTTCGCGAACACCTTTTTGGTATCGAAGATAAACGAATGCAATCATTCAAATAAAAGATTCTGCAGCTATGAGATGGGAATAAACCCTAAAGATAGGCCATGCGCTGGAATCATGTTATGATTCTTTTGACACATCTTGTCACTTGAAAGTGAGGGAATAACTTATGAGGAGTCATCTGTAAGTTTAGCATTGAACATGAGTGAGTCATACAGTGAGGGATTAGGATTTAACGTGTCGTCTACCATTTCCAGCTATTTAAAGACCCATTTTCAGGGTTCATTGAAAAAGTAATTTTACTGTTTTCCGTGTATTTTTTTCAAAATTTTGCGACCAACTCCGGGAAAATCGGACCAGAATTCACTAAATAGGAGATAATTTACCAAAATGACCGAAACCATAAAGGCGAATCAAGAATGGCCATCTCACAACTTCCGTTTTCTAAGTATACTCTTGAAAACCGTCTTTGTCGCGCACGACTAGATTTTCTTTTCTTTTTCTCCGAATTAGGTATTCGTTGCAGCCAAATTGATACCTATCGAACACAATACGGTACTTAAGACACGGTGTAAATCCTACACGCATAATGATTACGTTTACGAAAGCAGGTTCGTTAAATGCTATGACCTTTTTACAGGGGTAGCTGTGCTTTGGGCGTCGAAATAAGTATGTTATTGTTGATAAACATATGTGAATGTAATATCAAACTTTCGACGAAAGACTTTTCTACCGAGTGATGTATTTCTTTCCCAATAACTGAATTTCTTCCCGAACCGCATGCAATTATGAAATAATGAATTGACTTGCCAATCCAATTCTTTTTACAAAAAAATATTCTGCATCGTGTTCTTGCCCTGAACATAAATTAGGGACAGTCATATCGGGGTGCATATTTTTGATATGATGCCTTAGGGAAAATATCCCTTTTGCATTGCTACGTCACAAAATAACAATATTCGTGCCCATGTCTTACAATGTTTACGACACTCGTGTCTAAATTTCGCTCTCGTTCGGGAAATATACTAATGTTCAGGAAAATTAGTATGTCCTGGGAACTAAATGATATCTTCTTTGTATGGAACTCCATTAACAGAATTTTCTATTGACAGATTCCGTTCCCTATCCGGCGAAGAGTTGTTTGACCTGTGGCACTCCGACTGTCACAGAAGATGTCGCGCCCAACTGTTGGAGCACGTCAACCTTGCTTGTAGCTTCGACCCCTACAAGATCGTCAACAAGAGATCAGTCAACAGCTCAGCTCCACATGGCAACAACCCTGAGTCAGAAGAGCATAGTGAGTTGTTTCTGATGGGTAACCCCGGTTGGGCGGTCCATGCTTTCTTCCCCGCTGACTCAGCACAAATGACTACACATGATTCCTGTTAAAAGCTGTTGATCAATTATTGGAGATATAGTAAAAAAAAAATTGCTTTCAATATTTTGATTCTGGTAACTTTAATGACCTGAAAATTAAAACAGTTACGGTCAAATGTTCGGTATGATATATGATTTTGATAAAGTACAATATATCTTTGCAACTGTCAGTCCTTTCATTATGTTAGCGATTTTATGAGAACATATATATATTGCATGATACGCTCTTACACTGCTGTTCCATTTTGATAAGTCCTGTAACCTGATAGTGATATGTATTCCAGTCAAATTTTGACAAATGCATAAAATAACAACAACAGTACACGATATGTAGATAAAAAGCGACACCTTTGATAAATATGAATACATTTTAAAATAACTATATATAAATTTGTCGTTTTGAAAACCACGTGATGCTCAATTTCTTGAATTTGTATTTGCAGAGGAGAAGACCTCAGGGGGTATATTCCTCACGCGTCACGCTTCTGCCTCGTTTCTAGCTAACGGACATAAAATGAAAAAAGTTGGCCACAAAATTGTGAAACGTGGCATTATGGAGGAGTGTTGTTTCTCAAAGTCGTGTTCCTGGGAGGAATATGGCGAATTCTGCCACGCCCATAACCGCCATTCAACAGACCGCATCACTCAGTGTTACAAATGATTCAACAAAATGACTCTATTTTACTGATTTGAAATGGTATATAAAGCTTCAACTGCGTCATCATTGATTTAAACCGAGAAAACAACGAGTATTCAGATTCGTCAAAACAGAAAAGAAATCGTCACGTAATGTCGAAAATACAATATGGCTGCCTTTAACACTAATAACGACAGCCATCGAGAGTTAC
Organism: Steromphala cineraria; assembly: GCA_916613615.1. NCBI lineage: Eukaryota > Metazoa > Mollusca > Gastropoda > Trochida > Trochidae > Steromphala > Steromphala cineraria. Next base: position 60,205,159 of record OU744725.1, on the reverse strand, counting down.
CTGCCCCTGACGCCTTCGACCATGAACTTCATTGACCCCTGATGTCACTTTCATGTCTCGATGTGACAAATTTGCATATTCGTTGCTGCTCTTTAAGATTTCTGGTAAAAGATTTGACTTTTGGTGTTTCATCTGTTTATGATGTTGAATTTGATGTATAATTCAATAAACGTGTTGTGAATATATCCGACGATCTCATTGTTTCACAGGAATTTGAAAATAATCAGTATTTAAACATGTTTAGATAATCAGTATCGAAACGTATAGAGATAAAGATATCCCCTCCCCTCTACAATAACCAACCAATCACCACATTGTTAAAACCCTAGACGGAAGTGATTCTAATTCTAAATTGGCAAAATCAAAACTGCGAGTTCAAAAACCTTGTCTATTTCAACAATCGACTTGCATAACGATACAAATTTCTGCTGAGTCACGTCAAATGCCAACTTCAGCGATTGACATGAAAGAAACTGGTTTTCCCTATGTGCGAACGAAGTTAGCAAAGGTTGGCAACGACTTTCTCTCGCCTGAAATCCTAATAATTTTGGGGTGTCAAAACATATTTGTTCAAAATTTCAATCAAGACATATATGTCTTCAAAATGTTGTTACTCTCTTAGTTAACACCTAAGAAATGTTATTAATTCACGTAAAATATATTAAATAGAGCATTTTAATCGCTCAACACTGCCCCTTTTTACTTTCATATTAGTGCGCAAACGCTAAACTTGGCCTTTGGTCACGTCTCTGCTTTCTGTCTAGCGATTATACTAGCTGGTCATATGTTCATGTTGAATCGATGTATCGAAGGTTTTGGCAAAAGTGTATGAATCTTTACCGGTAAACGAATAGAATGACATTCTCTCCTCACAGAGGCAGATCAAGTCAGGAAATGTTGATACAGCCTCTGTTCTATTACGCCGACTTTGTGGGATAGAATGGGAGATGCCTGATTGGAGGCAATCAAAGTTAGTTGTGCAATCAGAGATGCTGTTCTAAAATCACCATTTTGGTTACTAAATCATGGCCAAGGCATTGTTGTCATTTGCTCAAGAAATTCAAATGGATTGTGGTGCAAATTTTGTCCGCCAGGGGAAACTGCCGGAACCCAGGGATTTCGACGTAATAGAACAGAGGCTGTATCAACATTTCATGACTTGATCTGCCTCTGTGGGGAGAGAATGATAGAATGAAAGCTTGTAAATAATCGGCAGCAAGTAATAGCAGATGACATTGTGTAGAATTTTAGACTTCAGCAATGAATTGACCGAGGACGCATGGCGACTGTCCGTCCTTTATCCTAGTGTATAGGGGTGGGAGTATTGTTTTCTATGTTGTTTTACATTTAGATTTTCAATTTCCTGTGATTTCCATTATGATGTCTCATCAGAGAGTCAACGATGCATTACCACATTTCTAAAGGTTTCTGAGGAAATATCCTGCTACATCAGCGTATATGTCTCTGCTTATGCTACAAGATAGGTTGTAGCATTAGCGGAGACATATACGCTGATGTAGAAGGATGCTGAGGAAAAGATCAATGCCATTTCTCTCCTCACAGGGGCAGATCAAGTCATGGAATGATTGACATAATCATCAGGCTTTCTTAGGTCATACATGCAGAAACTTTACCTTTGTAGATTCTCGGCTTTGCGAAACTTTTTTTAATTAAAATTTGAAACAAAAGTTACCAAAAATAATTTTACTGCTTTAAAGTTGTGTCTATTGATTGTGGATATATATTTTTCATTGATCAAAATAAAATTCTGCTAAGCATCTGTTACATGATTCGGTCTGCAATAAAAATAACGAAACGTTTATGTAACGTTGTAACATTAACATGGTGTCAATTGATCGGATGACTGATGTGATATTTGTCCTTCTTTTCTCTACAAATAATCACTCCATTGATGAAACCTAGAAATATCACCAGATCGTGTTCAGGAAGTACACCAATTCGAAATCATTTTACAGAACTACTAAACTTTTACGATTCACCAATATCGTATAACATTACGTACGAAAATTAACTTGCCATAAATATTCCTTAAAAAGTTTCAACTCCGATTGAAAAGTGATTCACCGATGGTTGATATGAGAGGCTCTGTTAAGTATTGAGGGTTAAGTCAGTTATAAAACAGATAATTGTAGGATACTTTCGTTATTTTGGAAAAGTCGACTCCATGAATCAAACCAAGTCCTTATTCATTCAATTTGCTGAAATGCAACACACTATGCAATAAAGATTTGTAATAGGATTCGTAGTCGGCCTATACTTAACATCAGGATTGATCTCTTGTTATTTAATAACCCATTCATACGGCAACATTTACTTACGTGTGTACTTATGCGTATACGCAAATTTTACTTACGTCTGTATTTGTGGACGTATAGACGCATTTACTAATGTGCAAACTTTGCTACCAGGGGCAAATTTGCACCTAGTAGAGGGTAGGTGCAAATTCATTTGCTATGGGTAAGTAAAAGCATTTTCATGGTACCCTTAACAGATCTGTCGTATAAACGCACAATAAGTTCTCTGGTGTTTGTTGTGCCAAGTAAACACTCAAACTAAAGAAAAACAAAAATTTAACAAATCTGTGAAGTCTTCTCAGGCTTATCACCTCCATAGCTTTTGATGAATTGGCAGATTATGTGTCTTTGCTACGAATATACTGAGGGTTCTTAAAACGAACCAGAAACACATAGAATATTTGCTTTTGCTCACGTGAGTAGATTTGCTAATATTATATGAGTAAATGTTTGCCGTATAACATCAGGTATTACACAAGTTATATTATTCTAAACATCTAAACTGCGTGTCTTCAATTAATTTAACTCATTGTTCTGAGTATATATAGTAGGGTTATCGCTTAAAACAGTGTTAGAAAGACATATGGAACCATAGACCATATATATATATATATAAAAAATGACACGAAGCCAGGGAGTCCCTGATGATACCATTGAAACATGTTGGAGTTTTTATTTGCTTCGTGTCATTTTTTTATCTTTTGATTATGTAAAACTGTATACCAGTAAACTTTTCCAATTTTTATCTATATATATATATATATAAATAAAATAGTATTATGGAATTGGGTACATTAGATTCACATTCGCTAACTAGCGCTTTCAGCCATGTTGGCTTCTTCAGGTTAGTCAGTTGTGATCACGTCGTTTGTGACGTGACGCTCTTTATGACGTCATAGAGGTAGGTACGTCATGAGCATAAATTCAAGGAAATTTACATTTTAGCGTTCAGTAGAGGCTTTAATTGTTTTATAAATTGACTGTCAATAAGTTCAAGAAGCCTCGGGTTATCATATTTCATGTGGTAAAAGGGGAAGACTTTATATTTCCCGCCAGAACAGTTTTCTAGATGACCACTTAAAGGGATAGTTCTATTTTCGGGTCGATTGATCTGGGAACGATGAAGATTCATTCTTTCATTGAGGCGTCTTTCCGTCTTCCCAATGTACAGTTCATTGCACCCCTCGCACATGATGACATATATCACATTTTTGGAATGGCAGTTCATATTTTCTTTCACAAAGAAGCGTTTATTATTGACTTTGAAGTCGGTGCCTTCTATAATATTCTTACATGTGAAACAGCGGCCATCCCCACATTTAGAAACTCTAGCTTCTCCCTGAACTGACATGTCAAATCTAGAACGTGTTAGAATTCGTCTCAAATTAGGAGGCTGTTTACGGCTATTAATGAATTTTGTGTTCTGTAGAATTGTCTTCATTTTAGCACTCTGTTCCAAAATCGGGAGCTGGCTGTTAATAATTTGAAGAGGATTTATATGCGATGGGTTGAAGGTAGTGACGAGGGAAATGTCTCTATTCTTAGATTGATGATAAGCCGTTTTGTTACCTTTTCTCAATTGTTCTACTGTTAATTTTATTGCCTTTTCAATGCAATCGTCCACAAGTTTTTCAGGATAGTTCTGCGCTGATAGATAATGTTTTAATTCATTAAGTCTCTGTATCCGCCAGTCGTCCCTCGATACAATAGTGCAGATTCTCCTCGCAAGGCAATATGGGATATTCCTTTTCGTGTGCGAAGGGTGACACGAATTGAAATTAAGATACTGATGGCTATCTGTGGGTTTACAGTATAAATCCGTTTCTATTTTCCCTTCTTCATCTTTTACGATTATGACATCTAGAAAATTCAATCTTTCGGAATCAATTTCCATGGTGAACTTGAGTGACGGGTCCAGTGAATTAAGTATATCTCTAAGGACGTTGATATCTTCCTCGTTCCCTTTGTAAATAAGAAAACAGTCGTCGAGAAAACGCTTCCAGCTACGTTCTATTTCTTGCCTTTTTTCACCACCCCACTGATTTTCAATTTTATCATAAAACTGAAGTTCTAGAAATCCTAAGACAAGGGTTGCATAAGTTGGCGCTACTTTGGTTCCCATGGCAACCCCTTTCTGTTGAGAATAGTATTGTCCATCAAAGTAGAAAATGTTGTTACTTATCACCAACTCCAGTGATTTAAGTATAAACTCATCTGAAAATCTACCTTGTATATCATCACTATAGTTACTGATCCAATATTTGACTGCTTTAAGTCCGACTTTAAGATCAATATTGCTGTAAAGATTAACCACATCAAAACTCACAAAGTTACTTTTGGGATCTGTGCTTTCAGGAATGTTGTTTAGGAAATCTAGATCATCTCGTATGTAGCTTTTCACATGTTTACACAGTGGTTTGAGGATGATATCTATAAAGTTACTTAGTCGTTGTGTCGGACATTCGGGACCGCCGACAATCGGTCTGAATGGCAGATCTTGTGGATTATTGACACTGATAACTTCTGAGCTTTGAGAGTCAATTTCACTTTGAATACTAATTACAATGGCACCACCTTTATCAGCTTCTTTAATGACGATGTCCGGGTTGTTTTGTAGAGATTTTAAGCCAGTTAATTCTTGTTTCTTCAAGTTCTTAGCGGCTGCGTGCGACTTCTGTGTGGGCATACTTTCAATAGAGTGAATAAACTCGTCCAGGTGTTTGTCTCTTCCCGGTCTAGGTGTAAAGGTTGACTTGTCTCTTACTAGACTCTCTGACGCCATGTTGAGGTTGACACTTCCATCCCTATCATCACCATCATCATCAGAATCTTCTGCCGCAAAGAATTCAGTTAAGCGGAGTTTTCTAGAGAATTCCTGTAACTCAGATTTAAGTAATGTACTATCATTCACTGGAGTAGGTGTAAATTTCAACCCTTTTTTCAGTAAGAGTATTTCTTCATCTGTTAAAACATGTGCTGATAAATTGATAACTACCGGAGTTACTGATTGTTCCCTCGATTTTTCCATCGGGCCCGGTTTTGAGGAAGGCCTTTTTCTAAAAAATAGTTTTTCACAGCTTTACCAACAAACACTGTACTGTGTCTTGATTTAGGGATTTGTTTGTTAATAGTTGCATTCTTCGGTCTCTTGAAGTTCTTGACTTCCTGGGTGTCTTTAGACGCAGTGTTGTTGCGCCGGGTGACATGTTTCTTGTGTACTTGATTATACTTGGCAGCTCCACGTGGCGCATGATTTTTATGCTGCAACTTGTCCTTTCTCTGTTTGATGTCTGGCTGTTTCCACATGACAGTTTTCTGGTTGTTCGATTTTTGTTTTGATTTCTTAGTTTCCTTTACAGCATCCGCGTATGAAATCTTAGACATTTCAATGTTGTTGTCATTTACCGGGACCGTTGTTGTGTAAATTGATGGGTCCTTAGAAGATTTGAAAAGATCGCACCCATAGTTCTTCTCATAATCATCAAAGAAGTGTTGTTTCTTTTCCCACTGACTCAAGCAGGATTGTTCGTCACGGAGTGTTTCCTCTCTCCAGATTTGCATGAGTTTATCAGAAACATGCCCAGGTGTACGCTGTAGGATGGTGTTGTACATATCCTCGTCCATCTTCATGTATTTTCTTCTGTATTTGTCAGCATTGATTTGCATAATCTGTATATGCGCAACCAGTTTTTGGATTGCAAGTTTAGCACGAATATCTTGTGATTCGTCACATTCCCCGACAATGGTTTTAACTCTGAACTTTAGGGGCAACATTGGATTTTCCCGTTGAATCCATGAATCATATATTTCAGCATGGTTCCCTACATTCAAAGTATTCCAAAACAACCCTTTTCGGTCACGACGCGATTTTGTCCATAGATTAGACATCAATTTCCGTTGTCTGTATGCTTCATTTTCTAGAGTCTTCTCTTGTAATTCCCGAATCATTGAATTTTCATACACTGATTTCATATCAATTGAATTCATTTGAGAAGAATTACAGTTAGTGTCACAAGATGATTGTGAAGCATTTCTATTGTGCGTCAACAGTTCAAGCAACAGTTCTTTAGTGGCATCAATTTTTTCAGAAAGAATACTCACAGTTCCTTTGATGTCACTGAGTTCCTTGAATATATCTTCATGTTCATTCATTTCCTTGAATTTACTTCTTGTCCCAATTCCAGCCATGAGAGTGTTTTATACAGATTTAAAACACAAAAACACTACTCCCAGGTTGTATATAAATAAAATAGTATTATGGAATTGGGTACATTAGATTCACATTCGCTAACTAGCGCTTTCAGCCATGTTGGCTTCTTCAGGTTAGTCAGTTGTGATCACGTCGTTTGTGACGTGACGCTCTTTATGACGTCATAGAGGTAGGTACGTCATGAGCATAAATTCAAGGAAATTTACATTTTAGCGTTCAGTAGAGGCTTTAATTGTTTTATAAATTGACTTTCAATAAGTTCAAGAAGCCTCGGGTTATCATATTTCATGTGGTAAAAGGGGAAGACTTTATATTTCCCGCCAGAACAGTTTTCTAGATGACCACTTAAAGGGATAGTTCTATTTTCGGGTCGATTGATCTGGGAACGATGAAGATTCATTCTTTCATTGAGGCGTCTTTCCGTCTTCCCAATGTACAGTTCATTGCACCCCTCGCACATGATGACATATATCACATTTTTGGAATGGCAGTTCATATTTTCTTTCACAAAGAAGCGTTTATTATTGACTTTGAAGTCGGTGCCTTCTATAATATTCTTACATGTGAAACAGCGGCCATCCCCACATTTAGAAACTCTAGCTTCTCCCTGAACTGACATGTCAAATCTAGAACGTGTTAGAATTCGTCTCAAATTAGGAGGCTGTTTACGGCTATTAATGAATTTTGTGTTCTGTAGAATTGTCTTCATTTTAGCACTCTGTTCCAAAATCGGGAGCTGGCTGTTAATAATTTGAAGAGGATTTATATGCGATGGGTTGAAGGTAGTGACGAGGGAAATGTCTCTATTCTTAGATTGATGATAAGCCGTTTTGTTACCTTTTCTCAATTGTTCTACTGTTAATTTTATTGCCTTTTCAATGCAATCGTCCACAAGTTTTTCAGGATAGTTCTGCGCTGATAGATAATGTTTTAATTCATTAAGTCTCTGTATCCGCCAGTCGTCCCTCGATACAATAGTGCAGATTCTCCTCGCAAGGCAATATGGGATATTCCTTTTCGTGTGCGAAGGGTGACACGAATTGAAAATATAGTCGCAAGCGACGACAAACGGATTCAGCACTGTATGGTGTTAAATGTAATGCACAAATGTAATGATTTCAGTCAAAAGCTTATTGGTTATAATCTTTTGTTGATGATTAACGCAATTTGCAAACAAACAGTTATCAAATGCATTTAAAACGCATGCAGGGTTGACAATATTCAAAGGTCCGTAACTCAATGTAAATGAAGTAAGTGAATTTATTGTTAATTTTTAAAAGATTTTGTATTCTTTTGGCTTTCTAATGATATATAGAACAATGATTTGTCGTCTATCACTGATGACTAACAACTTTTTTAACATACCTGCATCCTATGCATTCAAAACGAAAGCAGAATTGACAATATTCAAAGGGCTGTAACTCAATGTAAAACAAATATAGAAATTTTCTGTTAAGTTGTAAAAAATTCTATGGGCTTTTGGCTTCCATATGATGTATAGAACAAAGCGTTATCGTACGCCGTTGATTCGCTACGATATTTCAAACATACTCACCAAAACACCACATTTCCAAAATGCGAAGTTTGACCTCTGACCCTGACCGGAAATGACTGTTCGCGAGCGATTTTATTCTTTTATCTTAAAGGGCTTGCCAATGTCTAACTCTCATGCAAAAATCATCAAATTCTATGGTCTGGTTTTTGAGTTATCTGCCCTTGAAGTTTGTGATTTTTAGATTTTGGTCAACTTTGAAAATTCACAGCAAGAAAAGTATTAATGTTAGGACACTGTAGAAGTCAGATTAAGCTTTCAGATGCTTCAGCTACATTGAGTATAAATTTCAGATCTCTAGTGCAAGTATCTTCAGAGAAGAAGTTTCTCAAAGGTGGGTGGGGTCGGCAATGGTCAAAAATGCACTAAATCCAAGATGGCGGCCAAACCACGTGACCTACGAATTTTCCATGATTTGGTTTTTTGCAGCATTTTTGATTGCGCACATTTAAAAAAAAATTTAGGTCTCTGAGTGCATTTTGAAAAAAAAATCAATGTTAAATTTTCGATTTTGGAATCGAACTGGACCTTTAACGTATGGGCCGAATTGTCCAAAAAGCTTATTGTCGCCATTCCTCAACAAGGTCTACCAGCCTGTGAAATTTGGCTTCAATAGCATCAGCCGTTTGGGCTGAAAGTTGACCACAAAATTCGTGGAACAATAACAAAAAAAAGAAACACGCCAATAACAATAAGGATTCAGCCTTATGGCTGAATCCTTAATTAAGATACTGATGGCTATCTGTGGGTTTACAGTATAAATCCGTTTCTATTTTCCCTTCTTCATCTTTTACGATTATGACATCTAGAAAATTCAATCTTTCGGAATCAATTTCCATGGTGAACTTGAGTGACGGGTCCAGTGAATTAAGTATATCTCTAAGGACGTTGATATCTTCCTCGTTCCCTTTGTAAATAAGAAAACAGTCGTCGAGAAAACGCTTCCAGCTACGTTCTATTTCTTGCCTTTTTTCACCACCCCACTGATTTTCAATTTTATCATAAAACTGAAGTTCTAGAAATCCTAAGACAAGGGTTGCATAAGTTGGCGCTACTTTGGTTCCCATGGCAACCCCTTTCTGTTGAGAATAGTATTGTCCATCAAAGTAGAAAATGTTGTTACTTATCACCAACTCCAGTGATTTAAGTATAAACTCATCTGAAAATCTACCTTGTATATCATCACTATAGTTACTGATCCAATATTTGACTGCTTTAAGTCCGACTTTAAGATCAATATTGCTGTAAAGATTAACCACATCAAAACTCACAAAGTTACTTTTGGGATCTGTGCTTTCAGGAATGTTGTTTAGGAAATCTAGATCATCTCGTATGTAGCTTTTCACATGTTTACACAGTGGTTTGAGGATGATATCTATAAAGTTACTTAGTCGTTGTGTCGGACATTCGGGACCGCCGACAATCGGTCTGAATGGCAGATCTTGTGGATTATTGACACTGATAACTTCTGAGCTTTGAGAGTCAATTTCACTTTGAATACTTTTACTTTTGTGAACTTTTGGAAGTCCATAGAAATAGGCAGTTTTAGTGTTATTGTTTGACAGATATTTAAACTCCTCATCCGTAAGCTCACTCTTGTACTCCTTAAGAAGTTTTCCAACACTTCGTTTGATTGACAGTTCAGCTTTTTCCGATGACTGACAATAGTATTCCTCGTTTTGTAGCAAGTTCAAAACTTTTTCTTGATAAAACTCTTTATCCATAATTACAATGGCACCACCTTTATCAGCTTCTTTAATGACGATGTCCGGGTTGTTTTGTAGAGATTTTAAGCCAGTTAATTCTTGTTTCTTCAAGTTCTTAGCGGCTGCGTGCGACTTCTGTGTGGGCATACTTTCAATAGAGTGAATAAACTCGTCCAGGTGTTTGTCTCTTCCCGGTCTAGGTGTAAAGGTTGACTTGTCTCTTACTAGACTCTCTGACGCCATGTTGAGGTTGACACTTCCATCCCTATCATCACCATCATCATCAGAATCTTCTGCCGCAAAGAATTCAGTTAAGCGGAGTTTTCTAGAGAATTCCTGTAACTCAGATTTAAGTAATGTACTATCATTCACTGGAGTAGGTGTAAATTTCAACCCTTTTTTCAGTAAGAGTATTTCTTCATCTGTTAAAACATGTGCTGATAAATTGATAACTACCGGAGTTACTGATTGTTCCCTCGATTTTTCCATCGGGCCCGGTTTTGAGGAAGGCCTTTTTCTAAAAAATAGTTTTTCACAGCTTTACCAACAAACACTGTACTGTGTCTTGATTTAGGGATTTGTTTGTTAATAGTTGCATTCTTCGGTCTCTTGAAGTTCTTGACTTCCTGGGTGTCTTTAGACGCAGTGTTGTTGCGCCGTGTGGCATGGTTAGTCAGCTAGGCAGTAGGGGAGATTTGTTTTTACATGTTTTTCATGCCACTCCAGCCATTGCGTTATATATATATATAAGAAAGAGTAAACATCAGATGGTTCGGACTGGATCAATCTTCTTTAATACGATGAATTCATTTCGACCATTATGTGGGTCTTGTCAAGTATGATTACAAATGGAAGATAACATGTACTTATACAGGAACAAAATAATAAATCAATTCATATAATCAACACATAGTTGTGTGCTCAGATTGACAGTTAAGAAAACAGTCATGTGTTGTCAATCACGTAATGATTGCCCCAAGCACTAATGGCCGGGTGCAGTTTGAATACAATAGAGTCAGTCAGCAAAGACGAATCCGTGTTGTCTTATCAATCACTTGATGGTCAGAGAGGTGTAATTAAACAAGCATGCTAATATATCACAATGGTAATCACTTCCTCATGTGAGCTAACTGTTCATGTCCCACTGTTTAGTGTTGGGGATTATTTTTTGATAAAAAATGTTTCTTTTGTTTCAAGATTCATAGTTTTATTTTCTGATTTTGCATAAACCTTGTAGAAAGGGAAAATATTAAAGTTACCATTGCTACATTGTGCTATGTGTTTGCTTATCTTGAGGTGGCGGAGATTAGGGTCATTAATTTGTTGTTTGTGTACCCGTTCTCGCGCTTGTAAATTACTTGTTTGTCCTATGTAGGTAAGATTGCATGTAGGGCAACGAATTGCATATATTACATCCTTAGATTTGCAATTCATTGTGTGTTTAACTCGGAAATCTTCTCCCGTTTCAAATTTAAAAACTTGACCTTCAATGATAACAGAACAAGTGCCGCACCTCTTGTCATGGCATTTTGTTACTTCAGCTTCAGTGTTGTTAGTGCTGAATTTTAATTTAGTTAAAACCTTTTTAAGGTTATTTGGCTGCCGTTTGCTTTTTATGATAAGGGTTTTTTCAAGCATTGCTTTCAGCTTTTTATCTTGGTTTAGAAGGTTTAAGTTATCCTTAATTAGAGGGGACATATTGGGGTTATTTGGATTATGGGTACTGACAAATGTTATTGCACGTTTTGGTACCACCTTTTCTTTTGATGTTCTCAATTCTATAATGGTGTGGTTGGTTGCTTTTTCAATACCCTTGTCTATCATATTTGAAGGGAAAGCCCGTTTTAACAGGGAGTCTTTAAGTTCTTCCAACCTTTTTTGTCGTAACTCACCATCCTTTATTATGGTACATATGCGCCGTGCTAGGCAGTAGGGGAGATTTGTTTTTACATGTTTTTCATGCCACTCCAGCCAACTACAGGGACAGGCTTACAAACCAACGGAGTATGCCTGCAACCCAATCAAGCACCCCCAAAAGGAAAGTAGGTGCGACCCCAACAAACTATAGAGACCAACCCAGTGTGCCTGTGACCCCATCAAACATTCCCAAAAAGAATGAAGGTGCGACTCCAGCAAACTACAGAGACAGGCTGACTAACCAAAAAAGTATACCAGTGTTGCCATCAAACACCCCTAAAAGGAAGGAAGGCGCCAATCCAGAAAACTACTTAGACAGGGTACGCAGGCTTCAAGAGCAACAACAGCAAGACCAACAGCACATAACATCGAGCCCACAAAATGAAATAGAGCCCAACACACCCCAAACATTTTAAACTTTGAGTTCATAACAAGTAATTTTTATGGCCTCCCTAAAATCCACAAAGTCGCACCTTCATTCTTTTTGGGAATGTTTGATGGGGTCACAGGCACACTGGGTTGGTCTCTATAGTTTGTTGGGGTCGCACCTACTTTCCTTTTGGGGGTGCTTGATTGGGTTGCAGGCATACTCCGTTGGTTTGTAAGCCTGTCCCTGTAGTTGGCTGGAGTGGCATGAAAAACATGTAAAAACAAATCTCCCCTACTGCCTAGCACGGCGCATATGTACCATAATAAAGGATGGTGAGTTACGACAAAAAAGGTTGGAAGAACTTAAAGACTCCCTGTTAAAACGGGCTTTCCCTTCAAATATGATAGACAAGGGTATTGAAAAAGCAACCAACCACACCATTATAGAATTGAGAACATCAAAAGAAAAGGTGGTACCAAAACGTGCAATAACATTTGTCAGTACCCATAATCCAAATAACCCCAATATGTTCCCTCTAATTAAGGATAACTTAAACCTTCTAAACCAAGATAAAAAGCTGAAAGCAATGCTTGAAAAAACCCTTATCATAAAAAGCAAACGGCAGCCAAATAACCTTAAAAAGGTTTTAACTAGAGCAAAATTCAGCACTAACAACACTGAAGCTGAAGTAACAAAATGCCATGACAAGAGGTGCGGCACTTGTTCTGTTATCATTGAAGGTCAAGTTTTTAAATTTGAAACGGGAGAAGATTTCCGAGTTAAACACACAATGAATTGCAAATCTAAGGATGTAATATATGCAATTCGTTGCCCTACATGCAATCTTACCTACATAGGACAAACAAGTAATTTACAAGCGCGAGTACGGGTACACAAACAACAAATTAATGACCCTAATCTCCGCCACCTCAAGATAAGCAAACACATAGCACAATGTAGCAATGGTAACTTTAATATTTTCCCTTTCTACAAGGTTTATGCAAAATCAGAAAATAAAACTATGAATCTTGAAACAAAAGAAACATTTTTTATCAAAAAATATTCCCCAACACTAAACAGTGGGACATGAACAGTTAGCTCACATGAGGAAGTGATTACCATTGTGATATATTAGCATGCTTGTTTAATTACACCTCTCTGACCATCAAGTGATTGATAAGACAACACGGATTCGTCTTTGCTGACTGACTCTATTGTATTCAAACTGCACCCGGCCATTAGTGCTTGGGGCAATCATTACGTGATTGACAACACATGACTGTTTTCTTAACTGTCAATCTGAGCACACAACTATGTGTTGATTATATGAATTGATTTATTATTTTGTTCCTGTATAAGTACATGTTACCTTCCATTTGTAATCATACTTGACAAGACCCACATAATGGTCGAAATGAATTCATCGTATTAAAGAAGATTGATCCAGTCCGAACCATCTGATGTTTACTCTTTCTTATATACAACCTTTCTTCACGTGAGAAACCAACTCTCCTTATTCAAATATATATATATATATATATATATAAGGAGGAGTAGGGTAGGGTCCATGAGTATATAATTTATATGTCTTTCTAAAGGCGATGATATCAGCACAGAAAATTCGAGGGTTAGCAGCAAGGGATAAAACTGACAGTTTGGAAACTGGCGTTTTATGCTTTGCGTTGGAGAATAATGTTTGGCTTGGATCTTTAGCTTCTCCTGGAGCGTATAGTGATAAAATGTAAATATATTTACAAGACGAATGTCTCAATAGTTGTAAATGTATCTGCTGGTGTCCTGATTTTTATTTATCGGTCCAATGACATATACATGAAATCAAATGGATTTTAATCTTTTAATTTCGTTTAATAACGTCATTTGTGCTTATCAGAATACCTTAACTTAAATTATGAGATCACGTATTTGTGTGTTTGACTATACCGTGTTTTATCATATAAATAATGCATAACTTTTTTGTATAAAACATGTAACCCAGCTGTATTGATTAGTATTGTGTAGAGTCAGTATTGCGGCTTTTTACTGTATGGGCATACGTTCACCGAAAGTATTGGGAGATTCCACATTTCCACTTCGATAAAGGGTGTTGCCTTAATCATTTTACTAACACTGTAGACGTTATTCCATGTACAAGTTAAAGACCCATATTCAAACTGCAATATTTTAAAAATATGTTTACTGTATTTGTTCTAATTTTCGCAATATTTTGCGACCAACCATGAGAAGATCCGACCAAAACGGATTGAATAGGATACAGTTTACCAAAATGACCGTGAAGTAAGCCCCGGCATGTGGACATGAAGAAAAATCAAGTGTGGCCATCTCACAATTTCCGGTTCCTAAATATACGCTTGGAAACCGTCTTTATCGCATACGACTAGAGTTTCTTTTCTTTTTTTTCCCGAATTAGGTATTCGTTGCTGCCAAAGTTGATCGCCCATCGGACGCAATTGCGGTAACTGAGACGCAGTGTAAATCCTACACACATAAATTACTGAAAGCGGGTTCGTTAAAAGCTATGGCACTTTTGCAGAGGGTACTGTACTATGGATGTCGAATTAAGTATTTTATTGTTGATTTAAAACATTTTAAACATGTAAATATGATTTCAAACATTCGAACAATTTTTTCTACCGGAGATGTATTTATTTTCTCAATAGCTAAATTTCATCACGAACCGCATGCAAGTACATGTATGACAATGGCGCTTTAATCGTCATAAATCATAAATTATGTTTTCTGGCTTGGAAAATCCGAGAAATTTTGAAATATCAAATTAAAATACAATTAATAACAAACACATTGTCATGAAAAAAAGACATACCTTATCATCAAAGATGGTATTGAACTGTTTTTAAATGTTTTAATTGAAGCAAATCTTTTAATTTGTTAAAAATAAATTTATTTAACCTTTTCAAATCCTTTGGATAAAAAGGATTCTTCTATCCGTGGACATATCCTACTTCGGTGACAAGGCCTACAAGGCATTTGGAAACACAGGTTACAGGTTATTTAGCCAATGTCACCAAAAGAATACGTTGTAAATATGTTTATTTCGGGGATCAACATGCCATTTGGAAAGCCTTGTTATATATAGGATATGAGCAATCCCCATGCCTCAAGTGCTTGTGGTGTAAAGACCAAAGTTTCTTCGAGTACTCCCCCTTTAATACAATCTCATTCAAATCAGATCGAAACTCCTCCTACGTCGCTAAGTTTCTTGTAGCGACGTAGGAGTAGTTTCGATCTGATTTGAATGAGATTGCCTTTAAAGGGGCAGTAGCACATTTTTAAGGGGAATATAAGGTGATGTCAGGAAAATGAAAATTAATGGTTCAATTGAAAGACAATGTATTTAAACTAAATGAAACAGTAATAATCCAAATATATAACGTAAAGTTTAGCCATGTGATTCCTTTTTCTTACACAAAATGAATTAAAGGTGTTAAAAAAAAATGGCTGCCAATGGATTTTATGTGAATCTTCATGCTTTGTCCTCTGACTATGGGTGATTGGCTTGTGTAATAACATTTTTGACGGTGTCAAAATAATACATTTAGCATTAACTTACAATTATCAGTGAAATATTTGAAATATAAATTTATCAAAAAACGTGCTACTGCCCCTTTAATAGGAAGGCAGCAGACGTGAATGTTAGGAAAGAATTCGAAAGAGTAGCTTTTAAAAGCATAACTCATTGAAAGAAAGAGTACTGGCTAGATCTATCCTAAAAGCACTTGCCTATACTGATATATTGGTTAATAACATAAACTTGCATACACCAATTTTCGTAAACAAACATGACAATATCGCCCGCCGTTTTGAACTTTCATAATAATTATTGAGAGGTTGACAAGCCGTCAAAATGCTTTGGTGACCTTAGAAATGGAGTGACGGTCATCACTGTGATCAATTGTTTGTGTAATCAGGTATTCTACCAATATAAGCTATAAACAAACTTTAATCTGAGTGTAACAGTTATCAATGATGAAACAAAGTCATAGAAATGCTTTGTTTTTGTAACAGCTGGACTTTGTCAATATCTACTACTCCCGTCTCCACAGAGATTATCCATGTCGTCTTTAAGGGGATAAGTCGCCATGGTAGAGTTGGTAGCAACCATATGACTTGTGCCTATATAAGACCCGAGATCTCGACAGGAAAAGAGGACTGGCTTGGACACGGAGATGTGAGGTCCGACAGGAGCAGAACGGGCTGTTGGGCCACGGCCCGTTGAAGTCATCCTGGAGGACAGCCTGATCCAGGACTTCCCTGTAATGTTTGAATGTTGTATGTAATAAAACCCAGTCTGAAGAAAACCCACAGACTCCTGTATTGTGGAATCAGCGATGTGTAACTGGGTCGAAAGTGTTACAATGATTGAAGGAAAAATGTCAAAGTGGTATGGCGATCTTTATATAAATATCACAATAAGCAAATGCCTTTTCCCCAATGTGTGATGTGACCAAATTTGAAGAGAAGAGCAACGGTTCATGAACCTGGCGTTTACAAGCGTTCAAAAGTGGTCAAAATGATATCATGACCTTGAAAATAAAGTCAAGGTCATCTAAAGTGATTGGTGTCTGCGTAGTCTCCCAATGTAGGCTGTTACGTTACACGTTTGCAAATTCTACACCTATGTAAATCATGTCATGCAAACGAAATTGCACACTTGAGCAAATTTGCACATGAACTCTATATACAGTTATATAATGTCTCTGATCAGAGCTAGAGTGAAAAGGTTTTGTAAAAGCTATAATCAGAACATGAAATTTGGAACCTTTCTTATTTAAATAGCTCTGTATATACTCAATGAACAACGGAACTAAATTATTTCACATATGGCAAGGATGTGTAAATATTGTAAATACTCGCTCAATCAATTGTACTTGATGTATCATGATTGACTCCAATGAACATGTTAACAATCACTTGTGTTATTTTTTAAATCATATAGGAATATAGTTGAGGATATGTTACACTTGATTAAAATATAATACTTCAGACCTTATCATGAAACATTACGATCACATACAATAAATCAAGTATGGTAAAGGTAGACTCATTTGGACACTTGGTTGGGCTTTTTTAAATGCATTTAACATATAAATATACTTAAAGGGGCAGTAGCACGTTTTTTGATAATTTTATATTTTAAAATTTTCACTGATAATTGTACGTTAATGCTTAATGTATTACTTTGATAGTGTCAAAAATCTCATAACACAAACCAATCTTCCATAATCAGAGGACAAAGTATGAAGATTCACATAAAATCCATTGGCGGCCATTTTTGTGTGAACACCTTTAATTCATTTTTGTAAGAAAAAAGAATCGCATGGCTGAACTTTAAGTTATATGTTCAAATTATAACTGCTTCATTAAGTTTAAATACATTGTCTTTCAATTGGAACCATTTATTTTTATTTTCCTGACATCACCTTATATTCCCCATAAAAACGTGCTACTGCCCCTTTAAGTGGTTCGGAATCTTTTGATTCACAACGTAAATCTGAGATTGCAAATAATATTACTTAAAAGGGAACTGGTCTCAAAGTCAATCTAATTGTAATAAGGACAGATGTGTAATGGTAGTGACATTTTAACTTTTAAGATTCTGAAAAACCTGTATCAGTGAAATTCATATCTAAGGGGGTAAGCTTGCATAGTTTATATTTTGTATATTCAGAATATTACTTAGATTTAATACATCAGTTAGCAACAACAAGCCCTCAAATTTTTTTATTTTGGCAACATGAGATATGATCGTTTGCTTGTAGTGACTTTGTGTGAATTTTTACCTTGCTGAAAAAAACTTCGCTCCGTCACTCACACACTGATAATAGCTTTTACTTCTGGAACCGACCAATCACAGCAAAGATAGACAGATTAGAAATCCTTGGGTTTAGATATGTTGGATTCGGACCTTTAACAAGATCATTGTCAAGTGAAGAAAATTTGCCTCTAATTGTAATTATGACACAGACATATAAAATAAAGACTGGTTCGAATAACATAGCATTTTAATAGCACATAGTTTCATGAGATAAACAAGATCATTGTCAAGTAAAGAAAGGTCACCTCTATTTGTGATTCTAGTGTTGTTCCCATAAAGATCAAAGGCCTACCCTTAAAAAATATAAAAGTATAGTTTTTGATTGACGTTAAGAAACAATGGCCAATGACGTCAATAACAATTGGCTTTGACGTCATGAGCTATGGCCCTGATCTAGGATTTTCAATTCCCGGCCGAATGTGACTTACAAAAGATATCTATCTTTTGTAGTATTAGAAACTAAAAGAGTTAAAACCAACATCCTAGAAAAGTAATAGAGTAGCTCTATAACCATCATGTATTTTGCAGAAAAGTAAAGTTTTGTTCCGAACTATCATAACATCAAACCACTCGGGTTTCGGCCTCGTGCTTTAACTATAATAGTTCAGGGCAAAACTACACTTTATTGTAAAGCACATGATGGTTAGGGCCTCTTGGTGTAACTAAAATAGTTCAGGGCAAAACTTTACCTTATTGCAATACACATGATGGTTAGCGCTTCCCTATTTCTTAATAAAAACATAGACATACAATAAAGAATGGTTCGAATAACATAGCATTTAGTAGCAAATAATCTTTAACAATGTATTGCTCAAACTAAAATTTAAGCATTGAACAAATTGGTAATGGATTTCATAAAGTATCTTTCAATATGCTGAAAAAAAACCCACCCATTCTGTATCTATGAATCTGAACATGTCTTTAAACATATCTTTGTAAATGAAATCCTTCTTCCTGTTTTATTCATATCCACTAAAAACTTCCAAAATCCTGAAATAACTTGACATATAGTAAAGTGACACTGTCTCTATGCAGGAACTGATAAGGGTCTTTGGACCATAGGCAATCTATATAATGATGGTTAAAGAAATGGCTAATTTGACACTAAAGCTGACAAGACAATCATTGGATTGTAGACGATTGCGCAAATATGAATTACATGACACAGGGGATCAATGAAATTGTGACGATTATCCATCCTGTGTCAGGGTACAAACTCCACTAATCTGTACCCTGGGCTCAGAAGCTAGATTCGCTCGCGCGGCCTGACTTGTGATACAGCCAATCAAATCCTTTTCTCGCCACCATCTCGATAAAACTTCAACGAGGAAAATGATTTGATTGGCTACATCCCAAGTCGGGCCGCACGAGCGAATCTAGCTTTTGAGCCCAGGGTACAAATTAGTGGAGTTAGCATATCGTTCGTACCCAGAGACAGGATGACGATTATCAAGAACAAAATATACTCAAAAACAAAACTATGAACCATCACTATATCAAAATGTTAAGTACTATGAAGATTTAAACCAAGAAATACCAGCACCTAGTGATTTCATACAACCTTTCTTGAACAAATAATATAAACTGATTTAATTTATCTCTTTGATTGATTATGTTTGGAAAACTCATCATTTCCCGGTAATGAAACTTACATTCTTGGTTACTCAGAGCTGAATGACAGATGCTCTACACTACATCATACCTGGGATTTTTCATCAGAAAATCTATACTGAAATAACCTGCCCTGGACGCTTGTTTGTTATTAAGAAATAACCCAAGGTCTTGACAATGGATGATGTTTGGTTTCTCGGTTGTTCATACTTCCTTCTTCTCACATGCTGAGAAACTTGAATTTGAATTTCATAGGGAACCTCGCTTTTTGATAGGCTAAGAACACAAAAGTGTGAGCTATGAACTTTGCTCATAATCATATTTCCTCAACACTTGACCAAAGTGTGCATTCACATGACTTTGAGAGGCTAACATTTTAAAACAATGTAGCAGTTGTACAGTCTTGCTTAAATCAAGAGACAATAGTTCAAATACAGATTTTCTCACAAAATGTCCCAGGGTTGATATATTGTAGAGTATTTAATCAATTGGCACTGTGCTACCAAGGCTAGAATGGGTCAATGTTTAAGTGAGTTGTAACATGAGGAAAACATAACAAACACATAATATTGTACAATGTATCAATTTGATCGCTCACAAATTTTACATCTGATTCAACAAGCAGAACATTCTTTAAGAACTAGAAATCATTTAAAGGGGCAGTAGCACGCTTTGAGGGGGAATATAAGGTGATGTCAAGAGCATGAAAACAAATGCTTCCAATTGAAAGACAATGCATTTAAACTAAATGAAGCAGTGATAAATCAAATATATAATGTTCAGCCATGCGATTCCTTTTTCTTACAAAAATGGCAGCCAATGGACTTTATGTGAATTGTGAAATGAGATTTTTGAAACTATCAAAGGAATACATTTAGCATTAACATACAATTATCAGTGAAAATTAAAAAAAATAAATTTCTCCAAAAAATGTGCTACTTCCCTTTAAAATGTTATATCAGTCATATCAAAGTTACTATTTCAATAAGAAATCATAGTGAGATTTCATAAACTTTTATACATAAATGGCAGTGTTCATTGATTGATTAAATGAAGCTCATATGATATTTTTACTTACATTTTGATATCCACACGTCACAATATTTTAACGTCATGAGTCAATAACATATTTCCTTCAATACAGCTTAGGGACTAAGTTCCTATATACAAAATATTTCCAGATTCTTTTCAAGACATGGAAATATTAATGTCAAAAATCTTATCAGAACCAATTCAATTCAAATTCTGAGACATAAATCCTGATGCAAAGTCTTACAAAATCTTGATTATGACCTTTGCCTGTGGAGTCAGTATGGATTCTAATTCAATGGAAATATAATTAAAATCTTCAAGTCTTTTGCAGACTTAATGAAGACCTTCTGTGGAAATCTTTGGAAACCTTAATGATAACCAAGGCCTGAGGTATATATCTGGATACCAAGTGCCTGGAATTCTTTATGATGAATCCTGAGACAGAACTCTGGATACCATGTCTGTCGACTTAGGCCTGAGGCAAACTCATGCAACCTCATGATTCTCAATTGCATTTAAAATCAAAATCATGATTCTGAATACCATACCTAGTCAAGTTTTTGGCGACCATAATGATGTCTACAGCCTAAGGCTGAGCGTTTGATTTTGATTAGCCAAATTGGTTGAATCTTTCATGATGTCTTAGGTCTGATGACAGACAAAACATATCATATTGATGACTTTGGCATGAGGGTCAACTTGCTGTGCCAAGTCTCTGAAAACTTTTTTTGTAACCTTCCAGTATTTGAAAAGTCCAATGGTGACTTTAGCAGGAGACAACTCCAGATGCAAGTTTCTTGAAAAAGCAAAATCTCCTAAGCCAAACACATTAAAGAGACACAGAGTATGTTGATAGGATCACATATGTCAAATTTTGAAATCGATGTTATTACATCGGGAACCACTAACTGTTACTGAAAATAACAAGTTAAAGGTCAATCAGTACATTAAAGCGAAAATACGGCCATTCAAAGTCGGGATTTTGATCGAAAACCGGACAATGTGGCTCGAGTTGCGCGCGCAAATTCGCCAAACGTAATTTTGAAACCTTGTTGTAAGCTGACAGGAAGATATATTCAATTCGATAGTGTTTATTAGGTATTGTAACTAATAGGTAGATTAATTGGATGCATAATTTCGATTATCAAAGGTATTTGAGATGTTTTCTTGATTTTTCCATAAAATCAAGCATTTTAGAGATATTATGCATAAATGGATATATTTGCAAGTCCAGTGATGAGATATGAACTTCAATCAGTATATTAGATATCTTGTAGCTTATCAAAACCAAATAAAATTTTAAGAAATATACTCTGTGTCACTTTAATGCCAAGTCTGTTGGAAGCTGAAGGATGACCTCTGCCTGAGGCAAAACTCCAGATGCCATATCTGGGGAAACCTTGATAATGACCAATAGCTATGGGACAATCCAGATTTCATGTCTGTTGAAGATGACCTATGCCAGGAACAAACTCAGGATGCCAGATCCATGGAAACCTTGAGGATGATTTATGCCTGATGCACACTTTGGTCAGTGGAATTGTTAAGGATGGCCTATGCCTATTGCAGTATTGCCAATGCCCAGTGCAAGGTAACTTTAATGATGACTTATGCTTGAAGTTTAACTTCTTATGCCTAGTCCATGTGAAGCTTCAAGTCTTTAGAAACCTTGGCTATAACCAATGCCTTAGGCACAACTCCAGAGGCCAAGTCGAAAACCTGCTACGTCTGTGCAAACCTCAGTGATGACAAATGCCTAATGCCAAGTCTTTAGAAACCTTGAAGATAACCAATGCCTTAGGCACAACTCCAGAAGCCAAGTCAACAACCTGCTACGTCTGTGCAAACCTCAATAATGACAAATGCCTGATGCCAAGTCTTTGGAAACCTTGAAGATGACCAATGCCTTAGGCACAACTCCAGAAGCCAAGTCAACAACCTGCTACGTCTGTGCAAACCTCAATGATGACAAATGCCCGATGCCAAGTCTTTTGAATTCTCGAAGATGACCTATGCCTGAGGCACAACTCCAGAGGCCAGGTCGACAACCAACTACGTCTGTGCAAACCTTAGTGATGACAAATGTCAGATGCCAAGTCTTTAGAAACCTTGAAGATGACCTATGCCTGAGGCACAACTCCAGAGGCCAGGTCGACAACCAACTACGTCTGTGCAAACCTTAGTGATGACAAATGTCAGATGCCAAGTCTTTAGAAACCTTGAAGATGACCTATGCCTTAGGCACAACTCCAGATGACAAGTCGACAACCAATTACGTCTGTGCAAACCTTAGTGATGACAAATGTCAGATGCCAAGTCTTTAGAAACCTTGAAGATGACCTATGCCTTAGGCACAACTCCAGATGACAAGTCGACAACCAATTACGTCTGTGCAAACCTTAGTGATGACAAATGTCAGATGCCAAGTCTTTAGAAACCTTGAAGATGACCTATGCCTTAGGCACAACTCCAGATGACAAGTCGACAACCAATTACGTCTGTGCAAACCTTAGTGATGACAAATGTCAGATGCCAAGTCTTTAGAAACCTTGAAGATGACCTATGCCTGAGGCACAACTCCAGATGCCAGGTCGACAACCAACTACGTCTGTGCAAACCTCAGTGATGACAAATGCCTAATGCCAAGTCTTTTGAATTCTCGAAGATGACCTATGCCTGAGGCACAACTCCAGAGGCCAAGTCGACAACCTGCTACGTCTGTGCAAACCTCAATGATGACAAATGCCGGATGCCAAGTCTTTGGAAACCTTGAAGATGACCTATGCCTGAGGCACAACTCCAGATGCCAAGTCGACAACCAACTACGTCTGTGCAAAGCTCCATGATGACAAAATGTCAGATGCCAAGTCTTTGGAATTCTCGAAGATGACCTATGCCTGAGGCACAACTCCAGATGCCAAGTCGACAACCTGCTACGTCTGTGCAAACCTCAATGATGACAAATGCCCGATGCCAAGTCTTTGGAATTCTCGAAGATGACCTATGCCTGAGGCACAACTCCAGAGGCCAAGTCGACAACCTGTTGGGAGGCCTGGATGTGGTGATTCTCCAGATAACTGCGACTGTTCTCCTCTGTAGTGTCCAGGAAGTATCGGTAGTTGACCATCATCCCACATGACTGGATCAGTCCACGCATCGACGTGTCGGCCATCCAGTTGAGTCTCCATAACACTGCGCCGTTCTTCAGGTGGAATGTTGCTGTAATGGATAGAATAATATGTCTTGTAATGATATTTTTTCTTATAATGATAAAACAGTTTACAATAATCAATCTTGACAAGTGGAACAAGTGGAACTTCTTGACAAGTAGTTTATAAGTTGATTAAGCCTAGATGTTAAATATGTACTCACTAATGGGTTGAGAGATTAGATGGAGGGTAGTCATGAACTCATCCACAGGGTTGAGAGCCTAGATGGAGGTTTCATGAACTCACCAACACGGTTTAGAGCCTAATGGAGGTTAATAACGAACTCACCTACAGGGTTAGAGCCTAGATCGAGGGTAATCATGAACTCACCCACAGGGTTAAGAGCCTTGATTAAGGGAAATCATGACCTCACCAACAGTGCTGGTTGAGAGCTTCCATGGAGGTTAATCATGAACTCACCAATGGGTTGAGAGCCTAGATTGAGGGTAATCATGAACTCACCCACATGATGACTTATGCTGAGGCTTAGTCTGTGGAAAAGTTTGAGAGCCTAGATTAAGGGAAATCATGAACTCACCCACAGGGTTGGGGGCCGAGATTGAGGGAAACGATGAACTCACCAACAGGGTTGACAGCCTAGATGGAGGGAAATGATGAACTCACCCACAGGGTTGAGAGCGTATCCTCTCCTCTTCTCCACATACAGGTAGCGTGCACACAGCCTCATCAGGGGAGTCTTGAGGATGTGGTGCAGGTCCATGTTACTCAGCCACTCATGGGTCTGGATGCACTGCTTGAATGTGTCCAGCACATGGCTTCCACTCTTACCAAAAGCCTGAAGCCGCTCTGCTTCGTCCTCTGTTAGCAGTCGATCTTCGACAACCTCTCCGATGGCTGAAGTTCAAAAGAAAACTTACAACAAATTGAACTTACCGGTACTATCAGAATTTTTGCAAAATATCTTTGTTGATTTTGAGACAATCATCCATCAAATCTGAACAAGGGTTATCAAAAGATGATACATCCCACCAGTCCCCAATAAATCAGAATATCTATCTTATAATTATGCCGTTTATGTAAATTATACATAATAAATGTAGAGGACAGAGTCCTCTGCCAAAATGATATGTTCAATTTCCTTGGAAACTGATGTTGAAAATCTTAAAAGACATTTACACATGCTGAGAAATGCACATGCCAAGTTTCAATGAGTTTGACCAGAGAGTTATGGAGTAATGGACCGAAAATGAAAGGATTACTGTACTCGCACGGATAGACGGATGTGGGTGATGAAAATATCCCATGGGATTACATATTGCTGAGATAATAATTTCAATTCCTTAAAGTCCTAAATACATTAGTAAATTGTCCTATGGCACACACCAGCAACAGTGTAGCAGTTCAAGCGATGTTCTTTTCAAACAATAAAGACAATATTTTTACTATTTTATTCCTCGAAGCATGATCGATTTTAATCAGACTGATAAAATTCATTTCACACTTCTCACTTCTACTTCTTGTTCCTTCTTCATGTGGATGATAAGCAAATCAACCCATCACTTGGCTCATCATCAATCACCCTAACAAGGGGCAAGAAGTAGCCTCTAAACATTATGTGAAATGGGTAAAGAAGTTGCCATCCTTATATTGTCTTGTGTTAGAGGACAGTACCTGTAACATGGAGTCCCTTGTTGATCTCTCCGATGAGCCACTCCCTGAAGCCAGGTATCGGCGACATGCTGGAGAACTTGTCTATCTGTGGGTACTCGGCCTGTAGCTCCCTCACAACCCGCTTGATGAGGTAGTTCCCGAGGTCAACACCCTGCAGACCTGCAGAACATCAGATACAGAGAATTTCACCCAAAATGTCTCATATCAAATACAAATCAATAATATGCTATTCAATAGCGCAGAGTATAGCATCCTCTTTGGTGAAAGATGTATATGTTGGTGTTCGAGTAGATGGAAGTGTCCTAAGGTTTTAATTTACTACCTCATAATTCTATCGAATATCTTAAAGGGGCAGGAGCAGGTTTTTTGAAAATTAAGTTATTTCAATTTTGGACTGATAACTATAAAGTGTAAAGATTAACCCAGATATTCTCATTTTGTGTAAGAGAAAGGAAATCCATGGCTGAACTCTACATTATATATATTTGATTTATTACTGCTTCATTGTTTTTAAATTGGAACCATTTATTTCCATTTGCTCGTTAAATAGATAGCAAAACAAGCTATTTGCCTTCCCATATACAACAAGATGTGTTTGTGAAACACGAATGCCCCCGGATGCATCCTGCTCGCTGTGTCAAGGTCAAGGTCACAAGGTCAAATGTCATGGTGTCATCTGAAAGGTCTCATCACAAGGGATCCATATGTCAAGTATCAAAGACCTAGCTCTGACCAATCAAAAGTTATGACCAAGGTTAAAGTTTTTGTGGACAAACGGACAGACGGACGGACAGACGAAAAACAATATACCCCCGGAATCTCCGATTCGAGGGCATAAAAACACTGAGTTTACAGGATGTTCTAAATGTAACCCAATTAACAAGACAACATATCCTATAGTTAATAAGTTAATCAAAGTAGAATCCTATCTTTGAGATAATGTAAAGCTTTTCTAACCTTTCTGTGTTGAAGTGATTGAGTAGAAGACTGCGGTAGATATTTTAGCTGGATCCTCCGCCTCTTGTTCTACTGGTGGTGAGTCGAGGACCTCTGGACTAGCTTCTCCTGATGAACTGGTGCTGCCACGGAAACCGGGCGACTCGATTATGGACTGTCAACATAGTTTGGTGATTCATGACTTATAATTTTTTAAGTTGGTATGGAGGTTTGTCTTTTCGCAACAAAGGCAAAGTTTTCAAAATTGTGCCAACATTTCTTTCATCTATGAGCTTGTAAAGAAAGATACAAAATTAGAACCGATAGCTCCCATACACTGTCACATCATTTCAAACTTCTTCCTTCTGGACGCGGCTTTTGGCTGCCTTCATTAAAAACTAACAGAGCCTGTCAATCCTTCATACCAGCACGTATTTGTGAAATTAATACATTTTATAAATTTCTATTAGTAGGTATATTAACATCATTCAGCTTGTTATCCACTGAATATATATATATATATATGCTACTGTAAGCTATCTATTGCTTCTATTGATGTGTCATATTCTCTACGAGATGTTTTGTTTATAATTGTACAATGTGTGCCATGTATGTGAGGCCGTTTTGATGTAAAAAGAATTTCCTCCAGGATAATACAGTCTTATCTTATCTTATATCATTATTATTAAAAGAAATGCCAGTGGCATCAAAGGAGAGAGTTTATTGGATTTTTGGATTTTTTCATTAAAAGTGCCTGTTAAGAGCATGAACATACAGACCCTTGCAGAATTAGTTACCTGAAAACCGCGGTCTGATTGCAGTCTGATCGCGATCAACTGCATTCAGATTGCAGTTTGATCGCGGTCAACCGCGGTCTGACTGCAATCTGATCGCGGTCAACCGCGGTCTGACTGCAATCTGATCGCGGTCAACTGCAATCAGATTGCAGTTTGATCGCGGTCAACCGGGGTCTGACTGCAATCTGATCGCGATCAACCGTGATCAGATTGCAGTCAAACTGCGGTCGATCCGATCAGCGGTTGAGAGTGATTATAGACAGTGTCTGCATGTCGGCAGTACAGCATAAGTTTAATCATAATAGATTGAGAAACTCAAATCTGCCGTATTCGGTCCAAATTGATTTTACTACCTGATTTGTTATTTGTTATTCAAACTTTAACAACGCATACTATTCCTTTGTTCAGATACTTCATGTCTACCTTCTACACTGTCGTAAAACGTATAGCTATTTTTTGCACTGGTTAAAAAATGAAATAATATCCTTTTGCATAAAATGTAATTTGAATGTACCTTGCTACGACTTTTTGTAGCGTATGTGTGAAGTTATGAACATCGTTAACTCATCATTACTTATATTCCTCATTCATACAGGAGAGATATATCACTTTATGGTGTTATGAAAGCCCTTTGACTTCTCTGTAGTTTGTTGGTGTTTAAATTTTAAGACGGCCGAATGAAATCGTGAAAATCTCCATGCCAATACACGTCATAACGTTATACACAAGATTTAATGACAGATGTAAAATGTTAAAGAATTCGTGATATCATATTTGATTTTGTTGAATTTTGGAGACAATAGGAAGAAGGAATAATTACTGATCATGATATTCTCGGTTTTTGGACAACACTGGGTAATTTAGACAGGAGAAAGTGGTATTATTGGTATATGACTGTCATTTTCAAATATTTTTTCAAAACTGTACATTTTAATTCTTTGTGTGCACGACCTTTTTTTTAATACATTTGGAGGAATAAAGATGGCTTATCAATCATCGTGAAAATCTCACATGCCAGTATGGTAAGGCATAACTGAAACGGTACAACCAGTAGCAGTAGTAATATAAAATGTTTTCA
Organism: Steromphala cineraria; assembly: GCA_916613615.1. Lineage (NCBI taxonomy): Eukaryota > Metazoa > Mollusca > Gastropoda > Trochida > Trochidae > Steromphala > Steromphala cineraria. Next base: position 60,176,940 of record OU744725.1, on the reverse strand, counting down.
TCAAATCAAGTCTAATGGTCTATTTTCAAGGTATAACTGAAATAGAAAAAGAACACATATGTAATATTGATTATCTGTGATCAGTTTTGCAAATATATGTGCATTAATTTATATGCGAATTGAGAATTTTGAGAATTTCACCTTTCGGGCCGCATACCTTTAATGAGAAGAGACAACCTCTATGTAGATTTTGTAATTCTGTCATGAATGTAAATATTACAGTGTTTATGTTTTCAAGGGTAAGTTTATAATTATGATAACACCCGATAAAAACAGTCAGAGAAAAGTTTATGAATAATTTTGTATGTACAACAGCGATTTCTGACCGATTGTGTCATATACCGCATTGATTTTTCAAAACCTTTCATCTTTTACAGGTTTAACAAGTAGTTTATTGGTCGAGTCATTCAGTGTTGCTGCCAAATTACCAGTTATCAGTATGTCAAAAGTCTTGTACTTTAAAATGGTTCAGGTTCATACACGTGGGATCAACAATTAAAGTGGGATCAACCATTTAAGTACGCGGATTAAAAATCGGCAAAAATCTTGTCGATCCCGCGTGTATGTCACTTCCACTTATCGAGAATATAAGTTGGAATGACAGTAATGCAGAGGAATATATGGATGACAACTTCTTTGGTCATTGAATGCAAAGTTTACAAGAATCTGTGTTGAAAAGCCGCATGCAATGAACAAAGAAGTTGTCATCAATATATTCCTCTGCATTACTGTCATTTCAACTTATATCATGCCTCTCAAAGAAGTTAATCGAGAACAGTCGATTGGCTTAGAAGGATTAACGCATGGATAATCCCGATCCTCATGAATACAATTGTCGACAGTAACTTGATCATGAGTTACGAGTTAAAACGAGACGTTTTACTACTTTACCATTAGCTGAAAGAGTATATGTCTTATATTTGTTTTTACGCTGTTAAAGTTGAGTACCATGTTCTATTGTCCACAGTATACATACCAAGATATTTTATCTATTAATGTGGACATTTGTCAAGAGTATGTGCCTTTTAATCTAGCTTTATAATGTTCAGTCCAGAGTTTTTATGTATTGTTGCCAAAAGCTGCAAATTTATTTCAGAAAAAGGAAACTCTTTTTTATGTTAGGTTAAATATATTTCATAGTCAATTTTGTTGTATTTATATTTCATATGTCGTAGTCTCTCATAACCCTCATATCAACGGTTGGCTCAAATGTTTTGTTTTTAGCAAAATATATATGTATGTAATTCATAAGATGCTAATATTGTTTTAATTTGTTTTATCTATTTGTAAATGTTCTATGTAACCCAGCACATGACTTATTTTCTCTCTCTCTCTCTGTTGATCGGCCTTGTTCGTTTCATTCAAGGACATTTGAACTTGATTTGGAGAACTCAGCAGCTTCATCTCGTTTACTTTAGGGTGGGAGATTGCCCCTATTTTCCTCTTTATTGTGTATTGCTTTGCCTACATACCTGATACAAAGGCCGCCGCCATTACTTCGTTAATTAACCCTTGACCCGATTTACTACCCCACATCTCGCTGTCCTACCGTCTCGCTCTAGGAGACAAATTACCACAATAAGGACTTCCGGTTATGTAAAGGGCCATAAAGTCCCGATTGTTTCACGAAGATTAAAAAGGACTCGAAGTATAGTATGTTTTCACGTGTGATGTGTCATTTTGCTGCACTGATTTAATTGGGGGAGGGAGAGGAGAACACTGTTAAACATCAATTATTCAGTGTCGCCTACAGCTCGGCTGTACAATCTGAACGCACATACATCTGTAGATTCAAAGTCGGAAACATCAAAGTCCTATTCAGCGATCAAAGCGGTATATCACATACCCATTTCATATCAACGCCGGTGACCGGATTGGTGGTATTTATTGTCTGATATTGCTAAAGAGGTTATGTAATGTATTTTTTCCAGGAATGATAGATCGTTATTGCCAGTACCGTTATCTATGGGAATGAGCGGTTTTAGAGAGCAGCCGAAATTACCAGGCGAACACTTTTAAAACTCATTAGAGCGTGACCAGGCCTGTCGCCACTTGCGTATCTACTATAATGTTCGGAGATAAACCCCCTTAAAACCTAAACCATTTATTTGTTAAATTCTGATTTATAAAAATGGCAGAAGCAGGTACATTAACATCTAAGAAATACGCTAAACTCGAACTTTATAAAACGATAAATCAATTGTGTTTGCAGATTCGCTTTGATGGATGTGACTGTATCATTATGCGGAATGTGATGATCCCAAATATAACATTGGTGCATTTTCAATACGAATCGAAACCTTATATATCATAAATATATCAATCACTGGTAACAATAATGTATGTTTAATTATTCTATTCTTGACATGCGTTGTAAAAATACGGATATTGATCATAACTTATAGATTATTCACTGTGGCGTCTATATTTTTCATAAAAATAAAGGTATCATAATAAATAACATTTAACCGTCCACACTTTTCCTTTCCATTCATATCACCATGGTACAATTATCCACCGTCTAATGGCTCTTTAGAATAAATCTTTATTTTGCAGTAAACTCACAAAAATGTTACATTATTTAGGTATTCTTTTTTAGAAAATATTCGGTTTGGTCACTGAAAATATAAACAATTTGTTATTTGTCACCGTCAGAAAAAACAGTCAGTGTATGTTATGTAAGATTCAGCAAACAACTGACCATCAGATTATCACTTTAAACAGACAAGTCTAGCCACAACGGTGCCAATATAACAAGGAAATGTTATCAAGATGAAGCCTTGTTGCGTCATTTATAGGGTTTTGAAATATACAATGCGACATGTTTATACAATTAAAAATTAGCTTGAATAAACTACTATTGAGCCGTCGGATATCTATGCTTTTGGAATAAATAAAACTTGAATGTATTTTGTAACTATTTGTATGTAAAATGAACGATGAAAAGGGTGTCATTACACGTTGAAACTACTCCCCTTCTCCTACGTCATAGAAGGTAGATACGCTCGTGACACGCTTCAGTGACCACAGATTCTGTTCGCCGCGGCTAATTAGGCAGTGTATTTAAAAAGCTGTATTTAGGCAGGTTACCGTCGTTCTTTCGAAAATTCAAAGTTGAATCTAACCCAAATTGCAAGCCCCTTTTCATGAATCCCCAAAGTGGACCATTTTAGTCCTCCTTAACGATAAGAACTGATGAGGGATACACATTCCTAATCACTGATGAAAGTGGTATATCACATGATCATTTTATGTTACCGCCGGTGACCAGTTTGTCGGTATGTATTGAGTGACAATGGCGTCAGCACTGCGTCTTGTATGTTGTGTCATATATTTAGACTGCTTCAATTAAAAAATAATGTCTTTTGACCTCAGGCGATCATTCATTGATATACTTTTTAAAAAGGATGAGTTAGTGTCAGGATTAATTGTGCAAACACTGAACGACGACAGTTTCTGGTACTGGGCAAAAAGGTTTTACTGAACGCTTCTCATATTTGATAAAACCTAAATCAAGAATGTCATCTATGATGTTGAAAGAGATTATCATAATACGTTAGACATATATGATAGTAAGAATATGACATTAACGACTTATCTATTATTCTATTTTTTTGCATTAAATTACAAACTATCCACTGAAAAAAGATATAAATAATGTAATAATGATTTTTGATATAAAAAAGCAAGAGTCTGATATCTAATAATTCCGAAATTTGATGATAATGATGTTTCTGAATAACATGAACCCGTAATGTAGCATAGCGACACAAACAGTGGTATATTAAAATTCAGTTATTGAAACAGTGTCAATTGTTCAATAGCAGCATTTACAGGAAATTAATACAGCCAAATGTTAATTCATGACATATTTACATTCAATCATTTCTTATGTTTTCCCGAATTCACTAGAATTCCAACCAATCCCGATGTTATGTAACTACGAGACGAGTGACACACGAATAAACTGGTCGGTCTGTCCCTTCTAAGTAAATCCTGATTCACCGAGGGAGCTAGCTAATCACCGAGACATACACATGTACACCTGTTGTATGTACACGATGTCAGACAAACAGACAGACAGAATATTTGTGTCTCACTTGTTTACACAACCAATCTATCAGCACGAATAATTACCACCTGCAGTCGTTTTTTAGATTGTTATATTATTGTGCCAACACCCAAATCTCCCAGAAACACTAAGTCTTCATCTCGAAACTGAAAGGAAACTCTTTTGAAAGTTCTAATAACCACAAACATATTTTTTTCTATTTCTTTGGAATATATGAAAGTCTGATTACAATATTGTATAGTGCGTCAAAGGTCGCTACTCAAATATGTTCAGTTAGTCGCATACCGTTTCGTCGAATTTATAGTTTAAGGATAGAAAAATCCATTCGACGGATCGGTACTGTAGCCTTCTTCATTTATTAACTTAGATTCTCCCAGTGTCTCTTGCTCGTCAATGAATGATCGTCACAAAATCACCCAAGCGTTATTCGACGGATAGGTACAGAATCAGTTTTGAAAATTCGAAGGATCAGGCTGTAATTGTTTGGTTATGGAAGCCACTTTTGATGGGTCGCTTAGACTTGTCTGGCCACAAACCAGTGAATGCATGACTACACACGTCCCTTTTTTGTGACCGGGCGTCATTACCAGAATCAGCCTCGTTATCTATACATGATCTATCGTAACAATACCACAGAAAAAAACCCAATAAATAACGATTTTCAGAAAATGATTCCACTCAGTTAGATAAATCATTTGACGATGTAACACTACTAAGCATTTGGTGTAAAAGGGATATCAATGTTAATTAAACAATTATTCAGGCGGTATATCAGTTGAATTAATGATGCGTTACTTTCTATGTTTATTGTGTCACAACCGCGCAAGTTTTATGGCCCCTAACCCAGGTGGGTTTTTCACAGCCGATAATTACGCTGTCTTAATGAAAGGCCAATTAAAGGTGTTCATTTGACAAATTAACAAAAATCAAGTTCCTTTTTTATTTTTTGAAAAATCGAAAAGTGGTAAAGTCGAGGTTAGTGGATGTTTAACTTAACGATTGACATGTAAAGTTCATTTACGGTAATTGATATGCTCACATGGCAATTTAGAGCACGATTTTCTTACTGAAATAAAGGGATCTTACGAAAAGATAAATACGTGTTAACAATGGCTAAATAAACAGAGATTATTACCCGAGGAAGTGTGTAATATGATTTTTACGAAACGAGTGTGAATTTTTGTATTACCCGAGCGAGAGCGAGGGTTATACACAAATTTGCACGAGTTTCGTAAAAGTTATATGACACATTTCCGAGGGTAATACTTTCTTTATTACCGATTCTATTCCATTTTATCATCTAAAAAATATCCAAGAAACGGGCCGCTTCCGTTGCGACGGCCGACTACGATGACGTCACGAACAGTGGTGTTATGAGGTCCCAGGCGAAAAAATACGTGAACTCGCGCTACAACAATCGTTGCTAGGAAAAATTTATATGTGCACTAGTGCTCATATTGAAAATACGTCACCACTTATTTCCAACCGTATGGGTAATAATACTTTGTATCAATAAAAATAGTTCTAAAACGAATGCACAATGTTCGGTTACGTCATGTGAGCCGATTTCCCTTCGAGCGGCAACATTGTATTCCATAATGTTCACACATTAAAATGGCCGCTCGAATGTTCAAGTTCAAGGGATCTGACTGATATGGCGAAACACAGTGTGTTATAAACATCCAACAAGCAAGTTAATTTCGAATATGGTATAACTACTGGGTCACTAATTCATCAAACCGTTTAGACACCTTTGAATGAGGCACCATTTTGACAATAAAAATGATCGACACACACAAATATTCCAGTGCACATATTGTATTATGTATATGTATTATGTGTTATGATAGTGTGAGACAAGAAGGATTGCTAGCGTATCTCATTCCTACAGTTTAGTATGTAATTCAAAGCCGCTTCAAGTCATATTTCTCAAATCTGGATGAAAAACAAATATCAAACTCAATGAATATACTGTATAATTTTCTGCCATATATTTTATGTAGCGTATGAAACTTTCTGTTGTTCTGTTAGTGAGCGTCACCCATTATTATTTTTGCAAATATATCTTGGAACCGCCTTAGCATAACTTGTTGGCCAAACCGATTCATTTATCTTTAATGAAATGAATATGTTTAAACCAAATCAATGAAATCAAAAATGAAAAGAACAATAAAATGTGTTTAAAACATCAAATCAGTGAATACATTATGAAAAGTGTCATGTTGTTGGGTATGCCAAATGAGGAAGAGGGCTGCAGCTCTAAATTAAATTTTTGTCGAAGATACGTTTTGGCAGTGGTTCAAACCAAGTATCGATTGCAATATTGTAATGATTAGTACCAGGATCAGCACCTACATATAATCGATCGAAATATTTGTAATAACTTGAGGGAATTGGATACCAACTCAAAGGTGTATACACGTGGACTGAATGTAATTGAAAAATTAGTTCATTGTCCATTGTTATCTGAAAACCAGTATAGTATGACTAAATATTGGTGTAAGCTTTTCGCGTGTGATTATGATATTACGTATTTGTTATGAGTATCTGTAAAAGAAGTTGAAAATTTAACCTGTTCAGATTCCCACGTTTCAGGTTAAACGCATACTGTTATTGTCATTAATTTCATTTAAGTATGATTATAGATTGAATAGATTATTCATCAGTGTTAAAACAATAGGCTTTCTTATAAACAGTTAAATATGGGGTCTCTGAAAAACCAAATGATTATTACCATATCACCCAGTTAAATATCTTGCTCATTGCGTAATGATACTTTTGTTTAATGTTCACTGTAATAATACTGTGATCAAATATGATCTTTATGCATTCTTGTTAAATTACCTTGAAAATGGACACTTTCCCGAAAAGTCGCAGTGGAATAGAATTGTGAAAAAAACTGTATGTAATATTGAGAATATGAGATGGCTTGAGACTCTATCAACGAGACCAGATCTGATGAGATTCCGCTCAATCCATGAAAAACTCTTGCCACACCGACTCTGGCAACTGTGTAACTGGCGCGAGACTGACTGTAGATCCATGTATGCGCTAGTCAAACTTGGTATTCTACCTGTTGTCTCAGGTATGTGCTTACTATGTAACTGTGAATGTGATGATATTGTCTATCACCAGATCATAAAATGTGAACAATTGCAGACAAACCGTGATAAATTGTATGAAAAACTGTTTGACAATCTAAGCATAACCAAGTACATGGACATTGAAACCTGTCATGATGATGAGGTTATACTCGTGACAATGCTTGGTGGAATAACCAGTCTAGTGGATGATATGGACATGTACACATGGATCATGTTCATGACGATTGTTGCAAGAGAGATAAGCTCCTGGAACTTGCAATCTATCATGTATCTTTAATAGTTGCATACATTATCTGTATATATCATTTCATCTCATATTGCCTTTGTGTTGCTGCATGTAAATCATTATCTTCATTTGAATTAATTCATATGTATTGTACTCTTCACATCCATGGAGGAAATAAAGATTATTCATTCATTCATTATCACCCAGTTAAATATCTTGCTCATTGCGTAATAATATTTTTGTTTAATGTTCACTGTAATATTATTCACGCAAATCTATTACATATCATTACATGAAATATGTATAGAAAAACCTACACTTTGTCTACTCAACAGTCTTATTATCAGTAGAAACTGAAAATTAATGAAATAAATATTGCTCATCTCAAATAACCAATGTGTACAGATGAAATTGTAGACGAATTATTCTTTATATTAAAGTGGCAGTAGCACGTTATTTCTTGAAGAAAAACAATATAAATTTGTCACTGATAATTGAATGTTAATGATTAATGTATTATGTTGATAATGTCAAAAATCTTATTACACAATCATCCATTGTAAGAAAATAAATTATAAAGTTTCACATAAAGACCATTGGCGGTCATTTTTGTATGAACAACTTTAACTCATTTTGTGTAAGAAAACAAGAATCCAATGGCTGAACTTTACAAAATATATTTAATTCATTACTGCTTCATTCAGTTATAATATTTGTCTTTCAATTGGAACCATTTATTTTCATTTTCCTGACATCAGCTTATATTCCTCAAAAAAACGTACTACTGTCCCTTTAAAATATCCTTTATATGTTAATTCCAGAATACGATTTGTCAAACCTTACGCAATTTTTTAAATACTATAATGTTTATTAAAATCACGCCTCACAACACATAACCTAGTCTTATTCAATTCGAATTGAGTAAAAGAAAATTATTTGTATTGATTACTGATAATCACTTCTTGCCGTAACAAGTGAAACCGTGATACCGATGTTGCATATAACTACTACATGTAAAGTTTTTACAATTAACATGTTTTATTTGGTCATAAAACATATGCCTTTTCCATACATATGTAAATCAACCATAACATTGTTTATGCGTTTTCAAATTATAACTGGCGACAAACATATCTGTACAAATTGACTGTCCTCTTTATATCAACTGATGAGCTTTATAGATCAAATTTTCCTTCTTTCAATGATTCTGAATTGACCACGGTCAAACGCGATCAGAATGCAATCCGATCGCGGTCAACCGCGGTCCGACTGCATTCTGATCGCGGTCAACTGCAATCAGATTGCAGTTTGATCGCGGTCAACCGCGGTCTGACTGCAATCTGATCGCGGTCAACCGCGGTCCGACTGGAGTTTGATCGCGGTCAACTGCAATCAGATTGCAGTTTGATCGCGGTAGGTACCGGTAAAGATATCTGCAACCGTCTGTAAGAGATCTCTTTATTAAAGGCAAAGTATCAAGTTTCCTGAGGGGAAATAATGAGATTTCACAAAAGAAACAATGTCACTGATTACAAGACATTGTTTTAAGTCAATAGAAACATTTTGCAAAAATACCAGAATCAGAGACACTGGCTGACCTTGGTCTCAGTCGGTAACTATTACAGCAGGTTTGACTTGAGATATAGAAAACACAAGTACCGTATTCAACCTATTAAGTGCCCTGGGCGATTAAAAAATTCGAAAGAGGGGGCGCTTATTAAAACGTCTTAATCATTCAATCGAATGATAAAAATGTTTGTATATTCTCGATCTGAACATAGTTTTTAGCAAAAAGTTACAAATCCAATTACCTTGATTAAAAGAAGAGGACTGAAATCAAGTCTTCAAACCATTTTTTATCTAAAATTTCATAGGTTTGTCATGTAAGTTATGTCTGGAGAGGGGGTGCTTAATATATTTTGTGTTAAAAGCACTGTTACGAGGCGCTAATAGGGAAGGGGCGCTTGTTATTCAAAAACAGTACGTACATGTATGGAAGATGAGATGTTGTCTGTGAGAGCTGTATGTAGAACAACTACAGGTTCTCTTGGCATGCTATTATGAGTGAACACGTAACATCGACGATACGGACCAACACGTCGCTTTACATCCGTCCAGCTTCTCACAGGGTGAACCGCTTCATAGTCTGTGATCTGTGAAGTATACATACCAAATATTTCATTTTAGATAATAATTGGGTATAAAACTCAAACTAAAAAATGTCATATTAAAATGTTTAGATATCAACTTTCAGGTAGAGACATAATTTCACAGTAAAATTGATTGAACTTAATTTAAGTGGCACTTTTGAATCACTGAGAGAGGAATATAATTCTCTTTAAGTTCATGCACTCTTCTACAAACCTAAAAACCATCAAGAGTTACCTCCCTTGTTCTTATGTTCAGTATTAATTGAACTTGAGTGATAATATACTCTGACATCTACACATGATTATTTTTCATATCAAATCAATTTGCTCACAGTTTGGTTGATTTATACTACACAAATGAAGTGAAAAGTCAACCGTTAAGTTTCTATGCCTTAAAAAATTTGAATTTCAATTTTTATGCAGAAAGCCTGTTGGTTTCAGTATAATGTACGATAAGACAAGCACAAAGGCTCAAGCATATGCCATATTCAAACATAATGACTATGATACTCTCCTGAAATAAACACCAAGTGTTCACAAAACTGTTTGCATTACCTATATGATTTGGTTTTGTCCTTTCATGTGAAATACTCGTTTTCATGAACAATTTGTGCACAAAAACACAAACATGATCATGTGGCTCTCAATTGTAACTTCATTATGGTGAGAAATCCTCAAATCAGTCTGGATAGAGGAACACCATTTGCATGGCTGTGTTGATTCCACACAGAGGGTTTTTCAAGCTTAGGCCACGACATATATTCCATGAAACTTTCCTGTCGGGAAAAGGTCAGGTGTAGTGATACAGAGTTCAACGACATTGAAGAGTATTTTGTTTATATCACAACTGCTAGTATTATTGCGGAGAGAAAGCCTTCAACATTATTGTGGCTATTCATTGCGGTGAAACCTGCGGATGTGGATGGTATGCGCTGAAATTCAGTGAAGCATTGCACCAAAATCTTACTGTATGTAGAACAGTTCTTTACTGCAGACAAAGTTGTCAAACCTTCCTGTCAGGAAGAAATATAGGTTTTACCCTTCTTACACTGACTTCATTTGAGTAGTATAATATTTATCATCCAAAACTGTGTTGCACAGGAGATATTGCTTGTGAAAGATCAAGCGATATCTCCTAGGAGATATCGCTTTGACAGTAGATTTTGAACAATGCCCTGTAATCAGACAATACATGACATCACAAACGTTTTACATCATCAGTAATGACATCATAAAGCTATGATGTCATAAACACAATGACGTCACAGTGCTATGACGTCATTAACACGATTACGTCATAATGCTATGACATCACTGGTTTAGGAGTTGGAGGGCTATGCAGTGTTCAAAGATGTACATTTTTTTATCCTAATGTGATGAAACATTATTTTGGATGATAAATAGAATCTCAGCGAAGTGTCTGCTGATATCAAATATATCAACACTTGTTGACAAAAGTAAAGTATCCTCGGCCTTGTTACTTTTATCAACTTGTGTTGATATATTTGATATCAGCAGACACTTCGCTGAGATTCTCTATAAATGCACGTATACAGTAGACAATAATGTTCAGACCTTTTGGACCATATCACACGGAGACTCCCAGGTGACCCTCTGCAGACTCAAGAGACCCACTGAGAACCATAGGACAAGCAGCTCCTTGAGGGAGTTGTTCAGAGCTTGGTAGTACGCGACGTCGGTCTCGTTGGTACTTGACGTCATCGCATTCTGTGGAGAAGGAGAATAGGAACACTTATATCATGTCTGAATTGTTGTAAATAAGCAACAACAGTCTCGTTGGTATGTGTGGTCATCTGGTCTGTGGAGAAGGAGTAAAGGAATTAACCCTTCTAAAACAACAGCATACTTAGGGCCCATGGTATCCTATATTATACTTATATCATGTCTGAATATGCAACCTCAGTCTCGTTGGTATTTGACGTCATCTCAATCTGTGGAGAAGGAGGATACTGGAAAACTTCTAAAAAACACCTTACTTAGGGTCCATGGTATCCTATATTATACTTATTTGTCTGAATATGCAACCTCCATCTCCTTGGTACTTGACGTCATCGCAATTTTTGGAGAAGGAGGATACTGGAAAACTTCTAAAAAACACCATACTTAGGGTCCATGGTTAAATATTTTATACAAATATCATGTCTTAATTGTTGTAAATAGGCAACGTCAGTCTCGTTGGTACTTGACGTCATCGCATTCTGTGGAAAAGCAAAGGATAGGAACATTTCTAAAAAAAACCATAATACTTATGGTCTATTTCATAGCTAGAGGTAGATATTTCATAAAATAATATCAAAATACTTACCAAGACATCTACCCTCATATCCACAAGGAACTTGACTACATATCAAACCTGCTGATCTCTTAGAGGATAAATATTTCATAAAATAATATAAATGTACTTACCAAGACATCTACCCTCATATCCACAAGGAACTTGACTCCATTATCAATCCTGCCAATCTGACCAAGCACCTGATGGTACCTGGGTATCAGCGCCAGTCGTAACCGTTCCTCCGTCTTCAGCAGTAATGCTTCACCTCGGTCCTTTACAAGTTAACAAGGTAAATAGTTTATTAAGGATAGAATTTTTTTTTAAATCATTTTTACATTATACAAAAAGTTAAGCTAAGAATGTCTGAAAATAGTTTTGGCTGATTGTTTTACCAAATTTGACGCGATGAGAAACCATTGCAATCATCTCACCTGAGCAACAGGTAGGTTTCTGGCCAGCTGAAGTATGTAGTCATGGTTGATGCCGTACCTGTCGGCCATCACTCTGATAAACTGGCTGCGATCATCCTGAGCGAGAGTTTTGTAAAATGTACAGAAGGTTTTACACTTGCTCTGAAACATAAACAAATTGGTAAGGTTACTTTTACTGGGTCGTAAAGTTGATGATTCGGATTTAAACAAAAACTGTACAAATCGTTCTCAATACATTATTTAATCCCTAGCTTGACTTTTAAAATATTGATTAACTTATACTAAGAACTGCAATCATTGCATATAAAAATTAAAATGTATGAAAAGGAATTAAGATTGAGTAAATTTGATACCTACAAACATAATCTTTAAAGAACAACTAATTAAACTTTAATGATCTTTCTTTTTGATATTGAACATACTGTCTTATCATATGAATACAGTAAGAATTTTTTTTAAAGAAAATAAAAAGTATTCTAGAAAGCTAAAATCTAGGAATCTTAGAAAAACTAAAATATTAAAAAATATAATAAACCGAGTACTGATGGTGATCAGCACTATAGTAACTGTAAAACAAAAAAATATTTATTTCAAAAACAAATCTGATTTTAAACATTGCATTAACCTTTGAAAACTACCAGTTAAATGACGTACATCAATGATAAGTGAAATTGGTGGTAAAAATAAACACAAATTATGCTTTTGTCAGCATACTCGATGTTAGCTTAGCTAATAATAGCAACAGAAAGTTGTTTCTCAGAAATCTATAAATGTTACTGGTTTTCATGGAAAAACCTACTCAATTTAGAGATTTAAAAGGATTGATGCAACAATTTAGATAAATCAGATTGCATTGACTTAATTAGTAAAAAGAACAAAAAAAATTAAAGTGAAAACTTTTATCAAATTATTTCCCTGTTGATAATTTATTGTACATATATGATTATCCCACAGGTAAATTATTTTTGTTATAAAGTGATTCTTCAAATGGATGATTGATATAAATCATACCATGAGTGTTATTTGTTTGAACATCAAGACAATGAAGTATTGCCCAGAGAAGCACTTTGCCCCAGGCTTTAAATTGACTTTGTTTTAAGAGTTTCTAAGTCTTAGTTAATTTAGCATTCTGATGTATTTCGGCCTCACAGTACAAGGTTGAAAACAAAAATTTTATTACACAATTTCCAATAAAAATTAAAAAACCTTAACATAAAAGGCAATAACCTACCGCAGATATACATGTATATTGTATCATTTGTGCTATGTACAGCCCCTCCCCCCCAAAAAAGAATGACCACTAAAAAAACAATGAAATTTTAAAAAAACATTCTGCCTCGAGATTCTTTCTTTAAGTTTTAAAGGTTTATGTATCTTGTGTTTCAATCACTGCATTATGGTAAATATCACTTAAAAACTCGCTGGTTTCACCGCAATGCATAGTCACAATGGTGTTGCGGGCTTTCTCCCTGCAATAATACTAGCAGCCGCAATATAAGTGAAATAATCTTGAAAGCTGCGTTAAACCCCACTTCACCTCACCTTAAAAACTAAAATTGACATTTATTTCATAAATGTTTTGTTGTATCACACCTGTCACGAACTCTTATTATGACATACTAGAAAAAGTACCAAGCATAAATAGATAATTGATTTTTTTTTGCAATACAAGAGTTTCCTACCTCAGATATATGGAGGGCGGTGTCGTTCGTTTGAAACGTTGCGTCAAGGAGTCCGTAGATCTGATCTGCGACAGTGCTCATTCTGGCCCATGTGACTGGGTACAGGGGAACACGGGGGGCAATCGTACATCGGCGCAATATCTGGCATCATCATTACAAAATTGTTTAATGTATATATAACAGCAAATGATTATATTGGTAAGGCAAAAACAAAAATATTTTTGAGTTTCAGGTAAACCTACCAACTGATAATTTTTAAGCGACTGAAAAGTTTTTTATCTGTAGGGGTGAAACGGTACGCTTGAGCTTCAGTGTATTGCCGTACAGAACCCTCGGTTTCGTACATATTCGGGTCAGTATGTTGAGAGTTAAAGATCAAACACAATCGTTACGAATGTTCACTTTCGGGAAAATGGCGACAGGTATCGTTACCACTTCGAAACATACGAGATGTCTAATGGATAAATAACATTTGTTTTAATCATTGACTTTTGGAATAAATATCATTGGTTTTTTAAGGTTTTAAAATGATATTTTGAACACAAATTAAATATGCAATATGAACCAAAAATTCATGTTAATGTATCGTGCACCAAACCGAACGTAAAATACCACGGTTCAACTTCTGTAGTAGTGAACAGTTTCACCTCTATTTATCGGGCAAGTATATTTTAATATCAGATAACGATGACCTATCAATGTGTGAGAGGGTAAGGTCAAAAGGAATCCCACTTGGTTCGGCTACAGGGATTATCTTTAGCTGGGATATATCTTTAGCTGGACATGCAGGTAGAGTGTCTGACTATCAACACTAAGGTCCTGGGTTCGAATCCCGCTGGACATGAAAATATTTGATTTTGACTCCTGCTACAAATCCTAACATGTTTAACTTTAATTGAATCATAATTAACACATAGATTTATCAATAATTAACAATTTACACAAAATAAATCAATATACAGATACATATATGCTTTATTCAAACACAAAAAGGTAAAATTACCAAAATAATTAAATGAAATTCAAACTTTTCCCTATATAAGACCCTTGCATAGTAGGTGACTGCAAACAGAACATTTATTTGTTTTGTTCTAATGGCAATCAAATTAATCATGATTCATGTACAATGTGATTTATAGTTATAATTAAACATCCTTGTTAAGAAAATATTGTATCATATTGTTTTCAAATGGCATCTTTTCTAATGTACACTGGAAAAACATAGTAAATTTCATTTTATGACATTTTATAAAGAGGTAATGAATTCCATAAGAAACATTCTATTACAATAGAAATGAAACATTTTCTTAAATATTCATTCAATTATTCAATCACATATTAATTCATCCATCCATTGATTTATTCAAATAAAAGTTATTCTCTTCGTGACAATATTTGTCAGTACAACTAGTTACCGTATATAAAATTCACTAAATATATCACATATTCCAAATTCTACATTAATTTGGGTGCCACTTTTATGTCTGATAAATTTTCACTGAACAGTAAACAGAAAAATAGCAAACCAAGTAAAAATGTTTTTGCAGGTTGCTTTTTAAAGATTATTTATTTTTATTAAATATAATTTTTCAGACCAGGCAAAATTGATAACTTTTTTTTATATAATTAGCAATGAAATATAGGTTTTTACAGTGAAAATATAATCCATATTTTAAGAAAGTCATTTTTTGGGCAAAATACCTGAAGCCAGGCTGCAATGAAAAAGAAACATTTTCTAGTGCAGATGGACAATTTTCTGAAAAACTCAGTTAAAACAAAAATTGGTACAGAAAATTAATAATTTAGATACGTTCCTCTTTGTTAAGTTAGGGAGTTGAAATTTGCCAACATAATCTATTCTTGTTCAGAGGAATTCTGTGTAGCATTTGTTCCCTAATTAAGACAAAATCATGTTGAGAAAATGTTAATGCAACTTATTAATTTTGTTTTGCCTTTAATTATCCTACCATGCTCATACATAAATGCATACATATATGGAAAAAAAATAATAGAATTTAAATATAAATAAATTAGTAGAATTGAAAAGAAATTTTGAGATTGAAAATAATAAATCACTTACAAAGCAATTCAATATCATATATTTTCTAAAAATGTTTCTCAACTAGTTCATTTGAAAATTAGAAAAAAATGATTCAAGAAAATCAAAGCTTCAATTTCAATATATCAAATCAAACCCTGTAAAACTGTCTTTGATTAGAAACCAAATGTTGAATTAAATCTTAAACAAAACTGAACTGTTTGAAAATTTACCCAAATGAAAACTGTAATTCAACATAATATAATGACAATTTGAAATCGTCTCAAAATAAATTATTACCTGATTCTTCCTGTGTATCAATGAGGATAACCCTTTTATAAATCCAACAATAATGCACGTGTATACATTCAGGGCGCATTTCTTAGAAGTGACAACAGCGACCCCCGGCTAAAGGGTGATTCCGAGAATTTTGTCATTCTATGAAAACAAAGTTGACCTACTTTCGGTTTCGCCATTTAGACGCACAAGCTGGAGCGTTTGGTCGATGTTTTACGATATAACAATTGTAGGATTGATGGGAAAGGATTTCTCATCTTTGAATAAATACCTTGGGAAGAGAAAATATTCTGCCGAAGCTCCCCATTTTAATAAAGCACCGATTCAGATGGAGTGATCTTGAAACCGGTGTCGATGGAAATAACGTACCGTGAAATAAAGTCTAATAAGATAACAGAGATTTAAAAAATTATTCCATTATATTTTTTTCTAGTAGCAACCTTGGAGATAATTAAATTGCGCATATATTTCTAAAGATATCTTATTAGTATCATTCACAACGCGAAACAAATTACATAAAATTTATGAAAGTGGCTTCTAGTTGGTGGATTCAATTTGTGCCTTGTCACCGGTGAAATGTTGTAATCTTGACTCTGGCCAAGAATAACAACCCTTGTTTCCTTCTAGATTAATTTAGAAATGCTATTTTCCATTTCATAGTGATCGGATCAAACTTTGTAAGTTTATGTCCGAGATATAAGAATTTTGTTATGTTGGTAGCGACGAAGCTATATTTAGAACAAGAGGGGGTTTCCCAAAACGAGATCGTGAAATCAGCATGGCCGACTTCTGGCTTGACTGAATGTTCGAGGTTGAAAAGAAACGTTTTTCTCGAAATCGGAACAAATAAACACCATGTCGAGACATCGGATATTGCTTCATATCTTAAACAAATCATCTGCGTCTCTTTTATGCCAAAATAGTTGCGCTGGTCATAAGAATTCATTGAAGTCAATTCGACGTTGTTCCCATTTCATTAGTGTTATTGGAAGGTCATCGCTATGTCAACGTTCTCAGTTGATCTTTCAATCAAGAACTATAGGAATGTGGGGAACAGCTCAAGCAAATGACTGGAATAAAGCTGTCTCTAACGCAGAGAAAATAGTTGGTTATCCGACATCTTTTATGAGTCTAAGATGTCTACTGAGTGATGAAATATCAAACGTTGCAATGCACATGCGAAAACTTGTGGGAACTAAGCACCCTTTACTAAAGACTGCAAGGTAAGTATATACTGTCCAAATCGGACAGTGATTATTTAAATCAAGAATTCTTATTGATTGATTATATATTATGTTGTTTTTTAATTATTTACTCTTTAGACAATTTTTAGCTCACTTTTACAAAGTAAATGAGAGCTTATGTCGTGGCGCTTCGTCCGTCGTCCGTCTGTCCGTAAACTTTCACGAAAAAGACTACTTCTCCTAAACGAATCCAGATATCATTCTGAAATTGTAGTAAGTTATACCCATGGTGATTCCTCACAGAAAGGTAGACGTTTCAGTTTTGAGAATCCAAGATGGCCGCCATGGCAGCCATATTGAATTTTCAATTAGATTTCATGAAAAGGACTACCCCTTCTAAACCAATATAGATATCATTCTGAAATTGTATTATGTTATACCTATGGTGATTCCGCACAGAAAGGTAGACGTTTCAGTTTTGAGAATCCAATATGGCCGCCATGGCAGCCATATTGAATTTTCAATTAGATTTCATGAAAAAAACTACTTCTCTTAAACCAATCTAGATATCATTTTTAAATTGTAGTAGGTATGTTATCCCTATAGTGATTCCGCACAGAAAGGTAGACGTTTAAGTTTTGATAATCCAAGATGGCCGCAATAGCAGCCATATTGACTTTTCAGCTGCAGATGACACATCATTATTATTAAATTTTAAGCTTTCATCAAGTGATCACTCGCACCATATAAATTCTCTAATTTGAACTTACTAATCATAATATTATCTTGAATATGGAATATTTAAGATTGTCATGAAAGTTGTTCTATATTTTTAAGTGTTTCTAAAATAAATTAAGATGAAAGACAAACATAATTAATTATTTCGTTTAAAATCTTTATGGCAACTAGTTGCAAAAACCCAATCACATTAAACATCATGTAAAATTTTAAACAATGGTATCTCCCTTATATTCCTTTTAATACCACACATAAGGGGTCAACCAGAGTTCAGATATTCCTGTTGAGTCCACTATGCTTTTCTAATATACATTCCAATACAGGCTGCTAGCATCACAGTGTCAGCTGCTAGTCTGTTGCATAATCAACCTGACCCAATTGATATGGTAGAGCATTATGCTATATGGCCATGTGTATGCAATAAGAGTTATGGAAATTAGACTTGTATTCTCATGACAGTGATATGTTCTTTCTAAGAATAACAACTTACACAAAACTTGTCAACAATAAGCTTTGTGTTTAGCAATCTACCGGTACATGATAAGTTGATGTGGAAAGAGTTATTTTGCATCAGGTTCCAGTTCCTGTGTTTTACTCATATTTGTACCATTTCTTTATCTAACAGAAGTTCTTCTTGACACAAAATCAATTTAGGACATAAGCTAACAATGTTTTGTGAAATTATATACATTTTTGACAACAATGCATGTTCTCTCCCGTCAAGTCTTTAAATACCACACATAAGCCTAGGGCTTAGCCAGAGTTCAGGTTTACACTATGCTTCTCCAAATACACAAAGCCAAATACACAAATTGCTACACTCTCCTAAAAAATATGATGGCAGCCATAATCAATTATACTATCTTATAATCAAATGATTGATTACTTGTGTCTAATTGATTAGACACAAATATGATTAGAAATTGAGAAATGTGATCATCAATGATTCTTAATATATGATAGATATCAAGGTAACGCTAACATAAAATTTATTAAACAATAAAAGTACCGAGGGTACAGAAGCTCACCTTAAAATGAATGATGTGGTAATATGGTTTAATTGTGTAACCATCTTTTATATATGATAATTCTGTAACATTGATGAGAAATCATAAAATCTGTGACAATGCCAACCCAAACCCTACTAACGTGATACAATTTCAAACAAGAAAAGATTACTCTATTGTTGAAAATATCAAGGTAAACATAAGGACATTCGTTCAATGTGATTCTAGAAACTTATTCAGTCTCATGATTATTAAAGAAATTTTGTGTGTACAGGTAATTTCTAGGGCTGTAACGATATATCGATACCTATAATACAATCGTAGCGTAGGAAATCGTGATTATTGTATCGTGAGCTTCCTGTATCGTGATACACTAAAAATAGATTTCACTTACTTAAAAATTAAAAGAAAAACTAAGTGAACACTATAAAACCAGCTAGTGTTGTGCAGGTAACTGTAACTACAATAAGCATTAAGCAATCTGATTAATAAATAACTATTTTTGAAGAATTTTTTTTTTAATCTTCGATTTTCGATCATCTCGAAACACAAAATTTCCACCATCTTGAATATTTCACAAAATATGCACAAAGTTTTACGTTAAACAATGTATCATGATACATTCTGTATCGCCTGTCTGTATCTTGATACATATCGAATCGTGAGATTTCCCATGATACTCAGCCCTAGTAATTTCTGTTGCTATTTTCAAATTACTAAGATTTTCAGCTTATATTTTCTATCTGGTGGAAAATTGTTCTATAGTATCCCTAAATAGACTACTTCCCTTATTGCAATGTTAACCCTTACGATGCGGCTATATATTTCTGCTCTACAAGCCCACGTGGCGGAATTGTTTTGTCCGGTGCCAGCCACCGTTATATCCTGATTAACCGCTTCTTTATTTTTGTGCGCGGATATACATATGATACATGGAAATAAAGACAATTCTCTCTTCTATACGATGATGTAAAAATTATAAAATTATCTCTAATGGTTCGTGAGATATAAATGCCGCAAGGTGGGTACCCTCAATCATTTTGAGGTAAAAAATCTTTTTGCGTCACTTGTCGCAACGCTTGCCGCTTCTTTATTTTTGTGCGCGGATATACATATGATACATGGAAATAAAGACAATTCTCTCTTCTACACGATGATGTAAAAATTATAGAATTATCTCTATTCGTTTGTGAGATATGAATGCCGCAAGGTGGGTACCCTCAATCATTTTTGAGAAAAGGTTTGATATTTTATATCCGGGAGCAGCCAAGACTGCTTGCAGTCAATATATAGCCTTATCCTGAAAGTTACGGATTTCGCCAAGAGGGCTTACGTGCCATTTTATATTTGGCCCGTAAATATCACGCGCCCCGCATCGTAAGGGTTAAGGATTGGGAGTTAAGGTCAAACTTAGTAAAGGTTTTGTGAAAGGAGGCCCTGGTGTAGTTATGATTATAATATACAACCTCCAGCTAAGGTCATGGTTTCAATTTTCCAACGTTCCTTTTGCAAATTCAAAAAGTTTACTTCACCGCTTATGGCTGCATTAGTCACCGCTAATGGCTGCAATAATGCCAAAGCAGACCTAAACAATAAATAACTCACTCATTCATTCAAAGATTACTGTGAGTTTTCCTGGTTCTGCAGAGTAGGAAATATATATCTAATATTCAATTTCAATTGCTCCCAGAGGCCTGGTGTATGATGGGAAACACAACCTACAGACGCGGGGCCTCATTGTGCTGTTGTTGTCGAAGGCTGCAGGACCTGGCCCTCAACTGGAGGGCGATATACTTGAGCAGGACAAGATTACTGGCATTTGTCCAAGGTGGGTACTTATAATTATATTATTGTAATCCAAAACAGAAATCAAAATCCAATGTTTTTTCAAATGTCAGAGTTCATACAAGCCTGAGTATGGGCACTTTTCCTTAAAAAGCCCTAAAATCTATTTTTAAGCCTGACAAAATCCTTAAATTCCCTATAACCATCTCAAAGATTTGAAATTATATTTGCTTGTGTCTGGTGCAAAGCATTTAAATGTTATTGGTTGATGTCCCCAAAGGAAATTTGGTATTGTAAATATATCCTAAAACATAATTCATAAATCTAATGGTTTGATTTTAATTTTGTCAGTATACTCGAATTATGCCCAACAGTGTCAGTGTCTACCCAGCTAACACAGGACGTAGATACGACGTTGTAGGAAGGTCGTGTTTTGGTAACGTAGTTTTTGGACGTCGCTGGTACGTACTTCGGACGTAAAACATAACGTAATTTCTCAACTTTGTTCCGACGTTGTGTTCTACGTACTTATTACGCAACTATTATGTAGTATTGTGACGTCTAGTCTAACGTCCTCACAACGTCCTGATTACGAAGTTTTTACAGCACATAAATCAAGGAAAGTTTTTGAGAAATATGAAAAATAAATCCACATTAACCCTTGAAATACTAAAACAAGAGAGGACTTACAGTTATATTTGCCCAACGGTCTAGTAAAACCCTTTATTTTGGTTACGTAATTTTGATACGAATCTGAGACGTACTAAGTACGTGAAATATATATACAGAACGTCATACGTGTGCATTTGGGTCATTTGTATTGAACGAGTAGATGTCATGGACGCGGAGGAACAACGAGTTCGAAGAACGAGTTGTTTCTTCGCGTCCATGACATCTTCGAGTTCAATACAAACGACCCAAATGCACACGTATGACGTTCTGTATTTATTATATACTCTCTTTTTAACCTTTTTAAAAGTAATTCTGAATTGCTTAAAAAATCCGAGACGTCGCACTGCGCATTGATACATAATGCAAAGAAGGCGATTACCTATGACAAGCTCGACTGATGATTTGATACCTCAATTATTTGTTTATTTTCTCATTACTTTGCGTAGTTAAACTTAAGAGGCAATTTTCTCAAGTGTGAAAACTAAATACAGTGATAAAAGGTTATCCTAAGTAATTATTTATAAGTTCTGAATATGATAAACGTAAATTCAGGATTCCGAGCGACGGGATCCTTTCAAACGACGTCACCATGGAAATGACGTCATAATCGTTGTAGGCTATGACGTCATAAGGGCTAAGTGTCGCTGGCGATGTTCTCGGAGTTTTGTTTAGGATTCCTATTTTATAGTGTTTTGCAGTTTCTTTACTAACGATAACACTAGTTTCTCACTATATTATTCTTCAATATCATATTAAAAAGTAGGTTTGTTATGAATGCAGTTAAGATACGTCAAATCCGGTGTTATATAAGGAAAATGATTGTTACGAACGGAAAGTTGCGAGAATTGCCGAAGCTTGAAAAAAGTAGAACCGGCAGGCGTGCAATACGGATTCTGGAGTGCAATACGGAATTTGAAGACGTAATCCGTATTGCACCCTTGTATAACTATGCTAAGATTACATGAGTATATAATAAAACGTCATTCCCCAACGTTGTTACAACGATATATTGTACGTACTTTTTACGTAACTTTAACGTTGTTATGTCACGTAAAGTCTAACGTCCTCACAACGTCCTGATAACGTTTACAGAAGGAAAACTATGCCAAAGTTTATGTAATCACAAAAGAAAGATGAATATATATAATTAATTATATTTTTCATTACATATTTATAAGTATTCGATTTATTGATTTAATATGAACGTATATGATAAAAATTATTATATATCAAATAATCCCACACACAAATCATGGGATAAAAACTTGTTTTCATTGAAATCTGAAAACAGTCAAATATTATATCATTATAGTCATAAATTCACAAATTTAGATAGATTAGTTATATAACTAATCGATCAGTATCAACTCCTTAATGCCATTTTCATTGGTTTCGATAAGTTTTAAATATATTAAGTTTGACTAATTGACTCGCGCCATTGTCCGGTTTTCGATCACAATAGCAAATCAAACCTTCTTATTGTTAGGCCTACTATTAAAAGTCGCTTAGCTTTAAAATGTGAGTTTCTTTCGACACTCGATACTTCCTGATCAAATGACACTGTTTATAAAGTTGGTCATAAGAATGGGACCCCACACAACTCAAGGAGTTGCTCTCATGGTCTCAGTTTTGCAAGGCAACCACCAATCGCAATATATTTATAAACGCCGGGCAAATAGTCAATAAATATCAATCTTTCCTATTTCAGTTGCAACAATATTTAGTTTATCGGGTACTTCCCTGTCTCGATTAGTTAGTTAGCCCACAACCATGCATTCTCACTTCAAGTCTTAAAATGCATTTCCAAAAGTGTAGTCTTTTCTGTATTAGCAATATGGGTCACGTGGCCCCAAATGCAAATAAACTTGTCACTTGTCACTTGTCACTCACTTGTCAAAAGTGTAGTCGTTAATCATTTGACATACAGTTAAAGCTGTAGGCCTACATGTCTCATTTTGTTTTCTTTAAACTCAGAAATCCGATAAAACTTTGATTAATGAAATAGGCCTACAAAATATTTCTGTCGTAAGACCAGTAATGACATTCTCATTCAATTAGAGTCCGAAATGATAGTTACATCACTTATGTTTTTGTAAGCTTAGCTTGCTTGATCTCTCCATTCGATTATAAATACAAGGAAATATTGTCTATCAAGGAAAACAAGCACAGATGAAGAATATTCAACATATCGCTACGGTTACGTTGTCACGACGTCCTCAGAACGTAATTCATATGTCAAGACGTCCTCACAACGTCCTAGCGACGTGAGCTAGGCCTATCTTTTCTCTGTGTAATTGATTTTTTTCTGGTTAATCATTGTGATATTTTACTAGTTCATGCGTTCCGACATAAAAAGATTAAATAGCCCTGACCTTTAAAACAATATAAGCCTAAGGCCCCAAATTAATTAAAATTTTAGAATAGATTGATGACAATTAATTGAATGTGATTATAATAAATAAATTTAAGGATTTTGCTGAATGTGGAGGTATCTTAGACTTGATTAGGTAAAGTTAAGATTTTTAATTCAATAATGCATTACTTTTTATAATGTTTGAACACAATACTCTTCTTGAATAAATTAAATAATATAAAGCTTGCTGACTTGTAGACTTGGAAATCTATTTTTGTCTTTACGCGCCAACACAAAATCCTCTGACGTCATCATTTTTAGTTATGACGTCATTATCGTCGCCATGTTTGATGTCGCGTAAACTTGAAGAGTCGCTACACGCAAGACAGTGTTTTTCTCATTTTACTGGCAAAGGATTTACTTTCCCTATCAAAGGTAAGTACCCATTTTCGTTAAAACATTATGGCAGTAAGGAAAGTTTAAATGAAGCTTTGAATACCTGTTATTTCAACAAAAGCATTCGAAACAGAGTAGCCGATGTAACTTGAATTTTAAAAATTGCAGTCACCGTACAGTACAGTTCAGGCTGAAAGTACGTGTACTGTACATTTCGTTTCTATTGTATTGCAATATTTTATCATCTACATTCACTGTAATTTATGTTTTAGTTCGAATCGACAATAACCGAGTTACGGTATTCATGCATTTATTATGTAAAATCCTGTGACAAAGGCACTAGAAAGAAAACACGGACAAACTCCTCACCGCGAACCGCATTGCTCAACTGACTTGTATGACGTTGTTTCGTCACATGAGTAGTGAGGAGTTTGGAAACTATTTGATCATTGACGATCAGCTGTTTCAAAGTTCACTCGGTACAAGCTTGTTTGTTTTGATAATTGCAAGCCTCGTTTTGCTAGCAATGCTCAAAACACTACAGTTTATTCACACAAGTATTCTTGTATCATCGTAAAATTTCTAAAACGTACGTTGATACAGTCACTTGAGGCTTCTTTGCGATATACAGACCGGCGTGCCAGTTATATTCGGACGTAGACCGAAACTTCTGTCGCAGATTGCTGTAGCCTCGCACATATCCAGTGGGGTTGCAGGTAGAGTTTCTCGATCTAATTCGGACGTTGACGTTGTTTCCATAGACTTGCTTATATTAGTGTAGCATAAATAAAATGCAGTTATTTTCAGTCGGATCCTGATCAATTTTTGCACATTTGTAATGAATCATCCGAGCACATCCTAATAATTTCTATTTAATCTTTCATCTTTTATTTTAGTAATTTAATCAAATTAATTGTAATCATGGGTGTGCATATGTGAATAAGTTTATTATGGTGCTCTATGGGTCACGTTTCCACTGTATGTACCGTATATGTAATTAAACAACAATTATGAACACCACTCATGCTTGATCTCATCGGTTTGAATTATTGACCTAAATTTTGCCCAGGAAAGCCTTGAAATTGGCCTTAAAACATTGTTTTTTGAGAAATTGTGCGAAGCCTGTACAAAGTCATTGAAAATAATTATTCTTCTGTACGACATAAACGTGATAGAGTACAGAAATTATGTCATATTTCAATTATTGAATATCTGAGTAAGTTTTTTAAGATAGCTTAATTCGTATGGGTAAAAAGATTTTAATTTCGCTGCGGGATGTTTCCTTTTGAAGAACCGAATTTCCACGGCGTTACATGAATAAATAATATCATACTACGATAGGAATTTTATCATAGCTAGTCACAGCTAATTTTAAATAAACAATTATCCAAACGTGTTTACAATTCAACGAAGATGTGTAATAAATCCCATGATTTCGATAAAAGAGTTGATATTTAATTTTATGATTTGTAATTAATTACAACTGCATTATATTTACAGTAAACTAGCAGATAAAATTCATTACAATTGAATTCTAAGTTTTTGGTTTATTTTACAAAATGGATAAAAAATGTGCTAGAAGAGTGAATATTTGACAATCTCAATGAAATTCTTCTAGAAAGCTGTTTACTGCTTTTGTGCTTCTCGGTAATAATCTAATTTATGACTGAATGTTGCGGCTTGCCTTGGGTCACTTGTATGCTTTTCGATATAACATTTTGTGAGTGGTGTATAATACTAGTATAAGCTACATAACAAATCAGTAAAACTATTAACACTCTGCAATTGTTACAGCTATCAATTCCTAACTCATGGCACTGTTATTGTGTAAATCGGTGTGTGACATACGGGGATTAGGAAAGACATCTTTTACAACGGGCCATTTTCATGCTTTTCGGTGCTTTTCTTTTTTTCTAATGGGCCATTTCCTTTACATCAATAGTAAATTTCAGAATTTTAATGGGACATTTTTTATCCATTGTGCAACTGCAACATGGCCCATTGCCCCTGCTTGGCTGATTTTGTCTTAACAAACAATCGAGATTGTTTAATTTTGGTTATTTCCATTTTACAGTTGGCTGACAGTCTGAGAAATGAAAGATCAAGGGACGGCGCATAATAACTGAACAGAGATGGAACAATCGAGGTTTTTATCAGGTAATACCATACAAATTTATCATCCAGATATTAATTTATATTTTCTATTAATTAGCCCTAATTCTGAGTATTTGATTTTGATGCAGGACTTGAGTCATTCCCGGGCATATTGATATTAATCGCCGATATCGGTGTAACAGTTTTTAGATAATTTTACAAATAATAACCTATTATCTACTTTATGAATTTTAAAGCCGTTAATTCAATTGAAACGAAGACAACTTTTACGTGTTATCGATTTTATATGCAAGAGTGGTATTGTTATGGTAATGATAATCTGTCTTTAATGACTGGCATTTTTAGCTCACCTTTACAAAGTAAATGTGAGCTTATGTCATGGCGCTTCGTCCGTCGTCCGTCTGTCTGTCCGTCCGTCCGTCCGTCTGTCTGTCTGTCCGTCCGTAAACT
This sequence comes from Steromphala cineraria, assembly GCA_916613615.1. Taxonomy (NCBI): domain Eukaryota; kingdom Metazoa; phylum Mollusca; class Gastropoda; order Trochida; family Trochidae; genus Steromphala; species Steromphala cineraria. Next base: position 60,149,944 of record OU744725.1, on the reverse strand, counting down.
TTCAGGAAAAAGACTACTCCTCCTAAACGAATCCAGATATCATTCTGAAATTGTAGTATGTTATACCCATGGTGATTCCTCACAGAAAGGTAGACGTTTTAGTTTTGAGAATCCAAGATGGCCGCCATGGCAGCCATATTGAATTTTCAATTAGAGTTCAGGAAAAAGACTACTCCTCCTAAACGAATGCAGATATCATTCTGAAATTGTAGTATGTTATACCCATGGTGATTCCTCACAGAAAGGTAGACGTTTCAGTTTTGAGAATCCAAGATGGCCGCCATGGCAGCCATATTGAATTTTCAATTAGATTTCAGGAAAAAGACTACTCCTCCTAAACGAATGCAGATATCATTCTGAAATTGTAGTATGTTATACCCATGGTGATTCCTCACAGAAAGGTAGACGTTTCAGTTTTGAGAATCCAAGTTGGCCGCCATGGCAGCCATATTGAATTTTCAATTAGATTTCAGGAAAAAGACTACTCCTCCTAAACGAATCCAGATATCATTCTGAAATTGTATTATGTTATACCCATGGTGATTCCTCACAGAAAGGTAGGCGTTTCAGTTTTGAGAATCAAAGATGGCCGCTATGGCAGCCATATTGAATTATCAATTAGATTTCATGAAAAGACTACTCTTTCTAAACCAATCTAGATATCATTCTGAAATTGTAGGATGTTATAACTATGGTGATTCCGCACAGAAAGGTAGACGTTTCAGTTTTGAGAATCCAATATGGCCGCCATGGCAGCCATATTGAATTTTCAATTAGATTTCATGAAAATGACTCCTTCTCCTAAACCAATCTAGATATCATTTTCATATTGTAGTATGTTAAACCTATAGTGATTCCTCCCACAAAGGTAGACGTTTCAGTTCTGAGAATCTAAGATGGCCGCGATAGCAGCCATATTGACTTTTCAGCTGCAGATGACACATCATTATTACTAAATTTTAAGCTTTCATCAAGTGATCACTCGCACCATATAAATTCTCTAATTTGAACTTACTAATCATAATATTATCTTGAATATGGAATATTTAAGATTGTCATGCAAGTTGTTCTATATTTTTAAGTGTTTCTAAAACATTAAGATGAAAGACAAACATAATTAATTAATTTGTTTTAAATATTTATGGAAACTAGCTGCAAAAACCCAAACATCATGTTGAATTTTAAACAATGGTATCTCCCTTATATTCCTTTAAATACCACACAAAAGGGGTCAACCAGAGTTCAGATATTCCTGTTGAGTCCACTATGCATTTCTAATACACATCCCAATACAGGCTGCATCACAGTCTCAGCTGCTAGTCTGTTGCATGATCAACCTGACCCAATTGATATGGTAGAGCATTATGCTATATGGCCATGTGTATGCAATAAGAGTTATGGGAATTAGACTTGTATTCTCATGACAGTGATATGTTCTTTCTAAGAAAAACAACTTACACAAAATTTGTCAACAATAAGCTTTGTGTTTAGCAATCTACATGATAAGTTGATGTAAAAAGAGTTTTTTTGCATCAGGTTCCAGTTCCTGTGTTTTACTCATATTTGTACCATTTCTATATCTAACAGAAGTTCTTCTTGACACAAAATCAATTTAGGACATAAGCTAACTATATTTTGTGAAATTATATATATTTTTCACAACAATTCATTTTTTCTCTTTTCAAGTCTTTTAATACCACACATAACGGCTTAGCCAGAGTTCAGGTTTACATGCTCAGCACACTAGGGTGCTTCTCCAAATATACGTACACAAAGCCAAATACACAAATTGCTACACTCTCCTTAAAGGGGCAGTAGCACGTTTTTAGGGGGAATATAAGGTGTTGTCAGGAAAATGAAAATTAATGGTTCCAATTGAAAGACAATGTATTTAAACTAAATGGAGCAGTAATAATTCAAATATATATTGTAAAGTTTAGCCATGCGATTCCTTTTTCTTACTCAAAATGAATTAAAGGTGTTCACACAAAAATGGCCGCCAATGGATTTCATGTGAATCTTCAAACTTTGTCCTCTGACTATGGATGATTGACTTGTTTAATGAGATTTTTGACACTGTCAATATAATACATTTAACATTAACTTACAATTATCAGTGAAAATTTTAAAATATAAAGTTATCAAAAAACGTGCTACTGCCCCTTTAAGGATCTTGGGCTAGCAGCCCTGCCTGCTTGTATATTGCATAGTAATCCTGACCTAATTGATAAATAGAACATAATGGACTTTATGGAAAGTATACTTGTATTCTAATAATAGTAATACTTTTTACAAATAACAATTTAAACAAGTCAAGAATCAGCTTTTGTGTACAACAATCTGCACGATGAGTTAATATTAACAAGTCAAGAATCTGCTTTTATGTACAGTAATCTACATGATAAGTTTATAATAGAGGTATTTTGTATCAGGTTCCAGTTCCAATACCATGTGTTTTATAAATACCTGTAAAACTAAATGATAATTGTATCATGCTGAAGGGGTTCTGGGAACAACATGTCATCATAGAAGTCATTATTTTTCAATTAGATTTCAGGCCAAGTACTACTCCTACTAAATCAATTAAGATATCATTCTGAAAAGTGAGTATTTTTTTATATAGTGATTCCTGACAAAGACGCATTTATTTTATTATCAAGAATCCAAGATGGTCAATATGTCAATTATATTGAATTTTCAATTAGAGTTCATGAAATTCATTGAAAAGAATACATTTCCTGATCAATCAAATCAATGTCACTATATTTGTATTGATACGCTTGTTGTAATATTTATCAACACTATAAATACAGTTACAAAAAAATGTATGAATCATCTTTATCTGCGAACAGCCTGAAGCATGACTGTTTTAATAAATCCTTTTTAATAAAACATAAAATGATAAAAGTTGTTCACTCCATCAGTGGGTTACATAATTCCTTAAACTTCATATATGGCAAATAACATAGCCAGTGAGGGATAAATATAAATTTTTTAATCATCTATATCTGATTACGGTCTGAACAATGATTATCTAGATAATTATAATGATCATTCAATTCAAACAAATCCTTTTCAAAAGCATTTAAAATGATTAAATTTGTTCACTCCCAACACTAACTGTAAGGTTTTTTACTCCTTTGTTCCCATGCAATTAATTTATTCCAAATTGAAAATTTTGGTTAATGAATAACTAATTATCTTTTATTTTGTTTGTCATGCTAATAAAAGATATAATATTCATCTTCAAAACAGCATTCATTGAACAGCTGTCTGAACAATTCTTTTTTTACAAAGTCTTTCTCACCAATTCCCTCTGTTAGTTAAGATACTTCAATAAACATATTACTGAGTTGACCTCCAGATTATTTCCATTGCAAACCTCTCTTTTACCCCCCCCCCTTCTATTCTGCCCCCCCCCCCCCCCCCCCCCCCCCCCCCTTTCCCCTTCTATCCTTCCAGCCCCTCTCCTGCAACTCTCCTCTTACATAAGAGGATAAGTTACATAAGCTACATGCAGGTGCAAGAGGTCATCATAGGTCATCATATCTAGTACCGGGTAATTAGCATAAACCCCCATGTTGCTAGCCTATTCTGACCAATCAGATTGCACTAACATATGTCAAGATTTAAGATATTCAGAAATCTTCAGTTAGAATTACATGAGACATTGACCTGGACAGTTTACTTTGGCAATTGGACTTATCACTAGCTGAATTTGTGATTTGTGTCAGAGGGATATATTCCAAATGTTTATGTGCATCATCTTTTTAGTTCTTTGGAAGTTGAGAGTGTGACTAAATGAATACTCCTAAACCAATCAAGATATCATAATGAAATTAATACAGATGCCCACATAAAAGTAGCATTTTGAAGATTAAAAAGTCCAAGATGGTCACCAATTCAGCCATAGATATACAAAAAAGTTATACAAAAACCTACTGCTTGTTAACAAATCATGATTATATCATTCTTGTATTAATGTTTGTTCAAGCTCTAGTGGTTTCCAACAGAAGAATAGCATTTTAAAAGATAAAAAAATCATGATGGCAGCCATAATCAATTATCATATAAAAGATGGTTACACAATTAAACCATATTACCACATCATTCATTTTAAGGTGAGCTTCTGTACCCTCGGTACTTTTATTTAATTTATTTTCACAGGAGGAAGCTTTATTAACAAATGGTGCCAAAGGTTGGTCTTGATGACATTCATTATCGAACGTTTGACAGATGAAGAGTATTGAAGACACTCACTCACCTTTCTTGTAGTAATGTTAAATAAACAACATTGAATAAACATCTGATGTGTTATCTATTATCTGTTTATTCTGATTAACTGTTTCAGTTCAATGTTTTCCCGTGGACATGTATTCAATACAATTTATGCCAGGCAGGTTTTAACAAATAATACACCTTTTTGGTATAATTGCCCATATGAATGATTGTATAATTTGTTTGTTTTTGATAATATTGTAAAAACATTTCAATTAAATTTTTGGTATTTAAATATACATATTGTTTTTTTACTTTAAAGCGAACCAAGTGCCTGGTATTATTTCTTTTGAATACTGCTTATGCAAAACGAATGTGGAAATGTACTTACACCATATTAACGCGGAAAAATCACGTTGTAGCAACGTGTTTTGGAGTCTACAAAATGACGTGGTGACAACATTTTAAATTTACGTAAGGAAAACGTAAAATATGACGTCTATGTGACGTCTCAAGAATGTCGCATTTAGGTAGAAAAACCACGTTGTAGCAACCTGTTTGGGAGTCTACAAAATGACGTTGTGGCAACGTTAGAAATCTACCTAATAAAAACGTAAAACATGACGTTGTTTCAACGTCCCTACAACGTCGTATTCAGGTAGAAAAACCACGTTGTAGCAATCTGTTTGGGAGTCTACACAATTACGTTGTCACAACGTCAGAAAGTACGTAATGACAACGAAAAGTGGACGTTGTGACAACGTTAATACAACGTAGATTTGTTAGCTGGGTATGCTACTATTTGTTGCTATTTGTCGAAATATGTTTCAACAAACATCAATTGTTAATTGTTATTGGTTGATGCTTTGGTATTGTATGTTTTAAATGTTGTTCAAAGACAGAGATCCCTAGCTGAAATAACGGAGATGATATACACTGCCAATCTGATACACAAAGGTGTCGTCAATCTGTCCGACATTGATCCTGCTGTTGATGGACCTGTCAAGGACATGGAGTTTGGAAACAAAATGGCCGTGCTTAGTGGAGATTTCCTCCTGGCAAATGCATCGACTGGGTTAGCAGATCTTAGGAATACTAAGGTACCTTCTTCAAATCATGTTTTTATCAAATGAATGTCAAGATTTGGCTTTTTTGCTTGCTTTGCAATTTTAGTTTTCATATATTTGTTTCGAAAAATCATTATCATATTTCTTTGCTGAATAAGTTTTATAACCTCCCAACATTGTATGAAGGCCCGTCAGCCAGCCTGTTACCTGGTTTCTTTTGTGCTGGGTTGGTAACAATTTGATGTTTATGTTTCAGTTTTACAATGAAACTCCCAAAATACAGCTGTTGGGCTGGCTATACTTATAAGACTTATTTCATACCCTGATTTAAGCTGTAACTCTCGATTAAGATTATACTGTATACATTATCTGGATCAATAAGTTTTTTATCATGATTACAATTTTTCACACTGTTAGAGTTTTAGATAAACTCTACAAGTTTTTGGACAAAGGTTTAAATTGATAACATTAAGCTCGTCAATTAAATGATAGATGCAGTTTCTCCCCGCTTTTATAATTTTCAAACATTTCTTTTTTATGTAATAGTTCCAAAAAATTATTACCTCTGCAGAATCACAGAGAATAACATATTTATATTACTCGTTTTTACCCATTTGGTTGTAAAAAAGTAGTGACATATTTTCATATCACTTTTGCTTAGCAACATGCAATTGTTAAAGTGGGAGTTCCTATATATTTTTCCCTGTGACGTCATGATATCATTGTTCGTGACGTCACTGTAGTTGAAAGCAGCCTGTTCCTTCGATATTTCTAAAATGTTCAAATAGAATAGAATCGGTAATCAAGAAATTATTAGTATTACCCAAGAAAGTGTGTCATATGACTTTTACGAAACTTGTGCACATATGTGTATTACCCTCGCTCTTGCTCGGGTACTAAAAAATTCACACTCGTTTAGTAAGTCATATAGTCATATAACCCACTTCCTCGGGTAATAATCTCTAATTATTCCAGGTTGTAGAAACCATATCAAGTGCAATTGGGGACCTAATGGAAGCTGAATTTACTGGTCTACAAGACAAAAATGGCCACCCTGTACTGCCTGCTTCTGTCACCTTCTCTGATTGGTTGAATCAGACCTATTTGTCTTCTGGAAGCCTATTGGCTAAGAGCTGCCAGTCAGCCATGGAACTTGTCCAACAAAAAGATCACATACAGGAGCAAGCCTTTCAGTTTGGACTCAACATGGCTTATGCACATCAGGTGAACAAAAACTCCTTTGTGTCGTTTTAAAATTTTTGGGGTCCTGTAACTGAAATTTATCTTTTGTATGTACTCTTGACCCCCTGCTACAATGTAGTCGAAGGTATATGTCCACGTGTCCATCCATCTTTCTGTGCATCTGACATCATTTTTGAAAAGATGTATGTTGTAGCTAAGAAACACCTAATATAAAATTTTAAAAGACAATATAGATCAAACCAATCCCATAGCATCAACATTTTTACTGAACAAATGATTGCTTAAAATCATCCTGTTTGAATTTCCTGTCACGTAGATATTGTTCTGAATTCATAGATTTTGTCAAGTGTTGATGAGTTTTGGACCTTTGCCAATCTAGTGGGTCAGTGGCTAGATGTAACGTAGGACCAAGGGACGTAAACATTACAGCTAGTTTTAACTAGATTGGAACCTTTGTAGATAAATGAGGACATGAGACCATACCTGAAACCAGACGAGTTCCTTGACCAAATCAGCCCTGTGTCGGCGCCAGTTATAAAGTATGTGGAGCGATTCGGACTGCCAGACATTGTTAACTCATCAAGTACCAAGGATAGGAAGAAGGTGAGAATGAAACTTTCCGCCGCCAGAAGTACCGCTGCGAGGTCCTAAAAGTCACGCGACTTACCAAAAGAGTATATAAGGAGAGACAGAATCATTGCTTCTTCAGTCTGACGAGTCCAGATCAATGGACGAAACTAGTAACTCTAAGAAATAATCACTTACCTTTAGGCGTTGTAAGGCCAATCCTGTCTTGCTTATATCATAATTAATTTAGTAAAATGAGAAGATAAAACAAATTTCTTGCTTTTGCATAATTTTTGTCCAAATTTGAAAAAGTACCAATGCATGCCAATATGATTTCTTTAGCCACAGGTTCATTCAGTTAATTGAATTTTGATAAATACATGATGTTAATTTATTATTTTTGTTTGTGCATTCGAAATAATTGACCGCCACATTTCGTTTTTTATACAATCCAACTTTTGATACCTCTAATGTTTATATAACAATATGTCCATCACTTATATTTTTTACCAATTCATGCTTTAATCATTTCATAATTATATTATATATACCTCTCCATCATATCCATCAATTATCATTTCTTTTCATTTACATTTATATTCATCCATAAGTCAGGCGCGCATGCGCACAAACTTCCGGTTTCCTTTCTTTGACGGCCATTGTCTTTGTTTACATTTTGCTCACAACTTCCTGACCTTATCGTATCGTACTCCTGTAATTCATCAACCTGTCACCAGCCAATGTGATCATAGGATAGTATGGCAGATAAACAAGCCAGACAAAGGAGACAATCCAGTCGTGGTCGGCAAGCCAAGGCGCCAAGTGCTTCACCAGTGTATGAAATAAGGCCCGTCCGACAGCCCGGTACTGGTTACTTTTGGTCAGGGCTGGTAACTTTTCGAGCTTTTCCTTAAATTTTACCATTATAATTTACAAAATACCAATTTTGGGCTGATAACATTTTTAGCTTATTTCAAACACTGGCTTCACACACATCGTCAGCTCGGGTCGTGACCTCGCCATATCTGACTGCAGAGCAACTTCGCTCCAGACTTCGGGAGATTGGAGTAGCAGCACCAGTCCAATGGTCCAGGAAACAGCTGTTACAACTCTGGAAGGAGAATTCCACAGAAAGATCCCAGATAAATGCCTCAGCCACAGTGACTTCTACTGAAGACGACACAGTAACATCAGCCCCTACCAGTTCATCAGATAGTGTTTCTCGTAGAGAATTCAATGAACTGAAAGAATTAGTGAAATCGGTACACGACAATCTCCAACGCCTCGGGACATCAGGATCCACTACCCAAACAAGCCAAGCAGCCACGCAGGAGACTGAAACTGAAGAGTTACCACCCCTTCCACCATCACAGACAGTTTCATCTAACAATCTTCCATACATCGACTCCATCCCAGCCAATACAGTCAGGAAGATTAAAAAAGGTGAATATGTCAATTTAGCCACCTTATTGCAAGATGAGGTCGGCGAATTCAAGCACCAGGAGGTGAACGGCGAACAACAGCCCGTCAAGATGCAGTCGAAAGTCAATCGACCCCTTACTTTGCAGGAATTCCTGGAAGCTTTCGACATCTTCAAATCCTGTTATGCTGAAGGAAACATGCAGCTAAGGACTGACCTCGACAAACATCAAAGAGTGTGCCTCGATATTGCCAAGCTGTACCCAGGTCCTGCCTTTTACAATTATCACACCATGTTTGCTAAGCGAGTAGCAGCATACCTGGAGAAAGGGCAGCGTATCACCTGGGCTGAGAAAGACATTAGAATTTGGTCAATCTGTACTTCGGGACTCAAAGCCAAAGTTTGTGCGGTGTGTAATTCTTTAACCCATACAACAGATTTCTGTCAAAACCAAGTGTCCGGACACAGATATCCAAACCAGCCACAAGAGTTCAACAGCTTCAGACGTCCTACCTATGATTCCCACGGGCGGTCACGCGTCCGACATCAAGGAAGAGAAGTGTGCAATAACTTCAATGACAGGGGATGTGTACGACAACAGTGCAACCTGGCACATGTTTGCATCCACTGTTTTGGTAAACACAGCCAAGCTACATGTCATAAGAGACACAACGAAAAGTGACTAAATCCCCTTCCGCAGGTCCCTGACGTGATAAGTACCCCTATACGTTCAGACAGTTTCTCCAGGGAGTTATTGTACCATCCCGATGTAGTATTTCGGGACTTTGTGATGAATGGACTTGAACAGGGCTTTCATCCCAAACTGTCCTTTTATCCAACCACTAACATTGTGTGCAAAAACAATTTAAGTGCCAGAAAAGAACCTGACATTGTTACAGAATTAGTCCACCAAGAAGTTTGTAAAAACTATGTCATTGGACCCTTCGAGGCACCTCCCTTCAGTACATATCGCATAAGCCCCCTCGGAGTAGCGACAGGGAAATACAGTCTCAAGAAACGACTTATCCTCGACCTCTCGGCGCCCCATGACTCAGACGATGTACCAAGCATCAATGACCTGATCAGCAAGGACGAGTGCTCCCTGAATTATGTGACCATTGACCAAGCAATTTCTAAAATAGTTTCCTTAGGGCCAGGTTCTCAGATGTGCAAAGCCGACATTACTGACGCCTTCAAGCAAGTCCCACTTCATCCTACGTCATGGCCTTACTTTGGGTTCAAATGGGACGGACTATATTATTTCTATACCCGGCTGGCTTTTGGTTGCAGATCCAGCCCTGTGATCTTTGACACTATCTCCCAGGCTATTTGTTGGATACTGTCCAAAAACTACAATGTTGGCTTCATTCTGCATCTTCTAGATGATTTTCTGACAATTGACCCTCCTCACTACCATGCCGAAAAGACTATGCAGACTATGCTCAAAGTTTTTGATACTCTTGCAATCCCACTCGCATCCCACAAAACTACAGGCCCTGTCACTGAAGTAGAATATCTAGGAATAACCCTTAATTCCACGACCATGACAGCAAGCCTCCCTCGTGACAAAATCAACAGACTAGCGGACATCCTGGCATTGTTCAAACAAAGAAAGAAGTGCACAAAGAGAGAACTCCTTTCATTGCTGGGCCACCTCAATTATGCCTGTCGTGTTATTACCCCCGGACGCTCCTTTGTGTCCTACCTAATCAGCTTGTCAAAGACTGTGTCTAAATTGCATCACCACGTCACCATCTCCAAGTCCTGCAGAGAAGAAATGGCAATGTGGGAGAAATTCATTAGGCAATGGAACGGGATCTCTATGTTCCACGACAATTTTGTGACCCACTCACCTGATATCAACCTATTTACAGACGCTTCCTCCACAATAGGGTACGGTGCCTACTTTGACGGAGCCTGGTTTGCTGATACTTGGCCATCACAAGCTGTCGACAACGGCCTGGCCATTCCTTGGGGGCTCTCGGTTTTTCATTCTCCATATCCATTCCATCAGGCCATTTAAAAACCTCATTTGGGCTCTTGCCCCCAACTCATAGGGGAGGTAACCCCGCCTTACTATTACACACCTCTCTTCCTTTGCATCGCCCGAGTCCACGAACTCCAGGGCACAGGGTCGCGGTTACCTCCCCATCCAAAATATTCATTCATTAACCTAACGAGACAGCCCCCAATGTTTGCCAATATATTTTTACTTATTAAAATCTTTCTATGATGCATCTTGTTATGTCATTATTTCGAAGCACAAAATGTTAATTTATTATTTTTGTTTGTGCATTCGAAATAATTGACCGCCACATTTCGTTTTTTATACAATCCAACTTTTGATACCTCTAATGTTTATATAACAATATGTCCATCACTTATATTTTTTACCAATTCATGCTTTAATCATTTCATAATTATATTATATATACCTCTCCATCATATCCATCAATTATCATTTCTTTTCATTTACATTTATATTCATCCATAAGTCAGGCGCGCATGCGCACAAACTTCCGGTTTCCTTTCTTTGACGGCCATTGTCTTTGTTTACATTTTGCTCACCCGCCCACCATCCCCATTTCATACACCTTGGGGCTGTTTCTTAAATACTACCCGTCTTAGTCATGGAGCACCGCCTACTACTTTCGCTCGGGTCCAACGACCCCAGGGCACCAGGGTGCGGCTCCATTGTACTCAGACTCCCCGCATATATATACTCTTCAATTACGCAATCCCACCTACTAGCAGCCCGGGCCCTACACTGCGCCCCAGGGCAATAGGATGCGGTTGTTTATTGCAACCCCACCTACTAGCAGCCCGGCCCTACACTGCGCCCCAGGGCAATAGGATGCGGTTGCCAGGGGCTCTTGCCCCCAACTCATAGGGGAGGTAACCCCGCCTTACTATTACACACCTCTCTTCCTTTGCATCGCCCGAGTCCACGAACTCCAGGGCACAGGGTCGCGGTTACCTCCCCATCCAAAATATTCATTCATTAACCTAACGAGACAGCCCCCAATGTTTGCCAATATATTTTTACTTATTAAAATCTTTCTATGATGCATCTTGTTATGTCATTATTTCGAAGCACAAATAGAATGCTGTGAACAAATTTAAAAAAATCAAAAAAGATTTTGAATAATAATTTCCCTGATTATCATGATGAAAATTGTTGCACATGTGTTGTTTATACAATAAATCATACATATAATCAGATTTATATTCAAAATGTGTCCTTTTGACCTTTCAGTAAAAATGTTTTAAAATATGCATTATTACAGAATAAAAATACACCTCAAAACAAAAACAACATGAAGTTTTTTCATCATTTCCAGCTGGTCCAGTTGATAGAGTCGACGGACGTCCTGAGTGAGTGTCACTCTCTGTGTGAGGAATACGGACAGAAAGCGATACAGGCGCTGACCTCATTCCCAGACTCCGACGCCAAGATGGCACTTGTTACCATTGTTCAGGCTGTCATGAAGTGATGCTTCTTGATAAAACATCATCTGATCATTTGCATAAATATTTTCATACAAATTTTCGACAAACTTCTATGAAGTCAAATGTTTATGAATTATGAAGTTTATTTTATTGTCATTTATTTGTGTCCATGAGCAACTTCATAAAGTAAAGAAAATGAACTTAAACATTATGATATGAATGGAAGCAATAGAGTTTATTTGTAACATTTGTATGACATTTTTCATGATTTACCAAACCAAAATATTTTTAGCAATGGCTTAATAATCAATAAATTTGAAAAAACTTATTATTATGATTAAATATTTTTTATTATTTCAGTAATCTTTTAAGCCGGAAAAAAATTAATAAAATTTTATTAATTGGTGAAATGTATTTTGATAGTTGTTTGATAGTCCACAATAGTTTTTATTGTACATGAACAAAATGTGATGAAGTTAATAAAAACTGTAACAAGCAAAAACCTGATGTGCATTATATATCTCATGGATTTGTTCTATGTCAAGACTGACAATATTAACACAAACCCCAAATATGCTCTCCCAAAATATTTTGGCACCGTTGACACCTTCCTGTTTAAAACCTATAACTCAATTCTCCATGACAATTTGTTTGACATGGCGATGAACCCATAAAATCCAAATATGTAGAGGTTATCATGCGAGTGTTTTTTGGGATTGTAAACATTGTATTTTGTGAGCCTTATGAGAAGTAACAAATTTAGAAAAGTTTTAAGCTACAATCCCACAAAGATCAGGTATAACAGCTAGGTGGCACTTCTCGAGGTATGAGTTATTGCAATGTACTCAAAATTTGGGTATAACTTTTTACCATTCTTCATGTACTAAGAGACACTCTGTAAGTTGGCGGAATACCAAGCTTTATGGTTGTCTTATTTTATCAAGAAACACTGTCTGACACTGAAATGCTATTGGATTTTGTGAATGATACATGAAAGTCATAAAGTCATCTTATTTTGTTAAAATGTAATTTTGGAATTATTTTGAGCAGGGCAAAGATAAAATAAGTGTTAATAGTGATTGAAAGATTATAAAGAATAATTTCAAATATGTACAAATGCAAATAAACATTATTTAAGATGAAGCATTGTAAGTTGTTGTTTTTTTTCATTGAAAACTAAAAAACTAAAACTAATCTTATATGGATGAATATGCAAGATGTTTTGAATTAATATCTTCATGATTTGGGTTTGACATGTATGGTTAGTAAATATAATGCTATAAAAATCACAGTATATCACTTCAATGTGGTGTCTGTTTCTGATCCTAAGCTCTTATGACAGGGAAATGTTGAGCATTAATATTCATAACGATCATAGATGACTTGGAGAGACAATGTTTCATGACTTCCTGTGACTATATTTTGATTGAAATTTAAAGACCCATAGTTAGTGAAGTTAAATATGTTTTAAAAAGTATTTCGTTGTATTTTTTGCAAAATTTTGCGAGCAACCTAGGGAAATCAGGACCAAAATTCATTTATCATCCAAAAGTGGCTACCACAGTAGATATCGCTTTTCTGAGATCAAGCGATATCTACAAGCGATATCTACATTGTAGATATCGCTACAATCAAATCGTCATAATCCTATAACATCATCAGTTAATGACATCACAAGGCTTTGACATCACTTAGAACACAGATGAGAATACTATGACGTCACAAAGTTCATGACGTAACAATGCTATGACGTCATAATGCTGATGACGTCACAATGCAATTACCTCACTGCTCATGAAGTCTAATGGCAGTTTTGTTCAGATATGGTTCATTCTTTTTCTAATAACTGTTGAAAAATGATTTGGATGATAAATAAAATCTCACCCTCGTGTCTTCTGATATCAAATATATCAACACTCGTTGATTAAAGTAAAAATATCCTCGGCAAGCCTCACATATTTGTAACTTTCATCAACTCGTGTTGATATATTTGATATCAGAAGACACTTGGGTGAGATTCTCTATATAATAGGAGACAATAACAAAAATGACCGAAACGGCAGCCGACATGAATGCAAATAAAGTGTGGCCATCTCACAATTTCTGTTTCCTAAACAAGTGCTTGATAGCCATCACGTACAGCTAGATTTTCTTTCCTTTTTCTCCAAATCAGGTACCCGTTGCCAGTCAAATTGATACCCATCGGAAGCTTGCGATAACTGAGACGCGGTGTAACTCCTACACACATAATGATAACGTCGCCCAAACTGGGTCAGTTAAAACCTATGGCACTTTTGCAGAGGGTACAATACTTTGGACGTCGAATTAAGTATTATATTGTTGATTCGGACATGTAAATATGATATCAAATTTTCGACAAAATATTTGTCTTTTCTTAATTAATAGTTAAATTTCATCATCAACTGCAAGTATGACCATGGGGCTTTAACTACTCTCATCATTAGTCCCCAAATGCATATTATTATATGACCTGTTAGTTTCTGAAATTCTAACAATAATATTAACAAATGTCCATGTCCAATTTATGCCCCTAAACAAATTAAGCATCAAGAATATTTATTCAGGAGGCAGAATAACTATAAGGATAAATAACCTTAAATCTGTTCATTGATCAGATTTCTTGAACATGCAATCTATGCAAGATGCAAATGTTCAAAACTTTACATGCATAATTTTTTGTGGGTAGTATAAACAGATGGGTCGTATTATTTTATTGTAAGTCAGTAATAATAATAATAATAGCTTTCTTATACCGCGCATATATCCATGACAAAGCATGCTCAAAGTGCCATGAGTATTATTACCCTGGAGGGATAGTATTTTCGGGGCAGATTAAACAGCGCTCCGCGCGACCGTATTGGTCCATACTTATCCCTTGTTCAGGTACCCATTTGTACAGCTGGGTGAACTGAGTGCAATGTGGATGAAGTGTCTTGCCCAGGGACACAACACAGAATGAGATCCAAGATCCAAATTTTTGGTGTCTCCACCGGGATTCGAACCCGGGTCTCTGGCGTGAGAGGCAAGCATGCTAACCACTACACCACTGTGCTCCGGTAAGTATGTTGAAGTCATTTCAGAATAAGCGATAACATTTCTTCCTTGCCTTCAAAGCCTGCTACCTGAAATGTTGCCCAAGCTCTGCTAAACAACAACTCATTCATTCAAATATAAACCAAACTATGACACTGTTTACATTGTTTGAAATCAATCCCCTCCAAAAGCCATATGCACAACTTTCAACACACTTTTTTAAAGGGGCAGTAGCACGTTTTTAGGGAGAATATAAGGTGATGTCAGGAAAATGAAAATTAATGGTTCCAGGTGAAAGACAATGTATTTAAACTAAATGAAGCAATAATAATTCAAATATATAACGTAAAGTTTAGCCATGTGATTACTTTTTCTTACACAAAATGAATTAAAGGTGTTCACAAAAAATGGCCGCCAATGGATTTTATGTGAATCTTCATACTTTGTCCTCTGGTTGATTGGCCTTTGTTATGAGATTTGACAATGTCAAAATAATACATTTAGCATTAACTTACAATTATCAGCGAACATTTTAAAATATATAATTATCAAAAAATGTGCTACTGCCCCTTTAAAGCTAGACAAAATCATTGCAGGTTTCCACGCTCTGCTAAACAATAACTCATTCAGTCCAAGTTAATCTTAACTATAACATTGTTTAAATATTGTTTGAAATCAGTCCCTCCGACAGACAAACCTGAAACATACACTTTGGTGAGAGACAAAAACACCTTTGCATTTTGCAAAGGCTATGCTAAGCAATAACTCATTCAAACTGAAACTGAACTAAACCACTATTTACATTGTTTGAAACTAATCCTTCTAACACCAAACCATATACACAACTTTAGAGGCGCATTTTAAGTTAAGGAAAAAAAATCATTGCTATTGAACACTATCAGATAATGAATTTCCGAGAACTAGCTCATTTCCAAGAAGAGCAGTTAGCTCCGCCCACATTTCTATTTCTAGGAAGCGGGCTTCATTCAGAGATCGGTTGAATGCTGAATTGCACTTATTGTCAATCTGATGATTGGGCAAAACTTTTGTATTTTTGTTGACTATATGGTATTATTTAGTTTAAAATTGGGAGAGATTTTATCAATTAATCTTTAAGGTCTTTTGGACTGTTTCTACTTTCAGATTAGTTGTACATTGATTTGCAATCCTTTTTTTAGTGGTATATTTAGCCTTTTGGATAAGGAGGGGGAGTTGTGTGAATTATGACAGGTAATAATTGTACAAATAAGTGTCACTATTAATCAAATATTAGAAAAAAAGATATCACTTAAAGGGGCAGTAGCACATTTTTAGGGGGAATATAAGGTGATGTCAGGAAAATGAATATAAATTGTTCCAATTGAAGGACAATGTATATTTAAATCAAAATAATAAAAAGTACTAAATCAAATATATAATGCAAAGTTCAGCCATGCGATTACTTTTCTTAAACAAAATGAATTAAAGGTGTTCACACAAAAATGGCTGCCAATGCTCTTTATGTGAATCTTTATGATTTTTTCTCTGACTGTGGATGATTGGTTTGTGTAATGATATTTTTGACACTATCAAAATAATACAATTAGCATTATTGTACAATTATAAGTGAAAACATGAAAATGTAAAATTAAAAAAACCCATTCTACTGCCCCTTTAATGAGGCACTTTTAATTTTTAGCTCATCTGGCCCGGGAACAATTGCCAAAGGCAAGATTGTTATTATGCCCCTATTTTTATTAAATTCAAGGAATCCAAATTAATTTTTGTCCAACTGGGAAAATTGATATTGAATTATTTTATTTATCTTATTGAAATATTACCTTACTTGTGATGTACTTTTGTATAGTTATATTTAAGAAATGAAGTAGCTCTAACCATCATGTATTTTGCAATAAAGTATAGTTTTGCCGTGAACTATTATAGTTAAAGCATAAGCCGAAGTTTATCAATCACTAATTACTGACTTAACATAGCCATTATCACATTCTATGATTAAAATGTAGGTTTGCAAAATACAATTAGCAAATCAATGTTTTAACAGTGACAAATCTAACCTTTCATGTCCTCGTGCACGTCTATTCTAGCTATGGTTATCTTTTGCAGCCCTCCAGATAATTTTTGGAGCTGTTGGTATTATCTAAGGATGGGTATCGTTCCTCATTTCTGTATTACAGAAAAGCGTATTGCAATATATTGATACTTTTAAGAACACAGATTTTGCATACTACATGTATATTGTTCAAATATAAGCGTTAAGAACGATCATCATTGCTCAGCTGTCAGACGTATTGGAGAGGGAAATTGTTCAATCACTGTTCATGACCTGTATACATATTTGAGCTATTTTCACAACACAACTTCACAATTTGTAAAGAACGTTCCATAATAACATATTTTAATTGGTCGTGTTTTCTCCAAACTTAGAATAAACTAAAACTTTCGATATATTTGACATTTTCTGAGGTGTACCGATTCGTATTGTGTTGTTGTTGTATTGCAATATACTGATTTATTATGTGAGCGCAATTTTCTGGCAATCCGATTGGTCGAGAACCGGTCACGTGACAGTCGACAGAAAGTGATATTGACTTGACCCCCGTGACCCCAAGTCCGACCAAAAGTGATATTGACTTGAGTTACTAAAAATAGAGCCGATGACGTCAAACCGTTGTTTCATGACGTCATGCTATTGTTATCATGACGTCATTGACCCGTCCTCGCCAACAATCGAGCCGAAAGGCCGCTCATTGCTTTAGTTTTCTATTCTCTTTTGTTCTTTTGACCGAGACATAATAAAAAAATTATGGACTGGTGAGTTCGGTCAATACCTGTTTTTATAGACCCGAGGAAAACAATATCTGACTGTTCTCGATTTTGATGGTGTACAACAGTAAAATTGTACTCCCCTGATTTCAGACAGTTGGGTAATTCATATGAGAAACAAGATTGTACTTTCAACATTTTACATAAATGGGTATTTCTCTGCTACACACATTATCTTTAAAATGTAATGATACTAATGAACATGTTTAATGCACTGAATATTGATATTTTGAAGAGTTATGGTATCCATTTGTGAAAATTTTAGCTTCCACTACTCTAGAGTTTATAAATTGCTGCATACAGTACGCAAGCTATGTGATTCTTTTGGGTTTTTATGAAAATGTCTGTGTATTTGTACTCCAAGCGTTTAAACCTATTGGGTTTTAAGGATTTTGTCGTGTAAAATATGAAGATACGCTGCTTATCTAGAGCACTGCGGATTAACTTTACAATATGTTCGCCACTTTATCTACAATACGTTACCAACCCTTACACTAGACAAACTAACCCTAAAATTTCGTCCATACGGACCAAAGGGTTAAAAAAGATTGTCAACAAATAGCTAAGGGTTTAATGAGTCAATTTTAAGCGAATCTAAGGGTAAAATCCAACAATATCTTATTTGGTGGCGAACATATTGCAAAGTTGTACCCTTTTGTGTAAATGTGTCAATGTTGAACTCAAAACCTTTTAACATATTATATGTGTGTAAATATTTCATTGTTGAACTCAATACCTTTTAACATATTATATGTGTGTAAATATTTCATTGTTGAATTTGTTACCTTTAAATATATTATATGTGTGTATAGATATTTCAATGTTGAATTTGTTACCTTAAGATATATATATAATATGTGTGTATAAATGTTTAATTGTTGAGTTCATTACCTTTTAATATATTATACGTGTGTTAATGTTTCATGTTCCATGTTCCATACCCTACACTTCTGTTCTCGTTCTCGTATACCTTATACTAATTGTGAATGATTTCGTATCATGGCTATGTGAAGGGAAACATTTGAAAAATCTGATCAGAAGAAGGATATGATATTGCTTAAGTTTCATTTCATTAACTTCTTTCCCCCAAAATGTACAATTTGAAGTAAGCATTCATAAAATCCTTGAGTTTTGCACATCAGTACTCAGATAGAAGCTGAAGTGTTTGAACAAGAGCTTATTGTGAACATATTTTCTCCAAAAAAAATTCTGGTCACATATGACAAACTGTTTCAACAGTGTTATTTTAATTGGTTATTGTATGGTGAAAGCAGGTTGGTATAAAGCAATCTTAAAAAACTTGAATAAAACGCATCCATTAGTAAAAGCTACCAGGGTTTTCTGAAAGCAAGCTTCTATAGGGAAAATAGAGGTTTTGACATCAAATAGAAGCCAAAATCTGGAAACATGAGCTTAAATTTGGATTTTTTTAGGTGACAATCGCATGGAATTATGATAATAAAACAATAATGGAGGACAATTCTTTTGATATAATTTTCAGGATTTATTTATAATGACTTAAGAAAATGAAATGCATGAAAACTCTTATAACTCATGAAAAATAAATCTTACGGTCGTGTTTCTAGAATTTATGGACATTGTCTTAAAATGTCCAAAGTGTTCTGTAAACTTGAAAACCGTAAACAACACTTCCATAGCACAACCCCAGATAATGTTCATCATGTCAAATATTGAAGATAATCCGACAGGAACATATGCTATAAGAGGTAATTGGCTACTAAAAATTTAAACACTTTGAGATAAATTAGAAGCTCATATATTAGCCAAAGGGCTTCCAAATTAGAGGCTTGCTTTCAGAAAACCCAGGGGGCGGGATAGCGCAGTGGTTAGCGCGTTCGGCTTCGGATCAGGAGGTCCGTGGTTCGAATCCCGCCAGGGGCTCGGCAACTTTGTCTGCATTAGAGAACTGTTCTACACGCAGTCAGGTTTGGGTGCAATGCTACACTGAATTTCAGTGCAGTACCACCCATGGTTGCTAGTTCCAGCCGATGCTCGCAGGTTTCACCGCAACACATAGCCACAATAGTGTTGCGGGCTTTCTCCCTGCAATAATACTAGCAGCCGCGATATAAGTGAAATACTCTTGAAAGCGCCTAAACCCCATCTCACCTCACCTCAGAAAACCCAGGTACAGTAGAACACGGACATAACGAACTCCAAGGGACCAGCGAATTTAGTTCGCTATATCCGGTGTTCGCTACTCGCGTTAAGCTGTCATACATTGGACTTTTGACGGCTATATACGATTGTTCTCCAATCCGTGTTCTACTGTAGTTCCTGTAACCTATCTAAAGCAGCCAGAAGGGTAGTTAATAGCTAGTGTCTCTTTAAAATGATTTATGATATTTTTCTTTAAAGCATCTCAACTGTTGTAGTTTCCAGGCACAGTTAACAGTTGTCATTTATGTTTTCATAGACAATGTTCCTTTAGAATGAAGAAACATTTTGGAAAACAAACTCTGTTAGGCAATAATTGACAGTATGAACATTCAGTGTTTCGTTCATAACATTTTTATACATTATGTAGATCAAAATTTACAGTAGAAAAATTTATATACCTCCTGAATTGATCAACACCCTTTAAAGTCAGTTTTTATCCCAGTGAAAGATCCCGGCTGTGAACGGGAGGGCTTTGTACGCCCAGGTAATACCGGGCAGGAGGGCCTTGTTTAATTTCACAAAGCCCTCCCAGCCACTTATTTTCTGGGAATACAAAGCCCTCTCATCCCATTACATCCTTTTTCAAATATCCATATTACTATGTTGCGATGTTAACTTAATGATGAACAAGATGTGTTTTTGAAACACGAATGCCCCCGGATGCATCCTGCTCGCTGTGTCAAGGTCAAGGTCACAAGGTCAAATGTCATGGTGTCATCTGAAAGGTCTCATCACAAGGGATCCATATGTCAAGTATCAAAGACCTAGCTCTGACCAATCAAAAGTTATGACCAAGGTTAAAGTTTTTGTGGACAAACGGACAGACGGACAGGTGAAAAACAATATACCCCCCGAATCTCTGATTCGGGGGCATAATAAAAATAGTCTTTCCAAAAATTACTCCAAAGTCAAAAACCAATATGCAAATGTTTATGGTTACAGAGCGTCTCAAACTCAAAACCTGAGTGCTGCTGCACTAAACCAAACTGTTATTCCACAACGGCTTGATGAAATGAGATGACTTAAGTGAGTTAAGTCCTTTCAAACCTTCGACTTGAATGATTGAAGCATGATTTTATGGGTGATTCATTTCAATTTATAACAGGACTAGGAGAGTGATCTAGAAATTAAAATCTGTGATATATTTAGAGGATATTTGTGTTTTCTTGACAAATACCATGTTTATCTCATTGAATGAGGAAGAAAGTTTATATTTTCTGTCTCAGGAGGGTGTCATTGCGTCAGAGCATTGTTCAATGACGTCAGGTCATTGTTGTTATCAGCCACTAGTGACTGACAACAGGTTCCATTGTTATTGTCACTAGTGACTGATAACAGGTTCCATTGTTATTGTCACTAGTGACTGATAACAGGTTCCATTGTTATTGTCACTAGTGACTGATAACAGGTTCCATTGTTATTGTCACTAGTGACTGATAACAGGTTCCATTGTTATTGTCACTAGTGACTGATAACAGGTTCCATTGTTATTGTCACTAGTGAATGATAACAGGTTCCATTGTTATTGTCACTAGTGACTGATAACACGGTTTACTTTCATTGATAGATCTCGGTATTTCACTGCCAATCATATAATAATTCGGTATATAAGACAGAGAAGGACCTCTCCCTCTGGCTTTTTCCGTCACAGAATGCCCCTGCAATTGGAAACAGCTGCGTGGTCGGGCTAAAGACCTCCCCCTTGGCCAATAGTTCATCGAATTGATACATTTTTCAGAAAACATTAAGCTTTACTTAATGCATAACCAGTTATTTGTATTTTCTTCATTCTGTACATCTTTTATGCTTCAGTTTTATTTTTAAGGATGAACCACATGCAGACTATTTCAGACATTCAACATAACAGCATTTCACAATTTAACAAAAAACAGGACTCTTATTGTTTGTACAGAAATAGAAAATTTTATTCTCCTTTGCAGCATATACTATGCATGGAATTGAAGATATATTCAGTATACATATATACATTTACTGAGGGAAGGAGGTTTTTCTGTAAACATTCCATGTACGGTAACTGTGCTATCCTGTTGTGTTTACATATTTACAGGAGTTTGACAAGTGAAAATAGTTTTCATTTCACTACTATTTTATTGACACATCTATTGAAAACTGCAACATATTTCAAAACTGTCATCTGACTTAGTGATAAATCATGCAAATGCTAAGTTTGTCTTATCTATGTGCATTATTTATGAAATTGTGACTTTCGTACTTACAGAAATAATTTTGCACGTAAGTTGTTACATTTTGAACACCTACATAAATGTCTACCTGCTTTTTGTGACATGAATCTAACAATAATATGATTTTGAAATGTGTTTATCAAAATGATGATCATAATGAGTTTGAGCCTTTTTCGATTGAGTTGAAAATAGCCACTACTACATTTTCTATTAAGCTTGTACCATTTTTTGAGAATCATTTCTATGAAGGTTATCCAGAAATTCTATGAATGTAGAGTTCATCTTAATGGCTTTCTATTTTTCTACTTCCTAAATGAAGCTACAAAATATGAATAAAACGTCTTATTATTTATAATTAAAGGTATTTCATGTATCGTGATATATAATATACAATTCGCTGCTTGATTGCAAAGAATAAAAGTAACATTTTAATATTCAAAAGAGTTAAAAGAAATAAAAACTATGTCAAAATATAAATTAAAGTTTATGACACTAAATGACAAAGGCTTTAAAGGGGCAGTAGCAAATTTTCTTAAAATCTTATTTTTCATTTTTTCACTGATAATTGTACATTAATGCTAAATGTATAATTTTGGAAGTGTCAAAAATGTCATTTAACAAACCAATCATTCATAGTCAAGAACAAGTTCACATAAAGTCTAATGGCGGCTATTTTTGTGTGAACAACTTCCAATTCATTTTGTGTAATAAAAAGGAATTGCATGACTGAACTTTAATTGTATATTTTATGTATTTCTGCTTCAAATACATTGTCTTGCAATCGGAACCATTTATTTTAATTTTCCTGTCATTAACTATTCCCTCTTAAAACGTGCTACTGCTCCTTTAACTGAATGTATGAATGGTTATATTCATAATCATAAAACATAATTGTGATATTACTTAGAGGGAGACTATCTACATGATACAAATAGTTGAACAACAGGGCTAAAGCAAACAATAAACAATAAACAACCACTGTATTCTCGACATGGAGGTATTTTGTCATTACACAACATTCTGGATCAACAAGCAAGGTTATAAACAGTGGATCTCATTTTATTAAGGAACACTCAGATAAGAAGAGTTTTCATGGATATGAAAAACAATTAATTATTCCCTACAAACACAGTTTGTGATTTGTATTGCTGGATAAATTTCTGTGTTTATTACTTAAATCAAAAAATGATTTTAGATTAACATTTGCAACTTGCTACAATATTCCATTTATCTTCAATCTGAGTGTCCTAACAAATGAAGTCTCTTCTTTTTCATTGAATGAGTATTCGTTTTTCGATATTTCACATATATACAAATATTGACATGCTTTCATAATAGTGAATATTGTTTTTATAGTTGTTGTTTTTTGTAAAAAAACATGTTGAGAATAATGTAATTACATAAAAGCATCAACAAATGTGTTATTTATGAAATCCTGGAAAGAATTGGTATATATATACATCTTTCCCATTCACCCACCATTATTGGAGTCCATCACATGCCTAAGAACATTTCTTTAGTATTTAGGCGGAGCTACAACTTCTACTTAAATGGTCTTTAAAATATACTACCAGGCAAAAGAAAGTACATACCACATTCCCCAAAACAAGACATGTGCTGCATGTTTGTAATAACCCATATTTGCAGTTATTTGAACAAATGATTTGTTGTAGTAAATGTGTGAAAACATAGACACATTTAAAGATTTCCAAATTGAATGTGTTTTTTGTAAAATCAAAATAATATTGTAACAATTTATTCACATGAAATTTCTTTTAACAAAAATCAAAAAGCGCTTTAAATTATTCTTCATGTGATGGTTTATCGCCTGAGGTTTTTATTTCTCAAATACAACCTCAAAATCTTGAAATAAATGTAACATATGATAAATGCAACAGAGGTGTGTCATTTTTTTGCATGGTAGTATATTTTCAGACTTTTTTGGATATATTGCAATAGGACAGAAAATATTAATATTGAAAGCACTGTTTTATCAATATAACTGCACAGGCCTCATGTTTCTTTTATTAAAACTTTTCAAGAGACATTTCTCTCATGAGCAGTTTTCTGTTGAAATTTTGCGCCCTAAGCTATCCATAGAGCAAATTCGATGTGAGACTTAATGCAACAATATCCTTGATTGGTGACTTTCATACAAAGTCAAATATTGATTTTTTTTGTTTTGTTATTTCAATATTTGTAGGCAATTGTTTATCTTCATGATTTTATGCAGAAAGTCTTACCTGTCAAATATATTGTCATAAGCACAATGTTTTGTAATTTTTAAAGTTTGAACATGAGAAAAATTGTGAAAATATCCTAATTGATACGAACAATTCAAATTTCTTCATTTTTACTTCTCAATGTTAAATTTATAAGATTAATATTATCAATATCAATATTAATAAACAAGCATCACATTTTTCAAATGTAAAACTCTATATCAGCTGCATGATATTATTTGTTTAAATTATTTTAAACAAATCAAAAATTCACTTCTTGTAAGCAGGTTATAGCTAAATACTTCATTTACTTATCATGTAAGTAAACATAATATATCACTTTTGGACCTAGTAAACAGAACTGTGAAATTTAATCTGAAAAGGATGATGAATAATTCAACCGTAGTGATGATGAATCATAACTATGATTTTGTTTTGCCACCTTTTGAAGACTTAAGCCACGAATTCAACAACTATACATTCACAACTAAATTTCTTTTTGTTGTTTTTTTCAAGTCATTATCACCAATGACCAAATCTAATCTAGTAACAGTACACTAAAACCAAGCTAAGACAAAAGATATTTTAAATTCCCTTCACAATCAAATTACATAATTCTCCCCATATCTATATTTCTGTTCACAACATTACCTTGAATCATAATTGCATGGTATTAACATAAACGTAATTATGTACAAATGGTTCACAAAGGGTCGTCTCAAATCCTTTTTTGTGTATTTCGTGTTACTAAAATTTAATTTAAAAGGAAAAAATGACTTCTTAATATTTCAGTGTAATGTAAGACGTCCACTGGTGACGATAATCTTCAACACTCTTTACGAACCCTCTTCTCACACCTTGTGATAGTAAGGCAAGTTTGTGGTGTATCACTTGTATCACTGACAACTTTCAACCAATCACAGCGCAGGTCAGCTGTCATGTGACCCGGGAGTTCATTCTCATTGGTTGAGAGACTGAACAAGATGTGTATGTATATAACATTGGATGGGTAATACAATCATTTCGTGAACAAACACACTGGTGCAATTGGCAGCAGTATTGGCTTTTTGCAGGGGACATTTCAAATTGGAAATAATTTTCATATTTCATTAATAGCACATAACTGCCATTAAAATCATTGTACAGTTCAAACACAATCAGTATATCAAGTCTACTCCACAAAGTAAATGACAGCAAGCAAAAAAATTCTGTTTTCTGCAGTCAATTTCATGTTGAAATGTTTAAACGTGATTTTAGTGATTGATTTATGATTGTCTTTTATCTACAATGATAATAATTTTGATAAGAAGCTAATTGAAAGAATGACTAATATGACAACTAAATAAAGGTCATAATTGATCGACTTGTTAGTCTAAAGAATCAATAATGAATTAAATATACACATATAATACATTCAAAAATTCTTAACATCATATTTTAATTCAATTCAATGTAAACACAATAGTCAGCATATTAAAGAATTTTTTTTATCAATAAATTATAAGTTAATAGGAAAGCAGTATAGGCATACTTACAATAAGGCAGATGAATGAATGACTTATGTACAGTATGTAACAGATGAACTAAGCTAAAAAATGGCTAAGTAACCCAGTGAAATGTACAATTGAAATTTATATGATATAAAGAAAACAGACCCAAATCATTATCTTTTTATGGAAAAGATTGGTCCCCAACCTAATGAAACTTTCTTGTTATGTCATGATTCTAGAAATTCGAGGTCAGTTCAAGGTCAATGATTTCTTCCTAGAGCAATGAAGGTGAAGGCCATGAGCAGAAAGGTCACATGAGGGTTACTTTCTAACCTTTGACCTTTACCTGTGTTCATACCAATGGCTGTTGGTTGCCCATTTCCTGAAAACAATCAAAAATTTTAATTTTGAAATAAAAAACTTGTTAAGTTCATACTTTAATCAATAGATCAGAGAACAACATATGATATCTAAGTGTTAAGAATAAAAAAACATAAATCAATCAAACAGAAATTGGTGAAAGAAAATGATTGGCTTTACAAACAGTGTCAATCAAAATTGAACAAAACAATTATTCAACAAATGATGAAGGAACATAATTTAAAAAAAAATTACAAATTAGGATGAATAAATGAATTAAAGAAGAAAGTGACAAAACAAAATGTAACACAATAAAACTTGACAGAGTATGTTGACGGGGCATCTGGAAATCATGTTTGTGTCAGATGTTGTCGTCAAAGAAACTGAAACTTTAAAAGAAAACACAAAATCTAAAACATAACTGAGAATACTTACAACACAAAAATGTATACTTCTCAAAGAATCTAAGGAACATTTAATTTTGTCAAGCATTTTGATGTTCAAAATGATTCAATCTTGTCAAGGGTCACTTAACATTGGAAGTGATATTCCTTGAGGTAAATAGATTGATAAAGACGTGTATATTCCTACAAAAATGTGAGGAAAAGTTGACCAATTATAATTCTGTTCTATATATTAGGGCAAAAATGTTGCAATGACGCAGATTTTTTATTTCATTTCTAAATTCCAGAAACAAGTAACAGTTTTAGAGGCCACATTTCAATGTTTTTTTCTAAACCACGGTACAAAATTTCCCTTTTTTACCCTTGTCAACATCTTGAAAAAAAAGGCTTGAAACGGGGGTTTGAAACTGATGCGGGCGGAACCAGAAATATCAAATGTTCCATGTCATGAATGCATATAAGGATATGATAAAAACTTCAAACTAATCATTTCCTTTTGAGCGGCAAACACTTCGAGTTGTTGAAAATGATACAAGCTATTTAGGTGCTCCTTAAATTCTTTTGAGTAGTATATGAGAATGAACAAAATCATACAGCTGAACTGAACATATTTGATAGTTCTTAACAAATATTTTTAACTTTAAGAGGTCAGTAGGTATATGGCTTCAACATCTACTATATATATATATATGAATATTTATTCATCATCTCATGATTAAGAGTTTCTAAATTTAACAAAATCAGTTGAAATCAATGTAGTCAGTAGAACTCGGATAAGGGACCAAAGAATTCTGTTCGCTATATCCGGTTTTAGCTATACGCATATAATTTAAATGATATTATATAGGGATGGGACTTGAAAATTTGTTCACTATATCCGATTGTTCGCTATATCCGAGTTCGCTATTTCCGTGTTCTACTGTAAAATGAAAACAAATAATTACAATAGCACAAAAAAGATGCAAGCTCTTATTCAAATCATCTCTAGATTTTAAGTCATTTAAAATTTTTTCATTTTGATATTGAATGTCACCATATATTCAACGTACCATTATATTCATGACCGTCGAGGGGTTTTGTAGGAGATGGGTTATCACTTCCTTTGAATTTATAGGAAGCTTCAAAGCCTAGGTCATCGTATATATCATTTGACTTAAAGACGACCCTGAAAAATGGACCATCTGATTCGATGGATTGTTTTTTCCCATTGTTAATGGTGCCACAAAGCCGATGCAATTTCCGATCCTCTGCTTGCGCAAAGTTTGAAAACGAAACATAATCGCTGTGAGTGCCTGTACCACATCTGAAATAGACATCAGAATATATAAATCAATAAGTAATACATAAATAAGGAAACATAAGGCCAGATTGACCATTTTTACAAGGGAAAGAGATCAATAGTGGAAGAGGAAGCACCCATAAAATCCTTCATTCAGCCCCGCACTCCTCAGAGTTTTGTTACCAAAAGGATTTTTCCTTGATAGATATAATCAATTTCTGATATTCACAAGACACATGTCAATATCTTAACAACTTTTTCCTGTTTAAAATGATATAACAAACTTCTTTATTCTTGAAACCAACATAAACAAAAACATGTCAAATTATGTAACTGATACAGATTCTACAAGTTTATAATATCACGTACATGATACAAGCAGGTTTAAATGTTTAAAAGGAGCAAAAAATCATCCAGGAGGATTTAAACCAAGGATATCTGGCTTAGGAGTCAGATACTCAACCAATTCAGTTAAAGGATTATTCCATTAGCTAATCCAGTAGCAATGCTTTTGATCACATGAAAATATGATTGATTCTTCAATACAAACTAGAATAAAAACATGCAAATACTCATTAAGGTACTATTATGTCTATTTTGAAGTAAGACTCAGACACTTTACCGATTCAGCCAAAGGGTTATCCCACTAGCCAGTGGGAATGCTTTCGACCTCACCCAGAATAAATGATTCGAGATGTATTATTACATGTGATTATAAAGACATGCAAATATACTCACTTTGGTGCTATTCCATCGACCTTGAATTTAGGAAATTCAATCTTGACAGTCTCCTTGCCTTTGCCGAGGAACAAGTAGTGACACTCGGTGTTGCGCGGGTAGAGGCCAGGATAGTTCGGGGAACTGAATGTTCCTTCATTTGACTTGTAGCTGTGGAACTGGAAACTACACACTGAAATAAATGATGAAATTTAATCAGAACAAAAATATAATCACGTAAACATATCATGTATTTTGACTTTGTATGAAATAAAAAAAAAAAAAAAGTAAAACAAAATAAGGGAAATTAAAAAAAATAAATAAATATTCACTTAAGGTCACTGAGATGCATTCTTCCTTACATGTTGGGGTGGGCTTTCATCTCCTTCATAACTATCAATTTAACGTAAGAATTTTTGTTTAGGGATTGGGGGTGGGGGGGGGGGGGGGGGGGGGGGGTGGTGAGGCAGAGTGATAGAGATTTGCAAAAATGGTCAGCGATTTTAGGGTGGGTTGTGACCCTTCATGCCATCAAATTAACTTAGAATAGTTAAAGATCGGGCAGGATTATAGAGATTTGCATGATGTTCTTGGTTCCAATCTATCATTCCAGATTGTTATTGATAAAATCATATTTTCAGCTTTGATACATACCTCCTCGTGGGTCTGGGTCTCCAGAGGTAATTCCAAAATCTGAAAGAATAATAAATCTCTCAGTATCTCAGAAGTAAAAAAAATATAGCATATTCAATTATCAGTATTGCAACAATTACATCAATGTAAGTCATTGTACCTGAAATACATTGTGGAATCAGAGTAAATTTTGTTGGTGATGAACTATTTGCCATAATTGCATTAATAATGTGTGCATACTTATATTGCGCCTTTTCCACGTCCTAAGACATGCTCAAAGCGCTACATTATTACCCTGAAGGAAGGTACTTTCACAGCTGCTACTAAGCGCTAATCACGACCATGTAGGTCAGAACATCCAATTTTCAGGTACCCATTTTAACAGCTGGGTGGACTGAGTGCAATGTGGATGAAGTGCCTTGCCCAGGGACACAACACAGGATGAGACCCAAGTCACAAATTTGTGGTGTCTCCACCGGGATTCGAACCCGGGTCTCCGGCGTGAGAGGCCAGCATGCTAACCACTACACCACTGTGCTCCGCATTAATGAATATATTCATTAGACGTCATTGTGTCAGTTTTGCTAGGCGAATATGTATACATATTCGCCTAGCAAAACTGACACAATGACGTCTAATAAATCAAACCCCAACTGCTGACTTGTAAACCAATTACCGTACTCGACATAATAAGCACCCTCTCCCTTAAAGTTCACATTACCACAAACATATTTCACTATTTTCTTTGGAATATAGAAAGTCTGATTGCAATATTGTATAGTGCGTTAGAGGTCGCTACTCAAATATGTTTAGTTTGGTAATGAAAGTCGTTTTTGAAAGTCACTTTTGATGGGCCGCTTAGATCTATCTGACAACAAACAAGTGAATGCATGACTGGTCTCGCCCCCATTTTGTGACGTCATAAACAGAATCAGCCTTGTTATCTATACATCTATCGTAACAATACCACAGGAAAAAACACTAACAATTAACGATTTTCAGAAAATGTTTTCCACTCAGTTAGATAAATCATTTGACGACGTAACACTACTAAGCATTTGGTGTAAAAAAGATATCCACATCAATGGTAATTAAACAATTATTTAGGCGGTATTTCAGTTGAAATAATGATGCATTACTCTGTACAGTCTGTTTATTACGTCACACCCGCACGAGTTTTATGGCCCCTAACCCATGTGGGTTTTTCACAGCCGATAATTACGTCTTAATTAAAGGCAAATTTAAGGTGTTTATTGGACAAGTTAACAAATATTAAGTCCAGCTTTTATTTTTTTGAAAAATAGTTGAACGAAAATCGAGAAGTGGTAAGGTCGAGGTTAGTTGATGTTTAAAGGCGCCCTTTAACAGTGTTTTCAACTAAAAAAACATTAAGCACCCTCTATCCAAGCTTTCCTTACATGATAAACCTATGAAATTTAATATAAAGGTGGTTTGGAGACTTGATTTTTATCCTTCTCTTTAATCATGGTCATTGGATTTGTTACTTTTAGCTCAAAATCTATATGTAGATCAAGAATATACAAATATCTTTATCATTTGACTGAATGATTAAGTCATCTTATTAAGCGGCCCCTTTTTCCAATTTTTTATCCGCCCAGGGCGTTTCATGGTTAAAGAGGATCACATATGTCAAATTTTGAAATCGATGTTATTACATCGGGACCCACTAACTGTTACCGAAAATAACAATTTAAAGGTCAATCAGTACATTAGAGCGAAAATACAGCCATTCAAAGTCGGGATTTTGATCGAAAACTGGACAATGTGGCTCGAGTGGCGCGCGCAAATTCGCCAAACGTAATTTTGAAACCTTGTCAAAAGCAGTCAGGAAGATGTATTCGATTCGATAGTGTTTATTAGGTATTGTAACTAATAGGTAGATTAATTGAATGCATAATTTCGAATATTAAACGTATTTTAGATGTTTTCTTGATTTTTCCATAAAATCAAGCATTTTAGAGATATTATGCATAAATGGATATATTTGCAAGTCCAGTGATGAGATATAAACTTCAATCAGCATATTAGATATTTTGTAGCTTATCAAAACCAAATAAAATTTTAAGAAAGATACTCTGTGTCACTTTAAATTGGGACATAAAGATCATAATACATTCTTATCAAAAGAATACTTTATACGTACTTGTCACAAAACTGTACAGAGCCTTGAAGCCAGTTGTCACTCCCTTAGAGGAGGATTCACTGTGGAATATGACCGTCATTTTGTTCCCAGCGGACATCAGCATCGGTGGCAGTTTCTTACCACAATACACCCCCAGCTCCTTCAGTTCACCAGCCAGCGGAATCATGACCTTCACAGAGTCTGATCCTGCACAGCTGAAAAGGTCAAGGTCAAAATGAGACATTTGAAAAGGTCATGCTTGAGCAGATGAAGACCACATGGTTTGATCAAGGGAGATAATTCCAGGCAGAAGAGGGTAGCTGCATACCACTAATGGTAAATATGACTTAAGTTTTTTACTCTATTTTCAATTAAGAACTTCTGCAGGCACGTTTAGAGGAACCTAGAGGTACAAGTTTCGTCCCAGAGGGAAGATTACGCCAAAAATTTGAGATATTTGCAAAGGTCATGCTTGATGAGAATTCTTCTTATGGACTAAAATATTAAGAGTACATGTCATGAAATATAGGACAAGGTCATGATTTTGAGGCAGGTCATGATAATGCATTATCAAGAAGGCTCAAAATTGAAATAAGGCAGTTCAATATGTTGCCACAGTTATAATTGAAGTAATCAAGGTATTTGGTTAAGGATTATTGAAAACGTAGTAAAATTGTTAAGGAGTCAACTGCTAAAGGCTTATTGTAACCAAATTCTGTTGGTTACATTGTTACATTCTCTCCCCACAGAGGCAGCTCAGTGCGATCAAGCCTCTGTTCTATTATGCCAAGATGCTGGAGTTCCGGCGATTGCCCTAGCGGCAAAAAGTTGTAACTTAAAATATCTCCCTTATTTGCAGCCAATGAAAACACCTTTTGGATATCCTTGACTTTGGGAGTTCTTAACGGTGGTATAATGACATGGAAAATATTATGTCTTTGTGTTTATTTTTCATTAACAGTGTGAGAGGGAAACTATTTGAAAATCAGCTATGGATAGGGTTTTTCATTAGAAAGATACTGTTTTGTAATTGTGTTATGTAATTGTTTTATGATAGATTTTATTTTACTAATCAACCAAATAATAACTAAAGAGAAGGTAAAAAGCGATGGTTTGTAAAAGGAAGAATTACCTCCCCTGGAGTTAAATTCCAACGAAAGCTTAGACGAACCACACGGAGATGGCCGAGGTTTTGTGAATGACCATTTTTAAAACAGCGTCGCTAATTGCACAACTAACTTTGATTGCCTCCAATCAGATTTCTAACTTTCTATCCCATGTATTAGCCGTAATAGAACAGAGGCTAATTCAGGTATGACTGCATGAGTTGCCTCTGTGAGGAGAGAATGACATTGTTATAGTCCTAAACAAAACATTTGTCCTTCAAAACATTTCTATCGTGGTGGTACAGTGCGAGAGCTGTTCTTTTGTAAAGTCTCTAAAGAAACTAATGACGTGAAGAGCCACTCCGTGAGTAACGTCAGGGGCCAAATATGCCAAACTTTACCAATAGTGTCCTCTGATTGAGAAGTATCCACTGTTGCAGGATATGATAATTCTTAACCTTATCCGGATCATACAGTGACAACAGGTGAAAAGTCGTGATTATGATTGAAAACCGGACATTGGCGTGCTTCAATCATTTAAACATTATTCTGGAACTTATCTAACGCAGTCAGAATGATTGTTACGAGTTGATCCTGTTTGATAGGTCATAGTACTAGTATTCATGTAAATCGGACGTGTGATTTTGGCTTACTCGTATATACATGACAAGATTCTCATTGAAAACTAGTATTATCATCTATTTTACATTTTTGGAACATATATGTGAACTTATTTGAAATGATATAATAAATTGTGATATTAATTTTCATATCAAAGCAAAACAACATGTGATGAAAATCACGGAGTGGCTCTTTAAAAGATTCCAGATGTACATGTGCAGATAATCATGGTTCCCAAATATAACAATGTTACATTAGTTCATCATCTGAATGACATGTTTTTAAAAATCCTTTTGGTTGAGGAAAATCAATGATGATTTAATTTGATTTCTTTTCACTACATCAAGGGTAATGTTTTGTCACTCAACTGCATGACACGTCATCCAGAATAATGGTCTATCAAAATTTCAAGATATTTAAAAGGCAAAGCAATAACATAATCATGTGAAATAATAACCATATTGACACCTTGTCAGCCTAAAACTTTCATCAAAGAATTAAGCTGCCTTTGTGATTATCAACTTCAAAGGCAACTACTTGATAAGAAAAATATTTGTCAACATTGTGGATTCACATTTCAAGTGATTTCTAGAAAACTAGTTTGAGTTATTGGCATCAATAAATGTCAAGACCTGTACAAATCTGTTAACTGTTACCGAAAATAACAAGTTAAAGGTCAATCAGTATATTAGAGCAAAAATACGGTCATTAAAGTCGGGATTTTGATCGAAAACCGGACAGTGTGGCTCGAGTGGCGCGCGCAAATTCGGCAAACGTAATTTTGAAACCTTGTCATAAGCTGACAGGAAGATATATTCGATTCGATAGTGTTTATTAGGTATTGTAACTAATAGGTAGATTAATTGGATCCATAATTTCGAATATTAAACTTATTTGAGACGTTTTCTTGATTTTTCCATAAACTCAAGCATTTTAGAGATATTATGCATATATGGATATATTTGCAAGTCCAGTGATGAGATATCAGCGTATTAGA
Organism: Steromphala cineraria; assembly: GCA_916613615.1. Classification (NCBI taxonomy): domain Eukaryota; kingdom Metazoa; phylum Mollusca; class Gastropoda; order Trochida; family Trochidae; genus Steromphala; species Steromphala cineraria. The sequence continues at coordinate 60,115,785 of OU744725.1, read as the reverse complement.
TATTTTGTAGCTTATCAAAACCAAATAAGATTTTAAGAAAGATACTCTGTGTCACTTTAAGCCCTGATGTGAATGCAACTATAATCAATGGTTTTGATGCCAACAAATGGGTTAAGGCTAGCCTTTGAGCTAAGCATGCTTTGTAAGTATTTTTTACTGTTGAAATGCTAATCCAGAAAATATTTTCAAAAGTGGAAAAAATATTTCATATCAAACATAAAAAAATAACTTTCATTTCCAAGATTAAAGAACCCTAGCTTGTTTTCAGCATGCTTGTCTACTAAATAATATTTTTAATGAAAACACCTGCGGAAGACAAGCGCTTTATAAACCTTTTTTTCTCAAAAATGATCATCAGCATATTTTTGTGACATCTTAACAAAAATCTTAACATCCTGAATATTTAAAGATGTAATTCATATTAATATAATCTCATATTACTTTGGGCAAATCTTTTTACATTATATTTACAGGGGTGTTTCTTTTAAAAGCAAAGTTTCCAAATTTCAAAGGTGTTTTGAAATTCAATACAGTACTAATATAAATAATTAAATTTTCAAAGAATAGAAAGAAATTCGTGAAATAATGATATTTCAAATCCACACGATCATAAGCTAATCCTCCTTCGTACTAAAGGTCAATGTGCACAAACTGTATTCAACTCTCTCACAAACAGCAGGCTATAAGTGTCCAATCACTAATACGATTTCTAATCATATTCAATATTTGCTTGATATACAGTAGAACTCGGATATAACGAACTCCAAGGGACCAAAGAATTTAGTTAGCTATATCCGGTGTTCGCTATACGCATATAATTTTAATTATATTATATAGGGACGGGACTTGAAAATTTGTTCGCTATATCCGAGTGTTCGCTATATCCGTGTTCACTATATCCGTGTTCTACTGTAAATCTACTTTTTACTTACTCAATAGGATCATTAGCCAAGCCTCCCTCGTAGTAGAGGTCCATGTGCACAAACTGGAGCTTAACTCTCTCGCGACCCATGCCCACAAAGTTGTAGGTACAGGTGACTCCGGCAGTGTAAGGGTTAGGGTAGTTCGGGCTCTCTATGGAATCATTCTTCTTGGTCTGGCTGCTTATTTCCTTGTTGCAGTAGATGGCTGAAAGAAAGAAATGAGTATAAACAAAGAGTCAAATTTTGTGTGAAAATTAAAATAAAAAAATTCAAGGTTCTTTTTCTGATTCAAAACAGAAAAAGTTTGATTACGTTGGATATGCATAATGTTCATATCCAAGCTTCTTAATCTGATTCAAACCATAAAAAAGTTAAAATTGAATTTGATTATGTTTGAAATGCACATTGAAGTACGGTTTTATTCAAGAGTCAATATTGAACAGTAAATATAACAATATTGCTTATTCAGCATCTAACTGCATGATTGCTGAAATGGAAGAAATTAGAATAAACATAGTGTCCATTATTGTGAAAAAGATTCACAGGTTTAAAGTGTAATTTCATTGATTTTATCTGAAATAGGTTCAAACCTAAAAAAAAAGGTTGCAATCGGGTTGTCAGAAAATAAAGTACTGAATTGAATATGATGATGTTGGATTTATAATTCAGTACGATTTCAATGACAAGAGAATTCAATTCAAGAACACAATCTGGAACAAAACATATAAATGAATCTATAAATAAACTTATAAATCACCAAAATCTCACTCATTCATCTCAAAATGGCCAAAACACAATTATAATACTTGTTTTCAATGAAAAGCTTAAAACAGTCATTAATATTCTTGGAAGGCAAAATCAAACGTCCAATTAACATGAATCTTAATTATATAGCCTATTTAACAGTGTCAACTCATGACGGTCATTCGGAATGCTTTCGAAAAAATTTCAAAATTACGTTTGACCGATTGACGAGCGTCATTGTCCGATTTTCGATCACAATTGCAAATTCAAAGCTTCCTATTGTTATAACACAACATTGCTGAGTTTTAATATGATATTCTCTTGCAATAGTCGATACTACTTAATCAAATGACACTTTCATAAAGTTTTTCATATGTGACGCCCAACAACTCACGGAGTGGCTCTTTAAAAGGACCATTCAGGTTCTTTTTTGTTGAAACGAAATTCAGGAGGACTTTCCTGTTTACAATTATATATGATTTTTAAGTGATAATTTCACACTTAATTTCAAATATGTTTGTGAGGTTACCATTTCAGTTGTTCAAGATTTAACAATTTGACAAAAAATAAAGTGTATTGTTCAAAAAATAAAAACATTGTGAAATGAAGCCAATCATCTAAGTTACGATCGTGAAATGTATTACTATGACAAAATGCTGTCATAACTGATAAATTTATTTTGAATTATTTGTAAATATGCTCAGCTTCTATCAATCAGGTAGTTATTTCGTACTTTTGTTAATGAATTAGCATAATACAGCACATTTGTTTTCTCGCAATGCTAACAATTCAAAATGGTGGATGAAAGCAGATAGAGTGGTGCCTTTAAGAGACTGGTGTTCAGACAAAGGTCGAAGACAGTGAACAGATACCTTTCTGTAACTAGCCAAGAAATTTGAGTTCCAAAGGAATTACCATTTGAATAATCAAGAGCACATTAAACATTTAAAGACTTTGTAAATAAAGCTTTATTTCATATATGATCTATAATAATAATAATAATATGTACACTTGTAATGCGCTGACATCCGGGCAGCAAGTGCCCACTCAAAGCGCTACATGAAAATGAAAAGTCACAGTTTGTGATGGAGTCTGAACAGATAGGTTTTTAGGTCTCTTTTTAAAGTGGTGATAGAGTCTTTGACTTTTAGTTTTTTGGGTAGCTCGTTCCACAGTTTGGCGTCACTATAAGAGAATGACCGTTTCCCAGAGACAGTTTTGGCTCGTGGCACCTCTATGAGACCTTTATCATTACAGTGATTGCAATTATTATTCAATTTTGTGTATAATAAATGGACAAGTAATGATTTTATCTTATATTTGTCTTGAAAAGTTTTTTTTATCAAGACTATTCATCTTTTGAGGGTCACAGAAGAGTTACAATTACAATTTTGACATTTGGCCTTGATTGTTATCAAGGTATTTAAAAGGTTTTAATTTCACCTCAATTTGCACATCTGTTTAAATCAATATTCTCTCACCAAACTAATAATATGAAAAATATCATTCATTTTCTTTTCAAGACTTCAAATATTTAAACATTAAATAGAAGATGAAAATATTAATCACTTTAAACACAATTGATTGCAAAAACTTTAAAATATCCAATTATTGGTGAAAATAATAAAAAAAGAATCTGCAATATGCTACCATTTTGAAACAATGGGTAATTTAGCCAACATTTATTAAAGACTATTGATTCTTATATATGCATGTATATACATATATCTTGTTCCAGAGGTTAATTATAAGGTCACGCTTTTATATAATTCAAAGCAGCTTATCAATAAATCCCCATGAAAACCTATTAAAGGGGCAGTAGCACCTTTTTAGGGGGAATATAAGCTGATGTCAGGAAAATGAAAATTAATGGTTCCAATTGAAAGACAATGTATTTAAACTAAATGGAGCAGTAATAATTCAAATATATAACGTAAAGTTTAGCCATGCGATTCCTTTTTCTCACACAAAATGAATTACAGGTGTTCACAAAAAATGGCCGCCAATGGATTTTATGTGAATCTTCTTATTTTTAATTGTCCTCTGACTATGGATGATTTGCTTGTGTAATCATATTTCTGACACTGTCAAAATAATACATTTAGCATTAACTTACAATTATCAGTGAAAAATTTAGTAAATAAAATTTTCAAAAAACGTGCTACTGCCCCTTTAAAACTGATTAATTTACTCAATGCAATCTTACATATTGAAATCCAAAGCAACTTATCAAAATAGTATGAAACCAAATGAATTAATCTCTATATTGATGACTGTACTGTTTACAAGCTGAGATGTTGAAACTAAAGCTACTTGCCAATGGTAATTAAAAGCAGAGTTAACAAATCTTTAGACTGATTAGTTTACTAGACATGTTTAATTCAGGCAACTATTCACAATGGTACCAACGAAAATAAAGAATTCTTTGATGGATTAGTTTCGTATAAAAGCTGACATATTGAAATTCATAGCAACTTATCTATGGTAATTAAAGCAAAATGAAGATATCTTAAGTGTGATAAGTTTACCAAACATGATTAATTTCGGGCAAATATTGACAATAGAACCTGGAAATCTTTTGATTATTTATAACTGTAAGCAAGGTGCCCTCATGTTGAAATTCACTACTAATCACAATTCTTGAAACCAAATATTAAGACATATTTAGAGTGATTATTTCCTGTATGACATATTGACAGACTTATCAATAATAAAGCCTAGAGTCATCAGCATCATCGGCTTAATAAACTGGAAACATCCCCAAGTTTAGTCAAATATGACAGGGCATTAATCAGACGACTCTAATGTTACACATATTTCAAAGAAAGGAGGGATATTGATGAAGAAGATCGGACTTGTTTGGGGAAAAAAAAGATGATGTTTCAATCTTCGTTATTATGGTGTAACAATGATGGTGATCATGAAGGTGTTGATTGATTATTATCATTAGTGTTTATATAGTTACATATATGATGGATAGACCAGACTAATGGATGACACAATGATGTTTCATATTACACTTACATGACATATCATAGATAATAAATGTTAATTTCATGTCGGAATGTCTATTTCAAACCTTAATCAAATACTACAAGAAACACATGGAATGGAAATTTATTGATTCAAGAGTAATTATGCCATTGTTAGCAACTTCTTGTATGCATGTTGATGAAATTGATAAACATAGATTTTGATGATAATGGTATAAATATAGAAAAATTAATCCATGAAAACATGAAAAATAAAAAGTGCATTGAATTTTTTTTTTAAATCACTGTATTCAAATGGTAGAGATGAGTAGTAGTCCAGTCATGGGGAAAAAAACAACATTTACCATTGCATAATGATTTTTAAAAAGAGGAGTTTATACTCAAACTGTTAACTATGAGTAGTCTTGGTCTGGTCCCTATCTTTTTATGTTCAGTATAGATGAAACTGCAAATGTTAATCCTAAAATTAAAAAATAATTTTTCAGAAGTTATCGTTCATTTTTCAAATTAAAAACTTTCAATAAGGAAAGAAGAGTTAAATCCTGATTGACAATAAGTTTTTTCAAAATTTAAATTTGTCGCTTGGCAGATTTAAAAATCATTTCATAGTTTTAAATTTATTTTGATCAAAAACATTAAAACAAAATCTTGTTATCAGGGACTTTGATGGAATAATTTCAGAACGAGTCTGTCAAAACATCTCAAATTTCGCAAATTCATACATTCCTTATTCATCTGTAGATTAAAAAGAGTAAAAAAAATACCATTCCAAGATGAAATGAACATTTCAAGAAATTTTCCATTTGAAAGTGACACTGAAATATTCAATCACCGAATATGGCACTTGTCGCACTTCTTTAATCACTTTATGCCAAGGGCTACTCCTTTATTGATGGAGCGTATAAAAGCCCACAAAGAAAAGCATTGTCGTCGCGTGTACAAAGTAACCTGTTCAACGCAAGCTTGAGAGCGATATGATCTATTTCACAGGCCAAATCGAACAAAGAGGTTGCGCTTCACCTTTTTTCTGGATCGCGATTTTAAGTTAGCCATGAATAAACAACAAGCCGAGGGAAAAGCGACATCCCCAGAAGCAAAAAGTTTCGACGAAGAAAGGACTGGACAAATAGTTGGAGTAGAATCAATGGTAATGAAATGAGTGAAATTAATACCTTTCAGAACTGCCAAAATGTGAAGCAGGAGGATTTGATCAGTATCAACATTTCATGCTATTTTCAGGCTTTTTATAAAGAGAATGAGTTTAAACACTGGCTTGACATCCATTAGAACTGAATAGAAGCAAATCTCAAGAAATGGAGGGGATTTAGTACAGCTCACCTCTTTAACAGTTTCACTCACACAGTCATTGGGTTGTCGGGTTTAATGTGTTTCTAATTCGTATAATCTTGTCTTTATCACCCCTGCTTGTAGATGATGAAGAGCAAATTGATAAGAATTTGGCACTTTTTTGCAACTTGTTTCTTATTTTTAATATATGGCAATTATCTTCCAGAATTTTTTTTATATCTCTTCAACTCTTTCATTCACACAGTCATCGGGTTGTTGGGTTTAATGTGTTTCTAATTCCTATAATCTTGTCTGTATCATCCTCTTTGTGAAAAGTCTATATATGATGAAGTTAAACTGAATTATATCTTTTAAATAAACCCACAGAGGCATTCAAAATGTGACATACAAAAATTGGAATAAACTAATATAAAAGATAATTAATATTGAAAAAAAAAAGAATTCTAAAATGGACAGTGAAACTTTTTATCCTTGTTAAGATGAAATAATTGGCCAAACTATTATATTTTCCATTATAATATTAATATTTCCACTATGCTCAAAGCAATGTATGTGAAATAGGAAATTTTTAATCATTCATCAAAATAGCCCAAAAGGCACCTAGTTTCTCTAATAATTTTGTCTATCTAAATATATATTGAAAATATTGCCTAACAATTGAACTTACAATTCATTTGAAAAAATTACTTATAGAATTTATGTCACTAAATTTGATTTCTTGCACAAAATTACAAATTCAACTAAATTCGAAATGTTTCAGGTTCTTTTCAGTCTAATTGTAAGACGATCCACAATCCCAAACTGTACAAATAGACGTTAATACCTGACGCAGACACCGTAATGCAATAATGACCATATAAGTCTGCATTAGACCTCGCTCATTAAGGAACACTTAATGGGTGCTAAATGAGTTATGTATGGACGTCCTCCTGTCTGAGGCCATACACAAGGAATGACCTCCGTCCTATATTACAGCAAACTCAAGTGACACAGAACCGCCGCAGAAAGGACAAGTAATTTTCACTATCTTTGTGAGTGCAATTCCCTATAATTACTTCATTACAGTTTTAAATGGTTTCCTGTTGGAACCATGTTCGTTTACCGAACAAATCCCAAAATAAAATTGCTTGTAAGATCCTTTTTAGTTGCAAGCCACTTCACACAAATCCAGGGGGAGACAAGCACTATATTGGACGTCAACGTGCATACCACCGACAATAAGCAACATAAATGGAGGGGAAAGTATGGCTGGGTATTTGTAGGTCATTCCACAGAGTGAATACATAACACAATTTTATCTTTGGTTTTTCTTTGAAGGGATCTTGTTAGGTTTGGATGGTCCTTACTTCACTGATGTGGTAACTTGTAAAGTTATTAAGTTATTAGTTATGAATTATTCATCAGTCTTGCTTCATAGAATAGTGAAACTATTAGTCATGTCAAGCAAATATTTATTGACATGGTGTCTTATAAGTTAATGCTTGACAGATACAGATTTATTTCTGACATGAATATGAGAAGAGATGAAGAAATTTGCTTTGAATTTTTGTTTTACTGGTGACCAACTTCATACATTTGGGGGACGTAGCTCAGTGGTAGAGTGTCCGCTCGTAAACGCAGAACAACGCATTAACTGGCGCTGCACTGTGGCTGCCGGGTGCTTAGGCACAACCCGAATTTCCGATAACGTATGTATGTACTGAGGATAATAAAGTGATATTATTATCATATTATTACATGTGAAATATCAAAAGTCTTTTATGTTTGTAATTATTGTGAAATATCTATAGTTGGCCTTAGTGAATTTAAATGGGGCATCAAGCCAAAGCATTTATGCAATAATAAAAGGCAATGTATTAGCAAATCACATAGTGGTATTCTTGAAGAGAAAAAATGTCACGCTTTTTAGTACCATAAACCTCAGGTGTCATAATTGTGTCATTTTGGAGGTAATTCTTTTCTCGGGTAAACCTGCTACGGCCCACGGATTTCCCCTCACCCCTCATGTTACATTTTCAATCAAACCCTTAGGGACAGGTTAATATCCTTTACTTCTTAACTGTCATTCTTTGTAGTATTGTGAAATTTGATAATAATGATATTAACATCATTCTTTTTGTTTTTAATTTGAAAAATACATAAACTTTAAAAACAGAAGAAATTTGAATTTGGATCAATGATCTTTTTTGTATTTCACTACTAACATGCAACATGCAATTAAATGTTTGGCACTCTCATTATAAATATCCTTTCTTCAAGTCAGTCTTGAAGCAGATAAACATTGTTATCATTAAACTTCAAAGACTTTGTTTTTATTCATTTAAATTGATGCAACTGAAGAAGATATCTGATAGTTTATTGATGATTAATCTGCTGTAAAACTGAACAACATCCATAATCTGTTGCTTCACTCAATTAGTTTCTACCAGATCATGCAGTATCTTCAATAATGTGACAAAAAATATATATTCCTTTTTGATTTTAAAGGGGCAGTAGCACATTTTTAGAGGAAATATAAGGGGAAGTTAGGAAAATGAAAATAAATGGTCCAATTGAAAGGAAATGTATTTAAACTAAATGAAGCAGTAATAAATTAAATATATAATGTAAAGTTCAGCCATACGATTCCTTTTTCTTACACAAAATGAATTAAAGCTGTTCACACAAAAATGGCCGCCAATGTACTTTATGTGAATCTTAAATATCAAAATAATACATTAAGCATTACCGTGCAATAATCAGTGAAAATTTGAAAATATAAAAAAAATTTAAAAACGTGCTACTGCCCCTTTAAGAAGAATTTCATTAAATCCACTCCTGTGGAGGTAGTTCAGTGATCAGAGTGTTGGTCCATTACCAAAAATGGACTTTATTCGAATCTTCATAATTTGTTCTCTGAATATGGATGATTGGTTTGTGAATTGAGATTTTTAACACTATTAAGATAATACATTTAGCAATAACGTACAATAATCAGTGAAAAATGTAAAATTTTCAAAAAACATGCTACTGCCCCTTTAACAACAATAGAAACATCAACAATAAGTTTACTGTGTCGACAAAATAATGTATACAGAATACTAATAAATTAAGATCTAGATATTCAAGCATACTGGAAAATTTCTTATTCAACTCATTCAGCAAGTATTTCATTACAGAAATTATAAAAATAAATGACAAAAGTGTTTGTAAATATAAATATATATTAATACCTTACGCAACGAAAAGTTGTTCATTTCATGTTTTGTACAAATGAAAACATAAGTAAGGTTTGTCAATTCACTTTAAAAAAACACCTTTATGTATAATCCCCCACACTGCAATGTTCATGAATATTCATATTTTGAATGAGATTATGATTAAATCATTTTTGTATTTGTACTCTGGGCAGCATAGCCTCCAATTCTGAATAAATCTTTCTTACTCTGAAAGGATGATTTAATTAAAAAAATTTACCACAAAAATATTCAAAATTATTCTCACAAGTCAATAATATCTATTCACAACCATCACAATTTCAACAGGTCATTCATTATCCGTGGCACAATTCAGATGCATACATGGGCTAATCCAACACTGTGCATGCTCTTGGAGAAGATGGTGCTAATCACGGCGCCAATCCTGATATTGATCTCCCGATACGGAACCTCCTGCCTGTCAGAAGTCCAAGACAAGATACGGCTAATTACGAACGTGAATGTACCAATGCAGGGTCGCTCTCTTCCACTCTACACTGCTGGGATATATTTCTTACTGGCCTACTCCATCATGGAGAATTTGGCCACACGCCTTCAACAAATGAGACCCCCAACTGCCAGACTGGTAGGGAAGAATTGATCGCGGATTCTGAATGGATAGAGAATGGTCTTACTCGACCAGAACTGATGGAATTGTCTGACCATTCCTTATATTTCTTGAAGAAATATCAGAAATATTTTAACGTTTCTTAAACTCAAGAAAGATATTATAGTTCAAAAGTTTACTGATATTCTGGCGGATATACTGCTTTTCTGTGAATAAAGAAGTTGGATATCCATAAAATTTACAACTTCTAGAATGCAACTCAAACAGTATAAAACAGATAATTCAGAAAGATTTTTCTAAAAGTTCCTTATTCTTCTACAAAAATTTTTTAACAATATTTATCAAACATACCAAGTGCCTGTACCTAACAAGGACCATACGTTTAACGATTTCTTGTATGAAAAAGTCCTGGTAGGGTAAACAGCATGAGGATCCACTAAAGGATTCAATGTCAGCATCAAAGACGGGTGCAATCACCAAGAAGAGGGGGATAAACCTGTCACCAGGTAACACATGGACATTTTACTCAAAGATCCAGTACTCGATTGCCTTTTAAAATATACTGAACAATGTTTCATACAAAAAATATATTTTTTAAAAAGGAATATTTGACTAAAATATATCGTAAATGTAATGCAACAATTAAAACTCATAAAATAAAAAAGAATCTAAATTTTTCTGAAATATTTCATACGAAATTTCAAACCTTTTCTTGTGCTATTCCAAACTCACATGATTTCGTCACAGACTATTCATCACGGAACAGCAATATTCCTAAAGGACAAAGCTGATTGCTTAGCTAGAACAATCTACTTCAAATAGGAATAACATCCACAAGCTTTTGCTGCTTTTTAAGAAGCTTTTCTTTCCTTCCTGTCTCTTACATGAAGAATTATCTTCAATTGCTCTTCATGCTAAGTCTGTCTTAGCCGGCGATAAAGAACATAATTCCTTTCCAACAGCGTTCCAGCAATACCTTAAGAATACTTGTTTATTTTACATTCATTAAACTATGATTTGAAGTTTTGGACAAAGAAAACCAGTCATTAAAAGTTTCTGGTAATGTTTTTGAAGTTTAGATAAAAATCCAATGATTTTAAAAACATCTTAGCAAGAAAATTTGTTGATGCAATAAATATCCATTGATCACTCATAGATTTTGGTCTTTAAATAACTGTATTTGAAATAAGATAAAGTGTTCAATGTTATTATTGATAGAACTTATTCTAACACCTACAGCCTTTACTCAGAATAAGTATACAGTAGAACACGGATATAATGAACTCCAAGGGACCAACAAATTTAGTTTGCTATATCCGGTGTTCGCTACTCGCGTTCAGCTGTCATACATAGGGCTTTTGAGGGGACTTAACAAATTTTCACTATATCCGATTGTTCTTTATATCCGCGTTGGCTATATCCGGTGTTCGCTACTCGCGTTCAGCTGTCATACATAGGGCTTTTGAGGGGACTTAAATTTTTTTCACAATATCCGATTGTTTGTTATATCCGTGTTCTTCTGTAATTCCTGTTGAAAGAATCGGTATATGCTGTAATTAACAGGTATATAGCACGCTCCTCATATGAACAATTATTCCTGTACTACAAGACAAATGTTATGGATAACAACTTCTTTATTGATTTCTCACTTTTTGTCTTTTTTTCTTACGTTAGAAATCAATAAAGAAGTTGTTATCCATAACATTTGTCTTGTATTACCACACCAACTTTTAAATGCCTTTGAAGAATACTATTTCTGTACTGTTATGAAGCTTGATGTTTTGACCAGTTAATAACAACCTTGAAGAAGTAGAGATCATAAAATAAACATACGCTGAAGTACTTTTCTTCAATGCCCTTGTAATGCCAATTTTGAAATTGCATCATTTATTGAAAACTCCAAATCTTGACAAAAACACTTGAAGATTGCAGTCTTCATCATGGACAACACAAGGAGAAACCCATCAAGTCCAATATCACCTTTGGTATTTTTTTTGAAGTTTCACATTTCATTATTTATCAAGCTGTTCTAGTTATTACAACACAACACAACACATACTTTTTCAAAAACCAAAGTTCTACAAAGAAAACATAATTTGTTTATGTCAGAGCAAAGAAAATGAAATTAAAGAAAAAGGCTGTGCCGCTTTGAACACTGTGAAATATATCAAGGCTCAATTCTTGATATTGGCAAATAACTCACAATAAAAGCAATTTAACTGACGCTGAGTAGAAATCTTTTTGATAAATGTTGCCTGACTAAAGAAACAAATTACCTCATAAAGTATTGTATTCAGGGATGTATACAGAGATGTTGGGAGAATGGCAGAATTGTAAATGTTTTCAAAAATTGATTCCAGGATTGTGAATTCAGAGCACAGTTTTAATTCAACTTCAGAAAAATTCTGGCACCAACTTTTTTAAGATCTATTTCCTATCCAATCACAAATGAGAAAAAATTGTACTAAATTAATCCCACGTGAAGTAGCAACTACACCTCCTGATCATCCTAGTTACAAAACAAACACAGATTTATAATGTTCTTATACTAGTCCACAACTGTCAGTCCTATATATTGTCTGCCTTTAAATCACCTGCCTCGAAAAATTGCCAGATCGAGCCCATCTTTGAAATTGATAATCACCTGCCTTGATTAATCTCAAAGTTTAATTCAGATATATAAAGATACCTCACTGTAAGTATCAAAGAAGTCGAGGTAACATATGGCTAAACTTGAAGATGTGAGTTTGAATTTTGCAAAGGGCCAATAGTCTCAAAGAAGTACACAAGTTGAGCGATCCCACTTTCTAATCTCCAATTTTAAGTGTGCATGAGATATCTCACGAATACAATACAAACTCTTTGATATTACAGTCAAATCAAGACATTTGGTATTAATCGCATAGCTCAAAGAGATTTCAATATCATTTGCTCATAATTATTTGAATTTGGAACACATTCAGAAATGATCTATATTCATTTTATGATACTTTTTCTAAAATAAAGTGTCCTCAATACAACATACTTTTAAAAACATATTTGAAATTCCTTTGCACCCAGCAGCCACTGTTAAAGATTCTAACCTCATGATGCTTAGTGTAAAGCAAGACACCAACAACTCCAATCTTTAAAATTTTGATACCACCATGATTTGAACCCAATACTTTTTGGTAATGGACCAACACTCTGATCACTGAACTACCTCCACAGGAGTGGATTTAATGAAATTCTTCTTAAAGGGGCAGTAGCACGTTTTAAAAAAAAAATTATATTTTCAAATTTTCACTGATTATTGCACGGTAATGCTTAATGTATTATTTTGATATTTAAGATTCACATAAAGTACATTGGCGGCCATTTTGGCGTGAATACCTTTAATTTATTTTGTGTAAGAAAAATGAATTGCATGGCTGAACTATACATCATTTATTTTATTTATTACTGCTTCATTTAGTTTATATACATTGTCTTTCCATTGGAACCATTTATTGTCATTTTCCTGACATCACCTTAAATTCTAAAAACGTGCAACTGCCCCTTTACACACAAATAATTCAACCAAAAAACATTTGTCAGATGTTTAAGAAGAATCATAATAATAGCTAGGTAATTTCTTATACTATATCTAATAATATAAGTAGTTATGGCTTAAAGAAATATACACAGATGGTCAAGAAATAGATAAACCAAATATTTTTAAAGGTAATTTTTTAAAACTCACTATAAGTAGTTACAGCTGAGAGGAAAGCTCACAGATGTCAAAGAAGAACACATACAAACATTTTTTAGTCATTTGTAAAAAGTAGTTTATATTTGAGAAGAATTTACACAACACTGCATCAAGAAAGCTAAATTTAGTTGATGCACCTGCAGCGTGAAAAGAACAACATCTCCATACTTTTTAAGGGGCATTTAAAAATATCGCTCTTCATTTTGAGGAGATAAAAAAGTTAAAAGATTCTACTTCAAGCATTCCACATGGGCTGAGTGAAATTCAATAAAGATGTCAGTCCTTAACACTTGAGTGCTATCAAATTGTGATAAACTTTCCATTTTAAATTTTTCTTAAGGTGGAAAACTACACTTGAGGACAGCAATAAAGTTTGCCGAATTTTCACTTCATTAATTTGTTTTTTCACAAATAAATGTTCACTTCATGAATCATCTTCCTACTCAAAGCCTTAAAGGCCAGCTTCCAAAATGTCATTTCAGGCCGAGCTGAGACTCTTTCCTTTTCTGTGCTGCTGTAGTGCCCCTAAAGGCAAGACAGCAAGTTCAGAAAACTCAAGGGTATGCAGCAAGGCATAAAACTGACAGTTCGGAAACTGGCATTTTAGGCTTTGCGTAGGAAGATGTTCATGAATGAAATTTTAACAGTTTTCACTCCATTTGTTATATCATCAGTTCATCACAAATACCCATTATGAATTATCCCTTTTTCACCTAAACTCAGAGAATATTCACTAAAAAAATACATCTTTTAAAGTTGATTGAAAATCATCAAATTAATGTACATAAAAGGACTCACTAACGGTATACACATTTTGTAAGTCTCCATTGCCCTAAGAAGATCTGAAGTGTGTTTATACTAATAAAAAGTTAATGATTTTGCAAATTTCGAGTTTGAATCCCAATATATATAAATATGCAAATAAATCTCCAATATACATACTATGTTAAGGATACTCTGATAACAATTCAATTCCCTAATCTGTTATAAAGAAGTGCAAATATAATATTTAATAATCTATTACAACAATTTAATCAAGCAAATATTTCATCCCGGCTGAACCACAGTCAAAATTTGAAAAAACTCATATTACCAAGGAACAGGCACTTATGTGTCTTGGGACAAATTAATTTTTTTATGGCGTTATTTATGAGAATCGTCTAAAGGTTAAATGTTTTAGCCTTAGTAGACCAATGAATGTTGCCTGGACATACTCATCAGTGTAAAACCATTTGAAAAATTATTGGTTTTTGTGCAAAAATATATAGGATTGAAGAACACAATTTGAAAAAGTTATTGGGTAAGAGAGAGACTGAAATGAGTTAAAGGAAGTCAGGGGGAGAATTGATTAAAAGGAAATGAAAGTCTTTGTCCAACTGATCACACCCACATGTGATGTATGCATTCTGCTCAACCAAATTACTGTATTATCACTTTTTTGATAACAAAAAACTGAGTAAATTGGCAAAGAATCACATGCACTCTTACTGAAGAGGAATATTTCTAAGATTTTATTGCGTAATCGTTTGGGTTTCATTAGAGATTTGTTAGAACAAAAAAAAATGTATTAGTTGATTTAATGGATCTCCTAACATGACTTTGACCAATTTGGCAAAAAATGCTTTAAAAAATATCTGGGAATAAAAATGTTCCCAAAATTTACTTGATGAATGAAAAAAGAGTATATTGAATATTGAATTTTCACCATCTAATGTAGAAGAAGAGAAAGAGTAACAGAGAGTGATACAGAAAGTGATCCCACAGTTATTACTATTATGTTCATGTACAGAAGATAATAAATAACATAAAGTACAGATATTACAAAGGATAAAGGGCACATCATATCTCATGAGGGCCTAATGTAAAAAATCTACAATGTATGAACATGTATTTTGAAACATATCACATAACACAAAAATATATAAACCATATTTCTTAAGACTCTACAGATTAAGTTAAATTTTTGTATAAGAAAATATTCCTTGATAAATTCTACAGTTTCTGAAAATGAAAGGATTTAAACTTTTTAAAACTCCATCCAACAAAACATATGAGTTCAAAGAATACATGGTTGATATGACAACCTCTAGAAACTTCATTATATATAAATCTTTTAACCAATGCCTTATCAAGAAAACAATGTTATTAATTACTCACACTCATCTAAGTTGGCAGCCAGTTCTTCCCAGTCTATATCCTCTCCATAATCATAATAGTCATAATCTTTGGAAACACCGACTGGAAATAAAATTCCAGCCATGATGAAGAAGAAAACTCCGAGTGAAGAAACCATGGAAGAAGAGAAGGTCATAGCAACGCAGATGTCCAAGAAGGGTCAAAGAGATATTATTGGTTCTCAAATTCAATGTTCAGTATATGAGCCATTCATACCCTTTACAAAGAAGGCAGAAGGTAAAAGGTAAACATTTCTTGTCTTGTAGGTAAGTACTATAGTCTCCTTGGACGATTTTCCTTCAGATATGGAAGATATGATACCTCCTGAATATATGGAAAATATGACTGTTCCTGCAGATAATAAAGTTAGTGGTACCTCCTGAAAATATGGAAGATATGGTACCTCCTAAAAAATGGAAGATATGGTACCTCGATCCTTCAGATATGGAAGATATGGTACCTCGATCCTTCAGATATGGAAGATATTGAAGATTTGGAAGATATGGTGCCTCCTTCAGATATGGACGATTTGGAATATATGATACCTCCTTTAGATATGGCAGATATGGTACCTCCTTCAGATATGGAAGATGTGGTACCTCCTAAAAGAATCGAAGATATGACTCCTCCTGCAGATATGTTAGATATGTTAGATATGGCGCTTAATTCCTGAAGATGTGGGAGATGTTTCAATTTCTGATGATATGTAAGATATGTCCAGTTGAAGATATGGCTCTAACTGGAGATATGTAAGATATGGCACCTTCCTCAGATATAAAAAATATAGCCCTTGCTTTCATAAACTTTAAAGTAGAATTCAGCTATTTTCCTTCTTATAAATTTCAGCGTAACAGAATTTTTACAAATTGATATTCATTTTTGCTAACTTCAAAATGTCAGAGGAATGGAGGAAATATCAACTGAAAATGTATTCACACATTCCAAACACAGTTTAAAGAATGAAGTAGTCAATTCAATCCAGACCATGAAGAAATTGAAGAGTATGAATCCTTAGTGACATACCATGTGACACAATAATGAATCTTGAAGTTCACTCCTGAGATAATGATGGAGAGGTTCACAGTTGACTTGCAGGAAGGAAGAAGTGGTACAAAGTTCACTCCTCAGAAAGAAAGAAAAAGTACAAAAGTCACTTTCAAGTGAAAAAACAAAGTTCACTTTTAAGTGTGAAAGACAAGGTTTGTAAAGTCTGTTCTGAGCACAGGTCACTCTGTGGAGGTAAAAAAGGTCCAAAGTTCACTATTTAGCAAGAAAGAAGAGGTACAAAGTTCCCTCCTTTGTGGGAAAGAAGAGATAAAATCACACTTCTCTGATCTGAGTCTGGCTTCTTCTCTGCACCTGAAGCCAGGCAAATTGCAAAGACAACAATCGCAATATTGAATTTCGAAGTTGACACCAAGCACTTGTTTAATGTCAGAGTGATGTCAATAAATCCGAGACAATTCCAGGCCTCTCTCGGCACTGATAAAGCTCACGTTCGGGACTCCCTGGTAAAGCTGTATGCTCCTTTGTCAGTCCTGACACACACTACTTAGACAATTAAAACACCGGGCCTGAAAACCTAATTATTGATGACCTCCTGAAATATTTCAAAGTTTTTCTGCAAGACACTCCACATCCAGGGAAAGAACATACTTGTTATTCTCCCCTCACTTCATAAAGAAATACTTTGTTTTAAACGCTGGATGAAAAAATCAATTTAAAGGTCAAGTTTGAAATCTTGATAAATTTCTCTCTGTGAGAATAAAGAGTCAAGAACCTTAAATCAGTTACAAAGTTCTGAACTTGTTCCTTGCTCAAATTTGTTCTTGTCAGGTTACTGTCAAGCACTGTACACTTCCACACTGATTGATATCTTTGCCTTCGAAATGTGATATCCGTCAGTTCTCATCCACTTGAGCGTGTCAATATCAGCGAGTTCTTCGATACATCACTGCACATATATAGCAATGAACCATAAAACACAATGGTGCTCTCAAAAAAATGATAGACATTTCCTGACCATTCCATATGCAATATGATTATTGCAAAGGAAATTTGCCTAATAATAGAGTGAAAAGCATATATGCCACAAAAATCCAATATAGTTTTAGAAAACCACTTGCTAACCAATGGTTAGTGTCTGAGATCAGGATAAGAAGCTCACAAACTCTTCTTTCGTTGGTAGGCAATCACGAGAGCATCTGGTTTAGCTTCCATTCTGGGACCGACTGGAACGAACTTGCCCAGATGGGATCGGTCAGCTGCCTGATGGTTCCCTGGGTGAATCTTGTCAGCTTTAACACAAGTTCCCCCTTAAACAAGTCACTCCTCCGGTATTGCTTCAATTTTGTGCAAGGATGCTGGTATTAAATAAAACATGAAGGACACTCGCGCCAAAGAAAAACACCTTTCGATATTAAATTAGAATTCCATAACCAAATCAATTCCAATATTGTTGATTTATATCCAAGAAAGTATTGGAACCCACATTGCACTCAACATCCTTGTGTAATAATAGATCATATTAAACAAAGTTTTTCTCCAGTGTTGATGAAATAAAGGACTTGGGTCTCGCTGGGATCTCATTTGGACACCATCAATGATGTTCAGCCTGTATGATCCAGGCCTCTAACAAAATCCAAAAGGAGTCATCATAAAAACTTCCTTTGATGTCAAATGGTGAGAGAAAAGAGATATCCTGTTTGCCAACATGCACTTCTTGTAGGTTAAAGAATGTTGTTGACAAATCTAAGAGGAATGGAATGTCAGGGCCTTCCTGAGAATGGACCTTCACAACAACAATCCTGACCACAAAGGAACCGAACCGCGAATTCAAAACGGTTCTAGCCTGGTCCCTAATGATTCCCAGATCAGTAGTGAAGCTGGCATATGGTCAGACTAATTAGAGAAAGAGCACTCAATGTATTAACATATACCAGCATCTATCAAGTGCACACACTTCCGTAGTCTTGTTCACATACAAATCTTGTGGGTCTTTACAAATCCTGTCTGAACAAACAGATTTTAAATTTCCGATTATGGATTTCATAGTTGTTGCAATTTTGATAACTGTCCTTTGTTTTTTTTAAACAATCTAAAAGATCAACTTATATATTCCAATTTGGTTACATAATCAAAACAAAACATAATATTTTTTATTCTCTGAAAATCTTTCAATTCAAGCTATTCATAATTTCATATAAAAGTTTCTTCCAATTAACATAACTCCTGATTTTGTTATTCCTTTTATAACATGTTTGCCAGACTTAAAATCCATGAAGCATAAATGTCCTTTTCTTGCAAACCATACTTTCAATATGTTTCACATTGATCAACTTTAGGCCTTTCGGTAAACAAAGTTTGAACAAGATTCCTTTGTTCACAATGCTCTAGCTCCAATACTCAAAATCATAAAGAACACAAAATCTGTTGTAACATACACAACAAGCGTCAAGAACAAAAATCCTAGGGAACACAAAATCTGTTGCAATATATACAACAAGCGTCAAGAACAAAAATCCTAGGGAACACAAAATCTGTTGCAATATATACAAGTGTCAGAGAACAAAACTCCTAAGAAACACCAAATCCTTTTGTAACAATCAACTTGTACAACATGCATCAGAGAATGAAACTGCCATTATCTGGATGTCTAATCCTTAGCAATCTATTGAATGAGCAGAGCCTCTACTAGACCAGCTAAATAAATGGATGGAAAACCTGCATAATTGAATGGTCAGCTCCTAGTGTAAGGGAAGATCTTTGATCTGAAAGTCACTCCGTCAAACCGATTATCCTCGCCACACCTTTCCTTTGGTCTGCCAATTTTACTACCAATAGCATCAACAGACAGCCGACTTAACTGCCGCTACATGGAACCAATAGCTTTGGTACCCTTGAACCAGCAAGAAGCACAAGGTGTGAAATTTGTAAATAAATACATCAATGTTTAAAAACGGAAACAGAAATACGGAAGGGGGTGCTGGATCAATTCTGGAACCCTGGATTAATCAGGGAAGACAGCCTGCGGTAATTGGATACTGTTTTCCCAAGACAATTTGATCGTGGACGAAAAAGTCCAGGTTAGGATCACTCTTGTAGCGTGAACCTTCTCCTCCTTTCATGTAGCACAAGAAGGAAAATCTGTCCAATCTCAGACCTGGCTTGTCACTGACGCTTCCTAACTGGCACCAACAGTCAACATGAAAACAGATAACTGAACATTTTCCCTTTAACAAGACATCATCTTAATCAGATTACATGATGAAAGATCCTTAAGTAACCAGAGGCTATAAAGTCTTTTAATTTGGATTTGATAAAAAGATGGAATTTAAAATGAATTTTGATACAGTAGAACTCGGATATAACGTTATTTGTTCGCTATATCCGTGTTCTACTGTACTTTTTTCTTGCATTTTGTAGTAATTATATAATAACTGATCTCAAATTTCTAATTATTTTAAAAAAAATATAAAAGTCATTTTTTAAATGAATTTATCAAATGATGGACATCAAATGAATGACTTTGACAGGCATTTATTCTTAAATTAATTACACAAAATACAAATTGTCCCTTGGCAAGAAATCATAAATGTTTTTGCAATGACAAAGACCATTGCAGAATGACCATATCCTGGGGCTAAATACCAGAAGACGCCATTCTTTCTTGGAAATGTCAGAGACTGGATATTTTGGTCAATTTGGTCAATGTCCAGCGGCCCCAAGTGACAGTGGTCATTACACAAGTCTACCAAAACACTGGACATTGCCATAAGGTAGCAGACATATTTTCAATAATCAATGAATATTTATTTTGTGAGTGAACAAAGGATGTGTCTGTTTTGAGAGATATACTAAGATAATTACCCTTTGTAATTCTAAAAATCTGATATCATAAGATGAATTTTTTTTTCTTCATTTGATAATTAATTAAAACAATTTATTAGAAGTAATCAATTTAGACATTTGCATTTCATTTGATGTATAAGAATTCTTAGCCAACATTTAAGTACAACAAATGATTAAACTTAATTGTTAATTGTTAATTGTTGATGTATTAATTAACAATCATAACACTCCTTTTAATACAAATATTTGTGAAAAACACTAAAAGGATGTAGGTGTTTGCAATAGTTATATTATGCCATCAATGCAACCTCAAAATCTAAAAAATAGAGCCATTGGCTCTGTAGCTCATCAGGCTTCATCATCAATTATGCTGTAGAGTGTGGCCAATGTGATTCCCCCTTTGAAGAGGCCACAGGGTCACCAATCATAAAATTAAGTATATAGGCGACAAGTTTCAGTTTTCTAGGCCTTATACTTCAGGAGAAGAAGATGAAAATAGATTTGAAGGGGGTCACAGGGCCACCGAAGCTACAATTTCTAATCCTCACTAGCCAAGGAGTCTGTAGGGGAGAGTGGGGTAAGTTGAGCCACTGGGTTAGTTGAGCCATCATGTTTTTCTCAAATACTACACATGATCATGTGACCAAGTGTGCTATATTTGGAAGGTCATGCCATGTGACTTCCCTTTCTGTCATGGCTGAAGTTTGATCCAGCAGGGTTGAGTGATAGGAGGCAAAACATTGAAAATGTCAACTCAAAGTTAATTTCACTGAAGCAGGTATGTGGGTTATTATACATAAAATCTTTATGAACATATCTGTGTAACCATTTTTTCTGAGAAGTATATACATTAAGGTATTTTCACAAATATTCTCAAAGATATCTGTACAAGCATTAGTGTTATATTGCTGTTTATACTAAGATGGGGAATGATGGGGTAAGTTGAGCCGGCAATGATGGGGTAAGTTGTGCCATCCTGAAGTGGATCAACTTACCCCACTGATACATCACATGGTTAATTATACCATTTTTTCCCCAGGATGTTGTTGGATGGACTGGACAGGAGGATTAGTGGAGGAAATCTGGTCAAACAGTTAATTTCA
Organism: Steromphala cineraria; assembly: GCA_916613615.1. Lineage (NCBI taxonomy): Eukaryota > Metazoa > Mollusca > Gastropoda > Trochida > Trochidae > Steromphala > Steromphala cineraria. Next base: position 60,094,154 of record OU744725.1, on the reverse strand, counting down.
AGAGAAATTGGAAGTGGAAGAAATGAAAGCAGACATGTTGTATCAAATTACCTATGTGTCAGGTTGACAAAGTTGTTTCTTTCTGAACCTGATGATGAAACGCCGTATAACTTGCCAATGTATTTTAGCGGTACAGTACAAATCTTTTATAAGAAGAACATTTTACTTATACCAGTAAAGTTATTACATAAAGCTGACTTTAGCATGTACAGGGCAATTTACCAAGCATACATGACGTTACGCTTCAAATCGAATGTGGTACGGATTTGATAGTGTCGGAGTTATAGATAAGACAGGCATTATAACACAATGTACAGGTTGGTTTGAGAGTTTAATAATAGCGATGACTTTTAACTTAACTGATGTTCATAGATCGGCTTTCTCTTTGCATAATTTGAATCTTGAGCTCGCTGATAGACAACCTCGCTTCAAGTTGATTTATTTTATTGAGATATCAATATGATATGTTTGTATTACTTCTTACAAATCATTAAGTTAGTTACATTATTTGTGCCTTAAAGGGGCAGTAGCACATTTTTTGATAATTTTATATTTAAAAGTTTTCACTGATAATTGTAAGTTAATGCCAAATGTATTATTTTGACAGTGTCAAAAATCTCATTACACAAGTCAATCATCCATAGTCAGAGGACGAAGTATGAAGAATCACATAAAATCCATTGGCAGCCATTTTTTTGTGAACACCTTTAATTCATTTTGTGTAAGAGAAAGGAGTCGGATGGCTAAACTTTACGTTATATATTTGAATAATTACTGCTTCATTTAGTTTTAATACATTGTCTTTCAATTCGAACCATTAATTTTCATTTTCCTGACATCACCTTATATTCCCCCTAAAACATGCTACTGCCCCTTTAAAGGGGCAGTAGCACGTTTTTTGATAATTTTATATTTTAAAAATTGCACTTATAATGGTAAGTAAATGCCTAATGTATTATATTGACAGTGTCAACAATCACATTACACAAGCCAATCAACCATAATCAGAGGACAAAGTATAAGGATTTACATAAAATCCATTGGCGGCCATTTTTGTGTGAACACCTTTAATTCATTTTTGTAAGAAAAAGGAATCGCATGGCTGAACCTTACGTTATATATTTGAATTATTACTGCTCCATTTAGTTTAAATGCATTGTCTTTCATTTGGAACCATTTATTTTCATTTTCCTGACATCACCTTATATTCCCCCTAAAAACGTGCTACTGCCCCTTTAAAGCATTTCATACATGATTTGGTATTCTTTTCTTGAATGTTTATGATTTTTGTGCCTAAAACAAGTACTGAAATTCACTTAGTTGTTTTATTTTGTGGATATAAGATATCAATATTTTCATTTTGGATTACTTCTGTAATTATTAATCTAGTTCCATATTATGTGTAGGAAAGCACCTATGAACACACATTTCATAAATGTTATTGAATTCCTTCTTTGATTTTGCTGATATTTGTGCTGAAAAACAATTGTTAAAACAAATTCAGTTATATGATTTGTTGACATTAAAAAACAGATTGCTTTTGAATACTGTTCAATTTATGTATTTTTTGTCTCGCAGAAACTGAACAATTGTAAAATTGCAGTTCTTAAATAAATGATGCTGCAAATTATTTAAGTTAATGTTATCTTTATAAATTTAGATAATTAAAACAAGGTGATCAACTTACCCCTTGCATGTGATCAACTTACCCCAATCCCGGGGTAAGTTGAGCAATTTTATTTCTTTTATTCAAAAGCATGCCAAAAAGTCATAATGCATCTGATCAAGGTTATATGACAATGGTATGTGCAGTATGATATGCTGCATGCATTTGCCCAAAAAAGTTACAATTAACTTACATATTTTAAGAATCATACATTGATCATTAAAAAGTGGCTCAACTTACCCCACCCTCCTCTACACAAAGTTTCAGCTTTCTAGGCCTTATGGTTCTTGAGAAGAAGATGAAAATAGGTTTTAAGGGTGTGGCCCCTGTGGCCCTTATTAGGGGTCACAGGGCCACCAAAGATACAATTTCTAATCCTCACTAGTCAAGGAGTCTGTACACAAAGTTTCAGCTTTCTAGGCCTTATATGGTTCTTGAGAAGAAGATGAAAATAGGTTTTAAGGGTGTGGCCCCTGTGGCCCTTATTAGGGGTCACAGGGCCACCAAAGATACAATTTCTAATCCTCACAAGTCAAGGAGTCTGTACACAAAGTTTCAGCTTTCTAGGCCTTATGGTTCTTGAGAAGAAGATGAAAATAGGTTTTAAGGGTGTGGCCCCTGTGGCCCTTATTAGGGGTCACAGGGCCACCAAAGCTACAATTTATAATCCTCACTAGCCAAGGAGTCTGTACACAAAGTTTCAGTTTTCTAGGCCTTATACTTCAGGAGAAGAAGATGAAAATAGATTTGAAGGACGTTCCTGTTGCCCTTATTATGGGTCACAGGGCCACCGAAGCTACAATTCATAATCCTCACTAGCTAAGGAGTCTGTACACAAAGTTTCAGCTTTCTAGGCCTTATGCTTCTGAAGAAGAAGTCGAAATTCCACAAAGTTTACGGACCGACGGATGGACGGACGGACGGACGGACGGACGGACGGACGGACGCCGGACACCATGCCATGCCATAAGCCCATCGGGCCTTTCAGGCCAGATGAGCTAAAAATCCAAATAAGACATTTTCCATGGAATACACAATTACATCTTTCTTTTATTTCAAATATTAAGTTGACAAGAAAAATATTACTTAATGCACAATGCTCCGGTACCATAATATCATAAAGTATGGATATAATTATGCTTCTTAAACAATAAAGTTCCGTTTTAGAAACATAAAGAACAACCAAATCATTAAACTTGTACTTATTTTTACATCAAAAGAATAGAATAACCACAATTACTTATAAGACTAGACTTTCATTGTAAAAGATTACCAACATCAATAACCTGTAGGTATATTTTTTTAAATCAATTCCTAATCAAGAATGTTGAACCCGGTATTTTCATACATCCTGGTACCATTTTTAAAGCAAGGTTGACTGAATGCAATGTGGATGATATGGAATGCCTAAGAACACAACACGGTTCAGGCCCTAAACTTTGGTTGTCTCCAACAGAGTTTCCTTTGGCATAGGCCAGCATATATTATCCATTACAACTGACAGAATAAACATTTCTAAAAACATGATAGAATAATGCTTGACAAAAAAATTAAAATGACAAAACATCCATTGTTGATCAAAACATATGACAACATCAGGGTTTTGTAACTAAGAGCAATTCAGACACCACACTTAGTTGTTTCGATCAATCTATATAGCAAACAAGAGCGATAGCCTAATGCCCCCAGTTTGAAAAGGCTTCCCTAACCTAATGATCAGCCAAGGACACTTAACATAGAAGAGATGCAATTACAAGCACCACATAGAAACATCTGCTCCACATGCTCCAAACATCTACAGCGTGTCTTGTACTCTTAGTCCTCTGTACAGTCATGTGTGGATGGACAATATTGGGACTGGGGGGGGGGGGGGGGGGAGTTTATAACTTTGTCTTGTACTCTTAGTCCTCTGTACAGTCATATACGGATAGATAATATTGGGACTAGAATGGGGGGATGGAGTTCATAACTTTGTCTTGTATTCTTCAGTCCTGTGTGTAGTCATGTATGGATGGACAATATTGGGAGTAGGGTGGGGGGGATGGGTGGGAAGTAATAATTTTGTCTTGTATTCTTCAGTCTTCTGTACAGTCATATAGATGGACAATATGAGGACTAGGGGTATAAAGTTAATAACTTTATCTTGTACTCTTAAGTCCTATGTATATAGCCAATCAATTCATTTTCCTGTTGAATTTTTATCGAGAAGGTGGCAAGGAAATGATTTGATTGCCTATATCCCAAGTCGGGCCGAGAGAGCGAATCCAGCTTCTGAGCCCAGGGTACAGATAAGTGGAGTCAGCGTAATGTTCGTACCCTAGATACAGTAACAGAATGGTGGACTAGGCAAGCATAAAAAAATCTTTTCAAATTTAACTTGCTATTGCAGAAAAATGGTTGTGATACCACAAATAGACAAGAAAAACATTCATCTAATAACATGAAAACATAATGAAGCACATCTGTCATTATAAGAATGAAAACACAAATTCGATGCAGTAAGAATCCAATTAGGCAATACATTTAGTAACAAGGGAGCAGAAAGTCATTATAAAGCCACTTCTGATGATGAAACTATTTGCAGATGGAGGGCTAAGCTCAACATGAACGCAGTAATCGGGAGGAAAGCTCGTTAAACTTCATTCAACTTCTTTCAATGCAGCAGAAGAATACAGAACGAGCACCACTCTAGATCTATCAGTCGAGTGATTACGAAGCTGACGCTATGCGTAAGATTGAGGCTTAGGTAAGAAACACGTGCATATGGTACTAATGGCTAAATGGCTAATCGGCTAATTGGCTAATGAGCTTGTTCCCAGTAGCATATCCAGGAATTTTGAAAATGTCCGAGGGTGGAGGGACTGGGAAAGGTGTTCTTATTCTTCCAAAAACATTTTTTAATTAAAGAACATAAATGATAAAGATAAAAGATGATACTTGTAGTTCTAAAGACACCTCTGCCACTGATTTATGCAACAGAATTAAAATAATTGCATAAATATTGTCATTTTGGACTATTTTTGTAAGAAACATTATATAACCAATATTTTGAAATAATTGTTCCTGAAAATTTCCTCAATTGTAATTAAATGTATATACAGACATACTTCTTTTTTGTAAGTATTGATTCTGACATAATATATAATAATATCTGTCCATATACAGTAGAACACGGATATAGCGAACTCGGATATAGCGAACACTCGGATATAGCGAACAGATTTTCAAGTCCCGTCCCTATATAATATCATTAAAATTATATGCGTATAGCGAACACCGGATATAGCAAACTAAATTCTTTGGTCCCTTGGAGTTCGTTATATCCGAGTTCTACTGTATAGTGTAAATAAGAGCCTTTATTCCCATAAGAATTTTGACTTTTGACTTATGTATACCCTTTAACTCCTAAGAAACATGAAACAAAGACAGTTCAAATGTTTAAGGGTTAGAAAAAAAAATTGATTTTGTTAATGAATCTAAGACAGTTTAAAATATGTTTGTTTAACAGCTGTACTCGTGGGCTTGGACATAATTTGGAAGATTTGCTTCCACCAAACAGAACATAGATAACTTGCTAATCAATATCACCTCCCTTCCAATTAACTCTCTCGTCTAGGAAACCTTCATGAGTTTACACGTTAAGACGTTACACGAGCAAACTCAATTGAACTGTTAGCAAATGAGCGAGTATATATAAGGGCAAACAATCTACTTGTGTAAATAATCATTTTAATTTATTTCCTTTGTTGTGACATTTTAAAGATCTGTTTCAAACTAGAAGACTTTTTGATTAATTGGAATATTTTACGACATATATAATGCTGTCTGATTAGCTATGAACAGAATGCAGTGAATACTTAGTTATGTTACAAACAGAAGATTTCACTTTCAAAATAGGGGCAGTGGTAAGCGCGTTCGGCTTCGGATCAGGAGGTCTGTGGTTCGAATCCCGTGAGGGCCTCGGCAACATTGTCTGCAGTAGAGAACTGTTCTACACGCAATCAGGTTTGGGTCCAATGCTACACTGAATTTCAGCGTTGGACCACCCATGGTTCGCAAGTTCCAGCCGATGCTCGCAGGTTTCACCGCAACGCATAGCCACAATAGTGTTGCGGGCTTTCTCCCTGCAATAATATTAGCAGCCGCGATATAAGTGAGATACTCTTGAAAGCGGCGATAAACCCAATATCACTTTACCCACTTTCAAGAAGACCAAAGCCACTGTTTTTGGGATAATTATTGTTTCAAATTGCTCCTATAAAAAATATTGTTTTGCATAAAATATATTTTCTTCAGAGTGCAAATTGTCTGATTACTCAACTCAATATTTAATAGAGTTTCTCATTTCAAGCAATAACTGCCAGCAGCCATTTTGGTGTGAACATCGATCTTTAAACCATTTGTGGTTGCTAAACAAACCTTAGTATGTACATATAAGGACTCTTAAAAATATTTTCTTATAGGTAAAATCTAATTTATATTGTTTTCAAAAGAAAACATAATATTGTGCCTCTTTAGGATTATCATGTACATATGCCATATGGTTTGATCGAACAATTAAAACATACAGGCGTAAATATCATGATTATAATTGTTGAAAACGGTTGAGGATCCTTCCCATAACTACCGCTTGAAATTGATAATATTTCAAATGAGTTACATGAAACTGCCATGGAACTAAAACATATTTTAAATTCAAATTTGTATAATTGTTTTGCTCATACCTTAATTTATATATTGACAGTCACTCAAACACCCTGTTTGACCTGTTTAACTGATTTTTGTATTTGCTTATTGAGCTCTCTAATGTCACATTTACATCCACACAGCACAGATTTGACCTTTTATACACAATGGTAGGGACATATGATATAAGCTATATTTCTGATAAATGTGACCTTTTGAAATGCAGAGCAGTCGTCTCACTATTCACCCATTACAAATAAGATATAACCTTCTTATCATTCTTTGAATGAGTCAGTCTTCTATGAAATATAGCTATTTGTCTGTTTAAAAATATCAATATATTTCTAAATTACTTGACAGCAACTTGAATTTAGCTAACTTCCATTTATTCCTCTGTTGGTTCTAAAATTTTCCTTTCCTGTACTTCTGCTTCAAGATGGTAAAATGTATTTGCTATTTTCAAAATCGTTTAACGGTGAAAGTTTTTACACCTAAACCATCTTTATATAGAAGAAACAAGTAAAGAACCTGGGTCTTGTCACAGGAGGAGCTTGTAAACTTAGTCAATAATAATAATAATAATAATAATAATAATAATAATAATAATAATAATAATAATAATAATAATAATAATAATGATAATGATAATGATGATGATGATGATGATGATGATGATGATGATGATGGTGGTGATGATGATGATGGTGGTGATGATGATGATGATGATGATGATGATGATGATGATGATGGTGGTGATGATGATGATAATAATAATAGCAGCAATAATAATAAGTGTTCAATTTGTAACAGATGTTACTATTGAAGAAATATGTATATATATATATATATATATATATATAAGGAGTTTTAATTGGCTTCGTGTCATTTTTTATCTTTTGAATATATATATCTATATAATCTTAAAATCTTAAAATGAAACAATGCATATGATTAAAATGCTTGAACGAGACAATATATGGTTATGCTATGAGTATGTCGGAACATGCTTAAACTCACAAATATCTTTTCAAGTTAGAGAGGAAGTTTATTTTTAACAATTGAGAATATTGCTAATTTAGATTAAAAGAGCTACCAATGTCAACAGAAACATTTCCTTCACTTCAAATCAATCAAGATGTCATTTTGCAAACAGCTCTTCCATTTCTTGCTGCGATTTCCTGTTAAGTTTTCCATTTCGGTTCATTAGAGGTATCAATTTTCAGTGAAACATTTAATTTGATATTCAAATCTAGGACATTTTTTAACTTCACTCATGTCATTTGAGGTTGGGGTAGATTGATAGAGGAGAAATAAAAAAAGAAATTTACAAACCTTTGAAATTCTAGAAAGGAATAAAAATAAACCTTTGATCACAAAACTTTTTAACAGGATAATCCATATTAACCTTGAATTTTAGAAGTTTTGTGACAAAAATATTTGTTTCATAATCATATTAAAATCTTAGTAATTTAAAACAATTCTCTGAAGTGATGCACAACCCTATTTCATATTGGCAACTAACAAATTACCTTATGATCTGTAGCATGGATTAGCAGAAATTCTGCTCAGTTAATCAATTTATTTTCACAAAATTAACATTGTCCAGAAATATTTCTGAATCTTGCACTCTTTTGGCTTGTGACTGTATTTGCCACTGACAGATATATATATAATTTCATTTACAAAGCCAACAATGTGCAATGTTACAGAAAGAGCATATGATATGTAATTTAATTTTTGAATTTCACAAATTACAGATATAAAGTTTCCATGGGTTAAATCTATTTGAAACTAGGATTGTACAGCAAAAGGGTTTTTGTATGGTTTCATACTTTGGTATATCTTGATCTGTACAATGATTTCCATATGGTTTCATACTTAAGATGTTTTCAGTTTAGTGGTTTCAGCATGGACTTGTACTTTGATATATATCTCAGTACAATGATTTCCATATGGTTTCATATCAAGATGTTTTCAGTTTAGTGGTTTCAGTATGGTTTTGTACTTTGATCTATATCTCAGTACAATGATTTCCATATGGTTTCATATCAAGATGTTTTCAGTTTAGTGGTTTCAGTATGGTTTTGTACTTTGATCTATATCTCAGTACAATGATTTCCATATGAATTCATACAAAAACCAATTTCAGTTTTGTGGTTTAAGTATGGTAAATCCAGGCCATGATCTCAATATAGTTTCATACTTGACAGTTAAGAAAAGTGTACCGAATAATCGTTGATTCCAAATAGGGTGACATTTGCAGAAAAGTTAATAGCGTCAGTAAAATATCTGATTACAACGTTAAGAGACCAGTAATTGATAAACATGACTATCTAGGATATTTACATTTCAGCAAATCAAATGTCAACGATATAATTTGTTTTAATTCTAGACAACGAGGAACATAAATCTGAAACTCGGGTAAAACATCAAATAGCAAGAATTCTTGATATCTGAACAGATTACTGCAAGAGGAGTTGATGGATGCCATTAGAACTGTTCACAAAAACAAGTCAAATGTCATAAAAGCTTCTTACAAAAATGGTTGGAATAATGCTAAGAAATTCAAAGGATATATATATATGATTTTTTTAGGAATGCTTGGGCATTATGTATGCCACTGATGACATGATATACACTAAATTATCTTAATATGACATTCATAAACATTTTCGTTGAGAAACAGTTGAAAGAGTTCTCAGTTTCAAAGTATTTAACAATTGATTTGATACATTACAGCTATCTAGATAATGACATAAGTGATGAATTGAAGAAACCACATAAAAGATTTCAGGTGAATAATAAAATATTAAACATTGTACCTTAACCATCAATACTTTCAACATTTTCTCTAGATTTGAGTTTTCATTTTCAACTTGTGAGTTAATTAAGGACAATTAATCATTTGATCAATGCATTGTGATGAATTACATTTGTTTTGATTGTACAAATTCAATTAAATAATAAGAGTGATATTTTTATTCCTATTAACGTAAGGAGCTGTATAATTAATCATTTATCATCATTACATCAGTTTGTTATCACAACCTATCATATTCAATGTTTGATAATGAAGAAACATATATGGATGACAACTTCTTTATTCATGATATCGACATTTCAATGTTTGAATTGATCGTAAAGGTTCATTAAAGAACACTCATAAGATGCAATATAAAATATGACATTGATTTGTAAATAGTTAATCAATCAAACTTGACAGCAAGTTTATTCATGATAGGTAAAAGATGAGATACAATGACCTTATTAATAAACACACAAGAAAATGCTACATTTTGTAACATGATACAAACAGATATAAATAATCAATCTAAAATATTTCAGAATTATATATAATTCTCTAATCATTTCAAGGTAAGAGTTAACAAGAATCATGTGCATGCATCCATTATTGGCTGGTTTGGAGATTTGAAGTGTAACAAGACGAATAAGCCAATAAGATGATTGGCCTAACCTTTGGTTTTTTCATTTGAAAGTTTTTAAAAAAGTTTTCAACAAGATCAGATCAATGAAAAAAATTCACAGGATTTCAAACCAATCAGAAATAAATTTGCTAATTTGCTCAAACAGTGTTAATTATAAAAGAGCCCGAATCAAGATACATCCATCCATAACTAAGATGTAATGACAGCCACATCAATCAATAATCAATCAAAATATATATATATATATATACACACAAAAAGTTCATAATCTGGAGATTGTTGTTCAGCTCTCAGGTATTATATTTTGAAAAAATATGAAGTCAGAAGTACTTTTTACTGGCTAGTAATCCAATACAATTATATATATCAACACCTAGTCACATTAGAGAGACTGGATATAAACAGTCCGAAGAAACGTCTTCAACTGTTTGCAATATAGTACAATATATGAGCTCCGTTAACGCCTGTCTCCCTAGTGAGCTATACATAACGTCTTTGTACACACGCAGAGCCGTTTGCGACACAGTATCAGTTAACGGCAAGTTGTTCCATAAACTTACAATCTTACATCAATGACTGATGCTCCATTTACCGCGGAGGTCAAGCTGCCCAATCATTCATTCATGTAGCAGATCACGAGGATGTTTCAAAGGACTTGCAAGCCAGTCCGGAAACCAAAGGTCACCCAGTTATCATCAATCACATCATACCATGATCGACTGAGTATCAGAATTAACTCATTTCTGAGGGTTATGCTTCCATCTATAAGAAATATCTTCTGAATTTATCATTCTGGATTTCTTTCCCCCTCACTTTTGGGATATTAAATTGGTTTGCTGCATAATTGTATAAGTTACTTTACCAGAATACTTACCCAACATGTAATCCCTATTTTTTGGGAATGCAAAACGCAATTCTAATGTATCTAAACTTCCTCCTGAGAAGAATGGACCTAGACCAAACTTCAGTCAGAAAAGGTTTCGCCATCAGAGATTTGACTTTTGCATCAGAATTATGTTTTATAACTCTCTTGTGCACATCAATAAATAAGACATCTTTATATCTGGATCTGGATTCAAACTCAATTCAGAGTTGATGTTTTATAAAAATGAACCACTATAAGCCACACAACCTCCATCACAACCTCAATCTGAAAACCAAGAAATATGACCACAATAAGCCAAACGTCAATCACAAACTCTATCTTAATACCTACAAATTTGACCACTATAAGCCAAGCAGCCTCGATCATAACCTCTATTTTAATACCTACAAATTTGACCACTCTTAGCCAAACGTCAATCACAACCTCTATCTTGATACCAACATTGACCACTATAAGCCACACAACCTCCATCATATGACCTCTATCTTAATATATATCTACAAATTTGACCACTAAAAGCCACACAACCTCCATCATATGACCTCTATCTTAATACCTACAAATTTAACCACTATAAGCCACACAACCTCAATCATAACCTCTATCTTAACACCAACATTGACCACTATAAGCCACACAACCTCCATCATGACCTCTATCGTCATATCTGAATGAAATAACCACTCAAAAGTAAGAGTTGATGTTTGATACAAATCAAACCATCTTAAGCCACACAACCTCAATCATAACCACCATCTTGATACCTTCAAATATGACCAGTATAAGCCACCAAATCACAATCTCTATCTTAATAGCTACAAATATGACCACCATAAACCACAAAACCTCAATTTACAACCACCATCTTGATGCCTTCAAATATGACAACCACACAACCTCAATCAAGCCATCATCTTGATACCTTCAAATATGACCACCACACAACCTCAACCACAACCATCTTGATACCTTCGAATATGACCACTATAAGCCACCAAATCACAATCTCTATCTTAATAGCTACAAATATGACCACAATAAACCACAAAACCTCAATTTACAACCACCATCTTGATGCCTTCAAATATGACAACCACACAACCTCAATAAAACCATCATCTTGATGCCTTCAAATATGACAACCACACAAGCTCAATCACAACCACCATCTTGATACCTTCAAATATGACAACCACACAAGCTCAATCAAACCACCATCTTGATACCTTCAAATATGACCACCACACAACCTCAACCACAACCATCTTGATACCTTCGAATATGACCACTGTAAGCCACCAAACAAAACCACCATCTTGATAACTTCGAATATGACCACCACACAACTTCAATCACAACCACCATCTTGATACCTTCAAATATGACAACCAGACAACCTCAACCACAACCACCATCTTGATATATATAACTTCAAATATGACCACTAAAAGCCACCAAATCACAACCACTATCTTGATAGCTTCAAATATGACCACTATAAGCCACCAAATCACAACCACCATCTTGATAACTTCAAATATGACCACTAAAAGCCATCAAATCCCAACCACCATCTTGATAACTTCAAATATGACCACTAAAAGCCATCAAATCACAACCACCACCTTGATAACTTCAAATATGACCACTATAAGCCACCAAATCACAACCACCATCTTGATAACTTCAAATATGACCACTAAAAGCCATCAAATCACAACCACCATCTTGATAACTTCAAATATGACCACTAAAAGCCATCAAATCACAACCACCACCTTGATACCTTCGAATATGACCACCACACAACCTCAATCACAACCACCATCTTGATACCTTCGAATATGACAACCACACAGCCTCAAACCAAATCATGACCACCATAAGCCACCAAATCGCTACTTCTACTTTCATATCTTGATGAAATTCCCACTCAAAATTCCGAGTTGATGTTTGATACATGTGTGGGAGTAACTGGTAGTGGTGTGCTTATTGATATTTTATTCCCCTGTCATTAGTATGGGCAGTAAACTCCACATCAGAGGATGTTAGAACCAATAAATGTATAATAAAAAGTGTGAAGGGACCGCAATGAGCCATGTTTATCTAAAACAGCTTCTTGCGGTTGTAAAATTGCAATTAATATGGCACGGTCATAATAATTGAAAATCATCTTGAATTTTGAATAGGGAAGAGGAAGCTCTTAGATGTTTATTCTATTTACAAGAATTTTGGGATAAGAGTAAGAAAACGTAATGTTGTTGCAGGAATAGAAAAATTAATGCTTTCAGTCCTTCACGCCAGAAATTAAGCTCATTAATGTTTTTTCTGATTTCTTAGGAGTGAAAGGGATAACATGAATATTCATATGTGAAAGTAAACGTTAGTCATAGAAAATAATCCCATGAAGATGTGATTAACTGACAGATTATCATAAGGCAAGTCATAAGGCATCATATTAAATAATAAATTATTCATATTCAGATATCTCATTCATATGCAAGTAACAACTTAATAATCATGATTTTACCTCGTTTGTAAATTTGATAGTTACATAAATATAAACTATTTTCATCCCTTTACCAATATCATCATATTTTATATTTGAGATATTTTTTGTTAGGTGTCAACTAATCCTTGGTTTTAGTCTTTTCCTGCACTTTTTCAGGAGTGCTTGGTTCATTTACCTGCATTTTTTTACGAGTGCTTGCTCCATTAGTTCTGTCTTTAAAGTCCTGGTCGATTCTTCAAAGCTTCCTCAAAAGGACATTTAAACAGAAAATGGGAAATTTCATGGTTTGTTGTTTTAAAAGTAGCATTTTGTAGTTTGGAATACAAGGTGTTACACAGAATCATCTAAGAATTCAGGTTACCATGGCAACTAAACCTTGCTTGATTTGCCAGTTCTCTTTTGCCTTGCCTAAAGGTTACTTTGAATTGGTGATCGAGTCATGCAAAGAATTTGATAGTTATGACCAAAGCATGAGCAAACATCATTATGTCCAAGAAAAAGTATTGGGAATGTCGATCTGTAACAAATAAATTCAGTCAGAGATTTATTGAAATCTTTTTAAAAATAACAATTAGAAAATTAACCCTTTTATCCATACAGAGCAGAAAATAGTTCCCAAACGAAGTGTCTGGTTTCTTAGGGGTGAAATGTTTATAAGGGTGAAATGTTTATAAGGATAAAGTAGCAACATGAATCATATGGGGAATGAGGATAATAAACTAAAGAAGAAAATTAATTAATCAATTAATAAAACACAAAATATCAAAACAAAACATTAACCTGAATATGAATGACTGTGGGATAACTTTGTCTTTAAGCTTTTATTTCTTGAAGTTTCAGTGGCTCAATAAACTCAAATTTATGAATTCCACGAATATCAAGATGTTTTTATTTTTTCCATTAGTTGCGAACCAGTCTTGTCAATATTGATGACAACAAGAAGTCAGCTAACCAACAAGATCGATAGGCCTTGAATATATAGGCTTATGGTAATGGCTTTTTGGTGATTGATTATCAAATCTGTTTTATATCAAAATATTTCAACTCTTGCAGTTTGTATTTCAAATATTAATATTAATTTTACTCCCATGAGGTCCTGAACAAATCTGTTTCTTCTTGCTCCGGCTGATATCCATTGCATATGATGAACAAAATGAAAATATGATACAAAATTTTAATTTATGTACTTTCTACGTACTGAAGTTTAAAGGGGCAGTAGCACGTTTTTTGATAATTTTATATTTTAAAATTTTCACTGCTAATTGTAAGTTATTGTTAAATGTATTATGTGGACAGTGTCAAAAATCACATTACACAAGCCAATCATCCATAGTCAGAGGACAAAGTATGAAGATTCACATAAAATCCATTGGCGGCCATTTTGTGTGAACACCTTTAATTCATTTTCTGTAAGAAAAAGGAATCGCATGGCTAAACTTTACTTTAAATATTTGAATTATTACTGCTCCATTTAGTTTAGATACATTGTCTTTCAATTGGAACCACTAATTTTCATTTTCCTGACATCACCCTATATACCCTCTGAAAACGTGCTACTGCCCCTTTAAGCATATTTAGCTTTTTCAAAACCCCTTTTCAAATATTTAGTCAGTTTTTTCTTTGATAACATATTCAAAATTAAAAATATAATGCAGCTAGTGACTATAGATAGGTTTTCCTTATATAAAAAATGTTTAAAGGGGCAGTAGCATGTTTTTAGGGGTAATATAAGGTGATGTCAGGAAAATGAAAATAAATGGGTCAAATTGAAAGACAATGTATTTAGACTAACTGAAGCAGAAATAAATCAAATATATAATGTAAAGTTCAGTTCCTTTTCTTATATACAATATGAATTAAAGGTTATGAAATAAAAATGGACTTCATAAATCTTTATAATTTGTTCTCTGACTATGGATGATTGGTGTGTATAATGAGATTTTTGACACTTTCAAAATAATTCATTTTGCACTAATGTACAAATATCAGTGAAAATTTGAACATAACATTTTTTTTAAAAACATGCTACTGCCCCTTTAAACATAATTTGTAATTATTTATATAAATATATTTAGCAGCTTAAAAAAAAAACCTTCCTTTTGTTACACAGGACTAGTTTGGAGATATTTTAAGAGGAGGTCAAGGAATAATTTACAAGAGGCAGGTAAAAGGTTAAGAAGAGAACAAATTTGATAGAGGCATCAGCTGTGATGATTTGCTTTTGCTACACGGTGACCAAACTTAATCACTCCAGAGTTCCGCCAAGCAGAAAATAATGTTACAAAACTATTTAGTAAACTGCATGCCAGAGCAGTTTGCACACAAATTCACACTGAACGTAACAATATTTACAAATACGCCAAGAAAGAAAATTAAAGCCTCCTTTGAAGCATATTCAATGCAGTGGCCGGAGCTGAAACCCAATAAGCACTTATTGGACTCAGGCTTGTGAATTCGCCAGAACACCCTTCCGGCTACTATCAAAACATGAGCAAATTGTCGCCACGGACCAACACTCAATATGCCAAAATGGCAGACTAGCTAAATCTGCCGTTCATTTCTTGAGAGATTTCATGGCAGGCTGTCAGCACGATGTCAATATCACTATGAAAGATGTCAATGGCAGAAACTCAGTATTAATATGGAATCTGTGTCAAGAAGTTCTTGGGTGGTTTCTATTGATCGGAGAGTGTTGGTAGTGGTTGAGAGACTCTTGATACTTAGTGGCTCTTTGAACCTCTACATCTCTTTCAATAGGTCAGGAACTGTATGTTCTTCTTGTTGATGGTGGTGAAGGATCACAGTCAACATTACAAGGGCTATTTGGATTCGGAACTTTAAAGGGGCAGTTTTTTTATCATTTTATATTTCAAATATTTCACTTACAATTGTATGTTATTGCTAAATGTATTATATTGACAGTGTCAGCAATATGATTAAGCCAATCATCCATAGTCAGAGGACAAAGTCTTAAGATTCACATAAAATCCATTGGCGGCCATTTTGTGTGAACACCTTTAATTCATTTTGTGTAAGAAAAAGGAATCACATTTCTAAACTTTACGTTAAATATTTGAATTAGTACTGCTTCATTTAGTTGCCTTTCAATTGGAACCATTTATTTTCATTTTCCTGACATCACCTTATATTCCCCCTAAAAATGTGCTACTGCCCCTTTAAAAACTCATTTCAAAACCATTAAACATATACAGCTCATAGTTAACATTTGGTTTTGCTATTTGGTTTGGGAACTTTAAAAACTCATTTCAAAACCTTTAAAGATATATATAGTTCACATTTAACATTACAAAGGCTATTTGGTTTTGGAACTTTAAAACTCATTTCAACACCTTTAAAGATATATATAGTTCACATTTAACATTACAAAGGCTATTTGGTTTTGGAACTTTAAAACTCATTTCAACACCTTTAAAGGTATACAGATCACAGTTATCATTGCAAAGGCTATTTGGATTTGGAACTTTGAAAACTCATTTCAAAACCTTTAAAGATATACAGCTAATAGTTAACATTGCAAAGGCTATTTGGTTTTGGAACTTTAAAAACTCATTTGGAAACCTTTAAAGATATACAGCTCATAGTTAACATTTGGTTTTGCTATTTGGATTTGGAACTTAGAGAACTCATTTCAAAACATTCATTTAAAAACCGTTAAAGATATACAGATCACAGTTAACATTGCAAAGGCTATATCTGGTTTTGGAACTTTAAAAACTCATTTCAAAACATTCATTTAAAAACCTTTAAAGATATATACAGCTCACAGTTAACATCATCAGTTATCATTCTTAACTTAAGAAAAACAATTCATAAATACTTTTTATTTAACCTTTAAAACCTTTTCTTTGAATTTGTAAGTTATTGTGACATAGCATCACTGTCACTAGTACTGACATAAGTATAATAATTCTCCTGGGTCAGGAACCTTCTGTTGATGTTTGAAAAGTACAGCTGTAGACTCTCACAATCAACATTCGAAAGGCATCATGCTTTAGTAACTGGTGAATTAGTGGTTAATTTGTTATTTGCAAGAGACATTCTGTTTGTTAAAAAGGGAATCCTGAAATAGTGATGTCACCATTATTGATCTAGAATAATAAAAAACAACTTCCATTGAGAGAAAATATAAAAAAGTGTTTTGGCAATTGAAACTACAAGAATAAGAATTCCTGATAATGAATTTTAAAACAAAAACGGCTACCTAAGGAAGTATTATTTAAGAAAATTCAACATTTCCTCCTGAGATAATATTCTGTACTTCCAAGTTTGTGATTGGTTTTACTGACAGGTTAAAATAAATATATACCACAATAATTGAATATCAATCCAAATAATGAATAAGATTATATCGGTATTGTGCAAAATATAGTAACAGATTTGATTATCTCAACATCTTGAATGCTTACAAAGAAAATCAATGTTTTCATATTATCACCAATGTCTCATAAGATAAAAGTGTTTTGATGGTGGGATTTATTTCATATCTTAATGATATTGCATGCTGTATATGATGAATAACGGAGACCAATCATATACTTTACATTCATTGAAAATACACAAAGATTAAAGAAAAGGCAGACATTCAACAGGTGTATCGAACACAATGAGAATTGAAAGAAAATATAGGAGAGAGAATATAAAGAGAAATGAAAAGGAAAAGTAGAAGAGAGAATATAATGAGAAATAAAAGGGAAAACTAGGAGACAGAGAATATAATGAGAATTGAAAGGAAAGCTAGGACAGAGAATATTATGAGAATTAAAAAGGAAACTAGAAGAGACCCAATGAGAATTAAAAGGGAAAACTAGAAGAGAGAATATTATGAGAATTAAAAAGGAATCTAGAAGAGAGAATATAATGAGAATTTAAAGGAAAACTAGATGAGAAAATATAATGATCGAAAATTGAAAAGGAAAACTAGATGAGAGAATATTATGAGAATTGAAAAGAAAACTAGATGAGAGAATATAATGGGAATTAAAAGGAAAACTAGATGAGAGAATATAATGAGAATTGAAAGGAAAACTAGATGAGAGAATATAATGACATTATTACATATCAGTACTCTATCACTTAAAAGGTGATAAAAGCTGAAATCAAAAGAAGTAGAAGCAAATCTGACAAGGAAAAGGTAAAAAAATATGGAAAAATCAATTTGTGCATGGCATACACCATGAATTAAAATTTCTGTCTCATCAAGTTTGACATATTGATTGCAAATAATAACTAGTTTCAGATTTTGGCATGAAATATGGCATTCTTCACCTACTTTTTGCCCTGTCATTTTCAATGGAGAGAATCAATAAAAATACATTTCATTAAATCAATTTTGGGAATTTGATGTGTCATGTTTTTAGGGCGTTTCTTTGCCAAATCAAATCATGTAACGTGTGAAATCACAAGCTAGACGTAAGAACTCGAAATTAATAATACAGAACTGATTATGGGAACTTCAATATAATGGGGATTGCAGATATGAATATTGAAAAACATTTTAGTTTTGTTGACAAGTTTCAATAGCTTCATGTTTTGAATGAAATAACAAAAAGTAAGTTTTTCAATTGAAATAATTATGTGTATGATAATATAAGAGCCTGTACACTATGAACTTATCTAACTACATTTATATTTCTCAAGTTATAAACCAGTGGATATTGTAAAACATCATTACTGGTCATTACTAGATTTAAGAAAAAAACCTTTGAATATATTTCTATGAATACAATGAACGTAAAACAGAACAGAAATTATTAGTAAAAAGAAACTTGGAATTTAGTGACTATAAACATCAAACTGTACAAAGGAAACACATTTTTTAACTCTGTAAAATGTATTTAACTATATAAAAGATAAAGTGATAAAGCCTACCATACATTTGCATGAAAAATAACACTTAAAATCACTCTCAGATAAACAAAAGACATTAAGATATAAATCCAATATGTTGATATCTACCTTACCAAACAAAGTTGTTTTTAAAAATATTTATTGGTTCCAAAGATTACATATATAAATTAAAATGATATCTATACAGCAAGTGTCATCTGAAGTATTTTATTTTCAAATCTACATTTACTTCACGTGAGACCCCCTTTCATCTTTATACCTAAATATATATATATATAGAAGATTTTTACCAAACAAAGGTAATTTAAAAACCTTTACACAAGATAAGAATATCGTAATTATTGAACTTCTTATCTGAGATGAAACAACATCTTTATTTCTAGAGCATGTTACTTATTAAAACAATAGATTAGCTTCACTAGTACATCGTGTATTCTGTATTTCCTAATTCTATTACCGTGTATCCATTATCAAGCCTAATCAGGAGTTCGTTAACGACCATAATGACAGGAGCAAGATATCGACAACAATGGATTTTTTCCACACGTACATTTCAGTAAAAGGGTTCTTATTTCATTCTGTCAATCTTCCTCTCCAACTCTAAGTCAAGGAAATAACCAGATACAGTAGAACACGGATATAACGAACACGGATATAGCGAACACTCGGATATAGCGAACAAATTTTCAAGTCCCGTCCCTTTATAATATCATTAAAATTATATGCGTATAACGAACACCGGATATAGCGAACTAAATTCTTTGGTCCCTTGGAGTTGGCTATATCTGAGTTCTACTGTAGTTTGTATCAGCTTACGTACGTTATCAAAGCTTAAGGCTTGAACTTGAGAACAGTCATTTGTTACTGGCTTTTAGCTGAGAAATATCTTATGTGGGCAACTCCAAGTAACGACTATGTTCGTATTACAAATGAAAATAGAAATCTAATTGAAATTTTCTGGTAATATAAGAACAATTTTCATATCAGAAGTCAGTGAATATGTGACTATATACATGAATAATCTAAAGCTATTAAACATATTTCTGGGCGAAATGAATATGATTTTCCCTTTTTTAAAAGTTAAGATAATAGATCATAGTGAAATGTCATGTATATCTAAATTTTAATTAATTTCTATTTTTAATGCATATACCATTTGTCTTAAATATGCAACATAAAACAATAAGTTGAAGAAAGCAGTAATATGGTATTAGTAAGAGTGAGAAAGTATATTTCATGAATCCACTACTGCATATCAACCATTCAAACAACAATATGGGTGAGAAGTGAGTGGACAACTACCAAAGTACTTCCCGACTATACGGTGATAAATCACAAGATGAAGGGATCATATTTCGAAACATTGAACATTCTCTCCCCACAGAGGCAACTCAGTTATACCTGAATTAGCCTCTGTTCTATTACGCCTAGATCCTGGGGTTCCGGCAGATTGCCCTAGCGGCAAAAAGTTGTAACTTGAGATAGCTCCCTTATCTGCAGCCCATGAAAACACCTTTTGGATATCAACGACTTTGGGAATTCTCAACGGTCGTACAGTGACTTTCGAAAGCATCATGCCTTTAGGTTTATTTTTCATTAACAGTGTGAGAGGGAAAACATTTAAAAATCAGATATGGATAGGGTTTTTCATTAGAAACATACTGTTTTATAATTGTGTAAATTGTTCTTTGTTTTATGATAAATTTTATTTTAATAATTTACCAAATAAAAACTAATGAGAAGGTAAAAAAGCGATGTTTTGTAGAAGGAAGAGTTATCTCCCCTGAATGCCGAATCACCGGGAATAGCCGGGAGTAGCCGAGCTTTTGCGAATGACCCCTTTTGAAACGGCGTCGCTGATTGCACAACTAACTTCGATTGCCTCCAATCAGATTTCTACTTTTCTGTCCTGTGTATTAGCCGTAATAGAACAGAGGCTAATTCAGGTATAACTGAGTTGCCTCTGTGGGGAGAGAATGAACATTGAACAGTATTTGCATTAAAAGGATTTAAACATGACTTTGTTATTTCATGTCAAGTCATCCATGTCATCAAAGCTATGCTTCCGGAGTTCTAGACACATGATCTTCTTATTCGCTTACATAACTCAATAACTGTATTCAGGTCTCAGTAGGATGCATAGACCATCACCCTAATTAGATTAACGAGGCATCAGTGTCAATTGAAACAGACAAACTAAAACTGATTCTGTTGAGGGAAACATATCGCTGTCTGCAGAGTTAAGAAAGCACATGAACCACAGTGACACATAGGTTGGGAGGGTTTTGGGGGCTCCCTTTCGGAATTGAAAAAACCCAAAACCTATCGCATGAGCTAAGTAGGCATCCCCTTTTCAATAGTTCCATGCCCTTCCCCCTCTCCATATTCCTGGTAGCTAAATGTTAGCGGCACTGACAAGCCAAATTTTTAGCTCCTGGCAAAATGTTAAAATTCCGAAATTATTAAAATTGGGGTTGATATTGAAAAATTTCTGGTTCAGCCACTGAACAAATTAAGCAAGCTGCATGCACAGGAAATGTAAAGGTGATAACGTTGAGATATGGAGATAACTTTGATTACAAAATTATTTTATTACAGTGTCACAAATATAATTTAAGTTTGGCTCCATACCTCCGATTGGTCATTTTTATGTTTGGTCACTCTTCTGCTTAAACCTAACAAATATTTACAATAGCGTACTGCCGTATATAAATGACTCCATATAGCTGACAAGTATCATAATCACACCCCTATCGAGGATATTAGTACTACCGACATGCACTTATCACTCTCTTAATTGTACCCCCACTCCAATTTCAATTCAGAACCATCATAACATTATACCCCCCCTCCCACTTTCAGTACAGACCTTTTGCAATTTTAATACCCACCCCACCAACTATCCTAATTGTACCCCAATTATGGCTGGGAATAATTCCTCATTTCAATATCGCAATATATTTATTGATACAGGAAAGTATATTGCAATATGCATTGCAATATATTCATATTTTTAAAATTTATGATTTTGCATATTCTCTTGACTAAATAACAACAACAATTATTGCTCAGCTGTTTGCCTTGAAAAGGGTGTTCAATGACTGGTTATGAACTCATACATATTCGCTCTATATTCACAACACATATTAACACTTTGTTTACAACTTTCTGTAAGATAAAATTTCATTGGATAGTATTTATTTGCAATTTAAGATGAAAATAGGTTATTTTAATATATTCGATATATTGAATGCTTTCAGAAGTGTAACCGATACGTAGCTTGTTCTTTCTTTATAGCAATATACGTATATATTGACATTCTTACCACCCATGCCCAGTTTCAATTTAGAATTGTAACAATTGTACCCCTCGTGCCCCATCTGAATTTAGAACTTAAATAATTGTGCTATGTTAATTCTGATTTTCAATTACATGCTTATGTAGTTAATGCTAATAATGATAAGGAACATAACTTATACAATACACGATTTTGACATTACATCTAAATTTTTGAATACCAAAAAAAGTAACGAAAAAATTATCTACCTCAAGACTTAAGTATACAGAGGATAGTATTCAAACTCTTCTTTATCAATTTATCATAATCAGCAGTTTTTATCTTCAATTTGTTTTCTAAACTCTTCTTTTTCATATCTGTACTGTGATTTTTATATAAAATCAGTTCAAATTTCCATCCCTCTTTCATATCCTTTAAATGTTTTTGAGCCATATGTAGTGTGAATCATATATGTAAATAGCCGGAAACAAACAAAGTACAGGATAGAGTTTGGTAAAAGATACATGACAGTAAATTTTGAAATTTTGAAAAACAAATCAAATTGTATAGAGAACAGATATAAAACATTCCCAAGAAACAAGTAAAAAAAAATATTATTGATTCTCCAAAGGAAAAATAACATATAAAATTTTGGCTTTTACATAACTGTGAGATATGGTGCAGATTTTCTTAAAATCAAATTCAACATCACAGTGTTAATATTGATTTCTTGCAATCAAGTTAGCCAAGAAAGTCTTTTTACATGTATAAAAATACATATTTCAATACCACACCAAGAAATCATGTCTGAAATTGAGTCAAATATATCAAAGAATAGTCTAGACATAAGAAATACATAAAATATCAAAGCCAATATTTCAGCAAGACTGCACATTGCAACTTATGCCCAATGATGGCCAAGTTGCTACCTAATCACCCGGAAACTCAGAAGAATATGATTATAGTTGAAAGAAAAATGGAATATTAATAAGAATTTTAGTATCAAAGAACCCATGATGAATCAAAATTGAGTGACTGACAGCTTAATGCACTGAAATATACAATGAATTAATAAATATAGGTCTGGATTTATTACAACTTTACAGAAGTTTGAGAAATACTTAAATATATTTACGGTGTGTGGTTGAAAATTGGTTAATCGCTAATCAATAACTTAATCACTAAACTAAAGTACAGTGAAAATAGTGCCCATTAGGTATAGTTATAAGGATCTAACAATTGTATATACGAGGTAGCAATCTACAAAAATACAAAACTTTGGCTATTGTGATTCTTAATATCAATATCATAAAAGTAGATTTTGGATAAAATAGATCAGTTAGATTTCATATTCATATTGATGGTTGCATTTGATAGAGATAGCTAAAAAATTGTAGAAACACTAATATTGGTACAAATATCAGAAAATATTTAATCAGTTTTACCATTTTTGTTTCAATGAAGAAACATGTTCAGAAGCCATGCATTGCACTAAACAAAATTACATTCATTTCAAATTGAAAAAAAGTTTCAAAATTCAATCAAGAAATCCCTTTAACATGTGCAGAATCAATTACAATGTATTGAAATGATGAAAAAATGCCATTGCAGTTATTAGACTTAAAGGAAATGCATTAATGAGTGCAAGGATTAAATCTCATTAAAACATTCTTCTTGCTTAATTCATGTAATTTTTCTTTCTGAATTGTTAAATCAATATTATGATTGTAATCAAAGCAATGCTTTTAGTATACTTTGGACACATCTAAATATCTAATCATGTCAAGGGAATACAAATCTGGCATCAATACGATATACAACAATTGAATTTGACTGTGTAGTTCCAAAGGGATCTATGAAATAGACAAAAGTTACTTGAATGCAATTTAGATCCCTATTAACTTGAATGCAATTTCAAATCCCTATTAACTCATTAAGCAGCATGGTGTTAACTGAAAACTCATTCACTTAAACTCTAAATACTCGTAAATAAAACAATACTTGAATAGTAAACAAAAACATCAAGTTTCATCACCAAGCTATATCACATTTATACGACACTATGTGTTTGGGTATTCAATGATTCAACCACTATTACACAGGAGGTCAGGGCTCTGTTATTCTCACACCGTGTTAAGTAAATGTAGAAAGCAAGTTGTTAATGAAAGTCTTGGAGTCTACAGGCACCGTAAAGCTGAGTGATTAGAACCCTGGCACCAGACAAGAAGTACAAGACACTTGCCATGAGATTCTATTGATCCCGGAATCTACGGGGATATTCCCAACATATCTCACACTGAAATAGTCACCCGAGAAATGAAATGAGTCAACTTTACCTTGGTTCTGTTGAGAAGGCGAATGCTTTCCATCAATTTCCACAAATGAAAATAATGTCACAAGGAACACGGCAACTATCATCCTTGCTGCTCTATAAAGCACCGTTGTTCCCATGTCACTAGCAATCAGCTGTCAGCAGGCAGTTATATACTTCCTATGATTGCCAGCGCAAGTGAAAGGGCAGCTTGCATGAGGTCTGTCTCCTTAACCAGCAGGGGTTCCGAGATTCTAAGATTGCAAGCACCGTTGGCGCTGTTGGTGATGCCAGTGGCGGGAATGCAGGTCAGGAATATGTATCCTCCCCTGCACTGGACTGTCACCAATGGGAAGATGTCATCTCCATGCTGTCACTCAGAATACTGTCTCACTCTGTTGACCATATAAGGAAGGAGCTCTCAACTTGCCTTCTTGCAGTGCTCTTTTCTAGTGTTATAATAACTCCCCACTTTCTATTTGCAATGTGCTTTCTGTGTTCATATCGTGAGTTTTCACACTGATATTCTGAAAGGGCCTTATTTGTCAAGCTAGTTTGTATACTGAGATTGAGAATAAAATTTGTCGTGAATTCGGCTTGATTAACAAAAAGGAAGTAAACTTTCCCTTTTTTAAGACTTGATTGAGTTTGTTCACTGATATTCTGGAAAGAATCTTTCTGTTGTCGTGAAAATTGTCTTGATTAACTAAAAGGAAGGAAGCTTTTCTTCTGTGTCTGAACTTGATGGGAACACTTTCAATTAGATTCATTTATTTGCTTTTTCTGTCAACATGAGTATAGGGCGAAAGTGCTATTCAAGATATTTCTGAACAGGGAAATATTTTGTACTTGTTCCACTCAAAAAATTATTTTTCATTCATGATTTTCTCTGGAAAGGAATATCTTTCTTTATTTTCTTTACTGAAAAACAGGGAAACTTTTTTCACTAATTGCATTTATGTACAGGCATATAGTATCATTGGTAAATTGGTAAACCCTTTCTATATAACAATGCCATTTCTTAAAAAGTGTGAATGTTTACACATCATGTATTTAAAGATGATATTCTATATTGAAGGCTTTTAGTTTAAAGTTTTTTTATAAAAAAAACTGATGAAACCAATTTTCTATTCCTATACAACAACAATGACCCAAAATCAGTTACATAAAACCAAATCAACAAGAAACAAAATGTACTGTTCTCGGATGACAATATCAAAACTTTTCAATCACAATATAAAGTGACTTGTTATTACAAAAACCAGCTCTATCTTGTCCATACTTGATGTACATGTAAGGAGGTGCTCCGTTATTGCATGTGAGATTTTCTTATTTAATTTGTAAAATTAGATCTATGTACCAATTTGAAAGGATGTACTTTTCCTTTCTTGCATCACAAAGAAGAGGAGCCCATTGATAAATCGAACATGCTCTGTATTAACACAATAAATAAGATGATATTGAAGGTATTCAAAGGCTTCCCTTCTCGTCTAACCCTAATTCATTAGGAAGAAAGTCTTCTTCTCTAGGGCCTAACGTAATGTTTATACAGTGGAATTAGGTGGATTTGAAGAAAGTTATCATGTTTTTTCTTGAACACGCCCCTGTCTACGCTTGATGTATTAATCTTATACTTGGATCAATTGATTTATTAACCTTTTAAAGGGAACCTTTCTTGCAGGTGATGTCTCACTTAGAGCTCTTGGTAATTGCTTTGAGTTTTGACAAAGACCTTGATTACTCTGCCATTCATTAGAAGTGAATCAGGATCAATAAACATGTATATATATATTTACTTTGATTACTCAAATAGTCCTACAGTCGATCAGAGTAACAAAAGTGAATCAGGATCAATAAACGTATATATTTAGTTTGTCTGATTTTTTAAATAGCCCTACAGTTAGACTAAATTTCAGTCTCTGAAATGAAAATACATATTATATGCAGTTTTCTACTATTAAAATTGAAAGGAGCCCACTGAAACTGTTCATTTTCAGAAACTGCAGTGAGCTAGACTTGCTACAATAATATAGACTTGTGTGGGTCTTTAAAGAAATTTTGAATCGGGATCAATAAACATGTATATGTTACAGTCAATGTCTAAAATCAGTCAATCTGTAGAATGACTGAAATTTTAGCCCATCTGTAGATTGCCTGATTCACTCAGGCAATGTATATATTTGACTGAAAAAAGCAGTTACCCAGACTTTATTAAACTAGATTTTTAACAAATTAAAACATGGTTTTGCCAGAAGTTCTGTGCAAGGCCGTCTATTTAAATTGAATTTAAATTGTATTTAGGGTAGTCGTCTAATTATGGATTTATGGTTCTATCAAATGACTCTGTGTAATTCAACCTATTTTATGAGTATGCAGTGGAAGACAAGATGAAAGAAATTAAAGAGATTGTTAAAGGAAATCAAAGAAGCAGTTAGTTGGCCAGTTAGGTAATTAGTTTTATAATAAAAACCTGACCGTCATACACTTAGTTTGCATAGTTGAGAAGTGTATTTTACAAATATAAAGGTTCACGAATACATAAATGTTTTAATAAAAGCATATGACATTAAATCACTTTGACATGTAAGAAAATGATTGCTGAAACTTTAAATTGAATTGATTTTTCCCACTCATAATTCAATTATTAAAATAAATTATTTGAATTTGATCAGTCAAAGTACATTTATGTGCACTTAATCATCATTTAAGAGGTTGCTTATGTCATCATAACTTAACAGTTGCACAATCTGGTATTATTTATGACAGATGAATTGACATATTCTAAAATGTCAGAAACTTAAATTTGTCCTGAATATAACCTTTATTAAGTGAGTATGATGTCAAACAATCTATTACTCACAAAGGCAGTTGTATTCTGTATCATGTAACTACTATCATATCTATGGAAGAGAACTAGCAATTTATTGATTTTAATTAAATAAAATTCCATATGATTCAACACTTTATTTCTTATTCACAAAAATCATGATCTTTACAATTTTGACACTTCACCTTATGACATCAGGACTACCAATCTGATACATATAAATAACAATAGACATGCTATGTGATATTCATACATCATATTTAATTATCAAACATCATTTATACATCATATTTAATTTTTTACCATCAACATTGATGAAAATCAAATTACATCGAGTAAGAATTTACACTGTTAAGAACTAAAAAGACCATTTTTCTTTCCTTTTAATAATTAAACAAATTTTTAAAACACTTTGAGTAAATATTCAAAATAAATTATTTATATTTTTAATGAAACTAACAATTAGAGTAAACAAATAGAATAGCTTCCTACATGAATCCTCTGAAAGAATCTATGGGATACAAAAAAGATTCGTAAAACTCAATTACAGTCAATCAAGATGTCTTAAAAGAATTTGATTTACAGTTTTCTTGATAATGTTACCAAAACCAAGCCATAAAATGACAATATGGATCTTGATTTGAATCAAAGGACCTCAGAGAACAATACCCTTTAGACTCTGCCATAGAGGGCTGAAAGATCATGCCAATATGGACAATTCATCTTAGCTTTCAAACTCGATGTGAAATAATAGAACACTTCGGTCGAACTTGGAGCTTATTTTCTGAAAGACAGCGGCATCGAGGGACCTTTCTGTGCGAACATAAGGAGTATAATCTTACTTGGTCTGTTCCATGAATCATATCATTATCTCGTCTTAAAAGAATTCCTTTTCAAAGAAATCAACAACAATCAAAACCTCCTTTTGATACAAATCTCTGAGGATTCTGAATTTGTCAGTATGATATCAGATGACTATGTTAAAGCTCAGCTTTCAAAATCGGTGGTCAGTTAGAAAGACAACAAATCTCATAATGGAATAGCATTAAATTGTTTTTATCTAGTGACAAACGGAGGGAGAATATAAAGATTACTGAAATGTTTCAAATTCACTTTTTGTGTCATGATATTATGTTTGATGAAAGCAATCAAATCCTTGTTGAACATTGCCCTTATCCAGGGCTTATCAATTCAACTTTGATATTCTTACTTTTATTACCAATAATTGGATTTCACAAATATAGCAAATTCAATAATAATAAAAGACATTTAGCTTGAAGCTGATCTCATCAATTCTGTTTGAAGTTTATCATAAAGCCTGTAATGTCTTCTTTATCAAACAAGTGAGAAAACAAAAGTTGATATTAAGTAGATTAAATGAAAATCTGGGGACAATCTTAATCTCAATCACTGAAACCATGCATATTATTTGTTTTAAAACAACAAAACTAATTTAAGTCATTATCACATTATAAATAACATAAAATATCGAGATATGGATCTAGAATATGAAAATTAACACATCAAACTTGATAAAAGTGTGATGAAATATCTGATTTATTAAGTCATATTCTATTTAATAAAATTAGGAACCGGAAATAGAATTAAATTCAGTTTTGTTGATTTAGATTGCAATGTCATCAACGGAACAAACTAATCACTTTCTTATTTCAAAACAATGAACAAGATATTGAAATCTAAACATAAATCTTGAAAATTCTGTAACAAATATATAACATTTACTAGCACGAGTGTAAATAAGTCATCCATATATAGTTCAAAATATACATAAAACAGTATATTTCATTTGTCAGTTAAAATCTATTAGTAATGATATTGAAAGATCCGATAATACAAGCATATATTGCAAGATGATATTAATAAAATAAAATCTGATTTGTCGATTTTCAAATTTTGAACATCACAAGTCGCTCAATTAATATCTTCACATAAATTCAGTAAAATGCCTTCTTGCCTTTATTGGTGATTGAGTGTAACAATTAGAAAAAAATAACATGTAATGAAAATAGTTCTGATCATAGACACTTTTGTCAAGTCAGCATGAAGAATCTTTGTAATTTGAATAATTCATCATAGAGCCTAAAGAACTACTACCGTCAATGGACCCCCATGGATTAAGCTGTGTCTGTTCTTGGAGCCTTCGGCCAATACTGAGAATATAATTACTCAATTTTGAGAATATTCCCTCTTTTTTCTGGATTAAAATATCCCTGAATCATTTTGGTTTCTTAACAAAAATCTTTGAATGTCAAAGTGCATTTGCCCTACTTTGCGAATTCAACATTCTAATATAATTCAAGCCAAAGAACTTGCTGTTGCTATCTGGAAATTTGCTTGGAATTTTCTACAAGAACATTCTGATTCTCATCAATTCCACTTTAAAGGGGCAGTAGCACGTTTTTAGTGGGAATATAGGGTGATGTCAGGAAAATGAAAATTAATGGTTCCAATTTAAAGACAACGTATTTAAACTAAATGGAGCAGTAATAATTCAAATATATAACGTAAAGTTTAGCCAAGTGTTTGCTTTTTCTTACACAAAATGAATTAAAGGTGTTCACATAAAATGGCCGCCAATGAATTTTTATGTGAATCTTCATACTTTGTCCTCTGACTATGGATGATTGGCTTGTGTAATGAGATTTTTGACAATGTCAAAATAATACATTTAGCATTAGCTTGCAATTATCAGTAAAAATTTTGAAATATAAAATTATCAAAAAACGTGCTACTGCCCCTTTAAAGCTTGATATTCAAAACCTGAGTACAGCTTCCAAACTTCCTGTTATATCCGGAATATTCCTGGTAGTTCTGGTGACTCTGAGTACTGAACTGTTTTTGAAAAATTAATTAAAAAAAATGAAGAATTCAATAACTCAAAAATAATAATGGTAGAGTGTCCTAAGTTTGTGTGTGAATTATAGAATCACCAATTGTCACAATAATTGTTCTGTAAGTCTACCTTAGGAGAAGAATATATATAGGCTACTTTAGCCTGTTTGCTTATCCTTTTTCCTTTAAATTTGTCACAATTCATGATGTAAATAACTGTCTTGGTTTTGAAATGAAATACTGTTTAAATCATAGAATCACCAACTTGTCACTAATAGATATTTTAAAAACATACTGTTTACTTTTAAATGTGGTTTTAAAACATAGTATAGATCTTGGATAAGTTTTTAAAAGACTATTACGTTTGCATGATTAATGGCAAATCTTTGTGTGAACTCAAACATATTTACATATTTTGTAATATTTTGTCATATACCCGGTAGTTTCTGAAATTGAATAACAATGCCTATCATGTAAAATAGATTACCCTGGTATGTATTAATTATCATATTATTATAAATTATCTATAATTGATCACATAATTAACATTCTTTACAGTAGAATGTTACTTAACATTCAGCATTTAAACATGTAACAGGATATTATTCAACAAATTTGGCAACTTGAGGTTATTATTAAGCCTGCTGAATAAATAGTTTAAAATCTGTGACATTTGTCACATAAGCTAGAATTGGTAATGCAAATAATAGAATGAGTGTTAGTTGATCGCTTCATTCTCTTCCACTTAGGCTGTCTGACATACTTGAATAGTTTATGAATCATAAAATGATATCCTGCATTGATGTAAATTAAGGTTTCCTCCAAAAATAGATATCATTTCATGATACTGGCATTGATATAAATTATTTCTTTCAAAATGAGGAGGATAAATCTCTATCAACACATTCGCAGCTGCTGAACAAAAGCTTGTTACACTGTCCTTAAAGGGGCAGTAGCACGTTTTTTGATAATTTTATATTCTAAATATTTTACTGATAATTGTAAGTTAATGCTAAATGTATTATTTTGACAGTGTCAAAAATCTCATTACACAAGCCAATTATCAATAGTTAGAGAACAAACTATGAACATTCACAGAAAATCCATTGGCGGCCATTTTTTGTGAACACCTTTAATTCATTTTGTGTAAGAAAAAGGAATCGCAGGGCTAAACTTTATGTTATTTATTTAAATTACTACTGCTTTATATAGTTTAAATACATTGTCTTTAAATTGGAACCATTCATTTTCATTTTCCTGACATCACCATATGTTGCTCCTAAAATCGTGCTACTGCCCCTTTAAGTTCCTTTGGTAAATTAAATCATCATTATGCGGAAATTTTGAAACTGTCAATATTTTGAAAAAAAATACTTCACTGGTTATACATTCAGGTCAACAAAAAAAGGGTTCATATCTACATAACATTTAAAAGGTTCATTTAGATTTGCTTCCGAAGTGTTCCAAAATCAAAGCCTAATGTGATCAAGCATAAATATGAGAAATATATCAAAGTACAGTAGAACTCGGATATAGCGAACGATCGGATATAGTGAACAAAATTTCAAGTCCCGTCCCTGTATAATATCATTAAAATTATATGCGTATAGCGAACACCGGATATAGCGAACTAAATTCTTTGGTCCATTGGAGTTTGTTATATCCGTGTTCTACTGTATGTGATAGGAACATAAGGTTTCTTTATCCCCCCCCCCCCAAAATTGATATTTGCACTAAGTTTTTTTGCATGTAAGTTATTTACAAACTTTTAAAAGTAGTTGTAGCTTTTGATGCAACATGAGCATAACTTTTAATAAATGTTTCTTGTGTAAGACTCCCTTCATATTATACTAAGCCTCAGATTCAGCAATTGTTGATAAATGACCTTCATGAAAACAAACAGTAAATATATATGAGTAAAAGAGGACTGTATATCATGGATAATTTGCGATAGACATAAAGTAGTATCCTTTATTATCTTCATGATTCTTTGACCATTATACAGCTGGCACCTGACTTCTTATAAAGCTACTACGTTGCTATAAAACCAGCCATTAACACGATCGAGTAACGAGAACACATGCAGTCCGTCAGGAAATAGAAGACCATGGATTTGTCATTATTTGAGCACAAAATCCATGACACATGTTCATTCATGAGCATAGAATTAACCATTATTTCAACTTGATAGCTCTGAAACATGTAATTGGCATATTGCTTAAGGAACGTCCTAAACTACATGATTGGAATTCTAGAATTTGGTAGTAGAAATACAATCTTGTTGGATATTTAGCTTTTTAGCACTGCCTTGGTTTAGATCCAAAGATGTGTTTAGAATTTATTAAAGCTTTTAGCATAAGGATATACATAAAAACATGACTTCTTTGTGAAATAGATATCCCCAAAGAATATATGTCATAACCATTTCTTTCACAGAGTAAAACATTCTGATTATTCAATATGAATATCCCTACGTAATGGCAAAAAGAAAATACCAGAAATAAAGTTAAACCTCATGCTGCTATTTAAGTTTAAACGCCTATTTATGATTTGGAAAGAGATTCAAGTGGCTTCACTAAACTTTTTTATATGACTATCCTCTTATTGACATAATGAAACTTTCTTGTGAGTGAAAAAAAATTGTTTTCCTTTTCGAAAGATCACTTTATTTAAGAAAACATGCTTAGTACACTACCTTTAAGTTCAGCAATAAAACACAGACGTCTTTTGTAATAAAAAAGGTAAACCTTTATAGAATTGCAATGGTTCCTCATAACCTATACCTTAACACAAACTGCATAATTTAACATTTCCAAAATTTACGTCTTTGCTGTTACTTGAAACAATACATATGTCTCCAGGGGCAAATCTACAGTAAGAAGATGTTTGTGTAAGAATATTATTCCACTGAGCCAATAATATTTCTTGCAAAAGATATAGCAAAATGTTAAAGGGGAAGAAAGCGTTTTACCTAATTAGCTGAAGTCATAAAATAGCCAGGTGTTGATAATTGTGCATTATGTGTATTATTACATACAGTAGAACACGGATATTGCGAACACGGATATAGCGAACTAAATTCTATGGTCCCTTGGAGTTCGTTATATCCGAGTTCTACTGTATGTGTTTTTTTACATATTTGATGTATTACTGTTTCATTTAGTTTAAATAAATTGTCTTTCTATTTGAACCATTTACTTTCATTTCCCCAACATCACCTTATATTCCCCCTAAAAATAAGCTACTGTCCCTTTAATGTGGTTCAACTGTACTATGAAATCAAAATTCAAACTGTTTTTCCAAAGGTAGGTAAAATAAAACCTGGATGAAAATCAAGGAAGAAAAGTTAGATTTAATCCCATGGTCAGACCTCGGAAAACGGTACAATTTGTCAATCTCCTTTGATTAGCATGTCTATTTATAATAGCATCTCTCTCTTCGACAGTGTCATGACGAAAGATAAATAGGTGTTGGCAATAGGGAATCACAGGGAGAATAGAAAATTAGATTTTTTCAGTTGAAGAATGGTCAATACACGTCACATTAAGATGGAGGTATAATCTTTTTCTCCTTTGTTTGTGTATAATGAATGAGACATCTTCCTTTTGTCTCCAGTTGAGACAGTGCTTTATTGGAAGATCACCCGAGAATGAATTGAGACACTGAATGATTTGACACAAAGAGGTTGAGTTATTTCATTGAAATTGGTGAGAAGAAAATGAACAATTTCTTTTCTTATAGAAAAAAATAGAATTTCGAGTTTTTGAAGATGCAAAAATGAGACCAGCAAGATTTTCTGGGTAACAACTTTATTGTTATGGAAATCACCATTTTGAAAATATTGTTCTACACAATTGAGAAGATATTATCCATAAAATTTTGCTGTTCTTAGATTACGATAATGGTAAATGGTTTAATCTAGGGTGGATCAGTTATGTTCACGTTCTCTAAAGTCAATCGATAACAATTGTTTTTATGAGGGTTTTTGGTAAAATTATTACTAAAAATGATTGAATTGGAAAATTATAAAACTCAACAATTACTGACCAAGTGCGAAATCAGCTCTAAATGGAAAAGCTCAATGAATTTCAAAACAAGCAAGAATTACTGACTGTCTAAAGACAGTTTAAAGGTATCAAACTGTATGAAGTGAAAAAAAATTATTTCTTGAATCTGTTCATTCAAGATATCTTGAATACAAAACTAAATGAACTTAACCAGAACAATTTTTTTATGTTATTTATACAGAGTAAATGACCTTACATAAGGCCATAATGATGAACAACAGTTGCGATCTTTTGATCTTTTGATCTTTTAAAGGGGCAGTAGCACGTTTTTAGGGGGAATATAAGGTGATGTCAGGAAAATGAAAATTAATGGTCCCAATTGAAAGACAACATATTTAAACTAAATGGAGCAGTAATAATTCAAATATATAAAGTAAAGTTTAGCCATGCGATTCCTTTTTCTTACACAAAATGAATTAAAGGTGTTCACACAAAATGGCCGCCAATGGATTTTAAGTGAATCTTCAAACTTCGTCCTCTGACTATGGATGATTGGCTTGTGTTCTGAGATTTTTGACACTGTCAAAATAATACATTTAGCATTAACTTACAATTATCAGTGAACATTTTTAAATATAAAATTATCAAAAAACGTGCTACTGTCCCTTTAAGATACCTCGTTTTAATATGTTTTGAACTCAACAGATTCCATGCATTGCTTCCAAAAAAAGTTTTACTTCAAGTACAATTCGATTGCATAACTTGTCTTAAAGCAAGACATGAGAATCTGAAAAGAGGACGAAATGGTCAGACTCTAAAGTATGTAAATCTGCAACATCTCTGAGTGGTTTATTTAAGCATCCAGGGAAATTCAATGTCATAAAAAACATCTTGTAACCATGTAAAAAAATCTACTTCAACATCTGTTGGCAATCAACTTCAGTTTTTTACAAAATGTTAACACAATTTATCAACAAAATTAATTTCTAGAATGCACTGAGTGGAAAAGAACGGACAAGAGTTTGACATGATGACATCTCAAACGAGACAAAAAGGCCACAAATTTTGATCAATATCCAGAAAAGTGGCTTTGACCCTGAGGCTTAACTACTCACTTTTGGCATTCACAACACTCGCTTTCGTGAAACGGTGAAATGAGGTAAAAATCTCTGATTAAAATGCTGTAAGCGAGAAGAATTACCAATCCCATCGGTTTAAATCACGAATTTTTGCGTTGAGTATTTTGCACGAAACCTTCATTGGTTGAGTTTATTAAGCAGCCTTCGTCATTCATGATCTTACCCAACAAATCAAGCAATGACTTCATTACCCCGTGTATTTTGCATAAGCTTATCAAGCATGCTGATAAATGAAAAAGAGGCTTTGTAAGTAGATGCTGGTTTAGTTAATTAAGTTCGCTAGATAACGCTTCTAAATGATTCATGTTGGAAACGAGAAATTTTTAATCAAAACCTTGATGAGAATACTCATGAGTTGTGATAAAGGTTCGGTATTATCAACATTTCTAGAAATAGCAAACAGAACTGACATTCATTAACTTCAACCAAATGAATTCTAAAAATATCTAACATTTTTTAAAAAATTTGATTAACTTCATACAAATAGGTCTATCAATATTAAGTTATTCTAAAACACAGTGATCAAGTATCAACCAACAAAGATACGCTTAAATTATTTAGATATTTGACAAATGTAACATTTTTATCCAGAAATGTTTGTTTTCACTAAATTAATGCCCTTCAAATATTCCATGAGTCTGTACAGGTTCAATTTAATTATAACATTACTGCAGCAATAAACTTAGTCTGTTATCCAGACCCTCAAGCAAAAACATTCAGGGCTCCTTTTTATTTTAATCTATCGTAAACTATATAATGTCACATAACAAATAGACAGAAAGAAGTTTATCAAACACAATAAAATTCGGACAAAATTGTTGCCTTGAATGCAATAAAACGCATTAAATGATATTCAATCCCAAACTTTCTCTCTTTGAAGGTTGAAAAATCTATGCTTTCATGCAATAGATGAAAAATAAAGTAACTTGATATCATTTTA
This sequence comes from Steromphala cineraria, assembly GCA_916613615.1. Taxonomy (NCBI): domain Eukaryota; kingdom Metazoa; phylum Mollusca; class Gastropoda; order Trochida; family Trochidae; genus Steromphala; species Steromphala cineraria. The sequence goes on along the minus strand of OU744725.1, from coordinate 60,057,736 downwards.
GGCATGTCATATTACATGTGAAGGCATAAATAAGATCTTTTTAACAAAAACAACTGTACCGACTTCTTAAGTTTAATGTTGCTTGGATCATTAAATGTATTCTGCGTATTTCGAATTAACGGTTCCTGCAAATGTCAGCTCTCTTGTTAGATGTTAGGTACAGTCTTAGAAATCTTCTAGAGTTACTTCTCCAAAGTATCATTTCAGGTCGGTCATAAAGGAGAAAACACAAGCATATAGAATTACTATTTGTAGTTCTCTTGTCTCTCTTTAGATTCAGAAGGCTACGAGGCACAATTAATTACTCTCTCCGACGGCAGTAAATGGCGCAGAAACGCTGTTTTACTTCCTACTGTTATCGTACAACATCATTACATCCTGAGAAAATGTTAAAAAATGACAATGCTTCTCCGCAGTTTGCGTTAACGAAGCTTATTCGAAAATCAAGTTTCTCGCCATCGGTGCTATGCAGGAACGAAGCCTTGATGGGTGGTAATTATTTTCATAATGGTCTAACGTAACTTAAGGCTATCGCTCTAGTCACTATCTCATATTTCTATATTATACTGACGTACAGTCCTGAGCTACCTATTGTTTATGGTATGCGAGTTACAAAATGGACTCTTTGCACTTAGCGATTAACCATTTTAAGCTAAAGACATAGAAGTACTTAAAACTTTGTCATAGGTAAATAATTTAGACATTTCAAATTTATGAGACATTTTCTAGTACTATGTAGTCCTTTGCTGCTTATTGTTTATGGTTTGAGAGTTACAATATTGACTCTTTGCAAAAGAGATTAACCATATGTTAAGCATCATACTCGAAAGTACTTTAAAATGTAGTTTAAGGTAAATTGTTTTGACAATTCAAACTTTTAGGCCATTTGTAAAATCATATAGTTAGCTACTTGTTGTTTATGGTATGGGAAGTACAATATTGACTCTTTGCACAAAGTGATTAACCATACGTTAAGCATCATACATAAAGTACTTAAAATGTAGCCTTAAGTAATTGTTTTGACATTCCAAACTTTTAGGACATTTATAAAATCATAAAGTCTTTAGCTGCCTATTGTTTATGGTATGGGAGTTACAAAATTGACTCATTGCACAAAGTGATTAACCATGTGTTACTGCATGGGCTAAATACATAAAAGTACTTAGAATTAAGTCTGAGGTAAATTGTTTTGACCTTTTAAACTTATACGGCATATGTTGTGACATTAAGTCCTTAGCTGCTTATTGTTTATGGTATGACAGAAACAAAATAGATCATATTAAAGCTTAATTCATAAAAGTACCTAAAACGTTGTCATAGATGAATTGTGTAGACATTTCAAACTTTAAGTGTATTTGTTGTGACATATACCAGTAATTAGTCTTAGCTGCTTTTTGTTTATGGATGGCAGTAACAAACCTTAAAGCTTTTTTAAAGCTTAATACATAAAAGTAATTCAAATGTAGCTAAAGGAAATAAAAATAGAGCCATTGGCTCTGTAGCTCATCAGGCATCATATCAAGTTTGCTTTATACAGGCAAGATGTGCTAAAAATGAAACTGATGTTACCTATTGCAAGAAAACCTATAAAAAAATTACAAAACAAATGTATTATTATTCAACACTTTCTAGATCGCCAATATCAGACAGTGAAAGAAGTCCACACTCAAATATCCAAGGAGAAATAAATTTGCCATAGACTGTCATCTAATGGAGAAAAATAGGTTTTTAAGATTGTGACCCCTGTGACCCTATTTGGGGTCATGGGGTCACAAAACCTACAGTTTAGAATCCCAATTGGCCAAGGAGTCTACATGCAGTCTTTCAGCTCAATAGACCTTAAGGAGCTAAAGATGATGATGAAAATAAGTTTTTAAGGTTGTGACCCCTGTGACCCTATTTGGGGTCATGGGGTCACGAAATCTACAATTTAGAATCCCCATTTGCCAAGGAGTCTGCACATATAATTTCAGCTCTCTAGACCTTTTGGAACTTGAGAAGAAGATGAAAATAGTTTTTTAAGGTTGTGACCCCTGTGACCCTATTTGGGGTCACAGGGTCACCAAAGTTACAAATTAGAATCCCCATTGTCCAAGGAGTCTGCACATATCAATATTAACTCTCTAGACCTTTTGGAACTGGAGAAGAAGATGAGAAGTGGTTTTTAAGGTTGTGACCCCTGTGACCCTATTTGGGGTCATGGGGTCACGAAATCTACAATTAAGAATCCCGATTGGCCAAGGAGTATATGCACATATCATTTTCAACTCTATAGTCCTTTTAGTACTAGAGAAGAAGATGAAAATAGGTATTTAAGGTTGTGACCCCTGTGACCCTATTTGGGGTCACAGGGTCACCAAAGTTACAAATTAGAATCCCCATTGTCCAAGGAGTCTGCACATATCACTTTCAACTTTCTAGTCCTTTTAGAACTGGAGAAGAAGATGAAAATAGGTTTTTAAGGTTGTGACCCCTGTGACCCTATTTGGGGTCACAGGTTCACCAAAGTTACAAATTAGAATCCCCATTGTCCAAGGAGTCTGCACATATCACTTTCAACTCTCTAGTTCTTCTGGAACTGGAGAAGAAGATGAAAATAGGTTTTTAAGTTGTGACCCCTGTGACCCTATTTGGGGTCACAGGGTCACCAAAGTTACAAATTAGAATCTCCATATGCTCAGGTACTTGTACACAAAATTTCAGCTCTCTAATGTGTATGGTTCATGAGGAGAAGTCGAAAGTGTTAAAAGTTTACGGACGGACGGACGACAGACGACGGACGGACGACGGACGGACGGACGCCGGACGACGGGCCATGCCATAAGCCCATCTGGACTTTCAGTCCTGATGAGCTAAAAATTAACAATTTAAACTTTTACTACATTGTAAAGTGTCACATAGTCCTATAGTTGTTTATTGTATATGGCAATGCAGTTAAAATTAGGACTTTTTGTGAGAAATTAACCGTATTACCTTTATGGTTGAAAAAAGTAGTGTAATAATTTTCAATATGAGCACATATACATCCCCACAAACTTCTCAACAACTTTCTGCACAAACTTCTCCTAAACCTTCTCCACAAACTTCTCCTAAACTTTCTCCACAAATTTCCACAACTTCTCCACAAACTTTTCCTAAACCTTCTCCAAAACCTTCTTCTCCTAAACCTTCCCCAAAAACTTTTCCAAAACCTTCTTCTCCTAAACCTTCTCCACAAACATTTCCTAAACCTTCTCCAAAACCTTCTTCTCCTAAACCTTCTCCACAAACATTTCCTAAACCTTCTCCAAAACCTTCTTCTCCTAAACCTTCTCCACAAACTTTTCCAAAACCTTCTCCTAAACCTTCTCCACAACCATCTCCAAAACCTCCTCCTAAACCTTCTCCACTAACTTCTCCAAAACCACAGTAAAATGAACTTTTCTCTTAGAAGTACAACACACAATTTTAGATGTCGCAATTTGAACTGTGAAAGTGAACATTAAAAAAAATATACAAGCAGTAAGCTATGGGAATGAGTTATGAACTTGCAAATGTTATTGCCAAAAAGGATGTGAAAGTTACTTTATCCAGATCCCACAATCAACAATCTGACTGCTATATGTCTGGGTAAGGAAAAAATAAATATTTCAGCGTGCATTTGAAACTTCTGTAAAATCACAAGTGATATTTGCAATGTGAAACATGTTCATAAGCTACTTCTGTGTTTTGGGCAACTCAATCTTGAGGAAGTGAAATTTGCTCAACTCAACTTTGTTATCTCATCAAGAGTATTTGAAGATCAATCTTGATCAAGGTCAGTGTAGATTGATGCTTTACACTAGCTGATCCTGCTGAATATTATTTCAAAAGTCTTGAATTCTCAGGAAAACACGATAAAAGGATTAAAATGATGAAATCAATGTATGTCAATGTTATCACATTACCATCAGGCTAAAAGAATGATTGATTACACAGAAATTAATTAAAAACATCACACGTTGATATCTTTCATCGTGAAATATCAAATTTCATATGAAATGAGGAAAGATGTTGGCCATCATGTCATTATGTATAAACATCAATCATCATAAAGGTTGTTGATCATGTGATGATGTTACAGTTTTGAAATATCAAAACCATATGTTAACTTAAATGCATTTAACAACTTGTTGATTTGTATAGCAGAATTACAATTTATCAAAACAGAAATATTAGTTTTGATTTCATGTCATTTATTAGAATGTTTGGAACTTGTTGTTTAATTTATTTCTAATTTCATTGTTAATCCTTTAGTTTTATATAGGACAAAATCATCAGTAAAACATTTTTATGGAAGAGTAAAGCAAACATAATAATAACTATAGTTATAAAAAAATATATAATAATATAAAAACATATCACCTTGATAATAAGATTTGACAAATCACTTATTTTGAACTATCCAAACTCAAAATGAAAATTAATAAAATGTCACTATTCATGGACATAAAAATAACCTTTTAAAATTTCAATTTTGACAGTCATAGAAAACATAAAAGAAGAAAGTAGACAGATGTGAAAAACGTTATAAAAAATAGAGCCATTGGCTCTGTAGCTCATCAGGCTTCATATTTCAATTATGCTGTAGAGTGTGGTCAATGTGGTTCTCCCTTTGTAAGGGCCACAGGATAACAAATCCTAAAATTAAGTATATAGGGGATAAGTTGCAGTTTTCTAGGCCTTATACTTCTGAAGAAGATGAAAATAGGTTTTAAGGGTGTGACCCCTGTGGCCCTTATTAGGGGCCACAGGGACACCAGAGCCATAATTTATAATCCTCACTAGTCAGGGAATCTGTACACAAGGTTTCAGCTTTCTAGGCCTTATGCTTCTGGAAAAGAAGATGAAAATAGATTTTAAGGGCATGTCCCCTGTGACCCTTATTAGGGGCAACCATCCCACCAAAGCTAAAATTTTTCAATCCTCATTAGTCAAGAAGTATGTGCACAAAGTTTCTGCTTTTTTAGACCTTTCGCTTCTGAAGAAGAAGATGACATAGGTTTTTAGGGTGGGGCCCCTGTGGCCCTTATTAGGGGCTACAGGGCCACCAAAGCTAAAATTTTTAAACCTCACTAGTCAAGGAGTATGTACACAAATTTTCAGCTTTATAGGCCTTATGCTTCTGGAGAAGAAGTCGAAAATGCACAAAGTTAACAGATATATGGAAGGACGGACGGACGGAAGGATGGATGGATGGATGGACGGACGGATGGACAGATGGACACCATGCCATGAGCCCATCGGACCTTATAGGCAGGATGAGCTAAAAAGGATTTTACGACGAAAGTAAACGATATTTGAAAGACAATTTTGATGAAATTCACATTTCCAAGAAAAACAAACAAAGAAAAATCTGGACAATATAGCTAACATAGCTTGGCCCATAAGCAAGAAACTTTATTGACTATGAACAATTGATGGAAATGACTAGGAAAGATATTTAAAACCTGACACTTAAAAAGTTGTTTGAAGTTCACACTCATAGTCATAAAATTGTGAAATATAGGAACTTATTTATATATTTATAAGCTATTTATTAGTTGTCTTACCATGGAAATATTTCCTGATATATTTAAAGTGAAAAGCTTTAACATTAAATTTTTGTATAAACATAACCACTCAAGATCTAAAGTTAAAACCAACCTTGAATTATATAATATACCTTAGTACACAACAATTTAAGCTAAAGCATTATAGAAAATCTTGCAAGATCAGAAGATAACAGTAAGTTCAATATATTCCAATACATCACAAAAACTCATGATGTATGACATATATGACATCAAAGTGGTGGCATGATGAAATTCTAACAAACTCTTGTTATGAATAAATGTAAATATCATCATATTTACTGCATATGATCCATATATCTCAAAGAACTACCACTGTTTCCTCATATGTGATATATCAACATTCAAAGACTTCACTCACAAATCTGACCACAAAATGACAGTAATTCAACCTCCTTCACTGACACTTCAGTATCATAAAGGAAACCTTTTCCAAGGAAGCCGTAAGGTCTCTATTTAATGAAAGTGTGACGCTTTTGATGTTAAGACATGACGTAATGTTCAGTCTATTCTCGTTTCTCCATTTATCTTTGTAAGGTATGCAATGAACGACTAGAAAATTACCATTCTTCCCACGGATCGGAATCTATGGTGCCACCAAAGCTGGTATATCTGGAACCAGATTTCAGTATAAACCATCTTCTGAGAAGCCAAAAGCAGAGATTTTACAGACAAATTGCACAGCAAAATGTTGTCTTCTATTTTACTTTGTCTCCTATTTCTTTCTTGGATTTGGATGTCTATTTTGATATGTAATTTCTTTAAGCGATTTGAATTTTAATCAAGGGTTATATTAGATTTTGTATAATTTTTATGCAGGACATCTATAAGGCTATATGATGTTTAAGATATTGATGAATATAAGAATAATCAACGAGTTGCGAGGAATTACGGATTATCTGTCCTGAGTTAATTATTGCGATAAACTCCGAGCTTCAGCGAGGAGTTTGACACAATAATTAACGAGGGACAGATAGTCCGTAATTCCAAGCACCGAGTTGGTTATTCTTTTTCTTACCCAAGATCATTTTAATGCATAAAACGGGAAAAAAGAGAAGGCTAACATTAAAAACTACACGCGGCCGGTAAAGTTCAAATTGTACTTATACGCCATTCATAATGTTGCTCACTACTTCAAGATGGGCGGCTCAAAGTAGTTCGCAAAATACGCTCTAATTTGAAATAGTTAATAATTTTTATGTCACATTTTATCACAAACATATTGTCTCATATGACAAAAAAATCTATTTATTGACCGCGCACAACCATAAACGAAAGAGTTAGACGTCGTTAGATTTCGTTACGTTTGACAAGCCTAGCGAGGAATGTTATGACGTCACTGTTTGACGTCATGTTTAATTACGTCATAGAGCTATGACGTAACGACAGTTCGGCTGGCGACTCTCCCACACAGCGCCGCCTTGAAGATTTGAAATAGTATTTACGGCAAAGAAAACATCAAAAGCTCTTGACTTCCCTTTAAAAATGTTGTAGTAATGTGTGACTTTCGCAACTTAGGTATAAGATTTGTCATATATATCTCTCGACTGAAATAGAAAATCCAAGAGAATCATGAATGGGTGTAAAAAAAGTTCTGTCAACCAATCAAAATGCGAGTTATTTTTAGAAAAAACTGTAATTCCCATGACCATTATGCAAACTTTAATACCCGGAATAATCATGCCCACTTGGGTAAGAATATGCATATATCATATCTTCATGTAGTTTTAGATTTTGTTGACTATATTTAGATTACCGTATATTTCAGTATATAAGGCGAGTTTCTTATACCAGAAATTAGGGGTTCAAAGAAGGGGGTCGCCTTATACACAAGGTCTATGTTTCAGACAAAACAATAGAGGCCAAGTGAGGGGTATCTGCCAGCCCAACAAGTCAATGATTACACCGGATGTACATTACACAATCATCGATGTCATTTCAAAATTAATCTTGTAAAATAAAATACCTTTGTCTTGTTATATAAAAATTGTTAAATATATGATTTTGGCAGCAATTTGGGGGGCTGAGAAAAGGGGTCGCCTTATGTATGAGGTCGCCTTATAAATTGAAATATTGAAATAAGGTAATGGCATTACTGAAGTCCATTTTTAGATGTTAAGAAGTACAACTATTTTCATGTTTTTGTAAAATTGTAACATCTTTAGTAGTTAACTGAATAAACAAAACACTTTTATAGAGATAAGAATCTATGTAGGAATATCACTTTCAGAGAATAAAGGTTTTGTTCATCCATTTGCATTCTCCATTTTGAATCATTATTGATCATGTTATATGTAGTCAAAGATTCCATTGTATTGATTTGCATCATGTTTAAGCAGTTAGAGGAAATTGTCTCAATTGAATCATGTTTCAGTAGTTAAGAGACTCTTGTGTGTTTAATTGTATCATGTTGCATCAAGTTATAGTTCAGGGATATGATTTTAGTAGTTAAGTGACCATTAGCTTGATAAAGTTGCAACAATTTTCAAAGGTATTTTAAATTGAGAACTAACAGAAATTCAAATATAAATGAAGAAGATGAACAAAAGCAAAAATTCCAGTAATTGTAATTATGAATGTTGTACTTACATTCAACAAAGGGGAATTAAGTAGCGTGTTTTTTTTAGATTTTATATTTTTATATTTTTCATATTTTTTTAGATGCATATTAGAAGTTTTATAAGATGAAATTGAAGAGAAAAGAAAAAGAGAACTTCTTTCTTCATAGTAAAATTTGATAAAATAATGATATCATATATGTCAATGTGAGCTTTCACATGAAACAGAAAACATTACAGATAACCAAAATAAATGAGTTACCGTGGGTTTGATCTCAATATAGATGAACAAGAATTATACTTAAATAGGTTAAAAACTGATAAATTCAAGAATATTGCCTATATATGGGTCAAAAGTTAAAATGATTGTATCATAATATTGTTACAGAACAACTACCGGGTATAAGATTTTTAAATTTTCATATTTCAAATAATTCATTGAATCTAACCCTTTGCAAAAAAAACCTTTACTTTGTACATATCATCAACCTTTGATATTAACAATGATTTATAACAATATTTTGTTAGCTCAGAAAAATTATGAAAACGTCTAAAGTCACAAAACATAATAAATAATTAAAAACATAAGAACAAGATTTTCAAATCGACTTCATACTCTGAAAAACCTTCAAGAAACAGAAAAAATGTCAAACCACTCACTTTATTTCTAAAAATTTCATAATTGCTAAATATGACTTAGCGTAAAAAAAAAACCAACATAAACGGACAGGTCTGGCATGAGAAATGTCCTTGTAACGTATTGGTCCCTCAGGGAAAAAAAGCATCTTTCTATGATTACTCTAAGTGGCAAGCCATGAAATAGACGTGCGTCTATTGCAATAATCGACAATGGAAGTATGCCAGCTTTTGACATTGATTCCCTTGTGGATTTCAAACTAAATCTAATTTAGCAAGGTTATATAAATCAACTTCATCGGCAAACTTGTCACAAACCGGATGCTTCCTTTCTGAAATTATTATTCCTCTGTGTCCAGGGGCTCGTGCTCTCAGGAAATTATCTCAAGACATTTCATTTTATTTGTTATTGGGAAAGTGAAAATTGTTGCCACTATAATTTTGTTTGACCAAATGGTCAAGGGCAATGAATGTCATATGTATTTATTTAAGAGTATACTCTTCAAATAAACTCAAATGCCTTTGAGACTTGTTTTAAGAATCATCTAGATTTTTTAGGTCCACAAAATCTTCATATGAAATATGTTATACTTAAAGGGGCAGTAGCACATCTTGAGGGAGAATTCAAGTTGATGTCAGGAAAGTGAAAAAAAATGGTTCCAATTTATAGACAATCTATTAGAACTTAATGATGCAGTAATAAATCAAATATATAATGTAAAGTTCAGCCATGCGATTCCTTTTCTTACAAAAAATGAATTAAAGGTGTTCACTCAAAAATGACTGCCAATTGACTTTGTGTGAATTTTCATAATTTGTTCTCTGACTATGGATAATTGGTTTCTTTATGAGATTTTTGACTTTTTAACACTATCAAAATAATACATTTAGCATTAACATACAATTATCAGTGAAAAATGTTAATTCCAAAATTTTCAAAACGTGCTACTGCCCCTTTAACATTCAATTCAGACAATGAAATAGATTTTATTCTTCCTAATTGATCTGCAATCATTAGGCATACTTGCTGGTAATTTATGAACAAACAATATATGACATCACATGTGTTACTGTAACTGCTTATAATTTTGTATAAGCTTATGCAGAAGCTGAAAAGAAACATATTTCTCAAATATTTGCATGAATATTTTTGCACATATGTTTCAATCGATGAAGTGAAAGATGTCAAAATACATATGAATGTTTATTGCACATAAATATTTAAAACGATGAAGTGAAAGATGTCAAAATATATATCAAAAACAATAAAAAATTCAAACAACACTTCAACATTATTGTTTTAATCGAATGACTCAAATCCATCCTGACGCCACAGTGCTTAAATTGGACACAAATGAAAATTCAATACCTTCCCTGTTCTTTTAAGCCCCTGGATGTAGACAGCCAGGAAGGAAATACCTTGCATTATCATACTAAATCTTCAGTATCAACACATGAACAGACACAAGAAAATAATAGATTACTATGATCAGTACATGAAATAAGCCTGAAAAGGTAACAGTCAACAAGTTCAATTTTGTCAATTTCAGAAATATTAAAGACATACAAAATTATTACAATGCCACAAAAGAAACCATGTTTGAGCTGTCGGATGGGCCTTATTGCATTCACTGACTTGACTTGATTTACAACATAGATATGTAAATTATTACTTACATGATGAAGAGGTTGGCCTTGGTCTGTAGGTAACTTGACCTGATGGTGAACAAATTATTATTATGCACCTTTCCTCTTAGAAAACAAAATATATTCAAAAAACTATTTCTCTATTACAATCTAAAAACATCTTTTAATCAATATCGCATAGAGAAAACGCTTATCATTACATATCGTATTGTGAACAAATTATTATTATCCAAAATATATTCGAAAAACTATTTCTTTCCCCTATTACATGTTAAAAACGTTTTTTTCTAAATCATCATCGCATAGAGAAACACTTTTCTTTACATATCGTATAGTAAACAAATTATTATTATGCATCTTATCTTCTAAGAAAACTAAATATATTTAAAAACCTTTTCTTTTTCCTATTACATGTTAAATACATTTGTTAATCATTACCAATATATTGGAAAAACTATTTCTTTCCCCATATGTAACATATGTGAATCATTATGACATAGAGAAAACACTTATCTTTACATATTGTATATATATAGTAAACAAATTATTTGTATGCATCTTTCTTCTAAGAATAACTTCATTATATATTCAAAACCATTTCTTTCCCCTATTACATGTTAAAAACATTATTTTTAATCATTCTCACATAGAGATAAAGCCTATCTTTACATCATCATGTATCATGGAATATTTCTTCGAGGAATCACCTCCCTTCGATGTTAAGACTTGGGGACATTTTACGAATGCTTCAAATAATACCTGTGAAATGTACAACTGTCATTTTTGCAAAACTGATTTACAGTGCTAATAAACTCAATATGAGAAATCATTTTAATTATGGAAAATGGAGAATGTCTTTATCTTAAATTTTCCAAAATTTTACTAAATTTATGTCATGATGTTAGATTGATAAATGTGAAATATTGTCATTCTTTTGGGAATGTATATATTAACTGATAAATTGAATCACAGATACAATAAAACATCACTTCACTTATTAAAATTCAGTATTACACCGCCATTTAAATACTTAGTTGGCCCGAGAATAAGTATCTCTGATATGAAAAAGGAAACAAAATGAAACCAAAATGAAATTTACAAATTTAACAATTACTGAAAATGCATCCTCTTTCATGAGGAGTTATCTGCAGGATTACTAAAACCACTCACTGAAGTCTAAGAACTGGCTTTTTTTCCCTTAAAAAACCTTACAGAATTACTACATTTCTATCCTTAATTATACTAAAATCAAGCCTCAATGGGAGTACTATTCAAACGATTTCCAAAAAATATCTATGGTTGAAATATTTTCACTTTCAACCGGTAATACTGCACTATTGGCTAAATGTTGGAAATTTTTTAGGAACAGGTAAATTATAATAGCATAGTTTATAGATGACCACATAAAATGACAATGTCGTCATAAGAAGATATTTTCAATCAATTACTGAAGTGGTGATAAGCTTGCTCTGCAATTATTTTATTTTTAAATGAAACAAAAATTAAGTGTTTCATAGGGGCCTTACCTTTTGGACTTGGTTGAAATTTAAAAGTGATTTGACTTTGTGACCTCAGGAAAAAAAGATATTGTCCAATTGTTATAAATATCAGTAACAAGGTTGTAGTCATACAAGACAAATCTGAGCAAGCAATCAGGAAATTACATTTTGCATTTAAAAACCTGAGAGCAAATTGGCGTAAAAAAAATTAAAATATTCTACGTACTCTTACCATATATGGGCGTGACTGAGCGAGCACCAGATCCTCCAATGAATTGGTACCTGGCAGCGAATCCTTGAGCTTCGTTTTTATCGTCGGAATAAAACTCGAAGAATAAATATCGTCCTGACGATGTCAGTTCTACTTGATTCTGAATGTCGCAGTAGTGACCAATGACCTCTGAACTTTTGTCTCGTCCATTGTAAACGGAAATAGCATCTGCGCTATATCGACAACTGAAATCATAAAAATTGTCGAATAAATATTTTGAACATATTTCCAATTGAATATAGACCCTGAATAACTTCTCTAATTTACCTTTAATTTGAAAACATTCATTTCATGGATTTTTGCAAAAAATGATTATGATAATGTTTAATTTTGTATTTTTTGTGTATTTGTAAAACACAACATGGAAGTATTAGCAAACTCCCTTTTTTTGGTAAAAAATATTACGATTTTACGCTTTGGGCTGAGATAGAACATATTCTAAGCAATGTGTAGTATTCACAGGGACTGCCATAAACAAAGGACTGCCATAAAACAAGGGGTTATAGTTATTAACCTATTAGGGGGTACAATGTGTACAATAGGGGGTTAGATTGGTTTCACTCAACAAGGTGTTAGTCAATTTTCAGTTAGTGGTGGAAGTGACGGTTATATGCCCACAGTTACACCATTGGAGACGAGTCTATGTGAACTAGCACGAACAATATTCACTTTCAGGATTTGTGGAATTGGTAACTCAACTTCAATGTGAAGAAACACACAAGGGTATCTGTGGTTTGTCATTTCAAGATACAGATAGAACTTATAAGGGACTTATGTGAATTACATAATTTTAACAAGAATTTGTTGATAAGGTTTGTTTATTTTTAAAAAAACAATTGAAGAATTTTTTTAATATCATATGAGAAATGCATGATTATGCCATGACAAATTATATATAATATATAATATACCCTATGTTATCTGATTTTGCATCTGTAGCACCTATATATCATACCACCCCTATATATATAAATATAATACATAGATATAATTATATCAAAATGATTTTTTCTTTAAGACATGGGTGGCAGTTTGAGAGGTGGGTGTAAGCAACATTGTGGGGGGGGAGGGGGGGGGGGGGACCATTTGCATGACTCTACCTGGTTTCTCCTCTGTTATTTGTGCAATAGGTGAAGAAAATGTGAAGAATATTAGATATTTCTTTCAAAGTTATCGAAAAAAAGTGAAGATTAGTAGAGATTTCTTTCAAAGATATGGAAATAAGTGAAGAAAGTTATAGATTTCTTTCAAAGTTTTTGAAAAAATGTAAAGAATATTAGAAATTTCGTTCAAAGTTATCGAAAAATGTGAAGAATATTAGAGATTTCTTTGAAAGTTATTGAAAAATGTGAAGAATCTTCGAGAATTCTTTCAATTTAAGTAATCAACAAATGAAATAACAAATCAAGATATATTTACATGAACATAAATGATGTTGAGACATTGATTTCGCAAACTAATATTTAGAAGGTGCAAGTTATGAAAAATATTTATAAATCTGTATTTTTTTTTTACTTTTATTTTTTTTTGAATATACATATGATCATAAAAAATGTAAAATTTGAAATAAAAAATTCAATAATCACCTTTCTCCGGATGGATAAAGCTGTATATTATCAAAAAATAATTTGACTCTATCGCCGGGTCTTGCTTGGAAATGATACTGACACTTTGATGATGGTCTATAGTTTTGAGGGTAAAATGGTGAATATAGCCTTCCAGATTTTGTGTTGTTGCTATCAAAATAATATGTACATTGAGTGCCAGGCATCTTGTTTCCAGTAATTGCGTACTGATCTGAAACAGAAAAATAATAAAAAATATTAAAAGGTATATTAAAACATTTGGTTTACCTGAAAATTACAAAAATTCATATTCAGAGATTTCAAATGACATTAAGCTTCTTAAAAGCAACCTGAAGCACGCCTTTTACAACAGAAAGTGCATGTTTTGTGTGTTTTTGCAACCAATTAGCTCTTGTCTAAGTTATTTTTTTAAAAGAAATTTACCGAATGAAATAGAAAATCTTCATTCAAAAGGTTTGCTTACTTTTTCAAAATATTTTATTCAAATCAACATATTTTTTTTATTTAATGACAATTTTAAGGTGAGAGAATAATAGGTAAATAGACTGACAGATTTGAAGACTGAAAATAAAAAGGTCCATTCAACTTCAAATTAATGTGGTAAAATATGAGTCTTATCAGTTTTTGAGGTGTAACTATTTTCTAGCCAAGAACAGTAGAAGTTTTAACATGCCCGAAATGCTTTTATCTAATTTGATTTTTTTGTTCCCCTCTAGTTCTATTTTTCTTTTCACATAACCTATTTATACAAAATATTCATGAAGTTAGGTGAACATATATCATAAAAAAATGGACAAAACTTCAAGACCATATTTGTAATACTGATGATTGTGATTATCTTAACATATATATATATACATTTTTATTGTTCATAATAATATCATATTTAAGTTTTTCATTGATATTTATGTTCAAAATTTATGGTTAAACTAACCAATATTCTAATTTAGGAGTGCACAACATTTAATAATGCAAATTAAAGCAATGTAAAATTGAATATCAAACTTCTTGAAAAATATTTTTTTAGAAAGCTTTTAACACATTTATTTCGAGGAATTTAGGGTAAATAAATAAATATCTACAAAAGCTACATACATTATGGTTCCAGAAATTTTGAAAATATTGAAAGAAGGGTTATAGCATCATGAAAGAAAAAAATATCTGAAGAGTAAAAAGGATATCATAAGGACAGGTACTTTGTCTAAAAAACAAATTTGAAAAATAGAAAACATATATTTAAATATATATGAAAATTAAAAAAATCCAGAAATGAGATATCAAATCATGTACATCATATTTTCAGAGAAGACATTTATTTATGAAAGAAGTTTATATAGTTTACATCACATCTATTTTGCAAAACTTGCATAATATATATAAATGCAACCCAATACCCGAGCAATTAATGTTAATCATTACATAAATATTTCACATATAATAGTCACTGACTTAATTATACTAAGCATCAAAAGTAATCAATATTGACATCAACCATATATACTTTACTCTCTATAAGAATTGACTTTCGAAAATGATAAGAATTGAGAAATCATGTACAAGAGTTGATGTACGTAAAAAAAATGAAATGACAATGGATGAAATGTACATGAAATGTCATGATGAACACAAATAAGAACACAAGAGTTATTTCCCTTACTCAATATAAAGAGAAGGGCATAAATGCGTTCTTCCTGATATGTGATCTTTTATGTGCTCTTCCTTGCGGATGAGGACATTTTGAACTGATGATATTTTCAGAAAAATCAACCAAGTCAACAAGAGGATATGCGAAAAGCATTCCTACTGGGTTCGGTTGGAATTAATATCACCTTGGTTCAATGGGTAGGGTGTCAGACTCTAAACCGTTAGGTCTGGGTTCAAATGAGATTTGTATTTTAACTTTTCATTGTGCTGCCTATAAAACTCATAATAGTTTTACTATTTGTGAATTCAGAGAAAATCATTGTGAGATTTCAAAGATATTGATATGTAATATTGATTAAGTCTTAATTGATTTGGTTTTATTGTTGATTGTAAATGATAAGTTCTTATAAAACAAGAAATGATTGTCTGTTCATACATAAATTAATTCACATTTACAACAATGCTTCTTAACGTTTTGCACTATATATAAGTTAAAGAGAATCTTCTTCAAGGTTTTTTAATTTTACAAAACCCCAATTATACTGGGTGTTTGAATCAATTTAATTGTCCTTAATTCTATTCAAGTTCATCTCATTTAAAGAGACACAGAGTATGTTGATAGGATCACATATGTCAAACTTTGAAATCGATGTTATTACATCGGGAACCACTAACTGTTACTGAAAATAACAAGTTAAAGGTCAATAAGTACATTAGAGCGAAAATACGGCCATTCAAAGTCGGGATTTTGATCGGAAACCGGACAATGTGGCGCGAGAGGCGAGCAAATTCGCCAAATGTAATTTTGAAACCTTGTCATAAGCTGACAGGAAGATATATTCGATTCGATAGTGTTTATTAGGTATTGTAACAAATAGGTAGATTAATTGGATGCATAATTTCGAATATGAAACGTTTTTGGGATATTTTCTTGATTTTTCCATAAAATCAAGCATTTTAGAGATATTATGCATAAATGGATATATTTGCAAGTCCAATGATGAGATATGAACTTCAATCAGCATATAAGATATTTTGTAGCTTATCAAAACCAAATGAAATTTTAAGAAAGATACTCTGTCACTTTAAATTAAATTATCAGAGTGCTATTTCACCATTTAGTTTTAAATGGATCAATACTTTTCTATGTTTGTTTAAATTTTATCTATCATTTTACCCAATTGCTGCAACAAATAACTACTTTAAACATAGTTCTAATTCCACTCATACATTAATGTCACTTAAACCATTTATAATGAACATTTGATAAGTTTCAAGTATTTCTTTTCTAGGACATTTTTACTCTATATCCCATGAAATTGTCAAAAGTATGATTCTATATGATAAAACTGAAGATGTTGAAAAAATAGGGATATACATCATATGCGATGAATGATAAAAATGAAACATGAACTTGATGGATGAAGAAGTGTTTATTATATGTTGAATTAAAAATATATTCAGAGAGGCCAAAAGAACTATGGATAGAAAATAACTCTCAGATAAACCTTTTATCTAAGATATAAACTTGGTTGTATATACAAATTCATTATTTTTTCAACATTGAAACTTTCTAGATAAAAGCTTCAATCAACTGCAACCACATTAACACCTAATATGTAACTGTTGCAAAGGTATTTCCAACATAATCAGTATTTTGTAATAAATAGATAGGTTAGCAAATTTTAACATCAAATTTTGGATTGAAATTTAAATTGAAAAATTGCTCGCCTTTGAAATTAGTTTATTGTAATTATCTAAATGATCCTCTTTCATTAATTTAAAAATTAAACGTTAATTGAAATCACAATTCAAATGTATGTTAGTAACATTGACAACAAAAAATAATTAAATACTTAGTGGTTAATCACTACAAGAAATTTGAGGAATTTCCAGCTCGTTACACTTTAATGAGCTCATATTTATCAAATGGGAAGAAGCATAATTTTTGGTAAAGAAATTTATCTCATAAAGTCAAAAATGAAATTAAATATATATAATTATTATATTTTGAGGAAACTTTTTCAAAATAAAATTTTCCCAAAATGTACTCCTGCCCCTTTATGATAAACTATGAAGATTTTAAGAAATACCAATAACACACTGTGATATGTTTTGCATTATGTTTCTTCTGTGCAGGAGAAGAATTTTTAAAAAATTCTTCATTGCGAGTTATGATATGATGAAGGTATAGGATTTGGAACCCAGCGAATATGATGATGGTTTGCAATACCGTCATTTTTAAAATATGTAAATAAATTGACTAAATGCATAAACACATTTTCTTTACAGAATTATACACATAAATTTAAATAACCAATAACTTCTTAACCAAGTTTAAATCCTAGATCAAAGAAAGACAGGGAGAAGCTAGGTCGGTGTAGGAAATTGGGTAGATCTAAGACTGAATAAAACATGAATTGCTCAGGCAATGGAGCTATAGATCTTACGGATCTGTTTTCAAGAGTAAAGCATCACACAAATGCTAACATCATTTAATGCAAGTTACCGTTTGAGTTTTTTACTACCAATTGATCTAGTGAATCCGTTCGTTTGATGCTCTCTGAAAGTCAGATGTATTACAGTTAAACAAACGAAAACTACTACAAACTTAGGTATTTTATTCTAACAAAAGCTTCATATAGTCAAATGTTAACATAACATTAAGTTAATTTCAAAATATACCATGCAAATGGCATAAATTATAATTTTTAGCATCACATTTTAAATTTCAAGTTACAAGCAATTATATGAAATAAGCAGGAAAGGATAAAGCAAAAGTTGATGTCGGAAAGATGTGAATCTGGAAGGAAACATGTTTGGAGTTATCTCCCTTTCATCACGCTCTACATGAAAGATACATTTAGTTTGAGATCATCATTTTATCAGACAAGTATACACAAGAAAGAATTGATTCTTTTCATATCTGATGGTTGATAAATAGTGAAATAGACGGAAAAAGATTCTGTGCCCCTCAGAAGAGTTTGAAAAAGAGTTTCTATTTTCAATAATTTTATACACGCTTACCTGTCACGATCAATTCTTTAGAGGAATGCAAGTAGAAATCTATCGAATCAATAACTCTACTGATGACATCATAACACTTATACCTAATTTGACACGTTATCATTTTAGAACTATTCTTATTCAAAATGGTAATATATTTTAAACACAAATCCTATATAGCCTGGAGCTGAGTTTTATAAAAAAAATTTCCTTGATTGATAAAATGTGGTACTCAGATATTTAGTTATATAATGATATATTACTTTTTTTCCCCAATTTTTAAAACTTCTTCTTAGCTTCCATTTCCAATCCAAATATGATTTGATTAATCAACTCAATGTTATCCAAATCTAAAATATTATAACAAAATATAACAAAACAACAAATGACTATAATTGAATAAGCCAACATCCAAAAAATTTAAGTTCCTCCTTTCAAAAATAAATTCAACTTTCTACAAAGCATAGGGATGAAATATTTCTCCGTAAATACTCACTTTTATCTAAGAACCGGAACCGTCCCTTAAAGCCTGTGTAATTGCCGGGCAAGCCGTCAGCATGCAGTTCAAAAATAAGCGCCCTGTCAGCAGAATAATATTTTTTCTCGGTGCTATTGAGGCTGCCGCATAACTCTTTTGTGTGTCGATCGTGTTCGTTAACTTCAGCAGAATCAAGGTGCAGAAACAGCCTAAGGTAGTCTGTACATACACTGAAACAACAAAAATTAATTTAAGAAATGGTGAAAGTGAAAATTAAAATTGTAGAGACTTTTCAAACTTTATACTAGACAAAAGAAGGCATTTGTATACTGTACATACACTGAAACAAAAAAGTTCACTTAGTAAATGTTGAAAGTTAATTTTAAAAAAATAATTATTTTGATATGTATTACATTTGTACATGAGCATAGATTATACATATTGACATATTGATAATAGCTAGATAACAGTTGGATATGAAAAAAGTGAACATTAAAATCGTAGACACTTTTTCAAACTTTATACTAGTCAAAAGAAGGAGTCTAATTTATAAATTTAACAATTTATCAATAATGTTTTGTAGAGATGTCAAGATACAGGAATCTCATGATAAAATATTTGATCAAAATTCAAAGACTCTTAGAGTAGGTTGAGAAACCATCAGTTAAACACAACACCATAATTTAAACAGCTCATCTATATATATAATTGACAATTTCTGAAAGAGAAAATATTCTTTACTAAGTTTTCTCATAGAGGTAGATCAAGTTATGAAATGTTGATCAAGCCTCTGTTTTTATTCGCCATAGTTGTGGGGTGGAATGAGAGATGCTTGATTGGAGGCAATCAAAGTTAGTTGTGCAATCAGCGACGCTGTTCTAAAGTTATAATTTTGGCTGCTGAATCATGGCAAAGACATTGTGATATGAACGACTCTTACAATGTGATAAGCGTTGTCATTTGCTAAAAAATTTAAAATTGCATGGTTGTGGTGCAAATTTTTCCTCCAGGGGAAACTGCCGGAACCCACCGATTTGGTCTAATAAGAACAGAGGCTGTATCAACATTTCATGATTTGATCTCTCTTTGTAGGGAGAAAATGAAGTTCTCTAAGGTATGGAAAAAAGGTTTGTTCAACCTAATCTCATTTCTCTTCACTCTGGAATAATAATGAAATACAACAAAGAGACATTTGATTAAATGATTTCACAATGCAACATATCAGAAATATAATTGCAACATTAAATACATTATGCAAGATATCTGATATTTGATTGGATACTACAACTTTACTTGATATCACATATATATGATTGACTTCTATCACTATTTTGATATATGATATATCTCTACATATGTATGATGTATGATTCAATGATATTGCCATATGCAAGATATGAGATGTATGATTCAATGATATTGCCATATGCAAGATATCAGATGTATAATTCAATGATATTGCCATATGCAAGATATCAGATGTATAATTCAACGATATTGCCATATGCAAGATATCTGATGTATGATTCAATGATATTGCCATATATGCAAGATATCAGATGTATATGATTCAACGATATTGCCATATTTAAGATATCAGATGTATAATTCAATGATATTGCCATATGCAAGATATCAGGTGCATGATTCAATGATATTGCCATATGCAAAATATCAGATGTATAACTGAATGATATCATTTTGCAAGACATAGACATATAGATGCAAGATATCAGATGCAATCATATAGATGAATGATATATCTCCTATATTGAATGTTGTTATTATAGGGAAGACAAAATTAACTTGATTTACACATTTTGGAATATCTAAAAGGCAGGGCCCTCCCCCCCAAAAAAGAAATAGATTGTAATAAATTTGCTCTTGTATAGATGAAAATTAACGGTATGCAATAAAGTTTTAAAAAATTTAAAAAAAATCAAAATTTCTCATCAGGCCTACATGAACAGAAACAAGTTAATTTTTGAAAGTTTAAGTTTCAATGGTTTTTCTAGGCCATGAAAATACTTTTTTGCCTTGTCAACATCTTGAAAACAAGGCTTGATGCGGGGGTATGAAACTGACGTGGGCGGAAACCAGAAACAAATGGGTTTTTTTTCTAGGCCTTATATTGTCACTCTTTGCTGTAAATCTAGTGAAAATAAGTCACAGTTTATCAAGTTATCTACTTTATATCAAATGCAAAAATTCATAGTTCCACAAACATATTAATTCATTAAATCCTTATTGTGTCAAATACAGTTATGTCATGAAGTGTTAAAAGCATGGTCTGTGAAAAATACCAACAGTAAGAAGCCTGAATGGACACTTCTAAACGATCTCACAAAATAAACCGATTCATCATTGAACAATTTCCTGTTTCTTATCAATATTGATAATCAGAAAAGTAAAAACACAAATGGAATTCCTTAATCCATCAATGACAAGATCAAGTAGAATGTTACTGTCAAACCAAAAAACTCAGATATTTAACTCCAGTAGCCAAATGCTGAATAAGACGAATTAATTACCTCCAACCTTGTAACAAAATCTGCCAAAAGAATGACTAAGAAATTCAGAATGTGACAAAATATTATCAGGTGCTCATTGGATGATCTTAAAAACTATCTTATTGAAGGATCCTGCATTGCTAATAAAAGTTTTTCACGTTTGATTTTTATATTTTGACGGAATTATTTTAATCAGTTTTGGTTTAATACTTAAATTGATGAAATTGATCTGTAATTAAATCTGACTTGCACGTTTTGGGGAATTTCAAATGGATTTCTTTCTAGCTGAATGCCATATTGAAAATAGATTTGATTTGAATTCTATTCAAGAAAATAACTAATTTTGCCCACTTAGCATTGAGCATTGGTGCCAAGATTCTTCCTACTTTGGTGAGGTTATTTCTTGGCTTTTCAACACTGCATAATAACATCTTTTCAATGTTTTTCTACATAATTAACAAATTATATAACGGCTTGTTTGACAAATGTTGACCTCATACTGGTTGGATTTGATATTTGTCAGAGATGTGGTTAACCCTTTTCTGCGGCTTGATTTGATACTCATTCATGTTGTGGTTAACTCTTATACAGCTTTCTATTTCATAAACTTAATTGTTCATGATGTGATCTGCGGCTTGGTTTTATACTTAATTGTTCATGATATGGTTAACCATTTTCTATACGGATTGATCTGATACCTATTGTTCATGATATGGTTAACCCTTTTCTATACAGCTTGATCTGATACCTATTGTTCATGATGTGGTTAACCCTTAACTGCTGCTTGATTTTATACTTACTTTTTCATGATGTGGTTAACCCTTTTCTACGGCTTGATTTTATACTTAATTGTTCATGATGTGGTTATAACCCTTTTCTACGGCTTGATTTGATACTTAATTGTTCATGATGTGGTTAACCTTTATCTATGGCTTGATTTGATACTTAATTGTTCATGATGTGGTTAACCTTTTTCTACAACTTGCTTTTATACTTAATTGTTCATGATGTGGTTAACCCTTTTCTACAACTTGATTTGATACTTAATTGTTCATGATGTGGTTAACCTTTATCTGCTGTTTGGTATGATAAACTCGATCATGATGTGGTTAACCCTTATCTGCTGTTTGGTTTGATAAACTCGATCATGATGTGGTTAACCCTTATCTGCTGTTTGGTATGATAAACTCGATCATGATGTGGTTAATCCTTTTCTGCAGCTCAAGGGTTATAATGCCTTGGGTTTCTGTGGCATAAGGACTAAAATTCTCATACCCCTTCTAAACTAAATGTAACTCTTGTAAATACCCCACAAGAATAATTTCCCAAAACAATTTCACCAGCTAAAGTGTTAACATTTTTTAAGGAACTAGAAATTAAATGTCCAGACAGGTATGAGGAAATAAAATTTCTGTGGCAAGATTGAGGCTTATTATTTCATTTTCTGATTCTTAGCTCAATGAAATTCCTGTAAATTTACCACAAGAAATGATTTTAAAAATATCTGGATCCAAACAGATATCATTCTCATTCAACTTCTAAGGTAAATTTGATTTCTGTAAATACACACATGACAAATGACTTTCCACAAAAATTCACCAGAAGAACAAAAAATTAAAATTTTATAGAATATAAGATATAGAATAAAGTTTCTGTGTCAAGAGGTCTATAATTTTGCATTCCTCTTAAATGTGATTCCTGGAAATAAGTGTCAAAGATAACTTACCACAAAATTCACAAGCTGAAGTGTTAATATTTCCCACCAATTAGAAATAAAAATTTCCATACATATATAGTTGAAGTTCTCAAGACACAAACTATTCACCTAATTCGGTAACATTTTCATTTGTCCTCTTCTCTCATCAACATTGACACGCAGATTACCCTTAAAAACCTATCAACAGCTGCACATCTTGAAGAATACCAAGAAAAAAATTCAATCGTAAAAGACTCAATTTTCTGCGTCAACAAATTGAACAAAAAGGTACATAAAAAACAGATGTCATTTCTCAATGGGCATTGTAAAAAATCTCAAGTCTACTTTGAGAAGTAGGGGAATGTCTAATCTAATTTTCAACCAGGCAACCATACAAGTTATATTTACAGTCAGGAAAGGTATTTCACCAACCAGAATATCCAGTTCCTGCTAAAAGCCAAGACGTACACGTGCCTTTTCACACTAGTTCTTCCAGGATGTCAAAAATCTTTTTATTGACTACCAACCATAGTCATTTTTAAAAAATTTGTTTTAAAGTTTTTTAAAATCCCAAAAGCTCATACAATAATACAATATTTCAACATTTTAGAGTTCATGCAAATAAAATCAAATGAATATTCAGTTTGTGTTTGGTGTTAATACATATGACCACTTATTTCAAAATAACTAAATATCTTGCAAGATTTGAAATCTCCTGTCTAACGCTACAGATATGAATATATTTGCAGACAATACTACATGATTCAGTAGTTTATTTTTGTAAATAGATCCACACCAAACAAGATATTTCATTATGTTGATGGTATATGGTATACAATTATTAATCCAAATTTCAAGATCATTTAACAATGATTGTATAACTCACCCAAAAACATGACAAATATTTTCATTCATCTCATTGCAAAAACAGCAACTTAAATTGCCAACAAATTTCATTTCAAATAATTCCCTTACTTATAACCAAGAAGTTCCTAATCTCACTAATTCTTCCAGAATGCCCAAAATAATTTTTTATTGTCTTCCATTCATAGTCAGGAGAATTTCTTAACTGAAGTCAATTACTCATTCGGTGCCTCTGGATAATTAAAGTTAAGTTACAACTAGCCTCAGGGGTCTTCCTCAACCCAGTAATCTTAGATGATCTACGTCCCCGATGATTAGGAGACCTCGAAGGAGTTAGATCGTGCCAACGGTAATTTCCTCGTCTAATCGTAACAATAAGGATAGACAGAAACCAGTTGATGAAGAACGCCTTGCAAGTTTCACAGTGATGTCAATTTCAAACTGATGAGCTATCGTTGCTGGACAACACACAAAGGTCAAGGTCAATTTCCTCCTACATGGGAAGAGGGGAGGGGATTGTTTGTTTTGTAAAAGAATAAGAGTAAGTAGTCAATGAGCTGTTTGAGTGGCATTCTATGGTATAAGGAAGACAAGAGTAATTCTTTGATATGCTTGGACAGTATAAGAATCTATACCGAAACGTTGCTACTGTCATATAAAGAAGTTGTTCATCCATAAAATTACTCTTGTCTTCTTTAAGTAGCCAATGAATTATCAGCATAATTGGCAAAGGTAAATTTTCAACATAATTTTGGGTAGAGAAGAAGGAGGAATTTTATATCAATTTACATTTAAACTGAACAGGTGACGATGTCAATTTCAAACTGCTCTGAGAGACGGGTGGGAAATTTAAGGATCAAAATGAACTATTTTAAGAGTGAAATCACTATTGGTGTTTAGGTTTTTGTAAAAGAATGTAAATCAAATTGTGTTTAGGGAGGTTTTGGATTAAAACTGAACAAATCCCAAGTTATATTTCAAACCACTTTGGGATATGGGCTGGGATCGAGGTTGGGATTATATTGTATTAAAAAAAGTACAATTAAAGGGTGTAAAGGGAAATTCAAGGATTAATATGAAAAGATCCCTATGTCAATTTCAAACTACTTTGGGAGAGGGGTTTGACTGAGGTTGTGGTTATTGAATAAGAAAGTTTGATTAAAGTTTGTAAAGGGAAATATAAGAATTAAACTGAAAAGATCCCTACGTCAATATCAAATAACTTTGAGAGGGGGGTTTGATTGAGGTTGGGGTTATCATATTTTAGGATTAAACTGAAAGATCTAATTTTCTTTGGGGCAGGGGTTTGATTAGAGGTTTGAGTTATAATAAAAGAAAGTACAATTAAAAGGGTATCAAGGTAAATGTCCATCTGTTTCGGGAATTGAGTAGGTTTTTTTTTTAAACATTCAATATCCTGTCATTTATTTTTTCAATCAGTGACTTGTGCCAATGTACAAATGCAACGGGAGATCAAAAGAAGTATGTTTAAGTCATGTCATTGAAGCTTCAAAATATCTTTTCAAATCACGACCAAAACCTGCACTTAAATCAAAATTCAATCTCCTTAAAAACATAGACAGCAAATTCTCGTTTTACATGTTGACAAAATGCCCGAAAAACTTTCAATCAGATTTTGCATCGTTATGCATACAAAACTGTTTTGTTATATTACCGAGATGGAAATGTCACAAAAATCTGTTAAGTATTATGACAGGAGCTAGAATAAGCTAATTGATATTCACCGACAGGCCGACATAATCCTCGCTTCATGTCTGGTAATGTTCTTCTGGTCAACCCCAGCTCCCATACAAACTAAATATCGCTACATTTGCATTACAAAATGAACTTAAGGCCTTTTTCAAAGAACACTTTGTTAGTTTGAAATTGTAAATCTGGCAGTCATGACTATGCAATGATTAGCCATTGCTTTGAATTTTTAAAGAATATGTTTTAAAAAATATGTCAGATTTGAAAGTGAATTTATGAATTTCAGAAAAATTAGGAAGATTTACAGCACTGATATAAAAGCAGCATCTCTAAAGAGAGAACAAAACCTTTAAGTCTTATACAAAAAACACTTTATAGTTTGAAATTGTTATACCGACTTACATGACAATGAAATGAAAAGGTCTGGTTTTAAAATTTGAAAAAATACACTTTTAGATATGTATAGGAATAAAAAGCCCTAATTCTTACAGATTTGAGGAAAATTGTCTTGGGAAAATATGTCAGCATCAAAACATCTTATGAAAATGACAAATGGAAATTTAACTTTGAACTTGAACTTTGATTTAAATTTTGAAGAACAGATTTCATTTCATCATTTCTTATCAATGGAACAAAATGAACACAAAACTACAATCACGAAATAAGAGCAAATGCCAAGACTTTTACCTCAATAATTGACACACAAAAAAGGGTTTAAAAATCAGTTCCAAATTTAGCTGAACTTCCCCAATTTAACAAGGTTATCTCAAAGTGAACATCTAACCGCTCCTACATGCCATGCCAGTAAGAGATTGCAAGAAAAAAACATGAAGTCTAGCTAGGTTGCTGATTACATGGTGGCAACTGCATTAGGTGTAGAGAGGTAAGACAAGGAAGACGGATAGGTCCCTACTGTTTTAGACTGCATGTAAAGGAGGATAGATTGCCACTAATGGGAGAACTAACAGGCAAGAAGCTGACTCTGTCTGTCAACTGGTTCTGCCTTTAGCTTGTTAGAGAAACTTTCAACTTTCAAACTGGTATGGTAGCAAACCAATGAATTTACCTTCTTGCAATGTGCCGATACAAATCTTAAAAAGACCTCCACTTTAAACTTTCAAACTGGTATGGTAAAACATATAAAGGGGAGGTGCTTGTCCACGGGGATTGATTTTGGAAGTCAACCGCTTCCCGAAACGTAACATAAAAATTTTGGATGCAGTCAGCCTCTTGTGATCTTTGTGTTTTGATGGGTGCAATCCCCTTTTTGCAAACTGGTATGGTAGCAAACCCATGAATTTACCTTCTTGCAATGTGCCGATACAAATTTTAAAAAGACGTCGACCTCCACATTTGAACTGTCAACTGCTCATTAGCTCTTTAGTTTATAGGTAATGAAATATTGGCTCTGAACCTATCATAAAAGTGATATTTGCACATGTACACAAATGTCAACACTACTTAGGGTAAACTATTTGGGTAATAATTTTCATGTGAATATTGACAGGTACATTTTATCTCCCAAAACAGTGTTCCATAGGAAGTATCGCTTGTAGTACCTTTAGCTCATTGGCTCATATAGTCATTAGTTCATACAATATTAACAATAGATCAAAACTTGCACTAAAACTATCATTACTAGGCATAAGAGAAATGTGCATGCACGTAGGAGATATTGTCTTGACAGTAGAATTTTAATATCACAATTGTTTTACATCAAGTAATGACATCATAATGCTATGATGTCATAAACATAATGACCTCACAATGCTATGACATCACTGCATTGGCATTCTAAGGCATAGCTGTGTTCTAAAGATGTACATTTGTCATGGATACATTATAAAAATTATTTTTGATGATAAATACACTCTCAACCTCATATTTTTTCTTCCGATATCAAATTTATCAACACTTGTGCATAAAAGCAAAAAATCAAGACTCCGATATCTGTAACTTTTATAAACTTGATGTATTTGATATCAGAAGACATTTGGGAAGATCCTATATTTCTCATAGGAAGTTAGAACGTGTTCAACAAATTCAACAATGGTGTAGCAAATCCAGATACAAACAGTAGAACTCGGATATAGCGAACGCCAAGGGACCAAAGAATTTAGTTCGCTATATCCGGTGTTTGCTATACGTATATAATTTAAATGATATTATATAGGGACGGGACTTGAAAATTTGTTCGCTATATCCAAGCGTTTGCTATATCCGTGTTCTACTGTACTCCACAAGCCGCCCACATACGTGAAGGACATAAAGTCTATATTCAGAGAAGCCAGAGATCCTGATTCCAGTAGCATACCTCAATAACACCTCCTTATGGGCAGAAACAGGTAGTTAACAATCTAGTTCCTTCTCTGATGCCTGTAACTCTGGCAGGTGCTCGTTGAATACCACTAATTAGATTTCAAACCCTGAATCATCTTGTCCAGAACAATTCTACATTACAAGTAAACCAATTATTCTTAAGATTAGCTTGACCCCAATGTCTTGGTACTAGAAAGAAAGATTGAAAATCTGTGGTGGTTCACTAATGATTTAGTTTTCACTAGGTCCCTGCTGTAAAAGAATCCACGGCTTAGATTTTTTAAGCTCTCTTAGTGCTAAGATAGGCGTAAGTACCACACATTAACATTGGCATTCGTCTATCTTAGCACTAAGAGACCTTTGAAAATCTAAGCCCATGACATCATGTTTCTGATGATGGTGACGTCAATGAGTGTTTCTTTTACCATCATCGTCATGATATATTTTCTACATTACCAACTGTGGTGTGTCAAACTGATAGATACAAATGCAAACAGTTTGGCGCCAGAGGCTTCTTCAGAACAGCAACAACTCCTGAACTCGAAACCCCTTGACTATAAACTAACATTATTTCGTATTCTAATGATTCAAGAGTTCGAAATGTCTCTTACAATCTTCATTTTGAGAAAAAATAATGTCCTCTGATTTATATATATGCTCATTTAGTTGATAATGTTACACTTGTTGAAACAGAGAAGATTTCATTTACTTAAAAAGGTCTGGAAAATTATCATTTTAATCCAGCAATATCATAACCACACATGTGTAAAAATGGTTCCAAGTAACAAATTGAGGTCAAAGAAAGTCTTAGACACTTATATCTCAAGTACCATTATGCCATATCTGAACCATGTAAAAATGAAATATGAGATACATATCGGAAAGGTTTATGTGTACTTTTGCTCCAGTAACTCCACAATCTATTGATTATGGGTATAATTTGCCAAAATCTAGGTTACTCTGCCAAGTTACTAAACCCCATCAGTGAAGTTCATTCTCACTTGACAAGCAAATATATTGGTCTTTGAAGTCTACCATGTTCCAAATTTTCACCTTGACAAACAAGGCTTACAAAAAATGTTTCATAGATGATTTCAGTTAGATCTCTGGATAAAATTACTTTTAGCTTTTATTTTTTACTATTCAAAAAGAAGCTTTTTATAAGAAATGTTGATATTGAAAACTTGTCTGATTAGATTAAATCATCAATTTGCAGATAGGTGTTCCACACAGTTAAAATTGTCACTTTAAAGGAGCAGTAGCATGTATTTAGGGGGATTATAAGGTGATAACAGGAAAATGAAAATAAATGGTTCATATAAGGTATTAAAACTAAATGAAGCAGTAATAAATTAAATATATAATGCAAAGTTCAGCCATGCGATTCCTTTTTCTTCTACAAAATGAATTAAAGGTTTTCACACAAAAAATGGTCTGACTATGGATTATTGGTTTGTGTAATAAGATTTTTGACACTTTCATACATTTAGCGTTACATGCAATTATTAGTGAAATAATGAAAATATTGAATTTAAAAAAAAGTTGCTACTGCCCCATTGAAATATTTTGATTGATACTTTAATGTTGACAACGTTCAAAATGGTTCATTAACCTAACATTGTTGTACATCAACTTATCTATTTCAGATTTCCATTCAACCATGCCAATAATCATAAATCTAGATAAGAAATATATCTACAAATATCCATGTATCTTAAGAAAAAGCATGCTGAAATCCTATCTGAACAAATCATCTTAAAGATATCTTTCATAACAATTGGAAATCTAATGGCACTACAAATATTGATGATATTTCTTAATCAAGAATTTTCCTTTATATTGCTTACATAATGTCTACCTTGACCATAAAAAAGCTTATCTAAATTAGAGACCTATAAAAGCCAATTTATGTGTCTGCAATAACACTTCCTCTGTATAGAAATAAATGAGAAATGATAAAAAGATATGAAATATCACTTTTGGCTGCATAGAGCTAGATATTTATGACCATCCTTCAAATAGTCAAAAGATAAAATTGTCCTTCACTGTAGAGCAGGCAAAATTTGGTATCTGTTTTAAATTATTTAGCCATGAATCTGAGTGTGTTGGCATCAAAGGCCAATGACAGCCATGAGACTTGGGTTAAAGGGGGGAGTTATTGCATTTAAAGATTATTAACTTCTTTGGGTTCCCTATTGGGTGCTAGGCTTTCTGCAAGAGATTAATGGTCATACTATGTTATTTGGTGGCAATGATATGCATTTTAGAGAAGGCAGCTTCTTGACAAGATATGCAGAACATAAAACTAGAATTCAATAAAGATCTAAAGTTTAAGGAAGTTTAACCATAAACTGACATTATTTGTACAAGGTTGGGAACAAAGATTTTAATTCGTCTTCGAAATTCAAGGTTACTGCACTCATTATAATTAGATTATATATGATCTTGTGTAAGCATTTTCCATTATATAGGAGCGTTATTAGACCTGCATGGTAATACTTTTTCTGGTGATGAGCTTTTGTGGATAGATATTGGCTCCTGTGAAATAAGAAACACATTCAGAGTTAATTAAACCCTTCTGAAACCTGACCCAAAGAAGTGATTTGATAATTAAATTACCGGGTAAGTAAATAAAAACAATGAGGGAAGTTTTAGCCCACGATCTTTACGGCCACATAATTTTGGCCGGAAGTTGGACCAATTTGGTCATTCTGGCGCCGGCAGTGGAGGTACCAAAATGTTTGAATTTGGTGGCTCAAGGTGAGTTACTACCTCGATGAAGCTAGTGAGACTAGCTCAGGAAAGGGACGGCGTACTTCCGGTAGACAACTTGGATGTAGAAGGCAGTGGTATATAATATAAGCAAGACAGGATTGGCCTTACAAACGTCTAAGGGGCAAGTGATTATTGCTTATTGCACTCTAAGCAATAATCACTTGCCCCTTAGACGTTTGTAAGGCCAATCCTGTCTTGCTTATATTACCGGGTAAGTAGTAAGTTCATGAGCAACATTCACAAATTATATACAGTAAGCATGACTCCAGAGAAAATAATAATCTTTGTCAATGTTCAATAATTAACAAATTTTATAATCTTTTGATATTTATAATATAATATATATAATATTTGATGTAATAATTTTACAACTAAAGCCCAATCTGTCTGAAGTACAAAGGAAGGTTAATATTTAAGGGTGATTTAATTTGTTCTTTTAACTTCTTTTTGTTTTGTCCTATTAATGAAATTTGTTGCCTTGTTCTTAAATATGTATAGTATTTGAGTTGGTATGATCCCAAATTTTTGTTTCACTACATTCTTATTAGTATAGTTTTGCCAAAAACTTACATTTAGAATAAATCATGCTGACCTTAAGAATGAAATTTTTTTCTTGTCATAGAATCTAAATTGTCTGTCATAGTCAACATGCCACTTCAATGAATCAGTGCTTCATCATTATTATGGAAAAATAATGCAATTTCAGGAGTGTTTTACGTCGTAATTTACCTCACAGCAGCCAAAAGTGTTTATCTGCTTAAAGGTGTTCTGCCAGACCTCACATCCGCAAATTTCATTTGTTGCTAAACGTTGCCAGGTATATAAAATAGACACTTGATTCAATTTTTGCCTGTTGACAGCCACCCTTGGCGCCAAATTGCATTTAGCCTGAAAGCTCATGGACGAATGCCAGATGCTTTCTATGGCACCATCATTGGTAATACAGTTAGGTGAGGTCGTAGGGGCTTGATATATCCTACAGCATCCTTTGTTGAAGCCAACCATTATCCTTTGTTAAAGACTACGTACCATTATCCTTTGTTGAAGACTACCATTATCATTTGTTGAAGACTACCATTACCCTTTGTTGTAGATTACCATTATCCTTTATTGAAGACTACCATTATCCTTTATTGAAAACTTCCATTATGTATTATCAACTGGTTAACCACCTAAGTTTGGAAAATGCAGGTTCTTTCATGAATTTTAAGTTTAAAGCAAAATGAGAAATATTACACTAATAGAAATGAACACATTAGCGATATTTTTCTCGTTACTCATTTGAAGTATGAGTTGTTTAGAATAATAAGTTGTATCATATTGTTAAATGGCAGTGCTTATATTATAGGGATACCATACATCAGTGACAGTGTATTGAACACTTATACAGTTTACAAGATACAATTAATCTTGATAAAATAATATACTGATGTTTGGTGCCGTCAACAAGGTTGAGAGACTAAAGACAACAACATTTGCAATGATCATTACTTATTAACTCTCTGTACCAGAATGTCCTTAGGACAAAAATGGGTCCTTGATCATACTTAAGAAAATTGAGTTAGTTTTATCCTGTACCATCAAGTTATTTCATGGGTTTATTGTAAATATCCTTTAACATGCTGTACTGTAACATAAAAATATATATATAGTTAATATTATATGTTTGAGGTAGTTTATGAGTTAGATATTACTAGAAGTTGTTTTGTAAAGTTAACCTGCTTCTATCTAGTTTGTTGTGTGGTAGGTTAAGTGTTAATGTGCTGGGGATCGTTGCCAAAAACGACTTAACACTAAGGTTAACCTTAGTGCCATCCTTTAACATTGCACTAAGGCTACCTTAGTGACTTAAGGTCACCTTAGTGCTTTGTGCAGCGGGACACTGATCTTATTAGCATGCAAATTGATCAGTTACTTCAAAAGAGTTCTGCAGCAGCTGCATCTAATTTTGAAGTCCTTCTGACAATTGTGGCAGCTTAATTGTTTAACAAGCATTAGTTTGATTTTCTTATAGAAACAGGGCATGGTTTCACCTTGAAGGACAATGTAATACAGGAACATGAATTTGTATCTTAATCTTTAAAAGAATTCTGCAGCAACTGTAGCTAATTTTGAAGTCCTTCTGACAATTGTGGCAGTTTAATTGTTTAACAAGCATTAGTTTGATTTCTTGTAGAGACAGGGCCTGGTTTCATCTTGAAGGACAATGTAATACAGGAACATGAATTTGTATCTTAATCTGTAAAAGAATTCTGCAGCAACTGCAGCTAATTTTGAAGTCCTTCTGACAATTGTGGCAGCTTAATTGATAAAAGAGTATTAGTTTGATTTCTTATAGAGACAGGGCATGGTTTCATCTTGAAGGACAATGTAATACAGGAACATGAATTTGTATCTTAACTATAAGAATGGACCAAAGAATGACAATTACATGAACTTTCCTGATCTTCCATAATAACAAGAATCCGTACTGTTATATAGGTCAAGGCCACTGACACTCACCCTGTGTTTATTCCTGGCCACTTACTGGAATTATTTCTAGCAATGTCAGCTTGTCATCGAAAAGCGGTCAGGCAACTTTTTTTAGAGTCCAAATATTTAAATTCTTGTCATTCTTAAGATTTATAAGAACCGTAAAATTAAGATTTTTAGGAAAGTAATTTTACTCAGAGCAGATTTTTTTTAATTTGATGTTTTACTGCAGGAAGGAACTCGGCCTTTCTTACTCATTGTTAATTACATATTTTTATCTAACTAACGTAAAACTATACTGATTTCATATATATCTAAATTCGCTACAAAATACATATATCGTTCTGTCCCAGAGAGAATTGGCTACACAATTGAAAATGGAAGTCAAATACACAAAATACGTAAATATGAAAAAAAATTCAACCTTTTTAGTTTTATCAAAATCAGGCTATATATAATCAAATTTATCCTTTTTATCTTTTCAGATCTTTTATTGGATGTTAAACCCCAATGGACTGAACGTAATTCAATCTTTATATGTATCAGTAGCACAAACCTCCTAAGGTTTCGATGCCAGACATTTTAACTGTTTTCAATTATATCCTCCAATCCCAATAGCATTGTGTGATATAGTACAAAAGCCTACATCCAACCTTGTAAAATGAAAGGAAGAATACACATTATAACAAAATAATTGTTTCCCTTTATCTTCACCCAGATTATATGTTTTTGTATTGATTTATTCAATTCATCTGTCATCAACAAATGTTACACATATCAAATGACGTTAACCAGTTTCATATTATAATTGCAAAGCATTGACAAGATGGTGTTATTTTACTATGAAATGATAAGACCGTTAAATTCAATATTTTTCAGAAATTGGATACTTATCTGTAGAATATGTCATATATGAGATAAGGTTTAGATAGATTATTTCTTTCTGACATGTTTACAATATGGTTTAAATTTTATGGCGTAAGGTAAAATAACAATCTATATCATTCAAGTTTCTAGACATATTAAACTTTCCCAATTCATATCAATAAATAAACGGGAATGAATCATTTAAAGTGATCTTCATACTAGTGAAATGTAACTTTTTTAGAAATTTTTCCAATTTAATAAATATTTAAAACATATCATCAGATTGAAGTTGGAACCATTGTCAGTTTCTGTCTTATATGTTTGACATTTGATACTTATAATAATGATATGATGTATAACCGCTATTGTCTTGTGTATCACTTCAAAATATGAAACACAAAGGGTATTCAAAACTCTAATTGAAGAGCTTCATTTTCTTTAATGTACATATGATGAAAAAACCAATAGCAACCAAAGGTCATTGCAAAGAATTTACTAAAAGTCATCCATTTATATACACAAAGTGTTAATGATCAGAAAGAATTTGTTACTACCTGAAAATGTACAACTATGTACTACAGACCTGTGGCCTCTCAGTATGGAAATAAACTATTCAAATGAAAAAATGTACCAAATACATGTCTTATCATCAGACTTCATCTTGAGACAGATCTACCATGGAGGTTCTTCTTCAGCGTTCATTAATTAACCTTCACCCTAGGCTAAATGACCTTAATTCTCGCCGCCCCGCTAGGGTTAACTTGCGACCATGGGAGCACACAATGATCAATAAGTAGCAAAGCGCTAAGCTTTGGTCTCAGTCCAGAAACACCTCCAGGCTGGAGATGCTGCTCATCTGCGTCTATGTCCAGTAATGGTGTTTTCATGGAATATGGCCACCAGGTGCAAATATGATCCCCAGTGAGACGTCCTCATAATGACCACTATATGATGTCCAGTCGTCCACTTGGCTTGATTGCATGCAGCTTACGTCTGTATAACTTGCCTACAGCCGGCTCATAGAGATCGTGTTTTGGTTTCATCTTTGGAGCCATTGCTCCAAGCATTCTTGTATTGTTGTTGATGTTTCTTATTGTCAATCTACGAACTGTTCACACATTTCACAGACATTGCAAGCAATTCTTTGATTACGTTAAATCCTCAATTCCTGTCGCTTTTGTTAATCTCATGGCTTTGAGGCTATTCTGTCGTTTCTCTGATCGTTGATCTCTGACAGCTATTCTTGTAGTAAGTCTGTTCCCTTTGTTTCTTATCTTATTGACATCTAATTATATACTAAAGAACATAAGTTTCCTGTCTCTCTTGATACACTCTGCATTTCTTTGTTGATTGGGTAACATTTGATTTTAATCTAATTTATACTCTGTCAAATTGTATGTTTTGAAAGAACTGTTGATCTCAGGCTTTTTTTTTTATACCAATAATAAATCTTCCCTTTTAATAACAAAATTAAAGATTTTTGGCTAATTTCTCCTTTTAACTTTTTGATATTGATGTACATGAATACCGATATGTTATTTATGATAAATTAAATAAAATAGATTTATAACAAGACTATATTTTTGTCAAATTTTGAACTGCAAGTTTCTTACTTTACATTAATCAGTAAGCTTTTTATGTCTTAAAACGTACTTGAGTTATGAATTCAAAAACTTATTTAAAAAAATAATCATTGTACAGGACAGGTTTAACTTGCAATATCTTAATCATTTTATGTAACCGCTTTTTAGGTGTTCATTTAGAATATATAGTGTTTGTTATGACTCTATTAAAGTCAATGATTGATAAAAGATTACAGTGTGCAATAATGAAAAAGAACAAAAATTAAAATTTGGATGTACAGTCAACATTAATTTTTTTATGAACACATAATCATTTAGTCTTTTTAAAACAATAAATTCTTCAAAACTACTTTCAAATGATAGTGAAGTTTTACCAACATAATTTTGTTTTAGATAATCATTGCCGTAATTTATTTCAGATGCAAAAAGCTACACAATGATGGCCCATAACTTATCATGTCAATGAAATAAGCGAGGCTAAAGTAATTGACCAGTAAATTAATAAGGCCAATCACCAATTCGTAAAGGGCCTGCTGAAAATCTCCTTTTTGCTCATGGGAAAACCTAAACGAACTTGTATCTAATTTCATTTCCTTTGTTAAGGAAATGACAAATCCAATTTATTAACTACATCATGTTCATGTTTTACAACCAGAAGATTTCATACCAAAAAAATTACTTTAGAATAGAATGCTTTGTTTTCTACTCTTATATCTTAACTTTTTAAACATTTTTATATTGCATTTTCTTGATAGAAGATTGACATGGCAGAATTTCTGCCAAATCATTAAAGAGGCAGTAGCATGTTATTCAGAGATGGAAATTATCAAGAACTTTCTCAACAAATATCAGTTTATGCCCAATGCATAAGCTTCAGTGGCTCAAATATCTCATTAGTCGACCCTTTATTTGAAGTGATAGAATAACTAACTGAGTAGCGTGCGAAACCTGCTGGCAGCCATTTTTGTGTGAACACCTACATAAGGGAAATAGTTAGGTGTAGCTTTATTGAACATGGTACATTTGTTTAGAACTGCTTTTCCTTAAGTGATTAAAACATTGTCTTGCATTAATAACTTTTTTTTCATTTTAAGAGATTCCTATATAATACAAAATGTGATTCTGCCCCTTTAACATACTTATATGAATTGAAATGATAGAAACTCCTTATTACTGCCAACTTAATTAGTGACAATATTCAACTTGAGCAACAACATAAGTGGCTCTCAAGAGCCCTACAATGTGATGAAAGTGTAGCAGGAAAGAAAACAGGTAGAGCGTAGGACTCTCAACCCGGAGGTCCCGGGTTCGAATCCCGCATGGACATTGAAATATTGGATTTTCTTTCCTGCTACAAAAGTTTACTGGCATATACCATCCCGGGGTTATCTGTGTTTAAATCGATTTTTCATTCACAAGACAAAGGGGAGTTTTTTAAACAATTTTGTAATAGACCATGTCCTTCAAATTCAAACATGCGTTTGTTTCATGAGTATCAGTTTTCATATTGTACTTTGAATTAAAAGTCTTTAGGTATGAAAAATCAAAACAGTGCATGAAATTGGTTACAAAGCTGCAATATTTAATCTTGTCCATGAAATAAATTTAATTGCTAAAAGAGATTCACAAATTTAAACTACTTACCTGGACCAAACCTTTCAGGTAAATAACTGTTGAACAAACCTTTTTCCATAATTTATATAATATATCCTTATCTTAATAAGTAACATGTCAAAAGCCATAAGTACTCACTTATTTGATGTAGGTGGTTTCATATCAAATTCTAGAAAAGTAATTTCTACAATTTCTCCTAAATCCCCGACAAATGTGTAGAGTATGCAGTTGGCGTCCCGCCGATAGTACTGCGGAAAGTTTGGAGAGGTGAATCTTCCCTGGCTCATACCAGTGCTCTGGTATATAACACACTCGCAGCCTGCAATTCAATATAAAACCATTTCATTATCAAAAGAAGCAGACATAAAATCTTAAATTGAAATAACAAATGAGAATGAATTTCACTTTGAGAAAGCCAACTTTAAATACTTTTTATTCAAAAAAATAACTTAAATATAAATTTTTACAGTTGTCAAATCTGACATTTTTTATCAAGGTATCTATTAGTTTTCAAATGAATGGATATAACCAAAACTTTGTTTTACAAATGATTAATGATGATAATAAGTATCAGGATCCTCCTGATCACAGTAACAAAATTATCTCATAAGTTAATCATGTCAATATTAATATTTAAAAATGACAAGAATTTCTTGATGTTAAGTATTCTTGAAAATAAACATTTTCTGTGTTTCTAAACCCCTGTTACCTCTGTTCTTAGCATAATCGCTTTGATAGCTTATGCAGTGCTCCTTAGCTGCAGGGCAAATAGACAATGAAAGGCAAAATGATGAGTGAATATTCAATGAAGAAATAGTTGATATTAACTTACCATATTTAATAAACATATCATAAAATTCAGTAAAATATCAAAACTGTTTAATCGTTTAATAAATCTTTTGATTTTTGATTTTGAAAAAATATGTAAATCTAAGAAGGAGAGCTTATCCACATTGGATAGTGGCGGTTTATGTACTAAGTGTCTCTATTGATCCATTTAAAGGGGCAGTGGCACATTTTTAGGGGGAATATTAGGTGATGCCAGAAAAATGAATATAAATGGTTCAAGATGAAAGACAATGTACTTAATGAAGCAGTAACAAATCAAAAATAATGTAATTACGTTCAGCTCTGTGATTTTTGTTTCTTACACAAAAAGAATTAAATGTGTTCACACAAAAATGGCATAAAGTGAATGTTCACTGATTATGGATGATTGGTTTGTGTAATGAGTTTTTTGACACTGTCAAATTAATACATTTTGCATTAATGTACAATTATCAGTGAAAACTTGAAAATATATAATTTTTAAAAAATGTGCTGCTGCCCCTTTAAGGACAACTGAGTAAACTGCTGTAAACATATGTATAAGCATGAATCTTTAAGATCATCAACATTGTGCAAAAAGATTACAAATTTCTTATAATTTCTCCAGTGCTAAATAGATAAATGTCAACATATAACATTTGAAAGTATACTTATAGGAACAAGCTTCTATAGTACAAATATTGAAATACTTTTTATAGATTTAATCAACGCAAAATAAATAGCTCAATTTCTCTCAATATATCTTATGAGTCGATATCAAACACTAGATAACCTTTCACAGAAAAAAACCATACCTAACTTCAATGAATAGAGATAAAATATATTAGATTAGTTTGGAAAGATGAGTACTTGTCTAGACACCTTCCAATACATCAAAATGCCCTTGTTTTTCAGAGAACAACACATTATTAAGAAAATTACTGAAAGAGAAAAAAAAGTAAATCTTTTTCCAAATCAAAACGAATTTATGTTTGAACACTACCCAAAGGCATTATTTCTATACTATAATGTCAAACAAAGTTTTCCCTCTACAGATAAAATTAATTATCTTGCACTTGAACTAAAACAATATATTTGTATTTGCAGTTATTACTTGAAACCATTAAGGTAATACTTTGTTTATTTTTCTTGAGCACTAAATCTTAGAGGCCTAAAATATAAAGCACTTGGCCAAAACAAAAATAAATTTTGAACGACAGTTTCTTTATTATCTCTATTTTTTATGATTAACTAGGGTTTATTATGTTTTGAATATATAATCAATATCTTTATTCAGTTGCAGATTGTGTTTTACGAAAATGACACTTATATCTGTTGTGGAAGTCACAAAAAAATTATCAGAGTTAAATCACCCAATGAATAACTCATTTCATGATTATTATTATTATTAGAATGCCAATCAAAGAAGAAATTATTATTATTGACAATATAGACTTATATATATAAATATTGACAATATAGACTTATATATATAACACACATTGTTACAAAGTTTTTCTTATTTCTCTTTTTAACACATTTACCCATTTCTTATTCTTGCATATTCTGGCTAAGGACTTTGGTGGATTGATAATTCAATTAGCTGAATGGTCAACCTTACCACCTAAAAAAGAACAGGCTTTCCAAATTAAATTATACATCTTTTGATCATACACTCTTTTACACATGCCAATCATTTCTGTCATTTCATCATAAATATCTTCAAGGGCTTTAAATTGATAAACTTGATAAAGATATGGGACAAACAATCATATGGATATAATATTCAAATATCTGTTGATGTGTTACAAATGTTATCAAATTCCAGTTTTATATTTGCATTATTTGAAACATCAAAATAGTACAACAAGGACAATTCTTATGGATGAACAACTTCTTTATTCTAATGCTGAGGAATATATGGATGACAACTTCTTTGTTCATTGTATGCGACGTTTCAACACAGATTCTTGTGTCGTTCTCAAGCAGAGGAAGAGTAATGAAGTAAGGGCATATATATACATAAATAGTACAATGCACAGTAAAAACAACTTAATGAAGAGAGTAAATGTAATTAAACAGAAATAAGTGGTAAGATTCTGTTTAAGCGACATTTCGACACAGATTCTAATGTCGTTGTCAAGCAAGTGATACATGTACAAGATGGAGGAAATATATACATGGTTGGCGATGGGTTGTTTATACAATAAATAAGCTTGATGTACTATGTTGGGATAAGAGAATGAGCAATAATGATTGGATGTACAAAAAGGATTAAGTTGATTGGAAGCCAAATTGATGTTATTACAAGGGAAGAGGTTGATGTACATTGATTGAGTAGGGAATTATGTTTATACAATGGATGAGATTGGTATACATGATAAAAAAAATATCAAAATTATGAATTACAAAGTTGAGGATGTACAAAGATTAAAATTATTCTAACAAGTCATGGTATGCCCTTGGGATGAAATATCCTTCATCTTTTTGATGTGTACAGCTTCGGGGAGTTTGTTCATAATAAAGAAGTTGTTCATCCATAGAAATTGTCCTTATTGTTCATCACACCAACTTCTAGAATGCCAATCAAAGAAATCAAAATAGTAGTCCAAAAGTAAGAATTCACAGATTTCTGAAATATATCAGCTTTTATGAGCCACAAAATGCTGAGAAATGTGATTCTGGGAACAAAAATATTTAAAAGCATTTAATAAGGTTCATACAAAGCCTATTTTGTGGCTATATGCATCTTAATTATCAAAATCTATGTAATTATGAAAGCATTAATTCTCATATCAAAATCCTGAATATTCATGTTAATATAAGTACAAAACAAACTCAGAAATATTGATCCGGATACTTAACTTTTCAAACAAAAATTTCTATTTCATTAAACATGGCAAGCTATCCATAGAATTTTATTTACCAAAATCTATAGAATTATAAAATGCACTGAGTTCACTCCAAGAACTGCCAGGAGTTATGTTTTGGCATCATCACTCAATATAACAAACTATGTACATTGTACTTCAAAACTGGAAACACTTTGTCTTTTGTTTATATATAACATCAGTGTTCCCTCAAGTTAAATTGAGAATATTTGTCAAACCTTCTAAGAATGGCACTCAAGGGAACGTGAAACAAAGACTGTCACGCAATCAATTACAATGGATTTTCCTGTCCTTCTTTCCATTGGCGCCATGAATGGTACTGCACCACATGACACTGATGAAGAATTCACAACCTTGCTCACCGGTTTGTGTAAATAAACATACATACGTGAGTATATTCCATAATCTATTATGTAAACCCCAAGGGACTCCCCATTATTGAATCACACTGTATAATATCGAGGACTTCCGATATAAGCCAACGAGATGACATGAACCACAAAGTCTTTGTTTATCTTTCAATTTTTTGATCAATTGCGTTGTTTATACATGTCACACCACCGGTAATCAATCAAAGTGAAGTCATGGAATTTGTTAACACTAAGTTGTGGACATCTGATTGAGTACTGCTATTAGTCAGCCAGGGCTTTGTAGTATGATGGGATCAGTGTACTATTAATTGGTGTGGATGTGATTAGTAACTTCACTAATAAACTATAAATACAAATAAAATTCAATCACAATTATTCAACTACAATTTCATTTTTTTCACAATTAAAAATTCTATTTCAAATAACAACTTAAAGCTTTTTACCTCAACTTAACAAATCTTATTCTAAACAATAATAATAAAATAAAATATAATTTCCCATACACAACATCTTTTTATCTCTTTCAGGTACCATTTCATCCCACGGCAATTAACAAATTTATTTACAATTTATAACATGAATTATGAAAGAAGACGTATGTTAAACTCCAACCCAACATTGGTATTTTGGTACTTCATGGTTACTGGTACCAGGGTATTCAAAAATGATGAAGCTAGAATAGAGTCCAGGCAAGGAAGAATAAAATATGTTCATCTGATTAGCGTGTGTAAGAAAACAGTATAAGTATTGGTTTTACTGAATATGAATTTGGGCTTTGTTTACTTTTTCAGCTGGTTTTTGCTGGAAAAACATAATGCATTTCAAAATCAAGCTGCATTTAAACTAATATTAATCACTCTAAATTTGATTAAGTTCAACACAATTCAAGGCTGAACCTAGAATTTAATCTTTTAGCTTCAGTATATAGAATCAGGTATACATGATATTAATACAAAATGCCTTGGAAAACCATAATAAAAAATTAAGTCTTTTGAAATATCGTGTTATTAATGGTTATAATATTTTATCTTTATATATACACTCCCAGAGCCAGAAAATTTCACATTTGATTATTGAACTTCATATACCATAAATATATGCCCAAAAGTCAGAAAAAATTTCCAAAAAAACAAGATCTCTAACCTAATCTAATAAACCTCTGCTCCACAAATTTACCAAAAGTTCCTAGAGAACATTTAAAAAAAGTCAATTTAAAAGCAAGGGGTTTCTTGTATAATCATATACATTCAAATTCAATATATAAACTTCCAGACACGATTCCGGAGACAATTTCAAGTTGTCTCTTCATTAGAAGAACTAGATTCCAATAAAGATCCCCTCATGTCCATCTAAGACCAGTTCATCAAGACCGAAACTAGAATTGAAAATGGCAAGCCAGGTGTTTTCTTGTTGGCGAGTAAGCCAGCCAACATAAAGCATCCTTACTCTGTTATTAGATTCCACTCCCTACAACAAATTACATCCAGCAAGAAT
The DNA here is from genome assembly GCA_916613615.1 of Steromphala cineraria. NCBI lineage: Eukaryota > Metazoa > Mollusca > Gastropoda > Trochida > Trochidae > Steromphala > Steromphala cineraria. The sequence continues at coordinate 60,014,847 of OU744725.1, read as the reverse complement.
TTTACTTCTATTGATGACCTTTCCTCCCTCAATCCAGACAAACCATTTATCTATAAATCACAGCCAAGCACCATCCTTAGTCCTTCACCAGACAAATTCGACATGAGATGATAAAGAAAGAACATTTAATCTATGAGTAATTAGAATTAGGCAAATGAGCCTTTGTTTAGTGCTTCTATGCTTAAATCACTTCCCAAGTTTCTGACAATGAATCTGGAGGAAGAAAGTTTATTGCTCTTCCTCAAGCCTCTTTCAAGATGTCATTGCAATTTAATTTTCCCAACATTGCCACAAGCAATGTAAAACAAATCCGACGTCACTTCATGTCTCCATTTGTTCAGTTCCTGTTGGAACTCTTCTTGATGAAGGAAGATTTGTCTGCTGCACAAGACTAATCCAAACCGACACCTTCAGATGCCTTTATCAAAATCTAAGACGAAAGAAAATTAACCAATTTTATCTTCTCCTACAGAAAATGAGACTGTGGTCAGAATTGGAATGTACAAGTGCACTTCAAATTCTGACCTCAGAGAACTACCTTGGAAGTTTCCTTGAAATTTCTTATTGAAGCTGAAGAAGTCATTAAAATACATGTACTACCATCTTCAATCATATAACTATGTCATCATGGTCCCTAATTTAATTTTTGGAATTACTTCTGGTCCAAATATATCCAATATTGGTTTCAACTTCAAAATTTGACATGTTTTCCCTTAGGACAAGGTCTCACAGAAGCTTTAAGCTAAAGGAAATTGGACGAGACAAATAACACTCTTTGCTAAATTACATACATTCAAATGAAACGCTTTTCATGTGAATCTATCTTTCAAGCAAGTTATTAAACTATCATCATATTTACATCCAGAAGAAAAATCTCCCAATTGTAGCAGGAAATTAAACTTCTAAAATAGTTAAAATAATCAAAATATAACATCTTGAATAACTTGCTAACTTAACTGTGTTATTATTAATCTTTTTATGTATAGACAATGAAATAAGAACTGTGTCATACATGAAATGCATTGATTGCATATAGATATTTTTCTATAATTTTCTAATTTCTAAAATTTGATAAAAATTAACTAAATCAATATCATTGCAAGTATTTATCAAGCCATGACATTTTGAATATGAAGGTGAAATCAAAATGATATGAATTGTTTTCTGATGTGAAGATTTGATAAAAATGACAATTTGCAAGAAATTTTACAAAAACAAGGACAAATTGTAAACATTCTTTTGAAGTTTAAACGAAGATATGTTTATTGAGGATACTCAATATAATTTACTGAAGAGCTTTGTTGTGAAGTTAGTGGAAACTCATATTTTTACACAATAAATGTTGAGGAGCGTATGATTATAATACATTTTAACAAAAACAAATTATATATGTAAAAGATTATGAGAATCAAAAAGAGGTGTGTTAAAACGGGTTTTGTCAAGTGCAGTGATTCAATTAAAAAATAATGTAGGGGTAAAGCAGGGGTGCCTTCTTTGTCCTTTTGATTCTTATTTTGGAGGGGGAGTTGGGAGGGGTAGCTTATCTGGCAAAGAATATTCATCATGTTGATTGAGGGATATAAATAGACTTACCCAAACACCAAAATCAATACCACAGATGAAAATCGAATTCCACTAACCTCAGTTCAAGAAGTGTATACAAATTGCAGTACATCAGTGTCAATTATTCTTAAAATATTTCACCCTACAACTAAACCTCTCCCTGCGAACCTTATAAATGGCTTAATTCTGATGCTGAGAAGGTTAAATCAAGCCACTTAAAGCTGTCTTAAAGCCAGATCGGACAGCAAAAGACTAGGCATGTTGAATGTGAGCAGAGACAGTTACAACTTTCTTAATCAATTCACCAAGAAGCAGTGTTTTCCTTGCACACTAGCAAAGCTGTTATTGATGTTCCATTTATCATGCTCTTCATCCAAACTGCATTAATCACTTCCTGATTAAATGTAGGGATGCTGAGTTGGAATACTTCCCTGGCCAGAGAAACACGTTTCACAGGTTTGTTCTCGTGACTTAAAAAAGTGAGCAAATTCTTCAATTTGCTTCATTCTTCAACAAACACCATTATAGCCCTGCTGCCTTAGAAGCAATCAACAGTTAGAAATTTAAAATATTCTGAACTAAGCTCTCAAACCTGAGGTTATTTGTCAAGTTTGCCTTCTAGTTTGTTTAAACCGTTCTTTGAAAGAGGGATGAACTTGGTAATCATGTTAATTTGACGTTCAAGTATCTTGGGCAAGTTTTGAAATGCCTTATCAGGATTTACATTGAAATATATGTCTGAAGAGAAGTAAATTTAAGTGTTATCAAGTTTAATTGGAAAATATTATTTATACATTCTAAGTAATATATATATGCAATGACATCTAAGTAATATTTATATCTAAAATTGATGAATAATCTTCGAATTGATTTACCAGATACCTATAGAAGAATATATTTTAGGTACAGTAGGGAACAATTAATATCAATAATAAAGAACAAAATACTATGATTACTACAGAATGTTTTAAAGTTATTGTGTTTCTGTTCAAATATATACACAAGACATAATAGGCAAATAATTTAATTAATAGACAACTGGTGTTCATAATGCCAATGAAGGGTTCATAATTCCTTGAACTTAATTCAAAAGGCATATCAGAAACCAGGGAAACAGGAATTTACTAGGACTTATATCTACACTGATGCTGTTTCCAAAAGAAAATATACTTCCCAAATACTGTTTCTTACTGATTCCAGTTTGATCTAGTGCATATTACTTTGATCTATATTCTAACCTTGAGAAAATTCTACTAAGAAATCACAAAACATTAGCTGTGAACTTCTAAAAGATATTTTTCAAGCTGTGAGGATGAGCGCTAGTTGTACCACATCTATCAAGCACACATTTTGGTGACAGAAACACTCAAACCCTTTTCTAGGAAAATTGTCGCCAATTATCTGACACATTAGTAAAATTGAATTTTACTTTTGCTCATGTATGATGAAATGAGATAATAATGGAGAGCAATCAAATACCTTTTTCTCTTCTTGAAGAATTTTTTACCATTAAAACCATATCAAGAATATTTTTCTTTTCATCTCGGAAATCAATAAGGAGCGATGAAATCGGTAAGATGCGATCAAAACGTCCAAAATTAATGTGCAATTTTCTCGTTAAATATTCCACCTGATTTATTCTCAAAATGTAAAAGTTTATTCAAATGTATATTATTAGATCACATCAATGCTCACTGCTGTAGGATTCATTGTTGAGCAAACATAGATAGCTTAACGAGGGTCTTAATCGATACAAAAATAAATAAATTTGAATTCCATGACAAGATGATATATGATAATTTGGCAACTGCAGAAAGTGATTACATGCTTGCCATCATAACAGCGCAATCAACACTTCTCAAGACGAACAATTTACAAATTGAAATTAAAATTCCTATATTTTTAATTCAATGATACAATGAGTGCAGTTTCTTGTGAGCAATATTTAATTTAAAGTTACTTTAACCTAAAGGGGCAATAGCAAATTTTCCCAATAATTACTAGTTGCCAAATGCATTTTATTTATAGGGTCAAACTTCTCATTATTCAACACTTTACAGCCATTGTGAATAACTTTCAATTATTTGAGAAAATGGATTCATACGTTAGCTTAACCTGACCAAATAAAAATCATTTTATTTTTACATTTTCTTGCAATTGATAACATTAACATTAATTATTATTCAAATTTCATAAGATCCATTGTTTACCTTAAAACATGCTAATGATCCTTTGAATTATCTTTACCTGTTTGTTACTATCATATTCTCTGTATAGAGAAATCACTTGCAGATACCTTGCATAAATATCTTGATTGTATATTTATGTTAATCCTAGGTTCTAAATAGCTAATTAGATTTCACAGAAACAGGATCCAAACAGTTTCATCTACAAAAGAATTAAGGAATTACCTGGTAATTGTCTCCACTGATTTTTTAGTTACAACATTAACAGCAATCTGTTCAGATAATTTGACCAATTGAATTAACACTGCAGGTTGCTAGCATATGGTATACTTTGATGCCCAAGTTACATCAGTTTAGCACAAATGTGTGATGAAGGTTTTGTTTCATTTATCAAATCCTGACATATTGGAAGAAAAATGGCCGCTGGTACCTTTATTCGGTGTCAGTTCCAATATCTGGATCTTCTCTCCAGAGCTTAATGTATTGTACTCACTTTTTCCATGCCTTCTGTTAGAAATCACAAGGTTTAAAGAGCCACTCCGTCAAAAATGCAAAATTTTATTGATAGTGCCATTTGATTGAGAAGCATTGACTATTTCAGTAAAGTATCACTTAGATCAAATAGATGTTGAATAGTAACCTATGGAGGTTCAAAGTTGTGAGTATGATTGAAAACTGGACAATGATGCACATCAATAAGTCAATTCAACTTAATTTTGGAAATTTATCTAAAGCAGTCAGAATAAGAGTTATAAAGGTTGTTATGTTTGATATAACTAGTATTTATGTAGATTTGAATTGTGAATTTGGCTTCAATGAATATACAAGACTGGTATAAGATTTTCTTTGAAAACAAGAATTTATCATAGAAATGCCATTTTGGGATGAATATGTGAGATGTTTTGAATTTATAAAATTATTTATACCATTTACGTTCGTTTTAAAGCAAAACAATATGTGTTGAAAATAACAAAGTGGATCTTTAAGGTTATAATATGCAATCAAAGCTTAGCTCAGTGAATAGGTATATAGCTGTGTTTTGTTGTGTAAGATAAGAATTCTTTACCTTGATCTTTCTAAATTTCAACAACTGAATTACATCACCTGTTGACATTTTGTTTAAGAAAACTAACCAATTCTTCAATAACAAATATATCAGGTAAAAACTCAAAGCCACAAAACATGAGCCAGGAAAGGCATTCTGTATCGTTAAGGATAATTAATACATGTTTTGTGTGTTATTAAACTGAACAAAGCCATTATTCAATCCAAAAACAAAGTTGGAACCATATAAAACTTCAACAATATCAGTGAGTTTCATAACATGATTTTAAACACAAAGAAAGAAAGAAGTCCTTCCATCAACCATTTTTCCCCATTTTTGAAATCCTCCCCTTCTTCACAAGCCTAATTAGTAAAGTGAAGAACATGATGTTTTACAACTTGCAATTTTTAACCATAATTTGATCAATGTGATACCAGTTTGATGTGAAATTGTATTCAACGTGAACAATGAGGCACCTTCTCAATAATACACTCAAGCTGGCTATGAAAAGCCAGTAACTAGATGGATTTGTACCTGAGGCAAGAATCAATAACCAGTGAAAAAACTCTTCACAACCTAAATAAAGCCCCTGGTGCAAATTGGCTCGGCCTGACCAAAGAGGTTTCTTAAATGTAATGAGACCGTCTTTTTTATTTCTGGCCCACAGCAAAGTATAAGAAGTCAATGGTAAAGAAGCAAGAATTGCTCCCTGTTTGTAATGTCATTACTGCATGATTACTCACAGGAGGTATCTTGATAATGCATGAGTAATGATCGAATGATACATACATCTGTTACCGGACCATGGCAACATGCTTTTCTGACGTTTTCATCTTGATTGGCTGATTTCGACAAAGTACTTTGTAATTGACATATTTCCTTGAATAAACGTTTATGGCGCCTTTAAAATTTCATTTTGCACTTCTATAATATTTTAAAAATCTCATTTCCAACCATTGTATTCGGTTTTACTTTTATTTTTTAATATGAGGATACAGCATATGTTTCGTAGAATATGTCAAGATGTGAACTTAGATAAATTTGATGGTATATAAATTCACCTATGTACTTTATTACAAAATGAAAAGGTTAAGCAACAGGTTTTGCTAAGAAATTTTGCAAAGATAATATCATCAGAAACCAATTCCACTTGTAAAGAGAATTGAATTAAAACTGACATGTTTTATGTTAGCCACTTTAAAAAATTGATAGGAATTTAATAGTTGATTGATGGCTGAAAAAATCCAGAATATGATGGATTTGCTAAAAAAATAAAAATTTGAAGAAGCTAAAAAAAGATATTGAATAGGATTACAAACCAAAAGGACAAGTTTCTTCAATAAATTATTTCAACCTAGTGCCAAATTCATCTGATTAATACAGTAAGTATGATATGTTTTCTCTGCCTAACTCTGTAAAATGCAACAAAAATATAAAATTATGAAAAAATAGAGCCATTGGCTCTGTAGCTCATCCAAAAAGCTCGCTTGATTTTGATTTTCAGTACGATTACAGACCGTGAAAGCGTGGCCTAACGATCCTTTTGAGACAATATGGCAATTTATACAGCATATGTTTCGTAGAATATGTCAAGATGTGAACTTAGATAAATTTGATGGTATATAAATTCACCTATGTACTTTATTACAAAATGAAAAGGTTAAGCAACAGGTTTTGCTAAGAAATTTTGCAAAGATAATATCATCAGAAACCAATTCCACTTGTAAAGAGAATTGAATTAAAACTGACATGTTTTATGTTAGCCACTTTAAAAAATTGATAGGAATTTAATAGTTGATTGATGGCTGAAAAAATCCAGAATATGATGGATTTGCTAAAAAAATAAAAATTTGAAGAAGCTAAAAAAAGATATTGAATAGGATTACAAACCAAAAGGACAAGTTTCTTCAATAAATTATTTCAACCTAGTGCCAAATTCATCTGATTAATACAGTAAGTATGATATGTTTTCTCTGCCTAACTCTGTAAAATGCAACAAAAATATAAAATTATGAAAAAATAGAGCCATTGGCTCTGTAGCTCATCCAAAAAGCTCGCTTGATTTTGATTTTCAGTACGATTACAGACCGTGAAAGCGTGGCCTAACGATCCTTTTGAGACAATATGGCAATTTATACAGCATATGTTTCGTAGAATATGTCAAGATGTGAACTTAGATAAATTTGATGGTATATAAATTCACCTATGTACTTTATTACAAAATGAAAAGGTTAAGCAACAGGTTTTGCTAAGAAATTTTGCAAAGATAATATCATCAGAAACCAATTCCACTTGTAAAGAGAATTGAATTAAAACTGACATGTTTTATGTTAGCCACTTTAAAAAATTGATAGGAATTTAATAGTTGATTGATGGCTGAAAAAATCCAGAATATGATGGATTTGCTAAAAAAATAAAAATTTGAAGAAGCTAAAAAAAGATATTGAATAGGATTACAAACCAAAAGGACAAGTTTCTTCAATAAATTATTTCAACCTAGTGCCAAATTCATCTGATTAATACAGTAAGTATGATATGTTTTCTCTGCCTAACTCTGAAAAATGCAACAAAAATATAAAATTATGAAAAAATAGAGCCATTGGCTCTGTAGCTCATCAGGCTTCATCATCAATTATGCTGTAGAGTGTGGCCAATGTGATTCCCCCTTTGTAGAGGCCACAAGGGCACCAATCATAAAATTAAGTATATAGGCGACAAGTTTCAGTTTTCTAGTCCTTAAAATTCAGGAGAAGAAGATGAACATTGATTTGAAGGACGTTCATGTTGCCTTTATAAGGGGCAACAGGGTCACCAAAGCTACAATTCATAATCCTCACTAGCCAAGGAGTCTTTACACAAAGTTTCAGCTTTCTAGGCCTTATGCTTCTGGAGAAGAAGATGAAAATAGGTTTTAATTATATAAGGGCATGGCCCCTGTGGCCCTTATTAGGGGTCACAGGGCCACCAAAGCTACAATTTATAATCCTCACTAGCCAAGGAGTCTGTACACAAAGTTTCAGCTTTCTAGGCCTTATGCTTCTGGAGAAGAAGATGAAAATAGTTTTTTAGGGTGTGGCCCCTGTGGCCCTTATTAGGGGTCACAGGGCCACCAAAGCTACAATTTATAATCCTCACTCTTCAAAGAGGCTATACACAAAGTTTCAGCTTTCTAGGCCTCATGGTTCTGCAGAAGAAGATGAAAATAGGCTTTTAGGGCGTGGCCCCTGTGGCCCTTATTAGGGGTCACAGGGCCACTAAAGCTACAATTAATAATCCTCACTAGCCAAGGAGTCTGTACACAAAGTTTCAGCTTTCTAGACCTTATGGTTCTGGAGAAGAAGATGGAAATTGTTTTTTAGGGCGTGGCCACTGTGGCCCTTATTAGGGGTCACAGGGCTACCAAAGCTACAATTTATAATCCTCACTAGCCAAGGAGTCTGTACACAAAGTTTCAACTTTCTAGGCCTCATGGTTCTGGAGAAGAAGATGAAAATAGGTTTTTAGGGTGTGGCCCCTGTGGCCCTTATTAGGGGTCACAGGGCTACCAAAGCTACAATTTATAATCCTCACTAGCCAAGGAGTCTGTACACAAAGTTTCAGCTTTCAAGGCCTAATGGTTCTGGAGAAGAAGTCGAAATTCCACAAAGTTTACGGACGGATGGACGGATGGACGAACGGATGGACGGACGGACGCCGGACACCATGCCATGCCATAAGCCCATCGGGCCTTACAGGCCAGATGAGCTAAAAATATGTTATTTTTCCAAGTTGCAACAACAATTGTAGACTTGATGACAAGTCCTTAAATATAAAAATGTGTATGATTAAAATATTCTAAATTTTTTCATTGTACAAAATATTTAAATATTAAATTTAAGTCTCCTTCCAGCTCTAACCAAGAATGAACAAGTTGACGGTTGACTAGAACCAAATTCAGAAGATGTATCTTGCTTTGTATCGTTTTCGGTAGCCCTTGAGGCTCCTCTGAGTAACAATGGTTCCTTGTGTTAACAATACAGCCATTAGTATGCTAGACTTTTTATGACACTCCAAAGACTCGTAACAACTCTTGTTGATGCCTGTTATTCTTAGGATGCTATCCTCTCAAATTATGCCAATAATCCAGTCATCCAAACCCTTTTAAGAGTGGATTAGGGGTAAGAAAGGTAGCAAAGGTTACAGCAATAGAATCCTTTTCAATGGTATTGTTAATCTGACATCTATAACAATGGGCTTATACAAAATGTAAATGAAATTGTAAAGCAATGTTCGGATTTGCATATGTGTTGTCTTTCTCTGGAACTATGATGCATATGTAATAAACGTACTTTAACATCAGATCATTGAAAGGAGGCCACGGGGACAGCTATAAGTACAGACTGATCAAGTTACACATACTCTATGATGTTTATTTTATAGATATTTTCTTAAGGGAGAAGCATACATTATGTTGAAACTATGGCCAAATTATTTTATTTAACCATGCATGTGCCTCCAATTCCGAAAGAATTTCTGTTTTTGAATTTCATATTCTATGTTAATAAATATGTACATATTCTACTCTGACATGTTAATAAATCTCATCAAAAACCATGCAACCCAATACTCGATGAGTTTTCTTATTTAAAGAATTAAAATTGAAGTCATTTCTGGTTATCAAACTTTCCAGCAGATGACAGCTAGATTAACTGTAGCTGAGTAATTGGTTATATGAATTGAATACTGATAAATGTCTGCTTAAAGTAAGTTTCTAGGATTTTATTCTATGTTGTGTACATAGATGTTCCTTCTTTCACCCAAAAGTTCATGAACAAAGTATATCCAAGACACTGATATATCCGGTATTTGATGTGATAAGTGCCCTCTCCCTATCAGTGCTCCCTACCGGTGCTTTTAACTAAAAAAACATTAAGAGCCTCTCTCCATGCTTACCTTACATGACAAACCTATGGAATTTTACATGAAAATGGTTTGGTGACTTGATCTCAGTCCTTCTCTTCAATCAGGGTCATTGGATTTGTAACTTTTTACTAAAACACTATATGTAGATTGATAATATAGAAACATTTTATCATTCGACTGAATGATTAAGACATTTTAAGCTCCCCTTTTTCCATTTTTTTAACCGCAGAGGGTGCTTAGTAGGTCGAATACGGTAGTTTGTGTCTTTCACTTGAGCAACATCTTTACAACAAGAATGGAATATTCATGCTAATTTGATATCCAATTCCTGAAGTTACATTGTTCATTCCAAAAGTCATCAATGGTTTAGGTTCCATACGGAATTCCAGTGAGGGATGAATTGTCATCTTGTAGTCATGCAAGTTATTGATTGGGAGTTAAGTGTCAATTACACATGCCATCTGAAGATATAGTAACTACACCTGGGAAACATGAAATCTTGGGAAACATGAAATCCTTGGAAACAGGAAATACTGTTGGCATTTTCCTTGGCATATATGATTAATTTTGATGTGTAGGGGTCATCATAATGCTTGACCTTGATAGTAAATAGTTTATTTCTGTCAAGCAGAAACCACAGGCCAATAGGACATAACATACATAACATTTTCGTGGTTCATGGTCATCAGAGGTTCATGGTTGTTCATGGTCATCCAAGGTTATCAGTGATTCACGGTCACTAGTATATATGGTTGTTCATGGTCATCCAAGGTTATCAGTGATTCACGGTCACTAGTATATATGGTTGTTCATGGTCATCCAAGGTCATCAGTGATTCACGGTCACCAGTATACCGGTATATGGTTGTTCATGGTCATCCAAGGTCATCAGTGATTCACGGTCACCAGTATATATGGTTGTTCATGATCATCAGAGGTTCATGGTTGTTCATGATCATCAGAGGTTCATGGTCATCAGTATAATTAGTGGTCCATGTTGGTTCATGGTCTTCAGAGGTTCATGGTTGTTCATGGTCATCAGAGGTTAATGGTTGTTCATGGTCATCCAAGGTTCATGCTCATCAGTATGAAAAGTGGTCCATGTTGGTTCATGGTAAGCAAGGGTTCATGGACATCAATGTTATAAGTCATTTTATTTTTACTTATTAGTTCATTGTACCACCAGCGATTCAGTATGAACTGTGATACAAGGTACTATTGATTGTTCATTGTAAGCAGTGCCATAAGTTGTTTGGTACCTTTTTCAATATTGAACCACTTTTGTGGTTCATGAATGGTCATCTGTTCAGGGTACAATAACAATCTCTTTATGTCAAAGAAAATAAAATATAATATATATATATATAGTACTTACAGTTGATTTAAGTGAATATGTCCAAACTTAATTAATTGATAACTGAAGTGATCCCTTTGCATCCAGTGATCCTTTTTGTGTTACTTACGTACTCTATAGACAAATTTCATTTCTTCAATTGGTGGTATTTCAAGCTAAGTTATCTTTTTCACGGGACAAAAGTTTTTGATCAGATGCCAAAAGTTGACAGTCACTCTTTTCTTTTGTTAAAATTTCATCATTTTTTAATGACTTGGTGACTAAAGATTTACATTGACCTTTTAAAAATATAATATGTTTGGAAAATTTACAATTTGTGGCATTTTGCATCTCACAAACAAAAATTCCTTGACATTTTCAATTTCAAGTATAACAATGAAATATCTATGAACTTAACATCTAAAATTTATGCCAATGATTTAAATCATTGGTTAAGAAAATAAGAACATATCTTCATTTTTTTATATAATATATTTATCATATATATTTATGAGACTCTATAACCAGAACATGCCATTTAACACAAGCTATATTGATAATAATTGAAAATGGTTTCATATTTCTTTAAAAAAGATGAAGCAAGGTAAATGTCAGAACTGAAAATAAGATGATCAAATAATGCATTTGAAATCATTTTTTCCCTTAATATCTTAACATTTAAACAAACATTCCAAATTTGCCTGAGGAAATTCTCTCTTAAAAGAATTTTTAGACATTTACTGAATATAATAAATATTTTGTATGAACAGTGTAGTTTTTCTCTTGGAGATTGAGTTTTTGAAAGCCCATTTTTATCATGGGTCGATCGGTACAGAAAATGATCATTTCTGGTTTCATACAGAGGACTAAAAATTGATATAAAGGTATTGTTTTTATCATCAATTAACATTATTCAGATAAGATGAAATTATCTCAATGAAATGCATATGATTAAGGACATAATTTTTTTTATTAATTAATAATTAGACAACACTGATAGCTATAGAACCTCCTTACAAGAAATATTGATTAAACTTATTATCATGATATATATTTTCATACATGAACTAATATTAGATTAGAATGTTTTACTACAAACTCACATGGCACTTAATAGCAGTTCTCATAACGATAACATTCCTTAACCCTGTGATGCATATTATATAGTTGTTGTCTATCATATAGGCATCTAAGTGGATGAAATGTAATTCTTGTCATATATTGATGAATGACGTCAAGTTACAGGTGTGTATGATGGTTGATAATGCAATTGAGACAGGTAAAAATGTAATGTACATGGATAATGCATTTCTCTGACAAATGACATTTTAACATTAAAAAGTTTGACACAAGCTAGGTTATGACTTAATAGGAAAGCATTAACCAAGTAAAAATTCATTGGCTTTAGGCAAACCTTTTAAGTCAAGATCGAATGCTTTATCTACAATGTTGTAGCATATTTTATATTTCTATATTAGGGATCATATTGTGTTATGGGTAATGGAAGGCAAAGGACATCAATTTCTTAGAAAACAAGTATCACAAATCTAGAGAGGTATAGGAATCCTTGTTCTAAGCAGATATTCATATATTATTTTCTATACTTTTATAAATGATTGAATATCTAATACATTCTTTGTTAGGGGCTCTTTGCACAATGCTGATGACTTAATTTCAAAGCTTTCAAATTACACAAATACATTTTAAAGTTATTCTAAAGGTTATTTCTTTGTAGAGTTCAAAATAAATAAAGTTTGCAAAATGTTCATGATCTACAACAAAAATGGGAATTGATAGAAATATAGATGTATTTCTTTGACAAAAATCTCAATTTTGTATATAAAAATGAGAACTGATAGAAATATAGATGTATTTTTTGACATAAAATCTCAATTTTGTATAATGGTGTTTTTTGCATATGTGGAAATGAATATCGACTCAAAATAGAATTAATCAAGTAATGAAACAGGTAACATATGATAATTACAGGTGTGAAAAAAGTTTGAACTCACCTGGACTGACTGTGTTACCTATAGACATGAGATAGTATGTATAGATGAGCACTCCCTCTATCCAATACTGCATCTGAAACACAATATACACAAATATAATATACAATTTAAAATATTGCATAAACCAAAGATTAGTAAATACAAATGAATTATATACAGGGGCACTTCCTGAAGTTAGTACTGCATCTGAAATACAAAGATTTACATTATGTATTAACTGCTTAGTGAAATATATACAGCATCATATTTTCAATATATGCACATGTGCACACATTGTTTTTGAATAGCAGGGTCATATTTTCAATATGTGCACATGTGCACTCACTGCTTTTGAACAGCAAGGTCACATTTCAATATATGCACATGTGCACATTGCTTTTAAATAGAAGGGCCACATTTAAATATGTGCACACGTGCACATTGCTTTTGAATCGCATTAAAGTCCGCCTGATCACCTCTCGGCTTGCTGGCAATCTGTAAATGAAATCAATAGATTTTAAAAGATAATTTAACTATAAATTGTGCCATGACTTAAACTAAAACCATGTGAATTTGTGCATAAAACCTAATAATTCACACCAATATACTCATTAGATCACATACTATGAATTAAGGTAGGGAGAATTTCCTTATAGTATCTATCATTAATGTAATATTTACTTAATATAAATATCTATATATATATAAGACCCCTTCATCTTTATACCTATCTATATATATATATATATATAAACTTGAATAAGTTCAGTTCAAAATGACAATTGGAATGTCACAAAAAGAAACAAGGAGATAATAAAAATATTAATTTCATTCAGGTTTATCCTTTCATGGCTCCAGACAATAAAATTATTATTAAAAATGATTAAAAGTTTATAATTTCCATGAGGCTTAAATCAAAATAAGGCAAAGGGTTAAATCAAAATGAAAACATCTGAAATAACATTATTTTTTTGCATGAAATTAGAGTAGCTCACATTAGAGGCCTGGTAATTGAGAATAATTATGAAAGAACAAGATCAACAGCTTTAATGTTTGTGAGACTGAAAACCTTGACAAAATCAAAAATAAAACAAAAAAATTAATTAAAGCTAACAAGATCATGAAGCTCTAGAGTAAAAGCAGGTTTGATGTCAATATTTCTCAAAGTAATTGCATTCTGTAAAAAAAGGAATGCATTAAAAGTTGTAAGGAATTTATTCTTAACAAAAACTTTGTTTATTAATTAAATACAAGACTATGGCATAAAGTCTGATGAAAACATTGAAATATTTTGGGAGTCTAATTTGGTTTTGTTTCATCATTTTTATCTCTTGAATATGTAAAACTGTATTTTGTATATATAAATAATGATTAAAATAAATTCATCGCCTTAAAAGGGGAAGTAGCACGTTTTTAGGGGGGATGTCAGGAAAATGAAAATAAATGGTTCCAATTGAAAGACAATTAATGTATTTAATCTAAATGAAACCGTTAAAAAATCAAATATACAATAGTGTTCAGCCATGCAGTTCCTTTTTCTTACACAAAATGAATTGAAGTTGTAATGGCTGCCAATGGACTTTATTTGAATCTTTATCATTTATAAATATACTGACTATGATGATTGGTTTGTGTAATGGAATTTTTGACACTATCCATCTCATACATTTAGCTTTTACATACAAATATCAGTGAAAAATTGAAAATAAAATTTTTTCAAAAAACATGCTTCTGCCCCTTTAAAGAATATTGATCGAGTCCAAACCATCCAATGTTTTCTTTTCTCATACAACCTTTCTTCACCTAAGAACCCAATTATCCTTTGTAATTACCAGGTATATATACATATCTATAATAAAAATGAATAATAATATATACATATGTAGTATACATATTTTCCCCCTTCCCTTAACTTCAAAATGAATATAAACACAAACTATAAGACTTTTGATGTCAAATGTTTTTTTTCCATATGAAGAGTAAAAATTACTTCCAGCCTTAGCTGTAATGCATAAAGGAAAAAGTTCAAAGAGATACATACAGTTTGATTTTCCAGTTTCAACATGAGCAGACAAAAGTACAAACAGAGCTCAGACTTGAGATTAAATATCATGTTCAAAGAGATATCACTTATTTCCCAAATGAATAAAGAACAAAGTAATCCTGACAGAACATAAAAACCTTTCATACAACACCTTTCAGTTTCCCATGGTATCAAACCCGAAATACGTCAAACACAAAAATTAAATATGACGCTAATGCAGAAATCCTTAGTTATATAACCATAGACACCCTCTAATGTATTACATCAAATATCAAAGGGATCATAAGAGCACTTAAAGTCCTAAGTGCACACCAGTCAACATCAGACACCCCAAGCCTCCAGACACTATGCAAAGGATCATTCTGAAAGGATCAGGAGGTCGGTAAAGGATCAAGAGGTGTTGCCATATTGGTTCTGATCTTTAATCATCGATATGGTTCACAGCATTGACTTTGTCATCACGTAACAGTTGTAATATCTGAATGTCCTGGATATAGGCAGAGACACATATGATATAGATAACTATTATCCAAAAGAAGCATAAAGGAAGAAGAACAAGTTCTTATGCATAAAGGAACAGTACAAAAGGCAAACATTTTCCTTTTCAGACTTATTCGGCTTGAAGTGATGACATAACCAAATGCCGAAGATGGTATATGTTTGATGTTTCTCAAGTTTTATTCACAGAGGGGCAATAAAAATATTTAATGGCTGCAGGGGTGTTTGAAGAATTAGATTGCCCACATGTCAGGAAATGAAAAATGGGGGAAATCTTTTTTTCATATTTTTCTCACATTCCCCAAAACATTATCTTCTTAGATAATCAGCAATGACTTCAAACTGCTACCAGTGTACTTGATGTAAAAACAACATTATGTCTAGATAAAATTAAAAGCCACCATGACGGCAATAGTGGCATTATGACTACCGGTAAGCAAGTTTGAGATCACAGGAAGTGCTCACAATCCAATCACGTTATCGCCAGACTGGCACAAGAGAATTTGACTTACAGCAAGAAAACTGTCAAATCTTCTACAGGGCCGATCCAGGATTTTCGTTTGGGTAGGGTACAACCTTTGGGTGTTGAAAGCACAAATTTTTAAATGATTTTTTTTAACCACATTTGGAACTGTCTTGGAGGGGGTGACCCCCCTCTGCACCCACCAATGTTCTACCAGTTGATCTAAAACTCTTACCAGCTCTTGGCATTTTCAGAAACCACATCAAAACTCACATCTTCAAATTGTCTTATGACTGTTAACTCTCAATCATACAAGCAACATCTCTTCATGTTTTATCTGTGTAGCTCTCTTGAGCATGGATAACAGGCATACCATAAATATTAATTATTGCTTTCATTAGGACACATTTTTGAAAGCTAAAGGTCTTGTGGCAAAAATCATATTCATTGAGTATGTTAGAAACCTTAGCATTCATTCATTGAATTCATTCATTCAAATCTATTGATTTCTTTAATATTCTTCACATCAAGATTTAGTGTTATTTAAGGAGAAAGTCTTATATTGATATCATAAATGAATTGCTTCAATAAAATGTGCAAAGTAAATGCATGTAGAATAAGATTGATTTTGCCTTCCCCTTCCTTTCTAATGCAGTTCTGAAGACGAAAAAGGCCAAAACATTTTCCTACAGCGTTAATAAGAGCCAAAGCATGATATCCAAAAAGCTAAATGTGTAGAGTGAACATTTTCACTTATATATCGATCACATTACAAAAAATAATGTGTGCAACAATAAAGACATGGTCGACAATTATCATAAAGATATTTATTAGATTTCATTCTGAGGCAAAATTACAGGTTTTGAGGCTTAACTGCAGGAATTGTCAATGAGACTGGATATTCAGAACAGATGCTGGGAAAAAATCATAATCAATACTTAATTACATCTTGAGGAAATTAATTACGAAAAACAACCAAATGCCTAATTTGATAAGAAAATCAATAACAATGAATTCAACATGATAAAATCAAGAGATCAGAATAATTACAACTTTACAAAGTTCAAGTTTCAGTTCTTTAGTGAAAGTACACCATTCCAACCTTCTATTGCAATATGTATGAGCATAATTGCTGCTGTTCCATCACTTTGGATTGTTCAAATATATTTTGTCATGACTGCAAAAAGAAGATTTTAGATCACTTAATTTTAAATGGATAAGGTGACAAAAAACAATCAGAAGCATTCATATTTACCCAATGGGCACATACATTTTTTTTATATCGAATAAATCATTTGAAATAAATTAAATCAATTTGGATCCTAAAATGATACATCACAGTAAAACATTTATAAAAGCTTTAGCTTTAGATCAATTTGGTAAAATCATAGTAACTAAATATTAGACATTTTTCTGTTACCAATTTACCAGGATATTCAGATTTACCATACCAATGAAAATAGTTACTAATGAAACAAATACTTAAGTGACACTGCCAGAGGTAATATATTAACTGAACTACTTGCAAATTTGGATAAATTACCCCTACTCATTTTGATTTTCAGAAATATCATATTTGCTCAAATTCTATCAACAATAATTCCACTTCAATTTTCTCCCCTCTTGATAGCAAGCACATGATAAGGGACATAACTAAGCTGTGAATCCTCTCTAAACAACCACTAAGAAATCTGAGTGTCAATGCCAATATTGATAATGCTGCTTTAAAATACTACAAGCACTATCAACTGAGTTGCATTATCACAGACTAGCCTCACAACAAAACCAAAAGAGCTTTAATGCCTTAATCAGTGCTAGAAACGACATGAAATGAGTGAAATATGTTGAGAACAACCATTATCAAATGGAAGCTATTCTGATAGGCTGGCCTTATGACAAATGCAAAAGAGGTTTAATGCTTCAATCAGCACTAGAAATGGCGGACACAGTGTGAGTGAAATATAGTGGGGTGTTTGCTGTCTCTCCAACTTGTAGACATTAATTGGAGGGAAGTCGTATAGGTGGGGGTGAATTGCCATCATTGCTTAATTTCTCTTCCTTGTCAGTATTTGTTGTGGTAGTCAACAACCCCTAAGGGAATTTCCTCTGTCAAAATTCACGGAACTAAGCATCGATGTTTCATTAAGTAAAGATACAGAGTGGGCATCATTAATGGAGTCTATCAGGACGCGCTGTAGAAGTAGGGACCACAGATAATGTAGCGGGGTGACGACTACTAATATAATCCAGACACAGTGGACCTCACACGACACTGAGATGTAAATGTACATGTTCTTCATCTGAACTGGCAGTGCATTTGTCCTCATACAAAATTCATACTTTCATGTTTGATTTTTATAACCAAAAGTAGTGAAATAATGAGAAGAAATTAAAATTGTTAAAATGAAGTTTTCAATATGATAAGTTACATTTTCAGACAAAAAGGAATTAACAATTTTGAAAAAAATATATATTGACTAAAATATGCAAAAAGTGTTTTGGATAATTTCAATGAGTTTTTAATGAATCAGTGAAGTATTTTCAGAAACCCACTTGAAAATATTGAATTTGGATTGCCTGGGATTTGTAACACTTTCAAGGGTACAGGCGATAGAATAAAAACACATGATCGATGGCTTCAGTAACATCAGAGGGACTTAGGATACTTCCTACACAATGATATTCTGATTGTTCTGAGAAATAAATCGATGAGATTGAGCATTGTAGCATCAAATTTATCATGTTAAAAGACAATGTAGTGCACATCATCACAGATGAAATTGATGTCTAATAAAAAACACAAATTTTAAATTTTCACAAAAATTTAACCTTTACCATGGTGACTTTTCAAACACAATGCATCAAATTCAACAATTATTCGAACATGTAAAAGCATCACAAATATCTTAGAGACATTTAATGAGAATAATATTGACAAAACCTTTTAAACCAGCAGAATGACATTAAAGCTTCATTATAACCATTCATTAAACTTCAAATGCAAGCAAAGCCAATATTTTCTCATTTTGCCTGCTAACTGAACCAGCGCATGGATAATGACCCACAAATATGAACACATTGCGGAATCAACACCAAAGAATAAAACATGGCTGTCAGTAGAAAACAGATTCCGCGGATGAACGCACAAATCAGCGATCAGCAGGCACGGCACAACTACCTGCAGAAAGGTTGAATACTTCATGAGAGTGAGTAACTACCTTCATGGGCGATTACTTTTTATACAGACATATTTACTCTACAGCAAATTTCTACCCACGGTTGATTACCATCATTGTACAGATGTTCCTCTATGATTAAGCGTTCATACAATAATGCACACTTCAGAGATGAGAAATGAGAATTTTAAATTGCTATTTAGTCGTTGATATCAATTATGCTTGCAATATTGAAAACATAAAGATTATCGGTGTGAAAACACATCAGTCAACAAACTCTTTATTAAGGCATGAGATAATTCCTTTTCCACATTCAGAATTAATTTTAAAACCATGTGAATTGTTGATGTCTTTTATCTCCTTTGTGTGACATCTAAAAATATTTCTGACATGATACTGATATAAGATTATACGGTTTCATAGATATTCTATAGCATACATAATTGATATAATCATTTATGTATTGATATCTTCATACTGTATGTATTGATATCCAAGAGTAAGTCCACATTTAGAGCCTAGTTTTATGTAAAGATTCTTACTTAAATTAGCGTAGCACCCAAAACTCTATACTCTTTATGAACATCTCTGTTTGTTCATTTTTACTGTGATATGTAACCAACAAAATCACATATTTATGCACTCAAAATTCTGATTTGAAAATAGAAATTGAAATAGACAGGCATAGTTCGATCATCAAACTCTCTATAACTTGATTCTTTGAGTTTTTTTCTGAAGACATAAAATTCTTCTTTTCTTAGAATCTAAAAGATAAAACTCAAACCTTTCAGTCTTAAAGGGGCAGTAGCACGTTTTTAGGGGGGGACATAAGGTGATGTCAGGAAAATCAAAATAAATGGTTCCAATTGAAAGACAATGTATTTAAACTAAATGAAGCAGTAATAATTCAAATATATAACATTAAGTTTAGCCATGCGATTAATTTTCCTTACACAAAATGCATTAAAGGTGTTCACAAAAAATGGTCGCCAATGGATTTTATGTGAATCTTCATACTTTGTCCTCTGACTATGGATGATTGGCTTGTGTAATGAGATTGTTGACACTATCTATATAGTACATTTAGCAATAACTTACAATTATCAGTGAAATATTTAAAATATTAAATTATAAAAAAACGTGCTACTGCCCCTTTAAAATAGTACATAATTTCATGTCTCTATGTTATTAAGTTATAAATTACATCTTTTAT
The DNA here is from genome assembly GCA_916613615.1 of Steromphala cineraria. Lineage (NCBI taxonomy): Eukaryota > Metazoa > Mollusca > Gastropoda > Trochida > Trochidae > Steromphala > Steromphala cineraria. The sequence goes on along the minus strand of OU744725.1, from coordinate 59,994,434 downwards.
CACAGAACAGGTAACATAGAAAACAAATTTTCCTTTATTTCTCTGCCATCCATCAAATTTAATAGATATTTTTTTACAAAAGTAGCACATCAGAAGTTACATATGGATATTCAAAGCAATTACAAAAATAATTACAGTAGAACACGGATATAGCAAACACCGATATAGCGAACACTCGGATATAGCGAACAAATTTTCAAGTCCCGCCCCTATAAAATATCATTTAAATTATATGCGTATAGCGAACACCGAACTAAATTCTTTGGTCCCTTGGAGTTCTTTATATCCGAGTTCTACTGTACAAGATAATTTTAACTTTCCAAAAAATTGTGTTATTTATTTCTGAACAACCAATGCTTTTAAAAAGGAAACAGATTTGAAAGTTCTCTGCCCTACATGGCACCGTTGTCAACACTTGTTATATCTCATTATCACATCATACATCACAACTGCCAAAACTGGCGACAGAGGCTCAGCAACACTAGATCATTTCATGTCCAAACAGAAACATTTCCACAAAATGTATCTCAATGTGATGATTTCTAATTATTTTTCAATGTGAACGAAATTTTTCAATGTGTACAGAAAAAAGTCGTTTCAATTAGTTGTTTTACAGAATTTCCTCACATGATTTTGGTAAGTTCCAGAAAAAATGCTAGTGAGAATCCCCCCGAATTAAAATGTCTATTTTTTCCCATGAACTAGATAAAAAAAGGAACATTTTGGTACCTATTTATTATAGCTATTTCAACATTTCTGTAACCATTTGGCATACCTGATACGTTTGAGACCAATTTTCATCCACACAAGAGTAAATTTTTCTGTTTTTGGGCCTCCTGCCTTCATACAGTTTGCCCTAAAAATCTGTTAATCAACTAATGAATATCTCTGGCCTGTATAAGATGTCACACTTGATTTTCCTCTTACAAATGTTACAAAAATTGATATAAATATCTATAGATTATCTAAAGAATATGAATATCTTATAAGGGATACAATGGATTATCAACTTCTTTACTCATTATTTGTGTATTCAGCTCAGAGAGTGCTGCTCAAAGGCGCTTTGGTTTTCCCTCGATCATTGGATATCAGTCGTCATGACACATCTTTTACCATCTAAACACCCGGGGGAGCATACAACACATGCAGTCATGTGACCGCAGAGTTAATGTCACTCTCAATCCTTATTAGGTACTCATTTACAGCTGGGAGGACATTTTACTGTAAAAGCGATTTTTCAGTATAGATCCTTATACCAGCAGCGGATCCAAAAGGGGGGGGTGGGAGCAGGGGGTGGGGGTCCGGAACCCCCTGAACCCCCAGCGCCCCCCCCCCCCCCCCCCCCCCCTGGATCAGCCACTACTTATACCATTTTTAAGCAACTTTCTACAAAATGGAAGTTGATTACCCATAAAATTCCTTGTCTTCTTGATGAGAACAAGTAGTTGATTTTACATATGATCATGTTTGAAAAATATAGCTGCTCTACATTTATCATGGGATAGAATTTCAATTAAAGTGACAACTATTCTCTTATGTTATATTTCTTTCAACAGCTCTAGGCCAAATGGAATCAAGTTTAGCACATGAAATTCAATGCCTCCTTTCCCTGAAAAGGGTTGATGGTTGAATAAATACATGTATGATAGGTGTCAAATACGGCTGCAGAGAAATCCATTCTGCGAGATCTATACCAGGAACTGAGTTGTCAGACAAACCAGTAGCTATTGAAGTCGCTAATTCACTTGAGAATGGACAATGATCTGGGTCTTAAACTACTTATACCTTAAAGGGGCAGTAGCACGTTTTTTGATAATTTTATATTTTAAAATTTTCAGTGATAATTGTAAGTTAATGTTAAATGTATTATTTTGACAGTGTCAAAAATGTTATTACACAAGTCAATCATCCATAGTTGGAGGACAAAGTATGAAGATTCACATAAAATACATAGGCCGCCATTTTTGTGTGAACACCTTTAATTCATTTTGTGTAAGAAAAAGGAATCGAATGGATAAACTTTACGTTTTATTTTTGAATTATTACTGCTCCATTTAGTTTAAATACATTAAATTGTCTTTCAATTGGAACCATTAATTTTCATTTTCCTGACATCACCTCATATCCCCCCTAAAAACGTGCTACTGCCCCTTCAAAGGGCACTAGCAGATGTTTTTTAAATTTTATATTTTAAATTTTCACCTATAATTGTATGTTGATGCCTAATGTATTATTTTGATTGTGTCAAAAATCTTATTACTCTAACCAATCATCCATAGTCAGAGAACAATTTGTCCATTTGTGGCTATTTTTGTGTGAACACCTTTAATTCATTTTGTGTAAGAAAAAGGAATCACATGGCTGAAATTACATTTTATATTTGAATTATTACTGCTTCATTTAGTTTAATTACAGTCTTTCAATTGGAACCACTTATTTTCGTTATCCTGACATCACCTTATATTTTCCCCTAAAACATGCTACTTCCCCTTTAAGAAGGAAATGTAGAGAGTACATGAGGTACAGACAGGATGGTTGAATTATGATGACATGCATATATTAAAGTAACATAAGCTCGCTCTTTTAGATAAACAAAATGATCTCACAAAAAAGATATATTTTTGGATAAAAGAACGCACTTCCAAAACAATGTACCATATTCAGTTAAACTACATGGGAAGTCCTTTCCCTACTACAGGCAAAGGTATTCACACAAAAATGTCTGCCATGTATACGTTAATATGGTGATAATTTCTTCTATGGCTATGGGATTATCAGGTACTCAGATTGTCTTCTGAGTTGAAGATAATGTATGTTGTATTTACTAATAGCAAATGAGTATGTGAATAAGGTGAATAAAATAAAGTTAGAAAAGTGCTACTGCTCCTTTAATTTGAGCAGAGTATACATAGCAATTTAAACTTATGTAATAAACTAAAGGCTCAAACCAAATTCCAGATCTTGATGTCAAAACAGCATCCCCAACATCATCCATATCAGATATATAATAAATTGGACAAAAACTCCTCTCCTTAAGCAACTTGTCAAGGTCCAAACATAGGTCATTTCAAGGGCATCATTAAACTAATATTTTTCCGGTTGAAGTTCCAAATTAAAATTTCCTTCTCCATTACAACAACTAAGGAAATAAGATTATATATAACAATTAATCCATATATATATATATGAATACTTCTAGCTCTATAATTCATGTAACTTATCTTCAGTATCCAAATCAATCAGCCCGAGTACAGACAACACTAGAATATTACTCAAGTTTACAACCAGAAGTTATATTCCAGGAGACTTTTCATAAAACAGCCTCAGTTCAATAGATGCAAAATAAGGATACACATGCAGCTATAACTCGAAGCAATTACATGACGTAAGAGGCAAGCTATAAAACTCAACAGGAGTATCTGTAAGTCCAGCAGCTTACAATCAATGGAACATGGCAGCATGTGAAGTTGGATGATAAGAATTCTTTATGTCTGAGAGAGTGGCCACTATCAGAGGATAGCACCAAACTGGGCCATTCCATATACATCACTAAGCACAAATTGCCTGGTTATGTGTCTGTTTTTCTTCCTTTCCCAGAACCTACAGGATCTTCCATCATCCATGTCCGAAATGTTTGTTAGGCTTTTTGATGCCAGGAGTTTTAGTGTCATCTTTTGCCACTCATTGTCTTATCATATTTATTGCATAAGCCAAGTCTGTAATTAAAACTTGAACATCTGCCAGTTCTATTTTCTATTTTTATTCTGGTTTGAAGATATTCTCTATGATGTACAAAATAATGCAAACAACAACAATTGATATTGAATGAGGGTTGTGATATCACATGACATGACATCAATGAGGTATCAGGCATGATTTTTTTGTCCACATTGTTGGGTACTTATTGTGGCACAGCCTTTGCTTGAAAAAAGATTACTGCATGTTTGCCTTGATCACACAACTTTGGAAATAAAACCCCAAATGTCTAAAATTTAGCATTTCCCAAGAATATGGAGACCTACAGATACTGCATATTCATATAAAATAAACAGCATTTTGTTATTTCCTAATTCAAAATCCTTTAAACATTATTAATACTCCCTATTTCTTTGTGAAAAAAACCCATTATATTTCAAGCATATCAAGCAAAATCATCCACAGAATTAAATATAACCCAGAGATATATATAACCCCATTCTCCAAAGAAATCTATTCCTGCAAATTGCGGTGCTAAATTTTCCAAATCCATTGCATGCAGGCCCACATGATGATTAGTCAATAATGTCCAACAGCGCCAAGTTGTCATACTCAAGCAATGCTGAGACTTGCACAGAGGCTACAGACTCTTTTCCTGCCTCTGAGCTTATTTTCGAACCACATGAGGGAATCCACATCACAAATTTGCCTTTTGACAAAAAATTTCTCCATTGATTTTGACTTCTCAGCAAGTTGAGCTTGCCAGGAAGAGATATTACACGACTCTGCTTTTGTAAGAGATTCAAGGAATCACAATCCTCCAAAGATTCAAACCTGAATTTCTTCCTTTTATGTATCAAAGAAGCACTTAAGGAGACTTCAATTTGAAACAGTGCCTAATGCTATCTGAAGACATTATTCATAGTGATTTCCTTTTGTGAAATAACAATGTCATGTGGACATTAGAACTTCATGGCTAAGGAAGTTGCAATTATGTTGATTTGCTTTGTTTGAAACTCTGAGCATATTATCTTTTTGTGTATGCAGCATATTGACTTAATCTATCGATAATGCTCACAATGGCTGCTCGCTGAGACAATGATTACGGCCAGGAAAGAAGATGTAGCTGCAGAAACACATGAATACCTTTACATCGGAATAAATCAATGATGCATTCACCTCGGGAGGTTTTAAGAGCAGGATCATTTCCGAGTATTTAGAATTTTGAAAAAAATGCTTTCAGAATTCAATAATCCAAATTTGATTACAGCTTACTTTTATATTTCATTAGTGAAAAATAAATTGAGTCTAATTCTGTATCATCTTTCCATCCTTTCATAAAGGATGATGATCATCTACCCTATCATTTTCTAATTTAGACGCTTTTTAGGATGAATATTTTTGCTAGAACATACCAATTTTTGTTGTTTTGATGAGAATAACTCAACACTTTAACTTCTAAATTTACTACAAAAGAAGTGCCCAAACTTACAAATCGCCATCTATAGTGACAAGAAATCTAAGACATAAATTATTACAGAACTGGACACTACTAAGATTGTCTAATCTGGATTATTCTGGTAAATGATAAGAAAGCTAAACAAAAAATTTTTTCCTGCATAACACAACTATTTCCATGTTCGAATCCCTCCTCGTTCCAAAATGTTCTACATGCAGCAAGTTTTGGTGCGATGCTTTACTAATTACAGGGCAATACCACCCAAAGTTGCCTAGTTCAAAGTCGATGCTCACAGGTTTCACTGCAATGCATAGTCACACTGGTGGTGTGGCTTTCTTCCTGCAAAATTCTAGCAGTCCTGATAAAAGTGAAATACCCTTGACAACAGCGTCAAATCTGAAACCACCTCATGTCACCTGTTACTCTTTAAAGGAGGAATATGTTAATCAATGAATAAGAAGAAGTAATAAGGCATCAAACATATATTTTGAATGATTAATGCATGTTATATATTGCAGTAAAAAACAATATCCTACTTTTGATGTTTTTGAGCAAAAACAATTCCTTCAAATTGTGTTCACACTCAAATGGCAATAAGCAGATTTCCCATGAACATTTTAACTAAAATTACAAGATATTTTCACTGAGATACAGTAGCAAGTGAACACACTTGCGGTAGGCAGTTGTAATATCTAATGGGGAAAATTCTTAGAAATAAAAATTGCAAAAAAATACATTATACATTTCCTGTAAAAAGTGAATGAATGTAAGATTTAAAGGGATTACATGACAAAGGCTGCTTGGTTCTAAGTTTGTGAACATGTCCTAAAAAGTACAAAAAATTCACCTTAAAGTAGTGAACGAATACTACATTAAAAGGACTTTAATGACAATCACTGAATGACTATGAAGGTGTGAATCCACAATCCACAATCCAAAATGACAAATCAATGAAGATAGTGTATACCAAATGCAACAATTCACAAGCATTGTAAGACAACAAATGAGACAACCGTTGCCACTTCTTAGACGGATCAAAGCTATATCGTATCCTCAAAGATACACCACAACCAGTTCGGAGCTCTCGTCTATCCCAAAATAAGCATTCTAAACTCTCCGCTCTATGGTGCCAATTTCCATCAAAATGCATCTATTTCTGGCCCTGAGAGCAATATAGTCTGTAGACCGATAGTTTGCCCAATATAGATTCATTCGCCAAATCCCAGAGCAAATTTGAGTTTTGATTAAATCCAACCAGATTAATACAATGAGAGATTGGACGAACTGTAATTGTAAATTCCGCTGCATGATACAAAAGGAAAAATTTTCTCAGGTAATTACAGTTTAACAGATCTACGTACGTTCATAGTTAACCTGGACAGAAAGCAGGGAAAGTAAAAACACAATATGCTTTACATTTTAAGGGAAAATCGTTTTTATCTACTTTGTCTTTGATTTCAACTTCATTAAAAAAAATTGGTAAAGATTGAATATCATTAAATTTGATCATGGTTTGATTACATAAATTATTTAGCAAATATTTATTTGATAAGATGAAATAATTATATATGTACCTCTTTTCAAGCAAGAATAATATTTATTATTGATGAATTTTAATGACAATATCATATATGTACCTCTTTTCAAGCGAGAATGATATTTATAATTTATGAATTTTAATGACAATGTGAGAAATGCTCTGGCTTTCATAACAGGCATGGAAGCTATTGCATAGCTTTCCACTTTGGTATGAAGAAAATTCAAGATAACTAAAAACACAATAATGTCAAAAATAGAATATAACTAAGAAAAGATTCATAGACAGAATAAACACCATGTATGTCAAAAATGAAAACTGATACCTGGTTCAAATTTATCTTAGTTTTCTTAGAAATAAATCAAAATGAATTGTTTACCTTCATATCTACAGTTCTTATTGATACAATAGGTACTTTTTTGCTAAATTCACAATCATCAATTGCAACATCTCAAGAAAAAACATATCTATGACTCAAACTTGCATTTAAAGTTCATCATGATTATTGTTAGTGATAAAGTAATTAACCTTTGCACAGTCCTGTTTTATCTATAGTTGTTGACTTCATAATAGTTAAATGACGTCAATAAATCATAAATATTGCTTTAGCCAGATCTCTTGAATTTGATTTTAGATATCATTTTAAAAATACAAAATGGCAGAGTTGAAGCATAGTGTAAAATTTTAATACAAGTTTTAATTCAGATTTCTTAGTAAACCAACAAGGCTTTTGTGAGTCATAGTTTTATCAATACCACCAGTCTTTGATAGAGGTGAAGAATAATAATTCTGCATTTTCTGGCCAAATGGAATTAAGAAGAATACACTGATAAAATAGACATAAAATAGGAGCAAATACAAAAGTTTAACTTTGTCAGAACACTGCAATATGACCAAAATTATTTTCATTAGAATATAACTTCAAAAAGATATGAATAAAGATTTCTTCCAACATGGGCTTCTGAGAAACCAGAATGGTAGCTGACATTTGTTTTCTGCAGAAATCTTTTTCATATGAAGGAATCCTTTCCAAGGTTTACTGAAGTGATATCAAGAACAACGGTTTAAGTTAATCATGTACATCATGATATCATAAAAGCAGTATGTGTTGACCTTTATAATTTAGTTCTTACTCTTAAGCAAGGTTTGTTGTTCGAAAATCAAATAGCCTTCCTAAATTTTCACCTTGCTCTCTTGTGCCCCATCTGAAAAAACCAAGCAAGTGCCCCATCTGAAATAACCAAGCAAGTGCCCCATCTGAAATCAACCAGCAAGTGCCCCATCTGAAATAACCAAGCAAGCTGCCCCATCTGAAATAACCAAGCAAGTGCCCCATCTGAAATCAACCAGCAAGTGCCCCATCTGAAATAACCAAGCAAGCTGCCCCATCTGAAATCAACAAGCAAGTGCCCCATCTGAAATAACCAAGCAAGTGCCCCATCTGAAATAACCAAGCAAGTGCCCCATCTGAAATAACCAAGCAAGTGCCCCATCTGAAATAACCAAGCAAGTGCCCCATCTGAAATAACCAAGCAAGCTGCCCCATCTGAAATCAACAAGCAAGTGCCCCATCTGAAATCAACCAGCAAGTGCCCCATCTGAAATCAACAAGCAAGTGCCCCATCTGAAATCAACAAGCAAGTGCCTCATCTGAAATCAACAAGCAAGTGCCCCATCTGAAATCAACAAGCAAGTGCCCCATCTGAAATCATCAAGCAAGTGACCAATCTGAAATCAGGTAATGTCTTATCTGAAATAAACAACCATTTGCTTTTTCTGAAATCAACAACCAATTGGAGGACTAATATAGGGCAACTATAATTATAACACTGTCTTTAGAACATCAAATGTTCCCATTCTTGATCATTAAAATAACTTGTGAAACCAACAAATAGAAAATATTATGAAAGGATCTAAAGGAGATAGGGTCGAAAATTGATACTTTAAGAAAGCCAGATAACATTTACTTTGACAACAGATATCATCATTGCTATTACTAAAAGCTGTATTTTATAAGCATATAGATGTATTTATATATATCATATCAACAATACAAATTGATTTATAACAATCAAGCAACTCATAAAGTAATCAAAACATTTATCTATCAAAATTGAATCTTTAGCCAACAAACATGTCATCTTGAGAAATCGTAGCTAAAGAAAATCTAGAAAATAATCCTAATTTTTTTTAGAAATTCAAGTTTAGTGGTGGTCAGAATTTTCAATTCATGATCCTATAGCACTAAGGAAATGAAATTATTCTTCCTTTCAATTACAATTCTCATATTTCGGAGCAAGAGGAGTGAAGGAATCAGTTCAGCAGATAATTGTCCATCGCCCAACAATGTCCCTACAGAATGGGGACTCGTGTACATCCAATACAAATATTAATTTAGAAGATTTATTGTTTATTGATCTGTGAAGCAGTATGTGAAGATCTGTGTACATGACTAAATCTGTGAAGTACTTGTGGTTTAACATGATGGATGTTTCGTTCACAGATTTGAGGCTTACCATATACTGCATGGAGTTCATTCACAGATAAAAGGTTTATCATTCCAAATGTTTGTTCACAGAAATCTACTCACCATCATTGATTTTTACCTATTTAAATATTTAGTCCCCCTAAATGAAATCCATCGTCAATTACATGATATTAAATCAATGCACTTCATATCAACAACCAACACTCCTATGGCAAGAAATAGTAGAACATTATTCAATTTGTCATGAGATATATATCATAACCTTTACTATTTGCTATAAATGTCATGATACCTTATAGTCACCTGACATTCTATAATTTGATCAACTCTCATAGTGTCAATATCATGAAAATGACAACTGGTGTCATAAATGTGTAGGTGATTCTGTCGTTCATAGCACTGAAATAAACGAGTGACATTACACTGTTACATATTGATTACAGATCTACAGTGACAAATCGCGTTAAGCTACGAGTAGTTAAACACGGAACTGACGTGCAATGGGCGGCTTAGCTTGCCTCTCTAAATCAGGATAATTACTCTGGACAATAGATTGATATCAAAGACTGTCATGTTATGACTTTTTCCTTTCCTTGCCTCAGTTTTCTTTTCAATCACTGTCATGTAAGACTTACTGGATTTCTATATCAGATGAAATATTGCATATAGAATGAATCCAAAGTATGAGGCACGTTATTTCGTAAAACATTTAAACTAACACAATTAATTTGAAAAAAGGATGTATATGATTTTTTGACGATGGATTTCATTTAGGGGGACTAAATATTTAAATAGGTAAAAATCAATGATGGTGAGTTGATTTCTGTGAACAAACATTTTGAATGATAAACCTTTTATCTGTGAATGAACTCCATGCAGTATATGGTAAGCCTCAAATCTGTGAACGAAACATCCATCATGTTAAACCACAAGTACTTCACAGATTTAGTCATGTACACAGATCTTCACATACTGCTTCACAGATCAATAAACAATAAATCTTCTAAATTAATATTTGTATTGGATGTACACGAGTCCCCATTCTGTAGGGACATTGTTGGGCGATGGACAATTATCTGCTGAACTGATTCCTTCACTCCTCTTGCTCCGAAATATGAGAATTGAAATGAATTGTGATCGGTTCGCGGCAAAAATGCACACAAGTTTATTGGTTTTCTTTCTCCTTCCAAACCAAAGAATAATAACTTCGGTCATAAAATCATTGATTCATGATGTGCACAACTGCATAGACATTACCATTTCAGTTTTCATCTTCGAAAGTTATGGTGCGAAATAATCTTGTTCAAAGTGTTGATGTACTGAGGATTTTCTGAAAACTCATATTTTAGTAGACTTTGAAAGGAATAATAAATTACATCATGAAACGTGAAGTTATCTTCAATTACTGACAAAACTATGCACATTTGTTACAAAATCTGACATATTAATGATGTTCATTTCTTTTTTGAAGCTCTTTGAATGTTCTCAATGACATAATTACACAGAAAACAGGGACATAATTGTGCTGAAAATGTAAAAACAAATTATAGTAACAAATTTCTTTAAAAAATGAAATTGATCTAACATGTTCAAATTCTGATCAATCAAACTAAATCAATAAATTAATCATGAAAGATAAAAATCAGCAATTATAAGATTCAAATGTGACAACAAGTTAAACAAAATATCTTAATACAATAATTTTTATGCTTCCTTCATGCAAATGAGCAAAACAAATCTGCTAACAACACAACAATTACATAAAGGATTAAGAATAATAATATTTTGTGTTTGCCTGCATTATTTTCAGCTTAAATAAGAAAAACTTTTAGTACCGTTCATACAATGTGTCAAATCTGTTGTTGAAAGCTCTTAATTAACACGCTTAAAATCAATGTTTTGGACATAAAGAACATCATTTATCATGAAGAAAATTACAATAACATATCCTTAGCTTAAATCTTAGTTAACCAAGAGTAAGAATGAAATGTCTTTACATTTTCCCTTGCACATGTCATTACAGTGTGCAATTGTTTATTTTTCAATGCAACCAACTCAGAAATATAACAAGCAGTAAGATGATTAATATCAAACACGTAAACCCTGATATGCTTACAATAATCTTTTTTATACAAAGCTGTCAAAAGTTTGATTGTATCATAAGACATTTCTACATTTTTACCACAATCTATATTCAAGACTATGTGTCAAATCAATCTAAAAAAAATTCCTGCACATTGAATACTATTACAGTCATTGTTCTTTTATCAATGAAACAGTACCCTGAACCCTTGAACAATTATCTGCTTACAGCATCTTTTTCTACAAAGCTGTCATAAGTCCCATTGTATCATAAGTCATTTCTACATTTTTGCAACAATTCATAGTCAAGAATATGTGTCAATTATATCTCTACAACTATTTCCAGCACATTGAATATACTATAACAGTCATATGCTGTTGTGCTTTTATCAATGAAGACAGTATCAATTAACAATTAACCTTGATCGAACCATGCTTTGCTTACAGTATCTCACTTCTACAGAGCTTTCATAAGTCTTATAACATCATAAGACATTTCTACCTTTTTACCACAATTCATAGTCGAGAATATGTGTCAAATCTATCTACAACCATTAAATATTACTATTACCGCCGTTGTTCTTTTATCAATGAAACGGTACCATGATTAACCTTGAACCCTTGAACCATTATCTGCTTACAGTATCTTATTCCTACAAAGCTGTCATAAGTCCGATTGTATCATAAGACATTTCTACATTTTCACAACAATTTATAGTCAAAAATATGTGTCAAATCTATCTACAACCATTAAATATTAATATTACAGCCATTGTTCTCTTATCAATGAAACGGTACCATGATTAACCTTGAACCCTTGAACCATTATCTGCTTACAGTATCTCATTTCGACAAAGCTGTCATAAGTCCGCTTGTATCATAAGTCCTGCAAGAGATGGAGGATTATTGAGATCACTTATCTCTTGGTCAGGCGACAAGATACTAATGCTAAAGTCTCGATGAACAAGACTCTAATGAGCGAGGTTGAAACTAAGCAAGGAAGCTTCATTTATCAAGATTACTGCGGCATCAACCTACAGAAGGTTCTCAGCCTCATAATAGCCAAATTGTCTTCTAGTTGAACTGACGACTTGCATTGTGATACCAAGAAGGAAACTGGTCTCCATCACCTCTGATCCAGGAAATGAAGGAGGGATGCTTTGTGTTCTGTTAAACCAGTAGAAGATCCCCTTCATTGCTCAGGACCTGGCGTGAGAATGGGCAGGGTAAAGAGGCCACAGGGAAATATAATGGTGTGGGGTCTGCCAGTTGAAGTTCTATTGAAAAATACTGCACCAGTCTTTATTGAAACTGCTAGGCTTTGAGGAACCTTTGTCCTTTTTAGAATCTTTGACCGAAGAATGTTTAACACTGGTTTCATATTCTTATGTATGTGAACAGTATACTTTATTTAAAGGGGGTCTGCAACCTGAGTTTTTAACTTCCAGAGTTTTAATAGCAGGGCCCCGAAAGAGTCGAAAATGCTCGGTAGGGACGAAATCGTACGGTTACGAACCGCTTACAGCTGACAGCCAGTACCAAGTTTGTGTTTTGTGACCCCCCTTACCCGTCTGGACGCTCTCATTAACGATGGTCAATTAAGTTTCACGTGCTATGTTGTTGATTCCCTTTAAGCTGCTTGGCTTTGTGGAACCTTTGTCTTTTTTAGAATCTATGGCCTAAGAATGTTTACATCAGCTTCATATTCTTATATTATGCAAATGTGAATTAAATTCTTTATCATGATAATTGAAGCAGTCAAGGTTTCATAAAAAACAGAAGGGATAATCCATTCAAACCAGATTGAAGAAAGCAAATAGGATATTAATCAAATTACATACGTCAAACCAATATCGTATAAGAGGATTTTAGTTGTAGAGAGTAGGGAAACCAAGTTTATGGTCATTTAGTTTCCTACTTTCAAGGAATGAAACACTTTTGTTGTAGAGACTTACAAGAGCAAGAATATCTACACTGGTATGTCACATGTCGTACAATTAAGAAGTTGACTGTCAAAAGAATGGTAATTCTTTGTCCAAATCATAGTTGGAAGTAGCTCAGTTGGTAGAGCGTCCTCTCTTCACCCAGAAGGACAGGGTTCGATTCCCGGCTGTGTCATAGCAAAAGACGTTAAGTCCAATTTCAATTGTGTTTGTATGAGATGAGACATTAATAAACAAATTCTCTCTCTCTTTCGTTAAAAGGTGGGAGTTGTTGCTTGCTTGCTTGACACTCAGCGTTTAAGCTTTGTTACTGTGACCATAAAAGAAAATCACATTTTAAAACGGAAGCCAACATGAGAACTAATAACCATGATAACTGTAACCATCATCAGAGACATTGATAAGGCTTATATAAATACCAATCATATAAAACAAACAGATCGTCTGATGTTCTCTGTTATAGACAGTTAGTATCATTGGTCAGGCAACGATCTGATTAAAATGTCATCTAAATTTGGCGATATTGTTGCTACATGACAATTGTATTTGATGAGCAGGAACATCAAAGACCAGGTTGACGAGATGGGTAAATATCTGTAATGATGATCACAAAAGGGCTCTAATTACAGATGGAAAACTAATAAATCTACTCCTAATGGACATCATTCATTCAATAATGAATTATTTGGCAGTGATATTACTGTGGACAAAACTAATTTTACTGTGCGAACGCTTACATGCTTTCATAATGAAGAAACTTGAGAGTAGGATATTGCAAGATAAGAAAATATGTTATGTATACCGTGAAAACAAATTGAATTATTTCTATTGCTTTAGATTGATGAAAATGTACACCATGCAAACCAATCATAATAATTTTGAAAGTGTTTATATACATGTAGATAAAATATGTTACAAGACAATGTATGGTACCCTACGAAAAGAAATAAAATGAGGAAAATCCTGCATATCTGAATTAGATTCTTAAATTCATGATGAAAAAACCAAAGCATGATGTTGTGCAATGATTGAGCTTGTATTTGTACAAATAACAAAATGCTTGGCCAATGGTTCTCTTTTCATTGAGAATTTTTCATAAAAGAAATAAATATTCTGTAATGTAAATATCAATAATAAAAAGAATAAGGATATTTAATCCAAGTTGTTAGCAGCTAAATTTAAGAAAGAAATCTGTTTCAAATACAATTTAAAACAAAGTAATATACAGAAATACATAATATCAAATACATATACCAACAAAAATTCTCAATGACGAACAGATCCCTCGGAACTTACAGTTCATGTTTATTAAAAAGCTATAAATCATTGAAAGTGATAAATCAGACAAGCACTAGTATGATAATAATGAGATAACGGATATAAACCAACGTAGCTGTAATGTATATGAAAACAAATCCTACGGTGTATCAATTATTGAAAAGCTTTCATTTGTTGACACACTGAAACCTTTGTTTCATGATGTATTGAGAGAGCGTCTCCTATTGTCTCACTTTCAGGGGACCAGCTGTATCATCAACCGGTACATATTTTACAAGCTTTCTCAATTTGAAAGATGATACCTTTCAAATTGAACTCAATATTTGACACTGATTGAATGTGTAATAAATAGGCATATGTACAGACCAATGCCAGTTATATTCGAACAGTGATATTTTTCCCATAGACTTGCATGTTAAGTAAGTGTCACACAAATAATTTTCATGAAAATGGTTCTTGTTGTTTTAATATCAAATTTGGCAGGTTGAATTGAAATCATCTCAGCTTGATGTATATAATTTATATTTCATAATCTGATTAATACATATGTAACGTAACAAGATTTTCCAATGTACAAGTTCATCTATATATATACATATGTATACTTTAATATACTATGCTGCTATATGAACCTTTTCTAGACATTTACTGTCTTAAAATTGGAAAAAATAATTTTAAAATTGAAATTGAGACTGACGGTAGCGACCCCAACATCACAAGACATACATGATATACACTTATCAAAAACCACATATTTGAATAAATGAAAGTTTCTGTACTTTTCTATTGTATTGATTGAATCTAGTGACCTTCTGGATTATGAAGCTATGAAAATGTCAAAGTTTGATGGAAATCATACCACTAATTCCAAAGTTTACTCCTATCAAATCAAAGAGTATAGCCAAAGGAGATATTTGACATTAGAGAATTAATTGTATAATATGACAATTAATGACTTCAGAAAATTGAGAGAATTTAGAGTTGAAAAGTCAATGAAAGCAGCAACTTCACTTTCAAAGGTAAAAAAAAGATTTAAATCGATAAAGTGTAGAAACTTAAACAACTTAATTCATTGATATCTAATGACCTATTATGTGACTGGTGATTTTGCCAAAAAGGAAAGAGAAAGTAAAATTTAAAGATAAAAATTCACATCACCCAAAATTCTTTATACCGGTATAAAAAATAACAATAGTTCCAATTATTTTGATCTTAGAAATGACTTGATGAGTATAGAGTGCAAAAAACACAATCATTACCCAAATTATATATATTTAAGTATAGCAATTACTTATTGTTAACAATGACACACTGACAGAGGAAATAAGAAGTAGAGTAGGAACATCACATTTAATTACACAAATTCTATATATTCAAGAATAACAAAGGCAGCAAATACTTATTGTTAACAATGACACAATGACAGAAAATAAGAACTTGAGTGTAACAAACACAATTCATTACCAAAATTCTGAGTATAGGGTCAATAGCAGCAATAAGAACCAAGGTTGAAAATGTACAATTCATAAATTCTATATGTTCAAGAATATCAATGAAAGGCAGCAACAAAGAAAAGTGTCAATGGCAGTAGTTACCTTAATCTTAGCCATGACAAGAAAACAAAACTATGAAACCAAGGTGGAAAAAATACCATTCATTACCAAATTATATATATTTAAAAGTGTCACTAGCAAAAATAAGGATCAAGGTGGAAAATATACCATTCATTACCAAATTCTATATATTCAAGAGTGTCAAAGGCAATATTAAGGACCAAGGTTGAAAAAATACCATGCATTCATTACCAAATTCTATATATTCAAGAGTGTCACTAGTAACACTAAGGATCAAGGTTGAAAATATACCATTCATTACCAAATTCTATATATTCAAGAGTGTCAAAGGCAATATTAAGGACCAAGGTTGAAAAAATACCATGCATTCATTACCAAATTCTATATATTCAAGAGTGTCACTAGTAACACTAAGGATCAAGGTGGAAAATATACCATTCATTACCAAATTCTATATATTCAAGAGTGTCAAAGGCAATATTAAGGACCAAGGTTGAAAATATACCATTCATTACCAAATTCAGAGTGTCAAAGGCAACAATAAGGACCAAGGTGGAAAAATACCATTCATTACCAAATTCTATATATTCAAGAGTGTCAAAGGCAATATTAAGGACCAAGGTTGAAAAAATACCATGCATTCATTACCAAATTCTATATATTCAAGAGTGTCACTAGTAACACTAAGGATCAAGGTGGAAAATATACCATTCATTACCAAGTTCAGAGTGTCAAAGGCAACAATAAGGACCACGATGGACAAAATACCATTCATTACCAAATTAAGAGTGTTAAAGGCAACAATAAGGACCAAGGTTGAAAAAATACCATTCATCACCAAATTCTTTATTTTCAAGAGTGTCAAAGGCATTAATAAGGATCGAGGTGGAAAATATACCATTCATCACAAAATTCTATATATTCAAGAGTGTCAAAGGCAACAATAAGGACCAAGGTGGAAAAAATACAATTCATTACCAAATTCAGAGTGTCAAAGGCAACAATAAGGACCAAGGTGGAAAAAATTACCAAATTCTATATATTCAAGAGTGTCACTGACAGCAGTGACCTTTAATTCAAACACAAGCAAAGACAGAGTTGAAGGACGGGGCTAAAGGGAAGCCTTCCACGTCAGTGTGTGTGACAGTGAGAACGGTTAGCCTACACTAATTCCTACTGATGCTTGAGAAGAAGTAACTCCACATAAACTACACTCTACTGGCCTCAAATCAATACAAGACCCTTTGCCCTCCACATTAAAGCTCCCTTTCTGCCCTGGCCTCAAATTGATGGGTTTTAAAGAAAGAATTGAGTGATACCCTGCGTTGTCATTGAAGATTCCCACCAGGGTACTTGATTCAGACCTCGGGCAATTACTGTCGGTGTACGTATATGCTTACGACTTAGTTGAGGAATTTCAAAGTTGCAGGAATGTTCAAGAAGGATTCTTGGAATATTGCAGAATTATGAGAAGAATTTATCTTTGACTAGTAGAATTATTGATTGGAATCTTTGAAGATGAAATTGAATTAGAGAGTGATAACATATACTTGCATCTTGTATCTTTGACTAGAAGAACAATTGATTGGAGTCTTGGTAATTGAAAACGACTAAGAATATGATGTCAATTCTTGCAGGCAATATTCACCGTTATGCTGGAATCAAATTGCAGAAATGTTCAGAGGCGATTTGTTGAATATGCTTGGAATACAGGAGAAATGTATCTTTAACTAATAGAATGATGACATTTATAGGCAACATTCACAGCTTTAATGGTATCAAATTTGCAGGAATCTTCACAGAAAATTCTTGGAATATACCACAAATATTACAAGAATATTCTTTTAAATAAAAATAGAATGATGGCATATTCAGGTAAAATTGACCGCTTTGATGGTAACAATTGGAGGAATGTTCAGATGGTATATTTTGAATATGCTATAAATGTAAGAATAATGTATCTTTGACTTTTAGATTATGATATAACAGGCATTTAAATAATTATTTAAATGTCATAAAAAGAACATATTGATACTCTGGTCAGCAAGTATATTAAAGCAATTTGATAGGCTTCTATATGCTAGACAGTTTATGGTAACGAATTTAATAACGTCATCAAATTCTATCAAAATTGCAAGAGAATTCAGATAAGACTCTTGAAACATGCTTGGAATAATAAAAGAATATATCTCTGACTCATGTGATGGATCGTTCATGAATGCACAACAAAACAGCTTTTGAAAGGTTAAGGCAATAGAATTTACATTTGCTTTTAGCTTTTGACATTTGTTTACAGTCCAATAGAAAATCATGAAGATAATATATAGTGCAAGTCTAGCTCAAGTTTCCATAGTTCATGAATAGGTATAGGGATTCTTGAATGTCACTTGTAAATGAGTTATAATGCCTTTACATTGGATGACATTAGTTTATAATTCAATAGTAAATCATGATGACAATTATATATAGTACTAAGTCTACATCAGGTTTCCATAATTCATAAATAGGTTTAGATTCTTGAATGTCACTTGCTAGTGAGTGCCATATGCAGATGAATCATAAATTTATGAAATGCATTGGATGCACTTAAACCTTCAAAGTATATTGGAGTGACCTTCATTGCAGAAATGTCGAAACTACTTGAAAAAGGTGTTAGAATCTACACCTCACATTTCATGCAATAAAGAAGTTGATTATCCATAACAATTTGATCTTCTTCATTTTAAAAGTAGTTCACTTATCTCACAGGAGTTGATTATATTTAAAGATGGAGATAGAGTGTTACCAAGTATGGTATTACAATCCAGGTTCTTAAAGGGGCAGTAGCATGTTTTTTGAAAATTTTATATTTTCCATTTTTCACTGATAAGTGAACGGTAATGCAATTATTTTGATAATGTCAATAATCTCATTAAACAAACCAATCATCCATAGTCAGAGAACAAATTATAAGATTAACATAAAGACCATTGGCGGCCATTTTTGTGTGAACACCTTTAATTCAAATTGTGTAAGGTAATAAAATTTAAATGTAATCACATAGTTTAACTATGTATTTGAATTATTACCTCTTCATTTAGTTTCAATACATTATGTTATGTTATGGCATCACCTTATTTTAAAAAATGTGCGACTGCCCCTTTTAAAGCATTATTACATGGGTTACTGTTGTCTTGCACAAGCAAGATCATATTCAATGTTAAACATTTCATGAATCATATGACGAATAAGCACATAATTGCTCAAACAATATTTTTCAGTAAGCAAATGTAATAATATTCCAATGCATAAGTAATAACCTGCATAAAGCAACCAGTCCTGTAACATTCTGCTGAATCAGCAATATTACGGTTTATGATCACATCTCCTGCATAAGTGATGTTGCTATGAATTTCAGCTTAACACTGCATAAGCAGTATCACAAACAAATGCTTCTCGTTAATCAATGAAAGACCTGTCTGAAAATCACCCTCAGACCTGATAACATTTCTCAGAAATCAATGAACTATATGTAAAAAAACACACTCTGACATGTTAGACCCAATAGCCAAATTGGCAAGAACATAGTGTCCCACAAATGTAGAAACAGAGTGAGAAGAATTATCCCAAAGAGACAGGAAAAGTGTCAACTGCCAAAAGTGTCTGTCACCTACAGCCCCCTATGTAAATCCTTTGCGCAAAACGCATGAATTATGCACACAGATCCCAAGTAGATACACACGGGACTGCAAACTCCATTACTAATTTGAAATAGACTGCCATTTAGGGTTCTCACAGGGGTTTCGGTTCTGAACTCTTACCAACTGGAGGCAGAGAAATCAATATATGTAAGTACTTGGCTTGCTAGGTGTTCTAGCGGAACATTGGAGGACGAGATGTTCAAATAGCGTGTAGGAAATCAGACGTTATTCTCTATAACATCTCGGTATCAAAGAGCTTTGCGAGATGTTTTGCTTGTTTTATGTGCAGTGGCACCTCCTGACTGACTTTCAGTCTCGTTGGTCATCATTATATGACTACTAAGGTTTGCTTTCACTACAATTTGAAGCATATTAGACGAAACCTACATGTATAGAAACTTTACTATAAGGGCATTTTAAAGGGCGTTTTTTCTTGACATTATCATTTGAAGAAGCCTGAAGTCTTCGGTTAACTGCTTGACAGATGAGGCCTGCTCATTCAGATAACTAAAAGCCATTTTCATGAAAATTCCATCCTTTTAGCTATAACTGAAGTTAACTTAAGAAATGGTTTTATCTCTTGTGATATTCACTGATCATTCTAGATGATGGTAGGTAATGTAGTACAAGAGTTAACGAATATCATATCCTTTATTCACAGAACAGCAATGTTTTGGTATTGATCTTTATACAGCTTGCAAGCATATACTTGAAAAATTATAGCTTGAAAGTTATTTAATGTCACTATAAAAAGTTTGAATGAAAGTGCTTAACTACGTGACCATATCTTATTATTTATCATTCAAATTCATACAAAACTTGTAACATGAACAAGGCTTTAAAACTCTCTGTATCAATGCTTTTGATAACTATCAATGACAATGTAGAGAAATTCCAAATCAATTCTGCTCGGTCTGAAATTATTGACTAACCACGAGAACGTCATCACAATCTACCTGCCAAATTCCGATGAGGCATCTCATCATAGTGGCATGAATCAGGTTGCCAGTTACAAATAGACTGGAGGACCAATCGTAACACTGGATCAATATGCCATGTAGGCTAATTGCCAATGTTGCCAACAAAGAGCCTTTTGACTCGTGCAGTAGAGCATCATGGTAAAGACGATTTATACAAGCTCGGAACTTTGAACCGATCTTTCCGTGAGGTAATGAAAACAATTCAACGTCAAGGTGACACACCATTTTAGGATTCTTCTGTTTTGGAAGTTGAAAAGCCTCGTCTTTGTTTCATTTCAAGTAGGCAGAGTTATTGTTCTTTGTAACGTTCATGGTGTGGGGCAAACATAGCCAAATTATACCAAAAGAGTCCCAATTTTCTCAAGTCAGACTGAATACGAGAGCTCTTTGAAGTGATAGATTCAATCCGACATAAAAAAAGGACATTTCCTTTGTCCTTAATTCCCATTTAAATCTTCTTTGTATCTTGAGGGTAGAAATCATTCCACCAATCCGTGAGAGTTTTTATTATATCTGAACACAAAAACTTCTTGTTCAACTTATTAAGGTTCATAGTAATGATAGATCTTGCAGATCAGGCAATATTTATTCAAAATAATTTTTTTATATAAAATTAAACATCAAGATAGAATTTAAAGATTTAATTGTTACAAGATGACGAACAAAAATCAAATATCAGTAGAAGGTCCTGGATTTCATAAATAATATCAAAATTCTTAAATTATAACGCAACCAAATGTCCAAAAGATATAAATAATCGCAATGCTGCATGATTATCAGAAACTTTCAGCAACATCATAAAATTTACATCCATGGTTTTAAGAAAATGGTCTCATAATGAGATGACATTTCAAACGTTACAACCTTTAAATGTTTTACTTGTTTTAAGAGCATTTAAAACAATTAAGTGATTTATGGTTATCCTGGAGAGACAATACATTAGACAAAACCCTGTTCTTATTCATAATCTTTCAAGCAAGAAAGCTTAATTGTCTCTTGACAACAATCTTTTAAACATTTTCATGTTTTACTCTTCAAACATCTAGATTAAATATTGATATTCTTGAGATGGCAATTTTGAAAGAAGTAAATCTTAATTAATGAGATGATGAAAAACTGAATCTAGTCTGAACTTTGATGGCTTTAAAAATGTGATAAAGCAACCGTTCTGTCAGGGCATTAAAATCATTTATTCATCTGCACAAATGTTATAGATTATTAATATTATAGTTATTGATATTGATATATATATATATATAACAGTTTGATATTATAACATCACATACATGATTGGAAATGCATTCAAAATTCATAAAATACAAAATCTCGTTTTTAAGGTAAGAAACCTGTTTCATTGATAATTACGATTATAATTTAATCAAGAAGGACTCCATATTAGACAACGTTTATGGACAGTATTTGAATCAGGTTTCCTGTGCTGGTTTGTTCATAATCATCACGGCTCCTTCACAAACATGTCCTAATACCTGACTCTCTGTTTTTTGCACAAGAAATAACTCTTAACCAGAGATGAGTTTTAAAAGTCAGGTCCGGGAAAATCTAAAATCAATACTTGGTTTCAGAAGAGGCATGTAAAGTCTACTAGGCAGCTGCAACTTATTAAGTGTAATGCTACCCAGGATCAACTCAAATTGATTTGTGTCTTTTATGTTTTCTTATTCGGTTAAAGATACATAAATAAGGGAAGTTAAAAATTTGAAATAATATCTTGCAAAAGGATAATTTAATATTTTTGCAAAATTGTACATTTACGATTTGATTTGAAGTTAAACATGAATTGGAACATGATTTAAGAACAGCCTTCTCTCAACTGCAATTCAGCATAAGGTATTTCTGTAAGGAATTTGCTGATCACGCAAAATTTATATGGATTGATGCATGTGTCTATTTCATGTTTTCCTGTTCTTATAAACAATAATTCATTAAAAATGTTTTCCAGGCCTTGAACAATTTCATAAAATAATCAATAGTTTTACTCATTTTAAATCTTGTTGTAGTTCTTTAAGAAGATGTTTCAACACCAGAAACAGCTTGCTTGAATTATGTTGTTAGTTAAAGAAAATTAATAATGTTCTAAAATAATATTTTATAAAATTAACTCTCAAACTTGAAAAATTATTTCTTTTCTACAAAAAATATTCAGAATATACTATAATCATGTTTATTAACTTTTTTAACAAAATAAAGTATTTTGTATAAAAACCTGTCTATCGACAAAGAAAAATTGTCCAAAACCTGTTTTCATGAGGCCTTAATTCATCTGAGAAAATTTCCGACAAAATGCTCGACAATTAATGACAAAGTACCGGTATGTATCTATACGTAAAAATAACCATAATAATTTTTCACATTTCAATCCTTTATTCTTTCATCATGGCCAATTTCATTAAAAAACCATCTCATAATCATGTTAACAAATCCTCTAAACAAAAAAATTCAAGAAATTACCATAAACATAAATATGCATTTGACTTTGTACTGCACAAAGAAAAGACTCAAGTTCAACCCATTATGAAAGATAAAGGAAAATTACTCTGGGTCAAAACATCGAGCGAGAAGTGAACTAAATGATGTATAAAATATTAAAATGCATAAAAGAATTAAGTTATTAACAAAACTGCTGAGAAATGTCAAACTTGGGAGGGATAAGGATACAGGCAAAAAGTTCATGTAAGTAAAAAAGTAATATTATAGTCTTTGCCTGGAGCCGAAACATCAATATCTAATGGCCTACAGGGTTAAAATGGAAAGAGAATTCTCCCAATGGGCCATAGAATGTAAAAACATCTCCTTCCACTGATGTCTGTGAACAGTAAGAGTCTGTTAGTTCATCTGTATTGGTGTCCAGTTCCAAACCAAAGTATTAGAGACAATACTTCCAACCTCATTCATTCTTAAACTTAAAAGAAGTAAAAACTAAATGTGGTCTGATGAAGGTCCAACAACCCCCGAAATATGGAAATTTCAATGAATGTCATTACTGTGTTTTGACGGTACTCCCCCCCCCCCCCCCCCCCCCCAATTTACTTTGTAAAAAATAGAGCCATTGGCTCTGTAGCTCATCAGGCTTCATCATCAATTATGCTGTAGAGTGTGGCCAATGTGATTCCCCCTTTGTAGAGGCCACAGGGGCACCAATCATAAAATTAAGTATAGTAATGTATGTATAATAGTAAGTATGAAAATAGGTTTTTAGGGCGTGGCCCCTGTGGCCCTTATTAGGGGTCACAGGGCCACAAAAGCTACAATTTTGAATCCTCACTCTTCAAAGAGGCTATACACAAAGTTTCAGCTTTCTAGGCCTCATGGTTCTGGAGAAGAACATGAAAATAGGCTTTTAGGGCGTGGCCCCTGTGGCCCTTATTAGGGGTCACAGGGCCACTATAGCTACAA
Source organism: Steromphala cineraria (assembly GCA_916613615.1). Taxonomy (NCBI): domain Eukaryota; kingdom Metazoa; phylum Mollusca; class Gastropoda; order Trochida; family Trochidae; genus Steromphala; species Steromphala cineraria. The sequence continues at coordinate 59,970,303 of OU744725.1, read as the reverse complement.
TATATAATCCTCACTAGCCAAGGAGTCTGTACACAAAGTTTCAGCTTTCTAGGCCTCATGGTTCTGGAGAAAAACATGAAAATAGGCTTTTAGGGCGTGGCCCCTGTGGCCCTTATTAGGGGTCACAGGGCCACTAAAGCTACAATTTATAATCCTCACTAGCCAAGGAGTCTGTACACAAAGTTTCAGCTTTCTAGGCCTTATGGTTCTGGAGAAGAAGATGAAAGTAGGTTTTTAGGGCGTGGCCCCTGTGGCCCTTATTTGGGGTCACAGGGCTACCAAAGCTACAATTTATAATCCTCACTAGCCAAGGAGTCTGTACACAAAGTTTCAGCTTTCTAGGCCTTATAGTTCTAGAGAAGAAGTCGAAATTCCACAAAGTTTACGGACGGATGGACGGACGGACGGACGGACGGACGGACGGACGCCGGACACCATGCCATGCCATAAGCCCATCGGGCCTTACAGGCCAGATGAGCTAAAAATTAAATGATTTTTAAAATAATACTTAATATTGTAATATATGAAACAGTCCATTTCTACAATTGCCACTCAAATTGTCACTGTAATTGAACTCAAGGCAGGTTCTTATAATATTTACGGTAAGAGGAAAATATGGATGACAACTTCTTTATACATGGTATGTGACATTTTGACACAGCTTCACCTCTGCTTGAGAACGACATAAGAATCTGTGTTGAAATGTCGCAAGTATAAAGAAGTTGTCATCCAAATATACCACTGCATTATTGTCATTCCAACTGCTAAAATGGCTCGCAAAGAAGGTTGTTATAAGTATTAAACCAACAACTCAATAACTAAGGAAAGTGATGGCATCAAAATTAAATTATTGCAAAGGATGAAATTCGGCTATTCTGAATAAATCAAAGGATTTTTTTAAATTCCTCAAAATGAATAGTATCAAATTGCTGAAAATATTTCAAAGAGGCTGGAACTTCAAGCATGAGTTTTGAAACCAAAGGTCAATGGTCGGGTCCTACAGCCGCTGATTTCTCTCTTCAGATATTCCAAAGCACTGGAAAATTGGGTTCATACAATTCTTATGAATGCAACTCACATCAGAGATCTAACACATTCTGGCAAGGTCATGCCGACCCTGGAAATGGAAATTGAAGATTTGAAATATCAGCAATAATTTAGAGAGCCATTTCGTTTCCCTGAGGGGAATTTTTATGGATAACGTCGCCCCAGTCTTCATGTAAACTACCCAATTACTTTCAATGAAAATAGAAGAAATAGATTTAGTCCTTAGAAGACTGGGCTTTTGTAAAAAGTTCACCCATTTCCTACAACCTAGAGTCTGAATCTCCTCTTTAATGACATCTATCAAGTGAAAAAATAAATTGCTTTCAGAAAAGCAAAATCCTGGTTAGTAGAAGGAGACCTTTAGATATATTCTTTTTATTGTAAGCCAAGGTGTATAAACCTTGATTCTAAACATTGTGATTTTTAGAGCTTTAACATGGAATGAAAATTAGTTTATTTTGTGATTAAATGACAATTAGGAAGAATTTTTTTTTTAAATACATGAATTATCAATAAAAATATATACAATTTTAGATGTTTACATGTATGATAGGAAGACTTGAGTGACCTTTTTTGGGGAAGGATGTTTTCAAATCCCAATGGAAAATAATCAATATAATACAGACAAAACTCATTTTCAAAAGTATAGACAATCAATTCAGAAAAATTAAAGACCTTCAATTATTCAAGTTTAAAAGACATGTCTGTATTTTTAAAGTGCTATATCTGCTCTGAATTTGATGTTCTTCACTATTTTTTAAAACATGACAAACACACAAATTTCTGAATATGATAGTTCATGATTTTTTTTACGATGATTTAATATTATCTGACTGCATTTAAAACAAATTAGAAAATCAGAAACTTCACTACTAAACCATAATAATTTGTTTTAAACTTTTTTCACTTTAAAAATCATCAAAATTATTTTTTGGTACAGATATGTTATAAGAAAGATATTAAAATAATGAAATGAATAACAAATATCAAGCCCGATGAAGAGTAAAAAATAATAAAGAAGACTTCAAATTGGACTGTTCTAATACTGTTTTTCAACCAAAATGTCACCATTGTCGGTTAAGAACTTCTTTTTGTAAACATAATCTATCTTTTCTATGTATTCCACTATTGCTTATTATTATATAATTTCAACTGAACAATGTTTATCATAAAAACAAAATCATTTAAGCAACAAAAGAATTGTAATAATCCAAAAGTAATTGAAGATAAAGAAGGTATCTGAATTATATCTGCAACATTTTCTTTTAACTTGAGTTATGTTGAATAGTCCATTTTATTATTTACTTATAACCTAGATAGTCCTTAACAATACTAAAAAAAACTAATTTGGGCTATAATCATAAATTTCAAAATAATGATGTTTACTTTTTTATATTTTGTAATAGGAAATCAATAAAATATATTTATATCAATGTAAAGTTTAAAAAATCTTTAATCTATTATGTTCAGTATGGCAAATAAATGAACATATTTCTCAAAATATTTATATTCAGCAAAATTTTCTTTCATTCTTTCAAGATCAAAGCTTGAAAATCAAAATGATCAAAAATATTCAGGAAGATCATCACAGTGAAAAGGAATCATTAAACATAAAAATTTAATTATTACTTAATTGGCCTATTTAATGGTCCTTCCTCGAATAGTGCTAGTTTCTCACTTAAAAAAACAGGAGCGGCTACATCAAATAGGGATGGATAATGTAGCTAAATATCAAAGACGATTGCTTGTTAACTATGCCGTCAGACATTTTTCTTTCTTTGACTTCCACAGTTGGAGGTTTACATCAAAGAAAGTTGAAAGGAAAAACCTGAACTGATTTCTATACCATGGAACTGATACAAATCAGACATGCGTATTAGATTAGCAAGGTTATTTTCAGAAGAAAACTAGAAAAATATGTTTTGGTTATTTGTCCATGACATATAAGTTATATCTATATATATATAGAAAAAATGTTTGTTGAAGAAACTTCGATGAATTTTTTTCAACAATTTTTTTTTAATATATAAGACCTGAGACCTGGACAATTTTGAACTGCCTGTATATATATATATCATACAGTACATTCATAAAAGAGTTCCATTATAGCTTCAAATGATAACAGAACCATCTTAAAAGTGATTATTTGTAGAAAATAGACAGACAGAAAGCAGATTGAGGCAGATAAAGAATATAATGACTTCATAACTTTCATGAATATTATAAGTCTTTTTTTTCTATTTTAAAACTAGAATTTGAGTGATTTTCATAAATTATTCTATGAAGAACTTTTTTCTTGGACTCAATGCCTGTATTCGTCAGTCATAGGGTCAGCAACATTGAAGAGCATGGAAATAAATCTTTTCAGATAACAGTCAGTGTTGTTTGGAACTATATGTGGAAAGGGAAACACTCATGACTCTTGGTAAGAAGCATTTTATCTGTCGTAAAATCTAAAATAATTATTTTAAGGCAAGTATGTTTAGAACCCCCTAAAGAAGTGCTTAATTTCCAAGTCTAACCTCAGGACATGATTTTCCTTATATAGTTTACTTGTGTGGGTAATAATTTGTCATCAAGTATTTAAACCAAAATCTGAAAGTAAATCCTTCATGACCTGAGGCCTAACCACTTCCAAAGGAAACTTAAGCCATGAAGCTCCTCCATTCCTTAAAGTACATTCATTAGACCTTACTCCTACATATTGCTTAAAAATATCATTAGCAACATTTCTTTTACCATTCACTTGTCTTGTTACTCTGGTAAAATCTATGTACTTTACATTTAATTTTTTTCAAAAACTTTAACACAAATCTCTTAAAACTTGATCTAAACTTGGAACCTAACTCTGAACAAACAAGTCCCTGACACTTAAGATCCAAATTGGTCCCTCGTGGGGTTCAAATCATCCTTTTGAGATGAAGTTTAACTATGAGGCTGCATCTTCGCAAACATCCTCCGATGACATGAGCTAAATTTGGAATTCTAACTCTTTAAGTAAAACCTTATGGTAAAGAATACGTCCTTGACACTTGGCTGCATCTTTGTCCCTCATGTGTTTTATAACCATTCATCAACTTGATTCTGTCTGCGACTCTGAGAATCTTGTAATCCCAGGAATCCCTGAAGATTGCCAGACAATCAGGAAGAATTGTCCTCAGACTGGATCCAGTACCAAATCGGGAGGTAGATTAGCGCACTCATTAGAAGTCCCATGTACAGTTCAGGCCAGAAACCATTTCTGCTGCATTAATTATTAACCTTTTCCATTATTTTCTTCAGCTTGTGTTAACTACAACGTTGACAATACCTAGGTGAATCTGAAATGAATGTTCACCCACAACACCGCAGATATTTCTTGGCTTAATCATCGTCCTGGAGTTTTGCACATATAAGACTATAACATCGATTATGAGATACATAAATGCAAAGAACTTGCAAATTGGTAAAACTAGAGTGTCATTTGTATGTACATGTATATGAGCAAATTGTTTACAAATTGGTAGAAATATATTCATTTGTATTCATAAGTATGAGCCGAAAAAAGGGAATAAAAAATATATGTTGAATATTAATGTTTGTTGTTAATAAAAAAAAATTATGACTTTGATATAACAAAGATAAATATGGTTATCGACATCATTTAAGAAACAAATTCAAAGTGAATTTACAATTAAAATAGTCTCACAATTCCAAGACATAAATATATAGGTTAATCAGTAAACGAAATCTGACCAAAGGGTCGTATTACTAAGCTATACAAATCAGAACCTGATTAGAATAAAGTTTCTTCAAATCCTTGCCTGGAGACTAAGACTAGATCACTGCAGACTCTCAGTGAAGAGGTATTCTACCGGTGGTCAAAATGGTTCACTGACCATAAGCTGGACAATGTCTACACACCTTCAGGTGAGAGATAAAGCTAATTGTCCATTCTGCAGATAGGAAATGGTTGAGGCCATCCTGATTAGTTTCTTATACTTGTCAGAATTGGCTGTCATTTTGGTGTTTCTTCAAGTATGATGTATCAATTTTGGTATACAAAGGGCAAGATGCAACATTTCATAGTACCAGTATAATGTTTCAGTTTGATATTCAGGATAAGATTATTTGAGACAAATTTTATTGAAATTTGTTTTTTCTCAAGAGGAAAATTTGAAAAAAAAACTCCTATCGTAACAACTTGCCATTTCAACATGAAAATTTTTTTTCATAAAAATATTAATTACTTTTCCAACATTTTAACTATAAAATGTCTATCAGTGATGTGAAATGAAATTACAATAAAATTCCCATAAAAAAAAAGATCATTGTATATACCATCATTAATTTAAAGAAAGTTTTCAATATTTTCCTCAAGAAATTCAATGAGAGTTGCATAAAAGAATCAGTTTGTTTTCAGTCTAGCAGAGGAAAGGAAAATCTGTCTTATTAGTTATACTAAAAAATCAAAATCTTATCATCCATTTTTTAAAAGATATATACATGTACCTTGACAATTCATATTACCTACAAAGCAATCAATAAAATCAGTAAGGCAGTTAGTCACTATTAAGGATCAAGTTCTACTTAAATCCAAAAAATGTAAGTAAGAAAAAACGAATCTGTCTCACATTTAAAATAAATGAGGAAAGATTCAATGGTATTGGCCTGCGTTGTCATGAAGAATGAAATAAATCATGATGATATTCCAAATCTCTGGCACCAACCAAGGACCCTTGATGAATGAGTCTGGCAAGAGATATTTATCCAGCAAATATGATTGTTTTTCATGTTAGACTTGACAACAATCTGCCAAAATTTTTTAATAAAGGTAATAATTTCAAATGTATCTCTAAATTTCCACAACTTTCCTTGCTTATGTTAATAATTTCTTACAAAAAGCTTGCTATACTAAAATCGTGAAATTTAGTGCAGAACAGAAATTCTTGAGAAATGTTAGTTTTGAGATAGAACAGGCATTAAAGACCTGTCTTGGAACCAAAGTCAATACAAGCACTCCAAGAAACTGGAACCATTGTCCAGATTCAGGAAGAGTATTTGGAATCTGTCTGGACAGTGGAGAGTGGTTTATTGTAGTCATATCCTGATTCCTTGGTCAGGTTCATTATCTGGTCTTCGTCTTCCTTCCCATACAAGACTACACGATACACTGTTTGGATAATGCCCAACAACATTGTTGATTCTTGCATTGTAGTTTAGCTTCATTATAAATGCTACATGATAAACTGTTTGGATATTGCCCAACAACATTGTTGATTCTTGCAATGTAGTTTAGCTTCATTATAAATGCTACATGATAAACTGTTTGGATATTGCCCAACAACATTATTGATTCTTGTATTGTAGTTTAGGTTCATTATCTGGTCTAAGTGTTTCTCCCCATACAGACTACATGCATTGTGTGGATATTTTCTGACAATATTTTAAATTTTGGATCCAAATTTGGAACTCTCTATGCACTGTTTGGACATTTTCTGACAATATTTTAAATTTTGGATCCAAATTTGGACCATGCATGCATCATGCAATGCTGGTCTAAGTGTTTCTCCCCATACAGACTACATGCATTGCTTGGACATTTTCTGACAATGTCCAATCCTTCTAATTTTTCTCGGTGATTAATTAAGTTAAAATCATATGAAGATTTGTTTCAAAATAATTTTTATCCTACAAATACCGAAATGACCATTTTATCATCAATACTGTATCTCAAGGTTAAACTCCTCGCTAATTTGATGACATGAGAATAAAGACCAAATACAAATTAAGCAGCTTAGTATAAAACAGAGAGCACTCCAGCCTCCTTGGAGTTTGATGAATAAATAAGCACACACTTATCTCAAAACATATCTCAGAATCTACAGATAATGTGCCAATCATTAGGTGAATAAAAGGTTAATTTTTTATTAAGACCATCAACATCAAAGACAAGACAACGATAACAGAGTGATAACAAACCTATTCACACTTTTCCTTTCTTATCTATAAACTATACAAAGCATAGAAAATTGTATATTGTCAAGTCCATTGTCAGTATTTTATTGTGATGAAATGATTAACCTTTGAAGGTTTTGTGAAAGAATATATTACAGTACAATTAAGAAATGACAAAAAGCAATGCAAGAATGCCAATTATTGTCTTTATTTCTGTTTTTGTTCAATATTTGATAAAATAATTAGTATAGTTGTGACATATACAGACACCTTTATATAAGCACAAAAATATCATACCATTTAGAAGATATAAATACTTTTTCCAGCAAAAAAGAATAATTTTGATAAATGAAAATTGATCTCTTGTGTATATTTGTGGACATATAGACACATTTACAAATGTGCAAATTTTGCTACCAGGAGCAAATTTGCACCTAGTAGAGGATAGGTGCAAATTCATTTGCTATGGGTAAGTAAAAGCATTTTTAAGGTACCCTAAGCAGATCTGTCGTATAAACGCACAGTAAGTTCGCGGTGTTTGTTGTGCCACGTAAACACTCAAACTAAAGAGAAAAAAAGCTATTGATGAAGAATATGCTACGATGCTTAGGGTTCTTAAAAAACCCATGTATAAACACATAGCAAATTTGCATTTGCTCATGTGAGTAGATTTGCTCATATTAGCAAATTTACATATGAGTAAATGTTTGCGGTATAAGTGGGGTATAACTAAATGCAAATGCAAACAGTTTGTTATGAATAGATTCATCAAACAATCCAATTCACTTTTTGCAGTTTTTCCAATTTATCTTTAGATAATTTTTCACAAAAAGCCATTTACTTCATTGTGAAATTTATTTGATATAAACTCTTAACCACTTAATTGCTTTGAAGACAACTCTTTGATTGTGACTTAATGGAAATACATCCCAAAGGTAAACAAACCTTTCAGGTTTTGATGCTAGATCAAAATATTGGATCTTTGATCTCTGGCACCTTTTCAATTGATGAAACAAAATAATTACAATACATATTACAAAATAATCAATACACAATCCATTTATAAACCTTTTAAGAGTTAAAAAGTGATTCCTCTTTGCTAAGTATGAAAGGCAAAGTTGGTTGAATAATTACATTTCAATGCATAGAAACTTTAAAACAATTCATGCAGCAATGTAAAATCTAACTTATAAGTTCTGTTGAGGTATTCTAGCTTCCAATAGACTGTTAACTATATTTATGATAACCTTTAAAGTTGAACGTACACTGACGAACCATACAATACAAGTTTGATAATATTCAACATCAGGGACTGTGATTAAACAGCTGGGTCTTTTACTTTCATACAAATTGAATGATTTCAATCATTTTTACAGCCATCACTCAAACCAAAATTACTTAAACAAATTGCCTACAAATCTACAAATTCTTACCAATTGCCAATCAAAAAACTTTCCGATGAATTTGAATGACCATTACATCCAATAGAGTAGGGATGAAATAACCAAAATTTATCATAATTAATAAGCAGCCTCTCACTATTCAATTATATCTAAAAAACATAAGATCAAACTACCAGAAATAATGTTGCTCTTTAAACCAATTAATTATTAATTCTGTTTTTTTTTAAAAAGAATGCAAAAAATCTTGATCTTTCTGGTTGTATCTTGCTTTGAAGAATAAATACCCATACTTGTTCTACCATTAGGTCAAGGAGACCATTGCCATTCTTGTAACAAATATAGTTGTTTATTGTCCTAATGCGCTTAGCTCTGCAAGGATACTCAAGCAGTTAAAAACTCCTCTGTAGAGTCTTGCATTCAATGGGGATATTGATGTACATGGAAGAACTCTCTCCTTCAAGCTTCAATGAACTCAAATTAGAACAAACTTCTTCTGGAGAATACTTAACATACTTGAACTCAGCTACTTTGAATGGTTTATCAAAATTGACTTTTCATAATATACTAAAAATAGGTGTTTTAATGTAGTAAACATGTTCCATAAAATTTTGAGTATTTGATGTCAGTGTTCATTTAAGGACATTTTGATAAAAAAATGTGTATTGGATAGTTTTAGATTTTGGAATAAATTTCTGTAATAAAACTAAATAAAGATCATATCAAAAGGTTTTTAACATTGTTTCAAAATACCATTTGTCTTGATAACAATCAATATTGATAAAGAGTCACCATTTTTAAAAAATCAGATAAACAGGGACTTATGATTAGAAAAATATTGATTTTAGATTGCATGACATAGAATATCAATCAAACCTAACTTGATTGATATGAATATTTTGGGTGTGGTATTTCTTGTTTTGTTTTTCATTTCTTTTGCAAAAATACTTCAAGGTAGATTGTCATTTACTTTTTGCATAAATTTTCAAATACAGACCAATAATAACTATTTTTGCAATTGAAATGTAGGCATATAGATTCCAGTATTATGACATTTATCTTTTTGACTTGAAAATTCTTCATATGGCTTACAATGGTTACAACAACTTTTTAAAGTGGCTTTGGCATCAATAATTCAGTCATTTTTTAAGACAAATATGGCACAAAAGGTCAGCTGTTTTCAATTATATGCCAAGCACAATGTAGTTAAAACAAAAAAAACATCGGATGGTTATCAATTTTCCTTTCCAAACTTCCAAGATAAAGGCATTGCAAAACAAAAATGTCAAGTAAATATTTAATAAGACCTTGGTTGAATAATGAATTTTCTTCAACTGAAAAGATGTTTTACTCCATTGAAATAACAAATGGTTCAATGCAAATAAGATCTTAATTACCTTTGCGTTATGTTAACAAGTTTCCTTTGGATAAAGATAAATATCAGGAAACGAAATTAGCAAGTTCTGCAAGAGTTCGATAATTAAAGAAAATGTCTGAAAGTGGTTGACCATATTAATTTTACATGTGACACACTGATCTTAACTTTTGGATTCTTATTCAATTTTGCAAAGAAATCTCATTAAACAATCATGGTTAGGGTTTATTAATGTTTTGATAGTTCCCTTGTCTATCATATTTTGTTTCTTCAACTAGAATTCCTTAACAAATTAAATGTTTGGGCATGTAAACATTTTCATTTTATTATGATTTGTTTTCTTTCACTGAAGTTTCTTGTCCAGTCAGTCTATTAACCTACAATATAATTTTAGCAATTATAGAAACAACGTTACAATAAGTAGCACATGATAAAGCAGTTTTTAAAGGGGCAGTAGCAAATTTTTTTGATAATTTTATATTTTCAATTTTTCACTGATAATTGTAGGTTATATGCGAAATGTATTATTTTGATATAGTATCAAAAATTTCATAACACATACAGATTTTCCATAGTCAGAGAACAAAGCATGAAGATTCACCTAAAATACATTGGCAGCCATCTTGTGTGTACACCTTGAATTCATTTTGTGTAAGAAAAATCAATCGCATGGCTAAACTTTACATCATATCTATGAATTATTACTGCTCCATTTAGTTTAAATGCATTGTCTTTCAATTGAAACCATTAATTTTCATTTTCCTGACATCACCTTATATTCCCCCTGAAAACGTGCTACTGACCCTTTGAAAGGCATTTAGAAGCTGCTAATCATAAAGAGACAAGGATGTGAAATGCATACATCTTGTTCATTTTACAACAGCAAGATGTAGTATTTAGAGGCTTTCTTGACAAAAAAGCCTGTTAACCTTGTCAAGTGATAAAATATGTTCACATTATCACACGTGACAAAGCGACAAGCGTTAACATATTGCCTTTCTATCTCACAAGATAATGTATAACATGGTAAGTTTTTTATTGACAAAATGACCATGCTCACTCATTAAGTGATGTAGAATTTTTTAAATAATAATTGATAAAATGCACAAGCCCAAAACAGTTTTTTAAAATGTTGTGTTATTATTTTTATATCTTAGGCCATTTTGACTTTGGGTATGGGGCCGTTTTGACTTTTTGGTGTGGCCTTTTAGACTTTTTGGTGTGGCGCTTTTGACTAGGGGTTTGTAACCTATTTGATCTTCTTGCAGCTCATTTGACTTTTCTGTTTAGCAACCTTTTTGTCATGCGGCCCCTTTGACCCGTTTCCGTTTGAAACACCTTCTTAATACGACCTTCTATACCTCAGGTAACCTGTGACATTACCTGGTACTCAATTTGAATAATATATGCTTCATATCAAGCTGGGGCAGTCATCAAGATCACGGTGGACTCGATGGAGCGTCTAGACTAGGAGCTTGATTGTGTTCATAAGTGACAGTAAAATCTCCAGGGAATCTCTGTGATATCTTGCTGAGTGCTTAAACAGTACACAGAATCTTCCAACACCATTTGGTATCCATATATGGACATAATCTTTCTGAATGTATGTCATTGCATCTAAATGGATTAGAACCACATAAGCTATTGATATTACTTATTGAACATTGGATATATGTTAAAGACACTTGTCACAATTTAGACCTGATATTTTATTTATTGAGGGATGATTATGTCTGGAAATAGTTTTATATTATATGCAATCTGAATCAGCATTTTGAGCAAAGGAGATAATTTGAAATACAAAATTGGTTGACAGAATTGATATAGTATCCAAATATCTAATCAACTGTCAGTTAATGTGTAAATTGCTTCACCATAATGCTTTCAATCAAATTTCCTTTATCTACATCAAAACTGAAATACTTTAATAAACCAATTGAATAACGATAATAATCATAGGTTTAAAAATTATTACTGCAGTAGAGAAAATCACGCTTTGCAATGATCATATTTTGCAACTTCAACTATGATTTCAAACAATGGTTAACCACAGAAGGCAAAGATTATAGTCTTAAATATAAATTACGAGACTAACATGTAAAACAAATGTAAAACAATGCTTATTCTGTTTATGGTCTTTTCTTCATTTCAATTGAAAGAAAACTTCAATCTGAAATGGCAAATGTTGATATTTCCACATCAATTCCTGACACAGATAAAGGGCACCCATGAGAGGAAACATAGGTCCAATAAATATAATCTTTTAGGAAGACCAGAAATGGGAATATATTGAAAATCAATGGTATTCAGAAATGTTCAAGTCTCCAACCATTTGTACAAACTAGCAATGGTTGATTGTGTCGTAGGTTCTCGAATACTTGTGAATCATGTGCCGTCAACGCCTGACCTAGGAGATGATTATGAATTCGGCTGACGCCATTCAACTAAGCAAGATCAAATAATTGCAGGAGTAAATTTTTAATGAATGTATGATGCAAACACCACTGGGATATAACTGTCTCCAATTCAACTACAAGTTTATTGATCTTACATTTGATTGAGTGAAATTGATGCAGTGGATATATAGACTCTTGTTGTTTGGGGATCGCCCCAACAAAGACTTATCGGGAAAATTTAATCAAAGTTTAGCATTTCCAGTCTTTTCGGAGAAGAATGGATAAAGGGATCAAAGATTGAGTCCAGATTAGACCGTTATTTGGGATATCACTCCTGAGCAAAGTTTGCAGTGCTATCATTCATATTAGCTGAATTACTTTGGACAAATATTTTCATCGGAGCAATTCAAACAAAAACTATTCTTTGGAATAATGTTCCAAACCATCTAAGTCGAGAAAGAAAAGAGAAAATCAGAGATTGAAAGGCAAATAAGAGATGAAATCAAAAACCTTTTTTTCCATTTTCTTCCAAACTTAATCTAAGTTGATAGAATAAACTACGAGAAGATTTACAAAGAAAATCTTCAAAATTGCTTTTGAAATTCTGGAAATTCTTTTAAGGAACGCTACAGGAAAACTTTATGATGAAATAAAAATAGAAGAGATAACACAAATATCCAAAAATATTTTTTGATGATTCATATCTTGGTCTAGAATCACTAGATAATTCAATAAAAATACCAAAGGTTCCTAAATACAAATTAAATTGAAATAAATAAAAAACATAAGAGACTGCAACCACAAATAGTCCTGGAAACTATTGACGTTCTCATCCCTTTAGATGATATGAATAAAAATTATATGCTTTCATATTGTTCTTATTAAACTCAACAAAATACAATTACCTCCTGAAATGAAAATACTATGTAAAGAACTATCTATAACATGCCTCCCTGAGATAAATTACTGCTTTAAAGAGTAAAACTCAAGCAAAGCATTAACAAACATCTTTGTAATAAAATCATATAACATGTGATGGAACATTATCATTCATCAATATACAAGAGTAAAAAAGTGCCACTTTGATGTATCGAAAATAGATCTGATTTATCTTCAGACATTGAGGAAGTTATACAGATCCGAGCTATATATGCCATATCACTCCAGTGCTCCCCCCTTTGGAACTCTTCTTCAAAGTGAGATCAATTTGTCCTCTGCAAGTGACCAGGAAATTGCCTACTCAACTGTCGATGGTTGACTAGAACTAGGCGAGACAGGTCTAGCATATCAAAGTTTCGGGTTAAGGAAAAGATCATAAATTGTTCTTCACTGAGGGAGACCCCTGGGGTATTTACAGACCGTTCTGTTATGATAAATGGTACAAGTTTGCATAACGGTCTCTTGTGATGGATCGGTCCGTGTCATGATCTTGTAAAATATATTTAAGGTCATATATACATCTACTTCTTGCAAAATGATTTCATATTTGTGAAGACGAAACTTGATCATATATGAAGTCTACAGGGACTTGCAGACATAATGGAAAATCAATACTGATGGTGCTCCTATATTTAACACATCACTTTGCAAACTTACACTGAAGGCATGCTTAATTGAGTAATTTGTCAAAAATGTCACATCATATTGAAACAAACTTGCAAACTGGATGATACATTGAAGTAAAATCAGAAAATGATTTTATGATCAAAACACGAAAAAAAAAAAATTGAATCCCTCGATCCCTTGAACAAAATCTATTTGTGAAAACACTAGAGAGCGCTACGAATTTTGGTGTGCCAATTTATTCTGATTGTATATATAAAGTTGCCAAATACAATACCAACAATTTACATGGCTTATAAGGGTAAAGCCATCTTCATATATTTACTGGAACATTAAAGGAGCAGTACCAGATTCATTAAAGGCAAACATAGGAATCTCATAAAAACAAAAACATAAGTTTCCAATTCCAAGACGATGTATTTTAATTGAAAGTGGAACTTTAAAATGAATGCAGTTAACGATGCTAATCCATTTCTAGCGCTTTGAGCATGTCTTAGGACGTGGAAAAGGCGCAATATAAGTCTGCACATTATTATTATTATTTCTCAAACTCGAATGGTTAAATGGTATTTACTAAAAAAATGGTCACCAACAGTTTTCACTTAATAATTGATTTTTTATTCCTGAAATATTCTAAAGATGTGCTACTGCCCCTTTAAGATAAACCAAATAGATCAATGAACTAATTTCAATATCTTTATGTTGGTGCAGTATTATTAATTCAAACTTTCAGATCATCTGGCCAGATACTGGTTTCCAAGCTAGTGAACCTTGACAACTTTTACTGAACTTTACTAAAACAGTCAACTGAGCACTGTACCATATGGAACCTGGTTTAGTAAGGACAATAACCAATAACTAAGTTAATTCTTCACCAAGCATATGAGTTGTTCTGGAAAATAGTAATGGCCCCTTTATGTACTCAGTGTATAAAATAGATTTGAAACCTATAGCCTGTCCTGAAAATAAATTGGTCAATTCTTAAGGGGAAAATAAAGAAAAAAATTGAAAAGTTACCAGTCCTGACCAAAAAGTTTATAATCTCATCCTTCTAATGTTCAGCAGTATTTGCTTGAAAATGGTGTTAGTATCTACACCGAAATGTCGCATCGCTTTGCAAATAAAGAAGTTGTGATTCCATATAATTTGTATTTTTTTGTCATACCAACTTCTAAAATTCCACTGAACAAGTGACAAAAAATCTGAGATTGTCGATCTTTTAATATTTTAAGTTCTTGATGACTTAAATAATCTAAATTATTTTTAACTAAATTGGTTTGTGTCCAAAGTATTCACATTGTAGACCTTCATTTATTCTTGTTTGTGTATGATATGACTTAGATAATTGAATAAGATAAAACAGTTCCTAATTGATTAGACTTCATCTTTCATGATATTCAATCTACAAATGTCAACAAACATACATAACAGTTTATTTACTTACATTAAACCCAATTCAGGTTGTATTGGTAACTTTCACAGAAGACACTTTGATTGATATTCCATTGTATATGATTCAGAATTTTCTAATTAAAGGTTATAACGCTTGCTAATTGATCTGCTTAGCCTTTCATGATATTTAACCAAATAAAGGTCAACAAACAAATTGAATCAAATGGCAATCATAAATACTAACAAGAATCTGATATTTCTATATAATTCGTACTCAAAGGCTTTGTATTCATGTTTCAGATTCTCAAAATGATTGACAGCTTTATAAAACATTTACAACACATGAAAATGCCTGAAATTATTTTAAAATAATCAAACAATGATTTTTCATAACAAATCAGACATTTTTACTGTCTTATTCTGTCAGAACATATTAATGTAGATATTAATGTAGGAAAAATTCTTGAGATCACTTAACTATAAACATGTATCGTTTTAATATTTCCATGTTATCAAGACCTTGATATTATGATTTAATCAGTTTCGATAGTAAGACCTTGATAATGCTATGATTTAAATTGCTATTGTTTTTGCATACAACTTGGCAAAGATAAGACAAAATTTAATAGATAATCTACGTTATTCTGACAATGATAGCATCCTGGTATAAATCTCTATAGTATTCTCAAGCTAATAAACCAATAAAATATAATAATGCTGAGGAATATATAGATGACAACTTCTTTGTTCATTGTATGCGATGTTTCGACACAGATTCTTCTCTGCTTGAGAACGACACAAGAATCTGTGTCGAAACGTCGCATACAATGAACAAAGAAGTTGTCATCCATATATTCCTCAGCATTATTGTCATTCCAACTTCTAAAATGCCTCTCAAAGAAGTCAATAAAATATAAACATAAATTAATGTCTGCACCAAGGACAATGGATGCATATATAGTAAAGAGAATTTAATTATGGTGCATAAATAGCACATTTTATATGTTCATTTTGAGTACTTTTACTACAACCCTGACATCTGTGTTGGTATGTTTCAATAAATGAAGAGAATTTTTCATAATATTTTTATGAATAAGATAATTCCACTTAACATTTGTGATTATATTTTCTTTTTTGTCATTCTATACCATTTTATTTGAATAAGAAAATGTTTTCATAGCATGGTAAAGATATACAATATATATTTAATTTGAAAATGTCAAACCTAATTTAAGTCAATCTTTAAATATGATATAGAATCTGACAAAAGAAATGTTTACACAGCATGGGGCAAAAATATGCATTAAACTATTTTGAGTCCATTTTCAGTTCTAGTTTCATTTGCTTATTAAATGTTGGCATACAATTCAACAAATTTCCAAAGTATGAGAGTAACATCGGACTTAAGATGCTGGCTAAAGAAAAAAATATACCATTAAAACCAAGGGAAGAAAGTATTGATATGATTTCATGTGGCTAAGGGAATATATTTAGGTGGATATACATAATTTATATAAATATTTTGTTGGTAGCATAATTGATATGTTATAGAGTTATGAATACAAGATATATGACCAAATACAACTACAAAGGACTCAATTTTCATATTTATCCTACCCTACTAAGGTAGGCAAAGTTAATATTCTTATCAACTTTGGGAATATTTTCATAGCAGGATTTAGATACAAGATATATAACTTAATCCACTACACAGGACTCAATTTTCATATTTATCCTAACCTACCAAGGTAAGCAAAGTTAATATTCTTATCAACTTTGGGAATATTTTCATAGCAGGATTTAGATACAAGATATATAACTTAATCCACTACACAGGACTCAATTTTCATATTTATCCTAACCTACCAAGGTAAGCAAAGTTAATATTCTTATCAACTTTGGGAATATTTTCATAGCATGAAGAGGATATACAGACTGTAGATGCTTGAGACAGATAAGACGTTGGCGCTTATTGAAAGATCTGGATCAGCACAAGCACCTGCTTATAGTGAAAACAGGATGACACTTCCTGATAGGTTGGCGCCAGACTATCAGGAACCGGTGGTCAGATACAACAACAAGTTGATGGGCAGATAAATAAATGAATTTGTTGACCAATTTCTGGACTAGTGATTAGACAGGGGCAGAAGAAGGAAACACTTAACGGCTTATTCTCTTTGTGTGTATCCAGCGACATGCTTACTTTACCAAATGGGATTACTGTTAACAACTTCTATAGGATATATGATATGCACACTGGTTATCAATCGCTTTGAGGTTGTGTCTGTAGAACTAGTTGTTTGCTTACTTTAGCTAATGGGATTATTGGTACCTTGTTGAAGGGATATATCATATGGACCATGGCTTTCATTTGCTTTTGATTATTCATGGTTTTGCTGTATAGTGTTGATAAACATTTGATCTATGAAATTAAGCATTAGTTGTCACTGACGCTAACTAAAGGTATTGATTTAACCTAGCATTATCTAAATGTAAATCAAATCATCTATCAATTGAAGTCTTGGTAGCAGTTGGAAGTGGGCCAGGCTCTACTGAATAATCTCCAGCTCAATAAAATCTTATTTGTGTATATCCTATTACTTTTATCAAAGGTTACCTCTAAAATGCAATAGTTTAAACTTATTCTGAGATGTGTATGAATATTAGCATTGTATTAAATAGATTGGAAACCTAGCCTGTCCTGAAAATTAATTGGTCAATTCCTTAGGGGAAAATAATGAAAATTTGTGAAAGTTACCAGTCTGACCAAAAAGGAACCAGGCCTGGCAAAAAGTAGCCAGTTTAAGGACTGGCAGACAGGCTTTGTTTTAAACACTGATATTAGCCAGATTGAATGTTGATTTTGTAAGTTTTAATGGCATTATGAATAAAAAGCCTCAGCAGTAACTATAGCCAAGAGCATCCCCAGGGTTATGGGCTGGCTGTGTTTATTACTTCTGATTGAGCGACCAGCTAGCATACAACATAAGAAACGTATCAGGATATGCTTTTGTCAAAGACGAAATTTGACATGTTAGATGACATAAAATCTGACTATTTTGGTTCAACTGCCCCTTTAAAAAAATGGAAAAACTTCTGAAAGCATGCATTGATATGGACCATGATATTTCTATTCCTTTAATTTCCATACCTACATTTGATAAATTATAGTCTTTTAGATAGATAATTGAAACAAGTCAATGAAATAATAATAATTCTAAAAATAAATAAGGGCAGTCCAAACATATTCTTTTGGCCTTTTACTGGTAATGTTTAGAGTTTTACCAATAATTCTGCAACTTGAGTAAACAAAATTTAGTTTTTGAATTTATTTCATACATTTTCTAAACAAATGATATTGAACTGACTGTGGAGTCATTCTGCATTAAAAATGCAGAAGACAAATGCATTTAAGCATAAAAGCAACAAAAACGTATATCAAGTTACATAGAAGTGATAGCCTGCGATGGCAACTCCTTAAATGCAAACATCAAATATGCATGATGAGTCTTGATATGGATGGAACGTTTTGTTGATTTTGCAAGGCTCAATTCATTTAAAAACCCCAGGGCATCGAAGATATACTGTTGGAATTGTAAATTTGACATATTCAGACAAGTATTCCATGTGTGTGAAATGTGTCTGTGAGACAACTTGATTTAGGCTTCCATGTATCACAAGTTTGCAATAGCGTTTAGAATCAATGGAATTTGCGTTACTTATAATACATTTTCAGATCCCTCATAATAGGTTGTTTATATAGCCGGACCATGTTAGTCAACTGTATCACTTTCTATTGTATCAATGCATTTCCTGGCATGAATTATTTAAACAATTTTTTTAAATAATGGAATAATAAAACAGTTCTATCATTAAAGTTTCATTACTCTGTACAAGCTATTGAATTTTTTTCTTTTCAGATGAATGATTTCAATTTGATTTTCACAAAGAACAAGATGGCAATTGTTCAAAATAATCCATGCTACTGGAAAACAACTTAATTAGCATGCATCTTCATGGTAGGAATTAATCCGAAAAAAAGTATTTTCTAGAGCAAGAAGAAAACAAAAGAATTAAAATCTTGACTTCTAAATCATGCACAGCATCAACATTGCTAGGTATTCGTTCATTAACATCATAACCTGGTTCATAAAACTCCTTTCTTAGAGATGTCACCAAATTTGATTGATATTGCTTCTTACACTGAAATCATATGATCCTGCACTTTAAGTGGAGGCTTCAACTGCTTCAACCTGACAGGTATTCTGGAAGGTTCACTTCAATTGCTTCAAAAAGAACATGCAAATCATCTTAACATAACCTTTCTTCATCCAATTACCACAGGTTTTGGCATGTGTGTCAGTTCATTTATTGGAAATCCTGAACACATTTTTATAAAATTTATTTCATGAATTAAAAGAAAGATGGAGTATCATATTAGATCGGGATGACTTCATTCAATAATAAGTCAAGGGATTTACAGTTATGTTGAGCATTCAAATCTTTTTCTAATCTACAAAGTGTCTTCTTTGGACACTTCATGGGATATTGACAATTTAGATCATGTTGAGATAATTCAATTATTTTCATAGATATACTTGTAAATGGTTGCGTGATTGAAGCGTCAAATCCTCTCGTCGATCCATTTTCTCCAAATATTTGTCATATTTTAACTTAAGAGATATTCTGAACATATTTTATGCATTTTTATAAAATACATTTTGCAAACATAATTTTAAAATTATCCATCAGAAAAATTGCAGTATCAACATATCAATATCAAAACATTGAACCATAAATATTTATCTAAATAATGATTATATTTCCTGCCTGTTACATCTTATTATTTTGCCTCAAATACAACAGGTATTCAACAGATCTTCTTCTGGAAGGTTTCAGATAGGTTGTTGCCTTCAGCATATGCAAACCATCTGTGGATAACCTTTTTCCATTTAATTAGAGCATGCTTAAGGGAAGATGAGGATACATTTTCTGGAAATTCATGTCATATTCTGTTCACTTCATTGTATCTTTTGTTGATTTTATAATGGACACTGCTCGAGGTCCAGATGGTCAAACAATGGACGGTCAACTATAAACAACCCTCGAGCCAAAGAAACGAGGAATATGAAGATACTTGCTAGGGGTACCAACAGAGATTACATTGTAGAAACTTACAACCTTCCCTAAGGAACCATTTCCATAGCATCAAACTGGCTGTGAAGATTTTTTTCTTGACATAATATGTGTGTACAATTTATGGTACATTTGACAGAAAATATTTTGGGCTGTCAAATGTTTGAATACATATGGACATGGATACCTTTAACATTTGGCTAGAACTTGACAATCTTGTAATGATGGATTAATTATTAATCCAAAATGTTGTAGCAATAAACTAACATCTATCACATTTTGTCAAAAATATTTCCTGACATTTTTTCGTAAATTCTAGACATTTCTACTAAAGCAAATTGTGTTAAGTAAAACAACTGTCAAATTAGGTCTCGCTCTTGGCAAAAATAATCATAGCTGAGGGGTATCTCAAAATGTTCTCGTAAGCAGACGAGGAATATGAAATGAATTCATAAGGTGAATCTTAACGTAACGTAACTTTTAGACTTTCCTTCTTGACATCTCTTGCAATCTGTCAATAATAAACACTTCCGACGGAAGGAGCCAGTTCATTCTAGACCAAAAATAGTTCATGCAAAGTGACAATGTTAGTGAAGATTGCACTGATAAGATTATTACCATTAGGGTTGGTAGACATCCTCCATTAATAATCTAATCTAACGACCAACAATGCGGTAAACCTTTCAAAGAGGAGACATTATCTCAACCCCATCACTACAAAAGGCCCAGTCAGATGCAAAATGTTCGCTTTGACCAAAATAGTTCCATCCAGTTTCCATGGAAATGGTAATTATTTCAGTCCAGAAAAGAATAAATGGTTAAATCATAGATCATAATAACAGCCAGGTTAAAGGAAGTTATGATTCTGAAGGCAATCCATCATTATTGCTTCCAGAATATTGGCGTGTCTGGGATTCTGACTTTGAAACTTTCTCAAGGATGCAATGATGTTCCCACTGCTTAGAACAATAATTGCTTACTAGGCTGAAATCAGATTGAATATTGACTTAAATTGTTGATACTTGAATATTTGGACATTACCAGGTTGTTATCCTACTGCAGAAGCCTCTCTTGTACATTCTTTGTTGAAGCTTAAAATTTTAAAATCCCTCTCAAAGAAGCTTAACAA
Organism: Steromphala cineraria; assembly: GCA_916613615.1. Taxonomy (NCBI): domain Eukaryota; kingdom Metazoa; phylum Mollusca; class Gastropoda; order Trochida; family Trochidae; genus Steromphala; species Steromphala cineraria. The sequence continues at coordinate 59,948,928 of OU744725.1, read as the reverse complement.
TTTTTATTCTTTAAAATTTTTTTAACATCCTTGTTAACCTTTAGACTTTATTTTGATATCGTCAACGTACGATTTGCATAGAGATGTCATTTTAAATCATTTTCATTTCCATTTAAATCCATGAAACAATTCATCAGAGAGTTTGAAGTCTCAGTTTACACACAATTTTCAAGTAGTATTTTAACATAGATAAAAGAATAAGTCAATTCCCACTTAAAATATACCAGAATAAAAGCTTTATTTATATATGATCACCTCTGATAACAATTTTATAGATAATACCGTAATTGACACTTTTATTCCACTATTTTAGTCCACAATCTTGAAATGTTGAATGTTTGACATGTTAATTTTATGTAATCATTGGGAATTAATAAAATAAAATAATAAATAAATAAATACAAATGTTATACTTATGAGAGCGTATTAATTTGCAAAACACAAAATACATATGCTAAGCAAAAGCTGTGCTGCATGAATTACTATTGATGTTCTATGAAATAGTATTAAACATTCTAGGATAAGCATAATATTTAAGGATATAAGTAAAACAGCAATTTTACATCTATTTTACAAAAGGGGCATATTTTGATAATAAACGCATCAAATCAATATTCAATGTAACATGGATTTTATCATTTCCTTAACCCATAATAACAAAACTCAAAGCCAAATAAAGTATCAAACGGAATAATAGAGATAAAGGGAAAAGGGAAATATGTAAATCAAGTACAAACCTTTTAAAGCATGCCAAATACCGAGTAAGCTCCCTTGTAGACTGACACAGGTAGATTAAAGGTTAATGTCTAAACTGGAACCAAAGGGACACCTGCAAGAAGCTTTCAATCGCTGTCACCAAATGCATTAACGATCCCTCGCTAGTCATCTTGTTTGACCAGAAAGAGCAGTAATTGCTTCAGTGGCCATTTTACTCAAGGGGGTCATTCTTTAACAGCATGGCTTGCTGCACTCATTCTCTGCCATTACGATAAGACCATGCTGTGAGAGCTGCTAACTAATGTACCAGGATACATCATGCTGGCCTGTGAGGACAATGGCGCCAAAATGGCAACAAAAATGGTCTTTTCCTTCGTGTTCTTTCTGGAACTTTCTAAAATTGTAACTTTGAACCTTAAAAAATTATTATCATTTTGAGATAAGAATGTTGAATCTTTTTGCTGAATTATTGATCTATGTCTTGATCATGTTGCAAGGTTTTCATCATATTTCTAATCAGTGACTGCCACAAAATGTTAAATTCAGAGGAAATACTAATTTATTCATGAGGTTTGATTATCTATGTGGGTTATTCATTTATCTAAGTATTTTAATGTAACTTGAAGCAACCTTTGCCTATATTTGGAAAATCATTTTGGGGGATATTTAGTTGTAACTTAATCCACATTTATCATTTAAGTTAATTTACTTGAAAATTGGAATATTCAAGCTCAAACACGCAAGATTACTTTTCACACAGTGCACATCACTCTTTTTCTTTAATTTGATTTTCATAAAACATAAATCATTCGGTGATGGAATAAGAGAAAAATTTATGATATGGATCAAAGATCTAAATATGATGTTAATAACAATGATTGAAGGAATCTACTTTCAGATCTGTTAATAAGGACAATAAACTTCAATAGTACTTAAAATAGAGCCAACTCAAATAACATTAATGTTTTGATTTGGAACCATGAATCATTCTTTTGGAAAACCTATCTATGATCAAGACATATAATCAAATTTGCAAGTGCAGCATTGTGTCAAGAAGAGAGTATATTTCATTTTTAACAAGATTGGGGGCGTAAGGTTCAAACAGTATTGATTTCCATCCACTCTCAGCTTGGTGTTTGAGTTTTACAAGCAGTTTTCATAGTATCATTACAGTTCCTCCAGAATTCTATACTTGGAAATTGACGGACAACAATATTTGTCTTATCAGTATATTCAGTATTTCAATTTAGACAGGTGCTGTAAACTCTTCATATATAAGAACAGCAAGATTTGCAACATTTTGTTGTAAATATACAAAGTATAACCGGGGATGAACCTCAGTGGTTAAAGGGACCATTCGAGCGGGGTATTTTTTGTGGAAACGAAATTCAGGAGGACTTTCCTGTTAACAGTTATAAATGATTTGTACATGATAATTTCACACTTAATTTCAATTATGTTTGTAAGGTTAGCTTTGCAGTTGTTAAAGATTAAACAATTTGCCAAAGAATAAAGTGTATCGTTTGAAACTTAAAAACATCGTGAAATGAAGCCAATCTTCGAAGCTACGATCGTGGAATGCATTATTACGACAAAATGTTGTTGTAACTGGTAACTTTTATTATGAATTATTTGTGAATATACTCCTGTTATATCAGTCAAGTAATTATTTCTATATTTTATTAATGAATAAGCATAATACAGCACATTTGTTTTCTCGGAATGCTAACGTTTCAAAATGGCGGACGAAACGCGGTCGAGTGGTGCCTTTAAGTGTCCGCTCATCGCCTGGAAGACCGGGGTTTGATTCCCGGTTGTGTCATACCAAAAGACGATAAAAGGTGGGAGTTGTTGCTGACTTGCTTGACACTCAGCATTGTAAAATCAGAACAACGCATTAACTGGCGCTGCACAGTGACTGCCAGGTGCCAAATGCACAAAACAAATTTTCAATTGTACGTGTACTGAGAACAATAAAGTGTTATTAATATTATTATTTTTATTAAGTGTGACATAGTTGTTGTCCATAAAATCTTGTTGTTTTTATGTATGCCACATCAAAACTCCTTAAACCTTTGCGTGATGTTGCCACAAATTATGTTTTGGGTCATATATGACCACAAGCTGATAAGATTTCAATAAGGTAGAAGTCTGACCATTTTCACTGTCTCCTGTAGGAATTGGAAACTAAGAACTCTAGATTATTTCAAATGAATATTTCGACACGCTTGCTTTTACTTAGCCAAGTGTGGAATAACAGTCTAAACCAAAAAGTATTAAATGCCATTTTCACCAACAACTTACAGCAATTAAAGATTCTGATTTAGCAAAACAAATACATGGAATAGAAATAAAATGGTTTTTTCACTGGGGTAATTATGACCCCAAACATAAATAGTGCAATATTTTAGCATTTAGAGGGCTATATATATATGCATCTCCAACTACCAGTAATAGATTTTCATATGAATTTCAATGGGCGATTGAGAAAGAAAAGAAAAAATATGTGCTCAATTTTTAATTGTTTTAATGAACATGGAAGCCACAGGTAAAAACTGCTCACAAGAAATCATTTCGACCATTGAAAAAGATTTTTGTTCTTAAAAGGACCTAAATTCTACATTCTTAGACAGCAGTCAGTATTTAGTTGATAGAGATTGTGGTATTGTTGTGCACAAAATGTCACTCAACATGACAGAGCCCACTAACCATGATGTATTGCACACAATGATTCACCACCACTCTTCTATGGTGGAGGTACAATTGGCAAGCAACGACAGAACTGTTGCCTAGCAACGGACACGTACATTCTCACTCATGAGTGACACTGAAAACATGCCTTGTTTTCCTAAAAGTCTTTGATGATTCTGTTTTTTAAGAAACCTAAATCAGAGAGATGGTATTTAAATCAGATTGTTCCAAAGTTATGGCTTAACTGTATATGTTTAACTGATAATACCTTTGAGCTATTTCTGGTTGAAGATGTGTATATTGATGATTGATTGATAAAAGAATGGTTGACAATGAATTCAAATTTCAACAATTCTTTTTTCAAAAAGGTCATATGAAAACCTGAGATAAATTTTTTTTAAAAACTTAATGTTTAAGACTTAAATATGCCTCGAACATAAGATAATGCATCTTTCAATTCAAATTCAATAGTAGTTGACTTTTAATCTTTACTGTTCCAAGAAGTTCAAAATTCAAGGAATATAAAAAGAAAACCCGAAAACTCCTTCTAAAAGCCCTCGTAAGAATGGTGTCAGAAGGTTATGCCATGAAGCTAAAAATATGATCTCTTGTTATGGCTTATACGATGCCCTTTATCCTTGTTTGGTTTCAGCCATCATCGAATTAGCCCTATACAAATCTAGTGTGGTCCGTCTATACCCCGTAGCATCTTCATCACAAGGTAAGATACTCTGCTTTATACAGCGATAATGTCAGAACATCACACTCAAACAGCTCAAATGCTTATACAGTTAATACCTTTGCACCTAGCTAGGTTAGCCATGATAGTCCCTGAATAAGTCTATTAAATTGAAACAAAATGTCAAAACCTCAAGAGGTCAAATATACTGTCTAAAATAACCTGAGCTGAATCTGTAATGAACATAAGGGCTAAAATTGACCAGTAATTGGCTGTACTGGGACAGACGGATTTCCAAAATTGTACCAATTACGTTGGACTCGATCGTCATGTTTTGAATTCGCACATCCTTCCAGTTTTTGTATAGGGCTAGAGAACAAGATGTGGTTTAGTAACAGAACATGGATGAATACAGCCATTTTGAATTTAAAGGCTGAGCATATTGACTGACAGATAAGATTTCTCCAATGGATTAGAGCAAATTAGGTTTGAATTCCCATATCCTTCAGTTTGATTAAAAGTGTTGATCAGTGGGACAAAATATAGTTTTAAAAATCAAATCAAGATTCATAAAAGGTTAATGATATTCCATGAGGCAATATTTCATCCGAAATGTTTTTTTTTTTCAAAATTTGAATTTGACTGACCTCCTCACCTCCATCAACACACATGGTCATATCCAATCTTAGACATGGCAGTGACAAATCTATGAGTATTTGTCTTTGCAATTAATTTAAAAGAAATAAAAACTATGACAGTCCTCTTCACTCAATCCTTCGAAAGTTATCCCTCTGTTAGCACCTAAAATTCCTAATGCAGTTATATGAATAAGGAAATGATCTCTGTTTTACATTATTCTTTCGAAATGTCATAATTTCTGATACTACTTTGAAAAAGGTTAGGAACAATTCAAAATTTCAATATCAAGAAAGAAATATGAATCAAGGCGCTAATTCTAAAAAATGATTTTATTGATGCTATTAAGCTTATGGGATAAACACAGTCAAACATTAATCAAAGTGTCACTAAATCCCTGGAGATTTCCTATTTTCCATGCCTTAAACAGTAATAATCCAGGACTGTTATTTGCAGACATATTTGGTTAGATAGTTCCTCGCAGTTTATTGATTGGGCCTTCTATCTGCAACATTGTGTTGCACACCAAGCACTTATATGGGTATATCATACATAGCAGAATTTCACGAGGCACAAACTGTACGATCCAACTGCCGGTAAATCTGCACCAGGGAAGGAAATTAAGTATAATCGATAACATTCTAAACCAAAATGAAGGCTCTGTGTCCCTAGACACAGTACCAGTTATTTCAGAATGATTTTTTCTCCTGCACGCTAAAGTGAGATTCCATTACGAGCGACATCTATTCCACGTTGATTGCAGTCGGAAATTGACACAACACCGCATTCTGACGAACATACTTCTTGGCTCATTTTTAATCAAAGTCATTAAATATTGATCGTCAAGAGTCAAATGGATGAGACTTTAATTTGACTCAACTCATGTCATCAACTATAGATTTTATGCAAAAAGACTTCTACAGGGACCATTTGAGTTGGATGTTAGTCATGTGAAATCAGTTCAAGAAGCTCAAGCTTCAATAGTAATTAAAACTATCATTTACTTTTAATGCATGGACTATAGTTATTGATTATAAGGATAAAGACTTGTTTTCAAGAGATGATCATCATATCATCATCATCATATCACCATCATCATGGCATAGTCATACCACCACCACCACCACCACCACCATCATCATCGTCGTCGTCGTCATCATCATCATCATCAATTAATCTGAAGGTGTTCCAATGACTCAACTGGAACTGGTATTAACATTAAATGTCAACCAAAGAAGATGATACTATATGATCAAAATAGTTTTGACTCTTATTGTGATATAATCCAGGTTAGTCTTTTTAGTCATTCCTATTTTGTTCTTCATGAAATGGCCACAAGTTGTAAAATAACAACATGAAGGAGAATTAAAACAGTTCTATAAGCAGAAAAAAACTGTATGGTCTATTGATCAGCCCCTTTATAAAGTCAAATCAGCAAGAGAACTGAATAACCTGGACAATTAGACTTTTGATTAAAAGTTTGATATACTTGTTGATAAGCACTTTCATGAACCTAAGCAAATATTTGAGCTAATATTCATTCACCGTCCTTACAATGACATAAAACATGAAAGATGGATCATCCCACTATGACATAACAACAGCTCCAATTTCCTTAAGAATATTGGATTCATTTTTATACAGTGAGAAAGCTGTAAACCCAAGGAAGTGTAATTTACTACTGGGCGGGATGTCAGAAGGGAAACGAGACAAGGTTATTAGGGGTCACTTGTTGTCATCTGACATTGCATCATGCTGCATGACATTCAGAAGAAGCAACAACATGTTGTTTTAAGGGTTTTGATACAGAAGAGGCAACAACATGTTGTTTTAGGGTTTTAGATACAGAAGAGGCAACAACATGTTGTTTTAGGGTTTTAGATACAGAAGAGGCAACAACATGTTGTTTTAGGGGTTTTAATACAGAAGAGGCAACAACATGATGGTTTTTTTATGGATACACATGAGGCAACAGCAACATCTTATTGAGGGTTTTATGGATACACAAGATGATAATTCAAGGAAATTGTATAGATACAAATGAAGCAACAACAGGTGTTTGTTAGGGTTTTATGCATGGAAAAAAATAGGCAACAGCATAATATTCTTAAGGAGTTTTATGGATAAAAAAGAGGCAACAACATGATGTTTTGGGTTTTTTTGGATAAAGAAGAGGTAACAACATCATGTTTTGGGGTTTTATTGCTAAAAAAAAGAGGCAACAACAAAATGTTATGGGTGGTTTTATGGATAAAGAAGAGGAAACAACATCCTTTTTTTCGAGGTTTTATTGATACAGAAGAGGCAACACCATGATATTTTTGAGGTTTTTGATACCAAGGACGACCGAGGAGGCAACGTGATGTGAAAAGGCAAGTATATTATGCATGACATGAGAACATAGAAAAAAATAGAATTGAAGTTGGTAAAGTTTAATCCAAATGGTCCTCAACAATGATTGCATTTTAATGCATGATAAACAATTGGAAAAATGAGGAAATGTTTCGTTCTTATAGTTTATCAGGGCTCTCTAAGAATGACTTTAATGCATGACATACAAGGAATGAGAGGTGGAGATGTAATTTTGGTCGGATATGATCATTGGTGGTCACTGGGGTCATCTGAGGCTGCACCGCAGTGCATGATTAATATGAAAATGTCCTGCTTTGTATGGATGGGCATGTTCAGATAACTACTGGGTAATGACTGAAGTACCAAGAGAATAGACAATGTCAACATAAAGTCTTGCCTCAGATGAATTGGGTTATAGCCAAGGCCTGCCTTGAGTTTGAAGAAGTCGAACTAGAACATGGGGTTGAATTTTTACTCTGTAAAAATGTTTTTTTAAATTTTAGGTAACATATTCACTGTTGAATTGATTTTGCAAATTTTTTGAAAATTGTAACGAATCACAATTTATCGATAAATGAAATATCCTTGGATTGTAAATGGCTAAACATACTTAGATTCCTAACCATTTTTATATTGAAAATTTTTGCAAAAAGACATTTCTAGTTTTCCTCAATATAAGTGAATGCAAATTGTATTTTCTTTAGAGTGTTACTTATAAGTAGAATGAGATAGAGTCAATAAATAGGGTTACGCTCAAACCACGTGAGGCCATTTTGATGTGGTCATATCGCTTTATCATTTTAGTAATAGGTATCTGTTGCTCAAATAAACTTTTAAACTTTGTAAAGGAAACCTTGTATGAATAGAGAAAAAGATTGCTAGCAATTGTTAATATCTAATTGATTTTAATGATATATCCTTATTTCCCTGAAAAAATAATGAAGTGCCTTTATAGTGTGATGTTCAGTGATATGAAAAAATATCATTTTGAGACTGCAAAAAGGGAAAGCTGTTGGTTTAATTCATTCAATTTTATTTACATTTTTTATTCAAGATAACTGAAAAACATCAAGTGCTGAAAAGCCAAACAAACAAAAGAAGAAACTTAAGATTTGATGACAACATGACAAGACAACAATAAATCCTTTCAAGTTTTTACTTTTTCTTACATCAAACATGTGCAAGACTTCTAATATGCCTTAATTTTGAGATGCATCACCTTAAACTGAGTAGGACAGTTGTAAATATCTTAAGTACCAGGTGGGAACAAAACAACATTAGAAGGGTTTTGAATTGACAACGCATCAGTCATACCATATTCTATCATAAGAATCTTAGAAATCACTCATTTTACATATTCATTTTCATAATAACTAAGAATGTGTGGTATTAATAAAATTATTGCTATATTGCAATACATAAACAACATGATACGTTTCGGTAGAGAGTTTTGAAAACATCTAATATATTCAACGTTTTGAAATAAACAATTTTCTTCTAAAATTGCAGAAAAACACAACTTTCCTGACATGGTTATAGGGGAACTTCTGAACAACAGTAAATTTATGTTATGAAACTTTCTTGCTCAAATTTGTATATGGTCATAAACAATGGTTGAAAAAAAAACACCTTTTCAAAACAGCTGTCTGCTGAGCAATGATTACCATTCTCTCTAATTAAGACAAGATATTGCATTCAAAATCTTTAATTTGAAAAGTACCAATATATAGCAACATATTGGAATATCCTTTTCTGTATCACAATTTATAATGCATTTCAGAAATGAGGAACAATACCCATCCTTATCATAATGATTTGAGTAGAAATTGGAGTATTTTTAAAATATTCTTTTAAGATTTTAGTTTTCAACATGACCTGACCAGCATCTCTCACTTTCTACACTGCAGTTCTGACATTTGAAAGGAGAAATATGACTTTTACAAAATATTTATGATGTTGGTTTTATCCTTGATAACTATAAAATCTCAAAACCAAAAAATTCTAACCAATACATCCACATATCCATATACAGCTAGAAATTAGTTATTAAAGAATTTACATTTTCATAGTGATAATCAATAATAATTTCTTATGCTTGAACCCTTATCTTTAAACTGTAACAAAATATAGCAGAAATATAGAACAAAATGTCAATTATTCATTAATGTTTAAGGTCAAGGATTCACTTTCAGAAGGTTCTGGAGTGCTTAGCTTATGAAACAGAAACTGAGAATATGACACACCACCATGATGACTAATATGTCATCTCTCAAAATATGTCAAAACAAATAGTTCACCTTAAATCATTCATTTCATCTTTTGTCAAAGAATATTATGTAAAATAATGTTAAACAAACATCCTTGTCAATAATAATACAATATTAATGAAAGATATCATATCAGAATTTTAATTTTTACAGATTGAAATGAAATAATGAGGGAATGAATATTGAATGACTTATTCAAAAAGAAAAGATATCAAAACATTCACATAACTGCTGCCATCTGACTAATTAAAGTAAATGAAGTCGTGAGGAAATAGTTTAATAACAGAATGTTTTGTGTTATTTACATATTTTTTATTGCCTCTTATAAAGTCAAGAGGTTGGTTCAATATTTTCACAAATGAAATTTAAAAAAATGTAGAAGCGAGTCTTTCCATCGGGCCAGTAAAAGCATCCCATTTCATACATTTTCAATGTGATGAAATTGATATATGATTGTAGGGATGAGGAGACTTGTCTCCGATTGAGAAAAATGAGGCTTTCAGGACTTATGATAAATATAATACACTCTTTTTTGGTATTGTGATCTTAGTGGCGAATAAATGTACATTGATTCCAGTTTCAATATTGAGTTCAATCAAGTATTGCTATAATTAACCTGCAAAACTAGAATCATTTCGATGTCATGCTTGTGTTACAATACATATTCCAACACTCCAAAGTGTGCAGAAAAGTAAGAGAAATTCTATTCAGCTACAAGCTTGTCATAAACAATAAATCGATATCATAAAATAAGATACACTGTAAAATTATCTTGTGTATGACTACCTTTAGTTGTTTCTTTTAGTTCTCAAAATAGTAAAAAAAAAAGTAATTTGTTTGTAACAGAATATGATATGATATCATGATAAATTGTCTCTTGAGGCAATGGATTGATGTACCGTTTGCAATATTAATATCCTGACATATTCTCGAAATGTTTTTGCATTGATACACTCTTATTGCGTAGTAGACGATGCCAACATTGATACTATTCTTGAAGTGTTACATCACGACTAAATATAATAAAAATAGTGATAATAATAACAACAGGTATTTATCAGGCACACATTTCAATCCACTAGTGCATGCTCAAGGCGCTACCAGCATTATTACCCTGGTCTAACCCAAACTGACATATTTGTTACTAGAAGGTCACCACCAACAAACTCTTTACCAGGTACCCATTTCCTGCTGGGTGAACAGAGGCACATTTTGAATAAAGTCTCTTGTCCAAGGTGACACCACAAATCATTCAACTTGTGTCTCAGTGTGGGGCAGAGGATAAACCCTTCAAACTCTCATTGTATTCAGCAATGAGCAGGTAACCCACTTATCCAGCGAACCGCGCCCGTTGTTGCTGAACTATACTAATAGCGGTCGGCTGAGCATTGCACAGGACCACATGCCACCATCAATAACAAGTACTTATAAAGGTTACCTAAGACATGATTAATCCTTTACTTCCTATACTCCTGTAAATAATACATAAGTTAGGTCCAAACAGAACATAATTGCTTTATTGGGAATAAACAGGTTGATTATGTGTTAAAGAAACAAGAACTCCAACCTATGATACAGTTCTAGTGCATTCATAATTAAGGAATTATTAGTTCGTAAAATTAATAAAATATTGTTTCAATAAAAATTATACTTAGTGTCACGTATAAATTCCCAAATGTTATATCACGATCCATACATCATTGCAATATTGATATATATATAATTATATCCTGATTTCAAATAATTTCATTGTATTGGAAATGTAATCTATAATTAATGTCCCTTTCTGAAGGCATTCAAACATCAAATGCACACACCTTGTGATCTTTTATCAGTTTGTGAATATACCTTACGTGAGAACCACATTACCTCATCAATTATTTGTTCCTGGTCTATACTCCTTATGCATTGGTGGTCTTGAAAAAAAAATCAACTCTTTTCGACATGATCTGGGAATTGACTTTAACGGGCCAAATGGCAAGGATCTTCAAATATTTATCACCAAAATTGTATTACTAAGGTAAAAGTCTGGTAGAAATTGACTGCCAGCTTGTTTTTCAATGTGAGTAAAGGTTTAGGCATTGTTAGAAGGTATCACCAAGCATCTATGGTCCAATACAACAATTGGCAAAGAAAGCACTTAGCGGGATTGCCTATACCAGACAATGTGCTTTCAAACTATGGTTCACCATACGTACATACATTATTAATTGTGTAATCGCTTCGGTAGTAAGTGTCTTAGAACATACACTACATACAGTCTGTGGTTGCCTTAAACAACTAGTCACCTGGCCATCAAAGCAATTTCATTCCAGTTCCAGGAAATTTTTTCTGTGGGATCAGGCAATTGAAAATGACTCATTCTATAGGGAGATGATTAAATTGACAGGAACGAAGATTATTGACAAGTTTTTACAAGAATAAAAAAGTAAACATGTCCATTCTAATCAAATTTTTTTTCAAATTATTTTAAAGTCTAAGAAATGAATTGAGTTCAAAATGTGGAATTTTAAAAACTCTAAGCTGTATTTTTTTTGTTTTTAAATTTTTATTTTGAAAACATGACAACATGAATCATAGTCTTATTGTTATCAAAATGGGGTAACCATTCAATATGCATATTAATACCATCATTTATGGAGTCAGTGGTCATAATATTTTAATTGATATATTCAACATCGCATCTTTTTGCAATAAAGAAGTTGTAAATCCATATATTTGTATTTCTTTATCCTCTGGATAACCTAAAAATCTAGAAATTCAATGTCTCACTTTACATCCAACAAATCGTAAGTTATTTTTCTTCATAACCAACAACAAAACAACATGTACTCAACCACAATATCAAAACAAGGAAATCAAATCTTTGAAATAAACTTTTGTTCAATTTTAAAAAACCCATCAAAATTGACGAGAATAGAACTTAAATAAAAGTAAAAACAAATCATAATGTATTATTCCTTATCACAAAACATTTGAACAGATTTGTGCAAACTCAATATCCAAAAGATTAAATAAGATCTGTGGAATATTAACTGTGGTTGGACAAAAACCTCTAGAATTTAGATATGTCTCACGGTACATCAAAACGCATTAGAAAAGAATCTAAAACAAATTTTACCTTATATTTCTTCATAACAAACAATTCAACAATACTTGCGCAATGTAAATATCCAATAGATGATATAAGATCTGTGGGATAACCTGTGGTTAAACAAAACAATAACTAATAATAATGTTTTTTAAGAAACTTACCAAAACCTATAAAATTTCCATGGTACATCAAAACGCATTAGAAAAGAATCTAAAACGAGTCTTACCTTATATTTCTTCATAACAAACAATTCAACAATATTTGTGCAATGTAAATATCCAAATGCTGAAATCAGATCTGTGGGATATCCTAGCTGAGGTTGGAGCAAGGTTTGATGCACTAGATAAGATGGAAGGGTAAGAAGAGTATATACCTTGCGGAATATGGGAAGGGTTGTCATTACATATTCATCACACACTCCCTCAATGTTAATTGTTTTCCATTACCAGAAACAAGGAATAATAAATGAGCGGCTGTTTGGTCAATAACAATAAAGCCATTCCTCTAATCAAGAAGAGGGAATTTGATTGACACCTCTCCCTCCAAATGTATTGGCAGGTAATTACAACATGCATTTTCACAGGTACCTTACCTTGGTAATACTTATTTTCAGATGAAACATTTTCCACAGCTAAAATATGTTTTTGGATTTCGTAGGTGAATTTTTTAGTTTCAAGTCCCAAAATTTAACAGTTAAAACATGAATTTTCACAGGTAAAGATTTCAACAGGTAGAAAGGGTATATATAATCCTTTATTTCCACAGATTAAAGTATCAAAAGGTAAAAAGTGTAATAATTCATTTCCAAAAAAAATTTATCTTAGCTTGAGACAAATTTCAACAAATAAGGAGTGATATAATTCATTGTCACAGGTCAAAAGCGTTATCTTAATTTCAAAATCGCAGGTTGATATTTTTTTGCACAAGGTGTTATTTAAAAAAAATAACTATGACAAAAAATGTCTTATCTCTTAGAAAGGTGGGATAAAGACCTAGCTACCATCTCTCGACTGACGTACAATAAAAATCATAATAGTTTCATAGACAGTTTTTCACACAAAAAAGAGACAACATTATTCACCTTATAAATGTAAATAGTCAAGATTTAAACCTCTGAATCTCTAATCAGTAAATTAAAAATATATTAAAAGATACTGTAGACATAGAAAGGTGATTTATACATTGAATTACTCAACACCAGAATATCATCACAAAATAACAAATGTCTTCTTGAACACCATGAAGAAGAAAGCTGCTGTGGATGCCAAATGTAGGGTTAACCGCTTATTAAACATAACAAAATTTAATTTATCTGTGTATAAACAAGGCGTTTCTAATACATTTTACAAACCCAGAATAATAAAATAGCTTGCCTGCAGCGATTTGTAAACACTAGCGTAGTCGAACCAAATTTGTCACAAATGGATATCATAACTCTTCAAAATATCAATAACAGTACTTAAAGGGGCAGTAGCACGTTTTTAGGGGGAATATAAGGTGATGTCAGGGAAATGAAAATAAATGATTCCAATTGAAAGACAATGTATTAAAAGTAAATGAAGCAGTAATAAATCAATTATGTAATGTATAGTTAAGCCATGCGATTCCTTTTCTTACAAAAAATGAATTAAAGGTGTTCACACAAAAATGGCTGCCAATGGATTTTATGTGAATCTTTATAATTTGTTCTCTGTTTATGGATGATTGGTTTGTGTAATGAGATTTTTGACACTTTCAAAGTATTACTTCAAGCATTAACTTACAATTATCAATGAAAAATTGAAAATATAAAATTGTCAAAAAACGTGCTACTGCCCCTTTAAGATGTGTTCATTTGTATCATAACATTTTAAAGATGATGTTTATATGAAAAGAAATACCCATTTAGGAAATATCGTGTAATTACAATCTCATTTTTCAAATTAATACCCCAATTGTCCGAAATCAGGAGAGTACAATTTTACTGATGTACACTATCAAAATCGACAATACTCAATTGTTACCAAAACGGGGAGTAAATACCCAAAAGGTTCAAATTTATGTGGAGCACTGCTGAAATCATCCACGGTTAAATGACATCCGAAACTTGTTTATGCTGGTAGAACAGGAGAACGTGTTTTAGTGCATAGCATGTAATTTTGTTGAGAAATTTCCTCGTTTTCCTACTTTAATTAATTTCATCCAAATTGACTTAATTTCCATTATCGATATTACCATGTACCGTGTAAGGCAACACATTCTGAGCAATGCATTCTGAGCTTTGCTTTCTGAGCATACTGAGTTTACATGGGTTATTCATGGTACTGGGCAGTTATTCATGAATTCATGCTGCTTCAATGGACTGTAATGTATCGTGCTTCAATCATTTCAAAGCTTTGAAATACACAATTAATTACATCGCTTGATTTTTATGTTTTAAATAGCCTATAAAACATCATTCTGCACTTAGTGTACCTTGACTCCTAGCAGCAAAGAGTGGAAGCTATTTGATAGTAATCTTGTACACTAAATGGCATAAAAAACCAAAAGATTCAATTATCTGAATGTTGAAGACTTGAAAGGTTATCTCTCTGATATTTTCAAAATTTCCAAAAAGTTTCCAATTTAAGATAAATATTTTTAATGTCATAATATTCTTCAAAAATTAAACTTGATATTGAAATGTAATTATAATCAAAATCCATTGCAGGACAGGCAATTTCAAGATGCACCAATTCCTGCATCAAAGTTTCTGGTCAGAACAAATTTTTACAAAAGCTGTTTGACATAGCCTTTGCAAATTTGGTCTGGGAATTATTAAATATCTTCCATTTCAGATCCAGAAGAGGCTCAGGTGCTTAAGCCTCTTATGGAATATGAATGATACAAAGAAGGCCTGCTTTTTTGTCTATGGAAATGACAGTTGCAGCCAATGCTTGAAACGGTAAGATCAATGTCCGGCGCCAAAGCGTGGTATGACCGATTCCCCAGACTGGTCCCAGAAGGTCAGTTAAAGGTTTGGTATTGATCACACGGTAGGGGGTCAGTATGAGCAAGTGGCTGATCATACTGGAAAGTGACCACTTGTTTTCTAGATAAAAAGGACTCTGCATCTATATCCGATGACCCTTGGAGAGCCATGCTGCCACATGTTGTTTGATTAAATGATTTGAATTTGCGAAGCATGGTCACAAGAGAAGCCTGTAGTCACAGGGATGACCAAATGACTAAACACAGGAAACATGTTTTCTGGAATTTTGTAGGACTCTGCGTCTATATATCTGATGACCCTTGGAGAGCCTATACTGCCAAATGTTGTTTGATTAAAGGAATTTTGAATTTGTGAAGCATGGTCAAAAGAGAAGCCTGTAGTCCACAGGGGTCAAAATGACTAAACACAGGAAACATGTTTTCTGGAATTTTGTAGGACTCTGCGTCTATATATCCGATGACCCTTGGAGAGCCTATACTGCCAAATGTTGTTTGATTAAAGGAATTTTGAATTTGTGAAGCATGGTGGAAAGAGAAGCCTGTAGTCCACGGGGTGACCAAATGACTAACTTAGGAAATATGTTTTCTGGATATTTTTAAGACTCTCCGTCTATTCTGATGACCAATGTAGAGCCTATACTGTCACATGTTGTTTGATTAAAGGCATTTTGAATTTGTGAAGCATGGTGGAAGAGAAACCTTTGGTCAACAGGGGTGACCAATTGACTAAACAAATAATATATATCTTGAAATTGTCATTAGACTCTGCGTCCATAAATGATGACCCATGGAAAGCCTATACTGCAACATGTTGTTTGATAAAAGGCATTTGAATTTTTATAACAAAGTAAAACTAACCATTAATAATTGAATATTGGTAAAATGTTTCTAATCAATAATTACAAATTGACAATTGTATAAACTGAAAACACTTTATGAATTCCTTTTGCTACTTTTTATGGTATAAAGAATACATTGTCAAGGGAATGGTCTCAAAATACATTCATATTTCAAATAAAGAAGTGATTCTCAAGAGACAACCATGTGCCAATTTGTGTTATTTTTCTGACGCGTCATGTTTCACCTTCTTACAATAAAATGTTGCAACACGAAAAACACAGTATATTTTATACAATCATATCTATCTACTTGAATCTATATTCATATGTCTACATTAAAACTTGAGCAATTCATCTTTAATGGGATTTTGTGGGTCTTAAGCACTTACCTCCCCTATTACTAAAGCAGGGGGGTAGTTACGGTACTCATCTTAACACATTCAAGGGCATTTCATAGATTGTGCTGGTGTGCCAGTAATAATGAATATAGCAAGAAATATAATTAGTTACCAAAACAGCTGAGGCATATTATTCTATCACACTGTGTCTATCACACATCCTCTGAAAGAATTCTTACACAGTTTTCCTTGTATTCTCTGATGAAAATGGTGTAAAATTGGGTAAATTTAGTAGCAAACTGACGAACTTTCATCCAAACTTTGTCCCATGGTGCATGTCTGGCACCGCTACACCTACGGTTCCTGAAAGTTGATGAGCTGCTTACATAACCTAGTTCCCAGTGTCAATGTGGTTTGGTACAACCGCAATGTTAAATAAGTTTAACTCCCTGAGGATCCCACACATGCTAATTAGGGTTGCATATGAACCAATGGAACCTTACAAAGTTTGTAAAAGCGTCTTGGAAAACTCAAGTTCAAACAAAATCTATACAATCAAGAATGCAGAACAAGCAAAAATCTATGTTAATGAATTCTGTCAGTTACAGTGTCTGTATTCAGAATGTAACATACTTTTGAAAATAATAGCTATCCCAAAGGTGCTTCTGTATTCATTTTATGCACAATATAATAAAACACCAACTTAACATCACATAAAGGCCCAATCTTAACTCTTGTTGTTTTGCATGCTAACTAAGAATTCAGAATCTTACACTTGATTACTAAACTGCCTTGTTCTACCTGAGATCATATCTATTTAACTACCGAACCTAGGTGGTACTCTGCTGAAATTCTGTGTAGCATTGCACCCACACCTTACTGGGTGTAGAACAGTTCTCTACTACAGACAATGTCACTGAGCGTGGAACAGGGTTAGGAGGTCCATTGGCATATAAGAGGTTAATACTAATAATACCCAGGTGATCCTTGTGATTTTGTCCGATGGAATCTAAAGTCTGTCTATTTTCAATAGTGGTATTGTTCTAATTGTGCTAAATATGTCAAAGGAAGATTGTTGAAGGCAGAACATCTTTATGAAAGGAAAGGATTGCATGATTATGTCACAACTTATCATAGACCCAAAATTATGATAAACTAAAAACAACTCACAAATCCTCAAACACTGATGTCGATCTGAGAGAAATTAGTAATACAATCAGTAAACACCATTTCAAAGAGTATGAAATCATTAGCTACGAAAACAATAAATCAAAACTTCAAAATCAGATCATCATTAATGTACCATTACTTGTATATCACAGATTAATTGTGGATTTTCTTTCATGAAAATTTTGATAAATATTATCCTTAAAATGTCAACATACAGAATCAAATTTTCAAAATGAATTTGAAAATCAATGTATCATATATTAAAATGAAACCATTCCTAAAATCCTGAAATAAAAGATTTCAACATTTGAAAAAATTAACAATTTCTGTGTTAAACTTTCAAACAAGTGTAAATGCAATCAATGCAAACATTTAAAATTTCAATCAATATAAAGTGGTTACAAATTAAAGTGGTTTAAATGTGCTTGTCAATGTGCAAATCCCCTGGGAAAGAAGCCTTCAACATGCATTTTCATCTTCGTTCCACACTAAGCTCTCCGAATTGATTCCAAAAGTACAAAATTCTGATCATTGATAAGTAATAAGTCATTTAACAGTAATATCATGTGTATACACCAAACGATATTCATGATCCATAAAACCTATAGTCTCTCCTCTGGGAAAAATGAGTCTACCGAAACATTTGCAGAGCCAAAATATTAGTTGAACATGATCGATGGTACTGGTTAATGGATCGCGGCTATGGTAGACAAGGCTTGCTCCTACTCTATATGGCAGTTTTATCAGGATCTACCAAGTAAGGGGGTCTCTTACATAGGGAAGGGGCATGGAAGGAGGAATATATGTTTGGGCAGTGCCCAGGATTATCCATGAACTTAAAGGGGGAGGGGGGGAACATCTACTGAAAGGAGGACCCTTTTGGGTCTGTTTTCCAAAAAAATGGGGGAGGGTAGTAAAACTTGTATAACCTCTTTCTGGATCCGCCACTGTGGAGCCAAATAGAGAAGAATTTGAACAGAAATAGACAATATTATATAGGGATTTGGAGAGATTCCCTCCACCCAAAAAAATGGGGGAGGGTAGTAAACCTTCTTGAACCACCTTTCTGATCCGCCACTTGGGAGCCAATATAGAGAAGAATTTAAGCAAAATAGACACTATTATGTAGAGATTTGGAGAGGGTGAATTGAAATAACATAAAGTATTAGGGAAAGAAATAGGAAAGAGGATATTCCTTCTTAAATTTTCCACTGGGATCTTTTTTTATCTGACTCTTAGATATAATATATTCTACAGGGTTTACAAGAAACAAAGTTCTTGGTTCATGGTGTTCTAGAGCAGTTGTATATCATATTTGGATAATTCTCAATGAACACTGCAACAATATTCACTTTTGACAACATGTGTCCAAGGTTACATTCCACCTACAAAAGTTGCCACATCTTGCAATTACACAACATTGGTACTGGCACCAAGGCACAAAATTTCTCAGCAAGTTTATTGATTGGCGTCTGTATTTCCTCCTTTGTACATAAAGCATAGTTTCATTTTCTTGAAATATCTGCTGGCAACCCAAGGGATTATTCCACAACACGGAAAAAATTGAAATGGAATTGGAAATTAAACATCAGCTGATAGAACATGCTTTGTACAGGATATTCGTGTAAAAAGTTAACATTTTCTGTCACCCTTTAGCCCAATTACCAGTCTTAAAGAGCTTAAGTCGGGATATAAAGAAAGAGAGTGATTGACTAATAACTAAATTGTCACCAGATGCCTCTGGGTATCCTTAATGTGTGGTAAAGAATTTGGATGCTTCTGTAACTGAGATTGGAAAGAAATCTCTGAAGATGTTTAGAAACTAATTCCATTTGATAATGTAATGGTACAAAAATGATGTAAAATGATGAAAAAGGTCTCATTTACCAATATTCATGTTTGGTCTATCTTCATACTGCAAGATTAGGAAATTTTTTTGACAATTGTTGAAAAGTAAAAACTCAAATTAACAAATTGATTGGATATTATAAAGATCATTGAAAAGTGGTCGTTAAATTACAATGCTTGATCTATGATGAAAAAAAGCTTACCGTAATTTCTCTATTAATTTGACCCTAAAATTTTCAAAAGATTTTCAGAAAATGTCTATGGTTGAACTAATTTCACTTTTGGTGGCTCATTTGGTACTATATGGTTGAAATATTAGATAGATACCAGGAAGTTATACTATATATGATTAATACATAATTTCCATAGATGACCACATGAAAATGCCATAGTTATCATAATGAATATACTATTAATTGATTACTGCTGCAGAGAAAATTACACACTGCAATTATAAATTTTATTTTTGCAAATTTAACCATTATTTTCAGCAGTGGTTGATTCACAGGAACATAAACTTTAGGTAGTTGGTTGAATTTTTAGATGTGATTTGAATATGTGACATCAGAATAATAGTATATGGTCGAATTATTGGAGATGTCGAATTAATAGAGAAATTACGGTACTTCCTATAAAATTCATATACTAAAAAAGGAACATTGAATCAATGTAATAAATGTTGAAATCACTTTTAATGACATTTCTTCCAAAAATTATTGATAGCAAAATCCTTCAACCAATATTTCAAAAAGAAACTCTTAAAAGCATATTAAACACTGTATGCATGAGTATCAATTTCAAAACCAAAGAGCTGTTATGATGAATAATATTGGTTTTTTTTATTAACATTTTTTAATCTTTTAATGTGAAGCTATCATTAGGCGACAAGTTCATACAACCTCTAATACCTTTGTACAAAATGACTTAATCTTATTGAGTGTTTCAAAAAACACTACGTCAACAATAGCTTACTGAAATCTGTTTTGATGTTAATTCATTTAATGCAAAAACTAACAAAGCAAGAACATAAGTAAGGTTCAATTTATTGAAAATCATTCGATGAATAGAACTTTCCACTTAGGAAATAACCTTTAGTATTTGAAATAAACTCATTAATGTTGATTGAGTTCATACAAACAGCCCATTTGCCTATAGATAGTGTTTACAAACAATTTGATTGATTGATTTTTAGAAATGTTCACAGAGAGAGATCAATGAATCAAGTAATGTCTACGATGTTAATCACAACAATTCAACTGACGAGCTTCACGCCCGTGGTTTCGATGACTTTCGAGATAGCCGGCGATCATTCACTCCAACACTTGAGACAAACAAAGTTCAAAGGTACTGCATGACTTGAACAGTCTCTTTGTAAGACATGCATAATAAAATTGATGGCAAGATGTCAACATTTGATCTTCAAATGGAACAAAGAATGTGAATTTCATCTAATCCACTTTCATCTTCCATCAAATACATCATATCAGATATTAATGAAAAGAAACTTCCTTTTATGAACATCAATATCTTAATTCAGGATTCAATTATGCAATTTTACATGAAATTTTTTATTCTTTTGTAAATTCAATACGTTGAATTTCATATGATTGAAATTTTTAAAAATATTTGTGCAAATCCATTTGTTTGTTCAATTTGTTAATCAAATTCCTTTTAAGAATTTTTTCATATATCTTATTGACATCTTGAAATATCTAACAAGAAAAGCTGTCACAAAATGCTTTTAAATCCTTGTTTTGTATCTTCAAAGAGGCCTTTATTAAATACAATTATTTTTTTCAAATAACATGATTATGAATTACTGTTACTTTCATACTAGAGTCTTTCGATCATGTTAAATGCCTGACTAATGATATCTAAAAAATTAACAGTTTGGGTTACTGATTGTTTTTTAACTCAAGATTCAATGTCATTTCAAATCATGTTCAAGTCAAACTATTCTGAATATATGATTTCCCTCTAACAATTTATTAATATTAACTCTCTTCTTGATGAAGTTTCAATTAGCTTAGACTCGACCCCAAACCATGACATATTTAAACAGCTTTTGCCTGCTGAAATCATTTCAAATCATGTTCAGCACAATTAAGCTATGTGAAGTAATCATATCAAATAAGTGTTAACTATTCATAATATAAAGGTTTATTCAAAGACCACATGCAGGGGTCAAAGTGATAGGTAAATTTTCATGTAATATAAATAGTTTCTTAATAATTGTTTTTGGGAAATATCATTTTTTTGCTTAAAGTGTTTCTTAACCGTTGATAAGTTGAGAATGATCACCTCTTTAATATTACTAATATATTTTGTTTAATGTGTCAAACGTCCTTCCAAACAACTACCTAATTTGCTCTCTATTATCAGTCAATGTGTCAATCATTTAACCTAGCTAGGCTATATATATCTTCATATGCCCTTTTAACTGTTTTTCTTGTATCACACTTCATCTTGTTTTCAATCATTTTGTCTTAAAATGGTGTCAAGTCATCCCTATGCTGATTAATGATACATATCTCAATGAAATTCATACCCGAATGGCAAGATTTATTATATTTCATTAATATAACAAATATCGTCTAATTTTAAGAGTTCCTTTATTACAACTCCCTTTGTTGTTTGATTTGTAAATTAAATCAACCTTTTTTATCTTTCTTTTGGAAATGTAATAGCCTTGTACATTTCTATTCAATAACTTCTTCTAATTGTTTTGTTGGTTGAATATGTTGAGTATCATGTTTACGATCTACACCAGCTGATTTAAGGGTTTGGGATGAATGGGAACGCCAATAAACCACTGGGCTGGAAAAGTGTAATATCACAGGATCCTTAAGACATCACCAAATCCAATCGTATCGATAGCCATTCAATTACCAGGGAACACTTGCTATGATAGTGTTCTCTCCACATTTACACGCAGGCAACAATTGTTCCTCCCAATAATTGATAAATCTCAAATGGAATGATATGGGTCTGTATGCATGGCTTGTCAGAATTAAGTGGCCTGTACCGTAGAGTGGTCACAGACAAAAGTTTCTATTTGTATCTGATAGTCAATGAGAGAGGCAACTTATTCAAACATGTTCAACAAACAGACTGTAATCTGATAATTATTGCCCAAGGTCTTGATAACATACAGTATTTGGTACGTCTGTACGATCTATGAAGAAAATTGACTTTTAGAATGGTAAGTTGCATTTATCATTGATTATGTGATATAATGTGGATTGTGAAATGTTTATTTGCTAGACATAAATCATAAATTTTTAAATTAATATGTCACATAATGGTAATTAAATGATTAAGAACTATGAATCAATAAAGATATTTTCATATATTGCATATATATACATATGTTCATGAAATATACATATAAAATTATAATGTTTTGGTATAATGATTGCTTAATATAGGATTGAAATGGCAACCTTTACTATCTGCACAACAAACCAAAAGCACAGAGCATGAGATAGAAGACAGATGAATATTTTACAACATACTCATATAAAGAGAAATTTTAAAATGTCACAAGTCATCGTGTCATCAGGTGATTGGGTCATGTTACATACCTTAACAGAAATAAAACAAGTACAAGGACATAGCGATTCCACAAACATCTGAATATAACACAGGAGCCCTTTAATACCACCAGCAAGAGGTATGATCGAACAGCATGAAAACTTTGCTTTGACCAAATAGCCACCTGTGTGGATGTAAGTCGGTTCATTTGTTCTGGAATAACAAGAATCGTCACTCATGTTTTATGAAACTTTTCTTACCTTCCAAATTTGTCTTTGTCAACAGACTATCACTAATCCAAAGGGGCACATTCAGTTAGGAATCCAAAGAAAGCCCTTTGGTAGGATAAAACACCATTTAAAGCAAGCATAGATGCATCACTTTGGTAGTCAGAGCTTGTTCAGCCTCACTGCAACACTGTGGATCCAATAACGGAAGAGTTTATTTTCACAATCAGGGGCGGTGGGTTGCTGCCTCTACCAAAACCTCCATAAGATGGGGAATACTGGCATCCAACCCTCTCTCCCCGCTTATTGATTTTAAACTACTCGCCGAGATCCTGTGACAATTGCATTGGAATTTCTCTACCAAGGACTTGGTGTGACGGCCTGGCGTTTAGCTTTCTGAGCTACTTTCTCCGACTACCGATGGCAGACTTGGTGTTTAGATGGCATAAATAATGTAAAATTTCTCATAGACCATGTAAGCACTTCTCCCCTCGGTCTATGGGGAGCTGCATACTGCGAACAGATACCACGCTGAATTCAACGAGAATATAATTATCCATCAAGCTTAGGCTGTATTGTGATCACAAATCGAGGATCGCCATCTAGAATTTGTCAGTCCCAGAGGATCAGGAAGGCTAGATAGGCCCTTTTGACGTTGCTCCGACAAATTAATAACGGCAAGCTCTCTCCAGTGTCATATTATAGGGAGTTAGTTTCCACTGAGACGTTTCCATGCTACTGTACAGGTTTCATCAGGACTCCGCTAATCTGTATTCTTCAAGTGTAAATCCTTCAAACTTCCAACTTCCATGTCAAAATCTTTACACTTAACCATTCCAGGAAACCCTCAGGTGCTACACTTCGACATCAAAATGTTTGCACCTTTAAATTTTCAGGTGAAATATTTCGCAATTAAAATTCTGTATGCATTTATACTCATGAAGTCATTTATCTAAAATAATGATAGAAATCCTAACTAAACAGGACTTTCTTTTAAACTTGTCCTTGCTTTGGTCGTGTATTTATAAATCATCTTTTAAATTTTGTATGTTCATATGTTTATATATAATTTATTGTAAATTGCTGCTCATTTTATCTCACCTATACTGATTTGACATTTACCGTGTCTGCTTAAAGTATCCAGACAGAGTTTGTTTTCAAGCTTGAATAAAGCTCAATTTCAAATCTATTTAAAACAGGTATTATTTTTCACTAAATAAAAAGGCACAGTGTGGATATATCACAAACTGTTCAACTTTCAAGTCTTTGCACAAATGTCTTAAATATTACGTTGAAGGAACATATTAAAAGCATCTACATTAACAATAGCAATAACGATAAAATTAATGATAAAAATAACAATGATAATGATGATTTATTATTTGCCAGTGAAGTCAAAAACACTCCACAAGGGTAATTTAAAAAGAAAAGAAAGGAGTGAAAAGGTCAAATCGATCTATGTGGGTCTAACCAGATTCGAAGTCTCATAAAATCATACTGAAAGATTTTGGGATAGAGGCCAGAAAATAACCCAAACTCATGTGTACATTCAATGTAAATTCAAATTGATTTCATGGAAACCAGAAGGATGAAAAATCAGAATAACTAAAATAGGAAAAGGCACCACTCCAACACTAGATCTAACCACATACCAAGTTTAGTAAAAAATATTGAACGGTTTTGAGTTAAGCCCCAAAAAGTTACCCTACCTTACAATATGCACTATGATTAAATTGTTTCCATGGAAACCAGAAAAAAATCATAATAACCAAAATAGGAAAAGGCACTACTCCACCATTGTGTCTAACCACATACCAAGTTTTGTAAAAAAAATATTAAACAGTTTTGAGATATGGCCCAGAAACGAAAGCATTTCAGAATAACAGAATTTTAGAACATAATGATGATGATGATGATGATTGATGATGCCCATGACACCGGGCAGCTTCAGTGCACAGTGCAAACATATTTTTGTCTCTTAAATGTCAAGTGTCATGCAAGGAAACAACATCTCCCTTCTCTTAACATTACTTGGTAGGACACAGAGGGGAATAGAACCCCAGACTAGCTCACAGGTGATGAACCAATACT
Source organism: Steromphala cineraria (assembly GCA_916613615.1). NCBI lineage: Eukaryota > Metazoa > Mollusca > Gastropoda > Trochida > Trochidae > Steromphala > Steromphala cineraria. The sequence continues at coordinate 59,923,475 of OU744725.1, read as the reverse complement.
TTACCAGTTGATCTGTAGGTATTTTTATCTTTTATTTTCGGGTAGGAACTACCAACGTGTAAAGTTAGATTTTTAGATAGGACATAAATAGTAAACATTTAAATATTAATTGATATTTTCCATAAAATATCTAAAAGATATTTCTTCATTTTCAGTTATTGTAAGATTCTCTATTTAAATCTCAGTACAAAATTCCGAGAACAAATACATTATTGTATGTCTTTTACTAAACATACAGCTGCGTATCTTAATTACCGTAAGTTTGTTCACTTACCTGCGTATTCTAGTGCAAATATCATGTAATTTGTAACGTTTTGAGACATCATATCATTGTAAAAACGAATCCGATAATGATGAAATTTCACTGCAGAAGTTAAGATTTAGTTTGGGTTGCCATATTCGAATGCCATACCTAGCAGATAGCTGCAACAAATTTGGCCGGACATTGAAGTGACCATGCAGGGGTCAGAATTTCGAAAACACTGATTTTTGTTTTGCTGTACAAAAGCCTTCATAAGTGATCAACAGCTTTAGATCTTACTCACGTGTATTCCTTTGCGCTAATGCAACATAACTGTTCCTATTTCTTTCCTACAAAGTTTACATGGACGATTTTAAAAGAAATTTAAGAAAATTTGAATTTCACGAATATGACCCCATCTGTCTATTTAACAATGCCAAATATCGACATTAAGCACCAGTGACAAGACGTTCCCAAAAAAATGGTTTGGGACTGGTTATTTTACACATTGACAATCAATGATCTTCTGTAAGTGGTCCTGGGGTTGTTTTGTGACGTCAAAGCAAAACCAAAATTACATGATATTTGCACTAAGATCACAAGCAGGTGAACAAACTTATGGTATGCAGCTGTAATGTATTTCAAATTCCAAACTAATAAAGTTAAATTTGATAACACATTAATTTATAAAGCTAAATTTAAATAAAATCAACTTTGAAAAAAAAACCTCAATAGTGAATTTAGGCAGTTATTATTCAGAATATGTGGAATAAAAGCCTCAAAAGTTTAGTTCACAAAGCATATGTCAAATGAGAAAAAAAATGTTAAACATTTAGTCAGTGTTTAAATGTCAAGATAGAAAAAAATGATTAACTTCCATGGTTCTATATGTCAGAGACATCATTTTCCAGCAAGTAACACTAATGCTTTAATCAAATTCGTACATTCTGACCAAAATATCAAACATTATGCAGTGCCATTAATAGAGAATATGAACTCTGTCATTTCAATTCATCTATGGCTAATTTGGTATTCTTAACGAGGTAAAATTCTTTTTTCAAAGAATTAATCAATTTAACTTTTTACAGAATTCAATCTACTAAATGATAACACTTTTGAGTTGATGGCAATGATGAACTGAGTATAATTTAGGATGAAAGTAAAGCAAAGGTTACAATTATTTTGTGTAATATTCTTTAGAACTAGAAATATATGTGCTTAAATGTCACAACTTTCAATCCAACCTATTCATGTTAACATTATTTTCAAGTTATGCCAGAGAACATCCATAAAAGTTTATTTTTAACAATATACAATTTGATTCACAAGAAATTACCAAAACAGCAAAAGGAACCACTCTATCATTCGGACTATCCCGATACCAAATTTCATATAATTATTTTGCTTTAGGGTGTGGAAAATGTGGTTCTCCCACAGGGTCACCAAAAGTACAATCTAGAGTCCTCCTTATCTTACTTTGCAGTCTGTAGAAAAAGTTTCAGCTTTCTAGACCTGATGCTTCTGTAGAAGAAGATGAAAATAGGTTTTAAGGGCATGACCCTTTGGCCCTTATTTGGTACAATTTATAATCCTCACTAGTCAAGGAGTCTGTACACAAAGTTTCAGCTTTCTAGGCCTTATGCTTCTGGTGAAGAAGATAAAATGCACAAATTTTACGGGGGGAAGGATGGACGCCGGACATCATGCCATGCTATAAGCCAATCAGGCCTTTCAGGCCAGATGAGCTAAAAAGTAATGCAACATCCAAATAAATGTTGAGTAAATGCTTACATTTCAAGATGGCGGATGAAAGCCGATTGATTGGTGCCTTTAATACTTAAACTTAATGTTATAAAAGAAGTTAACTATGTATAGAATTTTTCTGTTCTTCAAGTTATGAAAGTCTTTTGAGATTGCATCTTCTCCATGTTGGTGTAGAGTTGAAACCTTTGTGGATGCATAGATGTATGCATGTATATTTACCCTAGTAAGGTCTTCAAAATGAAAAAGTTATTATGGAGCTATCTTGCTTTTTGAATGGTTATCATATTCATATAATGAAACAAGAAATATTGACTCTTTTATTCTTTCCTTTTCAATTAAAATAATTGCACCCAGTCATTAATATAATAAAAATCAATGAAGATTTTCTGAAGTGCATCAGTGCATGTAACTCTTCCATGACAACCGCAAAGTTGAGAAAAATGTCTTCCTGATAGAAGAAAAAATGAACTGTACTCAAGAATCATACATTTCAGATGACCTTGACCTAAGGGTTGCAATCCTGTCATTCCAAACTGCCAACTTGCCAGTCAAGCAGACAAACTTGACAGCTTCGGCAATCTAAATTGTTATTTTTTATACAATTCATCTATCAACAAGGTATGCTGGGATAAACTTTTTTTTAATACTGATCTATGTTGAAAATCCAAGATCTTTCTTGAAAATCCTTTTAAAACTGACAGTGGAAGGCTAAATGATAAAAATAAATGTTTCTGCATTGGCAGATGACTTTTTATGTGTGCATCATTGTCATTCTTAAACATATTTTGTTTGAATTTTTATTGGTATAGCATGTCAACTAGAAAAATGTGCATGTGATGCACAGTGATGTCCCCCGCCCCAATTGTTAATCAAATGTCATCACCTTAGCCCTTTTTGCAAGTGATGCCAGAGACATTTCACAAACAAATAAAAAAAAAGGATTGGTAAACTTAGGAGTGAAAAGGTCAACTCAATCTATTGGTCTAATCAATTCTGGGTCTCATAAAATTATACAGAAAGATTTTAAAATAGAGGCCAAAATTAACCCTACCACAAAATGCACTAAGATCAAATTGTTTCCATGGAAACCAGAAAAATAAAAAATTTAGAATTACCAAATAGCAAAAAGCACCACTCAACCACTAGATCTAACCACATACCAAGTTAAATAAACAAAAGTCATTGTTTTTGAGCTATGGTCTTGATTCACTGTTTATTTAATCAATGCATGATCATTCAATTAACAATAAGTTTTAAATTATCTCAGTATTAAAACAAAACTTCACAAATGTAACCTTTGATTTATATTGCAATCCACTAAATACAATGTTAAAAAACTTAGGTCATGTATATGCAAAATGACAAATAAGGGATTTTTTTTTTAAGCATTTATATAAAATTAAAAAAAAAATATATAGCATTCTCAATCAGATCCTAAAATAGACAGTTCATAAAATTTCCTGAAAGCGTTTGTAATGATTGTATACTTAATTATATGTATATATATATACAGATATTATTTATAAGTATATAGGCACTTGAGATGTAAGGTGTAGCGTGTTACTTGTAGCAACTTTTTCTTAATGATACATTCATATTTGTTTCTAGATTGTAAGTCTAAATTAAGTGAATAAATTTCTAAAAAACGTACAGTGATTTAAAATAACTTTAAATCCTACAAAGAAATTAGATGAAAATTGAAAAGTGATCAAATGTATGAACTTTTTCAGTATGTATTTGTATGTCAAGATACGTTTATGTACAAAATCTCTACTTTTATAAATAAATATGTTATTGGATCATAAAGTAGCCAAGAAACAAGTATACAATATGATTACAGTCATTATAAAAAAATATACCGGTTATTCTTGAAAAAAAACACCAAATATCCTAGCTATTATAAACCTGAAATATGAATACTACATGGAAAATCAATATTCACTCTGTTGTTATTTCACATACACCTCACAGACCAAAAAAAATGTTAGAATCAGGCACATGCATCATACTTATCATATGTAACAGAACTTGAGAACGTAATTCAAACAAAAACGGATTTCATGTCATATACAAATCACCACCATTTCAGATTTGGCACATGTGAAAATACATGTTTCAAAACTTTTTTCAACTCATCATGACTGTCTTTGTTAACGCTTCGCATTCTAACATCATTCAACAAGCATTGAACACGTTTTTGATCCGTGTAAGGAAGAAACTGTTTGCCTCATCACTAGATACGTGCTTCATCATTGACATAGTCCACAAACAATCTTTTTAAGTAGAGTCTGTGCTAGCCTAGTATTTGAATATATTGAAAGTTTCCATTTTTCAAAGAAATGCATCGGAGACCAATCTCATCAAGCGCTGGTCAAGTCTATTTGTTCATCGCTTCACGCCAAGTTGATATCGTCCTTGTAACTCGGCTTCTATTGCGGAATCTGCTGTTCAAACACCATAGTCATTAATCCTGAAGTTCTCCAAATATGATCTACTAATGTAGATGTGCCAGTAGTAGCCGAGTTCTATTTAATGTATTAGATAAACACCACTATTGAATTGAGTTTTAATGGTTCTCACTTAAAAAGCAATAGTGACGGTTCTATTTGATATTTTAGATAAATATTCCTAGTGAATTAAATGTTTAATTCTCTACCACTCAAAAAAGCAATAGTGACACGTTCTATCTAATATTGTAGATAAACACCACAATCAAATATGAGTTTAATCTGTCTTAAAAATGAATAGTGACATGTTCTATTTAATGTGTTAGGTATACACTGGATGAACTTAAGTTCAACTTATACAGCAATGAAAAAAGCAACATGCAAGTTCTATTCAATTTTTTTATTATCTTAAATTCGAGATTCGAGGTAGGCATAATTGTCTACTAATGAATTTGGTAAAAAATTTCGCGAAAATTTAAAAAGAAAATTATTAAACAAATTTCTACTGCCACTTAAAAAGCTTGTTTTTTTGTAATAATTATTGCCCATGAATGATGTACCAAAGACTTTTATCTATTATCTACACTTATGACGGAGTGGCGCTTTAAGAGAAACGTGAATAATGGAGTTAAATTGGTTTCTTCTTCAATACCTGTTCCTGACAGGAGTATTCATGGAAATAAGCATAGACGAAGCTTGCTATGCCGTGAATGCAGGTGATTGAAAGTAATAAAAACACTTGACTCTACAAGACGCAAACACAGCCCTGTACGAAGGAAATCAATAGCGAGTTCTTCCAGGGGAGCGAAACTTTACCGTCGGATGCAACATACAATGGTTGTTTATTTCTTGCCTGGATTAAAGGAGATTCAGCCAGTTGAAAGGGTGAAGCAATGACATATAGGATGAGAGGTATTAATAATAGATTGATAATAAAAGTAAATAGACTTTTAAAGTTATTTGAAGAACAACTTGATTGACATTTCTGAGTACAAAGATTCTTCATCATTTCACTGCTAAGGAAACATTTTCTTAGAAAGTGCTTTTCATCATCCAAAGCTGGCTTTAACAAAGGGAGATGATTGAGTTTTAGTTTAAGCTTAATTCAAGATATATGAAGAAGCTATATGTACATAAGGTAAGTTCACTAAAGTACACGATTGAGAAAATAGACAATATGTAAGATGTGTTAATCCAGTGATTAAGTCAACTACAAAAATAGTAAAATTGATTTTCTTGTTCCCTACACATAACCTGATGAAGGAGTAAGTGTAAATACTCTGATTTTCTTAATAAACTAGAAATATGTGAATAGCCCTACCCCCCATATGTACTAAGTTCAAATAGTTTCCAACAAAACCATCAACAACAAAAAGAAAAACCAAAATAGCAAAAGGCACCACTCCACCACTAGATCTAACCTCATACCAAATTTTGTAAAAACATTTGAAAAGTTTTTGAGTTCCCCGTTCCAACTTTTAATCAGAAACAGATCCTACACCCTAATTGCACTAAGTTCAAATAGTTTCCATGGAAACCAGAAAAAAATCTAGAATAACCAAAATAGCTAAAGACAATACACCACCATTAGGTCTAACCACATACCAAGTTTTGTAAAAAAATATTGAAAGGTTTTTGAGATATGGCCCGGAAACAGACCCTACCCTCTATATGCATTAAGTTCAAACTGTTTCCATAGAAACCAGAAAAAAATTAAAAATTCAGAATACAATAATAGCAAAAGCCACCAGTGCACCACTAGATCTAACCTCATACCTAGTTTCGTTAAATATATTGAACAGGTTTTGAGATATGGCCCGGAAACGAAAGCATTTCGGAATTATGGAATTATGGACTGAACTGAAAACATTATGTCTCCCGCAAAGCTTTGCAGGGGACATAATAAGTGGTCATCTAAGTATATTTTGTTGTTATGTATACCACTTCTAAATGCCCATTTCAAGGGGCAGTAGCATGTTTTTTGAAAATTTTATATTTTCATTTTTTCACTGATTATTGTAAGTTAATGCTAAGTGTATTCATTTTATATTGATAAAACTCTCATTACACAAACCAATTATCCATAGTCTAAAAATAATAAACTATAAAGATTTACATAAAGTCAATTGGCGACCATATTTGTGTAACACCTTCAATTCCTTAATGCTGAGGAATATATGGATGACAACTTCTTTGTTCATTGTATGCGACGTTTCGACACAGATTCTAGTGTCGTTCTCAAGCAGAGAGAACGACACTAGAATCTGTGTCGAAACGTCGCATACAATGAACAAAGAAGTTGTCATCCATATATTCCTCAGCATTATTGTCATCCCAACTTCTAAAATGCCTCTCAAAGAAGTTACCTTCAATTCCTTTTGTGTAAAAAAGGAAATGTCATGGCTGAACGTTACATTATTTATTTGATTTATTACAGCTTATTGTCTTTCAAATGGAACCATTTATTTTCATTTTCCTGACATCACCTTATATTTCCACTGAAAACGTGCTACTGCTCCTTTAAGTCTGCAAGAGTCAACTTAATTTAACCTAGATTTTTAGAAACATTCACTCCTTTCACAAAATACCTTGAAAAATCGTGTAAATTAAATCACTTTCAAATAGAAACGCAGTTAAATGTATCATTTGACCAATACTACTTGCTGTTGCGTAAGTGTCAATAAAAGAAACAGGTTAAATAGACAGACAAAATGAAAGTCGTGATTTTGAACATGCATTAGTCAAAGATATTTTTTTTTAACTTGTTCAAATCAGGCAGTAAGATTTCAAAGACTTGAGTTCAATGGTTTTCAATAGATTATCGACACGATCTATTTTTTTATAAAGTTCACACACTTTCAGATGATTTAATTCTAATATCTTTTTGTAAAAGGGATGCTGATTTTACTTTGCTTCCTGTTGAAAAGAGAAGTATATGTGTTCTTTGTTCTTCAATTATAGAGTAATAGAAAATCTGAAAATGTCTTGGACTCTTTCACCCCTATCAAACCAGATCAAGAGGTCTGTGGTTCAAATCTCGCAAGAGGCTCAGCAACTTTGTCTGCAGTAGAGAACTGTTCTACACGCAGTCAGGTTTGGGTGCAATGCTACACTGAATTTCAGTGCAGTACCACCCACGGTTGCTGGTTCCAGCCGATGCTCACAGGTTTCACCGCAATGCATAGCCACAATGTTGCGGGCTTTCTCCCTGCAATGATACTAGTAGCCGCGATATAAGTGAAATACTCTTGAAAGTAGCGATAAACCCCACATCACCTCACCCGTATCAAACCAGAAAAAACTACGTTTAACGCCTGATTTTCGGGTTGTAGATGGTAAAGTGCTAACTATTTATCCCTAAATTCATTTATATAAATAGACCCATGGGACAAAATTCACAGGTAAAGAATTCTGCAACACTCATTTTACAAGATAAAACATGAATGTACACAAATATACAAAAGATAGCTATATTCCTTTTCATATGCATGAAAAACCTATACAGATCAATTTTGTTTTAATACAGGTATAATAATTATTATTATCATTATTTGTAAGTATTTTCTTTAATATGAGTATGTATTCCTTTACAGTTTCAGGAAAATAAACTGTTTTTAAAACCTTACAAAATGAACAAATAGATAATAAAAAACATTATTTTTTATTCGTGTTTACAAAGAGGACAACTCCTTGAGTAAGTAAACACAAGCACAGCTCTCTAAACGGATTCCATGAAAACTGTTAATCAAGGCTCCTTTTTTCCCTTTTTCTCATTTCTCCTGGCAACCAGAGGTAATCTTTTGTTTCTTTGACATTCTCGGTTGGGTTATGTTTCTTAAACAACAACAATAAATCCAATTTGAAAGTGACAACATTTCCAAGACATAGCTGTGTAATTTGATAGAATGGATTTAACATATATCTTCCTTAAAGCTTCAGGGTTGAACGTGGATGTTTTCTCTTGTCTTGGTTAATGGCCAGAATAAATGTTATTAAGGGTGCATGTGCATTGTAACTGTCACAAAGAAGAGAACAAAATGTTACATACATTCTTCTCTATTGGATTTTTTTAATTTCAAAGGAATTAAAGCAGTGAAACCTACTTGTATACTTTTGATAAAATTATTATTATTGAAAATATTATCAAGATTATTTATAGATTATTAAAGCAGTGAGGCCTACTTGTATACTTTTGATAAAATTATTATTATTGAAAATATTATCAAGATTATTGAAAATACATGTGAATCATAAAAAAAATAGAGCCAATTATGCTGTAGAGTGTGGCCAATGTGATTCCCCCTTTGTGAAGGCCACAGGGGCACCAATCATAAAATTAAGTATATAGGCGACAAGTTTCAGTTTTCTAGGCCTTATACTTCAGGAGAAGAAGATGAAAATAGATTTGAAGGACGTTCCTGTTGCTTTATTAGGGGCAACAGGGTCACCAAAGCTACAATTCATAATCCTCAATAGTCAAGGAGTCTGTACACAAAGTTTCAGCTTTCTAGGCCTTATGGTTCTGGAGAAGAAGATGAAAGTAGGTTTTTAGGGTGTGGCCCCTGTGGCCCTTATTAGGGGTCACAGGGCCACTAAAGCTACAATTTATAATCCTCACTAGCCAAGGAGTCTGTACACAAAGTTTCAACTTTCTAGGCCTTATGCTTCTGGAGAAGAAGATGAAAATAGGTTTTTAGGGCGTGGCCCCTGTGGCCCTTATTAGGGGTCACAGGGCCACTAAAGCTACAATTTATAATCCTCACTAGCCAAGGAGTCTATACACCAAGTTTCAGCTTTCTAGGCCTTATGTTTCTGGAGAATAAGTCGAAATTCCACAAAGTTTACGGACGGACGGACGGACGGACGCCGGACACCATGCCATGCCATAAGCCCATCGGGCCTTACAGGCCAGATGAGCTAATAAACAGAACAATGAAGTCTTAAAGAAATTCAGGAACTGGAAACCTTAGAAAAGCAAGAATTCCTCTTTCTTGGAAAAAAAATAACGATTCTGAGAATATGGTTCAACATCAGCTGATGAAGAAGTATAAGCATTTATTTCTCAATATTGTTAATTTCCACATAATAGAAAAGAGTGAAAATGTACAATGCTATCAAAACTCATTCAGATATTTTTAATCAGTTTTCCATTTAAAGTTTATGACATGAGTTATAACTAAATTCCTGCATTTCAAATCAAGATATATACTTATTTATAAATGTACTATATCTTTCCTATACATACCCTCCTCATGCGATCACTGTTATATTTAAGTAATCATGAATTACTTCAAATAACGAATGTAGTGAGAAATTTGAATCGAAATGATTTAAATATATATATGTATATATATCAATGTTACTGATATTAACCACCTTAGATAAGATTACCATTTACCAGAACCACAAAAACCCTTGCTACTTTCTTTGCTCGGTAACATTTTGAGATGTTTCATAGATGATTAATAACATAGCTTACAGCTGTTTAGTTTTGTCTATTTTGAGCTATCACAACTTAAAAAGTAACAGGTGGAGAAATAATCAATCATTATTTTCATGATTTTTAATCTATTGAATTCTTGTAAGGTGTCTTAGAATTTCAAATTTTTGTCTTGAAAGCTGAAATTCCAAACTATTAATTTTGATCTGAGGTTTATTTTTACTAAAATATGTGAATCAAATGTTTATAACTTTGAAAGTAGCAAAGTATCCCTCATTTCTGTACCTATACTGAAAATACTTCCTGCACCTTATCAATGACAATATATTTTATCATCACTGGTAACAATGAAAACAAAATTAAAATATATTGTCATTGTAGCTTAAAAGACCCAGTATAAAATTACAGATTTAATGATTAAAAAATATGTTGGTTGGTAGTGATGAATGTGTCACATAATGAGTATTTTGGGAAATCACTCGAAACCCTCATGAGTATAAAAGCAGCTCTGATGAGCAGTTTCTAAATTTATACACCATTAAGTCACAATTATCATTATCATTGTCAAAGAAATTCAAAATATGCTATAAATGGGATTTTCCCTCACTAGTGTGAGAATCTCCCACTATATAAAGGTCTAAGCAGAAGGTTTCTCTCAGAATCAAGTAATATCATATAATCTATGTTTCTCATCAGCTGATAGACATATTTGTCCTGCTCACATTAAATTATGTCTAGCCGGTGGATAATTCCATAGAATCCTTGTGATAAATTGAGCAAACATACTTACAAGAATGGACTGGACGACTCTCAGCTGATATGTTACCCAAGATATTCAGTACTTCTTTAATATAAGGGGAATTTAAATCATTTTCAATATTCAAAAGAATTTTTTTCTAAAAAGTTAAATATTTTATAAGTTGATTAAATATAAAGAAGAGTCAATTTCTTAAGCTCATCAATAGTCTATATTCAAAAGAGTGTAGGTTTACAAAATGTATGTTTGAAGAAGTCAATAGCAATTTTTGGGTACAGGGCTTCTTTCCCTCGTCTAGCCTATGTGCCACTATCAACCTAGTGGCTCTTCTAGCATTTACTCTGTGGATCTGTTGGCCTCAGCTGATATGTTACCCAAGATACTTCATTTAATAAAAGGGGATTAAAATCATTTTCAATACGCAAAAGAATTTTTTTCTGAAAAGTTAAATATTTTATAAGTTGATTCAATATAAAGAAGAAGAGTAAATTTTTTAAGCTCGTCAATCTTAGAAGAAATCTATTTTCAAAGAGTACAATATGTATGTTTGAAGAAGTCAATGGCAATTTTTTTGGTACAGGACTTCTTTCCTCCAGTGGCTCATCTAGCATTTACTTGCCCATAGCCTCTTTTGTTTCCTCATGCGCTCTTATGAACCGTATTGCTCCTCTGGACTCCTTAGACTAAGCTCCTGCTTTCTAATGGATCCTCTTGTCTGTATCGCTCCTGTGGCTCCTCTAGCCCATGGCCTCTTTTGTTTCCCAGCTCCTTCACTCTTTATCAATAATGGACCCTATAGTCCCTATGGCTCATGTTGTTTCTGTTACTCCTCAGCCCCTGTTGCTCCTTTGGTGCCTGGGGTTCTGTGGAAATATTATTTCCTGTGGCTTTAATGGCTCCTGTGGATCCTTCTAGCTTCTGTACCCTATGTGGGCCTTCCAGTGCCTATGGCTCCTCTAGTCTGTATCGCTCCTGTGCTCTTTTGAACCCCCTAAGTCCTTATCACTCTTGTGGCCCCTCTAGCTTCTACGCTTTAATGGACCCTCCAGTCCATATGGCTCCTGTGGACCCTATAATCCCTGTGGCTCCTGTTGTTTCTGTTGCTCCTCAGCCCCTGTTGCTCCTTTGGGGCCTGTGGTTCTGTGAAAACGTTATTTCCTGTGGCTTCTATGGCTCCTGTGGATCCTTCTAGCTTCTATACCCTTATGGGCCTTCTAGTCCCTATGGCTCCAGTGCCCCCTATAGCTCCGGTGCCCTTGTGGACCTTCTAGGCCATATCACTCCTGTGGCCCCTCTAGCTCCTGCGCTCTTATGGACCCTCTAGTCCCTATCGCTCCTGTGGTTTCTGCTGCTCTGCTGCCACTGTGGCTCCTTTAGCTTCTTTGGCGCCTGTTGTTTGGATAAACTTTATTTTCTAGCTCCTTGCTCCTGTGGCCCCTCTAGCTTTTGCACTCTTATCAACCCTCCTCTGAACGCCTCTGTGGTTCCTATAGCTCCTGTGATCCTGTGGTTTATGTGGCCCTCAAGCTCCTGCAGCTTCTGTGGTTTAAAGGTCTCCTTGAGTCACTGTTAAATACCTTATGGCTTCTCAGATGGCTCCTCTATCCAAAGCGGTTCCTGTGGTCCCCGTTGCTCCTCAGCGCCTGTGGTGCCTGTAGCTCCTGTTGACTCCTGTTGACTCCTTTGGCTCTCTAATGGACCCTCTTGTGGACCCTCTTGTGGACCCTCTAGTCCTTCTCCCATTGGCAATGGTTTTAAGACAGACATGTGCAAGATACATAACTTGAATACAATGTCCAGCTCTGCATGAATGGTCTCTTGAAAATATATTTTTAAGTAAAAAGTAAAACAAAACTATACAGATTGACTAAATCCATATGTCCTGTAAATTGTTTCTAGGGAATCTGCCTCTGTTGATCAATTCAGACTAAATTTTACAGAAGTTAATTGCTAATTGGTATTTTATATCATAGAAGCTTACAAAATTTATTTATTTATTTTCATAATAGAAATTTACTCTGTTTTCATTATTCCTTGCTAATAAATGCCCATTTAGTTTGTTCTGTCAGAGTTTGTTCTACCTCCAAAAAAACATTTAAATGTCAATTAACCTCATAAAGAATTTCAAAACCTTTATATGATTCCAATTTCTTATAGCTAAAAAGCTAATTAGCAAAACACACATACCATATGTACATTCGCAAAATCTTATTTGTTATTCTTTCTTGATATTCTTTGCCTTCAAACCCAATTAGTTTTTAGGACATACAATGAAAATGGTAATAATAGAAAAGCTTTAAAGAGCATAATTCACAAAACATATTGCTATACAAACTATGGACAACTAGCTATGAATACTATTGAAAGAACCTTTAAATCAGGTACGTATTTTCTACTGCAATTTAAGACTCTGAACAACTATAAATTATAAGAAGAGACATTATACCTACATCCACTTTTGTAAATAAATACTTTTGATGCTCAAAATCCACAATATTAAGATGAAAAATAGAAAACAGCCAATTTCAAAAGGTTAAACAAATAAAACTTTATGACTATAAGGCTTATTTTATGAAATTCATAAACTGAAATAAAACACTCTCGCAAGATATTTGATTAGGATAGAAAACTTTGTAACTTTCCATTATGTTGTTAAATATTTGGTTTCTTAAGTGGAATAAGAGTTGTTGACATCATTCAACATAAGATCTTATCATAGAATAAACAGTTCAAATTTAAATTATTTATCTAACAGGTGCACATTGAGTTTAAATAAGGATATGAAAAAAACTACAAATTACATCATTTAATTCAATTGTTACTTTTCCAGATAAAAAAAACTTCACTTGAACAATAGAAATGAGTACATAAATGCATATATTACATATTAACTTAATCAGTAAATTCATTCATTCTAAAATATTGCCATTTTTTTAAAGTTTAAATTTAATTATACATTTATTGTCTTGCATTGAAATTTACATTGACCAAAAATTGTTTGTTGAATTAATTGTTCATTTCACAAGATTTTTTGTAATTTTTTTGGAAAAATGCCATAAATAAGTATAACTATAAAATGAAAAAAAAATTGCAAATATTTTTTTAAAAACGTCCCTTGTTGTTTGTCTGTAATTGTGCCTACCTGAAATGTATAAACTGAAGAAATGTCTCTTCATTTTAATTTTTTTTAAATTTCAACATTATATACTTTTTGACTATTATTATATGGATATTTATATAGCGCATATATCCAACCACTCGTGGTTGCTCAAGGCGCTTATATTTTACTAGGGAGACAATAAATTCTAGGCTTATAAAAAAAATATTTAATAATTCTCATGAACATATTTTCCCCAGAAGTGCATACTCCTGGTTTGGTGGGATGCAGAATATGATTTAAATTACTTTCATACCCAAAAATAAATGATCTCAATTATGGATTAATCTCTTTTGGGTAGAGGGGGGATTGAAACACACAATACCCATTCTCATCTCCTATTGACTCTTAAATTGCAGAACCTTGATCCATAACAAACAATTCTTTTAATGGTAGAAACAATATAGGAAGCAGGTAACTGAACAACACATCAGTCCGTAGGGAGACAAAATAAAATGGGAGGCACCCTATTCAACAAGCCTTATAGGGGAAGGACAAAAAAGGAATGAAGCTTGGCGCTGATATGAGTTAGAGATTTAGATCCTCCCCTGCCAATCTTGTATTCCCATGGTTCCGTCTTCTCTCCTCCTCTTCTGATTCAGTCACTCAAAAGTGTGCTCGGTGACATTCTAATGACAAGAACGACCCAATCACATTATGGAATCACAACAGGAAGGTTTCAACAACTGACTTGAATCAAAAAGCTCAATTTAATCTGTAGTTTAGAGGTGTACAACTTTTTGATGACCATAAAAACCATCCCAAACTGCTGAAGAATCAATCAACTGAAAAGGCTTCTATTATCTCAATGGCTCCGGAATGAAGAATACCAGTATGCGGTCAGCAGCTTCCAACTTAGACATAAATATTTTGTTAATCAAAGTTATTGGATTTGAGGCAAATCTGGTGACAACAAGAAAAAGGTGTGGTGTGGCAATCACTTGGAGACACTTCTTGCCAAGTCCTTCGGGGCAGATTGGTCCACGTAAAAGGATCCTTGTGTTCCTGGCATAACAAGACCTTCTTGCAACAAGAAAAGTTGATTAACTATCGAATTCTTCATTTTAAGCAAGTTAGTAACAGACTTTTATTTTGAACACCTTCTAGGCATGATTCGATTGTACAGATTGCCAGTGTGGATGGTGTCCCCAGGGACATGCAGGCAACAATTTAACCTTAAATCAATCATCAAAGCAGGCTGTATATTCAAAATGACCCTTGTGTGCTCATCAGTAATTGGATCAACAAATGAAATCAGCAAGAAAATAACTGAATGAAAAAGCTATGAGCTTGAGCACATCTACATGATGATTTTTTAGTTTCGTACAGTTGAAGGAACATTTCTCTTGCTTATAATCAGTTGAGCCCAACAAATTTCCTGAAAATTGAATTGAAAGACAATTTGGGATGTCAACTCCCGAGGCTGGCCAGACAGAGTCTTCAATGATATAAGAGGTGAGTTTGTACAACTGAAGATCCCACATTTACTGACAAGGAATGGTTCACATAATATCACATCATTAGCACCAATTCTGATAAAGGTATCAACAAAGATATCTCTGCCTTATTAATTCATTCTAAGCCTCCAACACACAAGTTGATGAATTCGGTCAATAGATATCAAGGAAGTTTTCAGGTTATAGTGCTTCTTCTACTTCAAACCGTAACAATAGAAGAATTGGTCAAATGTACATCAAGACAATCCTAGGTTAAAGACCCATAGGCGAAGGTGAATCAAGTGTGGCCATCTCACAATCCTAAATATACACTTTGGTACCTTGCAGAGGGTACTGTAATTTGGGCGTCGAATTAAGTATTTTAATGTCGATTAAAACATGTAAATATGATAACAAATTTTTTATGAAAGATAACTAAATTTCATCACAAACCGCATGCAAGAATGACATGGGGGCTTTAAGGTTTTTATAAATTTTGTTCAATAAATAGAAAAGACCAGTAAACCCGAAACCGTCAACTCATTCAATTTAAATAACTCAGTTATTCTGCAATGAGGATGAAAAAGTCAATCAAAGTTTTTTTACAATGCCCTTGAGGTTATCACAAATTGAATATTTCACAGAGTGATAACAGAGCACACTCCAATAACTTTAAATTCTTACTGAACACAGATTGTAAAAGCACATTTTAAGGATCGATTTACCCAAAGGCTTAGAAACTAAACTAACTAAAAAGGTAGATCTCAGTTAGATTGGAATCATATCAATCCATTTTTCTCAACAACATAGACGATGCACAAATCTGTTTATGTAACAAGTGTTTGCCAACATGGCAATGTCCCCCGCCGTTGAAATATTTAAAAATAATTGTCACAATAAGCAAACGTTTTTTTCCCATTGACGCTGAGTGCAATGGTTCAAGAGATATGGAGTTGAAGGGGGATTGAAATGGTCCACTTTCGGGATTCATAAAAAGGTGCTTGCAATTTGAATTAGAGTCAACTTTGAATTTTCGAAATCAGACGGTAACCTGCCTAAATACGGCTTTTAAAATACACTGCCCAATATAGCCCCGGCGAACAGAATCTGTGGTCACTGGAACGTGTCCCGAGCGTGTCAACCTAGCAGTAGGTGGGTAGTTTCACCTAATGATCATCTTTCAACGGGTAATGACACATTTTTGATCGTTCATTTAACATACAAATATTCACAAAAAACACTAATTTTTTGTATATTCCGATAGCTTAGATATCCGACATCTCAATAATGATATATTCAAGACAATTTTTATTGAAAAAACATGTAGTATGGTATATTTCAAAGTCCTATCAAATGACGCAAAACGGTGACTGCCTCGTTAAATTGGCGCCGTTAGGGCTAGACGTGTCTGTTTAAAGTGATAATCTGATGATCTGTTGTTTGCTGAATCTTACATAACATATACTGACTATTATTTTCGACGGTGACAAATAACAAATCGTTTATATTTTCAGTGAACAAACCGAATATTTCCACAATCGAATTCCTAAAATGTTATTTTTTGTGAGTTTATTGCAATATAAATTAAGATATGTTAGACGGTGGATAATTTTACCATAGTGGTTTGAAAGGAATGGAAAAGTGTGAACGGTTGTATGTTATTTATTATATTTTTTCTCTTATGAAAAGATAGGCGCCACAGTGGATAATCTATAGTACGTTATAATCAATCTCCGTAGTTTTGACAACACATATCAATAATAAAAATAATTAAACATTATTTACCAATGGTTGATTTATTCAAGATATATAAGGTTTCGATTCGTAGTGGAAATGAAGCAATGTTATTTTTGGGATCACACTGTTTTACATAAAACATTCCGCATATTGATACAGTCACATCCATCAAAGTGATTCCAACAACAAAAGTAGTACAAAGTATTTCTTAGATATAATCGTACTTGCTTCTGGCCTTCTTTTATAAATCAGAAATAACACATGAAGCGTGTTGATTTAAAGGAGGTTTGTCTCCAGACATTACTGTAGGCCGATTGTAGATACGCAAGTGGCGACAGGCCCGGTGAGTGTGGCGTCATGCTCTAAGGAGTTTTCAAAGTGTCCGCCTGTTAATTTCGGCTGCATTCTAAAAACCGGGTATAAAATGCTGATACAAGTCTAATTTATGTGTGTATTGTCTCAATTACATGCTCACTGCATTCCCATAGATAATGGTACTGGAGATAAAGATCTATCATTTTTAGAAAAAATACATTGCATAAGCTCTTTAAAGAGGACTGAAATGGTATTTATATATATAAGGGTCACCTAAGGTGACTGGTGTCTGCATGGTCCATCAATGTAGCCTGTGACCAAATTTGAAAACATTTGGTGCAGCGGTTCATGGGATATCGCGTTAACAATTCAAAAGTGGCAAAAGTGCCCTTATTACCTTGGAATTAATGTCATGGTCACCAAAAGTGACTGCATGGTGTTTGTGTTATTCCCCATTTTAGGCTGTGACCAAATTTGCGAAGACTTTTGGAACAATGGTTCATTATGTTTTCAAAAGTGAACAAAGTGCCATGTTGACCTTGAAAATTAAGGTCAAGGTCAACAAAAAAAGACTGGTGTCTGCGTACTCCCAAAATGTAGGCTGGTACCAAATGTGCAGACACTAGGTGCAGAGGTTCATAAGATACCACGTTGACAAGAGTTACAAAAATGACAAAAATGCTGTGACCTTGAAATTAAGGTCAAGTTTACCAAAAGTAAGTGGTGTCTGCGTAGTCCCCCAAAGTAGGAAATAACCATTAAAGAGACACAGCTAGCTAGAGTATGTTGATAGGATCACATATGTCAAATTTTGAAATCGATGTTATCACATCGGAAACCATTAACTGTTACTGAAAAAAACAAGTTAAAGGTCAATCAGTACATTAGAGCGAAAATACGGCCATTCAAAGTCGGGATTTTGATCGAAAACCGGACATTGTTGCTCGAGTGGCGCGCGCAAATTCGCCAAACATAATTTTGAAACCTTGTCATAAGCTGACAGGAAGATATATTCGATTCGATAGTGTTTATTAGGTATTGTAGTAAATACAGTGGAACCTGGTTATAAGGCGAACCACTGCTACGCGATTCGCTATACAACACGGTAAGGATGTGTCCCCCAAATGTTTTTTTTATCATGATACAGCGGTAAATGAGTTACTATATCTGTTGTCAACTTGAACTGTTGTGAATAATTTTCTATTTCAGCCACACGCCTTACTAATATCAGAAAGAAAAATTGTCAATAAAAAATAACAATCATAAAACGTATCGATCTTTTGTTGTTTGTATTCAGTAAAATTTTCCATAATCAAGAGTAAATATTTACTTTATTTCATGGGTGACTCGGGTTCCATAGCAAATCTTAATTCACATCAGCACCATAAAAGAGATATGCTTCACAAATCATCGGAACATCTGTGAAAAATCACACACGTGGTTGCTAAATCTCCCGCCATATTTGTTTACTAAAGACCATACCATTATCTTACAAGGGTTGAACTTCAAGAACTAGAACAAATAATTTAAACCCAATAAAAAAATTCAATGAGTGAAACATTATTAAATATATCAAAAATTATGTATTAGCAAAAAAAAAATAATATAAACTTTTTTAGGTTATAAAGTGAAAATCCTATCGTCCTATCATAATATCCATCGTCCCTTGCCCTTATCATGATGGACACATCCAAAATCCGTGATGCAGATTAATTTTATTTATTAGGTCTAATAAAAGTTTGAAACTAACCTAAATAAATGCTATACACAAACTTTTAGGTAGAATTGTCGTAAAAAAAATCCAGATGTTTTATTTCTTTTGGTATATTGTATCTATATATCCCCTCTGTAGAAATGAAATATTTATCTTGAACATCGCGGCGCATTGGGTGAACCTTCCCTGGCATACGTTGTGTGACAAATGCTTATCTTTGGTGTTAAAGATATCGCACCAATGTTATGGTATTGATAACAGCCTTCGTATAAAGTATTTATTTCTCTCTTAAAATACTTATGATATTTATGTTATATTTCATATGATGTTTGTATATTAATGTAACTGTTAAAAACTCTGATCTTGAATAATCTCGCGAGATTTCTTAAAGGGGTTGTCGATGAAAGTGCCTGTTTTGATTTTATCTTGACGATCGCGCTTCACTCACAGCACGGAATGAAAACATGTCTCCCATGTCCCGTGGTATATCGAGGTTCCACTGTAGGTAGATTAATTGGATGCATAATTTCGAATATTAAACGTTTATAGATATTATGCATAAATGGATATATTTGTAAGTCCAGTGATGAAATATGAACTTCGATCAGCATATTAGATATTTTATAGCTTATCAAAACCAAATAAATTTTTTAGAAAGATACTCTGTGTCACTTTAAGATCAAGAAAAAACAATCAAGACAGTACCTATATATCATCATTCTTTATTGTGAAGAAAATGGCATTCTTAATCCTTCTGTTCTTACTAAATCCCATATCTTGCACCAGATCATCTTTCAATCTCATCTTCCATTCTTCGATCATTATGTTACAGCTAAAATATACCAACAATGGAACCTTTCTTTACTAGTTATTCCTGAACCAGATCATTTCTTATCTCTGCTTCATTTGTTGAGAAGTGATACCTCAATCAGATATTTGATAAATAAGAAATACAAACATGGGAACCTTTCTGTACTTCCAGTTCCTACATCTTGCACCAATTCCCTCCATCTTCCCTCCCTGAAGAAGACCAGAGTAACTCAGTCCTGACCAGTCTACTACAAACATTCATCATGATAAGGGAGGGAGAGGTTTGGAGTCTCTCAAATAGCTCAATATAACCAGCAAACAAATGACTTTGGACTTGCTGTACTGATCTCTTACAGCAAGTTACTAGCCCAGGACCACTCGCCATGATGAAAACATACTATGTACCACACAATTTATCTGCAAATGGTAAATAATTTTATCCTTGAACAGATCAATTTGATCCATCAGACATGGAAGGGGAATTTTGTGAATAGGAAGAGAATATAACATTAAGCTTTGACTTGTTACTCAATACAAAGTGGCTTAGGATAACTTCCTGCTTATGGAATATTCTTGTGCATGATTGGCAGCTCAAGTTGACTGCTGCACAAAAAGGGTTAAACATCACAGTAAATCTTCTTTCTTTAGTAACTGGTTGTCAGTTATTATATGCAACAAACTATCAAATTCTCAAATGATTGAATTAGAATTAGAAAATATACTTTTCCCTATCCATCGGTGTCAAAACTTAGAACAGAGTCACACTTAAAAATGTTTTTATCAAAATACCATCATTAGCATATGCAATAGCAAGTATTAACTTAATTATCAGTTACTTGAAATGTTTCACAGAAACCAAAGAACTGTAAAGAATGAAACATTGATAAATTTCACATGAACAGCCTTGCTTTAAAAAGGTTTGATAACCAAAAAATTGACTTTAAAGAGCTCTTAGAATTTGAAATCTTTGAAAAAAAGAAGATGAAAACTTACACCATTATAGGGATGTAAAAATGTCAAAAGGTGCAGAAACCTGAACAAAAATATATGAAAGAAAACTTTTTCTAAAAATATTTCTATTATACAAACATTTTCTCACAAAATATTCAACTTTCAAAACTTATATTTCCTGAATGTGATAACCGCAGGGTTGCTGGTGTAATATCCACTGCAACATGTAACACGGATATCGCTACAAGCATCAAATACTTCAAACTCTCCACACAACTCTGGTTATGTACATTACCTCACACTTCCACAACACACACTAAAAGCCAGAAGCGCCTTACAGGTTAACACAGACAACAGCATATTGAGTCCTGCAGCTAAAACATCCTTATCAAAAATAGACATTTCCAATAAGTGTTAACCTCCTCACATGGTGGGATTCTGTAAAGAGTTTTCTACAACTCCATCTTTTCTGCTCTGTTATTCATGGAGTTAGAGCTAGGTAGCTGGCACTGTTACAGACTTGCTAGATTGTGTCAGACCACTTTCCTTGATGTGTTCCAATGTGTTCAGACGTAGGGGAACGCCAGACAATCGGCCACATCATAATTGAAATTGAAGACACACAGCATTATATGCTTGAATAGCTTGTGAAAAAGACATCAGGTTAAAGCCTGGTTTCTATCTTATAAATAAGTCCAGCTTTTGATTTCATTTTGTCCGATGGTGCTAAGCAGGTTATAATGGTTCCTGATAGGAAGGTAACACTTGTGTACTATTTTCACAAAAAACAATCCAAATATCTAATCAAATTTGCTTACCTCCTGGGGTACATCAATTACTGCAAACTTGTTTAATGTCAATGTTTACCAAAGATATCCAATGTTTATAGAGGGAGGTACTTATTAATGATAGATATCTTCAAGACCTTCAATGGAAAAGAACTATTAAAACAAAAACATGATGTTCAGAGCAATACGTTGTTATTTATCAAAGGTCACATGAAAGTTATGGAAATCATTATCAAGGAGATAAAAATTCAATTCATTATTTAAAGGAACACCTGTATGAATAAATAACTTAATGAAAAAAAAGTACAAATTATATTATTTAATACCTCTTTCACTTTTCCAGACAAACCTAAAAAAAACTTCTGTTGAACAATGGAAATGAGTACATAAATACATAAATCATATTCGAAAAATTTATAATTTAATCATTTATTCTGTAATTGTCTGGCTCTTAAGTTCATTCAAGTTTTTCCTCTTCATCCTTGAGTATAAATGAAATTAGGATTTTGTCTTAATCTAAATTTTACATTTCACAAAAACAAAATTTTTGGAATGATCTTCTCTCATGATTTTGACAAAAAGGGAATGAAAAATGCAAATAAAAACATTCTGATATAACTTCGTTATGCTGCTGTATCTACTGACAAAGGTTATCCAAAAAGAATGTTTTCTTAAATTGTTTGACTGTTGTGCTAATCTGCAACAAATCTGCCATTATGCAGGCTTTAATCTTGCTTTAAAAATTCATTATTAAATTGTAATCAAGGAAAATGATAAAAGAATAAAATAACCTTGGCATAATTGCACCAATTGTATCCATATAGTTTTAATTTATTTATGAACATAACCGTAATATTATTAATATACCTCTCTTACAAAAATGAATTTTTTCAAATATTTCGTTACAAAGTGTCTAAACAAATAATTCAATATTCAATTATTATACTTTCACAAGGATTCATTTTTAGCTCATAAAAAGTCTTTCTGAATTCACATGAAAAATAGTTCACACCTTTGTGAGTATTCAGCAGTTTGGTTTGGTTGGGATGCACAACATCACTTGAATGACTTCCCAAACCCATAAGTAAAATGATCTCAAGTATACATGTGTATATGGATCTCTTTATGGGGAACAAACACCCACGACACCACTTTCCTCACCCCCTTTTGATTCTTGATCTTTAAAAACATCATAAATGTTTTTTAGTAGAAACAGTGGGGGGAAGGTTACAATCAAAAAGGACATCAGTCCGTATTCCACAAAAATTAGAATTGAAGACCAGAAAAGGAATGAAGCTTGGCGCTGATATGAGTTAGAGATTTAGATCCTCCCCTGCCAATCTTTTATTCCCATGGTTCCGTCTTCTCTCCTCCTCTTCTGATTCAGTCACTCAAAAGTGTGCTTGGTGACATTCTAATGACAAGAACGACCCAATCACATTTTGGAATCACAACAGGAAGGTTTCAACAACTGACTTGAATGCAAAAGCTCAATTTAATCTGCAGTTTAGAGGTGTACAACTTATTGATGACCATAAAAACCTTCCTGAATCAATCAACTGAAAAGGCTTCTATCATCTCAATGGCTCCAGAATGAAGAATACCAGTATGCGGTCAGCAGCTTCCAACTTAGACATAAATATTTTGTTAATCAAAGGTATTGGATTTGAGGCAAATCTGGTGACAACAAGAAAAAGGTGTGGTGTGGCAATCACTTGGAGACACTTCTTGCCAAGTCCTTTGGGGCAGATTGGTCCACGTCAAAGGATCCTTGTGTTCCTGGCATAACAAGACCTTCTTGCAACAAGAAAAGTTGATTAACTATCGAATTCTTCATTTTAAGCAAGTTAGTAACAGACTTTTATTTTGAACACCTTCTAGGCATGATTCGATTGTACAGATTGCCAGTGTGGATGGTGTCCCCAGGGATATGCAGGCAACAATTTAACCTTAAATCAATCCTCAAAGCAGGCTGTATATTCAAAATGACCCTTGTGTGCTCATCAGTAATTGGATCAACAAATGAAATCAGCAAGAAAATAACTAAATGAAAAAGCTATGAGCTTAAGCATATCTACATGATGATTTTTTAGTTTCGTACAATTGAAGGAACTTTTCTCTTGCTTATAATCAGTTGAGCCCAACAAATTTCCTGAAAATTAGATTGTAAGACAATTTGGGATGTCAACTCCCGAGGCTGGCCAGACAGAGTCTTCAATGATACAAGAGGTGAGATTGTACAACTGAAGATCCCACATTCACTGAACAAATATAGGTTCACATAATGTCACGTCATTAGCACCAATTCTGATAACGGTATCAACAAAGATATCTCTGTCTTATTAACCATTTCTAAGCCTCCAACACACAAGTTGATGAATTTGTTCAATAGATATCAAGGAAGTTTTCAGGTTATATATTGCTCTTTCTACTTCAAACCGTAACAAAAGAAGAATTGGTCAAATGTACATCAAGACATTCCTAGGTTAAAGACCCATAGGCGAAGGTGAATCAAGTGTGGCCATCTCACAATCCTAAATATACACTTTGGTACCTTGCAGAGGGTACTGTAATTTGGACGTTGAATTAAGTATTTTAATGTCGATTAAAACATGTAAATATGATAAAAAAAATTCTATGAAAGATAACTAAATTTCATAACAAACCACATGCAAGAATGACATGGGGGCTTTAAGGTTTTTATAAATTTTGTTCAATAAATAGAAAAGACCAGTAAACCAAAACCGTCAACTCATTCAATTTAAATAACTCAGTTATTCTGCAATGAGGATGAAAAAGTCAATCAAAGTTTTTTTACAATGCCCTGGAGGTTATCACAAATTGAATATTTCACAGAGTGATAACAGAGCACACTCCAATAACTTTAAATTCTTACTGAACACAGATTGTAAAAGCACATTTTAAGGATCGATTTACCCAAAGGCTTAGAAACTATAAGGTAGATCTCAGTAAGATTTGAATCATATCAATCTATTTTTCTCAACAACATAGACGATGCACAAATCTGTTTATGTAACAAGTGTTTGCCAACATGGCAATGTCACCCGCCGTTGAAATATTTAAAAATAATTGTCACAATAAGCAAACGTTTTTTTCCCATTGACGCTGAGTGCAATGGTTCAAGAGATATGGACTTAAAGGGGGACTGAAATGGTCCACTTTCGGGATTCATAAAAAGGTGTTGCAATTTGAATTAGAGTCAACTTTGAATTTTCGAAATCAGACGGTAACCTGCCTAAATACGGCTTTTAAAATACACTGCCCAATATAGCCCCGCCGAACAGAATCTGTGGTCACTGAAGCATGTCCCGAGCGTGTCAACCTAGCAGTAGGTGGGAAGTTTCACCTAATGATCATCTTTCAACGGGTAATGATACATTTTTGATCGTTCATTTAACATACAAATATTCACAAAAAACACTAATTTTTTTTATATTCTGATAGCTTAGATATCCAACATCTCAATAATGATATATTCAAGACAATTTTTATTGAAAAAACATGTAGTATGGTATATTTCAAAGTCCTATCAAATGACGCAAAACGCTGACTGCCTTGTTAAATTGGCGCCGTTAGGGCTAGACATGTCTGTTTAAAGTGATAATCTGATGGTCTGTTGTTTGCTGAATCTTACATAACATACACTGACTATTATTTTCGACGGTGACAAATAACAAATCGTTTATATTTTCAGTGAACAAACCGAATATTTCCACAATCGAATTCCTAAAATGTTATTTTTTGTGAGTTTATTGCAATATAAAGATATGTTAGACGGTGGATAATTTTACCATAGTGGTTTGAAAGGAATGGAAAAGTGTGAACGTTTTTTTGTTATTTATTATATTTTTTCTCTTATGAAAAGATAGGCGCCACAGTGGATAATCTATAGTACGTTATAATCAATCTCCGTAGTTTTGACAACACATATCAATAATAAAAATAATAAAAGATTATTTACCAATGGTTGATTTATTCAAGATATATAAGGTTTCGATTCGTATTGGAAATGAAACAATGTTATATTTGGGAACACACTGTTTTACATAAAAGATTCTGCATATTGATACAGTCACATCCATCAAAGTGATTCCAACAACAAAAGTAGTACAGAGTATTTCTTAGATATAATCGTACTTGCTTCTGGCCTTCTTTTATAAATCAGAATTTAACACATAAAGCGCGCGTTTTGGTTTGAAGGAGGTTTGTCTCCAGACACTACTGTAGGCCTATTGTAGATACGCAAGTGGTGACAGGTCCGGTGGTCGGGGCGTCACGCTCTATTGAGTTTTCAAAGTGTCCGCCTGTTAATTTCGGCTGCGTTCAAAAAACTAGGTATAAAATGCTGATTAAAAATCTAATTTATGTGTGTATTGTCTCAATAACATGCTCACTGCATTCCCATAGATTATGGTACTGGAGATAAAGATCTATCATTCTTAGAAAAAATACATTGCATAACCTCTTTAAAGAGGGACTGAAATGGTATAAGGGTCAGCTTCGTGAATCATAAAGAAGGGTCGGATTACAATTAGACATGGACTCGACTTTGTATTTCTTAAATCGGACCGTAACCTGCTTTATACACTACCTTGAAAATAATGATAAGGTCATCCAAGGTGACTGGTGTCTGCATGGTCCATCAATGTAGCCTGTGACCAAATTTGAAAACATTTGGTGCAGCGGTTCATGGGATATCGCGTTAACAATTCAAAAGTGGCAAAAGTGACCTAATTACCTTGGAATTAATGTCAAGGTCACCAAAAGTGACTGCATGGTGTTTGTGTAATTCCCCATTTTAGGCTGTGACCAAATTTGCGAAGACTAGCTTTTGGCACAATGGTTCATTATGTTTTCAAAAGTGAACAAAGTGCCATGGTGACCTTGAAAATTAAGGTCAAGGTCAGCAAAAAAGACTGGTGTCTGCGTACTCCCAAAATGTAGGCTGGTACCAAATTTGCAGACACTAGGGGCAGAGGTTCATAAGATACCACGTTGACAAGAGTTACAAAAATGACCAAAATGCTGTGACCTTGAAATTAAGGTCAAGGTTACCAAAAGTAAGTGGTGTCTGCGTAGTCCCCCAAAGTAGGAAATAACCATCAAGATCAAGAAAAAACAATCAAGAGAGTACCTATATCATCATTCCTTATTGTGAAGAAAATGGCATTCTTAATCCTTCTGTTCTTACTCAATCCTGTATCTTGCACTAGATCATCTTTCAATCTCATCTTCCATTCCTCATTATGTTACAGCTAAAATATACCAACAATTGAGCCTTTCTTTACTAGTTATTCCTGCACCAGATCATTTCTTATCTCACCTTTATTTGTTGAGTAGTGATACCTCAATCAGATATTTGATAAATAAGAAATACAAACATGGGAACCTTTCTGTACTTCCAGTTCCTACATCTTGCACCTATTCCCTCCATCTTTCCCTCCCTGAAGAAGACCAGAGTAACTCAGTCCTGACCAGTCTACTACAAACATTCATCATGATAAGGGAGGGAGAGGTTTGGAGTCTCTCAAATAGCTCAATATAACCAGCAAACAAATGACTTTGGACTTGCTATACTGATCTCTTACAGCAAGTTACTAGCCCAGGACCACTCGCCATGATGAAAACATACTACGTACCACACACAATTTATCTGCTAATGGTAAATAATGTTATCCTTGAACGGATCAATTTGATCCATCAGACATGGAAGGGGAATTTCGTGAATAGGAAGAGAATATAACATTAATCTTTGAGTTGTTACTCCATACAAGGTAGCTTCCTGCTTATGAAATATTCTTGTGCATGATTGGCAGCTCAAGTTGACTGCTGCACAAAAAGGGTTAAAGATCACAGTAAATGTACTTACTTTAGTAACTGGTTGTAAGTTAATAATATTCAACAAATTATCAAATTCTCAACTAATTGAATAAAAGAATATACTTTGTCCTATCAATGTCAAAACTTATAACAGAGTTGCACTTAAAATTCCATCATTTTACCAAAATGCCATCACAAGGATATATGCATTAGTAATGATTAACTTAATTATCAGTTACATGTAAATGTTTCACAGAAACCAAAGAACCATATATAATGAAAAATTTATAAATTTCACATGAACAGCCTTTTTTCAAAGGATTTGACAACCAAAAAGTTGACTTTAAAGAGCTCTTATACATTTTTTAAATCTTTGAATAAAAAGATGAAAACTTACACCATTAAAGGGATGTAAAACTGTCAAAAGGTGCAGAAACCTGAACTAAAATATATGAAAGAAAACTTTTTCTAAAAAAATTTCTATTATACAAACATTTTCTCACAAAATATTAAACTTTCAAAACTTATATTTCCTGAATGTGATAACCGCAGGGTTGCTGGTGTAATATCCACTGCAATATCATCAGTTGAACCCAGCAAATTTCCTGATGATTGGATTGTATGACAATTTGGGATGTCAACTCACGAGGCTGGCCAGACAGAGTCTTCAATGATATAAGAGGTGAGTTTGTACAACTGAAGATCCCACATTCACTGAACAAGGGATATGGTTCTGATTATTTCAGGTCGTTAGTTCCAAATCTGATACGGATATATCAGCAATGATATCCCTGTCTCATAGATAAGTTTTTCGACAGCAACAATTCCTGAAGCCGCCTTCACCCCAGTTGATGAATAAGATTAAGGTATGTCAAGATATTCCTCAGGTTATTGTTTCTGTTACTTCCAACCCTTTTAATTGAAGAATTGGTAGATGTACATCAAGACATTTCTAGTTAACATATATCTTTATTCTGTTCATGAATTTGAAAGACTTTCAAGCAAAGAGATGTGCATCTCCAAACCATTCACTCATTCAATTTCATTTACTTGGTTATTCTGCAATGAGAATGAAAACGTCAATCAAAGGTTTTTAAACAATGCCCTTGGGGTTATTACAAATTGAATATTTCACAGAATATCTTGATCACTCCAATAGCTTTAAATTCTTATAGTGTACACAGCTTGTGATAGCTTATTTTAAGGATCTATTTACCAAAAGGCTTATAATTAGGACCAAAGGTAGATCTCAGTTTAGATTTGAATAATGTCCATACATTTTCTTAGTAATAAAAATGGTGCAGAAATCAGCTTCAAACCCTTCAGAACTTAGTTACAGCCGGTGTTCCCCAGGGCTCAGTATTGGGTCCCTTTCTTTTTATTGTATTTATAAATGACATTGCTGATGAACTTAATTGTTTAACAAGGTTATTTGCCGATGATACATCACTTGGCTTTTCATCAATTGACCATAGATTACTTGAGTATACTTTAAACTCGAACCTTGAAAAGCTTAGTTCTTGGGCAGAGCGTTGGCTAGTCAAATATAATCCAAATAAAACAGAAGCTATCATTTTTACTCTTAAGAAAGAAAGTAAAAACATAACACTGTATCTTGACGGGTGCGAAATCAGAAATGTAAATGAACATAAACACTTAGGTGTGACACTTTCAGCCGATGGGAAATGGAATAAACATATTGATAAATTAGTATTGTCGATTTCTAAAATGATAAATTCAATGCGAAAACTCAAATTCATATTAAGCAGGCAAATCTTAGATAAGATTTATATTATGTTTATTAGACCACATTTTGAATATGCTTGTGAAGTTTGGGATGGGTGTAACTCAGAACAGTCATTTCGACTTGAACAATTACAGTTAGAAGCAGCTCGTGTTATTACTGGTCTACCAAAATACACTTCACTGAAACATCTCTATTTTGAAACTGGTTGGGAAAAATTATCAGAACGGAGAGAAAGGAGAAAGTTAACACTTTATCATAAATTACAGTGCGGTAATGCACCATCATATCTTGTAGATTTACTCCCACCGACTGTTGGAGAAACTACTTCTTATGATCTTAGAAATGCAAATAATTTTGTTATTCCATCATATAGATTGAAACATTCATGTATGTCTTTTATTCCTTCAACCACAGTGTTATGGAACGATATCCCATTAGATAAGCGAAATGTAACATCAACAGAAAAGTTCAAATCATATTTGAAGAAGCCAATTGTTTCGGCACCATCTTATTTTTCATCAGGTATGCGTAGGTTAAATATTTATCATACACGTTTAAGATATCACGTAAGTGAGTTGAAATATGATTTATTTAAAGTTGGCATTAAGGCGGATTCAACATGTGAATGTGGTTATTTATGCGAAAATGTTTTTCACTTTATGTTTGAGTGTCCTTTATATGACAGATTAAGAATGTTAAATGTATTAAAATCATATGTAAATGAAGATGCCGTAAATTTAGATTTAGTTTTATGTGGCAGTAAAAGCCTTTCAATTTTACAAAATCAGGTCATTTTCAAGGCAGTCCAACAATATATTTTAAACAGCAAGCGCTTCTGTTGACTGCAGCATGTACATATTTACTTTTGTAAATATCTTTCTACCATTCTGTATTATACTATTTTCCATGTTTTCATGTATGTCACTATATATCTATCATTTTGTAAATACTTGGGAGAAGGTTACCTAAGTTGGATAACTTGTTCCTAATCCCTTTCTTTATTGAATAAAATATGTTTAAATCAAACTTAGTTACCGTACATTGGATGAGTTAGAACAGACATCAGCTATTTCAAGTAATCAAGATATAAATCTCTTACGTTAATAACTTCTTGCCAATAAATGTCATTCACCAATCATTTTATATATTACTTACACCCTATGGCCACTAACTTAATTCAAAGCAAGATGAGGTCAATATTTCTTCACTATTATATTAATATCAAACACTCAATTTGTTTCACAGATATGATATCAACCTTTTTGCAATACATCTTGCAGCAGTTCATGATTTCACTAATCATTGCACAAGCAAGATACACTTTGATGCAGAAACAAGCAACATTAGAAATCTTTCCGTACTTCCAAGTGATACCTAAATCAGATATTTGATAAATAAGAAATACAAACATGGGAACCTTTCTGTACTTCCAGTTCCTACATCTTGCACCTATTCCCTCCATCTTTCCCTCCCTGAAGAAGACCAGAGTAACTCAGTCCTGACCAGTCTACTACAAACATTCATCATGATAAGGGAGGGAGAGGTTTGGAGTTTCTCAAATAGCTCGATATAACCAGCAAACAAATGACTTTGGACTTGCTGTACTGAACTCTTACAGCAAGTTACTAGCCCAGGACCACTCGCCATGATGAAAACATACTACGTACCACACAATTTATCTGCTAATGGTAAATAATGTTATCCTTGAACAGATCAATTTGATCCATCAGACATGGAAGGGGAATTTCGTGAATAGGAAGAGAATATAAGATTATGCTTTGACTTGTTACTCAATACAAGGTGGCTTAGGTTAACTTCCTGCTTATGGAATATTCTTGTGTATGATTGGCAGCTCAAGTTGACTGCTGCACAAAAAGGGTTAAACATCACAGTAAATTTACTTTCTTTAGTAACTGGTTGTCAGTTATAATATGCAACAAACTATCAAATTCTCAAATGATTGAATTAGAAAATATACTTTTCCCTATCCATCGGTGTCAAAACTTAGAACAGAGTCGCACTTAAAATGATTATATCAAAATACCATCATTAGCATATGCATTAGTAAGGATTAACTTAATTATCAGTTACGTGTAAATGTTTCACAGAAACCAAAGAACCTTATGGAATGAGACATTTATAAATTTCACATGAACAGCCTTTTTTCAAAGGATTTGACAACAAAAAAGTTGACTTTAAAGACCTCTTAGAATTTTAAAACTTTGAAAAAGAAAGATATGAAAACTTACACCATTATAGGGATGTAAAAATGTCAAAAGTTGCAGAACCCTGAACTTACATATATGAAAGAAAACTTTTTCTAAAAATATTTCTATTATACAAACACTTTTTCACAAAATATTCAACTTTCAAAACTTGTATTTACTGAATGTGATAACCGCATGGTTGCTGGTATAATATCCACTGCAACATGTAACACGTATATCGCTGCAAGCATCAAATACTTCATACTCTCCACACAACTCTGGTTATGTACATTACCTCACACTTCCACAACACACACTAAAAGCCAGAAGCGCCTTACAGGTTAACACAGACAACAGCATATTGAGTCCTGCAGCTAAAACATCCTTATCAAAAATAGACATTTCCAATAAGTGTTAACCTCCTCACATGGTGGGATTCTGTAAAGAGTTTTCTACAACTCCATCTTTTCTGCTTTGTTATTCATGGAGTTAGAGCTAGGTAGCTGGCACTGTTACAGACTTGCTAGATTGTGTCAGACCACTTTCCTTGATGTGTTCCGATGTGTTCAGACGTAGGGGAACGCCAGACAATCGGCCACATCATAATTGAAATTGAAGACACACAGCATTATATGCTTGAATGGCTTGTGAAAAGACATCAGGTTAAAGCCTGGTTTCCATCTTGTAAATAAGTCCAGCTTTTGATTTCATTTTGTCCGATGGCGCTAAGCAGGTTATAATGGTTCCTGATAGGAAGGTAACACTTGTGTACTATTTTCACAAAAAACAATCCAAATATCTAATCAAATTTGCTTACATCAAATACTGAAAACATGTTTTATGTCAATGTTTACCAAAGGTATCCAATGTTTATAGAGGGAGGTACTTATCAATGATAGATATGTTTAAGACCTTCAATGGAAAAGTACTACATGATGATAGGAGTAATATTTTGTTATTTATCAAAGGTCACATGAAAGTTACGGAAATTATTTTCAAGGAGATAATAATTCTATTCATTATTTTTAAGGTTCACCTATATGAATAAACAATTTAATGACAAAAAGGTACAAATTATATTATTTAATACCTCATTCACTTTTCCAGACAAATCTAAAAAAACTCCTGTTGAACAATGGAAATGAGTACATAAATACATAAATCATACTTGAAAATTTCTGATTCATGTATTCTGAAATTGTCTGGTTCCTTAATTATAAGTTCATAAAACGTTTTCCTTTTCATCTGTGAGTATAAATGAAATTCTTTTTAATCTTAATCTAAATTTACATTAAGCAAAAACAAATAATTTTGGAAATGATTTATAAGGAAAGAAAAATGCAAATAATTCATTCTGATAAAACTTATGCTGTCAAATCTTTTGACAAAGTTTATCCAAAAACAAATTTCCCTATTGATTGTTTACCTATTCTGCTAATCTGAAAGACCTAGCTCTGCCATTACGCAGGCAATAATTTTGCAATAAAAGTTCATTCCTAATCTATAATAAGGAAAATGTTAAAAGAATAACATTATCTTGGCATAATTGCGTTATCATTATAAATCCATATACCCGGTAGTGTAGATTTTACATTTATCAACATTACCGTAAATTATTAACATACCTCTCTGACAAACATGAATTTTTTCAATTATTTCACTACAAACTGTCTTCAAAGATTTCCAATATCCAATTATCATACATTCACAAGGATTCATATATTTTGAGCTCATAAAAAGTCTTCCTGAATTCACATGAAAACTTGTTCACACCTTTGGGAGTATTCAGAAGTTTGGTTTGGTTGGGATGCACAACATCACTTGAATGACTTCCCAAACCCATAAGTAAAATTATCTCAAGTATACATGTGTATATGGATCTCTCCATGGGGAACAAACACCCATGATACCACTTTCCTGACCCCCTTTTGATTCTTGATCTTTAAAAACATCATAAATGTTTTTTAGTAGAAACAATTGGGGGAGGGTTACTATCAAACAGTCCATATTAAAGTCCTTATTCAACAAATATTACAATTGAAGAACAAAAAAGGAATGGAGCTTGGCGCTGATATGAGTTAGAGATTTAGATCCTGCCCCTGCCAATCTTGTATTCCCATGGTTCCGTCTTCTCTCCTCCTCTTCTGATTCAGTCACTTTAAAAGTGTGCTCGGTGACATTCTAATGACAAGACAACCCAATCACATTTTGGAATCACAACAGGAAGGTTTCAACAACTGACTTGAATCCAAAAGCTCAATTTAATCTGCAGTTTAGAGGTGTACAACTTTTTTGATGACCATAAAAACCTTCCTGAATCAATCAACTGAAAAGGCTTCTATCATCTCAATGGCTCCGTAATGAAGAATACCAGTATGCGGTCAGCAGCTTCCAACTTAGACATAAATATTTTGTTAATCAAAGTTATTGGATTTGAGGCAAATCTGGTGACAACAAGAAAAAGGTGTGGTGTGGCAATCACTTGGAGACACTTCTTGCCAAGTCCTTCAGGGCAGATTGGTCCACGTAAAAGGATCCTTGTGTTCCTGGCATAACAAGACCTTCTTGCAACAAGAAAAGTTGATTAACTATCGAATTCTTCATTTTAAGCAAGTTAGTAACAGACTTTTATTTTGAACACCTTCTAGGCATGATTCGATTGTACAGATTGCCAGTGTGGATGGTGTCCCCAGGGACATGCAGGCAACAATCTAACCTAAATCAATCCTCAAAGCAGGCTATATATTCAAAATGACCTTTGTGTGCTCATCAGTAATTGGATCAACAAATGAAATCAGCAAGAAAATAACTGAATGAAAAAGCTATGAGCTTGGGCACATCTACATGATGATTTTTTAGTTTCGTACAGTTGAAGGAACCTTTCTCTTGCTTATAATCAGTTGAGCCCAAAACATTTCCTGAAAATTAGATTGTAAGACAATTTGGGATGTCAACTCGCGAGGCGGGCCAGACAATGATATAAGAGGTGAGTTTGTACAACTGAAGATCCCACATTTTTACTGAATTCATGTTTTTTTTAGCAATATTTTGCATCCAACCATAAAAAGAGGCCAACAATTCATGCAATAGGAGACAGATTATCAAAGTGACCGAATCATGAAGGCAATTTAAGTGTGGCCATCTCACAATCCTAAATATACACTTTGGCACTTTTGCAGAGGGTACTGTATTTTGGACGTTGAATTAAGTATTTTTATGTCGATTAAAACATGTAAATATGACAGCAAATTTTCTATGAAAGATAACTAAATTTCATCACAAACCACATGCAAGAATGACATGGGAGCTTTAAGGTTTTTATAAATTTTGTTCAATGAATATAAAAGACCAGTAAACTCAAAACCGTCAACTCATTCAATTTAAATAACTCAGTTATTCTGCAATGAGGATGAAAAAGTCAATCAAAGTTTTTTTACAATGCCCTTGAGGTTATCACAAATTGAATATTTTATTGCAATTTGAATTAGAGTCAACTTTGAATTTTCGAAATCGGACGGTAACATGCCTAAATACGGCTTTTAACCCTTACGATGCGGCTATATATTTTTGCTCTACAAGCCCACGTGGCGGAATTGTTTTGTCCGGTGCCAGCCACCGTTATATCCTGATTAACCGCTTCTTTATTTTTGTGCGCGGATATACATATGATACATGGAAATAAAGACAATTCTCTCTTCTATACGATGATGTAAAAATTATAAAATTATCTCTAATGGTTCGTGAGATATAAATGCCGCAAGGTGGGTACCCTCAATCATTTTGAGGTAAACAAATTTTTTGCGGCACTTGTCGCAACGCTTTGCCGCTTCTTTATTTTTGTGCGCGGATATACATATGATACATGGAAATGAAGACAATTCTCTCTTCTACACGATGATGTAAAAATTATAGAATTATCTCTATTGGTTTGTGAGATATGAATGCCGCAAGGTGGGTACCCTCAATCATTTTTGAGAAAAGGTTTGATACACTCATGGCAAAAATGGTTGTCACCCCCAGACTGAGAACGCTACGTCAAGTTTAACTGAGTGTTGACAAATAATCAAACATGCAATAACTGTCAGAATGATTTGTGTGATTGGGAAAAACATTCGTAAAACATACCAGCTTGTATTTTGGTCTTGTGCTGGCCAATTTAAGAAATTCTACTAGGATATGTATGGTCCCTGTGAAAAAGGGCAATTTTTTACAGTATCCATATAGTATCAATTGGATGGGTATCAATAAAACAAATTACATTTTCAAGTTCAATTGTCGGTTTTATTTCATTCTGCAGTCATGTAAGAGTATATTTACAAGCCTAATATCGGGTAGCACCGCCTCTGGAATTTTCAAGGGCGATAATTCGGGCAGGCATACTGTCTATCAGTGTGTTGATGTTTGCAACAGCCAAATTGTTCCATTCATTCACAAGAGCAGCCCGCAATTGCTGTAAATTTGCAGGAGCAGGGTCCAGTCTTCTAAGTGCACGGTCAAGCTGATCCCAAGCATGTTCTATCGGATTCATATCCGGACTTTTTGAAGGCCAGGGCAATCTTGTTACTCCTTGTGCCTGAATGAAAGCGTTCACTGTACGTGCACGATGGGCTGGTGCATTATCGTCCTGCAACAGGAAGTTGTTGCCATACACTCTTCTTGCATGTGGGAGGCAAACGGTTTCAAGAAGACGTCTGTACGACCTCTGGTTGACGTTTCCTTGAAGGACGACAAGATCCGTTTTACCGTTATGGTGTATTCCTGCCCATACGTGTACAGAACCGCCACCGTGGGCAACCTGATGCTGCAGACAGTCGTCATTGAGCCTTTCCCCACGTAAACGTCGCACTCTCATTCTCCTGTCCACCTTATGCAGTAGGAAACGAGACTCGTCAGTAAATATGACGTGACGCCAATGTCCAAGTTGGATTCTGCGGTGCTGCTGCGCCCAAGCAAGCCGTGCCCTGCGGTTGGCCAGTGTCCAGAATGGTTTGATGGCAGGTCTTCTTGCCTTATATCCATGCTGGAGCAACCTGTTCACTACAGTTCTCCGGCAAATGGGCGTATTAATATGAGCCCCCCATCTCTGTGCAAGAGTCAAAGACGAAAGACGTCTATGACGTCGGGTCAAACGAAGAAGAATTCTATCCTGACGAACCGTAGTTTTCTTGGGACGGCCTGAAGACTTATTCGGAACAACATTTCCCTGTATGGCGTGCAGTCTTTTAATCCTTTGAACAGTTCTAACACTGACGTTACATGCTGCAGCAATGACACGATTCGAAGCGCCACCACGACTCATGCCAATGATTTCATGTCTGATTCCTGGTGGAGTGGGACCAGGCATGGTCTATGCTTTTCAGAAACTATAGTCGTGAAGCTGTATCTTATGAAAGAGGTCTATAGTAATCGATGGAAATGAGAACCTAAGGAGACAAATTTCCATCATTTCAATGAAATGCACGTGGTCTACATGAAACCGCTGACACTGTTCATTGTAAAGTGTGAGTTAATGTAACTTCATGCCTGTAATGACATTTCCATGGAAAACCAACATTGCCATGCATACAATGTGATATAAACTCCAATTTAATTAAATATTAGGGGGTGACAACAATTTTTGCCATGAGTGTATTTTATATCCGGGAGCAGCCAAGACTGCTTGCAGTCAATATATAGCCTTATCCTGAAAGTTACGGATTTCGCCAAGAGGGCTTACGTGCCATTTTATATTTGGCCCGTAAATATCATGCGCCCCGCATCGTAAGGGTTAAAATACATTGCCCAATTAGCCCCGGCAAACAGAATCTGTGGTCACTGAAGCGTGTCCCGAGCGTGTCAACCTAGCAGTAGGTGGGTAGTTTCACTTAATGATCATTTTTCAACAGGTAATGACACTTTTTTGATCGTTCATTTAACATATAAATATTCACAATATGCATGGTCCATCAATGTAGCCTGTGACCAAATTTGAAACATTTGGTGCAGCGGTTCATGGGATATCGCGTTAACAATTCAAAAGTGGCAAAAGTGCCCTACTTACCTTGAAATTAATGTCAAGGTTACCAAAAGTGACTGCATGGTGTTTGTGTAATTCCCCATTTTAGGCTGTGACCAAATTTGCGAAGACTTTTAGCAGAGGTTCATAAGATACCACGTTGACAAGAGTTACAAAAATGACCAAAATGCTGTGACCTTGAAATTAAGGTCAAGTTTACCAAAAGCAAGTGGTGTCTGCGTAGTCCCCCAAAGTAGGAAATAACCATCAAGATCAAGAAAAAACAATCAAGACAGTACCTATATCAACATTCTTTATTGTGAAGAAAATAGCATTCTTAATCCTTCTGTTCTTACTAAATCCCATATCTTGCACCAGATCATCTTTCAATCTCATCTTCCATTCTTCGATCATTATGTTACAGCTAAAATATACCAACAATGGAACCTTTCTTTACTAGTTATTCCTGAACCAGATCATTTCTTATCTCTGCTTTATTTGTTGAGAAGTGATACCTCAATCAGATATTTGATAAATAAGAAATACAAACAAGGGAACCTTTCTGTACTTCCAGTTCCTACATCTTGCACCTATTCCCTCCATCTTTCCCTCCCTGAAGAAGACCAGAGTAACTCAGTCCTGACCAGTCTACTACAAACATTCATCATGATAAGGGAGGGAGAGGTTTGGAGTCTCTCAAATAGCTCAATATAACCAGCAAACAAATGACTTTGGACTTGCTGTACTGATCTCTTACAGCAAGTTACTAGCCCAGGACCACTCGCCATGATGAAAACATACTACGTACCACACAATTTATCTGCTAATGGTAAATAATGTTATCCTTGAACTGATCAATTTGATCCAGACATGGAACGGGAGTTTTGTGAAAAGGAAGAGAATATAACAATAATCTTTGACTTGTTACTCAATACAAGGTGGCTTCCTGATTATGAAATATTCTTGTGCATGATTGGCAGCTCAAGTTGACTGCTGCACAAAAAGGGTTAAAGATCACAGTAAATGTACTTACTTTAGTAACTGGTTGTAAGTTAATAATATTCAACAAATTATCAAATTCTCAACTAATTGAATAAAAGAATATACTTTGTCCTATCAATGTCAAAACTTATAACAGAGTTGCACTTAAAATTCCATCATTTTACCAAAATACCATCACAAGCATATGCATTAGTAATGATTAACTTAATTATCAGTTACGTGTAAATGTTTCACAGAAACCAAAGAACCTTATGGAATGAGACATTTATAAATTTCACATGAACAGCCTTTCTTTAAAAGGGTTTGACAACCAAAAAATTGACCTAAAAGAGCTCTTAGAATTTTAAATCTTTGAAAAAAAAAGATGAAACCTTACACCATTATAGGGATGTAAAAAATGTCAAAAGTTTCAAAAACCTAAACCTACATATATGAAAGAAAACTTTTTCTAAAAATATTTCTACTATACAAACACTTTTTCACATAATATTCAACTTTCAAAACTTATATTTACTGAATGTGATAACCACAGGGTTGCTGGTATAATATCCACTGCAACATGTAACACCTATATCGCTACAAGCATCAAATACTTCAAACTCTCCACACAACTCTGGTTATGTACATTACCTCACACTTCCACAACACACACTAAAAGCCAGAAGCGCCTTACAGGTTAACACAGACAACAGCATATGGAGTCCTGCAGCTAAAACATCCTTATCAAAAATAGACATTTCCAATAAGTGTTAACCTCCTCACATGGTGGGATTCTGTAAAGAGTTTTCTACAACTCCATCTTTTCTGCTTTGTTATTCATGGAGTTAGAGCTAGGTAGCTGGCACTGTTACAGACTTGCTAGATTGTGTCAGACCACTTTCCTTGATGTGTTCCGATGTGTTCAGACGTAGGGGAACGCCAGACAATCGGCCACATCATAATTGAAATTGAAGACACACAGCATTATATGCTTGAATAGCTTGTGAAAAAGACATCAGGTTAAAGCCTGGTTTCCATCTTGTAAATAAGTCCATCTTTTGATTTCATTTTGTCCGATGGCGCTAAGCAGGTTATAATGGTTCCTGATAGGAAGGTAACACTTGTGTACTATTTTCACAAAAAACAATCCAAATATCTAATCAAATTTGCTTACATCAAATACTGAAAACATGTTTTATGTCAATGTTTACCAAAGGTATCCAATGTTTATAGAGGGAGGTACTTATCAATGATAGATATGTTTAAGACCTTCAATGGAAAAGTACTACATGATGATAGGAGTAATATTTTGTTATTTATCAAAGGTCACATGAAAGTTACGGAAATTATTTTCAAGGAGATAATAATTCTATTCATTATTTTTAAGGTTCACCTATATGAATAAACAATTTAATGACAAAAAGGTACAAATTATATTATTTAATACCTCATTCACTTTTCCAGACAAATCTAAAAAAACTCCTGTTGAACAATGGAAATGAGTACATAAATACATAAATCATACTTGAAAATTTCTGATTCATGTATTCTGAAATTGTCTGGTTCCTTAATTATAAGTTCATAAAACGTTTTCCTTTTCATCTGTGAGTATAAATGAAATTCTTTTTAATCTTAATCTAAATTTACATTAAGCAAAAACAAATAATTTTGGAAATGATTTATAAGGAAAGAAAAATGCAAATAATTCATTCTGATAAAACTTATGCTGTCAAATCTTTTGACAAAGTTTATCCAAAAACAAATTTCCTTTTTGATTGTTTACCTATTCTGCTAATCTGACCTAGCTCTGCCATTACGCAGGCAATAATTTTGCAATGAAAGTTCATTCCTAATCTATAATAAGGAAAATGTTAAAAGAATAACATTATCTTGGCATAATTGCGTTATCATTATAAATCCATATACCCGGTAGTGTAGATTTTACATTTATCAACATTACCGTAAATTATTAACATACCTCTCTGACAAACATGAATTTTTTCAATTATTTCACTACAAACTGTCTTCAAAGATTTTCAATATCCAATAATTATACATTCACAAGGATTCATATATTTTGAGCTCATAAAAAGTCTTCCTGAATTCACATGAAAATAATTCACACCTTTGGGAGTATTCAGAAGTTTGGTTTGGTTGGGATGCACAACATTACTTGAGTGACTTCCCATACCCATAAGTAAAATGATCTCAAGTATACACGTGTATATATGGATCCCTCTATGGGGAACAAACACCCACGATACCACTTTCCTCACCCCCTTTTGATTTTTGATCTTTAAAAACTCTATTATAACAATTTATTAGCAGCAACAGTGGGAGGCAGGTTAATATCAAACAGGACATCAGTCTGTATTCCACAAACATTTGAATTGAAGGACAAAAAAGGAATGAAGCTTGGCGCTGATATGAGTTAGAGATTTAGATCCTGCCCCTGCCAATCTTGTATTCCCATGGTTCCGTCTTCTCTCCTCCTCTTCTGATTCAGTCACTCAAAAGTGTGCTCGTTGACATACTAATGACAAGAACGACCCAATCACATTTTGGAATCACAACAGGAAGGTTCAACAACTGACTTGAATCCAAAAGCTCAATTTAATTTGCAGTTTAGAGGTGTACAACTTTTTGATGACCATAAAAAACCATCCCAAAGTGCTGAAGAATCAATCAACTGAAAAGGCTTCTATTATCTCAATGGCTCCGGAATGGAGAATACCAGTATGCGGTCAGCAGCTACCAACTTAGACATAAATATTTTGTTAATCAAAGTTATTGGATTTGAGACAAATCTGGTGACAACAAGAAAAAGGTGTGGTGTGGCAATCACTTGGAGACACTTCTTGCCAAGTCCTTTGGGGCAGATTGGTCCACGTAAAAGGATCCTTGTGTTCCTGGCATAACAAGACCTTCTTGCAACAAGAAAAGTTGATTAACTATCGAATTCTTCATTTTAAGCAAGTTAGTAACAGACTTTTATTTTGAACACCTTCTAGGCATGATTCGATTGTACAGATTGCCAGTGTGGATGGTGTCCCCAGGGACATGCAAGCAACAATTTAACCTAAATCAATCCTCAAAGCAGGCTATATATTCAAAATGACGTGTGCTCATCAGTAATTGGATCAACAAATGAAATCAGGGTGAAAATACCTGAATAAATTTCAGCTAGTCACTTTATCACATCCACATGCTGAATCTTTTGTTTGGTATAACTAAAGGAACATTTCTCTGGCTTATCATCAGTTGAACCCAGCAAATTTCCTGATGATTGGATTGTAAGACAATTTGGGATGTCAACTCCCGAGGCTGGCCAGACAGAGTCTTCAATGATATAAGAGGTGAGTTTGTACAACTGAAGATCCCACATTCACTGAACAAGGGATATGGTTCTGATTATTTCAGGTCGTTAGTTCCAAATCTGATAAGGATATATCAACAATGATATCCCCGTCTCATAGATAAGTGTTTCGACAGCAACAATTCCTGAAGCCGCCTACACCCTAGTTGATGAATAAGATAAAGGTATGTCAAGATATTCCTCATGTTAATGTTACTGTTACTTCAAACCCTTTTAATTGAAGAATTTGGTAAATGTACATCAAGACATTTCTAGTTAACATTTATATTTATTCTGTTCATGAATATATAGGAAAGACTTAAGCAAAGAGATGTGAATCTCCAAACCATTCACTCATCCAATTTCATTAACTCAGTTATTCTGCAATGAGAATGAAAAAGTCAATCAAAGGTTTTTAAACAATGCCCTTGGGGTTATCACAGATTGAATATTTCACAGAATATCTTGCTCACTCCAATAGCTTTAAATTCTTATACTGTACACAGCTTGTGGTAGCATATTTCAAGGATCTATTTACCAAAATGCTTAGGACCTAAGGTAGATCTCAGTTAGATTTGAATTACATCCATACATTTTCTTAGTAATAAAAATGATGCAGAAATCAGGTTCAAACCCTTCAGAACTTTAATTTAAGTTACATTGGATGGGTTAGAATAGACATCAGCTATTTTAACTAATCAAGAATTCCATCTCACAAGTTATTAACTTCTTGTCAATACATGTCATTCACAATCATTTTATATATTACTTACACCCTGTTGACACTAGCCTAATTCAAAGCAAGATGAGGTTAATATTTCTTCACTATTATATTTCATATCAAATACTTAATTTGCGATAATAGATATTATCAGAAACCTTTTTGCACTACATCTTGCAGCAGTTCATGATTTCACTAATTATTTCACAAGCAAGATACATTTTGATGCAGAAACAAGCAACATTAGAAACCTTTTTGACTTCCAGTTCCTACATCTTGCACCTATTCCTTCATCTTCCCCTCCCTGGAGAAGACCAGAGTAACTCAGTCACATGAAAAGTCTTTTTTTTTAAGGGATTTGACAACCAAAAAGTTGACTTTAGAGAGCTCTTAGAATTTTAAATCTTTGAAAAAAAAGATGGAAACGTACACCATTATAGGGATGTAAAAAAATATCAAAAGTTGCAATAACCTAAACTTACATATACAAAAGAAAACTTTTTCTAGAATTATTTCTATTATAAAAACAAATTCTCACAAAATATTAAACTTTTAAAACTTATATTTACTGATTGTGATAACCGCAGGGGTGCTGGTATAATATCCACTGCAACATGTAACACCTATATCACCACAAGCATCAAATACTTCAAACTCTCCACACAACTCTGGTTATGTACATTACCTCACACTTCCACAACACACACTAAAAGCCAGAAGCGCCTTACAGGTTAACACAGACAAAAGCATATTGAGTCCTGCAGCTAAAACATCCTTATCAAAAATAGACAATTCCAATATGTGTTAACCTCCTCACATGGTGGGATTCTGTAAAGAGTTTTCTACAACTCCATCTTTTCTGCTTTGTTATTCATGGAGTTAGAGCTAGGTAGCTGGCACTGTTACAGACTTGCTAGATTGTGTCAGACCACTTTCCTTGATGTGTTCCGATGTGTTCAGACGTGGGGGAACGCCAGACAATCGGCCACATCATAATTGAAATTGAAGACACATAGCATTATATGCTTGAATGGCTTGTGAAAAGACATCAGGTTAAAGCCTGATTTCCATCTTATAAATAAGTCCATCTTTTGATTTAATTTTGTCTGATGGCGCTAAGCAGGTTATAATGGTTTCTGTTAGGAAGGTAACACTTGTGTGCTATTTTCACAAAAAAACAATCCAAATATCTAATCAAATTTGCTTACATCAATTACTGAAAACTTGTTTAATGTCAATGTTTTCCAAAGATATCCAATGTTTATACAGGGAGG
The DNA here is from genome assembly GCA_916613615.1 of Steromphala cineraria. Lineage (NCBI taxonomy): Eukaryota > Metazoa > Mollusca > Gastropoda > Trochida > Trochidae > Steromphala > Steromphala cineraria. Next base: position 59,879,797 of record OU744725.1, on the reverse strand, counting down.
TACTTATTAATGATAGATATCTTCAAGACCTTCAAAGGAAAAGAATTATTAAAACAACATGATGTTCAGAGCAATATGTTGTTTAATTATTTATCAAAGGTCACATGAAAGTTGTGGATATCGATTACTTTTAAGGAACACCTATATGAATAAATAATTTAATGACAACAAGGTACAAATTATATTATTTAATATCTCATTCACTTTTCCAGACAAAATTGAAAAAACCTCTGTTGAACAATGGAAATGAGTACATAAATACATAGATCATATTCGAAACATTTATCATTCAATAAATTATTCTGAAACTGTCTGGCTCTGTAGTTCATTAAAGTTTTTCTTTTTCATCCTTGAGTATAAACGAATTAGTATTTTGTCTTAATCTAAACTTTACATTTCACAAGAACAAAAATTTTGGAATGATTTTCTCTCATGATTATGACGAATAGGGAATGAAAACTGCAAATAAAAACATTCTGATATAACTTATGCTGCCAGATCTACTGACAAAGGTTATAACAAAAAAAAAAAGTTCTATTAAATTGTTTGACTATTGTGCTAATCTGCAACAAATCTGCCATTTTGCAGGCTTTTATTTTGATGTAAAAATTCATTATTAATTTGTAATGAATGAAAATGATAAAAGAATTAACAAAACTTGGCATAATTGCGCTATCATTTTGTATCCATATAGTTTCAATTCATTTATGAACATTACCATAATATTATTAATTAGCCTCTCTTACAGACATGATTTTTTTCAATTATTCACTGCAAAATGTCTTCAAAGATTTCCAATATCCAATTATCATACATTCACAAGGATTCATAAATTTTGAGCTCATAAAAAGTCTTCCTGATTTCACATGAAAAATAGTTCACACCTTTGGGAGTATTCAGAAGTTTGGTTTGGTTGGGATGCACAACATTACTTGAATGACTTCCCAAACCCATAAGTAAAATGATCTCAAGTATACATGTGTATATGGATCTCTCCATGGGGAACAAACACCCACGATACCACTTTCCTCACCCCCTTTTGGTTCTTGATCTTTAAAAACATCATAAATGTTTGTTAGTAGAAACAATTGGGGGAGGGTTACTATCAAACAGGACATCAGTCCTTATTCCACAAATATTATAAATGAAGGACAAAAAGGAATGAAGGTTGGCACTGATATGAGTTAGAGATTTAGATCCTACCCCTGCCAATATTGTATTCCCATGGTTCCGTCTTCTCTCCTCCTCTTCTGATTCAGTCACTCAAAAGTGTGCTCGGTGACATTCTAATGACAAGAACGACCCAATCACATTTTGGAATCACAACAGGAAGGGTTCAACAACTGACTTGAATCCAAAAGCTCAATTTAATCTGCAGTTTAGAGGTGTACAACTTTTTGATGACCATAAAAACCATCCTGAATCAATCAACTGAAAAGGCTTCTATTATCTCAATGGCTCCGGAATGAAGAATACCAGTATGCGGTCAGCAGCTTCCAACTTAGACATAAATATTTTGTTAATCAAAGTTACTGGATTTGAGGCAAATCTGGTGACAACAAGAAAAAGGTGTGGTGTGGAAATCACTTGGAGACACTTCTTGCCAAGTCCTTCGGGCCAGATTGGTCCACGTAAAAGGATCCTTGTGTTCCTGGCATAACAAGACCTTCTTGCAACAAGAAAAGTTGATTAACTATCGAATTCTTCATTTTAAGCAAGTTAGTAACAGACTTTTATTTTGAACACCTTCTAGGCATGATTCGATTGTACAGATTGCCAGTGTGGATGGTGTCCCCAGGGACATGCAGGCAACAATTTAACCTTAAATCAATCCTCAAAGCAGGCTGTATATTCAAAATGACCCTTGTGTGCTCATCAGTAATTGGACCAACAAATGAAATCAGCAAGAAAATAACTAAATGAAAAAGCTATGAGCTTGAGTACATCTACATGATGATTTTTTAGTTTCGTACAATTGAAGGAACCTTTCTCTTGCTTATTATCAGTTGAGCCCAACAAATTTCCTGAAAATTGAATTGAAAGACAATTTGGGATGTCAACTCCTGAGGCTGGCCAGACAGAGTCTTCAATGATATAAGAGATGAGTTTGTACAACTGAAGATCCCACATTCACTGAACAAAAAATGGTTCACATAATGTCACGTCATTAGCACCAATTCTGATAAAGGTATCAACAAAGATATCTCTGCCTTATTAATTCATTCTAAGCCTCCAACACACAAGTTGATGAATTTGGTCAATAGATATCAAGGAAGTTTTCAGGTTATAGTGCTTCTTCTACTTCAAACCGGAACAAAAGAAGAATTGATCAAATCTACATCAAGACATTCCTAGGTTAAAGACCCATAGGCGAAGGTGAATCAAGTGTGGCCATCTCACAATCCTAAATATACACTTTGGCACTTTTGCAGAGGGTACTGTACTTTGGACGTTGAATTAAGTATTTCAATGTCGATTAAAACATGTAAATATGATAACAATTTTTCTATGAAAGATAACTAAATTTCATCACAAACCGCATGCAAGAATGACATGGGGGCTTTAAGGTTTTTATAAATTTTGTCCAATGAATAGAAAAGACCAGTCAACTCAAAACCGTAAACTCATTCAATTAAATAACTCAGTTATTCTGCAATGAGGATGAAAAAGTCAATCAAAGTTTTTTACAATGCCCTTGAGGTTATCACAAATTGAATATTTCACAGAGTGATTACAGAGCACACTCCAATAACTTTAAATTCTTACTGAACACAGATTGTAAAAGCACATTTTAAGGATCGATTTACCCAAAGGCTTAGAAACTTAAAGGTAGATCTCAGTTAGATTTGAATCATATCAATCCATTTTTCTCAACAACATAGACGATGCACAAATCTGTTTATGTAACAAGTGTTTGCTAACATGGCAATGTCCCCCGCCGTTGAAATATTTAAAAATAATTGTCACAATAAGCAAAAGTTTTTTCCCATTGACACTGAGTGCAATGGTTCAAGAGATATGGAGTTAAAGGGGGACTGAAATGGTCTCTGCATGGCCACTTTCGGGATTCATAAAAAGGGGCTTGCAATTTGAATTAGAGTCAACTTTGAATTTTCTAAATCGGACGGTAACCTGCCTAAATACGGCTTTTAAAATACACTGCCCAATTAGCCCCGGTGAACAGAATCTGTGGTCACTGAAGCGTGTCCCGAGCGTGTGAACCTAGCAGTAGGTAGGTAGTTTCACCTAATGATCATTTTTCAACAGGTAATGACACCTTTTTGATTGTTCATTTAACATACAAATATTCACAAAAAACAATTTTTTTTTAAATATTCCGATAGCTCAGATATCCAACGTCGCAATAACGATTTATTCAAGACAATTTTTATTGAATAAACATGTGGTATGGTATATTTCAAAGCCCTATCAAATGACGCAAAACGGCGACTGCCTCGTTAAATTGGCGCCGTTATGGCTAGACATATCCGTTTAAAGTGATAATCTGATGGTCTGTTGTTTGCTGAATCTTACATAACATACACTGACTATTATTTTCGACGGTGACAAATAATAAATCGTTTATATTTTCAGTGAACAAACCAAATATTTTCCACAATAGAATACCTAAAATGTTATTTTTTTGTGAGTTTATTGCAATATAAAGATATGTTAGACTGTGGATAATTTTACCATAGTGGTTTGAAAGGAATGGAAAAGTGTGAACGGTTGTATGTTATTTATTATATTTTTTCTCTTATGAAAAGATAGGCGCCACAGTGGATAATCTATAGTACGTAATGATCAATCTCCGTAGTTTTACAACACATATCAATAATATAACTAAACATTATTTACCAATGGTTGATTTATTCAAGATATATATAAGGTTTCGATTAGTATTTGAAATGAAACAATGTTATATTTGGGATCACACTGTTTTACATAAAGCATATTGATACAGTCACATCCATCAAAGTGATCCCGACAACAAAAGTAGTACAGATTATTTCTTAGATATAATCATACTTGCTTCTGGCCTTCTTTTATAAATCAGAATTTAACACATAAAACGTTTTGGTTTGAAGGAGGTTTGTCTCCAGACATTACTGCAGGCCTATTATAGATACGCAAGTGGCGACAGGCCCGGTTGGCGGGGCGTCACGCTCTAATGAGTTTTCAAAGTGTCCGCCTCTTAATTTCGGCTGCGTTCTAAAAACCAGGTATAAAATGCTGATTAAAAGTCTAATTTATGTGTGTATTGTCTCAATTACATGCTCACTGCATTCTCATAGATAATGGTACTGGAGATAATGATCTATCATTCTTAGAAAAAATACATTGCATAACCTCTTTTAAGAGGGACTGAAATGGTATAAGGGTCACTTTCGTGAATCATAAAGAAGGGTCAGATTACAATTAGACATCGACTTGACTTTGTATTTCTTAAATCGGACCGTAACCTGCTTTAAAATACACTACCTTAAAAATAATGATAAGGTCAGCCAAGGTGACTGATGTCTGCATGGTCCATCAATGTAGCCTGTGACCAAATTTGAAAACATTTGGTGCAGCGGTTCATGGGACATCACAATTCAAACAAAAGTGCCCTAATTACCTTGGAATTAATGTCAAGGTCATCAAAAGTGACAGCATGGTGTTTGTGTAATTCCCCATTTTAGGCTGTGACCTGAACTTGCGAAGACTTTTGGCACAATGGTTCATTATGGTTTCAAAAGTGAACAAAGTGCTGTGAAAATTAAGGTCAAGGTCACCCAAAGTAAGTGGTGTCTGCGTACTCCCTAAATGTAGGCTGTGACTAATTTGCAGACATTAAGGTGCAGAGGTTCATAAGATACCACGTTGACAAGAGTTACAAAAGTGATCAAAGTGCTGTGGTGACCTTGAAATTAAGGTCACGGTCACCCAAAGTAAGTGGTGTCTGCAAAATCCTCTAAAGTAGAAAATAACCATAAGGATCAAGAAAAAACAATCAAGACAGTATCATTGCATACTTTATTGTGAAGAAAATGGCATTCTTAATCCTTCTGTTCTTACTCAATCCCATATCTTGCAATCTTCCATCATTATGTTACAGCTATAATATACCAACAATTGAGCCTTTCCTTACTAGTTATTCCTGAACCAGATCATTTCTGATCTCTGCTTCATTTGTCGAGAAGTGATACCTCAATCAGATATTTTTAAATAAGAAATACAAACATGGGAACCTTTCTGTACTTCCAGTTCCTACATCTTGCACCTATTCCCTCCATCTTTCCCTCCCTGAAGAAGACCAGAGTAACTCAGTCCTGACCAGTCTACTACAAACATTCATCATGATAAGGGAGGGAGAGGTTTGCAGTCTCTCAAATAGCTCAATATAACCAGCAAACAAATGACTTTGTACTTGCTGTACTGATCTCTTACAGCAAGTTACTAGCCCAGGACCACTCGCCATGATGAAATCATACTACGTACCACACAATTTATCTGCTTATGGTAAATAATGTTATCCTTGAACAGATCACTTGATCCATCAGACATGGAAGGGGAATTTCATGAATAGGAAGAGAATATAACATTAAGCTTTGACTTGTTACTCAATACAAGGTGGCTTAGGTTAACTTCCTGCTTATGGAATATTCTTGTGTATGATTGGCAGCTCAAGTTGACTGCTGCACAAAAAGGGTTAAACCTGATGATAAAATTTACTTTCTTTAGTAACTGGTTATCAGTTAATGATATTCAACAAATTATCAAAGTCTCAAATACTTGAATTAGAAAATATACTTTTCCCTATCGATCGATGTCAAAACTTAGAACAAAGTCACACTTAAAAATGTTTTTATCAAAATACCATCATAAGCATATGCATTAGTAAGGATTAATTTAATTATCAGTTACGTGTAAATGTTTCACTGAAACCAAAGAACCTTATGGAATGAGACATTTATAAATTTCACATGAACAGCCTTTTTTTAAAAAGGTTTGACAACCAAAAAATAGAGCCATTGGCTCTGTAGCTCATCAGGCTTCATCATCAATTATGCTGTAGAGTGTGGCCAATGTGATTCCCCCTTTGTAGAGGCCACAGGGTCACCAATCATAACATTAAGTATAAAGGCGACAAGTTTCAGTTTTCTAGACCTTATACTTCAGGAGAAGAAGATGAAAATAGATTTGAAGGAAGTTCTTGTTGCCTTTATTAGGGGCAACAGGGTCACCAAAGCTACAATTCATCATCCTCACTAGTCAAGGAGTCTGTACACAAAGTTCCAGCTTTCTAGGCCTTATGGTTCTGGAGAAGAAGATGAAAATAGGTTTTTAGGGTGTGGCCCCTGTGGCCCTTATTAGGGGTCACAGGGCCACCAAAGCTACAATTTATAATCTTCACTGGTCAAGGAGTCTGTACACAAAGTTTCAGCTTTCTAGGCCTGGTTCTGGAGAAGAAGATGAAAATAGGTTTTTAGGGTGTGGCCCCTGTGGCCCTTATTAGGGGTCACAGGGCCACCAAAGCTACAATTTATAATCCTCACTCTTCAAAGAGGCAATACACAAAGTATCAGCTTTCTAGGCCTCATGGTTCTGGGGAAGAAGATGAAAGTAGGCTTTTAGGGCGTGGCCCCTGTGGCCCTTATTAGGGGACACAAGGCCACCAAAGCTACAATTTATAATCTTTACTGGCCAAGGAGTCTGTACACAAAGTTTCAGCTTTCTAGACCTTATGGTTCTGGAGAAGAAGATGAAAATAGGTTTTTAGGGTGTGGCCCCTGTGGCCCTTATTATGGGTCACAGGGCCACCAAAGCTACAATTTATAATCCTCACTCTTCAAAGAGGCTATACACAAAGTATCAGCTTTCTAGGCCTCATGGTTCTGGAGAAGAAGATGAAAATAGGCTTTTAGAGGGTGGCCCCTGTGGCCCTTATTAGGAGTCACAGGGCCACCAAAGCTACAATTTATAATCCTCACTAGCCAAGGAGTCTGTACACAAAGTTTCAGCTTTCTAGGCCTTATGGTTCTGGAGAAGAAGATGAAAATAGGTTTTAGGGCGTGGCCCCTGTGGCCCTTATTAGGGGTCACAGGGCTACCAAAGCTACAATTTATAATCCTCACTAGCCAAGGAGTCTGTACACAAAGTTTCAGCTTTCTAGGCCTTATGGTTCTGGAGAAGAAGATGAAAATAGGTTTTTAGGGCGTGGCCCCTGTGGCCCTTATTAGGGGTCACAGGGCGACCAAAGCTACACTTTATAATCCTCACTAGCCAAGGAGTCTGAACACAAAGTTTCAGCTTTCTGAGCCTTATGCTTCTGGAGAAGAAGATTAAAATAGGTTTTTAGGGCGTGGCCCCTGTGGCCCTTATTATGGGTCACAGGGCCACCAAAGCTACAATTTATAATCCTCACTCTTCAAAGAGGCTATACACAAAGTATCAGCTTTCTAGGCCTCATGGTTCTGGAGAAGAAGATGAAAATAGGCTTTTAGAGGGTGGCCCCTGTGGCCCTTATTAGGAGTCACAGGGCCACCAAAGCTACAATTTATAATCCTCACTAGCCAAGGAGTCTGTACACAAAGTTTCAGCTTTCTAGGCCTTATGGTTCTGGAGAAGAAGATGAAAATAGGTTTTTAGGGCGTGGCCCCTGTGGCCCTTATTAGGGGTCACAGGGCTACCAAAGCTACAATTTATAATCCTCACTAGCCAAGGAGTCTGTACACAAAGTTTCAGCTTTCTAGGCCTTATGGTTCTGGAGAAGAAGATGAAAATAGGTTTTTAGGGTGTGGCCCCTGTGGCCCTTATTAGGGGTCACAGGGCTACCAAAGCTACAATTTATAATCCTCACTAGCCAAGGAGTCTGTACACAAAGTTTCAGCTTTCTAGGCCTTATGGTTCTGGAGAAGAAGTCGAAATTCCACAAAGTTTACGGACGGACGGATGGACGGACGGACGGACGCCGGACACCATGCCATGCCATAAGCCCATCGGGCCTTACAGGCCAGATGAGCTAAAAATTGACTTTAAAGAGCTCTTAGAATTTTAAATCTTTGAAAAAAAAAGATGAAAACTTAGACCATTTTAGGGATGTAAAAATGTAAAAAGTTGCAAAGGTAAACCTGACATGGAAGAAGAAACATTTCACAAAATATTTCTATAAAAACAAATTCTCACAAAATATTAAACTTTCAAAACTTATATTTCCTGATTGTCATCACGGCAGGGTTGCTGGTATAATATCCACTGCAACATGTAACACGTATATCGCTACAAGCATCAAATACTTCAAACTCTCCACACAACTCTGGTTATGTACATTACCTCACACTTCCACAACACACACTAAAAGCCAGAAGCACCTTATACAGGTTAACACAGACAACAGCATATTGAGTCCTGCAGCTAAAACATCCTTATCAAAAATAGACATTTCCAATAAGTGTTAACCTCCTCACATGGTGGGATTCTGTAAAGAGTTTTCTACAACTCCATCTTTTCTGCTCTGTTATTCATGGAGTTAGAGCTAGGTAGCTGGCACTGTTACAGACTTGCTAGATTGTGTCAGACCACTTTCCTTGATGTGTTCCGATGTGTTCAGACGTGGGGGAACGCCAGACAATCGGCCACATCATAATTGAAATTGAAGACACACAGCATTATATGCTTGAATGGCTTGTGAAAAAGACATCAGGTTAAAGCCTGGTTTCCATCTTATAAATAAGTCCAGCTTTTGATTTCATTTTGTCCAATGGCGCTAGCCAGGTTATAATGGTTCCTGATAGGAAGGTAACACTTGTGTACTATTTTCACAAAAAACAATCCAAATATCTAATTAAATTTGCTTACATCAATTACTGAAAACTTGTTTTATGTCAATGTTTACCAAAGATATCCAATGTTTATAGAGGGAGGTACTTATCAATGATAGATATCTTCAAGACCTTCAATGGAAAAGTACTATCAAAACTAAATGATGATTGGAGCAACATGTTGTAATTTATCGAAGGTCACATGAAAGTTATGGATATTATTATCAAGGAGATAAAAATTCAATTCATTATTTTTAAGGAAAATTTATATGAAAAAATAATTTAATGAGAAAAAGGTACAATAATATCATTTAATACCTTTTTTACTTTTCCAGACAAACCTAAAAAAACTTCTGTTGAACAATGGAAATAAGTACATAAATACATAAATCATATTTGAAATAATTCAATCATGCATTCTAAAATTGTCTGGCTCCTAAGTTCATTTAAATTTTTCCTTTTCATCCTTGAGTATAAATGAAATAAGTATTTTGTCTTAATCTAAACTTTACATTTCACAAAAAACAAAAATGATTTTCTCTCATGATTTTGACTAATAGGGAATGAAACATGCAAATAAAAACATTCTGATATAACTTATGCTGATAGATCTACTGACACAGAATTAGTCTCTATTCCACAAATATTAGAATTGAAGAACAAAAAAGGAATGAAGCTTGGCGCTGATATGAGTTAGAGATTTAGATCCTCCCCTGCCAATCTTGTATTCCCATGGTTCCGTCTTCTCTCCTCCTCTTCTGATTCAGTCACTCAAAAGTGTGCTCGGTGACATTCTAATGACAAGAACGACCCAATCACATTTTGGAATCACAACAGGAAGGTTTCAACAACTGACTTGAATCCAAAAGCTCAATTTAATCTGCAGTTTAGAGGTGTACAACTTTTTGATGACCATAAAAACCATCCCAAACTGCTGAAGAATCAATCAACTGAAAAGGCTTCTATTATCTCAATGGCTCCGAAATGAAGAATACCAGTATGCGATCAGCAGCTTCCAACTTAGACATAAATATTTTGTTAACCATAGGTATTGGATTTGAGGCAAATCTGGTGACAACAAGAAAAAGGTGTGGTGTGGAAATCACTTGGAGACACTTCTTGCCAAGTCCTTCGGGGCAGATTGGTCCACGTAAAAGGATCCTTGTGTTCCTGGCATAACAAGACCTTCTTGCAACAAGAAAAGTTGATTAACTATCGAATTCTTCATTTTAAGCAAGTTAGTAACAGACTTTTATTTTGAACACCTTCTAGGCATGATTTGATTGTACAGATTGCCAGTGTGGATGGTGTCCCCAGGGACATGCAGGCAACAATTTAACCTTAAATCAATCCTCAAAGCAGGCTGTATATTCAAAATGACCCTTGTGTGCTCATCAGTAATTGGATCAACATTATTAAATCAGGGTGAACATACCTGAATAAATCTCAGCTAGTCCCTCCATCACATCCACATGCTGAATCTTTTGTTTGGTATAACTAAAGGAACATTTCTCTGGCTTATCATCAGTTGAACCCAGCAAATTTCCTGAAAATTGGATTGTAAGACAATTTAGAATGTCAACTCCCGAGGCTTGCCAGACAGAGTCTTCAATGATATAAGAGGTGAGTTTGTACAACTGAAGATCCAACATTCGCTGAACAAGGGATGGTTCTGATTATTTCAGGTCGTTAGTTCCAAATCTGATAAGGATATATCAGCAATGATATCCCTGTCTCATAGATAAGTGTTTCGACAGCAACAATTCCTGAAGCCGCCTACACCCCAGTTAATGAATAAGATAAAGGTATGTCAAGATATTCCTCAGGTTATTGTTTCTGTTACTTCCAACCCTTTTAATTTAAGAATTGGTAAATGTACATCAAGACATTTCTAGTTAACATTTATATGTATTCTGTTCATGAATTGGAAAGACTTTCAAGCAAAGAGATGTGCATCTCCAAACCATTCACTCATTCAATTTCATTAACTCAGTTATCCTGCAATGAGAATGAAAAAGTCAATCAAAGGTTGTTAAACAATGCCCTTGGGGTTATTACAAATTGAATATGTCACAGTGTGATTATCTTGCTCACTCCAATAGCTTTAAATTCTTACTGTACACAGCTTGTGAAAGTATATTTTAAGGATCTATTTACCAAAAGACTTAGAACCTAAGATAGATCTCAGTTTAGATTTGAATAATGTCCATACATTTTATTAGTAATAAAAATGGTGCAGAAATCAGGTTCAAACCCTTCAGGACTTAGTTACATTGGTTGGGTTAGAACAGACATCAGCTATTTCAACTTATCAAGATCTCAATCTCTTAAGTTAATAACTTCTTGCCAATACATGTCATTCACCAATCATTTTATAAATTACTTACACCCTGTTGCCACTTACTTAATTCAAAGCAAGATGAGGTTCAAATTTCTTCACTATTATGATTAATATCAAATACTTAATTTGTTATGATAGATATCATATCAGAAACCTTTGTGCACTAAATCTTGCAGCATTTCATGATTTCACTTATCATTGCACAAGCAATATACACTTTGATGCAGAAACAAACAATAATAGAAACCTTTCTTCTTCCAGTTCAATTCAAAGTAAAAAAAACTTCATGAAACAATTAAATGTTATTGTTGCACGAACAACCATGACTGCATGGGAGTAAATTTAAACAAAACAGGTTCATTCCAGCAGGATGGTATAGATTCTCGAACAGCTGGTTATCCTTACAGCATAGTAGCATATAGAAACCTTTCTTCTTCCAGTTCAATTCAAAGTAAAAAAAACTTCATGAAACAATTAAATGTTATTGTTGCAGGAACAACCATGACTGCATGGGAGTAAATTTAAACAAAACAGGTTCATTCCAGCAGGATGGTATAGATTCTCGAACAGCTGGTTATCCTTACAGCATAGTAGCATATAGAAACCTTTCTTCTTCCAGTTCAATTCAAAGTAAAAAAAACTTCATGAAACAATTAAATGTTCTTGTTGCAGGAACAACCATGACTGCGTGGTAGTAAATTTAAACAAAACAGGTTCATTCCAGCAGGATGGTATAGATTCTCGAACAGCTGGTTATCCTTACAGCATAGTAGCATATAGAAACCTTTCTTCTTCCAGTTCAATTCAAAGTAAAAAAAACTTCATGAAACAATTAAATGTTATTGTTGCAGGAACAACCATGACTGCGTGGGAGTAAATTTAAACAAAACAGGTTCATTCCAGCAGGATGGTATAGATTCTCGAACAGCTGGTTATCCTTACAGCATAGTAGCATATAGAAACCTTTCTTCTTCCAGTTCAATTCAAAGTAAAAAAAACTTCATGAAACAATTAAATGTTCTTGTTGCAGGAACAACCATGACTGCGTGGTAGTAGATTTAAACAAAACAGGTTCATTCCAGCAGGATGGTATAGATTCCCTAGAACAGCTGGCTATCCTTACAGCATAGTAGTATATAGAAACCTTTCTTCTTCCAGTTCAATTCAAAGTAAAAAAAACTTCATGAAACAATTAAATGTTATTGTTGCAGGAACAACCATGACTGCGTGGTAGTAGATTTAAACAAAACAGGTTCATTCCAGCAGGATGGTATAGATTCTCGAACAGCTGGTTATCCTTACAGCATAGTAGCATATAGAAACCTTTCTTCTTCCAGTTCAATTCAAAGTAAAAAAAAATTCATGAAACAATTAAATGTTCTTGTTGCAGGAACAACCATGACTGCTTGGGAGTAAATTTAAACAAAACAGCTTCATTCCAGCAGGATGGTATAGATTCCCTAGAACAGCTGGCTATCCTTACAGCATAGTAGCAGACAATTACAAGTTGGCTCTCCTGAGAAATGTTCTGTCTTTCTTCATTATGTACAAGTAACAACAAAAACAAAAAGGTAGTCACACTTCAAAAACAAACTCTGAAAAAGGTCTATGGTCTTGAATTGTTCAGAACTGCATTACATATAATGTACCTTAAACACAGGATTCTGTTTTTTCAGTTTCACTAATAAAATCTGCTGTACTTTTGCTCATTTATTCCACCCAATGAAGATCTAATAAATAATTTTATTTAAAGGCCAGGTGAGCTCAGAATTACTCTCAAAACTTCTTTTTAAGATAACTTCACATCAACTAGGGTAAATTTGTCATATTACACCATGGTACTTAATCTGGAAAATAATTACTGCAAAGATAGTGATTTGGAATTGCAAATTGCAAATTTTATCTGGTTATCATTGTCATAAAGATAAAAAATATTATCCTTATGGTGGCATGATGAAATCAATACTCACTAAGCTATTGCTGGTCTCGTAGTGCAAATGTACTTCATACTTTAAATATTCTTGGCAGATGTTCAAGAACAGAAAAGCTCATTTCTTTGCAACATCCTCGATCTCCATCAATCATCACCCTTGATTGAAATTGATTGTATGAATGTAAAAATAACCAGCTTTTACACATATGTATCTCACACTAATTCATTTTTTATGCATTAATCTAGCTAGCTGTTATCTGTAATTGGCCTAGATTCCAACTAACACAACATTCTTATTGAATATACTAAGTGCAAATTACACTGAAGAGCTTTAATTTAAGATCAAATATCTTTTGTAAATTTTGTTTGACATTTTTGATTGTCATAATGAGTCTGAAAATTGACTTAATTTCAAAAACATTAAACTGAACTACTTTTTATCAAGATTTATGATACTAAGATACTAATTCTAAAAAAATTATAGAAAAAAAAGAAGAAAAAAATACTAATTCTAACAATTTACCATTCTTCAAGATGGTTCCAACTTGCATGTTAATGGTTAATGATGCTGCCATTATTCATGCCTCAGATCAACTTTAATTGGTCAGTAATCACATTTCATTAGCATCCAATCCCTGAAGAATAGCTTCATACTGATATTTATTCTGCACACAGACTTACAATTGATGTGGGACTTTGTTTTCAGTTTGTCTAGTTATTGATGATTTGTTCATTTCAAATTCATGAATACATAACCTAACGATCGTTAAAAATTCATCCACATCAAATGATAAATTACAAATACCATCTTGTCCTTAAAGGGACAGTCCTATCGGGTTTTTTTTTGTTGAAACAATATTTAAGAGGATGCATGAAGAAATTCTATTCTTTGTCAAATTGTTAAATCTAGAACAACTTAAATGTTGCCCTCACTCAAATATATGAAAATATAAGTGAAATAATCATGTTATCACCATATAACTGTGGACATAGCTCAGTGGTAGAGTGTCCGCTCGTCACCCAGAAGACAGGGGTTCGATTCCCGGTTGCGTCATACCAAAAGACGTTAAAAGGTGGGAGTTGTTGCTGTCTTGCTTGACACTCAGCATTGTAAAGGCAGAACAATGCATTAACTTGCGCTGCACTGTGGCTGCCGGGTGCTTAGGCACAACCCGAATTTCCTTGTACTTAGGACAATAAAGTGTTATTATTATTTTATTTATTATATATAAGTATGAACAGTGATGCACTCTTGAATGTTGTTTCGACAAAAATACCCTAATAGAACTGTCCCTTTAATCAAAAGTTCAAGGATTGGGAAGGCACATTTAGGATAAATTGGCGCTTACTCTTCTATTTTACCCACTGATAGTAATGCAAATTTAGGTTAATTACACATCAGGTGCATTCCTTATTGACCCAATGATCATGAATGCGCTGATCAGATAATCTATCATGATCATTCCGATTTGTCTCATTGATAAATTGGATAAGAAACCAGGTGTATTCCTAATTGATCTAATGATATTGAATGCAGATGGAGGATTATATATCAGGTCCTTTTCCTATTGATCCAAGATTGTGAATGTACATTTAGGATTACAAATTGGATATCTTTTTTTAGTTGACCCAATGATCATGAATGCACTAATTGATCCACACATATCATATCTCTTCCTAATTGATCCAATGGTAGTGAATTCCACTTAGGATAACACATATCATATCTCTTCCTAATTGATCCAATGATTGTGAATTAACAGTTATATTACATATCACATCTATTGCTAATTGATCTAATGATTGTGAATTCCACTTAGGATAACATATGTCAAATCTGTTCGTTATTGATCCCATGATTGTGAATTAACAGTTATGATAACACATATCACATCTCTTCCTAATTGATCCAATGGTTGTGAATTCCACCTAGGATAACACATATCATATCTCTTCCTAATTGATCCAATGGTTGTGAATTCCACTTATGATAACACATATCACATATCTTCCTTATTGATTCAATGGTTGTGAATTCCACCTAGGATAACACATATCATATCTGTTCCTAATTGATTCAATGATTGTGAATTCCACTAAGGATAACACATATCATATCTCTTCCTAATTGATTCAATGATTGTGAATTCCACTAAGGATAACACATATCATATCTCTTCCTAATTGATTCAATGATCGTGAATTCACAGTTACGATAGGACATATCACATCTATTGCTAATTGATCCAATGGTTGTGAATTCCACTTATGATAACACATATCATATCTCTTCCTAATTGATTCAATGATCGTGAATTCACAGTTACGATAGGACATATCACATCTATTGCTAATTGATCCAATGATTGTGAATTCACAGTTATGATAACACATATCATATCTCTTCCTTATTGATTCAATGGTTGTGAATTCCACCTAGGATAACACATATCATATCTCTTCCTAATTGATTCAATGATCGTGAATTCACAGTTACGATAGGACATATCACATCTATTGCTAATTGATCCAATGATTGTGAATTCACAGTTATGATAACACATATCACATCTATTGCTAATTGATCCAATGGTTGTGAATTCCACCTAGGATAACACATATCATATCTCTTCCTAATTGATTCAATGATCGTGAATTCACAGTTACGATAGGACATATCACATCTATTGCTAATTGATCCAATGGTTGTGAATTCCACTCATGATAACACATATCATATCTCTTCCTAATTGATTCAATGGTTGTGAATTCCACCTAGGATAACACATATCATATCTCTCCCTAATTGATCCAATGATTGTGAATTTCACTTAGGATAACACATATCATATCTTTTCTTAATTGATCCAATGGTTGTGAATTCCACCTAGGATAACACATATCATATCTCTTCCTAATTGATCAAATGATTCTGAATTCCCAGTTAATGAGAACACATACCATATCTGTTCCTAATTGACCAAATGATTGCAAAAACACCCTTCGAGTTACATTACAGGTCCAATCTGAATTGATCCAATATAATCATTTCTAATTGACTAAATGCTCATCTGGGGTAACATACCAAAATAATTTCTCATTTAACAAAGGACAAGAATGGATATCATTGGCAAGATGCCAGAAACAGGTACATGGAACATTCCTTATCCGTTCAATAGTCATGAGAGACTGCTATTGATAGTCATGTACCAATGATAATAGAAATAGTCATTTAGATCATAGTTGTGTAAATAATGTGAGATGATATACAAATTCTTACTTTTTACTAAAAATGTTTCTTTTCAAACTTTTTTGTTGTTGTTTGTAAAATCAAAAATCTGTAATCCATAAACATGACTTTTTCATGCTGAGGTGACAATGTCATAATCTTAGACCATGTTACATTTTTTCAAAATTCCTCAATCAACATAGTGGGTTCCTTATCAATAAATCACAAAAGCAGAATTTTTTACAATTTAAATGTAATTGTCATTAACTCTCCTCTATAATTGGGGCTTGAATCATATTCGGTAGCAGTGCTCGAGTCCTACACTCTACCTGCATGTTTGGCCAAAACGATAACCATCCAGCTGAAGCCAGTATGAATGCTTTAACCTCACCAAGTCACACAGACATATGTCAAAACTTCAATGTTTTGCAAAAAAAAGAAAGGAGAGAAGGAACAACACTGCAACCAGTATCAGTAAATAGAGGATATGATATGAGTGTCCATGACATACTACGTTTACGCCATGAGTGGGTAAATACAGTAGAACGAACTCGGATATAGCGAACAATCGGATATAGTGAAATAAATTACAAGTCCCGTCCCTATGTAATATCATTAAAATTATATGCGTATAGCGAACACCGGATATAGCGAACTAAATTTTTGGGTTCCTTGGAGTTCGTTATATCCGCGTTCTACTGTATAAGCATTTTCTTAGAGAGAGCAAGGGATATAGTGATATCAAGGCCGAAGTATCTTAAACATAGTATGTCATGGGTATGAATATAATATTCGGTTTATTACCGAGGCTGTGCAATAAAAGAAAAGATTTAAAATAAATACTTTCAAAAAAAGGCAAACTTAGCCCCTGCCAACACACTAAAAGTATGATATCATCTGACATCAAAGTTTGTTATATGATGAAAAAACTGCTATTTTGCCCAAGGGCATAGTATGAAAAAATGTAAATAACTGTCTTCTTAGATAACAAAATATATATTATGTAATAGTATAGAATGTTGATATAAACTTCCTGAACTAAGTAATTGTGTTAACCCTGTACAAATATTCCTTTTTTGTAAAATGACCTTATCTTGCATGCCAAAACATCATTATAAACAAACAAATTCAATTTCAATTTCTCATCAAAATCTTCAATCATCAATCATGAACCATCTTCTGAAGCAAGGTTTTCATGCAACATAAATTTTGCCATAGTAAAGATGATTATATTCAAAACATTTGAATATTTGTTTCTCTCATCACACAAGTATTCATTGCTATCAGCACATGGGGGCATTGAGTATATACAGATGTAGTATAGTTCCATCAAGCGCACAGAAACATGTACTTTCACTGCAGAATATCATCAGGTAGCAGCTTAAACCTTGATAAGGACATCAGCAACAGACTGATTTTCTTCCGCGGAGTTTCTAATGATGTGATTGCTTCATTGTTCTCATTTCCTCTCCTGATTCTCAATTTGGACAAACGTGCTGATTCAGCAGAATGCTCCCCGAAATGAATAACCCAATTATCCTGAAACAACAGGCAAACTGCAGGAGCTAATCAAATACTGGCGAGAATGAGTTCCACACAAGATGCCTCGAAACATGCATCATCCTTACTAAAAGGGTTTCCCTTCCATTGGTGTCCCGCTCATGTTACACACTGTGATGGATGGCGTGCTTTATCTACAACAGGATTGGTTTCAAGTTCTGGCACAGATGCCTTACACTGTCTCTACATGTTGGACATCAGATCTCTCACTGTAACATAGCTGTTTGTTCATGGGTTTAACTCCTTATACCTTCCCCACCACTATGCTATAATATGATATCTCACTGTGACATAGCTGTTTGTTCATGGGTTTAACTCCTTATACCTCCCCCACCACTATGCTATAATATGATATCTCACTGTGACATAGCTGTTTGTTCATGGGTTTAACTCCTAATACCTCCCCCATCAATATGCTATAATATGATATCTCACTGTAACAATTAGCTGTTTGTTCATGGGTTTAACTCCTTATACCTCCCCCACCACTATGCTATAATATGATATCTCACTGTGACATAGCTGTTTGTTCATGGGTTTAACTCCTTATACCTCCCCCATCAATATGCTATAATATGATATCTCACTGTAACAATTAGCTGTTTGTTCATGGGTTTAACTCCTTATACCTCCCCCACCACTATGCTATAATATGATATCTCACTGTGACATAGCTGTTTGTTCATGGGTTTAACTGGGTACCTCACCCATATATTATGATCTCTCAGTTACGTAGTAAATAATGACCCGGTACCGAGGGGTTATGGAAAATAACCTCGCGAGGGCGTAGCCCGAGCAGAGGTTATTTCCATAACCCGAGGTAAACGGGTCATTATTTGACTTACACTCCCGCGGAAAACTCCTGCAATTGTATCAACTTAATTTCTTTAAATATAGTTGATTTAAAAACGTTTCACTGATATCATTTGCGGGTTTATCATTTTTTGATAAGAAAATATATTTAAAGTACCCTCAGATTAGGGTTTTAGAAATAAACGCTTGATTTCTTACAATAAAACTATTTTATTACGTTGTTTCAACTAAATTGGTTTACATACAAATAATTGGAAAAACCTTTTAGTGATCCATTTTGCGGGTTTGATATGTCTTGATAAGACTACTATTTTAGACTACTTACAATACCCCCTGCTTAGGGTTTTATTAGTAAAACCTTGATTCCTTACATTAAAAACTATTTTATTGCAATAGTAATATATATTTATAGGGAAAAATAAGAAACCAAACATGACACACAAAAATATACATCAACTGGCACGGATCCTCGGTAGCTCGGTAGGTAAGAGCGCTGCTTAACAACATAGAGGTTCCCGGTTCGAATCCCACTTTCGTTGTTCATAAATCTTAACTTTCTTGTTTGATTAAAAATCCAAATTTTTCAAGTCCAAATGTTTGCGATTGTTTACACTCTAATAACCGACCAAGGTGGTTATGAGATAACCAACCTACGCGGATGGAGCTCACGGCATACAACATTCAACTAAAATAAAGGCAATAACTTCCCAAGGGGGTAAAAGGGTAAATACATATAAGAAGGTAGTTACGAGTTAGAACCAATTGAAAAAAGAAGGGATATAACCGCCCAAGGGGTGTAATGTAACATAGCTGTTTGTTCATGGCTTTAACTCATTATATACCTCCCCCACCAATATGCTATAATATGATATCTCACTGTAACATAGCTGTTTGTTCATGGGTTTAACTCCTTATACCTTCCTCACCACTATGCTATAATATGATATCTCATTGTAACATAGCTGTTTGTTCATGGTCTTAACTCCTTATACCTCCCTCACCACTATGCTATAATATGATATCTCACTGTAACATAGCTGTTTGTTCATGGTCTTAACTCCTTATACCTCCCTCACCACTATGCTATAATATGATATCTCACTGTAACATAGCTGTTTGTTCATGGGTTTAACTCCTAATACCTTCCCCACCACTATATATATGCTATAATATGATATCTCACTGTAACATAGCTGTTTGTTCATGGGTTTAACTCCTAATACCTTCCCCACCAATATGCTATAATATGATATCTCACTGTAACATAGCTGTTTGTTCATGGGTTTAACTCCTTATACCTCCCCCACCACTATGCTATAATATGATATCTCACTGTAACATAGCTGTTTGTTCATGCATGGTCTTAACTCCTTATACCTTCCCCACCACTATGCTATAATATGATATCTCACTGTAACATAGCTGTTTGTTCATGGGTTTAACTCCTTAAACCCCCCTCACCACTATGCTATAATATGATATCTCACTGTAACATAGCTGTTTGTTCATGGTCTTAACTCCTTATACCTCCCTCACCACTATGCTATAATATGATATCTCACTGTAACATAGCTGTTTGTTCATGGTCTTAACTCCTTATACCTCCCCCATATAATATGATCTCTCACTGTGAGATAGCTGTTTGTTCATGGTCTTAACTCCTTATACCTCAATCACCACTATGCTATAATATGATATCTCACTGTAACATAGCTGAAGGTTTTTATATTCCACCTTTTTTAAACCATGTATATATACAAATATGCATACATGTATTGTCATTTGAGTATCAAATTGGATATCGGGTTATCATAATTTTTGGGTTTTTTTAAAATTCAGATTGACCTTATAGGCAAATGACTGCATTTAATGTCAACAAAGGTTGATACCACATACAGTGAAAACAATCGAAATTTGTCAACATTTTCTGTTTATGATATTTTTAATGAACAATTCTTATAAAAAATGCTCCTTTAATCAAATTCTTTTAGTATCATAATTCTTTACCTAAAAAAAAGAAATTTTCTGTAAAAAATAAGTCAGGTGCTTTTGATTATCTCTTAGAAGCAACCACGTCCTTTACAAGTTTTCTCTCTCCAATTCAATGAATGCCATAGGGAAATGGCAGATGTAATAATCTCTACTGAAGTATGAGAATGTTGAGAAAGTAACAGGAATTTAGTATGAAGAATTTCTAATCAACTACCTTTACAAAAGAGTCTCTCTTGAACTAGAAAAAAGGGTATTTGACATTGCTTCAGGCAAAGTTTTAGTTCTTGAAAAGTGGAATGAAAATTTCTTTTAAATCTAATTTCATTCCAAGAAAATTAATTTGGTGAAAAACTTTATCCTGAAAAGATAGCCAAGAATGATATTCATCCAAAACATATTAAGGAATAGTATCATTTTTCAAAGGAAGATTTATATTCTCTGTTGTTATCAGCTAGTATATGTATTTCTTTTTACAAAAAAGTTTTAAAGATTTGATCACGAAATGTACATTTTCCCATTTTAATAACCTTCTCAATGAAAATAACTTACTGACATTTAACTTTCTTCATATTCTTATATAAAAAATTTGCCTGAAAAGTCATATATCAAATTTATGAGATGAAAAGGTATTGTTTAAAGATATATGGCTTATAAGTTTATATTTTGATGATTGTTACTTAGGTTTTTTAATTCAGGTTAATGATTTAAAATCAAAGCTTGATAAACATTTTAAAAGACTGAATATGTTACAAATATTCAGGACATGGAGTGGGTTAAATAAAGTATGATATATCAGCAACAATTCCCAACCGACAATATTAGTTATTTTCAGATCTTTGTTAGTTATGCTTTCAATTTCGTAAAAAGAAAACACCAGAGAAAATTAAATTAAGGATATAAGATTTAAAATATAAATAGAGGATATCTGTCTTTTCTTGACAATACCATGTTTATCTCATCGAGTGAGGGAGAAAGTTTATATTTTCACGAGTCACGAGTGAAATTATTTAACTTGTCTACCTCACGAGATGAGATAAACATGGTATTTGTCAAGAATTGACAGATATTCTATTTATTATATGATGAAATCCTTCTAATTACGTCAAAAAAGGCCAATTTCATGTTGAGCGGCCGCTTGGAAGAGTCCGTCACTGCGGTAACAGTGTGACGTCATTTGAGAAATCATGGCGTCAGACCATTGTTACATGACGTCAAAATCTTGAACTTGACGTCACTCGATTGGTGATAAAGTTTATCACCAGTCAGTAGAGTGACGATAAAGGTTATCGCCACTGTAGCCAGATAGAGGGTTTATTTCACTGATAGAACACAGTATCTCACCCTCATTCATGTAATAATAATTTTTATTCTACCAGTGTGTTCATGAAGTTATATACATTCATGAAATCATTATATCCCTTCTTTAATTGTCAAACATATATGAAATTTTCATCATAGGAATTAAGCTATAACAGAAATTTCCATATCAGATTTATACACACTTATCACTTCAAGCTGTAAGCTAGGTCTTGCCTACATATACTTCCTTTAAGCTCCAAAGTTCAAACCCTCAAGACTTAATTTGAACATTAAACAGACCCAGCAACACAGACTGTCAGCCAGGGGATCATCTAATAAAGTTTCTCTTAAATCTTCCAAACCAGGACATTTATCTTTGTGTATAAACCAAAGCCTCCCCTTCCAATTTCAAATGTCACATGGTCAAAGATGTTCAAGCCTCATTAACTCCTACAACCCAACAAGGGGAGATTATTGATTAACTCACATCAGACACCCACTAAAAAAACTGATCTAGAGGATATTCCCAATTTAGCATCATAAGGCAGACTCTGTACCTCCCAGACACATGCAGCTTATCCTCTGACCAGCTTCCTCTGTTTGCTCAAGTATTTTTTCTCCAAGGTTTTCCCAATTAATCAGAGGGCACTGAGCCCCTAGCTTATTCTTTTACACTTAAAGGGACAGTCCTATCGGGGTAATTTTTGTGGAAACAAAATTAGCTTTTGTGCTCTTCTTTATCAAAAATCAACAATATGTAACCCCCAGCAACATGATTCAATTTGGTTGTTATAATCATGTATTAAAAGCTTTATATGCATAAACTGAAATGTCCCCTTGAATTTCGTTTCCACAATAGGACTGTCCCTTTAATTGAGTTTGGTTGATGGTCTTTTAACAAAGCGGAGATATGAAGTTATGCATGATTTCAGACCTGTGTTTACCGACACGAATGGTTTATCTCTATGGCATATTGTACGCACATAATTTAATCTAATGAAGACAAACTGAAACACAAAATATCCTGTTCTCCATTTTAACACTACCCATGCTTGAAATGATGGAGTTAGTACATTAGAATATGCCTGACGGCTTTCTTTGACAGCATGGTTTAAAGGTGTACGATAAATTTGCTGTGTGGGCAGTTTTTATGAACATGTTGTCTAGACAACAAAGTTTCTTCCAATTTGATTATATCTTCATGTTTCTTACAAAACTTCATAATTCCTTACCAAATAATATCACATTGTATGTTTTTCTGCCATGTTTTGTCTGCCAGTGTATTTATTGGAAAACAGATTTGACATAAATGATGATATAAAACATGGATTAGGAGAATTTCTTTCACTATTCAAGACATTGACAGAGTATGCTTTAAGTTAACCTGCTGTACACATATAGACTTCATTTATACAGATTCTGCTTGTAAGTCAATACAGGTAGTAGCAAAAACTCTAAAGATATTCATTACTTTGAGCTGTGGAAAATGAATTTCTCATCTATTTTATTCATAAATGAAATTATATGCCATTAGATATTTAGAGGATATTTGTCTTTTCTTGACAAATACCATGTTTATCTCATCGATTGAGGAAGAAAGTTTATAATTTAAAGTTTTTTTGTATATTCAACAATATTTCTTACTACAAAATTAACTACCCTCTTTATCAAGCAACAATGTTTCTTTCGTTAACATATGTCAAGATAAGGTTCTTAAACTTTAATTCTTGTTCTGAACTATAACTATCATTATGTATCATTAAGTCCAACTGCCAATGTATGTGTTTTTTTTTATACTTGTCATTATTTTCAATCATAAATACCAATGTAAATATCAATAGGTAGTCACCTAAAACTTAAATAATTCAACAAAAGTCCTTAAAAAGCTTTGATGAAGAAGAACATAATACTACCTTCAGATGATTTCACAACATTCAAGCAACTACCGTATTTCCTCTAATAAGCGCCAGAGCTCCAATAAGTGCCGGGTCCTAACCATTGACATAATGTCCCTTTGTCAACATTTTATAAATATTCATGTGAAAGACTGCTTAATGCAAAAAAATAAGACGGGCCTCCAATAAGCATCAGGTCTCTAAAAAGCGCCGGGGGTAATTGGGGGATAATTAGGTGCTGAAATTAAAGGAAATATGGTAATTAATTGAAGTCTGTCATGATATCCCAAAAGCCAGCGTATGTGTCGTTTTGATACTCATCATATAATTAATGAACAATGTAAATGTCAATTGTTAGTCATCATTAAACTTACAATTTATAATTGCCAGTCATCAATAAATAAATGATGAAATAGCTGAAACTACCTTTCAGATAATGATTATTTGAAAACATTCAAGCAAACTAAAGGAACTCATGATATGCAAACACTGAGGAAACCTTCTAAGAACAAGTAATAGGAGAATGTTTGCTGACCTTGAATAATGTTAAATTAATTATAATTCCCATACAGAGCTCATGGACATTGACTGACAATATATTCTGTACAAATTAAATATTCCCTTTCTGAAAGAAGTTTGTCTTTGAAGAAAAGTCTTAAAATTTCTGGTGGGAGTAGCACCAACTTCCTAAGATGGCAAAAAATGGCACCAGACCTTGAATAATGCTAAATTAATTATCTTCCCCACAGAAGTTAACTGTTGAACATTAAGTGACAATATATAAACTCTGACATTTTGAAAAAGTGTAAAAGACCACTAGAGACTTATACTCTCACTGAGTTTACCGAGACTCTGATGGCCCATGTTTATAGTCTAGAGAGCCTTATTGGATGCGACTTGTCCTGCTGAAATGCAATTCCCCTAAAAACTACTCTCAAGGGAGGAATTGAAGCATCAAGCCTTCTGAAGGAATTCTACACACATTCCAATTCAATTCCTCCTTTATTTTTTCCATTTTATCGTGGAAGAGTTTAATAATGGATCATCTGTCATTGCACATTTTCCTATCTAAAGAATTTCTAAATTGAATTGTATAATATTGGGAGTATAACACCTCACAAAGAAAAAGTTGTCATCAATATTAATCCAATTTCCTTCCGAGCTCTTATTGTTTATAAATCTATTGACATAAAAACAGCTAACAAGCTAACTGATTTGTTTTCCAGACTTTTTATGCCTACTTGGAAAAGAAGTAAACTTTACTCTCCTGAAGTCATTTCAAATAACATCACATTGCTAAACAATTGAACTGTGCATGTAAGTTTTCTGTAAAGAAAAGCTTGATTTTGGTAGATCAAATTCATGATCTCTGAAATGAAAATAAACAGATATTTGTTTGCAAATTACCAAAATAATTGCAGACTGTCAACTTTTGGTCTTAAATGAATACCGTAATTTCTCTATCAATTCGACATCTCTGATAATTCGACTACGTACGTTAATCTGAGGTTAAAAAGTTCAAATCACCCCTAACATTTCAACCATGCCCCAAATGGTAATTTTCACGTTCCAATACATCGACCACAGTCGTTAAATTATCAGTATATATATTCTATTTCAGCCATACATCTTACAAATCAAGAAAAAAATTGTCACTGAAAAAAAAATAATAATGAAACGTATCAATCTTTTGTTGTTCAATCAAGATCAAATATCTACTTTATTTCATGAGTGACTCGGTTTCATAGCAAATCTCAATTAAAATCAGCAACATATATAAGAAACATGCTTCACAAATTATCGTAACATCTGTCACATCTGTGGATAATCACTCACGTGGTTGCTTAACTTCCCGCCATATTTGTTTACAAATGACCAAACCATTATTTTACAGGGGTTGCAATGATGAATTTCTAAACACTTGACCTAATAATCCCACATTAACAAAACATTCAATGAGAGAAAGATAATCAAATATATAAAGAATTCTGTATCAGCAAAACAAATACATTTTTCTTTAGGTTATCATGAAGTATAAATTCTATCTTCCTATCATGATATCCATCACCCCGTGCCCTTATAATGGTGGACTCGTCCAAACTGTGCTACAAATAATATTTATTTTGTCTGAAACCGACATAATTAAATGGTATACAAAACTATTTTAAGTAGAATTGTTGTGGAAAAAAACTAAATCTTTTATTTCATTTGGTTGATTGATTCCATATCTCCCATCTGTGGAAGTGAAATATTTATCTTGAACATCACGGCGAGAAACTTTCAGGCATTCGTCATGACTGACAAAGGCTTATCTTTGGTGTCCGACTCTAATGATAACAGCCTTTGTATGAAGTTTATATTTCTCTCTTGAAATACTAATGATATTTAGGTTAAATTTCATATGCTGTTTATATTAGTGTAACTGTCCGATGCATTGCGTGGTTCCATCGTGCCTTAGAATAGCAATGAAACACACTGGGTGTAATGTGTACGCGAGGACGTTCGCTGTTACTGATTTGTCACGTGACTTTTAATGCGAGGAGCGTGACATTCAGGCACATATTTTTTTCAATTTTATACGATTACGAGCCTTTTATGAATAAATATGAACTTTTAACTATCGTTTACTTCATGGGTAGATATCTATGAAAGAACCTATGAATGCAAATAGAAGATGAATTTCATTGATTTTTTGCAAACTAACATATTAGTAACTGCCTGTCAATAAATGTCGTCGAAATTTCTACGATCTCTGTACATTTTGCCTACATTAATAGTATTTAAAGTCCACTTTATCAAAAATGTGTATGATGTATAATTGCTTTGATGATAACTGCAAGCCATGGCGAAATTTCATGGTATGGCATGGTGTGAATGTTTAATAATCTGTTGTCAAAATGATATCATGTATTTTCATTGCTCAAGTTTTCCGGTGTACGGGATGTTACCGATCATGTTTTATACGGGATACGGATTGTGCTGATCGAGGATACGGATCGTGCCTGATTGAATTTACTATATTTTCTTAATAATTCTAAACAAATTGGTTTTGAAAAACAAACTTTACTACTAAAATGTCTATTAAGTTATAGTCTATCATTTTAGACACATGCAATCCGTCTAACAGTATCAAAAACACCGTTTTATCTGTAACTTTATTAATTTGCATATATCTACAGAAAGCATGAATGTTGCACTGCCCCAATGGAGCCGAAAGAGACATCTACGATATTAATGACCCTCTACATTCATAAGCTCCTTAAACATACAAAGGAGGCTATTTATGTTAGAATTAATCATTCAGATCATCAGGAAAAAAGGAAGACAGGGCCGTCAATCCAATCCAAAGCAGATATCTTTTTCAACAAGTTTGTGGCTACTAGCAAATTTTATGTTTAAATTGTTATTAAAGTACTCCCTGTAATTGAAATACAATGCTTTTAAAAATGGAGTAAGAATGCTAAATATTCATGTTCATTCGTGTTTTCCAGCTTTCCGTTGTTAAACCTCTCTTGAAACTAGATATTCTCAAGACGTGAATTACTCATTCCCTCCCAACAGAGGCAGCTCAAGCATACCCGAGTTAGCCTCTGTTCTCTTACGCCAAGTTTCCGGGGTTCCGGCAGATTGCCCTTGCGGCAAAATTTCGTAACTTAAGTTATCTCCCTTCTTTGCAGCTAATGAAAACACGTTTTGGATAAACATGACTCGGGGAATTCTTAACGGTCGTTTGTTGACATGGAAAATATCATGCCTTTATGTTAATTCTTCATTAGCAGTGTGAGAGGGAAAACATTTAAAAAAGCAGATATGGATAGGTTTTTCTTTAAATAGAATTTGCTTTATAATTTTGTAAAGTATCATTTGTTTTATGATATATTTTATTTTACTAATTAATCAAATAAATAAAGATGAGAAGGTAAAAAGCGATCTTAAGTCAAATGAAGAGCAATCTCCCCTGGATGTTGAATTTCAACGATAGCTTTGCCGAAGTGTACGGGAATGGCCGAGGTTTTGCGAATGACCACTTTTGAAACGGCGTCGCTGATTGCACAACTAACTTCGATTGCCTCCAATCAGATGTCTACCTTTCTATCCCACGTATTAAGCGTAATAACACAGAGGCTAAGGCTTCCCCACACCAACTCATCTCGCCAGCAGCGCAGCGCGTATCACGCGTTTTTTTACCCAAGACTAACGCAGAGCGGCAATGCAGCGAAATAATATATGATGAACAAGTGACCAATGAGATCTTGTCTTGAAGACCTATTGTTATTATCCGATTTCTGTCTTTACTATGGAATAGACATGCTAAGCTTTTGGGTAAAATCGACCCGTACATTAAAGGTCCAGTCCAATAAAATTATAATCGTTCTCTGACCTGCCTCTGTAGAGAGAGAATGGAATTACTCGATTGAGGGTATATATAATGATGACATTATCTTTTGTCTATTGTCTCATATCTTACAGTTTGTAGAGTATTTAAAACACATATCTGAAAATCGAATTCATCAAAATCCTACACAAAAATACCGACCAGGCGACCACGTGTTTACGGTATGATTTGATGACATTGAATGGAAGTGTGGAAACGGACAACACTCAACTAAAATGGTCAATATATTGGGATATTTGCTTTTTCAGTAACAGTAACTTGCAGAATCACACAATTATGAACAAAAGCTTCAATTTATAATCCTCACCAAAGCTACAATTTATAATCGTCACTAGTCAAGGAGTCTTACAGGTCAGATGAGCTAAAAATTGCTTATTTTGTGCAGGAAGACGTTTGTTTTATTCAGATGTTGAGTTAAAAGAAGTTCCAGTTAAGATTGTAAGATAAGCTTTTGAGTTAATAATTTTTATCCAATGCCTTGATCACATTTTACCATTGTTACATTTAATCAATTGACAAGTTGATGACCTTCTGTAATTGGACGTTTGTAGTTAAGACGCATACATTAAAGCAGTTTATCGTTTTCGTTATGTGTATTGGAAAATGGATACTTTGAGAATTGAAATGCCATACATACAGGCACTTATTTCGAAATGATGAAGTTTGAGGAATGGACAATCTGTTACATAGTTAGTATGTGTTTTGAAAAAGAAATGATGTTCTGAATGATATCACATTCTGTCAGTGATCTATTTCAAACGATAATTTAACATTTTGGCACAATACTGTCATTTTGTTAAAGAAAGTCAATCACCACAATCCGTACACTAGGTTTGGTGCAATCAGTAACGATCCGTATACCTAGACTGAACAATCCGTACACTACGATTCATTACAAGATTGCTTATTCACCTCGTCCAAACTTCGTTAATGCAGTTCGCAACCCTTTCAAAATTTGCAGTCTGTTTTGGGGTTTATCAAGGGATAAATAGGTATGATTATATTTAAGATTTGTTGATTTAAATAGATGTTAGTAGACGAAAGAGGTCATGAGGTGTGGTCTCCAAACAGCGTAACTGCAGTGATCAAGTTCAAAAAGACAAACATATGTTTGTTTACATGATTTCTCGTTGTGTATTAGTAAATGGTAAAACCCTAGTAATAGATATATACCAATATTAATACAGGATGTGTCAGAATTATGGTGATAATTCATTTTTTATGTAGTGATCAGGGCAATCATAACACGTCTCTCGCTCTAAGAGTCACGTGACTGATCAGTAACAACGAACGTCCTCGCGTACACATTACACCCAGTGAAACAGGTAATATTATTGGCCCTTATGGGGAAATCCGTGTGTCTTATCCAATCAGAACGTGTTATGCAGATATGTCATGGCGTCACATGATCTCTTACCAAATGATCATTCAGATTAAAGATTAGATAACGAAGGTAGTTGATTGTTGATTGTTTTAAAATTATATTTGTTTATTCTCAATTTCCTGTGACACCAGTGGCCTTCTTGATGCCTCCTAATATAGTCAAATACACATGTTTTTACATTTTAATATTTTTAGGCTTGAAATCTAAACTTGACTTGAATTTTACCGACAGAAGAACGTCTGGAATTTTATTTTGATATTTATTTTGAGTGTTGTCATCATTTATTTTAAAACGTATCTGAATTTACTCGGTTTAGAGACATTAAGATGGTCCCTCGATATACAGGAAGAGCCCCTAAATCAATAATGAAATTTATATCAAAACTCAAAGCATCATTTTTTCCGACATGAAATCACCGAAGGCTTTGAAGCGGGTTCTATATTCTGTGCAAGGAGTACAGCTAAAACATGGCTTCTTGTATCGAGTAAATTTCTTGCAAACTTCTAATTTTATCGAAATATTTTTAGGTGGACCTGTTTTTTTTTTTCAATATTTCAATTGATATTATTATTACCATACGTAAACAGTCACCATTTGGAAAATTAATTCGTGAGACAGAACAAGTTTTTACAAGGAATAATACTTTGGATGAAAATCAACACGTGCTTCTAGTTTTAGTTATGGGACAACATCTAATCGCCGGAGAAAGGTATTTATGTAAATCCCATCTAATATTTCGACGATCCTACCGAACAAACAAACATTTGTGAGAAATAATTCGACCATGGACGTGATCTGAAAATGTTTTGAAATTTTGAGGGTCGAATTGATAGAGAAATTACGGTATGTTCCTATTATTTCAAGAATTTCATGTTTCATTTCTTTTAATCTGTGCTTAGGATTATAAGGAAGTGTATAATTTCAAATTTTATCTCATGCAGACTTTAAAAATCTATCTATGTACAGATGCCTGTATACTGTGAATTTAGCGCAACATTTGACCATTTTCATTGTTTCTGTTAATTGTGCCATATCTTACAACACAGCACATCTCCTATGAATATTATATTACAACTTAAATTCATCATGACCTGAAATATTTATAGATTGCAATATTGGTACATTTAGCAGAACCTTCTACAGTAATTTATATTAATTTGAAATCCATACGTAAACGGCTTCAAATGGAGAGATTTGTGGAGCAACCAGGCATTTTGAAAGGGGTTGGGAGGTTCTTTGGAGAGGGGGGTCAACCATTTAACCAAAATGGGGGTGTTTTGTTTCTTAATTCAAAAAGAATTGATCATATGCCTCTATGAAAATAATTGAATGTAATTCCTCTTCTACAGACAAGGTATTCTTGAAAAGTACATACTCTCCTTATCTTCCCTTGTGTGTTGCTTACAATTGTGATGTCATAGGGAAGATGATGTCACGACAATGAAGAGATTGTGGCCTGAAGTGATTACTTTTGGGATTTTATCAGTTAGTATAATGTTTCATTGATGAAGTAATTATGTAATAAAAAGTATAAATTTAACAAGATGTTGAATGTCAAACGTCAAGTATTTAATGAAGTAATTGAGTTACAAGATACCTCAATACCAACAGTTGTAAAACTTTTTAATTAATAATGTAGCAATGTAGTCATTAGAAAGACTGCATGCTAAATTTCTCTAATAAAAAATCAGAAATAGATAATAGATGCCATTGTTGGAAACTGATAGGTCAAAAGATAAATCTTTACAATAAGCATACCTGTCGATTTTTTGCTTATTCATTTACCGGTCAAACAGTACTTATAATCAACAAAAGTTCAAAATGAAAACAAATTAACAAAATGGGTAACAACATCCAGTAAAATGGTCACACCATAAGTCAATCAATTAAAGTTTACAATGAAAACAAATCAGGCAACAACTAGCATACAACAAAAGGTTCAAACTATGTAAATAATCAATACAAGATCACAATGGAAGCAATTGGGGAAAACATCTTTGTGAAAATTCAGTTTGAAGTCTTGGCTGGAGTGCAGAACTACCAGCTGGGGCCAAGCAACACCTCCACACAAGCCAGTCTGGTCTAGGGACAAACTAATCAAGTTCTACAATGTGAATCGTTGAAAGCTTAGCCATTCTATATAGTTTGTACAAACCACAATTAGGAAACAATTTCCACAGTTAGAAATAGAATGCCTCAGACTTTGATCAATTATTCAAATGAGGAACCAGACTGCACAAATATTAGAGTCTCAAGATGATGTTGATCTGAATTCATAAGTATGATAGCCTTTCATTGGGACATGATCCTTTGATTGAAATTATAATGGGTTCATTGTTATTTCATTATTACACTTTCATTTGAATCTTATTTGGCAAAAGTTATTCATATCTTATATTTTATTGTTTATGTCTAGTGTCAATTATTCTTAATTCAACTTTTATTTGAATCTTATTTGGCAAAAGTGAATTCAGAGCTTATATTTCATTGAATATGTCCAGTGTCATGATTTATGATACCCTTTCATTGGGACATGATCCTTTGATTGAAATTATAATGGGTTCATTGTTATTTCATTATTACACTTTCATTTGAATCTTATTTGGCAAAAGTTATTCATAGCTTATATTTCATTGAATATGTCTAGTGTCATGATTTATTACACTATTTCTTTGGGACAGTTCTTTGATATTTCATTTGAAACTAATTGATCATAAGTCAATTCATACCACATTTTATTGTTTATTTTAACCAAAGATTCATGAATTAGATAAATGATTTATCTATCATGTGATCCATCAGTAAAAGTATCATCTAATAGCAAGCTAAATAACATGAATGATTTAATACAAGCAATGATTTATCTTTAACCTGTTCCCCCCTTAGAAACCAGTAAAAAGTAATTTTTAGCCTAATATTGGCTTGTAAAGGTGAAGCAAACTTAATCAGATCCAAAATAAAAATATTCTGAAAGTATTTGATGATACTTTATCTTCTCATATAAAAGTGAACGAGTTCATTTCAGATGCTACATCACTTACATTACGAAGATAATGGTTAAGTGGGTTGTTTCATTCTTTATCTTGTTCCCTATACAAATGAATCAAAATTAAGGAAACTAATGGCTAGTAACTTAGTGCAACTGATGCCCAAGAGAACATGATACATATAAAAATCGACCATTGTATCGCTACGTACATTACCATATAAGTACTAACTAGCCTTTCAAAGATTTCCTTTATGAACCATCAATACAACATGTTATGATTTTTTAAATGAAAATTCAAGAACAAGAAATAAATCAATCGTAAAATTTGTATTTATGCAGGGAAAAATTTCAAGTACCCATTGCAAATACTTCAAACCTTTTTCGATAATTTTTTAACAGCATAAATTCCAAATGTTATTTTGAATATAAGTGATTTTAATTGATAATAAATTAAAAGGTATTTTAATTTTCAATTTGAATGAATTATTTGTTACTAAAAAGTGTGCAAATAAGACCCCGATGAATGCGATCGAATGATACGGTTTGGACATTTTTATACCAAGAATTCCCTGAAGAACTCATCAATCCAAGAGCTGCACAATAAAAGCCATCGTCATTGAAATATCTACAGCTTCTGTCCGTGAACTTGTAATTAGAAGTAGAGACAATCACACCATTCAATGATAACCAGGCAACAGCCACTATTACTCTCTGCACAGTTCATTCAACCACCAGTTTTCCTTTCTCACAAGCAGCTAGGGCCGACTTTAAGAACATTGAATGTTTTTTACATCAATATCCTCGGATTCTTTTAACTATTTCCTGGAGAAATGACAGTTCTCCACGCAAAAAAGACTTTAGTGGCCAGAGAAAAAGTCCATCAAATAGACTAGCCATATAGATTTATGTAGATTGGAAAGAAGTAACTTACGACTGCTAGCATTGATTCGATCCACAAGATCTGAATTAGTCTGTGAAAAAATACCCTAGCAAGTTTCACAGTGGAATTGTTTTACAAATTAATACGCTCAGGTGCGGAAATTTTAAGATTTATTGAAAGTCGAGTGCACGCATGTACACAAAGAAATAAATAGAATTTTCTTCACTAGAAATGTTACCAATGTTTTGAAAGACGATTCAGGCATTGTTGACAAGGATCAAAATGATAGATAATTAAAAATCTAATCATTCAATTACTACTGTAGTTTCTTGATGGGTGATTTTTTAATTGATTAAATTGTACAGATTTTATAGAGTATCCTTAATTAAGATCATTCAAAATACTGTATGAGGATGTAAAACGGTTAAAACTATACCAAAAAAAACCCAGATATAACAGATGGAACAATTACAACAAAAAAACAATTATATATAATGCACAAACAAATAATTATGGTTTTGCTTTAAATTGAAACAAATCACAGGAGATCCTAGGATTCTAATTACCGTAGGTTAAAATTATTTTTAAAAATTATTCAGTCAGATACATTCATTTAAATTCAGCAGTCCCACAGTACAAAAAAATCAAGAACGTCATTCCATGACATTTATACTAACCTTAATTACTAATTCTATTTCTTCTTTCGATTTCTTCAATCAAAGACAGTTTCTAAAAAATGAATAAAGCAAGTTGAAGTCACCAGGCAGGATCAATGAATTCCTTAGAAGGAAGGATGGTATTGTGCATAATTCATTTAACACCTGAATGACTTCTGGTGTCAGCCATTTTGAATTTCAAGCGATTGACTGTAACCATCATTTAGGCACTAATTACATACATGAAAGAGTGTCTGACTAGACAGTGACATAGAGTCATCCTTTATTGGTCCTACTGTAGGACGAGGTCAGCGCCAAAGTAAATCTGAATTGAGGAAACTGACAGAGCATCATGGGCACATTCGTAGAAGATGGGTTCTGACTGATTAATCATTATATTGGGGTGAAAGAAGTTATTCGTTTGTAATAATTAGGTCTTATCTACCTAATATTCCATACAATAAATGTTGTACTTTAGCAAAAGTGCATATACTTCCTTGGGATTCATTCTTTCTTGACAGACTTACTTAAAAAAATGTTGTCACATTCATATTCTCTAAAGTGCATGGGTAATATTTTTCATTCTTTAAAACACATTTAAATTCTTCTTTGATTGGAATTCTAGAAGTTGGTGTGATGAACAATAAGGACAATTATTATGGATGAACAACTTCTTTATTCTGTGTAAGCGACTATAAAGAAGTTGTTCATCCATAAGAATTGTCCTTATTGTACATTAAAATTCTCTCATAAATGGGCCATAACTTTCATTCTTTCAAAATCTTCACCTTTTATATCATAACTCTCCTTTGTCTTTTAGGAAGTATGCATTCATTGCACAAATAGAGGAACTTAATTCTTCTTATGATGTCAGAAAGAGCTAAATTCTGGTTTTAAAGGGGCAGTAGCATGTTTTTATGGGGAATATAAGGTGATATCAGGAAAATGAAAATTAATGGTCCAATTGAAAGACAATGTATTTAAACTAAATGAAGCAGTAATAATTAAAATATAAAATTATCAAAAAACATGCTACTGCCCCTTTAATTGTCACTCATTGCATAACTACTTTGATAACAACCAATCAAGAATTGTAATCCCAGAACGTGATCCACTTGTAACAGAGAAAACTTGGGTAAAATTATGAAATAAACTTTGTGGGGAGACAATTCTTGAACTTAACACATCTTAACACATTTGAAATATGTACTTGAAAAAGAAGGAATTACTATAGAGTGATAATCTATCAAGGTGCAGAAAGCCATGCAGAACGTGATAAAGAAACCCACCCTTATGCATACTTCAATGCTTTCAACATTTTGACTTGAAAGGAACAATTGCATGTTATTTAGGTAAATGAAACTAAGTTATCAAGAATAAGTTTTTATCAAAAGTGGCAGTTCTTAAATGAACTTAATATATGTTCAGCTAATTTAAAACAACTTTTCTCTCTCTCAAATGATTAAGAGTTTGTCACACTAAATTTGTCGCAGTCAGTTTAAGTTTGATACTTTTATCTCTTCTACTACTTCAGATGAGCGAGTTGAATTATGAGATGTTTGACCCCTGGTGGGTAATCCATTTGTCTACTATTATCCAATGGGGAAAATATTAATAAATCAAATTTCAAAAGGTGTGCTACTACCCCCTACAAAGTTGGGGAACATATGAAAGAATCGTTAGTTGTCATTTTTACATTATGGGTGATGATATATGAAGAGAATTTTGAAATGAAAATTATTGCCTAATAGGTTGTTACTGTATAGCAGGAGGTTCAGTGTTCAGTATAGGTCTTTCATAAAACAATTATAAGCACCAACAGGAAATAGTAAAGCTAATAGTTTTTTATCAATCTGTCAAATGAAAGGTTTATTAACAGGTTCTTGAATGTTCTTGCATTACTTTTGTAAATAGATATCAATGTCATATAAAGCTAGCCATTCAGGGATCACATCCCTTGTTGAATAATGATTCATAATTCCTGTGATGAACACTTTAGTGTTTTCTTGTTCTGCCTACAGTCCTATTCTGCCTACAGGTAAAAACAACATGATAGGAACCACACAAATTGATTTGGCACTAAATAATGGTTTAGCAGTCTAAGTGTTAACTCTTATAACAACTATCTCTGCCTACTTAACTCACTCACAAACTGGTATCCCACTCATCTCATCATATAGTCTTAGCTTCCTTGGTGTTATCCTTTGATGTAAATGTTACCTTGTTATCCTGTTATTGTTATCTCATTATCCTATCTATATCTATAGATTAATTGTTGTTATCTCATTTCCCCCATTTGCTTGACAACGGCATAAATTAAGGATCAATCTATACCAAAACATCGCTATTTTCTACAATAAAGAAGTTGATTATCCATAAAATTCCTTGTCCTCTATATATTTTCAAATTAAAATTCTCTCATTTGCATTTCATTGCAAATTTAATAATAAAGCTTGTTTTATTTAAAATTTTAAATAAACTTAAACCATAGGAAAAAATAAATTCCATCATCTATGAACTATTGCATGACATTAACAGGCCAACCAGCCTTCCAGATGATGTTCCAGTCTAAACTCATTAGCCAATGGTTATCTAACTTTAATGACTTGGATTGAGTGACCACAGTATACCAAATAAGTAATGTCTTCTCTTTTAATTAGTCTTCAAGTAGTCTCAGAGAATCAATACAAGTGTGAGAGTGCAGACAGGACAATTGACTGTACTGGTTAATTTTTTTCATGGAAAACATTTTTTCTGTTTCTCTTGTAAGTATTCCTACATGACCTTATTAAAATCATAATTTTGTTAATGAATTAGCATAATACAGCAAATATATTTTTCTCGCAATGCTAATTAACATTTCAAGATGGCGGATGAAAGCTGATTAATTGGTGCCTTTAAGAAATCTAATGATGTGACCACCAGTTAATTAAAGATTTCTAAAATATAGTTTATCTATTCACTTCACTGCAATCCAGAGAGATCTTTATCAACAAAAACTTTCCTCTTTTCAACATTGGCGCTAAGCTCCCTCCCATTACGGTAAAGTTCCTGTCAATGTGGTCATCATAACATCCAATATAGCATGGTCTGATAGCCATTCTCTTTACACAGAGAACCAACAATAAGGAGATAATTTCTTCTTTTGTTCACACAGAGCAGACTGACTTACCCATCTTTCCTTCTAGCCCGTGCACAAATACAATCGGTGATGTTTGTTGGGTTAGACAAACATCAGATAACATTTGTTCAATCATTGTTCCTGAACAAGAAGACATGATTTCATTCTTGACACTTTTCCAAGAACCTACACATATCTTGAACGGTCTGAGTGACATTCTAGAATTTGGTGGTACATATTTTGGTTAAAGATAGTAACCCTGAACAAAATCACCTATTATGACTGCTGTACAAATTAGTATGAAAACATCAACCTCAACGTAAGATAGCCTTTGTTTTAAAAAAAGCGCTGACATAATGTGAAACAAATTATTTACAATATGATGAAAGCGACTAGACTATGAAAATATAAATCTGATTAAGACATACAAGTAATTGTCTCTGTAATAACTTCTTTTTTTTCAAAAGTCGTTCAGTTCGATCAGGCGCAAGTGAACCAGTCTCCTTCACATACATCATGATCCCTGCAAGCTAAAAGATTTTTGATAACAAACATACAATTAGAACATATTACTTACATCAAACCACTCATCAGTCCATATCAAATACCATTTAAAACGGTATCTGGTTCATTGATATGAGTGAACAGAGACAAGAGGTCTTTACCAACACCAAGACTGTCTCCTGTCAACATTGGCGCTAAGGTTCTTATCAGTAAGGTCATCATAATGCTTGATATAGCACGGTCTGACAGCTCTGCTCTTTACACAAAGCATCCCAATAGGAAGCTAATTTCTTCTTTTATTCACACGGTCGAGACAAGATGATTCCTCTCCTAACATCTCTCTTACAAATATAATTAGCTATGTTTGTGGATTCAACAAACATCATCAGAGAAGGTGTTGGAATATTGTCAAGACATGACTGTTTTGGAATATTATCTAAACCTTACATTTTCTTATTTGTTAAATTATCAATAAAAATTCTCATTTTAAATTTAACACAAATTACTATGATAAACATATCAGTGTTTGTACGCTTTCTTCAAATGCCAGCAAACCAAATCTTTTTCAGATTACATCATGAAAACTTACATGTTGATATTTTTTTAACCAGCTGAACTTAACTCTTACCTAAAATAACAATTAGAACATATTATTTACATCAAACCACTCATCAGTCTTTATCAAATACCAGTTAAAACCAAATCTGGTTGATTGATACGAGTCATCAGAGACAAAAGGTCTTTACCAACACCAAGACTGTCTCCTGTCAACATTGGCGCTAAGGTTCTTATCAGTAAGGTCATCATAATGCTTGATATAGCACGGTCTGACAGCTCTGCTCTTTACACAAAGCATCCACAATAGGAAGCTAATTTCTTCTTTTATTCACACGGCCCAGACAAGATGATTCCTCTCCTAACATCTCTCTTACAGACATAATTAGCTATGTTTGTGGATTCAACAAACATCATCAGACATGATGTTGGAATATTGTCAAGAATTGACTGTTTAGGAATATTATCTAGAACTTACATTTGTTTATCGGTTATACTCTCAATCAAAACTCCTACTTAAAATATAGCACAAATTACTATGAAGATCATATAAGCTTTTGTTCGCTTTTTCAAATTCCAGCATAACCAAATCTTGTTCAGATTACTTATGAACACATGCAAGTTGATACTTTTGGAACCAACTGAGCTCAATTGTACCAAAAATAACAATTAGAACATATTACTTACATCAAACCACTCATCTGTCCTTATCAAATACCATTTAAAACCGAATCTGGTTGATATGAGTGAACAGAGACAAGAGGTCTTTACCAACACCAAGACTGTCTCCTGTCAACACTGGCGCTAAGGTTCCATTCACTAAGGTCATCATAATGCTTGATATAGCACGGTCTGACAGCTCTGCTCTTTACACAAAGCATCCACAATAGGAAGCTAATTTCTTCTTTTATTCACACGGTCCGAGACAAGATTCCTCTCCTAACATCTCTCTTACAGACACAATTAGCTATGTTTGTGGATTCAACAAACATCATCAGACATGGTGTTGGAATATTGTCAAGACATGACAGTTCTTTTGGCATGGATAGATCCCTTTCAAAATGGCTAGACCTAATTGCTATTGGTGGTGAGATGAATTATAGAGGGTCTATGAATTATCACTCATATTTTCATACACACAATATTCATCCTAACTTTGTTTCATGAAATTATTATCAAATTGGTTGAAAATATTGAAATAATATATATACATGACTTCTGGTATGATATTTTAAAAACCCTTTATCATGAAAGCAGATATAAGATACAGATAATAAATTAATTCACCATATACTTTTATTTTGTGATGAAACCAATTTCCTTTAAGTGATATCTACACAGTTAGATTGTGTCATTGTGTAAAAAAACAAATTTTGGATCCAAACGTACATATTAAGATATTAAAAAAACCATTGATTTTCAATGAAATGCCTATCTCTCTTCTAAAAATTGATAAACATGCATGCAACCAGGTATAGTTTCTCCATTTTGGAATGATGAGTCATAATTTACTAAAAAAGAGATAACATATTTACAATAAATCTTGTTAATCAGATGAACACAAAAGATACAAGTCATTGTTCTTATATTTCAAAACACTAGAAACATATATAAAATTCAAAACCAAAACTATTTAAAATGTACGTTGACATTATCAAATAGTTATAACAAGAAACTTGTTCAGTAGAACACGGATATAGCGAACACGGATATAGTGAACACTTGGATATAGCGAACAAATTTTCAGGTCCCGTCCCTAAATGATATCATTAAAATTATATGCATATAGCGAACACCGGATATAGCGAATTAAATTCTTTGGTCCCTTGGAGTTCGTTTTATCCGAGTTCTACTGTATTTAAAATATCAGCTTAATTTCTTCTGTTGCGCCAAACTCATTATAAATGTATAATTGCAATTTTAAGACTTTAATGATTTTGATGTATTTATAACAAGATGCCTTGAAGTGATGAATTATGATGCTAAACAATCCATTATTCATGTTTGTACTCTTTTAGTGACACAAAATAGAACACAAATTTATTTGAAACATTATCAATCAAAGGTATAAAACATAAATTAAATGCATTAGCAAATTCTCTTATCAGAATTTCTCTTTATCAAGACTTGACACATCAATCATAACAGTTCATTCATGTTTATTTCATTATCTTTCATCATAAATATTAAATATGTTACACCTTTTTGGGTGTTTTGTCAGTGTCATTTAATCTTGGCATCATTCATCTTCTGTTTTGTCATTTATGGATGAAATTATCATCATGTTTGATTTGATGGAAAATACAAGCGAGAGAGTCTAGAAACAGTTTTGCCCAACACCTCTAACTCAACAGTTGGTAATTGTTATACATTCTCACTTTTTGGACCAGCACCATGTTAAGGCATTCTTAAAAGGAGAGAAAAAATGGGATAACTTGAAAGACAAGCCACTTAAGATCTGTCCTCACGAGCTTCAAGCTTGAATTAGTTGAGGAATACCAGAATGGTAAAGGCGTCAACGGCACTCTGATATGGTAAAGGTTGGAAGCATCAGATAAAACACTTAAAGACAGTGTCAAGAAGCAATCAAGGTGCCAGCAAAGAAACAGAAAGAGAAGGAACAGACAATTATGTTTAAATCTGCCCATTAACTTGTATTCCGAGTTGCCGTCATCTCATGCATAAAAGCTATACTAAACAGTCCCCTGCTCTACACGACTTGCTTGAAACACTTTCGCTCTGTGTTAATTACCTAAATGGCTTCTTTCAAAGAGGTGGTGCTCTTAAGAACATTAATTTTTCAACCGCTGACTTTTCTTAGTGTCTTATTTTCGTGATAGCAGCTCTTAAAGTATACATTATCTTTTGATCTAAATAGCTGTGTCAGGCTTTTCGCAGTTGACCCCTAATGGTAAGTGCCATGCTTGTCTGCCATGAAGAGATTAAAGATTAAACATGCAATTCACCTGATTGGACAGAATCTAAGTCCTTCAATTATCATCATAATCATCATATGCAACATCATGAATGATCTTTCTTGTGTTTGCTATAATCAATGATCATGCATGATGAAATATATCAAAATGTGTAATTATTATGATGATCGACATCATCATCATTATATCATCTTCATCATCGTCAACATCATCATCATCATCATCGTAGTCTTCGTCATCATTATCATCCTCATCCATGTACTATCATCTATCATCAATCACCTCTACATTTTAATCATCATCATCATCATCATCATCATCATCATTCCCCAATGCATCCATCATTCATCTAGTGCTCACAAACCCAACATCCATCATCATAATCACTATAATTTGTTACGTCATGATAATCATCAGCTACATCGTTGTTTTCGGTTTTGTCTTGTAGGTTGCATTATTGCATATAAACTCAGGGGCGAAGAATAATGATACCAACTTTTCATGTCTGTCCAAATATACTTGAAGTCCTGAAATAGCTGTTTTCATATTGTTTCCAGGCAAGGATGTTTGGATTTGAAATAAACACAAAGTTTTGTTATCCTGAAATCTTCCTATATCCTTATTGCAACCAGGCACAAAGTTTCATATCAATCTGAATAATTGTGCATTGTTCATGATAGTTGTTATCCTGAAATCTACCTGTATCCTAAATTTGGACAAACACAAAGTTTCACAAGAATGTGAATAATTGTGCATGTTCCTGAAATCTTCCTTTGTCCTTATTGAAAACAAACACATTCTTTCAAAGTATAATGTAGGGGTATATATGAATGACAACTTCTTTATTCATGGTATGCGATGTTTTGACACAGGCCGTTCCTTTTCAGTTTTGTCACTCCAACTTCCAAAATGTCCCTCAATAAAGTTTTAAAGTAAGCTTTCTATTTCATATCATTCTGAATCATTGTGCATGTTCACAATAAAGAAGTTATCAAGTTAATCAAGAAATCTTCCTATTCTCATATTCCCCACTAGAAACTCTCTCATAGACCTTATTCCATCCAACCAGAAACCCTTTCTGCCTTCTCAGCTGACAAGGGTTAACTATCACTGTTATCTTTCTAGATTCCAGAACAACTCATAAAGTATTTACACCAATCTTAAAGAATGAAACTTTTACAGCCTTGTTTGTGTTGCAAGGTCTATTGATGATAATCAATTTACGAGGCACTACCGTAATTACTCTTGACACCTTTGATCGCTGATGCAAAAATACTCACTAGATCTGAATCAGATAACAATAGAACTCAACCATGATGCATTGCAGCTGAATCAACAACATAGTCCATACAATCAGCTTCCTGAACAAAATCAAATCCCATGGGTCAAAATACAATAGAGCCCGAGTGTAATTTCATGAAGTATGGTTATAGCATAACAACATTGTGATGCCCATTAGCAACAGTTTTACTACACGTGTACAAAAGGGTTAGACCTACTGGAATTTCTCTTCAATTCCTCATACCATTATTATATTGGAAAAGTTTTTTTGTTTGATATGTTAGAATTATTTTGTACTTTGTGATTTAACAATCTCCATGCCAATTATCTCTGCTGCTTGGCTTCTTGAAAATTTTTATTTGTAAAACAGCATATGTAAGTTAGATAGTAACAGATAGGTCACAGACAAATGAAAAAATTGCTCCGTACCTAAAACGAATTTAATCAAAAACATAAAATTTTTAACATTTAAGTTCTCAAATATCAAAAATATAGGCATATATAGAATGGTAATATTAAAAAACGATGGCATAATTATTATCTTTCGCAATATCAAATATTAAGAGTGCCAATATTTTTATCCAAATTAAATAAAGATCACTTTTCTTAAGCTTTTATGGGCAATTATTCATAAAGAACAATTTATATATAATGTTTTGAAGTACACTGAATATTAAGTTATTCTTTTATTAATCTTAACTCCTAAATAATTAAAGAGCCATTGATGACTATAAGTACTGGAAACTGCTAATTTGATCAAAATTCTAAATTGATAACAAGTTTTGAGATTAAAGATTTCAAAACAATTATTCATGATAAACAATTATAATGTTTTTCCACCGACAACTTCAAAATACATCAGTTTGCCCATGTGTGATGTCTTCTACATTCTCACGATGAAAATATACAAGTACAAGACAATCTATATTGATTATTCCCAATTAAGTAGATAGGTAAGCGCAATTAACACATCAAAGGCAGGCAGGTACTAATTACCCTCACCAGATTGCTTATCTTGACGCAGGGTTACCCAGTGAGCTACTGTTTACATCATTTCATGCTTCTGCAATGATTCACAGAGCACCAAGGTGCAATACACTTGATGATACCAACAGCTCTGACACCATCTACAATATACCTACGTGCAATGTACTTGTACATATCTATACCTACGTGCAATGTACCTGTACATATTTAAAATGCACTTAGATCAGGTGTGTGAAATTATATCAATCATGAACATGCATGCAATGTATCTGAGAATATACAGCCATATAATACAACGTACAAGAATATATATATTACAACAATCTCCAGATTGTGAACTTT
Source organism: Steromphala cineraria (assembly GCA_916613615.1). Taxonomy (NCBI): domain Eukaryota; kingdom Metazoa; phylum Mollusca; class Gastropoda; order Trochida; family Trochidae; genus Steromphala; species Steromphala cineraria. The sequence continues at coordinate 59,835,900 of OU744725.1, read as the reverse complement.
TTGTATATATATATGAATTTATTGTTTTGTTCCTGTATAAATATTTGTAACCTTCCATTTGTAATCATACTTGACAAGACCCACATAATGGTCGAAATGAATTCATCGTATTAAAGAAAATTGATCCAGTCCGAACCATCTGATGTATACTCTTTCCCATATACAACCTTCTTCACGTGAGAAACCAACTCTCTTTTTTTAAAATATATACATGTATATATGTATACAGCGATAATAATGTACAAGTGTATAATTCCCATACACTTACATGCTAATTAACTGTCCATTTTTATATGGAATCAAATTGTTATACCCGGTAGATGTTAATTATGCCTGTATCATAAATGACTTCTGCAAATTATTGTTTTCAATGGAAATGATTCGTTTTACCAAGGTTCTACCGCAGACTTTGGTAAAGTGTGAAAGTAATTTAAGTTCTTCTGCTCCAGTACATATATACATAATGGCACAGAGAGTGATTAAGGTTTCATAGGATTCCTGTTAGTGATTTCAAAGTTTCTTCAAATTCAAAAAGAACATTGACATTTTCTAAACTGTAAAACATGAAAAGACATAACCAAATCTAGAAGTTTATCTTATCAAAACTAGTTTGCATAAATTTTACCATAATTTAGATCAGGCGCTAGGAACAATCATCATCTCCTCATTTGAACCAAAGAGTTTGTTTGTATCAGAGGGGGGCGGGATAGCGCAGCGGTTAGTGCGTTTGGCTAAGGTCTGTGGTTCGAATCCCGTCAGGGGCTCGGCAACTTTGCAGTAGAGAACTGTTCTACACGAGTACGCAGTCAGGTTTGGGTGCAATGCTACATTGAATTTCAGCACAGTACCACTCATGGTTCGCTAGTTCCAGCCGATGCTCGCAAGTTTCACCGTAATACATAGCCATAACAGTGTTGCAGGCTTTCTCCCTGCTATGATACTAGCAGCCGCAATATAAGTGAAATACTCTTGAAAGTGGCGATAAACCCCACCTTACCTCACCTCACCTTGTATCAGAAGCATACATGTTGATGCAATAACTTATGCAGAGTCTTGCTTGTTTACTTAACAAGATTCTTTCATAAATAGAAGTATGTTTAAACTGTATGTACCACAGAACAAAACACTTATAGTAAGGTGTGTCAAAATTACTTTTTTCACCTGCCTCTACGTTCTATTTACCCAAGTATATGTTGATGAGTTCACTCAACCCTCAACAACCTCAATGACCACCCTTCATAGCACCCAAAGGTCAATGAGTGCGTTGTGGTTTATACAATCCCAGTAATGCATTAAATAGTCAAGCACATCAATTTTTGATGATCCTTGATTAACGCTGGCTAATCCATCTGATAGCATAGATCTCTCCGTACAACGCTTGACTTTGAAGACTCTGCCGTGTCTGATTCTCCTTAGAAAGATTCGATGCATGTGAAGTAGTCGCAACGTGGGTGGCTGAGTTCAAATGTTCAGGGAATTAAATAATTATTGCTGCACTTGAGCTATCGTCTGAGGGATAGTGGTTGCCGTTTGTCACACAATGTTCATCTCTACGTGTAGAAATGTGCAGGCAATTAAATAGACGTGGGAAATCGTGTCCTTTCGGATTGAAATCAGCAAATCTCTCTTGGCGCTAGTACTAAATGGAAAAAAATAATTTGAATAGAATTTTGAACATAATTAATTGGATTTCACTTTTTAAAAGTTGAAATTTGAAATTTTGATATTCTTAAATGTCATTTACATCAATTTGATAAGATCATTTCAACTTCATATGAAAATGCGATGGGTTTGACCTACTTTACTTTAGAAGTATTGAACAACTGCAATTACGAAAATTAATCCTATCAATTAGCTTAATGAAAGCTACAAATATGATTGAGGATGATAGATTTCCATCATGATCATGACAAACAATTACAAGCCAAAATGTGCATTAGTTTATGTGACACTCACAAAGATTATTCTGACAAAACAAGAGAAACTACATACTCTTATCATCCAAAATATTCCACAGGATCTAATTATTGCTTGTGGAAGATCAAGCGGTTTCTCCTAGGACACAGTAGATTTTGCAAAAAATAAAAATCCTGAAAAATTTACATTCCAAGTTTTATGAAGCTAGGTCAAACCGTTTTTGAGTTCTTCTCCGGAAACTGTATTCTAAGTAAGTGTCCATGGAAATCGCAAAAATAAAAACCTGAAGAAAATGTAAATACCAAAAAGCACATCCACATATGCTGACTATAGTCCACATACTAAGTTTCTTTGAGCTAGATCAAAAAGTTTTTGAGTTCTTCTCCGGAAAATGTATCCTAAGTTTTGTTTCCATGGAAACCGCCAAAAACAAACAAGATGTGTTTGTGAAACACGAATGCCCCCGGATGCATATGTCAAGTATCAAAGACCTAGCTCTGACCAATCAAAAGTTATGACCAAGGTTAAAGTTTTTGTGGACAAACTGACAGACGGACAGACGGACAGACGGACGGACAGACGGACAGGTGAAAAACAATATACCCCCGGAATCTCCGATTCGGGGGCATAAAAAACGCAGAAGTTGAAAGTACCAAAAGGCACATCCACATATGCTGACTAATCCATATATCAAGTTTCATTGAGCTAGGTCTAATAGTTTTTTAATTCTTTTGAGTATAACATACCGGTGGGATAAAAAGTATTATTGGAAGGTTGTTGGTTCTTTATTTTGTAAAGGCTGCCATCAAAAACATGTTCTTACATATCAGCAGAAATTCTGCATGCCTTGTTTACTTACATATAAACAACCCACAATATCTTGTTCTGTTCTTAAAGGGGCAGTAGCACGTTTTTTGATAATTTTATATTTTAAATTTTTCACTGCTAATTGTAAGTTAATGTTAAATGTATTATGTTGACAGTGTCAAAAATCTCATTACTTAAGTCAATCATCCACAGTGAGAGGACAAATTATGAAGATTCCCATAAAATCCATTGGCGGCCATTTTTTTGTGAACACCTTTAATTCATTTTCTGTAAGAAAAAGGAATCGCATGGCTAAACTTTACGTTATATATTTAAATTATTACTGCTCCATTTAGTTTAAATACATTGTCTTTCAATTGGAACCATTAAATTTCATTTTCCTGACATCACCTTATTTTCCCCCTAAAACGTGCTACTGCCCCTTTAACTTAAAAGTTTAGGCATTATTTTATTATTTCATTCTTCATTATCTGAAAAGTATTGATTGATAAATGTTTATTGATTGCGTGATCTCAAATGGATTTCTTGCATTATTGAATGCATACTTATTAAAATATGATAAAAAATTATTTAATAATACTAATAGTACCATGTTAAATATGATAATTTTAGTAAAATATGAAATAAAAAGTGAAATTATAAACATGGAATGAACATTCAAGGATATGTTAGTATTGGAATATATTATTCACGTATCATATCTGTCAACAAAATAAATGATTTGTGTTTTCATGTACCAAAAATGCTTGAATAAAACCTTCAATGCGCATTCATTTAGAAAAGAAGATTTAGTAATACGTTCTTGACTGGAATTAATGCAACAGACAATATAAATACCTTTTCTTTACAAATAAAATAACCTTATTTAAATAAAAACAAAATAGATAAATATAACTATCCCCTGTCAATTGATTTTCCCAAGAACCCTCTCTCAAACCAACTTCACACAGAAAGTGACAACCTTTAAAGATGTCAAAGATATAATTTTTAAAAGATATTTTTTTTTGATATTTCATCTAATTGCTACCTATTTTGCTCTGAAAGTGGACTTGACAGGCTGAATGTGATAAAAAATGAATATGATTTTAACAGAAATAGGCAATTAAACCCTTTTCAAAAGTCGCGAAATTGACAAGCGAATGACATGTGAAAGGTGTCATTCAAGCAAACATGTGATCAGCTTTCACCAAATTGCATGAAAACCCTATCAGCTGAAGCAAAATCTTACGCTTGATTTCAATGGCCATTCATCAGGGTTCTAATCAACCAAAGATCAAGTGAAATTTTCAGTTAGCAAGCAAATTTGTAATAATCTTCAACATCAAGATTGGAGTATTTCAGTCGTAAAGCAACATGGGGACTCATTTCACGACATTATTTTCCAATATAACTGTCTGCAGAATCTATAAAGTACAAGTATTTAAAGAGGAAACGTGCGGTTTCCTCAGAGGAATGTCATGTTTTAAGCATTGGTTTCCTGAGTTTGTAAGTGCTTTCCTAAGTTTCCTACCTTGTCTTTGTGGTTTACAAATAATAGTTGAATCTAACATGATATTCACCGAACATAGCTCCTGTAGCATTGCTTTATGTTATTCAACTCATTTGTTAACATTTGCCCAGAATTTCATCTTTGGCAAATTTTTTGATAAACAATTCTCAAAGATCATGCCATTAAATTCAATATTGGCAGTGACTATATATATTAGTGTGAGCTTTTTAGGCACTGCCTTCTTCCATTCAAATATAATTATCATAATAATAATTGTAGTTTCATGAAAGAGAAAATAAGATTAATAAAAGTTTATAATAAAGTTTAAAATAGCAGAATCATAAATAACAATAAATCAATTATTGCAAAATGAGGAACTTAAATCTGAAGACATTGCCTCTATGTATCCATGTTACTATAAAAAGTACATACAAGAGTAAAATTGTTATATTTTGTATCACAGTACATGTATCTTCATTTACAAAGATCCTTGCACTTTTTCAGGGAGAAACGCTTCCAGGATTTGAACCCACACCATCAGAGATGTCCATTCCAACAGCAAACCAAACGGGTGAAACTGGTCTTTTGTTTGGTTTGGGGATATCCTATGTAAGTCAAAAGTACAAAAAACTTTTTAGAATTTACAAAGCAAATGTGTGTAAATGTTTATTGAAGGCCCTGCCCAACAATTTTTTGTATACTTTTATAATGAATAAAAGATATGACTCTAAACATATGCCTTTCCTGTCTTTGGAGCTCTCCCGGGAGGGCTAACATTGTACACCCTTGCATCCCCATTCGCCTATGTAACCAATCAGGCATTTTTGTGGCTAATATATCATTTTGTTGGTAAAATGTAAAGGTTCACAAGTTTGCAAGCTAAGCTAAGTGTTGTAACCCGATGAAGTTTATTCGTCACACCGAATAACATTCTAATAAATTCAAATGAAATTTGGCCACTCAGACCTATGGGTGTCCATAAAGAATAAGCAATCCAATCTTAAGAGTTGTTTAAGCATGGAAATGTGGCCCACAATTATGTCTGATGCGTCTTCTATCATTCTAGTCAATCTTGGCGATTGCTCCAGCCCCAATATTCATAACATCTGATAAGTGAATGAGAGTCTATCTCGTAAAGAACAAACTTGCGAAAACCGCCCACTTTCCTGACTAACATCTAAGTAAGTATATTTTCTCCAGTCTGATAAACAAGCCAGTCAATTTTCTCAAAGAGAAATTTCATCTCAATGTGTTGACCGTTCGCAGGTTTTTAGAGAAAAATACTTTCTTCAAGAGCTAGTCCTCTACAACATTATATAAATCATCATGTTCTTATAGAACTATCCATAAACTATATGTGACATGGTGAGACCAAAACCATTCATACTGGCTTCGGCTGGAGGGATATATCTCTTTGGCCGAACAGGTAGAGCGTGTCTATTCAATTTTTGCTTTTCTTGACAACTTGTCAAATGAAAAGCAACAAATAAATAACTTTTGTTAAAATTTCAATACTTTTAATTGGATTTTGTAATGACCATGCATTTATGTTCTAAATAATATGATCATTAATGTTCCCTTTAATTTTGATTCTGTAGGAAATATTCAAATAAAACTGTGTCTTAATGTGTACATGTAAAACGTAATTGGTAGTAGTTTTTCTACTAGGACATCCACAGGATGAACAAATTAGTCAAAATATTACATTAAGACAGACAACATGTCTTCTTTTCTATAAAACCATTTTGATGATTTCAAACATTTTAGGTGGATGCTGTGACAGACTCATCTGTTTGAAATAAAACTCCCTGGAAACAGCAATTGCCTCTTTACGTTAAGCATTACAAGATAAAAAAAGATCCCCTTTAAAAAAACAATCATGAGGGTTTATTCAAAAGGATTTCTGAAATGATGATAATTGTTGAGGTCATGAAAGGCAGAAAATGTCTCAAAGAACATTTGATGCTACTGTTTGATCTTGTGTCCATAAAAATGTTCTTTGGTCTTCGGAACTGGGGGTACTTACAAATTGCTCTCCATGGAGCCATTTCCCCATCTATCAACAATAACTGTACTCGTTGCTAAACATATACTTCACATAAAGCGTTTTTAATTACCCTTTATGCAGAGTCTAGTGTCCAGAAAACATTTAGTTTGTAAAAATTTATCTTCAATAAAAGACTTTGTTGACTCTACCGGGGACATAGCTCAGTGGTAGAGTGTCCGCTCGTCACCCGGAAGACCGGGGTTTGATTCCCGGTCGCGTCATACCAAAAGACGTTAAAAGGTGGGAGTTGTTGCTGCCTTGCTTGACACTCAGCATTGTAAAGGCAGAACAACGCATTAACTGGCGCTGCACAGTGGCTGCCGGGTGCAATTGCACAAAACAAATTTCCAATATGTACATGTACTGAGGAGAATAAAGTGTTATTAAAAAAAAAAAAAAAAAAAAAAATTAAAAATACGTAACAGAGAATACGTAACAGAGGAAACGTAAAGTGAAAATCTAGTTTATACTTCCCTTATGCAAAACTTGTGTTCTCTTGCTTGTTCTCATGTTTTTTTCAAATCTTTTTCTATATAAAATATTCTATTATGCTGATTTTTAATCATTTACTTATGTTATTTTGTTTGATATCAGTGCTGATATACGAAACAACATTACATTCTTTGAAATAAATTTTAAGGAGTTAATAATCAAAGTTTTTTATTACCAAAATTATCGGGGGTTGAATGGTGCAGTGTTTAGAGCGATGGTTTCAGATCAAGAGGTTTCAGGTTGGAATCCTGCAAGGGTCAAAGCAGAGAACTCTTTTACCCCTAATTTAGGTTCAATGCTACACTGAAGTTCAGCGCAGTACCAACCATGGTTTGTTGGTTTCAGCCGATGCTCGCAGGTTTCACCGCAATGCAAAATCACAATTGTGTTAAGGCATATTTAGAAGGGCGCAGCGTCCTGCCCTTTTCAGAATGCGTCCTGCCCTTTTTCTGCTTTGCCCTGCCCTTTTGCTTAAAGCTCATGCCATTTTTAATAGCCTAAATATTTTGATTTACCTTTTTGAGAAGAACACAGACACTTAGAACAAAGTTGCAATAGGAAGAAAACATTTAAGATAAGAATAATTATTTCAAAAAATGTTCTTATATATTTTTTTACGTATTCTCATTCTATGAAGATGAATGTAAAAGTAAACAGCATTTTACATGATACTAGGCATGCAAAGGCTCTGTACAACATTTTCTAATGGAAATAGTGGATTAATACAAAAATCTGAGGCAATACATTTTAAAGAATAAAATGCATCCTTTAACTAATGTACAAAGTTTTAGTTATGTAAAGTTAAGGTAAAAAGTGTTAACAATACAATGGCAGCCAACAGGTTTAACATCATAATGCTATGACATCATAGACATGATGTCGTCACAATGCTAACCACCACTTAAGGAGTTTTAGGGTTGTGCAGTGTACATTTTTCATGGAAATGTAATAAAAAAAATGATTTTGGATGATAAAAATAGAGAGATAGATAGAATCTCACCCTCGTGTTTTCTGATATCAAATATTTCAATACTTGTTAATATATTTAATATCAGGAAGACAAGAGTAATTCTATGGATAAACAACTTCTTTATTGTTCATCCATAGAATTACTCTTGTCTTCCTTATAGCACAAACTCATAGAATGCCATTCAAACAGCTCATATTTGATATCAGAAGACACGAGGTTGAGATTCTCTATATCTTGTTATATTTTGCAAAATATGCTACTGCCCCTTAAACTCAAAACACTATATATTGAAGCACAATATTGATGTTTCCTGTCTATGATAAGCTTATTGAATCCATTGTTGACCAATGATGTACATTCCCTGTATATTAGTTATCATAGATGATTCCCAGGGTATGCAGCGTCTAAGAATGTACTTTACGGGCCACCTCTGCCATTACGATCACATAATAAACAGATAGTCTATGGTCCATGGAGTCCGCTGTTTCCGATGTATCTCGCAGTCTATTGGCAGAAATCCAGCACTTACAACTGAACGAATGGTTTGTATGTATGTTGTTAAAGAGCTCATAAGGAAAGCCCATAAAATCTAATTTTTAAAAACCCATCCACAACATCCTATTTTTAAAAACCCATCCACAACATCCTATTTTTAAAAACCCATCCACAACATCCTATTTTTAAAAACCTATCCACAACATCCTATTTTTAAAAACCTATCCACAACATCCTATTGTTAAAAACCTTTCCACAACATCCTATTTTTAAAAACCTTTCCACAACATCCTATTTTTAAAAACCTTACCACAGTGTGTAACATTCTTATGTATTTTTATATCAATTATTGAGATTCCACATTATAGATGTTAATTGTTATGCATCCCAATTTGCTATTCCTCAAATTTCGTCTGGTGAAGGAGAAAAAATAGTCTGAAATTGTTTTTTCAAGTAGTAAAGCTGATTTAAGAACCAAATTTACCACTTTTTGGAACAATTAAGGAACGAATAGTGATTATTAGGTCTTCAGACGAAAGTCAAAGACCTATTGTTATTATCCTGTTTATTATTTTTAGGTCTTCAGACGAAAGTCAAAGACCTATTGTTATTATCCTGTTTATTATTTTTATTATTATTTACACAATTTTGTGGAAGCTCTAGCGCAAATACTACTAAAGCCAGTTGCATGAAACTTTCAGCGCTGATAGCCTCTGTGCTGAACCCTGTACAATCGAAATCCGTTTCCGGATATGTACTTCCGTTTCCGGTCTACAGCCATTACTAATTTGAAAATTTAACATGGGAAATTTTTTCAAAATGCACTTACAGACTTGAAATTTCACTCGAAGATGCGCATTGACCTGAGGAAGAAAAAAGTCAATCATGAAAAATCTCTCAGTCACGTGACTTGGCCGCCATCTTGCTTTTAGTGCATTTTTGACCATTTCTGACCCCTACCACCTTTGAAACTCTTCTTCTCTGAAGATACTTGCACCAGAAAACTGAACTTTGCACAATATGTAGCTGAAGCATAGTTCTTCAAATTTAGACAATTTTCAAAGTCCTAGCTTTAATACTTTTCAAACTGTGACCTCTCAAAGTTGACCAAAAACGAAAAATCGCAAACTTCAAGGGCTCATAGCTCAAAAACCTGGCCATAGAATTTCATGATTTTTGCATGAGAGCTAGACATGAATAAGGTCTACAAGAATCAAGAATAAAATCGATCGCGAACAGTCATTTCCAGTTTTGACAGGGCTTCAAAAATTGAAATTTCGGATTTGGAAAATTTTAACATGGGGAAAATTTTCAAAATGCACTTAGAGATTTGAAATTTCACATGAAGATGCACATTGACCAGAGGAAGAAAAAAGGCAATCATGACGACTTGGTAGGTCACGTGGTTTAGGCGCCATTTTGAATTTACTGTACTACCTTGCACATTTTAACCGCAAATGGACTGCTAAAATGCTTCTAGAGCCTTGCACATTGCTTCAGACGATGTTTAATGACGGTCCAGCATTATGATACATTTAAATGAACCTTACGAATAAAACAGCGGTCTGAAGACCGTCAGAGTTGCCTGGGCAACCCTAGTTAGGTCTTCAGACGAAAGTCAAAGACCTATTGTTATTATCCTGTTTATTATTTTTATTAGGTCTTCAGACTTTAGTCTGAAAGACCTATTGTTATTATCCTGATTATTAGGTCTTCAGACTTAAGTCTGAAAGACCTATTGTTATTATCCTGTTTATTATTCTTATTATTATTGTTGTGTCCACGATTGCTCGAAAACTACTGAAGCAAATTGTATGAAACTTACAGCAATGATAGCCTTCGGCTTGAAATTGATACAATTGAAATTCGTTTCCGGCTATCTACTTCCGTTTCCGGTTTACAGCCATCGCAAGTTAATATGGCAAAATCTTTCAAAATGCACTTAGAGACTTGAAATTTTCACTAAAGATGCGCATTGACGTGCTGAAGAAAAAAGTCAATCATGAACATTTTCTAGGTCACGTGACTTGGCCGCCATCTTGCTTTTAGTGCAATTTTTAGTGTTTTTTACCATTTCGGACCCCTACTACCTTTGAAAATCTTCTGCTCTGAAGATACTTGCACCAGTGAGCTGAAATTTGCACAGTATGTAGCTGAAGCATAGTTTTCTTTACCTATCTCATTTCAAAGTCCTAGCTTAAATACTTTTGACACTGTGACCTTTCAAAGTTGACCAAAATCGAAAAATCGCAAACTTCAAGGGCTCATAGCTCAAAAACCTAGCCGTGGAATTTCATCATTTTTGCATGAGAGCTAGATATGCATAGGCTCTACAAGAATCAAGAATAAAATTGATCGCGAACAGTCATTATCGGTTTTGACAGAGCTTCAAAATCTTCAAATTTCGGGTTTTGAAAAATTTAACATGGATGAATTTTTTAAAATGTAGCTAGAGACTTTGAAGTAGTCTCAAAAGATGCGCAATGACCTAAAGCTAAAAAAAGTCAATCATGACGACTTTGTAGGTCACGTGGTTTAGCCGCCATTTTGAATTTACCGTACGACCTTGCACATTTTGACCGGAAATGGACTGCCAAAATGCTTCCAGAGACATGCAGATTGCTCAAGACGATGCATAATGACATTGAAGCATTGTGATACATTGAAATGAACCGTACGAATTGCACAGCGGTCTGAAGACCGTCAGAGTTGCCTTGGCAACCCTAGTTAGGTCTTCAGACGAAAGTCAAAGACCTATTGTTATTATCCTGTTTATTATTATTATTTACACAATTTTGTGGAAGCTCTAGCGCATTAACGACTGAAGCTACTTGCATGAAACTTACAGCACTGATAGCATCTGCGCTGAACCCTATACAATGGAAATCCTTTTCCGGATATCTACTTCCGTTTCCGGTCTACAGCCATTACAAATTTTAAATTTTAACATGGGAAATTTTTTCAAAATGCACTTACAGACTTGAAATTTCACTCGAAGATGCGCATTGACCTGAGGAAGAAAAAATAGAGCCATTGGCTCTGTAGCTCATCAGGCTTCATCATCAATTATGCTGTAGAGTGTGGCCAATGTGATTCCCCCTTTGTAGAGGCCACAGGGGCACCAATCATAAAATTAAGTATATATAGGTGACAAGTTTAAGTTTTCTAGGCCTTATACTTCAGAAGAAGAAGATGAAAATAGATTTGAAGGACGTTCCTGTTGCCTTTATTAGGGGCAACAGGGTCACCAAAGCTACAATTCATAATCCTCACTAGTCAAGGAGTCTGTACACAACATTTCAGCTTTCTAGGCCTTATTCTTCTGGAAAAGACGATGAAAATAGGATTTAAGGGCATGGCATCTGTGGCCCTTATTAGGGGTCACAGGGCAACCAAAGCTACAATTTATAATCCTCACTAGCCAAGGAGTCTGTACACAAAGTTTCAGCTTTCTAGGCCTTATGGTTCCGAGAAGAAGATGAAAATGCGCTTTTAGGGCGTGGCCCCTGTGGCCCTTATTAGGGGTCACAGGGCCACCAAAGCTACAATTTATAATCTTCACCAGTCAAGGAGTCTGCAAACAAAGTTTCAGCTTCCTAGGCCTCATGGTTCTGGAGAAGAAGATGAAAATAGGTTTTTAGGGCATGGCATCTGTGGCCCTTATTAGGGGTCACAGGGCAACCAAAGCTACAATTTATAATCCTCACTCTTCAAAAAGGCTATACACAAAGTTTCAGCTTTCTAGGCCTCATGGTTCTGGAGAAGAAGATGAAAATAGGTTTTTAGGGCGTGGCCCCTGTGGCCCTTATTAGGGGTCACAGGGCTACCTAAGCTACAATTTATAATCCTCATTAGCCAAGGAGTCTGTACACAAAGTTTCAGCTTTCTAGGCCTTATGATTCTGGAGAAGAAGATGAAAATAGGTTTTTAGGGCGTGGCCCATGTGGCCCTAAAAAGGGGTCACAGGGCCACCAAAGCTACAATTTATAATCCACACTAGCCAAGGAGTCTGTTCACAAAGTTTCAGCTTTCTAGGCCTTATGGTTCTGGAGAAGAAGATGAAAATAGGTTTTTAGGGTGTGGCTCCTGTGGCCCTTATTAGGGGTCACAGGGCCACTAAAGCTACAATTTATAATCCTCACTAGCCAAGGAGTCTGTACACAAAGTTTCAGCTTTCTAGGCCTTATGGTTCTGGAGAAGAAGATGAAAATAGGTTTTTAGGGCGTGGCCCCTGTGGCCCTTATTAGGGGTCACAGGGCCACCAAAGCTACAATTTATAATCCTCACTAGCCAAGGAGTCTGTACACAAAGTTTCAGCTTTCTAGGCCTTATGGTTCTGAAGAAGAAGATGAAAATAGGTTTTTAGGGTGTGGCCCCTGTGGCCCTTATTAGGGGTCACAGGGCCACTCAAGCTACAATTTATAATCCTCACTAGCCAAGGAGTCTGTACACAAAGTTTCAGCTTTCTAGGCCTTATGGTTCTGGAGAAGAAGTCGAAATTCCACAAAGTTTACGGACGGACGGATGGACGGACGGATGGACGGACGGACGGATGGACGGACGGACGCCGGACACCATGCCATGCCATAAGCCCATCGGGCCTTACAGGCCAGATGAGCTAAAAAGTCAATCATGAAAAATCTCTAAGTCACGTGACTTGGTCGCCATCTTGTTTTTAGTGCATTTTTGACCATTTCGGACCCCTACCACCTTTGAGAATCTTCTCCTCTGAAGATACTTGCACTAGAGAGCTGACATTTGCACAGTTTGTAGCTTAAGCATTGTTCTTTAAAAATTCCTACTTTCAGACTCCTAGCATTTTTAATTAGGTCACTGTGACCTTTCAAAGTTGACCGAAAACGAAAAATCGCAAACTTCAAGGGCTCATAGCTCAAAAACCTAGCCGTGGAATTTCATCATTTTTGTATGAGAGCTAGACATGAATAAGGTCTACAAGAATCAAGAATAAAATCGATCGCGAACAGTCATTTCCGGTTTTTACAGGGCTTCAAAAATTGAAATTTCGGATTCGGAAAATTTTAACATGGGCAAAATTTTCAAAATAAACATAGAGACTTGAAATTTCACATGAAGATGCGCATTGACCAGAGGAAGAAAAAAGGCAATCATGACGACTTGGTAGGTCACGTGGTTTAGGCGCCATTTTGAATTTACTGTACGACCTTGCACATTTTGAGCGGAAATGGACTGCCAAAATGCTTTCAGAGACATGCAGATTGCTCAAGACGATGCATAATGACATTGAAGCATTGTGATACATTGAAATGAACTTTACGAATTGCACAGCGGTCTGAAGACCGTCAGAGTTGCCCTGGCAACCCTAGTTATTCTTATTATTATTTTCCACGAATTTGTGTCAGCCGTAGCTCTTAAACTACTGATGATAATTGCATGAAACTTTCAGCATTGATAGCTTCTGGGCTGAACCCTATTCAATGGAAATCCGTTTCCGGATATCTACTTCCGTTTCCGGTTTCCGGCAATTACAATTTTGAAATTTTAACATGGGAATTTTTTTCAAAATGCACTTAGAGACTTGAAATTTTCACTGAAGATGCGCATTGACCTGCAGAACAAAAAAGTCAACCATGAAAAATCACTAGGTCACGTGACTTGGCCGCCATCTTGTTTTTAGTGCATTTTTGACCCTTTCGGACCGCTACTACCTTTGAAAATCTTCTCCTCTGAAGATACTTGCACCAGAGAGCTGCAATTTACACATTATGTAGATGAAGCATAGTTTTCTATACCTATCTCATTTCAGAGTCCCAGCTTTAATACTTTTCAAACTGTGACCTTTCAAAGTTGACCAAAAACGAAAAATCGCAAACTTGAAGGGCTCATAGCTCAAAAACCTAGCCATGGAATTTTATGATTTTTGCATGAGAGCTAGACATGCATAAGCTCTACAAGAATCAAAAATAAAATCGATCGCGAACAGTCATTTCCGGTTTTTACAGAGCTTCAAAAATTGAAATTTCGGATTTGGAAAATTGTTACATGGGCAAAATTTTCAAAATGCACTCAGAGACTTGAAATTTCACATGAAGATGCGCATTGACCTGAGGAAGAAAAAAGGCAATCATGACGACTTCGTAGGTCACGTGGTTTAGGCGCCATTTTGAATTTACTGTACGACCTTGCACATTTTGACTTGAAATGAACTGCAAAAATGCTCACAGATCCTTGCAAATTGCTCCAGACGATGCAAAATGACATTCCAGCATTGTGATACATTGAAATGCATCTACGAATTGCACAGCGGTCTGAAGACCGTCAGAGTTGCCTGGGCAACCCTAGTTAGGTCTTCAGACGAAAGTCAAAGACCTATTGTTATTATCCTGTTTATTATTTTTATTATTATTTACACAATTTTGTGGAAGCTCTAGCGCAAATACTACTAAAGCCAGATGCATGAAACTTTCAGCAATGATAGCCTCTGTGCTGAACCCTGTACAATCGAAATCCGTTTCGGGATATCTACTTCCGTTTCCGATCTACAGCCATTACAAATTTGAAAATTTAACATGGGAAATTTTTTCAAAATGCACTTACAGACTTGAAATTTCACTCGAAGATGCGCATTGACCTGAGGAAGAAAAAAGTCAATCATGAAAAATCTCTAAGTCACGTGACTTGGCCGCCATCTTGCTTTTAGTGCATTTTTGACCATTTCTGACCCCTACCACCTTTGAAACTCTTCTTCTCTGAAGATACTTGCACCAGAGAACTGAACTTTGCACAATATGTAGCTTAAGCATAGTTCTTCAAATTTAGACAATTTTCAAAGTCCTAGCTTTAATACTTTTCAAACTGTGACCTTTCAAAGTTGACCAAAAACGAAAAATCGCAAACTTCAAGGGCTCATAGCTCAAAAACCTAGCCGTGGAATTTCATCATTTTTGCATGAGAGCTAGACATGAATAAGGTCTACAAGAATCAAGAATAAAATCGATCGCGAACAGTCATTTCCGGTTTTGACAGAGCTTCAAATATTGAAGTTTCGGATTCCGAAATTTTTTAACATGGGCAAAATTTTCAAAATGCACTTAGAGACTTGAAATTTCACATGAAGATGCACATTGACCTGAGGAAGAAAAAAGTCACCCAGGACGACTTCGTAGGTCACGTGGTTTAGGCACCATTTTGAATTTACTGTACTACCTTGCACATTTTAACCGGAAATGGACTGCCAAAATGCTGCTAGAGCCTTGCACATTGCTTCAGACGATGTTTAGTGGCGGTCCAGCATTATGATACATTTAAAAGAACCTTACGAATAAAACAGCGGTCTGAAGACCGTCAGAGTTGCCTGGGCAACCCTAGTTATTATTATTATTATATGAATATTTATATAGCGAACATATCCATCCACTCGTGGTTGCTCAAGGCGCTTAATACCTATAAACCTGGTCCATAAGATTTGTTTACTAAAACTTTGTCTTCATAATACTGTTTAACTTAGACCAATGGTTTGAGTTTAACAAATACCTAATATTCTCCAAAACCTGGTCTTACTTAGACAGGGTAGGATCATACGACCCTAAGAGTTTGAGTTTGACTCGATCCCCTCCTTTCATCACTTTGCAAAATTAAAAGTCTACACTTAATAATCAGCTGAGGTTGATATGATTGCAATAGAACCTAGCTGTAATATGTTGTGCACTGAGTAGACTTTTGTCTTTGACCATGGAAAAACAAGTTTCTGAATATAAAGTGTTAATAAAAATTAATTACATTGATTTTTGGTTTTGTAACCAATGTTTATTGAAGTAGATCCTCTCTCTCTCTTTAAATGGTAGTAATTATGATTCAATTGTCTTTCTGATAAATAGATTTTGATTGAACAACAAGCACAGAGTTTACACAGATACTATTTAAAGGGGCAGTAGCCCATTTTTGGAAAATTTTATATTTTCAAATTTTCACTGATATTTGTATGTTAATGCTAAATGTATTATTTTGATAGTCAAAAATCCCATTACACAAACCAATCATCCATAGTCAGAGAACAAAGATTCACATAAAGTTCATTGTTGGCCATTTTTGTGTGAACACCTTCAATTCATTTTGTGTAAAAAAAGGAATAGCATGGCTGAACTTTACATTACATATTTGATTTGTTACTGCTTCATTTAGTTCAAATACATTGTCTTTTAATTTGAACCATTTATTTTCATTTTCCTGACATCACTTTTTATACCCCCTATAACATGCTACTGCCCCTTTAAATGACAACTTTTAACAGCTGTTTGAGTTAATAAGTTATTTCAAGACTGTGACAGAATATTTTGCAGGAAAAAAACACCAAAATTTTTTTAAAATAGTTTTTTCCCTCATAAACTTTTACTTTAAAAAAATTACATGAAGGATTTTCTAAAGAACTCTTGTGCTTATCCCCAAATAAGGATGGCAACTTGTGCATGTTGAAGAGATATATTTTGAGACAGGTTGATAAAATATTTAACCTGCAGTGCCAAAAGCTAAGGAAATGCATTAAACTCTGGTGTTTGCACTTCCACTTCAATACTAGCGAATTCTCCACTAAGTGAGAATGCATGAAAATTTGATGATGAAAAACACACACTCTGAATTCAGCGTCATTGGAAGGGCAACCTCTTTCTGGAATTTACAAGTCAGGATTATGGTAACAAAACTTCATTGGCAGGCTACCAATTTCGGGATTGAGAGCACTGTTGAAGGCGCTGACCTCCAAAGCACTTGCCATATTGGGAAATCATAGATCTCAAAGAGTCCAAAGTGCAGCCATTTTGGATTAAGCTGATTCCGTTTAATCCCGACAATTCCAATCAGATTAAGGAAAGAAATGAACACATGTTCCAACAGAGTGCAGAGTCCTCTTAAAGACTTGTTTGATTGCATTGCAGTGGAGGTTCTATTGAACTTAAATCAGTGTTATTTGTTCAAGAACTGCAACCAGAATGATTGAGGCACCGCTAATTGAAAGTATACACACTCCAAGAGCTCCAGCAGTGTTAATACATATGGTTGAGAGTTTTGTAAATTTGCCTGTTTCTCTATATGATTGCACAGAAACTGAAATGCACCAGGAATGAAACACTTGAACTGCTGTGAGTTCCGTCTTCATTTTACATGAGTCTTGTTACGCTCAATAAAGATTGAAATCCCTTAAGCATATATTGCATAGGAGAGCAAAGAAAACGTTGAAAGGACTGATGTGAACTTCTAATACAGTAGAGGTAAAAAGTTTCAAAAACCTTTACCATAACTTTTTAAATCTATTTCTTTGAGGGAGACATTCATCAAATTTTCATTTAAAAATTTCAAATTTCAGAAAAGATCACATCAAAAGAAATTATAAACCTTTGAAAGGTCTCTTATCATTACTTAATGTCAAGAAGTATAACATATATTGTCTGTTAATTCCTACCGTCAACATTAATCACAATAAGTCTTAAGTCTATTGACTTTATCTTTGCCGTTTTTCTTTAAGATAATTGAAATAAGCATCATTCTTAATTTTTAATGTACAATTAATAGCAATTTCTTTTTAAAAATGACCTGTGTCACAATCCTTAAATAATAAGGAATGCAAAAAATATTATTATATGACAGCATATTGTCCAATTTTTTGTATTAGTGCCTAAAACTTTTAAAAAATACTTCAGACTGTTATGGGACCTAATTTGATTAAAACATACTTATTTCTGAAAAATTCTTTTTAGTACATGACCCGGCCCTGCTGGGTTACAGGGTCATTAAAAATAAATCAAAAACCTTATTAGTCAAAGAGTCTTTACACAAGATTTCAGATTTCTTGAGGGTATATGGTTTTTGAAAAGTCAAAATACGAAATGAAAGATGCAATGTTTTACCATCTGAAGGAACATATAAAGAACTCCTTTATATATAAGGAACAACAGCAACCAGATATTATATCATTCAAGAACGATACAGACAAACTACATGATACTATCCAACTTTAACACATTGGAACAAATTAACGTGTGTATTCTATTGAGTCATTTTTTTCAAACCAATGATAAGAAGAGGTTTCGATTTCAAATTAACCTTAAATGTTTTTCTATATAAGAATGACTTTATTATCTATTCTTGAGGGAAAACCAGTTATTGGTAAAAGAGATAAAATTTCCACATTTTCCAATCCCATATTCAAGTAAAAAATATATGATTCTTAAAGGGACAGTAGCACGTTTTAAGGGGAAATATCAGGTGATGTCAGGAGAATGAAAATTAATGGTTCCAACTGTAAGACAATGTATTCAAACTAAATGTAGCAGTAATAATTCAAATATATAATGTAAGGTTTAGCCATGTGATTCCCTATTCTTTCACAAAATGAATAAAAGGTGTTCACTTAAAATGGCCACCAATGGATTTTATGTGAATCTTCATACTTTGTCCTCTAACTGTGGATGATTGGCTTGTGTAATGAGATTTGTGACACTGTCAAATTAATACATTTAGCATTAACTTGCAATTATCAGTGAAAATTTTGAAATATAAATATGGTTATCAAAAAACGTGCTACTGCCCCTTTAACGGTACAATACATTTTTTGGACATTTATAATGATTTTGAACTTATGAATGAACCTCAGTGAAAAAAAGCTGTATTCAAATTTAAGTATTTTTACTTTCAAAGTTTAAATTATTGGTAAAGCAAAGAAAATACAGTTATTAAATTCCCTTTACAAATTTGGAAAAACTCTGAAAAAGAAAAAAACAACAGCATTCTGAAATTTTGTTTCAAAAAAATGTAAATGTCTTCCTATAATTACATACAATTGCATTTGGAAAAAAATATATTGATGTTGATAGATGTGAAGCCATGAAAATAACTCAAAAGAAATATACTGCAGATGTAAAAATTGCAAAACAAATTCACTTACAACTGAATTATTTCTCTATTTATCTTTTTATCTGAGGATCATAATGACTTACTCTAGATTCAAACATAAATTTGTTTTATAAAAATTCAATTTTGTCTCCTTGAGACAAAGTGCAGCATACATTGTAGAGTAATGTCTTAACCCTTACAGCTATTTATTGCAGGTAATGGTAATAATGATAATGAACATATTATGTAATGTGAATTAACATCTGATTATCTTTTAAAATTCACAATAGGTCAAGAGTATGCAAATGAATGCATCTATGTCACAGATGCAGAAAATGGTCTATTTGCCGGACATGTCCGATTGGGAATCCAGATTGACCGATTGGAAAATTACCCTATCGGACATTTGAAACAGAAAACTGACCGATTGGAAAATAAACATGTTGGACATTTGAAAAGAAAATTGACCCATTGAAGAAAATCAAGACTTAAATTATAGAATATAGATTCTATGTCATAATTATCTAAACTTTACAACTTTTGGAGATTAGTAAATAAATAATAAAAATAAATATTTTTTGAGTGATTTTATATCATGTGTTACCAAGTTAAAGCAAGAGACATACTGACAATAGGTCATGAGTGCTGTAAAACAAACCAAGATAATTAGTTGATTGAAGTTCTATTTTATGATATAATGTGACAGTTGACATTAACTTGTCACTGTATTGCCATGTCAAAGATAGAGCTTGACGTCATAACTATGATCATGACATCTCACTAACATATAACTGAGTGACATTTTGTACAATTGGATCATCTGGGAGTTGTTGCACAGAACAACCCTAATGCTAAGGTTATCTTAGTACAGCCCTTCAACATTGCGCTTAGGCTATACCTTAGCAACTGAAGGTCGTGCACCTTGGTGTTTTGTGTGCCCTTGGGGCCGTTGCACAAAACACTAAGGTGACCTTAAAGGCACCACTCGATCAGCTTTCATCCGCCATTTTAAAATGTTAGCATTGCGAGAAAACAAATGTGCTGTATTATGCTTATTCATTAACAAAGTTAAGAAATAACTACTTAATTATAGAAGAGGAGCATATTTACAAATGATTCATAATAAAAGTTATCAGTTACATCAGCATTTTGTCGTAATAATGCATTCGACAAATCGTAGCTTCGATGATTGGCTTCATTTCACAATGTTTTTATTTATTTAGCGATACACTATATTTTTTGTCGAATTGTTAAATCTTGAACAACTGAAATGCTAAACTCACAAACATATTTGAAATTAAGTGTGAAATTATTATTTAAAAATCATATATAATTGCAAATAAGTCCACCTGAATTTCGTTTCCACAAAAAATGCCCCCTCGAATGGTCCCTTTAAGTCACTAAGGTCAGCCTTAGTGCAATGTTAGAAGATGGCACTAAGGTTAACCTTAGGGTTAAGTTTGTTTGTTCAACGACCCCCTGATTACTATTAACCTCCTTAACCTTTGTCCTAGAGGGTATAAATTTAAGTAACTCATCTTCCTGAAATGAAATTTTCAGTAAATGAACAAACTTTTTTTGTAAAACTTTATTCAAAGATCCACAGCTTTCTCTGCATCAATCTCAGAATACAACTGAAAATCATCAATGATTCAAACATGCAAGTTCATGCAGTTGTCAGTTGCTAAATATTAGAAATGAATCTGAAATAAACAATGCTGTAAATGGAATACATAATAATTCTAAAGACTACTTGTATGATTTCCTTTTTTATAAGAATTTATAACGGTTAATCATGCATGCATGTAAATAATTTACTTATGTTAACATGCAGTATAATATATAAATAGTATGTGTACATTTTATTAAACAGTTTTGCAGAATTTTTTTTAGTAACCTTAAAAATGCACTCCATTAAAGTAACCCATTTTTAAGCAAACCATATTGAAAGAAGATTTTTTAGATGTTGTGTAAGTAATTATTTCCAAGAACTTGACAATAACATTTAGTAACCTGTGAGTGATGTTTATACATCAAAATGTACTTTAGAGTAAAACAACCCTTAACCCTTTCAGCCTGTAGAAACCAGTTACAAATTGGTTTCGAGGCAGATATCGGTCAATAATTTTCTTCCTGTCTATAAAACAAGGAAAGTATGACTGAATATTTTGATACAAAAACAGAAAGGGAATAGCAATTTGTTGAAAACTATTTTTTGATAAGATGTTTTTTGAGCAGTCAGTCTTTAACCAAAATTCATTATCATGTACAGTCACAACCAGTTAAGTGAAACCTGGTTTCATGAAAAGATTATTTTACAGTACCTGAAATACTTATAAAACAACATTTGATCAAATGGCATGATCAGAAACAATTTGTTCAAAATCCAATTGACTCTTACTAAACATGACTGTATTGAAAAAACAATAATATACCAAGGATATCTTATGAGGATGATACAATAAATATATCCAGAGAATTTCTGCAAAGGCAGTCACTCATTCTTTCAACCTGATATGTATCAATTTGTTCGTGATTAAGATATTTGAGAGTTTTAGTATCTGATCTTTAAATTTGGAAAAGAAAGAAAAGAAAGGGTTTTCTCTTTCTCAAGTGAATAAAGCTATTTTAGCCCTGACTCTTGGGATGAATAATAAGTGTTTTCCTAAATACACCCATTGCTTACAAGTGTCTGACAAAAATTCTAAGTTTTGTTCATTTGAACTTAAAAGGCAAAACATGGAATAAGTCTTAGATTGTTGCATCAATGGTTGAACATCAAAAACATGCAGACACTTACCTTATATGTATTCCACCATGATCTCATTTGTACCTTTAATGTCAATCAAAATCATATATTTGAATATCATTTAAAAGAAAAAAAATGATTCTCTAGAATGTGCACAACACATAGTTATCTTTAAGATAAAGTACGAATATGGTTAAAGTTTTCAATAATTATGTCAATCAATGACTGATGTTTTAGTTTCGTGGGAAAACAATTTAAATTCTA
Source organism: Steromphala cineraria (assembly GCA_916613615.1). NCBI lineage: Eukaryota > Metazoa > Mollusca > Gastropoda > Trochida > Trochidae > Steromphala > Steromphala cineraria. The sequence goes on along the minus strand of OU744725.1, from coordinate 59,813,786 downwards.
AAAAGTATACAGAATATAATACACATTGTTCATAATAAAGAAGGAATATGGTAAAATATCTAGAAACATTCATTATTAGAAGTCCTGTTATCCATAGTTAATGTCCTCAATTATGCATTCAGTTAAGGTTTTAAATGCTATCTCGTCTAGATGTTCAAAGTTGTCGTACAAGTCCCATACATTGACATTGATATCTTAAATTCTACCTTATTTGTGACTGAAAACTGACCCAGAGAGATAATACTGTAAGACATGTACTCTTGATATGCTGATACTTAAAAATGATGAGGGAATATGTCTTAAAATTCAAACATTGGTAATTAGCATATCCTCATAACCAGTTTTGTTGTCCTAAATAATCCATTCATTCAAGGTTTCAGTGATATCTCGTCAAGATGTTAAAAGTTGTTGTGTACTACGATTGTTAAAAGTCCCAGTCATTCAAAGTGACAGAGAAATTTGTTACATTATGATGTAGGACAGAGACTCCTAAAAAGCAGAAATATCGACAAAATTCTGAAATATGTCACAGATTTCAGAAAGATGGATGATAAAGGCCATTTATATTTATATTCATGAAGTTTTAGTATCTTGTTTAACCTGATAGATTTTCCACTCTGATTAAAAGTTTCTAGACGTGAGAAAAATATGTCTGATACCAATTGCAAAAGATAAAGGCTTAAAGGATATACATATACCCAGGTAATGTAACAGTGGTGTTTTATAATTGTATTCTCGTAGGATGTGAGTCTGACACTATATCTTTTCAACTAAATGGTTATCCCAAATGGTGAAATGCGTCTCAGTCTGCTGTTTATTACTGAATCAAGTTTTTGAAAATCAAATAGCTTCTTTGAGATGCATTTTAGAAGTTGATAATAATGAAGAAACATATATGAATGACAACTTCCTTGTTCATGATATACAACGTTTCGACACAGTTTCTTATGTCGTATATCATGAATAAAGAAGTTGTCATCCATATATGTTTCTTCATTATGACCTAATTGTCCTGCTTTGAGCATACATGTGCATGGAACTAGCGCAACATAAGCAACCTTATCAATATTATTATTATAATCAAATACTTTGATAACAGTTCTAAGAAAAGACTAATTTGACAATATGTCCGGATGTCAAGGTGTAAAAATCACCATTATCATTGTACCTTAAAAACCTATTACCTCGCTCCTTCGAAAAGTACACTTAACTGCTTAAACAAAAATAGCATGAACAATGTGCCAGGTTATTAAAGATTTTTATGTATAAAAGCAAACAAGTATTTGTCACAAAGGTGACAAGATCCCCCGCCGCAAATTGATGTCAACAAAATGCATACTGTATACATAGAAACACTTGTCTACACTTGTCATGCTACTAGATGTCATTTAGACCACAACAAATCAACTGGTCCCTGGGTCTTCCATAAATAAGCCTCACTGTGACCTTGAAAATAATGTGAAGGTCACCAGAATCGACTGGGCCCGGCGCCTTCCCAATAAGATGCATTGTGTAAGTTATGAAGAGAATTCAGTGAATGCATGGTTCTTGAGATATCCCGCTGACAAGCCTAAAATGCAGGTTTCAATGCTGAAATTTTCAAAGTCTCGCTGTGACCTTGAAAATAATGTGAAGGTCACCAAAATCGAATGGGCCCGGAGCCTTCCCAATAAGATGCTTTGTGTAAATTATGAAGAGAATCCAGTTAATGGTTCTTGAGATATCCCGCTGACAAGCCTAAAATCCAGGTTTCAATGTTGAAAAATAGATTTATAAAAAGAATCCAGTGAATGACTCTTGAGATATCACATTCACAAGCTTAACATGCAGGTAAATTGATGATAAATCCAAAGTCTCGCTGTGACCTTGAAAATAATGTGAATGTCACCAAAATCGACTGGGCCCAGCGCCTCCCCAATAAGATGCTGTGTGTAAATTATGAAGAGAACCCAGTTAATGGTTCTTGAGATATCCCGCTGACAAGCCTAAAATGCAGGTTTCAATGCTGAAATTTTCAAAGTCTCGCTGTGACCTTGAAAATAATGTGAAGGTCACCAAAATCGACTGGGTCTGGCGTCTTCCCAATAAGATGCATTGTGTAAGTTATGAAGAGAACCCAGTGAATGCCATGGTTCTTGAGATATTCCGCTGACAAGGGTAAAATGTCAAAGTCTCATAATGATCTTGAAATGAAGGTCAAGGTCATGAACCTCTAGAGGGACCTTGCTCTCATGGTGATGAAGCTAAATACAAAAAATGAAAAGAATCAGGTCAATAGTTTTTGAGTTATTCAATTTCATCCGTCCGGACATACGTACGTACGTACGGACGGACGCTGCTCAATACTATATCACCCGCTTCGCGCTAAATGCGCGGCGGGGTATAAAAAGTTTCTTCATCTCCAAATCAGTGGTGAAAGCATTAGCTTCTATTCATTTTATTCAAACCTCAACTTTATGAATGTTTCAAAACAATCCCCTGTAAGGTGGTTAAAACTCTCCAATTTTCAAAAAGTTAACCCTTTCACAATTTCTGGATTGGGAAGTACCGGAAAATATTCTACACATTGTTTCTTCAGATAAGTATAATACATAAATTGGTTGAAGAATGGCACCAAATTGAAATGGAACCAATGACAAATTGCCTTGTAACTGGGAATCAAGAGATATATGTGGCATAATAGATCTATTTCTCATTTATTCTATCATCCAGATCACAATTGCTTTCTTACAGAGAAAATGGAAATTCCAAGGCAAGTTGAGATGGGAAGTGATTATGTGTTAGTGAGATGCCATACCATCAAGTCACCAGTGAGTGGTTAGGCTATACTCGTTCATTTCTGACACAATCGATGATGACCAAGGCATCTCACACAATAGAATATATCTTTAATAATTTTCTCATTTTCTCTGGGGTCAGGGGATTCAGGCATGATATGATAGACAGATTTAGAACACTAAAACAAGTGTGTCGTTTATTCATATGCTGGAAGAAATTAGTTAGGGATTGTGGAACAAAATGGTCTAAAAAAATAGATTTATAGTTTTTAAGGTATAATAATAATGGTGATTTCTACACCTTGACATCCGGACATATTGTCAAATTAATCTTTTCTTAGAACTTTATCAAAGTATTTAATTATTATAATGAAGAAACATATATGAATGACAACTTCTTTATTCATGACATACAACATAAGAAACTTTGATTCATATACTGGAAGAAATTAGTTAGGGATTGTGGAGCAAAATGGTCTAAAATAATAGATTTATAAAGCGCCTAAAATCCATCTTACAGATTCTCAGTGGCGCTAATACATTGATAAAACTTGAACATTTTAAAGAAATAATAATGACTATCTACTAGTACACAGATGTAAACAGGTGTGTCTTGAGCTGTGATTTAAAAACGTAGTTGTCGTATTTCTGAGGTTTTGGGAAGTGGTTTGTGGTCGAGTGGTTTGCATGCTGGCCTCTCATGCCAGAGGTCTGGTTTGAATCTCAGCGGAGAATATATCCACAATATTAATATATCTTAAAATTTGTAATCTTTGATATATTTAGTTATTTATTTCATTGACATACTTATAAGATATAAGACATAAGATTTTAATAATAACAATTTCAATATCCCTGACTGACCGTGTTCATAATATTTGTGTCATACTATCTGACTAAACAACCCATTTTCAGTGTTCAATATTTTAAAAAGTAAGTTTACTGTTTTCTTTGTATTTTTTGCAAAATTTTGCGACCATTCTAGGGAAAATCAAACCAAAATTAATTAAAAAAGAGATAATTTACCAAAATGACAGAAACGGTAATCGACATGAAGGCGAATCAAGCGTGGTCATCTCACAACTTCCGGTTTCTAATTAAATGCTTGAAAAAGGGTCTTTAAGTCACAGAATTCTCCTTCAATCTTTTACAAGGGTGCAGTCCTACTTGTCAACTTTAAATTAACACATATCTACAACTGGTAGAGATCATTTAGCCATATATATTGCTGAAACAGGGTTATTTTATGTCTAAAAGAGTCAACTCTTGGGCAATTGGGCAATTTGCCTTCCATCACCAATAGACAAAAAAACCCAAATATTTCAAGGTAAGATTGGCTAAATAAACATTATGATTTTTTATTTTAACTTTTATATGATATACTCTATAAAATACTTCTTTACATTCTCGCCATTTTTTCAATCTTCGGATGCATAGTGGACAGATTTTGCAGAGTCTTACAATGAAAATTTGGGAATTTTCCCTCCATCACCAGTAGATAAAAACCATAATATTTCAAGGTAACCTGGCTAAATATTTATGATTTGATTTCATTTTTTATACAATATACTCTATAAAATACCCTCCACATTCTTGGCATTTTTTCAATCAAGATAAGAATGGCTAAATATACTTTATGATTTTGATTTAATTTTGTATATGAAATACTCTACAAAATACCTTTCACAATCTTGGCATTTTTTCATCAAGGTAAGAATGGCTAAATAAACTTTATGATTTTGATTTCATATTGTATATGATATACTCTATAAAATACTCCTTCACATTCTTGGCATTTTTTCAGTCAACATAAAAATGGCTAAATATACTTTAAGATTTTGATTTCATTTTGTATATGATATACTCTATAAAATACTCCTACGCATTCTTGGCATTTTTTCAAACAAGGTTAGAATGACTAAACATATTTATGATTTTGATTTCATTTTGTATATGATATACTCTATAAAATACTCCTTCGCATTCTTGGCATCTTTTCAATCTTGGGCTTCATGGCAGACAAACGTCCTACTTTATATGCCTTGCTTATACCACTATCAGGCTTGTTCAGCACCCACATGAGAGGTATGTTTATCATTGAACTGCAGATGTCATAATGGATTACAAAGACCAATACTCCTCACATTCTCCGCTCATTATCAAGTGATATCTGTACACAAAGGAGTTTATAACTCCCACTGCATCCACCACGTCTCTTGCACATCTTAATGGCCCCTGAGAGGTCTTCGTGAATATATACTCATAATATTTGTATGTCAGTCAATTATTCCTGACTATCTGCCTGTGTAGATGTTCTGGTGTTATCAAGAATTACAATTTTTGTATCTGACCATGTTTCAAATTAATCATTTCAATATATTATGCCTGTGTAGATATTCTTATATTTTCAAGAATTTAGACTTTTGTATCTGATCATGTACGAGTTTCAAATTAATCATTTTAATATATTATGCCTGTGTAGATATTCTTATATTTTAAAGAATTTAGATTTTTGTATCTGATCATGTACGAGTTTCAAACTAATCATTTGAATATATTTTGTGAAATAATCAATACATTTTTACCATTTATGAAAAAGGAAGAGTTTATAAATAATGCTAGTGTGATACTTTTTTTGGTATTTTCTGTATTAATTTGTACCTTTTTCAACTTCATTTCCTGAAATCAATGCCAGCTCATTCAAAAATGATACATTGATTATGTGTATGATATTGACATCTGCATAATTTGAATTTTGTTTCTTCTTATTAGTTAGTACAGCACTTCTAAAAAGGTTTAAATGACAGCTGCAAATACATTCATTCAAACTAACCCCTTTAAAGAATATATATAGAATCCAGCTGAGCTGGGAAATCTTGATTCTTTTACTCATTAAAACATCCTTAGTCATTGAAAAAAGGATCATAAAAAATAAAGATTCTATTTAATCAATCAATTTATAAAAAAAACGCATGACAAAAATATTCCTGGAGCAGGACATAGTGAATATTTTCATTCAAATTTAATTTCTTCCATCTCTTATAAGCAGACTTTGTGTTCAGGAGAATCTAAAAATTTAGCAGTAAATAGGCCTAACTCTCATTGAATACATTGTGACACTCATACATTGAACAACTGAAGTCAAAGTGAAGAAGGAGTGCTAATACAGAAACACCCAGTGGGATTCAAACCTGCTACTTTCCAGTTGAGAGTCAGTTATTTACTATTTAGCCAAAGGAATATCTCCTTAACCAGCCAATAGTAATGCCTTCAACCTCATCCTGCCACAATGGAGTCAGTTATTTACTATTTAGCCAAAGGAATATCTCCTTAACCAGCCAATAGTAATGCCTTCAACCTCATCCTGCCACAATGGTCTCCTTCACTATATATAGATGTATGTTTTTATATATATATATAATATAATGCCTACATGGAAGAATGCCTACAGTCTTATCAAACATCTTCATGCACCAGTGCTCAACATACTTAAAAACACCCCCAAAAATTAAGATGATAGTGCATACCTATATATTGGCGCTTATTTCTATGCTTGCAGCAATAAAGGTGTTCACATATGCCTTATTTGAAGATTTTTGCTGATTTAATAAAAAAATTTTTTTGCTCAAATGGCAAATAAGACAAAAATGTAAAGAATACCAACACCACCAGCTAACATATGACAAGAAAAAACTAGTCCAGAACAGGGTGACCTTTCAAATCCGTCTGATAGCTACAGAAAAGCATGGGAGCCCACAACCAGGCAAGTACAATATCAGAACACTCGAATAACGCCAGGAAATTTTATTACCTTGGTTAAGCAATACCATCAAAGTCATCCTCAAAGGCTTTTACACAATAGATTACCACCAAACGGGCATAATCGACCATCCACTGACATAACAAGCGTTGTAAGAATGAAAGCGTCTTGGGCATCATTGTATCGTACTCATCTGCCGGGAAACTTGGCAATAATATCTTCTTTGTTGTCCTGGTTTACAAAGAAAGTTGAGAATTCAATCAGCTTCAAATTGGGCACTTGTCGCCATCGTTCACAATTTCAGGGCAAACACTGTTCCGAATTTGAGATTCTGTTCAGATATATTTCATTTCAAAGTGGTCTTGTTATATATATTGTTGGCTGAATGAATTCATGTCTATTATGTATCATTTCAAATTTCTTCTTTGGGATAAAAAGAAAATGGGCAATATCAATAAGCTTCAAACATCAATTTATTTGATAAATTCTTTGACTGCTTTTAAACAAACAGAACAAGCAGAAAGGGTGAAATGCATAGAAAATAGAGCACTGGCTCTGTAGCTCAATAAGTTATTTAACAAATAATCAGCAAGTCACCATTTGAGATTGTTATTGGAGGATCAACGAATCTAAAAATCCAAACACAAGGTTTCAGCTTTCTATGCTTTCTGCCTCTGGAGAAGATGAAAAGGGGCCAGAGGGTTACCAAATCCATAAAGCATAATTATCATATGGTTATACCAGTCAAGGAGTCAGTACATTAAATTTTTAATATCTAGAGTCAGTGGTTCTTGAGAAGAGGATGAAAATGCACAAAGTTTACGAGAAGATAGATGTATGGCCTAATGAGCTAAAATTTGGATTTAGTTTATCTAGGAGTTTAAAAATGCAAAGCAGTGTAGGATTCAGAATCTTGCTACGAAAGGTTATATACTACTTGAAAGAAGTTGAGGAACACTGAAGTTGTATTTGTCAATTTACATGTTAACAGCTAAAAGTGACAATATGTAATAATATAAGGTGAGTAGAAATTGGGGGGTCAAAGAAGAGGGTCGCCTAATACACAAGGTCTACGTTTCAGACAAAAAAATAGAGGCCAAGTGAGGGGTATCTGCCAGCCTAACGAGTCAAGCAAGTCAATGTTTATACCAGATGTTCATTTCACAATCATCCATGTCATTTCAAAGTTAATCTTGCAAAATAAAATACCTTCCTCTTATTGTTCTTTACTAGACAGGAGAGGGTTAATACCATGTCAGACAGGGTTTACTTCTCTGGCCAATGTTTAACCAATGTGCATGCTGTCATGATGAATAAACAGGATAATACATCAAGAGACTTCACAATTATAAGCGTTAAGAAAGAGGTCACATCTTGAAGTATAATGATGTGGAGAAGAGATCACTAGTATCATGCTATATGACACCATGACAGATCATCTGAAATATTTTGTTATAAAAAAGTCACTGTTTTGATTAATCACAGCACTTTTAACCACTGAACATATTTTAGAGAAATGTTTCTAAGCTTGCCTCATTATTGAATATGCCAAGACTATATAAAGTAGATCACGGATACAACTGACTCGGATATAGCGAACAATCGGATATAGTGAACAAATTTTCAAGTCCCGTCCCTATATCATATCATTAAAATTATATGCGTTTAGCGAACACCGGTTTATAGCAAACTAAATTCTTTGGTCCCTTGGAGTTTTTTATATCCGTGTTCTACTGTAGATAATTGTACTGACGCAAATTTTGTTAAATTTTGGTCAATGTTACACTTATGTTAAGTTAGAATGAAATTATCTGTGAAATATTTTTTGATGAACTGTAATGAACAGTTTGGTCACGTGATATTGTATGCCTGTAACTCAAAACATGGAATTTACAACAAAAAAGAAAAGAAAAAAAAGACTATATGGATAATCAAATTCATTATTAGACCAAAGTGCTATTTTGATACAGATCTGTTTCAGGTGTTTGGTAATGATGAGCTTCAACAGTTTATATACAATGTACATGTCAAAGTCATACTGTGCTGATGCAGTGTTCGAAATATGTTTTATTTCCTACAAGCCAAATCTGAAAGTAACCGACACTTGCCAGCTTGGCAAGTACTATTTTGAACACTGATACTATGGCAACTTTGTCATTATTGTAGGTTACAATTGAACATTTCTGGACTATGTCTTGACTCTTCATCAGGTTAGTGAAACAGGGCAAGGAATAGCCCAGAAAAGATGTGACTTAAATTACACAAAGAAGTCAACAACCATAACATTGCACGGTTCTGATTTTCAACCTCCATGAAGGTATTAATTGATACCTTTAAGACACACACACAATTTGGTTATCCTATCTTAAATATCTTCTGAGAAAAGCTGTCCCCTTTAACTCGGATGGACGAACTCACAGACGCACGGACAGAGCCCACACCTACCTACTTTGTGGCGGGGGATAATGATATAATAATATAGCAAGAAAAAAAGCATGAGAATCGGTTACATCAAAGAATAATACATCTGAAACGTTGACGACATTGGAAATAGGCTAATATTTTCCTAATTTCTTTTCTTTATTTTTTGTTGCATCTTAAGAATAAGAAATTTGCATTTTAATAAAGACTTGTCAAATGTGTATTTCCAACCGCTTTACTTCCTCCAGGAAGATATCGATCACTCATGATGAAACAGCAAAACTTCCAAGATGATGGTGGTTATACAGTTGTAACAACAAAATTGGTGATACAAAACGTAAATGAGAAACATCAAATATTTGAAAGAATGAAATTTCATCAACATTAGAGAAATTTCATGCAAAGGGAGATTAAATTTTTTAAAAGATGACAGATAAATGCTTTTGCCATATTCAAATTAAGTTTCCATGTTAATTTGCTTCAATGAAGAACAATAAATAACTGATCAAGAATATTTTAAATAATAGAATTTAAATCATAATCTTGTGATGTAAACTGATGAAAATCAAATTTACTATCTGATAATCATCTTCAGAAAATTTTACTTTAATATTTCATACACTTTTCACATTTTCTCATGTTGTTAAATATACTAATTAAGGTAAATTCATTTTCACATGGAAACAATTTATAACGTCTTCAACTCAGCTTTACATAAAAGTATATAATTTGATAGGGCATTCACAACATTTTTATGTTTCTTTTTCAAATATTTGATGTTTCACCATCACTCATATTGGTTTGGAAATAAATTTCATCCCAAAAAACTTGTATGATTAAAGGGGCAGTAGCACGTTTGTTGATAATTTTTTTATTTTAACATTTTCACTGATAATTGTACGTTAATGCTAAATGTATTATTTAGAAAGTGTCAAAAATCTCATAACACAAACCAATTATCCATAGTCAGAGGACAAAGTTTGAAGATTCACCTATAATTTAAGGGCGCCCATTTTGTGTGAACACCTTTAATTCATTTTGTGTAAGAAAAAGGAATCGCATGGCTAAACTTTACGTTATATATTTGAATTATTAATGCTCCATTTAGTTTAAATGCATTGACTTTTATTTGGAACCATTAATTTTCATTTTCCTGACATCACCTTATATTCCCCCTAAAAACGTGCTACTGCCCCTTTTATAGTATATGTTCACGAAAATAATGTAAGCCAATCAGTTATTAGCCTTTGTCTTGATCATTTCATGTTCAGCATATCAAACCCTTCTCAAAACTTGTTTGTCGGATCTAAAATAATACCTCGAAACCCTTAGATCATACAACCATTATCTGATCCAGAATTAGCAAGATGCCTGTAAATTGCTCTCTAGTTTCGACAGCTAGAGTGTAAAGACTTCATTTTCATTCAACATTTCCTTACTGATTCAGTATAAGTATATTTCAAGAACATGATCTGTCTGATGAGCTTTCAGCAAGATTTAAGAATATTCAAAGGTGTTAACAGTTCCGATAACCAATTTCAATATCATGCCATATTGTAATAAAAGTACCGAGGGTACAGAAGCTCACCTTAAAATGAATGATGTGGTAAAATGGTTTAATTATACATGTAACCATCTTTTATACAATTGATTATGGCTGCCATCATGATTTTTTTATCTTTTAAAATACTAGTCTTCTTTTGGAAACGACTAGAGCTTGAACAAACATTAATACACGAATGATATAATCATGATAAGTTAACAAGCAGTAGGTTTTTGTATAACTTTTTTGTATATCTATGGCTGAATTGGTGACCATCTTGTACTTTTTAATCTTCAAAATGCTACTTTTATGTGGGCATCCGTATTAATTTCATTATGATATCTTGATTGGTTTAGGTGTATCCATTTAAATGTCATTCATTACTTACAGGATGGTGGGCACTTACATTTGTTTTGTAGTGAATCATTAATATGATTTCAAGATTATTTCACTGATGGTTATGCTGCATGGGATATTGAGAATCCCAAAAGTACAGATTTTTCAAGGAAAATGAATGACTGATTGAGAGGAAAGTCATAAACACAGCAATGCATAAGACACGTTTATTTTGTTCACATAATATTTACATGTCAAGTGACCATGAGATGTCTTTCATTAAAGTATCAATTTATTTAACACTCATACAGTACTATAATGGTAAACATTTTTGCATTGTCAAATCAACAGAGAGATATGACAAATCAAATTTCCTTACTTTTCTTACTAAACCCTTTTCGATTTTCATCTGCATATTTATTCCACATCAACTTATCATGTAGATTGCTAAACACAAAGCTTATTGTAGACAATTTTTGTGTAAGTTGTTATTCTTAGAAAGAACATATCACTGTCATGAGAATACAAGTCCATAACTTTTATTGCATACACATGGGCCATGGCCATATAGCATAATGCTCTACCATATCAATTTGGTCAGGTTGATTATGCAACAGACTAGCAGCTGCCACTGTGATGCTAGCAGCCTGCCTTGGGATGTGTATTAGACAGGATAGTGGAATATCTGAACTCTGGTTGACCCCTTATGTGTGGTATTTAAAGGAATATAAGGGAGATACCATTGTTTAAAATTTAACATGTTTAATGTGATTTGGTTTTTGCAGCTAGTTGCCATAAACATTTTAAACAAATTAATCAATTATGTTTGTCTTTCATCTTAATTTTTTTTAGAAACACTTAAAAATATAGAACAACTTGCACGACAATCTTAAATATTCCATATTAAAGATAATATTATGATTAGTAAGTTCAAATTAGAGAATTAATATGGTGCCAGTGATCACTTGATGAAAGCATAAAATTTAATAATAATGATGTGTCATCTGCAGCTGAAAAGTCAATATGGCTGCTATTGCGGCCATCTTGGATTCTCAAAACTGAAACATCTACCTTTCTGTGCGGAATCACTATAGGTATAACATACTACAATATAAAAATGATATCTAGATTGGTTTAGGAGAAATAGTCTTTGTCATGAAATCTAATTTTAAATTCAATATGGCTGCCATGGCGGCCATATTGGATTCTCAAAACTTTAACGTCTACCTTTCTGTGCGGAATCACTATGGGTATAACATACTACAATTTCAGAATGATATCTGTATTTGTTTAGAAGGAGTAGTCTTTTTCATGAAATCTAATTGAAAATTCAATATGGCTGTCATGGTGGCCATCTTGGATTCTCAAAACTGAAACGTCTACCTTTCTGTGAGGAATCACCATGGGTATAACATACTACAATTTCAGAATGATATCTGTATTCGTTTAGAAGGAGTAGTCTTTTTCATGAAATCTAATTGAAAATTCAATATGGCTTTCATGGCGGCCATCTTGGATTCTCAAAACTGAAACGTCTACCTTTCTGTGAGGAATCGCCATGGGTATAACATACTACAATTTCAGAATGATATCTGTATTCGTTTAGAAGGAGTAGTCTTTTTCATGAAATCTAATTGAAAATTCAATATGGCTGTCATGGCGGCCATCTTGGATTCTCAAAACTGAAACGTCTACCTTTCTGTGAGGAATCGCCATGGGTATAACATACTACAATTTCAGAATGATATCTGTAATCATTTAGAAGGAGTAGTCTTTTTCATGAAATCTAATTGAAAATTCAATATGGCTGTCATGGCGGCCATCTTGGATTCTCAAAACTGAAACGTCTACCTTTCTGTGGGGAATCACCATGGGTATAACATACTACAATTTCAGAATGATATCTGAATTAGTTTAGGAGGAGTAGTCTTTTTCGTGAAAGTTTACGGACGGACGGACGGACGGACAGACAGACGGACGACGGACGAAGCGCCATGACATAAGCTCACATTTACTTTGTAAAGGTGAGCTAAAAAACCTATATGCTACAAAAACATTCATGATGTAAAAGCTTCAATGCTATTGAAAAACAAAACTGATATACCTCTGGAAAAAGTTTCGGGAATATTAAAAATAATAAAACAAATTTGTTCGTTAAACATTTCAATATATAAAAATTGACTTTCAAATTTTCTTCTTGTAGCTTTAAGTCCTCAGAATGAAAGATGTATTTCAAAGTAACACAGAAAAAGTCACTCCTCTATATTCTTACACACTTATTTTTACTGAATCTTAATTTTCACAGAAAGTGATTATTACTATTATTATTATTATAAATTCATTTCAAGTAGTTTGACATTAAACTGATACATTAAACTGATGGGGTGTATTCAAGTAATAACCAATAAAAGCGGCCTTTCTCATACTAAACTTCACTTGAATGATTCAATCCATGATTCAAATTATAGAAACAGCCAAGAGTGTCATCAAAGAATTCAATGAGATAGATAAAAATGTGACATTGTAACGTCAGAACCTAGTGTGGCATTTTATTCGCACCATTATTTCACTTTTGATTTACCCCACCCATTACACTTCAACAGTTTCCATTTGTCAGTATTATATACATTATACTAAATTACCTTCAATGTAATTTTATTCAATGATCAAAGATTCAAAGCTCAAAATGAAATACTGTACTGTTCACAAGTTATTAAATTTTAATCATATGGAAGGAAGTTTGCTATCATGTTTGTTACTCAACTACAGTGGACATAAGTAAGTACGCAAAGAGCGTCATGACGTCATGAACTGCCGTTAGTTGAGCGAGTCATCTCCCTCGTTATAAGGCGATATTTCAATAAATATTAATCTGAAAAGCTCAAAATTTGATTGAATTGTTCACTTTTAGCTTAGCATTCTAAACGTCTGATCTTCTTATTTTAACATATAATGTCTGATCTTCTTATTTTAACATAAAGGGATGATGACCTGACAATTTTGGGCCTAATTGTGTACCGTATCACCTTGGCAACACAACTGAATGCATGATGTGTGATGCATGTTGCGTGTTGCATGCTGCGTAATTCGGAATGTTTAATACGTAATGTCAGATTCCATTTATCTGTAAAAGTTTCTCGTGAGTACCCAATTTGACATTCTAAGCATAATGAGTATTAAACATTTTGCACTAAAATAGTAGAAGTTATTTTCATGTATGAGTGATGCATAAGGCGTGATGCGAAAAGTGAAGTCCTTATTTGGTCTACGTTAGTGCATATTGCATTTTCGGACACTCTCATGAGCGTTATGGTAAACACGCATTACACATTGCGCACTACGCGCACATGGAATCAACTACTTTTTCAATGTAAAGGGTTGAATATGCATTACGCATTGCGGCAGAGTGCCGGCCTTATGCCATTGAGCTTGTTTCTACAAAACCTAAGATGTGAACCTCCTACAGATGTCACGAGATAAAGAGGGTTAATTAGGCAGGTGTTGTGAGGTCTAGCTAAAAGCAACAACCACCTTCAATACCATTTAACGATCCATTTTTCACAACAAAAGGAAATCAAAAGAACTTATAGCTCAAGATGACCTGTCAAAAGCGAAGGTCAGATGAAAAAATGAGTCTCACTTAACTGAAAGAAGAATGAAAACTATGGTATCTTGATAATTGCATACTTCTGTCACAAAGTGACAACTTTCTTTCCAATATGTGATGGTAAAGTCTGAAACCAAAATTAACATTCTTCTTTTCATATCAATTTTATTCTCAGTGATTCCAGCCTGCTGAACGGAGGGTTTCTATCGAGAACTCTGCGCGCAAAAAGCATATGTCATCAATGCACAAAAAGCATATGTCATCAATTATGCATATTGCATCATGTTACATGTGTCTGCTAGAAGAGACACTCTCAATTGACGTAATAAGGTTAAGGTCAGAATGACATTACAGACACCAATGTTCAGTTTGAGCCACTACCATGGTAGTAAAGAAAAACTAGAATAAAATTTTGCACACTTAAGTTGATGAAAAACAGGACAGATGTTTCCTACAAAGGGTGGTAATTTGAATGCCAAAACTGCGTATTTCCACACGGCCTAGATTTTATACAAGCAGCCCTAAATTGGCTAACAAGAACACTTTGTGACAAGATTCAGACATTCACATGTGCAGTGAGCTAGATAAAAGCACCATGCCCTTACAGGATTTTTTTCAGATCAGCCTGCGAAGAATGGTACCAATTTATCCAATAAAGCAAACGCTAGATCAAACATTCATGACAGTCATCAAAGCAATATATCAGAATGACCAAACCTAGAAAAAGCTCAAGTCTAGTAATAATGTACCAAGTTTTCTAAAAAATGCTTAATAATAACGCTATGACCTAGACATTGTTAAAATTATTTAATTATAGATTAATGAACTGAAGAACAGATGAAAAGATTTCCTCCTCAAATACTTTTTTGGGACATGTACAGTGATTTATATACACGGTCAACAAAACATTTATCATCCAAAACTGTGTTTCAAAGGAGATATTGCTTGTGGAAGATCAAGCGATACCTTCAAGGAAATATCTCTTTGACAGTAGATTTTTAACAATGCCCTGTCATCAGAAAATATATGACATCACAAACGTTTTACATCATCAGTAATGACATCACAATGTTATGACATCATAACCAAAACGACGTCACAATGCTATGATGTCATTACCATGATGACATCACTATGTTATGACATCACTGGTTTAGCAGTTTTAGGGCTATGCAGTGTTCAAAGATGTACATTTTGCATGCTAATGTGATGAAAAATGATTTTGGATGACAAATAGAATCTCACCCTAATGTCTTTTGATATCAAATATATCAACACTTGTTGGTAAAAGTAAAATATCTTCGGCAAGCCTGGGATATTTGTTACTTTTATCAACTTGTGTTGATATATTTGATATCAGAAGACATTTGGGTGAGATTCTCTATGTATCATAGAACGGCTTGCTACAAGCTTATACAACTTGTTTTGTCCGCATACAGAGATGCATCAACTTAAGTTCGCCAATATCTGTGGTCATCGAACTTACTTACTATCTATTGAATGATAAGTCAGAATATAATTGAAAACGCTGTGGATAGATAAACCTGACCTATCTGATGTCTACATCACCGTAGTCTTGGCAAATTGTTTTGCCCAAGCGACGTATGGCCCTGCATAAACAATAATTATGGCTTTTTAACAATTTCTGTCAAATATCATCCATATCAAATCTTAAATTTACTCAATCTTTCAATTTCATCAACTTGCAGTTCAAGTGAAAACAGATAAAAACAATCTTTAATCCTTATTGTTCAAGTCATTAACATAACCTATCTAATGTCTATATGAGCTAATTATGAAATAACGATTGTTAATACCATGGTCAAAAATAAAATAACAGATCAACTTGTAACACCATGCCAACTTCTATTAAGGAACATCTTCAGTATGTTTTCTTATGCTAATGGAACCAGTTGCTTCACCATTACACCATTGAGCCTATTGTAACTGGTTCCAACACAGACAGATGGGGTGGGAATTAGCTAAAAGCAACACTCATCTTTTATTACTAGTAAGTGATCTCTTTTTTACAATAGTAAAAAATGGTTCAAAACAACTTGTCTAGGTCAAGATGACCTGTCAAAAAGAAAGCTCGATCTTCATGCAAAAATGAGTATCATTTAACTGAAACAGAACACAAGGTATCTAGCTTCACAATACTGGATCAGGATAATTGCATTCCTCTGTCAGAAAGTAACAATTTTCATTGCAGCATGTGATGCTAAAGTCTGAAACGAAAATTGCTATTCTGCTTTATATATTTTATTGTCACTGTCACTGGTTGCAGCTGCTGGCAAGGAAACTTTTCATCCAAATAGCGTTCATCTGTCCATCCGTCCGTCCATCCATCCATCCATCCATCCATCCATCCATCCATCCATCCATATCATCATCATCCTTCATCCATCCATCCATCCATATCATCATCATCATCATCATCATCATCATCATCATCATCATCCTCCTCCTCCTCCTCCTCCTCCTCCTCCTCATCACCATCATCTTCATTCATTCATTCATTCATTCATTCATTCATTCATTCATTCATTCATTCATTCATTCATTCATTCATTCATTCATTCATTCATTCATTCATTCATTCATTCAAAAGGAACGATCTGAAGAAAGTCACAAATGGGTTAAGGTCAGATTGACATTACAGACACCCATGCTTACTCAGTTGAGTTTGCACAACTGCCAAAGTGGTTTGGCATTTCTTAATAAATACAACACCAAAATTTCTTATTCCCAAATGGCCTAGTTTTTTTGGGTAAGTGGGCTAATAAGGACAAATGAGAAAGTCAGATGTGCATTATTATGTTACAATCTGCCTTTGAAGAAAAATAACTAATATACTCATCGGCAAAAGTAAGTTATCACAAATTAAAATGACTCTTATTAAATAACAAGAAGAGCTAGAGATTTGATATAATAAATATTTTTATTAAAAATGTTATTTGACATATAACATGTACAGTTTTTGCGCTTAAGAAATTGAAAGGGAGTTGGGGTCAAAAACAAAAACTACAGAGTCTCTTTTTGATATTATTCGCAATAAAAAATCATAGCTATTAATAATAGTTGAAAATAAGAGCCAAATTTGGTCAAGATGACTGTATAAGCACAAAAAGAACTCTGATTACCAGGACAAATAAGTAGGATTTTGTATTTTCATCATATAGCTCTTAAAGTATTCCAGTTGAAATCTTTAACCTAAGTAAAGGCCTGTTCATAAATGGGAGGATGTCATTTGACTGAATCATGTGAATTTTTTTTATATAAACAGTATTTTATTTCCATAAAACATTTAATACACAACATTCAGAATATATACACAATGGAAAAAGGATTAGCAAACAGGCATGTGATTTTTGAAAGACTTCAATCAGTGACAATCCACATGACCCTTACATTTGTTGTTAACCTTAAAAGTTTAAGGCCATTTCTGCCTTTTTTCAGTGGTTTTGTGTTCAGTTGGTTTGTGTAGGTACTTTTTCTACAATGATGATCACAATGATCAATGACCATCGTTTCTTTTGACTTTGTCACAATAGCAAAGTCACATAATTGTCACCTTTTTGCATTTTCAGTCAGACCTTGATAATCCGTCCATCGATAATGATCGAACCGCGGTATCCGAACGGTAGCAAGCTGTAACCAAACCAATCTTTATATAAACTCATTGAATGTTGATTCATTAATCTGTTGATTCAGTCTCCAAATCCGAACACCAATTAGCTGTAACGGATTAGTTAATTGTCACTATTTCTGCTTCATTAATCTGGCGGTTCATTAAAAGCGTATGGGTAAGTGATCAACACACTGATTTGATCGGTGAACTTCAATAACAGTGGATTGACACGTGAGTTGAGCGTGTCGGTAGTTTGCGATTGTAATAAATTGAAATGTCTCACTTTGTGTTTCTGGAGTTTGTGATTGTAGTTAATTGTGTGATAGTAATAAATACCCAGCGTGTGAAAGTGGGTCTTTCAAGCCACTGAGTACCCAATATGTACTTGGCAGGTTCTTCAAACCTGAGTGAGTAAATTGAATGTTTGGCATGTTGTGTGCATGTATCCAGAAATTATTTTGTGCTATTACTTTTTTTATTGATATATGTATCCCAGTTGTTATGTGTATATGAAATAAACTTATTTGATATTCTTAATACGTTCTCGTCCGTCTTTAGATTCAAAGGGGAGTTACTCTAACTAATTTTGTTCTTTTCAATAGTCCGAACATTTCCCTATCCGAACGTTTTTGATGAAAAACGGAAGCGTTCGGATTATCGATGTCTGACTGTATTTCAAATATGTGTAAAAATTTGCATAATACAAATTAAAAAGCACAATTTCAAGGATGAGGCACTTTTAATGCAATATGTTTACAGTCAATGTTGACATAATATAAATTTAATGATTTCAGCTCAGAAACTTTTTGTTGCCGATGATTTTATTTCAATACTGCAAAATCTAGAACAAACAGATCAGTATTGTACAATATATCTTATTAACTAAAAAGAAATTATATTGAAAAAGGTCAATGATGTAGGATAATGCAAAAGTTGAACAAATATCCTCTCAAATATTTTCACGGGAACAGCGTATAATGACATGAATACAAAGTCAACATAATACGTACCATAGAACAGACTGCTATGTACCTATGATTTGGTTTGTCCCCATACAGAGAAGCCTAATTTGTACCTATATCTGTTGTCATCAAAACAAATTTGCTTACTATCTACTGAACGATAAATGTGAAAATAATTGAACACAGTGAGGAAACAGCAACCTGATCTATCTAATGTCTACATAACTGTTATCTGGACAAGATTCCTTTGATAAAGCAACATAGACTTACAACTACGTACAAACAAAGAATTTTGGATTCTAACATTTTCTGTCAAATAATATACATACATGTTACAAAATATGAGTTTGCATAATATCTCTCCAATTTTCATATCTTCACTGATATTGTGCAGTTGTAAAAAAGTGTTAAAAAGAATAAGAATCATCTGATTTATTGAATATACAAACCAAGATGAAGATACATGTCAAATTATAAATTTACTTACCGTATTTGACGTAATAAGCGCCCTCTCCCTATAAGCTCCCCCTAACAGTGTTTTTAACTAAAAAAACATTAAGCCCCCTTCTCCAGGCATACCTTACATGACAAACCTATGAAATTTATAGAAAAATGGTTTGGAGACTTGATTTCAGTCCTTTACTTTTATCACGGTCATTGGATTTGTAACTATTCGCTAAAAACTATATGTAGATCGAAAAATATACAAACATTTTTATCATTTGACTGAAAGACATTTTAATAAGCGCCCACTTTTTCCAATTTTTTAAACTGCCCAGTGCGCTTAATAGGTCATTATTTAATTTCCAAAACTTGCTTTTCTTAGTTAAATATACTGCCAGTTCTTGTATTCAAAATGGATTGATTAATTTAAAATTCCTGAATCTACAAGCCATCATGACCTATATCATGTCTGTATCAGTGAAAACTATATATCTTCTTATTCAGGTGTTTGCATTAGAATATTCAATTGTTCAATATGCTATAATATCAACCAGCGAGTGAAGAAAATAAATCAAATTGCGTACCTGATGAATTCATAAATATTTATGTTTTCTAGATAAATTGAATGTTGAATAAGTTGACCTTTTCAGATACACTGCAGTTGAAGACACTGGAATACAATGAATTTATAGGTCCAAAATCCTGTCTTGCTTATATTGTGAATACTGATATACAAACTCAGCCTGGTTCATGGAAGATGAATTCATATGCCAAAATCATAATTCAGATGCCAATTCATAATGTCAATGGAATCACTAATTTATATCTCTTTCGCTTGTCTATAGCCATGCGACCAAATCTATCCCCTTTCTTAGCATTAGATGTGCCAATAAGCCTTCAACAGGGTCAACCTCAACTTGAGTACTAAAATCTTATCAAAGATATCATGTAATAATGTATCAGTCTAGATGTTATGCATATTTATGTCGATTTTTACATGGTCATAATTATGCAGTACATTTTGACATCAATTACTGTCTTGAAATGGCTATGTTGATCATCTAACTTCACACATCATAGACAAACCGTCAAAGATAAAAACGTGCAACTGCCCCTTTAAGCCATGATCTCATGTAATATTATGGTCAGTTTAGATGTTATGCATATACATGTCAATTTTCACATGGTCATATGCAGTATATTTTGAAATCAATAACTGTCTTAAAATGGCCCTGTTGATCATCTAATTTCACACATCAGACAAACTGTCAAAGATAAAAACGTGCAACTGCCCCTTTAAGCCAAGATCTTTGGTCAGTCTAGATGTTATGCATATATATGTCGATTTTTACATGGTCATATGCAGTACATTTTGAAATCAATTACTGTTTTGAAATGGCTATGTTGATCATCTAACTTCACACATCATAGACAACGGTCAAAGATAAAAAGGTGCAACTGCCCCTTTAAGCCAAGATCTTGTGTAATATTGTTGGTCAGTTTAGATGTTATGCATATATATGTCGATTTTTAAATGGTCATATGCAGTACATTTTGAAATCAATTACTGTTTTGAAATGGCCATGTTGATCATCTATTAGTTCGCACATCATAGACAACAGTCAAAGATAAAAACATGCAACTGCTCCTTTAAGCCAAGATCTCGTGTAAAATTGTTGTTCAGTTTAGATGTTATGCATATACATGTTGATTTGTACATGGTCATATGCTGTACATTTTTAAATCAATTACTGTCTTGAAATGGCCATGTTGATCATCTAACTTCACACATCATAGACAAACCGTCAAAGATAAAAACGTGCAACTGCCCCTTTAAGCCAAGATCTTTGGTCAGTCTAGATGTTATGCAGATACATGTTGATTTTCACATGGTCATATGCAGTACATTTTGTAATCAAATACTGTCTTGAAATGGCTATGTTGATCATCTAACCTCACACATTATAGACTGCCCTCAGTCTTAGATAATCTTATTAAGTAACAATGACCTCCCAATTTCGAGTCCTCGAGTCCAAAATGGACTGATTAGGGTCAAGCTGACCCATCTCGGCTCGAGTACCTCTGGAAGCCCTATAGGCCAATAGGGTCTGAAATAAGTAAACTCGATCTCCATACCATTACATTACGATCGGAGCTTAAGAAATCAAACATTGGCGTTTCAAACGATTTGACAAAAAGGCAACGTGATACCATCAATGAGCACAAGGAGAAGGGAGTGCGAGCATACTTTAAGAATGGGAAACTTTATACTGAGAGAAATGATGCCTCATATACTGTCCCTAAAATGCGTGGACCGCTTTTTCCACAACCCCGTTTGACTTTGAACCGAACATATGGCACTCCGACAAAAACTGGCAGACTTGTGAACAGTGTTAGTTTTGTGGTTAATGATGCATCTACTCCGGTGAATTCTGCCTCAAACCCGCAACATGATGCACCACGATAGGAAGTCGGCCGGGCCTATGATATATCAGACTCCAGTACTCAACCTGATGACACACAAATATCTGAACAACATTATCCGTTCCCTCACTCTGTGTACCATCCTCTTAAGTTTATATCATGGAACATTGATGGTCTATCTAACAAACTTCATGATACAATTTTTTTAGATTTCTTACTTCAATTTGATTTGATATGTATATGTGAAACTTTTCTTGATTCATGTTTAACTATACCTGAACTTTGTGATTATGAATTGTATATAAGCAAGGCACTTAAGTTATCAAAATATGGCAGACTTTCAGGTGGAATATACGCTTTTGTAAAGAAATCGATATCCAATTTTTGTTCCAATATTGAAGTCGATATAAACAATCTAATTTGTCTACGCTTTGATAAAAAAATGATAAACCTGGATCGAGACATATTGTTATTTGCTGTTATTCCACCTGAAGGTTCGTCGTATTACAAAGTTATTCAACAATATATGTTGCTACAACAGATAGAGGAATGGTTACTTGAGAATCCAAATTATGTGACAGATTGCGAGATTATGATTTTAGGAGATTTTAATGCGAGAATGGGAGACGGAAATCAACTACCAGAGTCTGAATATGATAAGTGTGATAATGTTTTCCCAGAAGATGAGCCAGTTCCCTTAGAATCACGGTCTACTGAAGATATGGTTGTAAATAGATTTGGAAACATGTTACTTAATTTCTGTTTTATCTTTAACTTGTTCACATTGAATGGTCGGGTTGCGGGAGATATTCCTGGCAAATATACTTACATATCACAGCAGGGATGCAGTGTCATAGATTATATTATTTCATCTGTCAACTTATTTTCACAGTATGCCAATCTAAAAGTATGTGATAGAGCTGAAAGTAAGCATATGCCACTTGTACTTACATTTAATTGTAAATATATGAGTGAACTTCCCCAGAACGAAAATTGTAGTAATCAAAAGTATAAGTGGAACACAAAGTATGAACATGCGTTTCTAGATAATCTTAAAAGTAATAAGGGAATCCTTGATGAATTAATAGACACAGTCACATCAAACGCTGAAATTGCTCTCTCGTCATTTGTTGATTATATTTTACAAGCAGCCGATTGTATGAAAAGAAAATCTCGTCCTAGTTACTCAAATCGGAAATTTTACGGTTATGATTGTCGAAAAGCTAAGGTAGAAGCTACAAAGAGTCTTAGATACTTTAGAAAAGTTAGAACTGTGACCAATAAAAATCGATACTGTCACTTAAGAAATCAATATAGAAGCAAATGTAGACAGTGGAGGAAAACAACACAACAATTTAAAGCTAGGAAGCTGTATGAATATAGAACAAATTCTAAATTATTTTGGAAGGAATTACGAAGTATTGCCACTAAAAGAACTCCCAGTGCAGATATATCTTGTGAAACCTGGCATAATCACTTTAAGACTATTTTTGATAGACCTGAAGTTGAAATTGACGATAACACAGAGTTTCAAACATGTTCGAGTGTCGAGATGAATGATATTGAAAAACAGATATTAGAATCTCCAATTACTGAGGTCGAAATAAGTAAAGCTATTAATGGAATGAAAAATGATAAATCTCCAGGTGTTGATGGTATCATAACGGAAATGATCAAATGTTCGGAAAATATTGTTATGCCATTTCTTTTATCTCTTTTTAATAAACTTTTTAGTGAAGGATTATTCCCTGACTCGTGGACTAAGGCAGTCATTATCCCTTTACATAAAAAAGGAAGTACAAAAAACCCAGATAACTATAGAGGAATATCTCTTCTGAGTATTTTAAGCAAAGTCTACACCAGCATATTAAATGAACGTCTTACGCAATGGGCAAATATAATGAACAAAGTATCTGAAAACCAAGCTGGGTTTAGAAGAGGGTATTCCACTGTAGACCATTTTTTTACATTATATTCTATTATTGAAAAGTCATTAAGTAAGAAAAGAAGAAAAGTATATGTCGCATTTATAGACTTTCAGAAAGCTTTTGACTCGGTTGATAGATCAAGATTGTGGACTTTATTATCAAACTACGGACTTGCTGGTAAAATGTTAAATGCTTTAAAGGGTATTTATGAGTCAGTTAAATCCTGTGTGAGATTTAATTCAAATACAACTGAATACTTCGAGTGTCCATTTGGTTTAAGACAAGGATGTATGCTTAGTCCAATGCTCTTTTCATTATTCATCAATGAATTGTCTATAGAGATATTACAAAATGGTAAACACGGTATTCAAATGTTCCCTGATATGATTCAAATATTGATGTTACTTTTTGCTGATGATGTCATATTAATTTCAGACACACAATGTGGCCTTCAGTGCCAATTAAATATTTTAGCTTCTTATACTAAGAAATGGGGATTAACTGTGAATATGGAAAAATCAAACATTGTTATCTTTAGGAAGGGTGGAAGGTTATCGAAGAACGATGTGTGGTTCTTAAATGATGTACAAATGAAAATTGTTAATAGCTATAAATATTTGGGATTCTTATTTACTTGTAATTTCAGTATGACAAAAGCACTTGATGATCTTTCCTTACGAGCCAAGAAAGCCCTTACAGAAATAAGTGTTAATCTGAGAAAACTTGGAATTCTTTCGCCCGATGTATTCTTTAAAATATTTGATAGTCAAATACAACCAATGCTTTTGTATGCTTCAGAAGTTTGGGGGGTCAAAAGATATGAAAATATTGAAAAAATTCACTTATCTGCCTGTAAGATTTTTTTAAATGTCGGTCCACAAACACCTAATGCGATTGTGTATGGTGAATGTGGTAGATACCCATTATATATTAATTCTGCTGTGCGCACTTTAAATTATTGGATGAAGATTTTATATATGCATGAAGATCGTTTACCTAAGAAATCTTATAATACGTCACTTCATTTGGATGATATCGGCCATAAAACTTGGGCCTCAGAAATAAGAAATATGCTTTTTTCTCATGGATTTGGTTTCGTTTGGATTTCGCAAAGTATAGGAGACAGGGTACAATTTATCAATATTTTTAAAATACGGGCAAAAGATATGTTTTTTCAAAATTGGAACTCTACACTAAATAACAGTACCAGATATGATACATATAGAGAAATTAAAAGTCTACTTACACCGGAGAAATATTTATTTGAAATAGTGGATTTTAAATTTCGTAAAAGCATTGTTAAATTACGATCGGGGCTGTTACGTTTAAAGGTTAATGAGGGTAGATGGCAGAAAATTGATAGGTTGTCTAGAATTTGTCCAATTTGTAAGGAAGGAATAGAAGACGAATTTCATTTCATTTCTGTGTGTCCATATTATAATGACTTAAGAAAAATATATCTACCAAATATTAGAAATGTAAATTTGTATGCATTTAAACAAATTCTAACTACCAACGATAATTACATGTTGAAAAAATTAAGCCACTATGTTTATTATGCCTATGAAAAACGATGTAAAAGGTTAAATGAAATTTCTTGTGATTAATTATTATTTTCATGTTATCTACTTCTCGTAAGTTCTGCGTATTATTACTTATTATATTTGTATATGAAATATGTGTTAACATGTACCTGTATTTGGGCCCAGGGGCCTATATACTTGAATAAAGTTGATGATGATGAACATACCATATGAGTTTTATACTTTACCACATACGTTTCTTAAGCTTAAGTACAAAAAAAGAGAAAATATCATTGAAAACAATCAATCACTGTGAAACATGACAAAAATCTAAAACCTAATGACAAATGTTACCAATCTCTGTGAAATTCCATCAACATTTCTCACTAGCCTTATATTTCTTTGAAATATGATTAAAAGCATTTAATAAAATATTTTTTACTAGTGATATTCTTATAAAATCATTGTCTTATGCTTCATTATTCTCATTAATATGGACTTCACTATGTAAGGAACCATTGTATTCACAAAGTTGAGAGTTTAAAATGTCTGTATATAATTTCGTAAAGCTAGTAGTACGAGTGCGGCGGCGGCGGCGGCGGCGGTGGCGATGGAAACTTCACAAAAACTGATAGCAGCCCCGTCCTTAGACGGGGCTGCTAAATATACCAAGGAACCTTCCCTAAAATCTTATTCATTTGGGTTTGCAGATAAAGTTAACAAGGCTTTTGATTTCCATTCTACCAGATGAAGAGACAGACTAATAAGGTAAATAGAAGATCCTGTGATAAATCTCTTCTACAGTGGACATGAGGCGAGAACGTTCTTCAGGAAATTGTGTCTGGCCACTGTCCACCATTAGGACGTAAGTGCATTGCACTAACTCTATGGGGAAAGCTTACGACCCTTCACTTTATTTAATGAATGCCTTATAGAAGAGATAACGGTTGCATTTCCTAAATTCAATGGAACCATGAAAATGTCATTATTTATCAAATTTTTACTTATCTAAAATCAATTCCATTAATGAAGTTATGAAAGAACTTGAATAGAGTCATACCTCGTCCATTTTTCGTGGAAACTAAATTCTAGAATACTTCCCGGTTTATATTTTATTATTACATGATTACTTCACAATTATTCTAAGCTAGTGAGAGTATCATTACACAAACCAATTATCCATAGTCAGAGAACACGTTACATTATGAGGTTTCACATAAAGTCCATTGGCTGCCATTTCAATTTCAGTAAAATTTCAGTATAACAAAAAGAATGCTTTAGCTTACATTTTCTAATCATAGAAATCATAAGTTGAAGATAAATATATATATCTCTGTTGAATTTTCTTTTGCTGAAAAATATTTTCTTTTACTAAAACTGTATGTGTAACAAACAATTTTCTCTATATGAGCCAGATATTTCCATTAAGTTTTATTCAAAACAAGGCAATTC
This sequence comes from Steromphala cineraria, assembly GCA_916613615.1. Taxonomy (NCBI): domain Eukaryota; kingdom Metazoa; phylum Mollusca; class Gastropoda; order Trochida; family Trochidae; genus Steromphala; species Steromphala cineraria. The sequence goes on along the minus strand of OU744725.1, from coordinate 59,786,978 downwards.
AATTAAATTAATTCTGTATAAATTCATTCATTTACAATTTATTTTAACAAAAGATTCTTTAATTTGTTTTCTTTATTGACAAATTACATATATTCAAAACACTTTTAGGATATATCATACTTATGTTGAGGACTTCAAAATTTAAAATAAGTATGTATTAAAAAACATTACTATCTCAATGGGATCATATATTTTGTGAAAAAAAAGAAGTGAAATTGATAAGGGGTTTCTTAATCTTTGTTTTTGAGATATGTCAAAGTATGCTGCATATGATAATTAATATTGAAACAGAATAAGTTAAACATGTTTCAAATGTTAAATGTTATTGACGACTCCTATTTCAAGTTAAAAAAATACTTTTCTTTAAATCTGGAGATGATTTACATGGAATCAATATTTTTATTGGAAAATATGAAATTGAACACGATACTTGCAACAAAATTCATTGAATTTCCTTAAAATGCACTGGGAAAAGACCATTTTGAAACCCTTAATCAAAATGGGTTCCATAACGTTGTTTTAAAGAGTTATAACAACACGTACATATTCTATTATGAAACATGGTCGCAAAGTACAGTCAAAGGGAGCAAACTCTGTAAGCATGTTTAGTAAACAGCAAAATCTCCTTTGATAATCCACGGTTCAAACCTGATGCGGAAAAATCGTCATTAAGATTTGAGGTTTATTATATTAAGGTAGTTGATTTTGATAGAAAGAACTGCAATGGTGATAAAGAAACTACTTTATCCAGTACCATTAGAGACCTCATGTAAATAAAAATTAGAATAAAGTAGAGGGAATGGATAGCATTGACTAGAATTTAAAAATAACCATCTAGTAAAGTTAACATTCTTAAAAGGGGCAGTAGCTGGTTTTTAGGGGGAAGATAAGGTGATGTCAGGAAATGAAAATAAATGGTTCAAATTGAAAGACAATGTATTAAAACTAAATGAAGCAGCAATAAATAAAAAATATAATGTAAAGTTCAGCCATGGATTCCCTTTTCTTACACAAAATTAATCAAAGGTGTTCACACAGAAATGGTCACCAATAGACTTGTGAATCTTTATAGTTTTTTGGGATAATTGGTTTGTGTAATGAGATTTTTTACACTACCAAAATAATACATTTAGCATTAATGTACAATTTTCAGTGAAAAATTGAAATATAAAATTTTCAAAACGTGCTACTGTCCCTTTAAAAACTTCCTTTCCAAAAAGTATTTTCCTTACCTAGATTTCATGATTTTAAATCAAAACATAAAACATGGAAAACCTCAACCAAGGAAAATATTTGTCTTATTGTTACCATCAAGTTCAACTGCTGGCCTAGGAACTGTAAGTTACCTAGGCAGAAGTTACTAAACAAATCTTATGTCATTCAGTGTTCTCAAGAATGAACTATATGCACCACACTAATAGAATATATACCAGAACTTATAAGTTTTACAGACAGCTGTAATATATTTCAGCATGAAAACAAATATTTTGCATGATTTAAATACGAACAGAATTTTTATAAAGATAACAGTAATATTGTCCCAATCAAATATTGGACTTTTGAAAAAGACACAGAGATTCAAACCCCTCTTTTGAAAATAAGTAATTTATTTTTGATATATTTTACTTACAACTTTTGAAATGCAAAGATAATAATTAACATATTGAAGTTGGCAAAGAAAATGTTTCATACAAATATTCTTATCATAATCTGATACAAAAATATTTATCCTGAAATTTGAAAGGGTGAAATTATGGCGTTTGATTCATTTCTGTAACCGTCCTTCTTTTATGGAAGATTCAGTTAACACCAACAACTTCAAAAGTGCACTGAACAGTGATTGGAAGCAAAAAATCTCAATTTAAGTCTATCTGTATCACAACTTTTTTTGATAAGAAGATTTCAATTGTGCCAATACAAGCTTTGCTTAATAAGGCCATCAAGTCAAGGTAAATTCAAGGTAAATTGTGAAATTGTTTTGTCACATTTAGAAAAATCCTTGCCATCAAATCTCACAAACAACAAATTAATAGTATGGTGTAGCATATACCATCAAATAGAGTTATTACTTTCCAAAACAGGGATTTGAACCTTTGAAATAAAAATCAACATACCTGCATGTCAGGCACAAAGGCTTTGAAGAAAGGTAGAGGCAATTCGGTGATCAGAGACGTCCTCAGTTACAACATGGGTCCCACAATCTGCACACCTAGTGCTCTCTTCACAACCGGCTAGGTCATATAACTCTATATTTACTTTTAAAGTTTACTTAAATAAACTTATTATTCAGTTTACTGTTAATTTAGCTATTATTCCATGATCATTTATGTAAGTGAAATTTGTTTGAATATTTTAATCTATATGTTATAATTTCATATAGGTTTTTAAAAATATTTCAAATTATTTTTAGTTCATGATAATATAGATCAAAGCATACAAAAGAAAATGAAAGTAATAGAATCCGTTTTACGTACAGTAAGCCTTTGATGCCAAATAGTAATTTTCAAATTAATTGCTACTCACTAGGATACGTTTATATATATCCTTTATTCGATTTCTCAGTATTTTAAATCATTCTGAACATACTTGTATTTATTAAGTAAACTTTTCGGCCAAAACTCGTTCAGCAAATTGAACATGCAATTACCAATTATTGCAGTCAAATTGGCACCAAAGGCGAACCAATAGCAAACGAAACTAACACCAAACAACATGTACTTACTTTTTGAAGCACACAACCAAAAACTTAATTTCTTTTTTTTAAATTTTGGTTTGCATCAACCGAAATGACGAATTGAAATTGCTTTCAGAATTATGAAAATTATTGCAAAGTGGAGAAAACATCCCGCATCGCACGTGCATCTTCAGAAGCAATCTAAGGGAAGTTACTCTGTAATTCATAACTGTTTCGACAAATAGTAAAATCTCCGAGTACTAGAGTATAATCGCGTTGTATCAACACGATAAATTATCACGTGTGTGCTTAAGTTTCAGAAACAACGTCAACACAAAATATTTTCGAAAATATGCATCTGTTAGCTTACTTTTTGATCTTATAATTTTTGGTGATGAGCAGTTTAAGAAAATGTTTTACAATTAATTGTTACTTTATGCGTTATCTTGTTTATTCTCTTGTTATAAACACGTAAATACGATGAGATATAAAGAAGAAATTAGAGAAATGTGTGGAGAAAAAGTAAAAAAGTAAACATACATCTTAAACATCGTATTCTTACTTACCATAGAATACACAATATTAGCTTAAACGTTGAAAAGCGATTTATATTTAATAAATTATTCAAGAGATAAATATATTTTTTTGAAAATTAAAATATGAAATAAATTCTTTACATAACATTTATGTTACTAATTAACCTTTTATATCTTAATGAATAAATGAATTATCTTAATTAAATTATGTGAAAGGGCAAAGAAAGTCATTTTAAAATGAATCTGATACAATTATCATAATTCGTTATCAAAAGAGTGTATGGCTAATCAAGTTAAAACGAGTTCGATACAATTATCATAATTCGCTATCAAAAGAGAGTACGGATAATAAAGTTACAACGAGTTACAAGCTTCTACACATCGCAAACAACACGCTAGGGTATCATCTTATACTCTGAACACAGAAGAACTGAGTGCACTTTTTTTAATACAAATTGAAAATATTATTCATTTCTATCTTTAAAAGATTTGATCGCTTTATATTTTGACGAATTGCATACTAGCGTTTTGAGAGTAAATTACTATCCTTTTAATTCATGCGTAATGGAAATGAATACGAGTAAATCAACCGAACCTATTTCGCTTCTTAAAGAACTTTTTTTATTCTTGCAAATGGAAACGTTTTATTTCTATTTCACGAGAGTCTAACAATTTTCTTTAGAAAACGCCCTAGATTTCCCTAAAGACATTAATTTATGTCAACATTTCGATAAGTTATTCAATATGTTCAGTTCTTCGTTGTTCAGTTGACAGGATCATGCAAATGCTCATTACATGGAACAAAGTCCTAAAGGACATATCACGATAGCCGACGTAATTACCATGCCATATTCTGGTAACAAATTTGGTGAGTATGTTTTCTGAAATGAATTCGTAATTCATTAGGCCTACCGTGAACTACATGTATGAATATTTCATCATCACATACGACATTCTTAAGAATAATTTTATCGTACAATCATAATACTAGTACATTATTCTTGAAACAAGAGTATATTTAAAATTTCATCCAATATCATGTATGAGCATTTCCTTGCTCCTGTGGTCAAAAAGTCACAACACATACAGTGCTACACTTCATATACACTAATGAATACAGGAGCATGCAAAGTGAGTGTAGAAACATGCCTATAACCACGTGATATCTTTACCGCCGACCACGCCCACTGTCCGCTCTGCAGCCACTCCCATGCGGCCACGCTACTTCCGGGTCTGCAAAATATACAAATGATAAAGATGTCAGTACGTTTAGGATGATTTATGCCAGAATCCTTTCAATGGAACACTAAGCCGACCTGAAATCACCGAGGTAGCCCAGAGACCCTATATACATGATATATGTTATATAATGTCCCTGGGTAGCCTTAGTGCTTTGTTACAGGATAGCACTATTGTTAGATGTTTGTTGTTTGCTACCACCCCTGCAGTCTGTTATCCAGACCCTAAAGCAAAACAATTAAAGGAGCCTTCTTAAGTCTAGAAAATGTTGGCAAGTCTAGATGCCTGAAATTAAATATTGTTCAGGGCTATTTTATTTCATTTTATAACAAAAAATAGAATAATAAAAGAAACATGATCTCTTTTTTTCAGTGACTATATGTTAGTGTACCACCCTTGGTTTCAACTAATTTACAGCATTTACTCGAAACGTCTGAAGGAAACTGGATGACACAACTGAGCGAAGACGCCCAATTTGCCATAAATTGAACTGCCATTCGAAAGTTTTAGTATGCAAAATTATTAATTTTCAGCATTCGGACGGCCTGGCGAAACGCTAAATATACACAACATCGCATTGTATATATTGCACACAATGTGATGTTGTGTATATTTAGCGCTTATATAATATATATAAATTGAAAAGGTTACTAGCATACAGTTTTACATATTAAAAAACTTAAAATCACACGAAGCCATTTAAAACTCCCTGAAGATAACATTGAAACATGTTGGAGTTTAAATCGGCTTCGTGTCACTCTTTTGAATATGTTTTATATGTATATAAAATTCTTAAGCTGCTTTCCCCCGTTGATAATGTTGTTAAGCTGAAAGCTCAAAAGTGTTCCACACAAACCATGCTGATGGGGCCTGAAGATCGAAACATTGTTATATGTACTTAAATGGGCAGTAGTACGTTTTTTTAAAATTTCATATTTTAAAGGTTTCACTGATTATTGTACGTTAGTGCTTAATATATTATTTTGATAAGTGTATAATATCTCATTACATAAACCAATCATCAACTGTCAGAGAACAAATTATAAAGATTCACATAAAGTCCATTGTTGGCCATTTTTGTGTGAATACCTTTAATTCATTTTTTTAAGAAACAATAATAGCATGGCTGAACTTTACATTATATATTTGATTTATAACTGCTTTATTTAGTTAAAATGCATTGTCTTTCAAATGGAACCATTTATTTTCATTTTCCGGACATCACCTTATATTCCCCCTAAAACGTGCAACTTCCCCTGTAGAATTAAGTACTCACTGAAAGAGAAACAGCTTTGACATCTTCCAAATATAACGATCAGTACTTTCACCTCTAAGGACGAGTACCAACAAATATTCGACATTATCAAAATATTATCAGGAATAAACCTTTGGAATCATTTAATTTGATCCTTTTTGACGCAATGTGTACAAAACATTATGAAAAGATGTTCCTCATAAATGTTCAAATCAGGCCATCGTTTACATCATTAAACATCTTCTGTAGTTACACTGCGGTACTGACATTTGCAATATGATTCAATATGATGATTTCTTTCACATTCTTCACAAGTTATTTTAAAATGCTATAAGTATAAATTGCCCTAATCAAATCATATCCTTACCCCAGGCAAAAGTGTTAACTCTATTAATATATATAACGTAAAACGGAATGATTCTAAAATTACAATTGAAATCGTCAGGCCTATATATGTCAAAACCGTTAAACGATTATATCTATTAAACAACAATACTTTACATCATGAAATTATGAATTGAAGCCAACAGAAACGTTAATGTAATTGGGAAGTATATTTGTATACAATATGACAAACTTAAAATAAATGATTTCAAATTAATATTATTTGTTTATTTATGTTTACAATCATATATTATTGATAATTCAACACATTAATTTAGTTCTTCTTCTTTTAAATATTTTAAAACGAGATATTTACCTTTGAAGAATGTGAATCTCAAAAGACAAGGCAGAATGTGATCAGGCGCTAAGCAATGATCAACAAGTGATATGCAACAAATATGTAGAGTTGAATTACTATCCATAATACAATTGAGTTCGTTTCCAAGTACGCGAAAACAATGGATGTGTTTATCTGCACTTAAAAATGAACCTTGGCTTTTTGGTAACAATCATAATTATACTATAAAATGAATATTTTTTCATAAAAAGGATTAACATCCTTAAATGTATTTTATCACGAGTGATCCTTGGCGTAATTCAGTAAACAATTTCCCTAATTTATCAATTAGCTTAACATTATTTAGTCAATATAAACACACAACCCCAACAGTGTCTATAAGTGAACATTGACTCTCCCTGAGTTATATTTTATAGCCACAAGTCTATTTGTATATGACCATTTTAATGGATAAAATGCATTTACATTATACAGCAAAGACAAAGGATTTCTTGCATTTTAAATTTCGAAAGCAGTATTACTTTTTTATGTGATCTTAATTCAGTCGATCGAACATGCTTGTACAATATGTATTCATTGCTAAAGGTATCAGACAGGGTAAATTTTGCAGTGTAAATTTTCGAAAGCAGTTTATATGCCTCCAATAGTTCAACAAGTTATTTTGTAAATTTTGCTCATTTATACAAACCAAATTTCTTGTAAATTGTACATTGAACAGCCAGGACCAAATGATTCATATTTATGCACTGTAAAGTTTGAAAAGCAGTTAATATGCATTGAAAAGAAAGTCTCTTCAACACAAAACTAAAACCACCCCTGAGTTTTATGGTACTCTCAGAGTAGGCCTAAATCACGTCACAATCGCAATATAACTCAAGTCACTCCTGAGCTAAAACAATAAACGTTAATAACATCCCTACATCGTTAACCCCTGCTACATTTCAAAGTCTAAAAGCACCAGATAACCGCCCACAAAGTGAGGATAAAAACATTATCTTCTGTGTTCAATGATGATAACATCGTTGACATTAGAACAATTTAATGGAAGATCGGAGAATATAAAAGCACTGATTTATCTTGATAAAGATCATCACTGCCAACAACGATTGATCTTATCTTTGCATGATAAATCAAGTTATTGCAACAACAATTGTTTTTTCATGTTCTTCATGTAATCCAGGTTATCATTAAAATGAGTTACGTAAGTGCATCACGTTTTGTCGTTAGTGTTTATTATCTTGGTGCATTGCGTTTCCTAACTTACGTGCAGTAATTTGGAATGCTTTCTAATGATAAACGTTTATTCTTATTGTATCAAAGTTTATTATAAGTGTATTATTTCTGTGATTTTGTTTGAAGAACAGCTATGGATCATTTGTTTGATCTTGAAATAGAAATAGATGTTCTTCAAAAGAGAATAAACAATAATGAGTATTTGAGAGACATTTCTTTATCCCCTTTGTCATTAGTAAGTGAAAAGACACTTTGTCGCAACATAATCGAAAACAATTATCTGGAAATGAAAAAATTGGTTTAAAGAAGAGATAGTTTAACATTGGCTACGATCACTTATGTGCAAATGGAATAACGTACAAAACAAATTCTGAAAAGAATGTAACATTCCATTCAACGCAAAAAGGTTTAGTATTTCGTCTCATGTTTATTACTGCTTTGTTTTAAAACGTATCGAGACCACGGCAAACTTTTATCTACCATTGTCTTAGGAAATGTGAAAATAAATAAACCCTATCATCAGGCTAAGAATTTTTGACTTCAGAGTAGACTTAAATAAAACTAATCCTACAAATATGAAAATCTTAAAATATGAAAATACATTTACATTGACATGTACATTTACTAAGGAAAATATTCCTTTCACTATAAAATCGGCCGGATAGCGAGGTTTCCGGATATCCAAGGTCCCAGGAAGCGAGGTTCGACTGTACTTCTGTTATTTAATTATATTTTACGTTAAATAATACAAATTTAAACAATATGAGAATACATGAATAGGAAAATACTTCTGTTATTTGATAATGGACGATACAGAGTAAATCAGAGCAATGACCAGCATCTAAAAGCTTAGCTGGAGATGAAAGAGTCACTCGTAAAATCTCTCTTCGCGGCCCACTGATGACAAACGTTGCCATAAACCTTGCATAACTGTCAACATTACTTTTTTATTCTTTTTAGATGGAATAAAATACTCATTTGGACCTCATAGCTGAAACTCTTTTAACTCGTATAAGCTCTTATGTGAGTCGTGAAATAGATTTAATCAAATATTTCAACATGGGTTTGCACTTTCACGAAGATATTAATCTGACCCAATCGATATTCAATTTAGATTGTTAGCGTAGACAATAAATCTTCAAGTATAAGCAAACATTCAACCTTATTTTTAACGCTCTAAATATTACCTTTTCCCACTCTCGTTACAAATACAATCGTATATCAATTCTTGTCACATATAAACCATATAAATGCAAATAGAAATCATTCTTGAGGATAATTTTTCTTACGAATATCCAAATCTTCAATACTGAAATTCCCAAAAGTAAACTTGTCTTCAGTCTCAGTCGATTTAACCCTTTCATAGCCGAAGTCAAAGAAAAGTGACATTCCTCTTAATTTGTTCAGTTCGCAAAGAGATTAAGGGTTAAATGCGTTCAATTGCTCTCCCGCACCCGTTAAATACATTCTGAAATTCTATTTGCCCTGTCGGTCATTCAACGTGGGGCGCTATCGAATTCGTCAGTTTACATTATCGTCAATACTATTTAGGGAATTCTATCGTTCCTATCAGATTTACTTCGGTTTATAGTAACTCGTTGTCTAGTCGCTTTACCGTATTTATTACATACAATGAAAATTAATGTCAGTTTAAATGACGCTTAACAAGAAGATTTAAGAAATAATTTCATAATGTGTTTCTCTACTGAGTCATGACCTGTTTGAAACTTATAAGACACAGTTTTACAAAAGTTTAACTTACAAGAAGAGAAAATCTCTTGAATTTCATAGTCGGAATCTATATATGATTATAAGCAATATTGTATTCTTCCCATGATTAAAATCAAAATTAATTAATTAAAAAATTCGATGACACTAATCCATGGATAAGATTTATCACTGTTTGAACGTTTATTATTGAAAATACGGTAACATGCCAATCATATTCCTTTTCCTGAAATCTGGAATTCACTTGATTTGTATCTTTGGCCTTTTCGTACTTGACATATCTAATCCCATTTTGTATGAATTATGATCTTCCGAGATACTTCATAAAGACAGATGTATATTCCAGAAGGTCTATATCTGAAATTAAATTTTCAAATTGATTTCTAAGTCGCTGAGTCCTTGTTCGCAAGTAAAGCGTAAGTTGATTTTCATCGATAAATGATATATAATAAATGAATCACAGATCAATTAAAGTCATTGCCAATTTGCCAGAAGTCGTTATTTAGAGTTATAGGACAGGCAAATTGGAAACTGTCTTACGTATTGGTGAATATAAGCAAAGGTCACTTTTCTCAATATGTGTGACGTTATTGCACGAGGTGAACTTCAGCATATGTCAATTTCAGATTGAATTATTTCGTCGTTAAAAACGGTCATCAATCTAAATCTTTGATTATTTTTGACAGCTTGTTTAAATAATTTCATTGGGATTTGTCAATCGATAATTTCTGACACGTTGCAAATTACAAATCATGTTTTTAAATATAATAAGTTTAATGAGGTTTATTTCATGTAACAACATCAAGTATTGGTTCAAATGTGTATAAATTAATTTTACTTTGTTTATTGAAAGTCCATGAGTTTGTCGTGTCAACCTTCGATAGTATTGGACCCACTGTAGATTTTAAATTAGGGAAACGTCTTAAAGGGACAGTAGCACGTTTTAGGGGGAATATAGGTTGATATCAGGAAAATTAATGATTAATTAATGATTCCAATCGAAAGACAATGAATTTAAACTAAATGAAGCAGTAGTAAATCAAATATATAATGTAAAGTTCAGCCGTTCTATTCCTTTTTCTTACATAAAATGAATTAAAGGTGTTCACACAAAAATGGCAGCCAATGGATCTTTATAATTTGTTCTCTAACTATGGATTATTGGTTTGTGTAATGATATTTTTGACACTTTCAAAATAATACATTAAGAATTTTCTTACAATCATCTGTGAAAAATTCAAAATACAAAATTTAAAAAAAAAAGTGCTACTGCCCATTTAGATATGCGTATCATGTTAATAGCGTAAATGAAGTTCAGCAGTATCAAAACTTTGCAATGTAGTGTAAAGTGGGTTATGTAAATTTAAATTTGAATGCCATCCACACACGTGAAAGTGATGTCATATTACTGATGTTAGTGTCCATTGCAAGTGGTCAAGTGACCAGTTTCCAGTAAGGCTATCTGCCCTAGTCTCAGACAGCAACTACAGCGGTCAAGTTGAATCAATCAGACACATGCTATGTCTACGATGTTATCCTAATTGAAATGTACTGTGCACAGCTTGCAGAGAGAAGCCAAGTTGAGATAGTAGATTTAGAATCTATGTAAATACAATTGTCTGCAATAGGTCGTTGCTATCAAGTAAAAAGTATAGTTCCCGAGTAAATACAGTGGCGAAGAGAGTCTTTAGCTGTAGGTCGTTTCTTAGCTTTGTATTCATAATTTTCTTTTTACATTCAATAATGCTAATAATAACACTTTATTATCCTAAGTACAAGGAAATTCGGGTTGTGCCTTAGCACCAGGCAGCCACGGTGCAGCGCCAGTGAATGCGCTGTTCTGTCTTTACAATGCTGAGTGTCAAGCAAGACAGTAACAACTCCCATCTGTTGACGTCTTTTGGTATGACGCGACCGGGAATCGAACCCCGGTCTTCCGGGTGACGAGCGGACACAGTACCACTAAGCTACGTCCCCGGGTATCTCTTCTTCAAAGGGTATCCCTTCTTCAGTCGATAAATTGTTTTTTTAGAAATAAATGATACACAGAATCAGTTATGGAAAGTGTATTTTTCAAATTAAGAATATTTTGTAAGATGATTCCTTTACAAGGAATATATGTTTCTCTTCGACTTGTAGATTGCTAAATAAAATGTAGGAGAAATTAGTAAGTCTCAAGTCAAATTTCCGACGGTCATTTGTATTTGAACACGTCTGAATCATCGTGTTAGAGAAATTTGAGTAACTTTTTACATTTTTATAATATAAGGACTTGTTAAACATTTGTTTTACGTACTTTTAAGTAAGATGCACCTTATTTCCGTTGGAATCAAATACGAAGAGAGTAGGGTCATGATATACAATTATTTGAACTTATATCATTTTATTATGTTAAGTCGTGAAATTAAGAACTCAATTCAGCCAAAGCGGAATAGCAACCTTGTGTAAAATATTCCAATTTTATTTCAACATAGATTTTACTAGCTAGCTGCACAACAATATTTCAAGCTCTTATTCTTCTACCAGCTGCTTGTTAAAACCATACATCGTGTAAATAATTCTGAAAACTATTCACAATTCTGTTACTGCCAGGAAAAACTAATATTTTACTAAATAAATTGCGTCAGTTGAACAAGCCTTATAAAACGATCAGGTGAAGGTTGTGTTGACTTTACTATGCCTTTGATGCGATCCTGCTTGAAATAAGCTATGTTCAGTAGACATTTATAGCATATTATAAGTGAGTATTATTAATGTAATCAATTTGCTCCATCGCCCTATCAATGCTATACATTAAACGAGACACCATGGAAATAACGACAAATTACTGACTTCTATCAGTATCCACTTTCATTACTTACAACACTTATATTGATTGATAACAGACTAAGGTGTCACATAAAATCTCGTATTTAACAATTGCTGATAACAAAGAGTCTATCATAGGGAAGATGATGCTTGGAATTGATTCTTGTCTGACTTCAAAAGATGCTGAAAACATCAGTATCTTCAGTACAGCTTCATTTACATAAGTTTGTTCACCTGCTTGTGATCTTAGTGCAAATATCATGTAATTGTGGTTTCGCTTTGACGTTCATAAAAATAACTTCAGGACCACTTACAGAAGATCATCAATTGTCCATGTGTAAAATAATCATCCCCAAACAATTTTCCGGGAACGTCTTGTCACTGGTGCTGAATGTCAATATTTGGCATTGTTAAATAGACAGATGGGGTCATATTCGTGAAAATAGGATTTTCGTAAATTTCTTTTAAAATCATCCATGTAAACTTTGTAGGAAAGAAATCAGCAGAGTTATGTTGCATTAGTGCAAAGGAACACATAATAAGATCTAAAGCTGGTCATCATTTACAAAGGATTTTGTACATCAAAATAGATTTAGAAATCAGTGTTTTCGAAATTTTGACCCCTGGTCACTTCAATGACCTGCCAAATTAGTTACAGCTATCTGCTAGGTATGACATACGAATATGTCAACCCAAACTGAATCTTAACTTATGCAGTGAAATTTCGTCATTATCGGTTTCGTTTTGACAATGATATGATGTCCCAAAGACGTTACAAATTACATGATATTTGCACTAGAATACGCAGGTAAGTGAACAAACTTAAGTTACGCAGCTGTATATGTAACGCTTTATAATTAGTTATTCGTTAAATGAAAATTTCCTCTCTTCATCGTAGAAACTATGTATTTTTCTTTGTTATATATTTCTATGCTCATGTACCACCGTTGGTGGCGTTTTTGAGAATAAATGAATTTGAATTTTAGCACTAAGAGAACATGCAACATTGGTCTGGTGCAAACGATCTCGAAGATTTGCTATCTTTTAAATTGGACGATTTAAAGATGAATGTACATCTTCAGAACAAAAGTTTTTTTTACAGCACTTGCAAATATTTTGTACATATGATGTTCGGTGTTCGCCTAAATTTTTACTTTTTCAACCATCGTTCTTGCAAAACTGACGATTTTTCTAGTATGATGAAAATGATATTTCCATAATATTCTTAGATATGATATTACTATTCATACTAGAACTCAATCGGCATGGATTTGCGAGACACTGGGATCCAAAGACAAAAAAATATGTTACAGAATTGATTTTGAAATTTGAATTGTTACCTCATTAACACATCTATCTATGTATTCTTTTTGTGTTGCTATTGCGATGTTTGTATTTCCAACGCGTCAAATTTTTTACATTTACTCATACTACGTTCTTACAAATATACCGTTGTGTAGGCGTTGATATCAGTGATAGATTGCCGCTAGAACTGATCATTTGTCTGATGGGAACTTTTGACAAACAACTGCATACATGACTTTATGCGGCCATCATGAGTACCAAAGACTGTTGACTAACACATGGTAATGATATGATATCTAGAAGAGATAACATAATTTAACTCGTTGTAAACGCTATTGCAACGTCTTGAACATATTAGCAACTACTTGAATTTTCAAACACGTCTGAAACACGTCTGCTAGCAAGTATTCTTCTGTAATTTCCAGTGTCGTATTGGAAGTTGACAAGAATGACTTTGGAACTCCAAGAATGACTTTGAGGCTCCAAATTCAGCTTTTCTCCAAACAGAGTTTCCGGGTTTTGACCGTTTTCTCCCCACAGAGTTAGACAAAGTCCTGAAATGTTGATCGAGCCTCTAGTAGACAAAATCCGTGGTTTCCGACAGTTTCCCCTTGCGGAAATCTTGTACCACAATCCATTTTAATTTTTTAACAAATGACAACGCTTCGCACATGGAAAGGGTGGTTCATATCACGATGACTGCCATGATTCAGTAGCCAAAATGATTTTAGATTTTAGATATGAAATACATTCTCTCCCCACAGAGGCAAATCAAGTCATGTTGATTTAGCCTCTGTTATATTACGACGAGTTTGTGTGATAGAATGGGAGATGCCTGATTGGAGGCAATCAAAATTAGTTGTGCAATCAGCGACGCTGTTCTTAAATCATCATTTTGGCTACTGAAACAAGGCAAAGGCATTGTGATATGAACCACCCTTTCCATGCAAGAAGCCTTGTCATTTGGTAAAGAAATTCAAATGTATTGAGATGAAAGTTTATTCCGCCAGGGGAAACTGCCGGAACCCACGGATTTCGGCGTAATAGAACAGAGGCTAAATCAACATGACTTGATCTGCCTCTGTGGGAGAGAATGTATGAAATAATGAATTCAATCAAGTCGAAACAAGAAGGCTACATTGTGTAAAATATTTTTATATTAACCCCTATATGATTTATAGCTAGCTAGTGACACACCAATATTTCAAACTGCTATTCATCTTTCTGTTTGCTAAAACCATGTACTGTGTGGCATATCTTTTCTTTAATATCTCTAATATTCTGTTTCTGTCACGAAAGATTTATTACTCATTGAATTGAAAGATAACGAAACAACTCTCAGCTTGATATTCGTCAAGATCGTGTTGACTTTACCATTTGTCAATTCGTTCCTGCATCAGCCGACGCATTTTCAGTATTGTATATTATAAAATGCATATTATGATAGAGAATTGTTATTAATTCATATTAGAACACAATCGGCATGCATTTGCGTGACATTGGGATCCAAATTGCAAATCGTTCCTGCATGAATGACATTTTCAGTATAAGCATATTATGAAAGAGTTTTGATAATTTCAATTTATTTCACTGGGCTAGCATTGGGGATAAATCTATCACACAAACGATACCGTATGGAAATAAAGACAAATATTTTCTTTATCCGTTTCTTCTTTAATTACTCATTGCACGCATGTTGATTGATAACAGATTGAGAAGTCACATAAGATATTGTAAGTGCCCATAACAATGAGGTCGCTCGTTACGGGGATAATGCGTGTAGTCGATTATTATTTAACAGAATTGGTTTCAAAGATGTCGAAAACCTCAATATGTTTCAATTTCTTCTTAGTCTTGTCGCTTCGAGAGTGTGAAGCATTGGACTACTGCTGCTGCAAAATGTACTATTCTTAAAATCTTTTTAATGTTGAAAGTTTTGTAACACTGTTGAACAAACGATGGATTTGTTTTACAAATTTAGTGCAAATATCATGTAATTTAATATTCGCTAACTTTTTCAACCATCTCTCTGTCCAAATTTTAGATTTTTTGAGGCGATAAGGACAATCGATGATCCTTTTCATAAACTGGAATATGAAACTAATAATCATACCTTAACACATTTTGCATGACCTTGTGAAACACTTTTGTTACAATGCACAAACTCAATTTTTTAACATTTGCTTTGAAAAGCCACTTGGTGGAAATGCAAAATAACAAAGCTGTGCAATATTATCGCAATACCAATGTATTGCACTACAGTTTGATCAATACAATTATTGCAATATTATTTTCATTGAGCACTATATCACAATATTATCAAACCAAGTAGCAGCAAGTCAAATTGATTAAAAAATCGTGTTTTAAGCTACATTAACACGCTAAACACGTTGGAAAGCTTTTTTGGTATGCAAGAATGCATTGAGCTGTTGAAAAAAATTATAGTAAACATATTTTGATATGCATTTCCTCAATATTTACTGAAAATTTTATTTCTGAGTGGTAGTCTACATTTCAAAGGATTTGAAATGCATTGACTTACCGGGGGTAAACGTATTATGTTTAACATTGCATGAAAAAGGATAAATAGTTGCTTATAGAGTTCATCTAATATATTGCAATATTATTGCAATGCATGAGATGCATATTGCAATAATTTGGTGCAATATCCAGCCCTATTAGATATACAGAAGTCCTCGGAGGTTTTCAGCATCTTTTATTCACGAAATGATTCCAAGTTTTATATCCTTTATAAACGACCATATGCATAATGTTATCAGCAATTGTTAATCACATTATTTTATTTGACTTATGAGTCATATTGTCTCGTTTATGGGATAGAATCATCTCCAATGATAGAAAGATGGAGCAAATTAATAACATAATAGTAAAACTCGCATTAATGCTTATGTTAAGTAGTCCTGAAAATACACAAGTTCATGTAGGGACGAATCAATGTAGTGACAAAGTCAACACGATCTTGACGAAATATTGTGATGAGGCTTTTTTGAATGACAATGTTTGATTGTTTCAATTCATTGAGTCATAAAAAAACAACTTTTCTTGGCAAAAAAAATACGGAATTAATGAGTTACACGGTGCATAGTTTTAAAAAGCGGGATGATAAAGAGCAGCTTTTATATTGTTTTGTCACAAGCTAGTTATAAATCATGTAGGACTTGTGATTGGAATATGTTATACAAAGTAGCTCTCTGGTTTTTGTTTGATTGAGTTCATTATTTCACCTCTTACAATGATTTAATGATATTTCATATTATCACCATCTCTTATTCCTTGATGATCGAAGATAATTTCAAATCTGATTCCAACAGAGTTTGCTTAATAGTTTTCTCATAACGGCCAGGGAGATGATACATGTACGTGGAATCATTTCGTATCTAAAATATGCTGAAAACTTCAGAAGCAACATCTTGAAATATTGATGCGTCACTATCTAGTTATAGGACTCTCAATTGAGATATTACACAAGGTGGCCTTTTTGTTTCGTTTGATTGACTTCTACATTTCACCTTCTCTAATGATACAATGGCAGAATATTAATAACTCTAATCCATGATCTTCTCATATTATCTACCGCTGCATACCAAAAGTTTGTTCACCTGCTTGTGATCTTAGTGCAAATATCATGTAATTTGGGTTTCGTTTTCAAATTCATAAAATAACTCCAGGACCACTTACAGAAGATCATCAATTGTCAATCTGTAAAATAACCATTCCCAAACCACATCCCGGGATCGTCTTGACACTGGTGCTGAGTGTCGATATTTGGCATTGTTAAATAGACAGATGGGGTCATATTTGTAAAGTTCGGATTTTCTTAAATTTCTATTAAAATCATCCATGTAAACTTTGTAGGGAAAAAATCAGCACACTTACGTTGCCTCAGCGCAAAGGAACACATATGAATAAGATCTAAAGTTGTTGATCACTTATGAAGGATTTTGTAGAGCAAAATAGAAATCAGTGTTTTTAAAATTTTGACCCCTGGTCAGTTCAATGATCTGCCAAATTTGTTACAGCTATCTGCTAGGTTTGCCATACGAATATGTCAACGCAAACTGAATCTTAACTTATGCAGTGAAATTTCACCATTATCGGTTTCGTTTTCACAATGATAAGATGTCTCAAAGACGTTACAAATTACATGATATTTGCATTAGAATACGAAGGTAAGTGAACAAACTTAAGAGACGCAGCCGTATATCCTCGAAATCCTGTAACCTTGAATAACTCAGCCTCCGGGTATTTTGCACCGGGTATATTTATTTCTAATCTGATTGTAGATGCTGAATGAGACCAACTGAGAGTAAAAGTGAAAGCATCTAGGTTCCTTTAAAATTGCAGTTTAATTCAAAACCAATTGCTTAAGCGGCTTAACAAATCTCGTCACTAAACCTTATTACTAAAAAGTTAGCACGTATCTAGCAAAATCTGCCGGTGCCCATTTAAGTGGGATCTCAAATATGTGTCCTCACCTTGAACGTTTGATTAATTCCTAAAGAAATTATGTCACATTGCCTTACCGTACACTTAAGTCGATCGTATTCACTGAAGAACCATATTTTTAATTGATAACATGGGTCTAGATTATCAAAGCTCCCTTAGTTCTTAGATAATCGTAAGTACCATTCCTTAGAAATGGCTTACGACCATCATAGCACTTAGAGAGCTTCGAAAATGTAGGCCATGCTCTATAACAGACAATTGTATTTACTAAGTTACAGTTCAATCTACTATCAGGACGTGGCTTCTCTCTAAAAGTTGAACACAGTGATTCCAATCAAGATAGTAAATACAAAATTGTAGACATAGCATGTGTCTGATTGAATCCATCTGACCATTTTAACAGCTAGCCCTACTAGACACTGTTCTCCTGACCACTCTCCATCTTAATGTGATCAACGCTTATAGTTGTTTCTTGTCGTGAATTATTAATTAGCCTTCCCTTGTTTACCTGAGAGGGAAAGTAGTCTAGTCAACTGTGTGAATAGGTAGTGATGATGAATCTGTGTAAATAACAATTCCTCAAATGCCAAATCTCAAAATATTGTTGACGCTATTGAAATTGAGTGCCTATGTGATTCGTTTGTGCAAAAAACGGTGTTTATAAAACTACTAGTTTGTATGTATTAGATAATGAAGATATGGAGTTCTTGATTGGTTCTCTGTTTAAAATGTCTAATGGAACGAGCATTAACGTGTAGAAAGATTTGGAAATGTCATTCAAAACTCATTGACTAACTCTGACTTGGGGAAAAGCATGGTGTGCAATATATCTTACGGTGAAATTATCAGTTACGAATAGCTTACATTACAGCTTTTGAATAACGTACAGCTGCGTACCTTAAGTTTGTTCAATTACCTGCGTTTTCAAGTGCAATTGTCATGTAATTTGGAATGTCTTTCAGGCATTCAAGCAATCCTAGCATCCTAAATAAAAAATTTAGAAAATAGAAATTTCAAAAATATGACCCCCTCTGTCTAGTTTCCCCTGCCTATCTATGAATTTCTGCACCAGCGACTAGACAATCAAAGAATATGGTTTGAGAATGGTTATTTGACATATGGACAATTGGGGAACTCTTGCTGCTGGAATTATTTGATTGATGTCCAAACTAAACCCATATTACAAGATATTTGCACTAAGATACACTGTCAAATGAACAAATTGAAGGTACGCAGCTGTATTAGAGTGACATGAAATACCGTGTTTACACGTTTAACAGATTTTGAAAAGCTGCTTTATTTTTATGATGTAATCCCTTCTGCTGTCCATGAACATGTTGGTCATGTTGGTCAAGTTGGTCAAGTTGGTCATGTTGGTCATGTTGGTCAAATTGGTCATGTTGGTCATGTTGGTCATGTTGGTCATGTTGGTCAAGTTGGTCAAGTTGGTCATGTTGGTCATGTTGGTCATGTTGGTCAAGTTGGTCAAGTTGGTCATGTTGGTCAAGTTGGTCAAGTTGAACATGTTGGTCAAGTTGGTCATTTTGGTCAAGTTGGTCAAGTTGGTCAAGTTGGTCAAGTTGGTCATGTTGGTCAAGTTGGTCAAGTTGGTCAAGTTGGTCATGTTGGTCAAGTTGGTCAAGTTGGTCATGTTGGTCATGTTGGTCATGTTGGTCAAGTTGATCAAGTTGGTCATGTTGGTCAAGTTGGTCATGTTGGTCATGTTGGTCAAGTTGGTCATGTTGGTCATGTTGGTCAAGTTGGTCATGTTGGTCATGTTGGTCATGTTGGTCATGTTGAACATGTTGGTCAAGTTGGTCATGTTGGTCAGTCATTGTTATTCTAGTAGACATAATGGTCAGGTGGATTCAATCAGGCACATGGTGCGCCTAAAATGTTGCCTTGATTGAAAGGTATGTTGCTCATCAATCAGTAAGGAACCGCATTCGGATTGGTAGATTAAGGATCTAGGTAAATACAATTGCCTGCAATGGCTCATTTGTATAAATAAATATTGTTGGTGAGTAAACACACAGTGAAATAAGACACAGGAGGAGTCTGTATCTTGTAGAGTGTCTGGTTAAGTTATCCAACGACCCTTTTTGCAATAATTACTCCGAAAAGTGTTTTAAAATAAGAACATATGAAATGTACTTATTTCATTATATTTTGCACGGAAGAATTTAATGGAAGGGATTAGAAATAGAATAGATTAGAAAACAAATAGCATTTGAAGAGAAATTCAGTTTGTAGTTAACACACTTTTAAAAGAATGGAATCAAGAATAATGCCCTGTGATTAAGAAAATAAAGCAACTATGAATACATTTCAAATTTGAATCACATATGAAGTTATCTGAGATGATTAGGAAACAAACCATAAATATAGGAACGAATTTTTAAAGTCAAGACTTCGTTAAATGAACGGAATCGAGAAGAACTGTTCTATAATAAATGTAATGAGAAAACTCAAAATAAATTTCTGATGGAATCCAACCTGAAATTATCTGAACAGAAATAAAAAAGGGTGAAATTCTATTATCATTTTACCTTGAAAAGTGAAATTTAGATTTCAATTAAACAAAACACACAGAATGCCATTTCATAATATAAAACACTATAACATTTATTCTTTCAGTCTAACATTTTGAAATCTGTATTTAACATACATATTATGATGAATTTGTTTTGTCCAAAAAAGTCTATAATTTGAGTCAAGATATCACCGTTTTATTAATTGTATTATGTTCATTAGTTCATTAGTCTTTTCCTGCATTTTGAGTAACAACACAGGACGTACATGAACATAAGTTTAGTTTGCAGATTCCGAAAACCCCATAATACTCATTAAGAATTACTGTCGACCTTTCCTGGGAATCTGTTAATGTTGCGATTACAATTTGACACTTAGCATGGTCTCGAGAAACTATAGATAAATACATTTTCTTTGTATATTTACATAATAAGTGCATTGCACAGTATCTGGTTTCCTAGTAGAACTATATCAAGATGAACATATTTATATTTACCAGATAGTGTTATATCTAATCGTGAAAACTCGTGAAAGAAACAATTAGCTAAAAATCATAACTGAGCTATGATGTCTTTTATTTGATAAGTCAATGGTAAGTATGACAACTGATGTAAAAAGTATGATCACACACAGATTACTACTTTTAGTTAAGCATTTATCATTGCCTAAGTGTAACTGAGTCGCTGAAGTCGTAAAAACCTTATTAGATATGCTTAATTGTCGTTTTTCTAATCACACACTGTATGAACATGATAGACAATGAAAAGGTCAACTGAAGACGTTGAACACTAAAGGTCCAACTTTTATAAAGGCATATTCTGTGTATCTTATGACAAAAGACATTGGTAAATGAGGAAGTTGGCTTTAACTAATGACAGCTCATATCTGTAACCATGTGTAAATGATTACAGATAATGTGGTTTGCATTCTCTCCCCACCGAGGCAGAGAAATATTCATACAGCCTCTGTTATATAACGCCGAGTTTGTGGGATAGAATGGGAGACGCCTGCTTGGAGGCAATCAAAGTTAGTTGTGCAATGAGCGACGCTGTTCTAAATTCATCATTTTGGCTACTTAATGATTGCAAAGGCATTGTGTACCCTTTGTGGTTTTGACAGAGAGTGCTTTATCAAAGGCCCAAATGATACAGAGGATGTAGATACGAAAACCAATTGCAAAAGACTGCAGGAGAAGCTACTGGTTTCCTTTTATGTATAGACTTAAGAGGAGATGCCTTTGATAGATGTAATGAGAAAACAATGAATGATAGTCAGGTTTGAATCCGATATGAAATTCTCTGAGATCAGAACTTAAAGATGAAACTAATTTGAATTGCTATCATTATATTTTGTTAAGAAGTGAAATAAAGCACTTGTGGCAAATATTCAAAATAGACAAGACACTAGTTCAAGCTGCTATTAATCTTGCAAATTGCTAAAACCATGGACCGTATAACATTTCAATTGTGAAATCTCTTCAATACTCCGTTACTGCGGAGAAAAGTTTCTTTTCTTACTCATTGAATTGAAAGATAATTCGGTTTCATCTGAACAAGCCTCATGACAATATCAGGTCGTGTTGACTTTGCCATAACATCGAATCTTTCCTGCGTAAATTTGCGCATCATCAGCATATAACCCGAGGAAGTGTGTCATATGACTTTCACGAAACGAGTGTGAAGTTTTGTATTACCCGAGCAAGAGCGAGGGTTATACACAAATCAGCACGAGTTTCGAAAAAGTCATATGACACACTTTCGAGGGTAATAATTTCTTTATTACCGGTTCTATTCCATTCAACTCTTTTAGAAATATCAAAGAAATGGGCCGCTTCCCTTGCGACGACTGGCTGCAGTGACGTCACGAACAATGTTGTTATGACGTCGCGAGAACTCGAAAATATGTCACTCCTTATTTTCAACAATATGGTTAATAATGATAATAATAAACATTTAATTATACGTTTTATATATTTTATGTGAGTCACATTCATGTGACCATTTTGCCCCATCGTCCGATCATTTGGTTTAGTTCTCTGTAACAAACTAGCCGGAAATATGGACATTCTACTGACATTTATCAGTTTTAACTTCTATAACTGATTGCAAGTATACTGATTGGTGAGATACCGATATCACATAACATCACGTTTTTAACGATGACTGATTAGAAAATGCTAGTATGTCCTTGTGTATTTCAATATTCAATGTCAATGTCGTCAATGTCTAGCATGTAATGTAAAACTATTTCTGTTAATTCAAATCAGAAACCCATAGAATTCCCTGCTATCATTACCCTCTCTCGTGGTTTCACTACTTTCACTCCATGCTAATTGAAAACTATGTCGATTTCAATGGTTTCACTGTCAATCATTTCCACATATATACAGAGGTCAGGAAGAGTCATTCAATGTTTCTTCATTGACATGTACTGGAAAAACGAGCAGAGAGAAGTCACGTTGGGACAGTAGGTGTAGGTTCTTTGTAAATATCGATGCAAATAGTGCTGCAAAAATATAAAAATCATTAACCGTGAACTAGGAACTGGGAACTGGATGCTAACTTACTATTTGAATAAGGAACTAGGAACTGGGAATCTGGAGCTGGATGCTAGCTTTCAATTTTAATAAGGAACTAGGAACTGGGAATCTGGAGTTGGATGCTAGCTTCAATTTTAATAAGGAACTAGGAACTGGGACCTGGAACTGGATGATAACTTACAATTTTAATAAGGAACTGGAAACTGGATGCTAACTTCACAAATTCAATGATATAAGACGAACGGGGATGATTAAGTGATTAAGATCAATCAGAAGCAAATTTGTTCAAATTCAAGTATTTGTTTTGAATATCATCTCAAACTTTTTGAGATGATCAAAGCAAAAGAGATGAATAAATGATTACAATTATATCAAATTTTGGTGTTAAAACGTGAAAGAATTAAATCAATTCAACCAATACAAAACATTTTCTTGCTTCAGATATTCGATCATATTGTCGCTCCCACTTGATGGAGCACTTGCTTGTCACATAACAATTTTTTAAAATGCTATCATAATCACTCTTGCTAAAACCTTGCACTGTGTGACATATTAATTCTTCAAAGTGATAAGATAAGATGTAAAAAGATTGCTTTGCTTACTGAATAACGATATAAAAGCCACAGATTTAGTATGTAATGCCTACACTACAATTATTTAATTGTTTTAATTGATATAAGCATCAAAGAGATATGCAATCAAAGGCCATGGGCCAGAGTTTAGGAAATGTTGTATGAAACGTACATCATTAGTGGTGTGAATGCTCACGTCAAATCTCCTCCTCCTATCCTACCAATGTACTATGATTAAGATTTGCATGAAAAACAAGAATACATAGCAAACAATCGGCACAGTTCATGGAAATTGTATGATACTGTCCCTATGACGAACCACTATTTAACCAATCTCATTCAAATCAGATCGAAACTTTCACTCCTACGTAGCGACGTAGGAGTGCAAGTTTCGATCTGTTTTGAATGGGATTGCTATTTAACAAGAAGACTGGTAGACGGCACAAGTACATGTAAGATAAATATTAGATAGACTTTAAAGGGGAAGAGGCACGTTATAAGGGGGAATATAAGGTGATGTCTGGAAAAGGAAAAATCAAGGTTCCAATTGGAAGACAATGTATTAAATCTAAATAAAGCATTAATAAATAAAATATATAATGTAAAGTTCAGCCATGCGATTTCTTACACAAAATGAATTAAAGGTGTTCACACAAAAATGGCAGCCAATGGACTTTATGAGAATCTTTATAATGTGTTCTCTATGGATGATTGGTTTGTGTAATGAGATATTTTACACTAACAGAATAATACATTTAGTAATGACGTACAATTATCAGTGAAAATTTTTAAATATATAATTTTCAAAAAAGTAATACTACCCCTTTAAGATTTTGGAATTTGATGTCAAGTTGGTACAGTAGAACACGGAAATGACGAACTCCAAGTTACCAAAGAATTTAGTTCGCTATATCCGGTGTTCGTTACTCGCTTTTAGCTGTCATACAGAGGGCTTTTGAGGGGACTTAAAAATGTGTTCGCTATATCCGATTGTTCGCTATATCCGAGTTCTATAGTATAAGTGTCCAACAACCAAAGATTGAAACTGGTCAGGAAACCAGTGTTCGATGTCCCAGAAAACACAGCAGATAGAGTAGTAAAGTTGGATCGATCAGGCACATGGTGCGTCTACGATGTTATCTTAATTGAAATGTACCTTGCTCATCTAGAGAGAATCAACGATGCTATAGTAGATTTAGAATCTATGTAAATACAATTGTCTGCAATGGACGATTTCTATCAAGTCCGAATCGTGGTATGTGAGCAAACACACAGTGAAATAAGACACATGAGAGGAATCTGTATCTCTTAGAATGTCTGATTAGAAATACCAGATTTGATTAGAAACAAATCAAAAGAACCTTTTTGAAAGAAATCCCTGCAAACTGTTTCTCATTTGGGGACAGATCCCATGTATCTATTTCAGTTTATTTTGGACTGAGGAATTTATTTAAGGTTCAATGGAGGAAACAGACTAGAAAACAAATTGCTTTGGTAAAAAAAATCAAGACTCTGATTGATGAATGGAATCGAGAAGGATTGATTTATGATAAATGAAATGAGAAAAGCATAAAATGATTTGATTTTAATCAAATATGAAATTATCTGAGATGATAAAGGAATAAGACATGAATAAAAGATTAAATTCTATTATCATATGGCATTAAAGAGTATTGTTAAAAAATTAAATTCAACCATCATTGGTTATCAAAAATATTCTAATTCTACTGCAGATTTTTTATGATTTATGTTGCCCCAGTCAATCTGATATTCATCTTCCTGTTAACTGAAGCCATACACCCTAATGCATCAAATATAAACAAATCTCGTCATTCTTCTCTTGTTTCATATCATAGAAAATATTATTTCGTTTTAAATTGAATTTAAAGATAACAAGATGCGACTGGGCAGAACTTTGTCACAGGCTGAGCGCAAACCATGACGTGTTGATTATACCATATATACTGATTTTTTTTTTGCCCATTAGGATTGAGACAAGGTTGTGTTCTCAGCCCTATTCTTTTTTCTTTCTTCATAAATGATCTTTATCACGATATTGTTGCAAATGGAAAACATGGTGTCCAGATGTTTCCAGATTTATTAGAGATGTTTATATTGTTATTTGCTGATGATGTTGTTCTTATATCAGAATCTGTGGTTGGGCTACAAAACCAGTTGAATATTTTAGAACGCTACTCCAAAACATATAAGCTATCTGTTAATCTCGAAAAAAGAAACATTGTTATTTTTAGAAAAGGTGGTCCAGTATCAAGGAATGAAAAATGGTTTTATGATAATCACCCAGTGATTGTTAGAAATAAATATACGTATTTGGGATTTATGTTTAACACAACAGCAAATTTGAAAAAATCTCTTGACGATTTAGCCTTAAAGGGAAAGAAAGCATTAATCAGTATGTTATCAATTATGCATAACTTTGGTGTTTTGACTCCAAAGATATTTTTTAAGCTGTTTGATTCTCAAATCAAACCAATTTTACTTTATAGCTCAGAGTTATGGGGACTCCAACGTTTTGAATGCATCGAAAAGATACATTTATTGGCTTGTAAAAAATTTATTTGCGTTGGTCAGCAAACCCCAACATGTATGGTTTACGGAGAATGCGGTAGATTCCCATTATATATAAATTCTTATATTAGATGTTTGAAATTTTGGTTGAAAATAATATGTATGCACGAAAATAGATTACCTAAAAAAGCCTATAATATGCTTGTACATTTAGACGACTTAGGTAAAACAACATGGGCTTCAAACGTACGCAACCTATTATGTTCACATGGTTATGGTTTTGTGTGGCTGAGCCAGTCGGTTGGGAAAGTAGACCTCCTCCTTTATCGTTTTCAGGAGACAATCATTGGTATGTTTAACCAAGATTGGCAGTCGACATTAGACAATAGCTCGCGATATGATTCATATCGGATTTTTAAAACCCTTCTCCAACCCGAAAAATATTTACTGCACTTAACTTCTAAGAAGATGAGGTGTTCATTAATCCGATTTAGATTAGGACTATCAAACTTAATGATAAATGAAGGTAGACGTAAGTCGATTGATAGAAACAATAGAATATGCCCATTATGTCAAAATGGCATCGAAAACGAATTACACTTTTTATTTGTTTGCCAACAACTTGAAGATTTGCGTAAACAGTATATCCCTGTTTATTATCTTTCTACGACTTCTATCGTAGCGTTTAGAAAAATTTTGTCAACTGATGATTGTTCAATAATTTTTAAGCTTTCACAATATGAAACCTATGCCATGTCTCTAAGAGATGAACTGTTAAAACAAATATGAACCTGAATACTTTATAATTTAATGTTGGAATTATACAACATGTAACCCAATGTATATGGGCCTGAGGCCTCACATACAATAAACATCCTTTGATTATACCATTGGTGTTCATTCTTAAATTTGCTCTGTACGTTGTTTCAGGTAATTCCATAATTTATGTAAGACATAAATGATTTATATCACTGAACACTGAATAGACACATATAATCTGGTATTTTATAATCGCTGAATTCTAACATGGTCGTTCATAACGGGATAATATGTTGAATTGTTTCCTGTCTACCAGAATTGATTAAAAATTGCTACAAGTCCCTTTTTACTTCTGTAGACAGACAGACAGACAGACAGACAGACAGATTGTTTTATTTTATTCTGTATGTTGAACATTTCAGAGGATAAAGAGCATGCAACAATAGACTATTTATGATGGTTTTTTAAAAAAAGGTGTTGATCTACTGATTGTTTGTTTTGATTACAACAATGATTGCCTTGAATGATACTCGATTAAAAAAGACTGTGTGAATTATAAACAAACAATTTTTGATAGGGTGCTTTTAACGTTATAAAATAGTTTAGAATCAACCAAGAGTGTGAATGAAAGGAATGCAAAATCTCCTTTTTACTCATATGCATTCATACATATACATTATACTCATATACAAACTCTGCTTTTGGGGAGGTGAGGCCAGGGGAACAACGTTTTTATGTCAAGCAGCACCAATAACCAGGGACGGCTATACCAATATATGGACAAGTGACTTAAAACCGTAAGCTGGAATTATGGGCTTCAACTTCTATAAACATACTTATATCAAGTTGCTGCGTCATTAGGACAACTACATGAACAAACCGCATGTGTGTATACAAACAGATCACAACAAATATGGATCATAAATATGTTTGAACCAATAATACTTGTCCAGCCTAAGTCTGAGGAAGTGTCATTAAGACGTTTGGTTCCTATTGACCTTACTAAGTACTCGTAATTGCTGCTTTCCTTACCACAAATTGTACGAACATCAAAGGCAATGAAAATGAACTCAGGACGTTCATCAGACATTAAAGGTCAAACTCTTTAAGTCATGTACTTCGTATGTAATAATTAAAGGCATTGGGGAATGAGGAAGTAAGTGACTAATGAAACGTATATTTGTTACCATGTGTAAATGAAAACATTTGCCATATGTAATTGACTTAATTATTTTCAAGAACGAGATTGCCCAGTTGTCTATATTGAATGAATAAACTACCATGGTTCGTTATCCTGAATATTGATTTATTTCAAAGTTCTTTCGATTCCACTGTCTTTAAGAACTAATGGGATCCATCAGACATAATATTGAAGTCCTTCAACGACCATTACATCTACGCCTTACAAGACATGGCAATGCTACTTGAGATTTGAACTCAGTGCATTTATAGCATTTTGACATTTTTGGCACAAGAAAGCATTTACGTCATCAATCTTATGACGTCAGATCATAGTAAGATGTTTGTAATGTGAAGAAAGGTGAAGTGTTGCAAAACTCTTGTGAATTTGAAGGTATTTGTTTCCATTGACAATTTATCGGACACAAAAAATATATTCTTAAGTTGATGATAAATTAGGGTTTGTTTGAATCAGTTTGCTCAATTCGTCCTTCCCATATTCATCTATTGGAAGTCCGACTCTCATATAGATGATGACTTTTCCCGAACTCAATGATGTCCTATCTCGCGTTTGCAATTAATCAGAAGATCGCCCCATATGTTTTGTGGCATAATTATGAATAAAAGAGAAATTGCATTTCCTCACAACAGGCGATTAATAGAAATTCAAAAACATATCATATATCCTTTGGAAGCAAACGCTTAGAAACAGTTATAATTATGACGTTAACAATGAATGGGCTATTGAAAATACTTGATTCAATAAACAAATGTTTATGTCATGTCTAAAAAATCCATATGCTAAAAATATTTCAGATTTTCTTAATGTAATTTCCTTAAAAAGGCCGCAGATAATACAAATGATAATAACATTCAACGTTCGATTGGTCATGCATTGCAAATGTGATTTAAGTTTGTCAATATCAAATACATTTATAAACAATTTAAGGCGAAAATATGAGCGGAACAACATGACATTTTTATCTGGTACGCTTATTGTCAACACTTTGCATGCTATCCGATTTCGCCCAATTCAAATACAAAGCCAACAATGCCAGAACCACCACTTCCTTTTAACGCATATGACTAGAACTTGTTGCAATATGATTGAAGGTGGAAGGTGAGGCAAAGTTAAGTTGATGTGAAAGTAGCAGGACTGGTCAAGTTAGAAAGTGACTGGTCAGGCAGTTCCAGTCTATAACAAAGCAGATTTGATGGTCAAGTGGAACAAATCAGACACATGGCGAGTCTACGATATTTTCCTATTTGAAATGTATGTGTACAGCTATAAGAGACTAGAGTAACCACGTTGTGATAGGATCTGTGTAAATACAATTGTCTGAAATGCACCACAACTGCCAAGTCACAATTATAGTTCCTGAGTTAATAGTTTTAATAAAATCTTTGTATGAAAATTATTGTGCTGGATAAAATTGGCATCAAGTTAGAATTCGTAGCATGCTCTCTCTCTCTCTCTTGAAGACTGAAAAAACATTAAATTTTATAGTATGGAAAAATGTGACATTAAGAAAACAATTCAGCTTTCTCCTTAATTTAAACATTAATATCATATTGCAGCTTTTACATGATGTATCACCTTACAATATTTCAAGTTGATGTTCTTGCTTGAAAAACTAAACACCCCATGACATATAACGTCTGACAATCTCTTTATTTTCAATGTTTATCTGTTGTGTTTTCTATAAAGGAGAGGAGCAATAATCATAATCAAATGCTCTGTTACATAATCAGGTTAATGCTGCCGAGTTAAACCATTGCATTTATGTGTTCATCTTATGATCGGCCTATCAATTCAGTAAACATAGTGTCAGCAATATAGCTAATTATATTAATGATATCAGTTTGGTCACTCGTCCAATCATTTTGATACTCATTTACCACATACGAGACTGCAAGGAATTAACTTTCATCAGTTTCAAGTTTCATTATTCATAAAATGCACATTGATTGTTAACAGACGGGGAAGTAACATAAAAGTATTGTGTTTTACGAAATTAGATTACCAATACGCACATTGGCAACGAACATAATGAACGAAATTGGCTTACAGAATTGGTTTCAAAGATGTTGATTTTGAATTCTTTGTATTGAGATCTCTTGGCGCTTTTGGATAATGAGACATTCTGCTTAAAACGTAACTGTTATGTGTTTGCTCGGACGTACATTTTACATACAATGCAGTCAAATAACAATATTCCCTTAAGAACATATTTCAACCGAAATTAATTACTGATAAATTAATATCGATGGTTAGCAGCATTTCCAGGTGAAATTCATAAGTCATATAATGACATTACAAGTATTATATATTTGTTTGGCAATGAAGAAATCTGAAACACGTCTGCCTTCAATTGTTGTTATTCTGATGCCAAGAACATTTTATAGTTGCTAAGTAAGCTCGGCAATGGTTTTTCCTATTTCAATTATGTTATCAAAACAAAATTACTAGTAATGATGTCAATTGTCCCTCCGAAACATTTAAATTAAACATGTAAGAAGCAATGTTCAGGTTTAATGTAGGTTCAAACTACTAACAGCATAAACTAACTACGAGAATATCCTGAGTTTTGCTAACTTCTTCACATATATCATTCTGTAACAGATTTCCAAATGACTAAATGACTAGAAGATGAACAACAATTAACTATAAATGTGAAAATCTCCGAGGAAAGTACAATAAATGTTATGAGAGAAGGCATGGGAAAAGAAAAGAATATAAGCAAAGCTTTAAAAAAAGTACCATAGCGTTTGATAAAAGGTGCAATGATATGTTGAATCAATTGTTTAAAAGGCATGCTTGCAGCTAGAAAGTAAGTGAATCATGTTTGACTCACTATGAAGCATAAAAGTTAATTCTTTCTACTAACTTTGACTTCGCTAAAATATATCATGACAGTTCTTACTTACATTATGGATACCATCACAACATTAACATTTCAACTTATATTTGGTATCTGCAGCTTTTTCTGTAATTCAGATGTTAGTACACCCTTATATGATGTTTTGGAAAGTCTCAAGATGTACATATATAAAGGAAATTCAGTTCTAATTGGGTCTTATAACTAATGCACTCACTATCATCAGCGTGCGTTTAAACTCAGTCGAAAAATTGCCTGTAAGGATTTTTGATATCTACTTAATGTGATGCACGCAGATTCAACATTATTACTACTCTATTACACAGCAACTCCAACTATTTGCACTCTGCGGCAGATGGTGTTGATGGTGATGATGAAAGTTGATGCCAAGATGGTGTTTATTATATTAAGATGGCTGTTCCTGTCCAAGACAGCAGATACAGTGGTCAAGAGACCAGGGTCCATAAGGCTAGTTGTTCCTGTCCAAGACAGCAGATACAGTGGTCAAGAGACCAGGGTCCATAAGGCTAGCTGTTCCTGTCCAAGACAGCAGATACAGTGGTCAAGTTGAATCAACCAGACACATGCTGTCTCTACGATGTGATCCTATTTGAAATGTACTGTAAACATCCACCAGAGAGAAACCACGTTGTGATAGTAGAATTGGGATCTAGGTAAATACAATTGTCTGAAATGGACCATTTCTATCAAGTCAGAAACATTGTAAACACAGAGTATATAGACAAACGAGGGTAGACTGCTTAGAGATTTAATCAACTATTTGATTTAGAACAAATCTATCTGTGTTAATAAAGCTATTGAAGAAATCTTATTTTATGGTTGTAATGAGATTCCAGATTTAATGTAATTTTTTTTTTACTTTGGAAAGAAAAAATAAAGGCTCAATCGGGAACACCAATTGAAACACAAACCAAACGCAAAATGCAGGATTTCAATGATGTATGGAATCGAGAGGTGTTTCACTATGATAAAGTGTGATGAGAGAAACATGAATTATCTGAAATGATTAAAACATAACAGGTGAATAAAACACGATTTCTATTACCAATTCATGTTCGGACGTGAAATATGACTACATTTATCTCTCGCAAGAAAGCAATCTTCTTGATAAAAATATGCAAGTTATAATGCAACTTAATTTCGTCATGAGTTATCACTTGTTCTTCGCGAATGATATTTCCTGCAGCTATTCATCTTCCAGCCTGCTAAAACCAAACACCATGTAATGTATCAATTCTAAAGATCCAGCCAATCTTGTCTTATAGTAAGAGATCAGTAAGTGTTATTTATTAGGAAGTCACTCTGGCATACCAATCACAACAAGAGTTGAATATTAGGTCCACATTGTGTAAAGCATTTGATACAGATTCATACCGTGGTCCTGTTTGGAAATAAGAACCTCATTCTATTACGTCTTGGCTCAATGATTAAAGTTAAATTTGTCGTGTAATTGTCAAGATATAAAATCTCGGAGGGACGTAATCGAGACGCATTTTCTTATATAGGGCATTTAATCCTCGTCGTACATTTTATACACTTTTTGTACATCATATTTACTTCAGCATAAAAAAATCATAAGTAGGGCAAATAAATACATCTGGATAACAGTCCAGCCCTCTCTTGTATGTACATTGTATGAAATAAGACATCAAAAAGGGAACCTCGTAGTGATTCAAATGATAAACGTTCATGTTATTTTCACCTTGTATGATTAACCCTAGATCAAAACGTGAACATTTTTAATAAATTAAAGAAACATCGTTGGGTGCTACTTTTTTTTACATTTCAAAAAGTGTTTCTGAAACAGACCTGAACAAAATTTGAAAATGTAAGGAATTACTGTCTATTTACATACATAATTAGTGCTTGACATGTTTGCCTAACACGAATTACATGGCACGTTAAACGAATTTTCATATGCACAACTTTACGGGTTTGGCTGTTGTCGTGAAGTTCGCATTATCCAATCAGCAAGTAATGTCCTTGTGACGTGCGTTCAAAAGCACGCTTTTCATTTCACCTGACAAAGCGACAAGCTGCTTAGCATGGTCTCAAGATAGCACGTGTTTGTCGGAATACCCTTACAGCAAAAGCAAATTTACATAATGGATAATTGACATTGTGAGTCGAGTTTGGTATAAAGTCGTAGACCAAACAATTTCAGATAAAAGTGGTGACTTATTCAAAATATCCCAAAATGAGATGATATTATTTAATCAATTATTTACAGTTAAACAAACGTTTGGTTGGCAGTTGTAGATAAAAACGTATCTAAACTGTATTATATTCGGGTTGCACAATTAATGTAACAATGGGTCTTTATAGGCGTCATTTCCATCCACCAGTGCAAGCTCAAGGCGCTACCAGCATTATTACCCTGGTCTAACCCAAGCTGACATATTTGTCTCCAGAAGATCATACCCATCACATCTCTTTACCAGGTACCCATTTCCTGCTGGTTGAACAGAGGCACATTTTGAATCAAGCCTCCTGCTCAAGGTGACACCACAAGGCTCTCTACTTGTCTCTCAGTGTGGGGCAGGGGGTCAAATCTTCAAACGTTCAGTTTATTCAGCATTCAGCGGGTTACCCAAGTTGGGGCATATATATTTCATTACTCTTCCTCTGCTTGAGAACGACACAAGAATCTGTGTCGAAACGTCGCATACAATGAACAAAGAAGTTGTCATCCATATATTCCTCAGCTTTATTGTCATTCAAACTTCTAAAATGCCTCTCAAAGAAGTTAGATATGATATATATGGTCATTTTTGTCATACTATAACGAATTAAAATGTGTCAAATTCCAATATGCTGATAATTGTGGGAAACATGATATATATCGAGCGGTATGTACCTTACAGAAATCTAAATACCACTGAATATCAAGTGCTCACACACTTTTGTCTCAGGCATGTTGCAGACAATTGATTTGCAACATGATATAATACATTTAGGTTAACATGGACAATAAATCCTTATACAATAATGTCTCGACTCAAAGAATAACACAAATAAGAAGTGGCATTATCAAATAATCTTATACAATAAGAAGTCTGACATTATGCTTGTCAAGCCGTAGTCTGGGAGAAGTATAACTAAGACATTTGTTTGCACAAACGACACTTAATAACTGGTTTTATAATCAGACAGAGTTACACCACAACATGCCGTGTAAAGGTCACCACGAAACGTAAAAATAATTAAAGGTCCAACTTTCGAAGGCATGTTACAGTGCAATTATGAATGTCAGAGGTATTTGCAACTAGGTGTGATTTATAACATTTCTTGAATTTCAGAATTCACTTTTTCTTAAATCGACGATGGTATAATTTTGAAAACACATGATGGTTATCCGGCGGCTACATCTTTTTTCAATAGGTTTTCAATATTTACACCCCTTGGGCGGGTTATCCCTTCTTCTTTAGATAGGTTTTAATTCGTAACTACCCTTGGTAAGTTACTGCCCTTATTTTAGTTGAATGTAATATGCCGTAAGTTCAATATGCATAGGTTGGTTACCTCATAACCACAGACGCAAATAATTGGACTTGTAAAATGTCATTAACAACCACGCCAGATTGGTTCTATTTGTACATAGTTACCTCTTAAGACGTTAGATGTTGCTGCAGGAACCAAATGTCTCTCGCACACTTCAGCACTTCACATTACTCAGCTAGATAAAGAACATTGGGCCTCTACATTCGGGCACAGATAGGCACAAAGTGACCTTTGAGGAGCCACTCCACAAGGTTTGAAGTAGCGGCCGCTAATGGCTGTAATATTGCCCAAGCGGCGCTAAACAATAACTCATTGAAGTAGCGGAAGTGATCGAAAACCGGAAAATGACATGCGCGTTCGGTTTCAATTTAAACTTTTCTCGCTATCAATCCAGTATAACACATATCTGATTTTCAAACACACTAGGTTTATCTCCTAAATGACATAAAATGTTTCTTGTCACTGTCATGTTACCATAACATGTTTCTCAACATTACCAATTTATCCTTGTTCTGATCTTAACTGATAGATTTAACCTTTCAAATAAAATAAATCGCAATAACTAACCTATTCAACTGTCATGGTGACATTTTGTACTACCGTTTCAAGGTGACAAAAACATTATTTGTACATTGCACATATACTGGTCTCGTGAAATGTAAACCATTTGAGCTGAACATTATGAGATGTTGATTTGCCAATTTGTTGCTACCACTACAACCTTTAAAACTTATACCCTACAAGTTTATAAATTCATTTGTGTCATATTTTAGATTTTAAACTATTTGCAGACCGTTGCATGTTTTTTTCTGATAAATTTACGAAAAAAGTTTATGGTCGTAAAACAATGTCCCTTATCTTGCCCATGAATCAGCAGTTTCAAATGAATAAGTCAACTTGTTGTATGGGTCATTAGAATGCTATTGGTAAATAGATATGGTCAAATTATGCATTTGTGATTCTGCAAGGTCTTCTTGTTAAATAGCATGTTGATAAAACAACAATGGTTTGTCACTTCTCTGCAGTTTTTCTTTGGTAATTAGGCAAACAGATACAACCAATGTACATATGTACAAACAATAATGTCAAATCAAAGCAGCTTATGATCAGAGTATTTCTAAATACACTCCTGTTTGCATGTCATCCTGTACACGATTTATAAGATTATCCTGAGATGTAACATTTCTAAACTTATGAATAGATATTGAGAACCTAAAGTTTTCCTGAAAGAAAGTCCTTATTCAAATGACATACGATATTGTCGTAAACTGCCTGTATAATAAATTTTAATAAATTTTATAAACAAAAAATAAATGCTGCGAAATATTAGATAGAATTTAAAGGGGAAGTGGCACGTTTTAAAGGGAATATAAGGTGATGTTAGGATAATAAAAATAATTGGTTCCAATTGAAAGACAATGTATTAAAACTAAAAGCAGCATACATAAATCAAATATATAATGTAAAGTTCAGCCATGCGATTCCTTACACAAAATAAATTAAAGGTGTTCACACAAAAATGGCAGCAAATGGACTTAATGAGAATCTTTATAATTTGTTCTCTACGGATGATTGGTTTGTGTAAAGAGATATTTTACACTTACAGAATAATACATTTAGTAATGACGTACAATTATCAGTGAAAAATTGAAAATATACAATTTTCAAAAAAGTGCTACTGCCCCTTTACGATTTTGGAATTTGATGTCAAGGAGGTACAGTAGAACACGGAAATAACGAACTCCAGGGGACCAAAGAATTTAGTTCGCTATATCAGGTGTTCGGCTTTTGAGAGGATTTTAAAATCTGTTCGCTATATCCGATTGTTCGCTATATCCGATTGTTCGCTATATCCGAGTTCTCGAGTTCTACTGTAGTATAAGTGTCCAACAAACAAAGATTGAAACTGGGCAGGAAACCAGTGTTCGATGTCCCAGAAAACACATCAGATAGAGTTGTAAGTTGAATCGATGAGGCACATGGTGCGTCTACGATGTTATCTTAATTGAAATGTACCTTGCTCATCTTGAGAGAATCAACGATGTGATAGTAGATTTAGAATCTATGTAAATACAATTGTCTGCAATGGACGATTTCTATCAAGTCCGAATCGTGGTATGTGAGCAAACACACAGTGAAATAAGACACATGAGAGGAATCTGTATCTCTTAGAATGTCTGATTAGAAATACAAGATTTGATTAGAAACAAATCAAAAGAACCTTTTTGAAAGAAATCCCTGCAAACTGTTTCTCATTTGGGGACAGATCCCATGTATCTATTTCAGTTTATTTTGGACTGAGGAATTTCTTTAAGGTTCAAGGGAGGAAACAGACTAGAAAACAAATTGCTTTGGTAAAAAAATTAAGACTCTGATTGATGAATGGAATTGAGAAGGATTGATTTATGATAAATGAAATGAGAAAAGAATAAAATGATTTGATTTTATCAAATATGAAATTATTCGAGATGATAAAGGAATTAGACATGAATAAAAGATTAAATTCTATTATCATATGACATTAAAGGGGCAGTAGCACGTTTTTAGGGGGAACATAAGGTGATGTCAGGAAATTGAGAATTAATGGTTCCAATTGAAAGACAATGTACCTAAACTAAATCGAGCAGTAATAATTCAAATATATAACATAACGTTTAGCCATGCGATTAAATTTTCTTACACATAATGAATTAAATGTGTTCACAAAAATGGCTGCCAATGGATTTTATGTGAATCTTCATACTTTGTCCTCTGACTATGGGTGATTGGCTTGTGTAATGAGTTTGATGACACCGTCAATATAATACATTTAGCAATAACTTACAATAATCAGTGAAATATTTAAAATATAAAATTATCAAAAAACGTGCTACTGCCCCTTTAGAGAGTATTGTTAAAAAATTAAATTCCACCATCATTGGTTATCAAAAATATTCTTATTCCACTGCAGATTCTTTATGATTTATGTCATCCTAGTCAATCTGATATTCATCTTCCTGTTAACTGAAGCCATACACCCTAATGCATCAAATATAAACAAATCTCGTCATTATTCTCTTGTTTCATATCATAGAAAATATTATTTCGTTTTAAACTGAATTTAAAGATAAGAAGATGCGACTGGACTTAACTTTATCACAGGCTTTACTATACCATATCGTGTTGATTGTACCATATATGTTCATCCTTGAATTTGCTCTGTACATTGTTTCAGGTAATTCCATAATTTATGTAAGACATAAATGATTTATATCAGTTTTCATTTTCTTTACTGTATGCAGGCTTAACACTGAATAGACGCATATAATCTGGCATTTTATAATTGCTGAATCTTGTCATGGTCGTTCAGTTCATAACGGGATAATATGTTGAATTGTTTCCTGTCTACCAGAATTGAATTTAAAATGCTGCAAGTCCCTACTTACTTCTGTATGTTGTACATGTCAGAGGATAATAGAGCAGGTGTATAATTACTGATTGTATGTTTGATTACAACAATAATTGCCTTGAATGATAATCGATTAAAAAAGACTGTGTGAATTATAAACAATTTGTTTTGATAAGGTGCTTATAACGTTATAAAATAGTTTTGAATGAAAGGAATGTAAAAATCTACTTTATATTCATTCATGCATATACATTATACTAATATACAAGCTCTTCTTTTGGGGAGGTGAGGCGAGAGGAACAACGTTCTCATGTCAAGGAGCAAGTACCAATAACCGCGGACGGTTATACCAATATATGGACAAGTGACTTAAAACCGTAAGCTTGAATTATGGGTTTAAACTTCTATAGAAATACTTGTTTTCACCTTAGTTCACACTGTGTCAAGTTGCTGCGTAATTAGGACAACTACATGAACAAACCTTATGTGTGTATACAAACATTGGATTTTAAAGTATGTTTGAACCAATATGCTTATACTATAAGTCTGAAGAAGTGTTATTAAGACGCTTGGTTCCTATTGACCTTACTAATACTAAGTACACTTAATTGCTGCTTTCCTTATCACAAATTGTACGAACATCAAAGGCAATGAAAATGAACTCAGGACGTTCATCAGACATTAAAGGTCAAACTCTTTAAGTCATGTACTTTGTATGTAATAATTAAAGGCATTGGGGAATGAGGAAGTAAGTGACTAATGGAACGTATATTTGTTACAATGTGTAATTGAATACATTTGCCATATGGAATTGACTTAATTATTTTCAAGAACAAGATTGCCCATCTGTCTATATTGATTGAATAAACTACCATGGCTCGTTATCCTGAATATTGATTTATTTCAAAGTTCTTTAAATTCCACTGTCTTTAAGAACTAATGGGATCCATAAGACATAATATTGAAGTCCTCCAACGACCATTATAGCTACGCATTACAAGACATGGCAATGCTACTTGAGATTTGAACTCAGTGCATTTATAGCATTTAACATTTTTGGCACAAGAAAACATTCACGTCATCAATCTTATGACGTCAGATCAAGCTGAAATATTTGTGATGTGAAGAAAAGTGAAGTGTTGCCAAACTCTTGTGATTTTGAAGGTATTTGTTCCCATTGACAGTTTATCGGACACAAGAAATATATTCTTAATTTGATGGTAAATTAGCTTAACGTTGGTTTGAACAGGGGTTTGCTCAATTCTCATTTCCGTATTCATCTATTGGAAGACCGACTCTCATATAGATAATGACTTTTCCCCAACTCAATGATGTCCTATCTCGAGGTTGCAATTAAACAGAAGATCATTTTTTGGCATTATTTTGAATAAAGGTGAAATTGCATTTCCTCAAGACAGGCGGTTAATAGAAATTCAAAACATATGATAACTCCTTTGGAAGCAAATGCATAGAAACAGTTATGATTATGACGTTTACAATGAATGGGCTATTGAAAATACTTCATTCCATAAAATAATGTTTATATCAAGTCTAAAAAATCCATATGCTCAACTTGTTTCAAATTTTCTTTAAGGAAATTCATATTTAACTAATTTCTTAATGTAATTTCTTTAAAAAGGCCGCAGATAACACAAATAATAATAAAATTCAACGTTCGATTGTCATGCATTGCATATGTGATTCAAGTTTGTCAATATCAAATACATTTATAAACAAATCAAGGTGAATATATGAGCGGAACAACATGTCATTTTTATCTGGTACGCACTTTGCATGCTATCCGATTTCGCCCAATTCAAATAAAAAAACCAACAATGCCAGAACCACCACTTCCTTTTAACGGTATTACCAGAACTTGATGCAATATGATTGAAGGTGGAGGGTGAGGCTAAGTCAAGTTGATGTGAAAGTAGCAGGACTGGTCAAGTTTGAAAGTGACTGGTCAGGCAGTTCCAGTCTATAACAAAGCAGATTTAGTGGTCAAGTGGAACAAATCAGGCACATGGCGAGTCTACGATATTTTCCTATTTGAAATGTATGTGTACAGCTATCAGCGAGAAACCACGTAGTGATAGGATCTGTGTAAATACAATTGTCTGAAATGCACCACAACTGCCAAGTCATAATTATAGTTCCTGAGTTAATAGCTTTAATAGTGTATTTGTATGAACATTATTGTGCTGGATACAATTGGCATGAAGTTAGAATTCGTATCATGGTCTCACTCTCTCTCGTTCTCTCTCTCACACACTCTCTCTCTTTCACACTCTCTCTCTCACTCTCTCTCGTTCTCTCTCTCACACACTCTCTCTCTCGTTCTCTCTCTCTCACTCTGTTGAATCAATTGTTGAAAAAGGCATGCTTACAGCTAGAAAGTAAGTGAATCATGTTTGACTCACTATGAGACATAAAATATATTACTTTTTACTAAATTATTTCACTTCGCTAACATATATCAAAACAGTTCTTACTTTCATTATGGATACCATCACAACATGAACATTTGAACTTCTATTTGGTATGCGCAGCTTTTTCTGTAATTCAAATGTTAGTACACCCTCATATGATGTTTTGGAAAGTCTCAAGTTGTACATATATAAAGGAAATTCAGTTCTAATTGGGTTTTATCACATATGCACTCACCATCTTCAGCGTGCGTTTATACTCAGTTGAAAATTTGCATGTAAGGATTGTTGATATCCACTTAATTTGATGCACGCAGATTCAACATTATTACTACTCTATTACACAGTAACTCCAACTATTTGCACTCTGAGGCAGATGGTGTTGATGGTGATGATGAACGTTGATGCCAAGATGGTGATCATTATATTAAGTAGGCCAGTGGTCAATAAGGCTAGCTGTTCCTGTCCTAGACAGCAGATACAGTGGTCAAGTTGAATCAACCAGACACATGCTGTCTCTACGATGTGATCCTATTTGAAATGTACTGTGAACATCCACCAGAGAGAAGCCACGTTGTGATAGTAGAATTGGGATCTAGGTAAATACAATTGTCTGAAATGGACCATTTCTATCAAGTCAGAAACATTGTAAACACAGAGTGTATAGACAAACGAGGGTAGACTGCTTAGAGATTTAATCAACTATTTGATTTAGAACAAATATATCTGTGTTAATAAAGCTATTGAAGAAATCTTATTTTATGGTTGTAATGAGATTCCAGATTTAATGTAATTTTTTGTTTACTTTGGAAAGAAAAAATAAAGGCTCAATCGGGAACACCAATTGAAACACAAACCAAACGCAAAATGCAGGATTTCAATGATGTATGGAATCGAGAGGTGTTTCACTTTGATAAAGTGTGATGAGAGAAACATGAATTATCTGAAATGATTAAAACATAAGAGGTGAATAAAACACGATTTCTATTACCAATTCATGTTCGGACGTGAAATATGATTACATTTATCTCTCGCAAGAAAGCAATCTTCTTGATAAAAATATGCAAGTTATAATGCAACTTAATTTCGTCATGAGTTATCACTTGTTCTTCGCGAATGATATTTCCTGCAGCTATTCATCTTCCAGCCTGCTAAAACCAAACACCATGTAATGTATCAATTCTAAAGATCCAGCCAATATTGTCTTATAGTAAAAGATCAGTAAGTGTTATTTATTAGGAAGTCACTCTAGCATACCAATCACAACAAGAGTTGAATATTAGGTCCACATTGTGTAAAGCATTTGATACAGATTCACACCGTGGTCCTGTTTGGAAATAAGAACTTCATTCTATTACGTCTTGACTCAATGATTAAAGTTAAATTTGTCGTATAATTGTCAAGATATAAAATCTCGGAGGGACGTAATCGAGACGCATTTTCTTATATAGGACATTTAATCCTCGCCGTACATTTTATACATTTTTTGTACATCATAT
The DNA here is from genome assembly GCA_916613615.1 of Steromphala cineraria. Taxonomy (NCBI): domain Eukaryota; kingdom Metazoa; phylum Mollusca; class Gastropoda; order Trochida; family Trochidae; genus Steromphala; species Steromphala cineraria. The sequence continues at coordinate 59,745,227 of OU744725.1, read as the reverse complement.
TTACTTCAGCATAAAAAAATCATAAGTAGGGCAAATAAATACATCTGGATAACAGTCCAGCCTTCTCTTGTATGAACATTGCATTGTATGAAATAAGACATCAAAAAGGGAAATTCGTAGTCAAATGATAAATGTTCATGTTATTTTCACCTTGTATGATTAACCCTAGATCAAAACGTGAACATATTTTTACAGACTAAAGAAACATCGTTGGGTGCTACTTTCTTTTACATTTCAAAAAGTGTTTCTGAAACAGACCTGCACAAAATTTGGAAAATCAAAGGAATTACTGTCCATTTACATACATAATTAGTGCTTGACATGTTCGCCTCACACGAATTACATGGCACGTAAAACGAATTTTCCTGTGCTATAGTATGCACAAGTTCACAAGTTTGGCTGTTGTCGTGAAGTTCGCATTATCCAATCAGCGAGTAATGTTCTTGTGACGCGCGTTCAAAAGCACGCTTTTCATTTCACTTGACAAGCTGCTCAGCATGGTCTCAAGATAGCACGTGTTTGTCGGAATACCCTTACAGCAAAAGCAAATTGACATTGTGAGTCGAGTTTGGTATAAAGTCTTAGAGGAAACAATTTCAGACAAAAGTTACGACTCATTCAAAATGTCCCAATTCTTCACAGTCGAACAAACGTTTAGTTGGCAGCTGTAGATAATATATGAAGACATATTTGTTGCTAGAAGGTCACCACCAACACAACTCTTTACCAGGTACCCATTTCCTGCTGGGTGAACAGAGCCACATTTTGAATCAAGCATCTTGCTCAAGGTGACACCACAAGTCTCTCAACTTGTGTCTCAGTGTGGGGCGGGGAATCAACTCTTCAAACTCTCAGTTTATTCAGCGGGTTACCCACTCATCCAGCGAGCCACGGCCGTTGTTGCTGAACTATACTGATAGTGGTCGATTGAGCATTGCGCAAGAACACATGCCACCGTGTTTCCTAGAGGAACATATATACGACATGCAATGCTTGAAATAGAAGAATTTATATATGGTGCATTGAAAAGAGGTTTGCAAAAAAAGTAAATATTGTCTTTTTGGAAAAAGATAAAATAGATGAACAAATTATTCGCCATTTTCTTAAAGTTCTAGATTTATCAGTCTCAATATGGTGTCCATTTGAACGTATCAGTCTAATATGATGATATTCATGAACAGTTTTAAGGTTAATTTTGGAAAAGATAATGCAATTCACTACCAAAACCATTTGGATACATAAATTATATTTCTATCAGTCACAGGGATTCATCAGATATGAAATATATGGTCATTTTTGTCATACTTTAAAGAAATAAAATGTGCCAAATTCAAATATGCTGATTATTGTAGGAAACATGATATATATCGAGCGATATGTTCCTTAATGAAATCTAAATACCACTGAATATCAAGTGCTCTAACACTTTTGTCTCAGACATTTTGCAGACTATTGATTTGCAACATGAATAAGGGATATAATACATTTAGGTAAACATGGAAAAAAAAATCCTTATTCAATTATATCTCGACTCAAAGAAGAACACAAATAAGAAGTGGTATGATGGCATGATCAAATAATCTCATCAAATAAGAAGTATGGCATTATGCTTGTCAAGTCATAGTCTGGGAGAAGTATATTCACTAAGACATTTCATTGCTATTTACTGCACAAACGACACTTACTAACTGCTTTTATAATAAGACACAGTTACACCACAACATGCCGTGTAAAGGTCACCACGAAACGTTAAAAAAATTAAAGGTCCAACTTTCGAAGGCATGATGCAGTGCAATTATGAATATCGGAGGTATTTGCAACTAGGTGTGATTTATTACATTTCTTGAAATTTCAGAATTCACTTGTTCTTAAAATCGACGATGGTATAATTTTGAAAACACATAATGGTTATCTAAAATAAAAACCCTTGGGTTGCTACATCTTTCTCTTTTTTCAATAGGTTAAGTATAAGTTATATACTCCTTTGAGGTTGATATGGGATACACAGCCCGAGGCGAAGCCGAGGGCTTTATATCCCATATCAACCGGAAAGGAGAATATAACCGTCTTACACAACATGGGACATCATTTTAGAACTTATTTTTCTATTTTGTTAAAAAAGATTTTAAAATAATTAGGAAAAAACAGTATTTTTCAGGCAAAGGAAATAATCACCCGCGTTGTGTAACAATATTTACACCTCTTGGGCGGTTTATCCCTTCTTCTTTAGAGAGGTATTAATTCGTAACTACCTTCCTATTGGGAAGTTACTGCCTTTATTTTAGTTGAATGTAATATGCCGTAAGTTCAATATGCGTAGGTTTGTTATATCATAACCACCTTGGCCGGTTATAATAATGTAAACAGACGCAAATAATTGGACTTGTAGAACGTCATTAACAACCACGCCAGATATATAGCGTATATATTCTTATGGACTATATAATACACATTTTAAATAGCACAAAGTGTCAAATATTTTATGATAATATATTTCATAAGTCATCAAAACTTGTTGAAGTCTGAAATATGTCCATCATTTAAAATATGGTTATTGTGGTTTTAAAAGATATTTTAAAGTAACGAATATTTAATGACATAAATGCTTCTTGTCACTGTCATGTTATAATAACATGTTTCTCAACATTACCAATTTATCTTTGTTCTGATATTCACTGATAGATTTAACATTTCCAATACAATAGAGTAAATCGCAATTACTAACCTATACAACTGTCATGGTGACATTTTGTACTACAGTTTCAAAGATGACAAAAACATTATTTGTACATTGCACATATGTTGGTCTCGTGAAATGTAAACCATTTGAGCTGAACATTATCAGATGTTGATTTGCCAATTTGTTGCTACCACTACTACCTAAGTTATTTTGAACAGATCATGTACTTTAAAACTTATACCCTTAGTACAAGTTTATAAATTCATTTGTGTCATATGTTAGATTTGAAACTATTCGAAGGCAGTTGCATGTTTTTTCTGATAAATTTACGACAAAAGTTCATGGTCGTAAAAAGAATATCCTTTTTCTTGCCAATGAATCAGCAGTTTCAAACATAGGCCCCCGGGTCATTGAGGAATCATCCCTTTGAAAAAAAAAAATAAAAAAATTTTGAGATGAACCCCAGATTTGACAGCCTTCGTAGATACATAATATTATGTATCTACGAAGGCTGTCAAATCTGGGGGTCATCTCAATTTTTTTTTTTTTTTTTTTTTAAAGGGATGATTGCTCAATGACCCGGGGGCCTGTGGTTTCAAATGAATAAGTCAACTTGTTGTATGGGTCAGTAACAACATTTGAATGCTAATGGTAAATGGATATGATCAAAGTTGTGATTCTGCAAGGTCTTCTTGTTAAATAGCATGTTGTCAAAACTGTTTTACCAACAAACATGGTTTGTCACTTCTCTGCAGTTTGTCTTTGGTAATTAGACAAACAGATACAACCAATGTACATATGTACAAACATTAATGTCATATCAAAGCAGCTTATAATCAGAGTATTTCTAAATACACTTCTGTTAGTTTACATATGTTTAAATGTCATACTGTACACGTTTTATAAGGTTATCTTGAGATGTAACATTTCTAACTTTATGAATAGATATTGAGAACCTGAAGGTTTCCTGAAAGAAAGTCTATATCCAAATGACGTACGATATTGTTTTAAACTGCCTGTATAATAAATTCTATTAAAATTTAAAAAAAGAAAAATGCTGCCCGTAAGATATCCTACTTCAAATAGAGAAACCAGGTGTCTTCTGGTTCACCTAAGCAGACACTGTGTAACCCCCCTGTGAGATGCATTCAAAACTGATGAACCGCTCAAGGCTCGCATAGGACATATATCCTGATGCTTACAAATTGAAAACATCTTTAAAGCCCTTTACAAAAGCTAAAATAATCTTTTTTCGGTTTCCCTAACACGAATTTCAAAGTATATCGGGATAGCAATTTCGTTGATGTCACCCTTTCAGCAAAATGTCAGTCAAGGGTATTTGACACAGTTGTGGTGTATCATAGTTTCATGAAGAGGGTCAATACTATTTGAAGGAAAGCTATTATGGAAACCACGCTGACCAAAATAGTATTTCTTATTTATCATAGTTTTTTCAAAACTAAACAAGAAAATGTTATTTAACAATCTACAGAAAGTGGATATGGATATTTAAACACAGTTAAGAAGCCTCCAAAGGAAAATTGAAAGCAATAACCAAAACAGCCGGTAAAACTCAAATATGATCTTGAACTTGTTGACATTGTATTTTCAGGAGCACAAATAATCAAAGCTTTTCCTAATGCACCTTCCCTTGTTAATCAAAATGTGTTACATTTCATAGATGCATTTGGTCATTTAGAACCTAATAGAAAATAATGTACACGTGTTTACAGTAGGCATGACAAGGATTGTATAAAGACAAGCTCAACAAAACCATTAAAATGGCATGCTTACCACCTGAGTCAAAACATGAGAACAGATAGTAGATATTGTATGTGTCAAGGTATATTGCACAGGTGTTTGTGATATGGTCACTATTATGGTTCAGTTCAAGCGTTGGTTTTCCATTAGGCTAATAATGAATTACTTTCTTTTGACATTTATTTTCATTTATCAAAGAACACACATGAAGTTTAAAGCCATTAAGACCATAACGCGAAATTTGGCCAAAGAATTACAATTATATATATTTTTAAAGTAGGTTCAAGGGCAGTTTCTAAATAGATTTATGATATTTAATAAAATAAATAATATTATTGGTACAAACATTGTTTTCGCAATGTAATGTGCATTGTGATGTAGGTCACCTGCAAATCGTGCCAGTTTATTAGATTAAAACCCATATGAAAACTTCACTCCTTTGTTGACGTGATTAAACATCACTTATGCTTTTAAAATATGAATAAAACATATTTGACAAAAATGAAATTCCAATTTTTTTTCCTATGCTCCTTAAATGAATGATAAAATGTACGTGTACAAAATAATAAAACAATAAGAAAAGAATATCACCGGAGCATAATGAAGTAAGTATCAGGTGGGCATATTTGAGCATGTTTAAAAAGTTTAGATGTTGTAATGTAAGTCAGTAAGAATGCATGAAGCATTTTTGATGGTCATTCATTGACTAAATCCTTAACATAAAGAAATAGTAACCTTTTCAACGACAAGCCAAAACCCGTTATTAATTTCAAATTGAAATATGTTATGAAGAATTCAATCGCTCATGAAAAGAATAATTTTCAAATGTTCAACATATCACCATGAAACTTTGAAGGTGGAGTTAACTCTTTTTCATTAACTGAATGCATGTTATAATACTTTTAATGGCACATAATTCAATGCTTTTCCTCTGCACAACAGCTACCTAGGAGAAACTGAAAGACACTACGTGAAATAAACAAAGTATCGTTTTTGATAACTTCTTGAGGCATTTTAGAAGTTGGAATGTCAATAATGATGAGGAATATATGGATGACAACTTCTTTGTTCATTGTATCATCATTATTATCGTTTCTTCGTTGTTGTAATCCTGATATCTTACTGTGTATTGTACCATGAATACAGGAATAAAAAAAAAGAAAAAAAAAAAAAAAAAAAAAAAATATTATCGTTTCTGAGTCAATCATTTTCAGAAGAAATTATAACAGATTGATTGATATTGAAACACGCTTCCACCTAGCTGTATTTAGATTCTTTTGACAGTGGATTCCATTGTAGTACGTCTACCATGATGATATCCACATAACATGTCTTTGGTGCACTTTCAAAGTTTAATGTACTAAAGATGAAAGCGATTTTTATATCTGCCTATACCAGTGCTGTAAAGCTTGAGTAAAGAACTAGTTTTCAAATAAGATGAGAGTACAGATGCTCGTTTTAGATAGGTTATAACACATTTCATGGTATGTTGTCTCCTTCACATCAAAATCACTGTGTGTTGTCTCTACAAAGGAGAAAGTTCGGATTGGTTCAGCTGTAGCTAATGAATTGAAACCTTCTATCATCTTAAAAAATTCGAGATCGCAAAAAAATTCTTTTGATATTTGGCCATTTCTTAAAAGTATGTATTTTTGTACATTGAGGAAGGAGTTTGCATGTCATGTGAAAAATTTCAGAGCACATTGTAGATAAATTAACAAGCAGACATAGTCGGATTTACTCCCCTAGAAGAGATGAATAGAACAATAATTATGACTGTCCTTTTTTACCTCGATCTAATTTTATGTGTCGCCGATAGAAAATGTTGAAAATAAGTTCTTTACCCAGGATCCTTGATTCTCACACATTACAATACCACATAGAACCAAAGGAAGTTAAAATCGAAAATGCATCCCTATAAATGCAGTGAGGCGTATGCAACGTTTCATTGAGCAAAGTCCTAATTTTAATAATTCTAGTTCTGAGAACAGAAGTCTTAAGTCACTAGGCTATGGGAAATGCGAAGGAGACAAGTTGAAGGAAGAAAAAGGGCACATCTATTTATGCTTATGTTCCTCACAGCATGTGGTCGGTGGGATGGTTTTACAGGAATTAAGGTCTGTTCGGACATCTTTTTGGGATGGACAGACGTACGTTTGATAGGAAAAACAAGCAGTAGTAGTAAGATCAATAAAGTAAAAGAGTGTGTTGTGGTTTCAGACATAAAATTTTGAAAGAAAAATAAAACTGTAGATATGCAACAGGTCACACAAAATATGCTGAAGATCATCTCCCAGTCAGAAAGAGGTATAAAGATAACACAAGGAACCTCATTTAATAGATAAAAGACAAAATCAGGGAAGACTGTATTTACTACCTGCCCAAAAATAAAAATCACATAAGCAGGTTCTTGATCCACTTACATGGTTAATGGAGATGTGAATGGTCTTTCTATCTGTCTGGGCCATGGATATAAAGATACACTTAAGTCAACATGAGTAACATTGAATGGCTGAAGAATGTAAAGGATAAATAGGGATTGTCACACAACCATTTTTGTTGCCATCTCCAAACTTTGAAAGTATGCCGTGTCTCTTCTATCAAGAACAATTACGTGAGATGGTATAAAGATAAGGTTATGCCAATCCATAGACTACGACGTGTTGCCAAAGTGCTAAAGACAAATGATAATCATACCTTTGGTAACATTGGATCAATTGACCTTCTTCAATGAACAGAGACAATGATATATAAATGCATTGTTTAAAATACTTCATTTCTGTGGTTCATCATGACATAATTAATTTTAATAGAATTATCGTAGAGTAAAATTCTAGCAAACATCATATTCTTATAACCTCTTTGACAGGCATTTTAGAAGAACGCATTTTTGGGATCGATACAAGAACGTGTGTCGAAACGTCGCATACCATAAATAAAGAAGTTGTCATCCATATATTCTTCTGCATTATTATCATATTTTCAATTGCTTTTATTGATTCATCACGAGAAAATGATCCTCAACTTAATAACATATAACCGCATATAGCAATTGAAACATCCTTGTTTATCCAAAAGGTCAATGATAAATTAAACCAAATAACTTATAAATTCTCTTGTGAGGCCAATTTAAACAAAACAAGCCATAAATGAATTTCTTTATGTCAACAGATTGTCAATGTCAAAATAAATCTCGCTCGTCTCAAAGTAGAACTTGGTCCATGCATGATATCTAGGACGTCACAGGTGATTTTTAAAAGACATAGTTCCTGAAATAGATTGCAAATGTAATTTCCTTAAGATTGACTCTATCAATCTCCGAAATAGAACAAGCCCAGACCACTTGTACTTGTCGTCTTTTAAAATAAATGATCACCTATTGCATTCTTAATTATAAACATTAGCTTTTAATTTTTAATTTCTTTATCGTCATCCGTAGAAAGTGACCTTCATGCATTTGATAAGAAAATAACGGAAAAACAAATGGAAGAATACTTTTTAAGCTCAGTGCATTAACAATTTCCAAGTATAGACATGAACACACTCTAGTTTTGACACACGAGTAGTGGAATGTATAGGAAATATAAAAAAAAATATTTCATAAAAATACTCCATTTCTCTTTTTTTCAGGCTTCATGTCTTGTAATATCTAGATTTTTTATCTTCAGTTAATGATGAAAAAAACTGAACTGTCAAACTGCCATTATACAAAACAAAACTAATCTAATAATTTAAGCGTTTTTTGAGGATTTGGAATTATAATTGCAAATGTACATGTTTAAAAATGCTCTCCTAAATTTGAACAAAAAGGTGAGTTTAATAAATCGTGCAAACACAATAACAAAAATACATGGATTGACAACTTCTTTATTGCAAAGAGATGCGACGTTTCGGTGTAGATACTAAGACCTTTTTCAAGCAAAAGGTGCTGAACATAAGAAGATTGAGAATATATACATATGGCAAAACATGTTGATACAAGTAATTAGGTTGATGTATAGAGTGATTTATAATTAATAAGAAGTCAGATATACAATGAGTTGTGCGCTAATGAGAGGGATTAGCATTGATTGGCCTTGATCAAGTGGTGGTATGCTGATGGGATGTGATACCCTTGATCTCTGTTAATAGAGGAATTATTTTTCAAAATGTTCATAGATTCAAAGGTCTTCCTGATCTTGTAATCCGAGTGGCTAGTTTCGAGTACTTCAATTTGGTCCAAAGGATGTTGTGTTTGGAATGGGCCTGGATATGATCAGAAATGGCTGATTTTGAGTTCTTTTTTGATACTGAAGTGTTGTGTTCAACACTATTCATTTGAAAATGTTGATAACATCTTAGAAAATTATTTCTAAAAACGAATCCGATTTTTACATTTACTGTTAATGTGATAGAGAAAATTCATAATTATTCAGAGTTTTATCCATTTACATATGTTATTGAGATCCTTATATGTTATTAAACCATGGCAACTGATATACTTAGGTCATTGTGAGAAACTGTAACAGAACAGAACAGAAATGTTGGGATTAAAAAGTTTAATGACATCAGCTTTTCTTGGTCATCCCAACGATTTTAAGAACTGTCAAGTGTCTCAACCAAACAAGGTCTGATGTATGAAACTCTGAGCTTGAGGCGGTTCAATGACCTACATACACTGTCTGTTTTCGCGTCCAACATACGAGAATGATTGTCAATGTAAAGCCGATCTTTCCTCATTCAATATATCACAACGAGTCATAAAAATGATTTTTTTTAATGATTATTATTTTTGTTGGTTTCATATTTCAGCCATCAAGCTGCATCATCTTTGAAACAAGGACAAATTCATCTAAAAAAAATTAAATCAGTTGATTACATTTGATAAAAAAAAACATAATCATATACTTACAATGTTAAAAAAAACGAATCAATGAGAAATTGAATCAGCAGTTCTGTTTAATTGGCAATTAAGTTAACATTATCATGTTAATTAACTTAAATAGAAAATGTAAAATCAAAGGAACCTAGTGGTAACATAATATTACAAGGAATAGTGGTAAATCGATCATTTGGTAGGAACTTTTCTGAAAACACTGGATTATATCTTTGTTAGTAATGTTTATATGTAGTGTTAACACAAAGCTCATATGCTACTGAAAGGCTTTAAAGGGGCAGTAGCACGTTTTTAGGGGGAATAAAAGGTGATGTCAGGAACATGAAAATAAATGGTTCCAATCTAAAGACAGTGTATTAAAACTAAATGATGCAGTAATAAATCAAACATATAATATAAAGTTAAGCTATGCGATTCCTTTTCTTACACAAAATGAATTAAAGTTGTTCACTTTATAATTTGTTCTCTGACTATGGATGATTGGTTTGTGTAATGAGATTTTTGACACTATCAAAGTTATGCATTTAGCATTAACTTACGATTATTAGTGAAACATTGAAAATATAAAATTGTCGTGCTGCTGCCCCTTTAAGACGGAACTGTATTAGTACAAAACATTCGAAACCTGCTTCAAATGTTATATGTAACTTGTCAGTTATTCTTTGAGTCTTTTATATGAAAGCCACAACTTGGTAACTCTGTCAGTAATCCAATTTGCGCTTTGTCTTCTGTTAGAAAAACACCTGCGGAGTCTCTTAAAAGACAAACGACTTTCTAACTAACCAAAAGTTACATTTACATACAACCTGCTTAGTGAAAATGGACGAGTAAAGTTGAAGCAACTATTTATAGATGAGACAGTCGGACTGTTTAACCTCAGATCAAGCTCTTATTTCATTATTTTTTTCAGCGAAGAATAACATTGTTTATATATTGAATTCCAATGGTAACAGTTTAACCACATTTGAAACTTGATATTAGAAGTATTCGTATATGCATTATTGATAACATGTGAATTTAGTTAATTTTTACATTAACAGAAAACGCATCTGATTCTTTTAATCACATGAAGAGGTCAATCTGGTTCTTGGATCCCTGGAGACTTTCGCTAAACCTTTCAGTTATGCGGACAATGCATATTGTGCTAAACCTTTCCATAATGCCGACAATGCATGTTGTGTTAAATCATTTCGTTATGCGGACAATGCATGTTGTGCTAAACGTTTCAGTTATGCGGACAATGCATATAGTGCTAAACCTTTCAGTAATGCGGACAGTGCATATTGTGCAAAACCTTGCAGTAATGCGGACAGTGCATATTGTGCTAAATTATTTTGTTATACGGACACTGCATGTTGTGCTTAACCTTTCAATAACGCGGACAATGCATATTGTGCTTACAATGCGAACAATGCGTTTCCAAGTGCTTTTCCATTCGACTTGCAGTGACCAATGGCATTTGTGATATCATTATTTGTGAACGAGTATAATTTCAAGTGTCTCGCTATAATCTTATTATTTTAAGAGGGCGCATATAGGTGTTTGCTTCATTTTAGCAATATGAATGTTCAACAATATTAGAACTATGAATACAAATTACTTTTAACACATATTTCTGTCTAGTGGATATTGCTTCAAAACTAAGATGTTGAATGGCAAAATATATGATATCTTTTCTTTTGGAAATCAGTTACGGAAATTTAAGTCAATATCCAGATTTGCATTCACTCTGTAAGATACCTAAAAATTCTTACTAGAATCTGATTTTGATGATACACACAAAACGATTTATTACTAGACGCGATATATGACAGTTGAGAATTACTTCTGCCAAGTAGACAGTTTTCTATTATGTCTTTACGACAGTTGTATTACCTACTGATGGAGCTTTCATGCTATTGGATGTAACGCCGATATATACATCATTTATATTTATCATCCAAAACTGTGTTCCACAGGAGATATCGCTTTGACAGTAGATTTTGAACAATGCCCTTGTATTCAGAAAATACATGACACCACAAGTGTTTTACATCATCAGTAAGGACGTCACAATACTATGACGTCATAAACACAACAATGTCACAATGCTATGACGTCATTACCACGATGACGTCACAATACTATGACATCACTGGTTTAGCAGTTTTAGGGCTATGCAGTGTTCAAAGATGTAAATTTTTCATGCTTATCTCACCCAAGTGTCTTCTGATACCAAATATATCAACACGAGTTGAGAAAAGTAACAATATCCGAGGCTTGCCGATATGGACATCATTTATATGTATCTGACAACTCGTGATGATCTACATACAATGAACAAATAGATATTGTTAAACTTTTAAACTCATTTTAACCTAGCGAAGATATGTACAGTTCATGGCATAGAATATTTGGTATGCATGTACTGAAAAGATAAATTGATTCTTTGAAATAACCACACCACACCGATAATGCATTGTATGGAAAGAAAAAATAGTATATTTACTTACCAACTCGATGTTATCTTTCAATTTGATTACTCTAGGTAATCCAGAATAAGGAGAAATTTCTATAAGCTGAATATTCCCAATCTCTGCAAATAAAATGCAAAACATTTAAATTCACATATCAGAGAAAATGAATGACAAGTCAAGGTTCCTTACTTCCCAATGTTTATGTCCACGTAAGTAATAAATTACTTGAATAATGTTTTTGTCTATTCATCTCGAAAAAATGTTGTTTATAGCTCTCATATTAAAAAATGTTTGTCTGAGAACTTACGTTGCAATGTTGTAGTCTTATTGTAAAACATTACGGCTTAGTTGGACAACATAATTTGTGAATGTTAAAGTGACACAGAGTATCTTCCTTAAATTTTTATTTGGTTTTGATAAGCTACAACATATCTAATTTGCTGATTGAAGTTCATATCTCATCACAGGACTTGCAAATATATCCATTTATGCATAATGTATCTAAAATGCTTGATTTTATGGAAAATCAAGAAAACATCTCAAATACGTTTAATATTCGAAATAATGCATCCAATTAATCTACCTATTCGTTACAATATCATATAAACACTATTGAATCGAATATATCTTCCTGTCAGCTTATGACAAGGTGTCAAAATTACGTTTGGCGAATTTGCGCGCCACTTGAGCCACACTGTCCGGTTTTCGTTCAAAATCCCGACTTTGAATGGCCGTATTTTCGCTCTAATGTACTGATTTACCTATAACTTGTTATTTTCAGTAACAGATAGTGGTTCCCGATGTTAATACATCGATTTCAAAATTTGACATATGCGATCCTATCAACATACTCTGTGTCTCTTTAAGGTAACCTTCCACAAAAGCACTTGGAATTCCGGGAACATGTGGCATTTTGGTTATTAACTTTGGAATAGTTACAACGTACCTATTTCAGAGGTTGAGATGCCGAAAAGCACTTTTGAAAGTGCAACCATAATTTGACTAGTATGGCTTCCTACATCCTGGCATACTACTAAACCTAGTATTTTACCAACTTTTGTAAATGATGAAGATGCAGCGACCTAATATTTGTTTACGCTTTGAATGCTCGGAAATGATAACCTGTAATACCATTAAGGCTTATTTGAATTGTCAGAACATTGTAGATTTCTGGCACGCTTATGAGTTAAGGTTACAAGTTTGTTGTTTTGAATATAGTCAAAAGGAAATATTTGCAAACTTATACATGTTGGTTGATTATAACTAGTTTTGCTTTTTTTTGGTCATGTTTACACACATTGTTCTTATATTTGATGTCCAGGAGATATTCTAAAGTGTTTGCTGTATAACAAATCCTTGCTTGGTGTTAAATTTTTACATGTATGATTTACAACAAGGACTGTTCAAAATGAAATATTTTGTTTAATTTTATCTGTATATACTGAAGGAAACAAAACATAGTTTGTAGAAGTAACTCGTCATAATGTAGAATCGACTTGATGTTCCTGAAAATGATAATCATAATGTTTTAAGAGTTTAAGATAGACAGGTAATGAAAGGGATTTTTTTTGTTTAGAGTAATGTAAGAAACACGTTTTAATACAAAATCGACGTACGTTGTTTATGTTAATTTAAAATATTTGCCTTTAATAATAACAGGACAAGTGCCGCAGCTCTTATCGTGACATTTTGTTATTTCAGCCTGAGTGTTGTTAGTGCTGAATCTTATTTTTAAAGTTAATACCCTTTTAAGGTTATTTGGCTGCCGCTTGCTTCTAATGATAAGGGTTTTTTCAAGCATCGCTTTTAGTTTTTTATCTTGGATTAAAAGGTTTAAGTTGTTCTTATTTAGAGGGAACATATTTTGGTTGTTTAGATTATGGGTACTTACAAAATTTGGTATAGTACGTTTTGGTACCATCTTTTCTTTTGGTTTTCTCAATCCTGTTATTATTAAAGGCAAAGATTTTAAATTGAAACTGGGGATGATTTTCAAGTTAAACACACAATGAATTGTAAATCTAAAAATGTTATTCATGCAATTCTTTGGCCCACTTGCAATCTTACCTATATAGGACAAACAAGTAATTTACAAGCACGAGTACGGGTTCATAAACAACAGATAAATTACAATTATCTCCGACATCTTAAGATAAGCAAGCACATCGCAGAATGTAGCAATGGAACATTTTATATTTTCCCTTTCTACAAAGTTTTTTCAAGTCAGAAAATTCAACTTTGAGTCTTGAAACAAAAGAAATTTTTTTATCAAAAAATATTGTCCAACACTAAACAGTGCTATCTAAAACAGCTAGCTCACAAAAGGAAGTGATCACCGTTGTGACATATTAGAATGCTTGTTGAATTACACCTCTCTGTCCATTAAGTGATTGATAGGACAATATAGATTCGTCAATGCTGACAGTCTATTATTTTCTAATTGCACCCTACAATTAGTGCTTGGGGAAATCATTACGTGATTGACAACACATGACTCACTTGCTAACTGTCAATCTAAGCACACAACAATGTGTTGATTATTTGAATTAATTGTTTTGTTCCTGTATAAATATGTGCAACCTTCCATTTGTAATCATACTTGACAAGACCCACATAATGGTCGGCTGAAATCAACGGAAGAATGCTGGACGCTATTCGCTCATTATACAGAAATGTGCAGTGTTCCGTACGTTTAAATGGATGGTTTGATGTCAAAAGTGGCTTAAAGCAAGTATGTTTGCTCTCCCCGTTGATGTTTAACTTTTTCATTAATGACCTTTTAACCTCTGTGGTGGACCTTGACCTTGGAATAACTATCAACGGTTCTAAAGTTGGAGTTATGGCATATGCGGATGATATCATTCTTCTAGCAGAGTCTGAAATGGACCTTAACCTTATGTTGGATTGTCTTAATGTGTGGTGCGAGAATAACAAGATGTCCATAAACAGCGAGAAGTCAAAGGTCGTACATTTAAGAAGCCCATCTATTCCAAGAACCAACGAGAAATTTACATGTGGCACTACCTCTCTAGATACAGTGGAATGTTATAACTACTTTGAACTACTTTTATCTGAATTTCTAGATTATAACTTGGCTTACTGATCTCCAAGTACAAGTTCCTGGATGACATGCAGTACAGCACTTATACAACGCTATTCGACACACTGGTTTGGTCAGTTCTGGATTATGGAGCAAGCATATGGGGGACACGTCAGTACTCGTGCATAGAGGCTGTAGAGAACAGAGCGAAGCGGTTCTTTCTGGGACTTTTCTTGCTCCAAATGGTTCAGTGGGAGGAGACATGGGCTGGACCCCACCCATCGCCAGACAGTGGTGTGCCGTCAGTAGACTACACATGCGACTCAGAATTATGGATAACCGACGCGCAACTCATCAGATCTGGCTATGGTCTGAGCAGTGGGCAGAGAGGAGAAAACGCAACAGGATGTATCGTGTTAAACAGAAGTACACAGATCTCGGTTTGAGCCACTATCTTGACCTGCGACACGTATACTGCCCGCGACACGTCACCAGAACAGTGAAGAGTTCTGTACAGCAGGAGTTTATAAACCACTGGCAGACGACAGTAACTCAGGAACAGATTGCGTCAGGTCGTGGAGGAAACAAGCTGAGATTGTACGCCCGCTTCAAGAACTCCTACACGATGGAACCCTACGTCACAGTCCCGATAACGAGATCACACAGAAGCGCACTTGCCAAGTTCCAAAGCGGGGTCGCACAGGCCGTTATAGTAACACACCACTCGAGGAAAGAACATGTTTTATATGTACAGAAACTGTGGAAGATGAACTGTGTTCTGCTGAGATGCCCGCTATACGATGATATCAGATATGAATTGTTGAGACGCTGTGATATGATGAGAGAAGACTTCTGTGATTGCCAGGATGTAGAGCGTGTTAGTTTTATTTTATCAAACCCTGTGATATGTCCTTTAGTTGCCAAAACCTGCGCTTCTATTTTACAACGACGGAAAGGTTTTCTTTACAATGTTTAATGTTTTACATATTGATGTGTATATATTTTTATCTTCTCCCTTGTGGTATTTATTTCTATGTTTGCTTTTCAGCAGTTTTACACACGTATTTATATATCTCTATTTATTATTATTTTTTTAATTTTTATAACTTTTATAAGGTCTGTACACTTATCATCTCACAGTCTCTCATAACTCTTTACAGAGTGGCTCATTGCATTTTAAAACATATTGTATGTTTGTATATTTTATCTGCAATTTTTATATTTTAATGTTATGAGGTGAGACTTGAATAAACTATCTGTCTGTCTGTCTGGTCGAAATGAATTCATCGTATTAAAGAAAATTGATCCAGTCCGAACCATATGGGAAAGAGTTAACATCAGATGGTTCGGACTGGATCAATCTTCTTTAATACGATGAATTCATTTCGACCATTATGTGGGTCTTGTCAATATGTATATATATTAATATATATGGTTTTCCTCCTTAGAATTAAAGGAACTCTAAACCCTCTTCCTGACCTTTAAACGCAAAAGTTTATGAAGTAGAGGGAGCATCACGGGAGCATTAAGTAGATGCAATATGTGTCTAGACCTTATATGTTTTGTAACTTGATAGCACATTAAAGAATCACAAGAGTACGATGATGTGTTTTGGACACTTTAGAAGAACATCTTCCTGTAGAGTGTGTTTTAGGCACGAAGATAACTTGCCAGTAAGAGCTCCATGGTACATTGAATTTGTTATGTATTCTCAACCTCTCAGAAAAACGTTGATAGCTCTTAGAAAAATTTAACCTAATTTTCTTTGAGGCCAATAAAAATCATCTGAATCTGCAAAAGTTTCGTATAATTACATAACATAACAAAATTTATTGAATTACACTTCCATATCTTCGAGAGATGTAACTGATGCTTTGATTGAGTGTCGATAGGTCGATAGGTCATCTGAGGTGACTATTGACTCCAAAGAGTCTATTGTGAGTATTGTTGTTGATATTTCTGTCGTTCTGAAAATGCACTAGAAATATGAAAACAATAGGTTATTTTGAAAAACTATATCATACTCTATAAAAAGGGATATTTATGAAAACTGAGTTCTGTTTTAAACCTCTTAACGAAACCACAACCACTATGAAAGCTACCTCATATGTCTGAAGTAGATCCGTGTGTTGGCAATACCTTGGCTTTCTTAAATAACATATTTGCTTCATTTTGCAGACAATATTAGAGTACTTTAGTGCTACTTTTACTTTGACACATTTTTTATTGTTAAAAACACATGAGGAGTCTCTTTAAAGACACACGACCTAGTCACAGGCACATTACTCCTGTTTGGTGATAATGAACGAGGACAGTGACGTTAAAAATCTATAGAGGAAACAGTGGAATTGGTAATTCATCCTTGATGCAAATAAGCAAAGTTATTTATAGGCAGCAATGATCAATGATAATATACATTGGAACATTTAATTCAACTCGAAGCAGTAACAGTTAGAGAAATCAGCTTGAACCTGTATTGAAAGAAAAGAAAGGTGTTGAGACAGAGGCCAGAAAATGATGATGTACTAATATCAAATTGTTTCAAAGGAAACCAACAAATGATTTTTTTTCAAATGGCACCCCACCACTAGATGTAACCACATATCCAGTTTAGTAAAAATATGTTTAATAATCTTTTAGCTTTGGCCCGGAAATGGACCCAATCCCCTCCCATATGCACCAACTTTAAATTTCCTCGGAAACAAAAAAAAACAAATTCAGAATAACCATAATAGCGAAAGGCACCGTCCTTCACATAATTGCATAAACAACTTATGTAAATAATCACCAATCGCCTTCTTGTTTTCATGTGTTAATTGATTGTCATCCTAAGGAACTTCGTTCATGCATTTGACATGACAAGAATGCTAAAGCAAACGACAGATTTTTTTATTTTCAATTCGGTTGAAGTAATAGACATGTTCACTTCCTAGTTTAGACAGACGTGTAATGGGATGTCATACACAATTTATATGAATAATATATGACACAAACAAATTCTCCACTTCTGTTTTTACTCAAGTTTTGTGTTTTATAACATCTATTCGATGAAAACATCCTGAAACTGTCAAACTGCCACCATAAGAAACTACAACCAATTTTATGATACTTCAGTCTTTTTGTCACAGTTTTGGAAGTTAAATCGTGAGAAAAAGATGATTAAAATGTTTAATATTCATAGAAAGGATGACTGCAGGGTTTGTCCTAGGCTTATCGCCGACGAAATTAAAGGGGCAGTAGCACGTTTTTAAGGAGGATATAAGGTGACGTCAGGAAAATGAAAATTAATGGCTCCTATTGAAAGACAATGTATTTAAACTAAATGAGGCAGTAATAACTAAAAAAATATAATGTAAAGTTTAGCCATGCAATTCCTTTTTCTTACACAAATGAATAAAAGGTGTTCACAGAAAATGGCCACCAATGGATTTTATGTGAATCTTCAAACTTTGTCCTCTGACTATGGATGATTGGCTTGTGTAATGAGATTTTTGATACTTTCAAAATAATACATTTAGCATTTACGTACAATTATCAGTGAAACATTTAAAATATAAACTTATCAAAAAACGTGCTACTGCCCCTTTAAATTCAGTCAGATGTATTTATCGTTTTACATCCATAAAGTGATGCAACGTCTTAATATGTCTATATCTGTATCAAACGTTATGAAAATTTGAAAAGCGTAGCTAATGAAAACCCGAAAGCATTATTGAAAGACACCACGTCAAAGATAATCGTTATTACAGGACCGGTTCTAGATATAACCTTTGCTAAGTAATAAAATATGTTCATTTCATATATTCGATTGTCAGTATATAATCTTGAAATTGGAAATGTGTTGTTCATTTCAGGAAGTACATTAGATAGGAATATCTGTAAACACAAACGAATTTTATATAGATAAGATATTGTCGATTCATTATTACGATTTTATGACATAGTGTTTATCCATAATGAAACTATGTTCCAATTTGAAGTTTTGAATGAACCTAATCACTTCAACCAGAAACTATCTTCCTACTTCTACAAGTCCATTTCTAGAATAAGGTTAGATGAAGACATTAAAAATGAGACTGAAAAAGATCAAGATCAATGTGTTGAGATAAAATCAGTCTAAGTAAACCTAGCCTCAATATCATCCGTTTCACTCCTATACTGAGTCTAGAAAGGCATAGTAGAGGGTTGCGTCAGCCCACGTATCGAATTGATCAATCAGAACTCATCTTACCAAGCCACAATAGTCTGCCTTCGCACGTATAACGTCGGAGGGTCATAGGTCCCGGAAAGATCGGCTGACGCGACCCTTTACTAGGCCTTTCTAGACTCAGTATAGGAGTGAAACAGATAATATTGAGGCAAGGGTTACTTAGACTGAGATAAAATAAGCATCTCCATATAAATAGATTTAGAAACTCAATGGTAGAAGGCTGCATTAACATGAATTCTTTGCAATAAATACAGCACCAGCACGTTTTTGCAATCCACTTACATGGGGTAATGGAGGTGAGAATGTTTTTATACCTGTCTGGACCCCTGTTATACAGATACTCAAATAACCACGAGGAACAGTAATAGAAGTGAACGGTGCAAATGTTTCGGATTAGGAGGTTTTACCACAGCAGCCTTGTCTATGTCTTCTCAGAGCTTTTAAGGGGCAGTAGCATGTTTTTTGATAATTTTATTTTCTATATTTTTCACTGATAATTGTAAGTTGATGCTAAATGTATTATTTTGACAGTGTCAGAATTATCATTACACAAGCCAATCATCCATAGTCAGAGGACAAAGTAAGAAGATTCACATAAAATCCATTGGCGGCCATTTTATGTGAACACCTTTAATTCATTTTGTGTAAGAAAAAGGAATCGCACGGCTAAACTTTACGTTATATAATTGCATTATTACTGCTCCATTAAGTTTAAACACATTGTCTTTCAATTGAAACCATTAATTTTCATTTTCCTGACAACACCTTATATTCCCCCTAAAAACGTGCTACTGCTCATTTAAAGCACTATATAGCGTCTCTGTCAAACAAGGCCCGATGTATGAAACGTTGAGCTTGTAGTTTAATGACCTACATACACTGTTTCTACGGGCATTTCAGGACAATATTCAAGGTAATATCGTTAATTTCGCAGCCAATTCTTTTGGCATAATTGCATATCAAACGCATGTTTGAAAAATATATTTAGGAAAAAGAGATGTTTTGTAAAGTATAAATTCCATTTTCTTCATTCTAATCATGTAATTCGTTTTCAAGTCAAGGGATTTTTTGAAGGGAACAAATAGAACTTAGATTATTTAACACATTGACTACATATGTTACGTGATTTTTTAAATCCATGTATTTGATTGGTGTATTTCATCCACATAAGAGGAAAATGTTTGAAATAACCCATTAACATTGCGCTAAAAACATTACTGCTTGTAGAACAGTTCTCAATTGCAGAGAAAGTTGCCGAGCCCTGGCGGGATTCGAACTGAGGACTTCCAGACCCGAAGCGCCCTAACCACTGCGCTAGCCCACCCCAATATGATACATGACTTCTTCAGGTACACAGTCTACTGATAAAGACTCCTCTACCAAATGACATGGCTAATATTCGAGCTTATCAAAATAAACTCTGAATTGTTCGTATCCAAGTAAAAGCACAAAGGGTTTTTTTTTCCCAAATTGAACCACACAGCATGTTAAACACTTTTGTGTTCCTTTGAAATCTCTAATCAGCTAAGGATGTATGTGTCAAGTAGCTGTCAAAGTAATCGACATTCTCCTGTTGGAATTCACCAGTTAACATAAATAAAACCTCCTCAATTGACCTCGTCCCATTATCCTTATGCTTAATTTGATTAAAATAATTTTACCACTTTCTATGGTGGTAATATGCAAAGCAACAGCTAAATCACTTGACAATAGTCCAATTGGCACGTTGTCTATGGTTGCAAACAACACCTTTAAAGGGGCAGTAGCACGTTTTTAGGGGGTATATAAGGTGATGTCACGAAAATGAAAATTAATGGTTCCAATCGAAAGACAATGTATTTAAACTAAATGGAGCAGTAATAATTCAAATATATAACGTAAAGTTTAGCTATGCGATTCCTTCTTCTTACACAAAATGAATTAAAGGTGTTCACACAAAAATGGCCGCCAATGGATTTTATGTTAATCGTCATACTTTGTCCTCTGATTATGGATAATTGGCTTGTGTAATGAGATTTCTGACACTGTCAAGATAATACATTTAACATTAACTTACAATTATTAGTGAAAATTTTAAAATATAAAATTATCAAAAAACGTGCTACTGCCCCTTTAAGGTCTCTTAAAAGACATACGACTACGTGACTAATCGGAAGGTATCTGTACATGCATAGAGGAATCATGATGAGAAAAGAGTAGAACTGTTGATTTATAAATGTTTGTACATTGGTCAAAAACAACTTTTTAATGTTGTATTTAAAGGGTATTGGAATACCTGTTGTTTTTGTTGAGGCTCTTTCACACATACAAATAACTGTTCTTTGAGGAATTATAACTTTAAAGTGATATATTTTATCTTGACGTAATTTGCTATTTAAGTAGTGTCATAATTTAGGTTCAGTGGGCATTTACATGTAAGTTTAACTTTACTGAAAGAAATTAGGGTATCTCCTTTGGACAAGACAATAAATAAAACAATAATGTAATAACATGTAGAAGATGAAGATCAATCCAAATAAAATTTGCATACTTTAATCCTTTTCACCTCAATTTGAGTGGGACAGTCTATCTTTTACATAAAGGTTTTCTCATTCGTAGGCTAAATTCGAAAAATATGCAAAATAAAAGCTTTTTGGAAATTTGTTACTTGAACACTTGACACGCTAAGTTCTATTGGAATCAACATCTGCAGAATATCGTAAAGAACTACGACTTTGACTCTAACCTAAAGTAACATTAACCACAGAACTATTCCCCAGAGAAAATGAATGTATAAAGTTTGGTTAACTTATTAGATTCGCATATAAGATATTTCATTCTTGATAGATTTATCACAGGTCATAACTGACGTTCTATTCATTCGAATTTGTCCATTTCTATTTATCATTGTTGGTCAAGTGGTTGACTCTTGATGAATAAAATTGCCTTAGAATTCAATGTGCGTGATAATCCTTCAATGCGAAAATGGAAAACATGAATAAATGTTAATCACATGCATATGTCATTACTTCTGACATGTACCAAAGGCTTATGACTACATAAGTTGGCAATATACATAGGAACATCTTTCGCTATTCACAGTGTATCTAATTCTACACAAAGAGACGATATGGACCATAAACCATGAGTATTCAGATTCTTTATTACCTTTATCTATAAAGATAATCGGTAATCAAAGCATTTGACTGGTGACATTTATTTTCGTTTGGATGTCAGTTTTATAAGGAAGTTATTTAATAATGATGATAATAATAATAATTTTAACGCCTAGTATCCAGTCCAGGACTGCTCAACGGCGATACAATGGCTGTACAATGTATATTATTACCCTCAAGGAATTGCACTTTCGTGTCAGCTACTAAGCGCTTCGCGCGACCACATAGGTCAGTACTCTCCCAATATTTAGGTACCCATTTGTACAGCTGGGATAACTGAGTGCAATCTGGATGAAGTGCCTGGCCCAAGGACACAGCACTGTGTTAAACCAAGGTTACACAGTTTTGCTTTCCCCACCGGGATTCGAACCCGCGCCTTTGGCGGGACAGGCCAGCATGCTAACCACTACGCCACTGATCCAAAATATCCATACAGGACTTGAGTCAATTAGTGTCCTTACAATCCCCAAGAAAGGGGCATTTTCAATATCTGACAGAACAGTGGTCAGAATATGTTATTGATGATCCACCGACGGAATAATTCCTTACTAGACGATATATATGACAGTTAAGAATTATTTCTGCAAAGTTCTCTATTCCATCTTTATGACACTGAATTACCTACTGATCGAGATTTCACGTTACTTGATGAAGGTCGATATATACATCATTTATTTCTCTTAATGTATTTGACAGTTTGTGATAATAAATTAACAATGTACAAATATCAAATAACATTTAAACACTTCTAAAGTCATAGTGTGTACACTTCATGAAATATAACATTTGTTTTGTCGACAAACATAACTACATTTCTACAGATATGTCTGACTGACTATTTGACTGAATCATAAAAAGAACACGAAAAGAGAGAACATTTTATACACTTTTATCTTTTAGTTGGAATACTCCAGGTAATCCAGTGTAAGGAGAATTCAATCAGTCGAATGTACAAAATTCCTGCAAATTAGATAAAGACAACTTTAAAATTACAAAATACAAACGTTCTCCCACGTGTTTAAAAAAATATCTGCCAGAGCTTGAGATAACTCATTAACTCCCGAAAATCCAATAAGTACAATAATGCTCCATACGAACACTTCATCTCACGAGATATAGATTGTACCTTGTTTATTTATCACGCAAAAAATGATAAAATCTATATAAGATATCAAAAACAAAATGACTAGTCAAGTCAAGTCTTCATATTTTTACCATGTTTGTGTCCACCTACGAATTATACTACACGTAAACTGATTTTCGTGATCATCGTGAAAAGAAGTTGTTAAAGACTCATTCGTTTCTCAATGTTTATGTGATGATGCACATTGGAAAAATATACTGTTATGTCAGAACATTGTACATTGGAAAGGGTCATTTGTGGTTGAATGGAATGTATCAATAAGAATCCAATTGCTCATTACCAGGCACATCTGACATTTTAAAATCATTTTTGCATATCAAACTAATTTCGTCCTTGAAAACAAAAAAGCTGAGTATGATATTGGGACCTTTAAATATCAATATATTTAATAAACGTAGGCTATTATTACAACACTAGGCCATTACATATATTGCAAAATAATAACCTCATAAACATACCTTAAACTGAGACACAAAACCCAGCTACTTTTACATAAAATACAAATTTGCTTCAACCATGATTATCAAACTAAGGTTCAAAGATGTTTTTGAAGAAAACATCAAATCGATCAAACACACGCTAAATCGTGCGATATTTTAAAAGTGAATAATCTAATATACAAAAGCCTCTATTTGATCATTCTCTCCCCGCAGAGGCAGATCGAGTCATGTTGATTTAGCCTCTGTTCTATTACGCCGAAGTCCGTGGGTTCCGGCAGTTTCCCCTGGCGGAGAAAAACCCGCATCACAATCCATTTGAATTATTTTAGCAAATGACAACGCTTCTCGCATGGAAAGGGTGGTTCATGTCACAATGCTTTTGCCTTGATTCAGTAGCCAAAACGATGATTTAAATTTTAAGAACAGCATCGCTGATTGCACAACTAACTTTGATTGCCTCCAATCAGGCATCTCCTATTCGATCCCACAAAGTCGGCGTGGGGAGAGAATGCTATTTGATCTGCTGTCAACGATTAATATGACATCGCATTCTGTGTCCAGACATTGAATGCTTTATGGACTCTTAAAAATAAGAATAAATTAGAACATTTCCTTTCTCTATATAATATCAAGGCGGAGGTCAGAATTAGCAAGGGGACAATGCTGCATTATGTGTCTAGACCTAATATGTTTGTAACCTGATAGCAAATTAAAGAATCTGTAGTGTACGATAATGTGTTTTGGAGACTTTCGAAGAACATCTGCGTTTGGTAAAGTGGTTTCAAACACGCAAAGACCTGACAGTAAAAACTGCATTGTTTTATGGTACATTAAATCACTTCTTAATTCTTCCTCGTTTCGGTAGAGAATAATGGCTCAGTGAATGTAATTGTACGTTAGGCTTGTGTTTGAGACCACAAATCGGTCGAATCTCCTGTTTCTATGGATGGTAGGTGATTCAATAGTTTGGTGTAATAATTTTATTTTTGCTAAAGAAAATACATGCTTTCATCTTCGTATAGATCGTGAGAGTAGCATTGAAACATTCTATGCCCCAGGATAGTATTTTTCGTGAATTTAACAACCTTTTTTCCAGCAGATATTCATATATCAAGTGTTAGGCAGGATACTTGCTTTCATAAGTCTATTACACACTGATTGATTAAATGTTTGCACTTGGAACACTTCTAGGAGCTATAACTTTATGATAACAATACAAATTTCCTTGAATTATTGTCAGTAAAATAACACGATCTTTCATTAAAACAACAATCATTGAGTAGCTTGCTAGCAAGACAATTGGTTAACTGTTTACAATTATTTGAACGACTTCTTTGAGAGGCATCAAAAAGTTGCCGGATGAATAAGCAAGAGTTCTATGGATTTGTCAACTTCTTTACTGCAAAAGGGCTACGTTTAGGTGCAGATAACATCCTTTGTTTATATCTATCTTTGCTCTATGCTTTAAATCTGTTAGTATCTACACCGAAACTTCGCACTCTTGTAATAAAGAAGTTGACAAATACATAGAACTTTTCCTTAATTATGTGTACGCCTTTACCAACATCGTTTTCAAATACATCTAATAGAAACTATACATGGTACATCTATAACACGTTATCTATTCAACAAAATAGACGTCAGAACAACCTAAAACAGGCACTTTGTGAGTATGATACATTTAAAATTAATGAGGTTTTGTTCCTGATAAATTAAAACACCTCCAACGACTTCGACAAATGGTAAATGAATCTGAACGGACATGTGATTATTATACAATGAAAGCCTAGTGTATCGAGATAGCAATATCCTTGGTGTCAGCTTGCATAAAAACGGGAGTTCGCTTGACACACATGGAGTTACACAGTTTCATATATATAGTTTAAACATATTTTATTCACATGAAAAGGATTGGGAACAAGTTGTCCAACTTAAAATACCCTCTCCTAAGTATGTACAAAATCGATTCACATATATTAACAAACCAAAATGACAGATAGTGAACAAGAGCAAAGTAGGATTTAGTTAAGAGAATTAAATTACATCAATATGCTAATCAAATCGTTTAGTGTCACTGATATAAGTTTGCACTAACATAAATAATCTTCTATACTGACATAGTGATAGGTCTGCACTTCCTTCAAGCAAGAGTTTAAGATCTATTATGATACATGCAGGCACAGTTATGTGCTGTAACAAAGACATCAACTTTTCTCTTTGATTGTTATACAATGTACATTGAAACATATAATGATAAGCGTTCTCAACATGGTAACCACATGTGCATTCAGGATTTGTTTTTATTCCAACCTTATACAAATCATAATTTAAAGAGCTCACAGTATATCTTAATTTGGTATGGATAATATTTAATTTCCTTTTCCCAAATGAAAAATATAATGGTGCGTACTCGTACTTTTGAGCTATGCATGATTTAAATTTTGAAACGGGTTTCGCCTGGCGGTAATTGGCTGGTAAAACATTCCAAGAACATATAGTTGGTAGTATATATATGGTAAATAATCTTTGATTAGAGAAGCCCGACTGACCAAAAATATATTCCTTATTCATAATAGTTCATATCCTAAAATAGACCAGAAATTGTTTTCAACAATGTTCAGAAAGTGCACGTTTAGATTTCTCACTACATGTACTACCAAAAGTAGCCGTCAAAAGAACATGTATAGATAAACTTAAAAAAAACCCCTCACATAAGTTGTTGATCATGTTTTCATTGTATTTAGGGAACACAAGTAGTCAACGTTGATGGAGTCAACATATTCTATTGTTTCACCTCTATAAGAAAACAAATCATGAGCCGTAATATTAAAAAACGAAAACACCCATTAACATTTCGGGCTTGCCACCTGAGATTGTCTTATATATTACCCCAAGTAGTAAATATTTCAGTGTAAAGGCTTAAAAGTACATAGCTCTTATGTGTCTGATATGATAACCATTATTTGTGTATTCCAGGCTTTGGACTGCCATTCTGCTGAAAATAAATTGTTTTCTTGAGATATTCGTTTTTTCAAACTGACATATATTAGGTCTGAAGGCACTAGGACCATTATGCCATGTCAATTTCAGGAATACCAAAAAATAAGTGCATTTAAGTGATTTATAAATACATTTTTTCAGTGTAGAATGTACGTTTATGTTACGTACACAAGCATGGCAAAACGTGGCAGCTGATAGAGAACTAAACAGAAACACATGAGCACATTATTTTAGAATAATATTTGTTAGTGTGAAACTTATACTTTAAAATGTGAATGAAGTCATAAGTGTGCATCTTTCAGAGCTTAAGCTTGTTTATAAAGTTGCGACGACAAGCATGCATGAAGTAATTTTACTATTCAGTGCTTCTATAAGGTTAAACAGAAGCATTGAAGCAATCAATCAACAGTTATTATCTAACATAAAAGTTTATATAAAATTCCAATGGCTCATGAGATATTAATTAATTTAAATATTAAATTCAATAAACAAAATTTAGAAGGTCTAGTTCAGCAGTTATGTAATTATTTTTTTCATTTATTCATTTTACTGTATATCAAAGGAATCTCTCCCGATTCCAAATAGTAAATCTTTACCAGATATCTCAGAGGGGGCAGATGATTTCTATGAACAAATACTGGCTCCTGGAATCGACCGAAATTTCCTTAAGATTGACTCTCCGAAATAGGATAATTCGAGTCCAAACGTAGTTTCTGTAGTTCTCATTAAGTTATCAAATCTAAAGAAATTAGACGGATTTTAAAAAGGCGCGAAAGGTAAGAATTGTAAATTGTCAACATGGGTCTTCAAAACAGGTAAACGTGGAAAATTCTACATCACTGTATTTATATCCCATATGGTTGAAAATAAGTAGTGACATATTTTCAACATGAGCACTAGTACACATATCACTTTTGCCTAACAACGATTGTTGTAGCGCGAGCTTACGCATTTTCCGCCTTTGACGTCAAAACACCATTGTTCATGACGTCATTGTAGCCAGCCGTAGCAAGGGAAGCAGGCAGCTTATCATATATTTCTAATAGAATAGAATCGATAAAAAAGAATTTTTTACCATCGGAAGTGTGTCATATTACTTTTACTAAACTCGTGCAAATGTGTGTATAACGCTCCCTCTCGCTCGGGTAATACAAACATTCACACTCGTTTCGTAGAAGTCATATGCCTCACTTCCTCAGGTAGCAATCTCTATATATGAAGGGGAAATAATTCAAACATATTCACACAACCACAACCTCTATGAAATATGTCTTATCAGCCGTAGTTCAGTCAGTGTGTTTGGATTGGTAAATGCTCTCTCGTTAATGATTGGACTACCTCGGAGTCAACAGGTGCTACTTTCACTTTGTCTCTTGCAAACTGACATGATGTGTACAGAAAAACACCTGCGGATTTCCTAAAAGAAAACGACCTAATGGCTAAATGGTTAAATGTTCGTTAGTCCTGTTTTGTGAAAATGAATGAGCAAATATGCTTTGAAATTTATCGAGGAGATATTGTAAGCGATAACGTATCCTTGAAGGGAGTAAATATAGTAATTACCATCTTAAGAACCATTTTATACATTCTATTTTACTTGAAATAGTATCAATCATAAAATTTATCGAGGAGACGTGTAAGCGATAACGTATCCTTGAAGGGAGTAACTATACATGTAGAGCAGTAATTATCATCTTAAGAACCATTTTAAACATTCTATTTTACTTGAAATAGTAACAATCATAGACATTATTTTGGTAGGTGAATACCGGTATATAACTTATATTTTTTTTACCTATTCAAAACGTCTTGGTGCTTAACTGTATTATGGGATGTGAAAATATCAATGCTTATACCTTGAATGCTGTGTCCTGTAAATAGTTATCCTTCATTAGAATGAGTAAATTCAGTTCTTCACACATGTTGCAACCCGAATAGAGTGGACAGAACAGCGGTAAAGAATTTCTCGGTTCTCACGACGATGAAGCAAATGTATCAGTAAAGTTCCCCTTAGACATCATCTGGATGGTTAGTTTATCATCTATCTGAAAGGTTTTCCGTTTTGTGTCGTCATTGAAACCCGGTACACACTTAAAAAAGAATGGTAAAAGAAGGTAGACATTTCTTAGATAAAGGACTCACACTCCTTTAAATTTAGTTTAAAACACTTGCTACCTTAAGAGAAAATGTGACAATAACTGTTGTTGCAAAGCTACTAGTTTGAGTTGATACATGTATGACTTTGCAACTGTTCAATGTCCACAGTAATAGAGTAATAAGGTGTTACTGACTTATGAATGATGGATATTAGCGAAAAAAACCTCCTGGTCAAAACAGACTTTCACAATATTGTAATGTCTCTGAATAGGATATCTATAAAATGACTAACCTTCTGAAAACACAGTTTACTTATATTAGACTTATGTTCATGTTACTGTTTGGAGTTGTTAGCTTGGGTTACATCAGGTTTGAAATACCATTAAGTGACGTTCTTACTATTTCTCGGCAGTATGTGGTACATCAATGAAAAGATTGCTTGTTTTACTTCGATAACATTAGAGAAAATGAAATCTTGATGTTAGTAGCATCTCAGTCCATAATTATAACATGGGATAGATACGAAGTGCAGATTTGGACTGACACAATTCCAGTTTAATGTGTTGAGAAAGGATATAAAATCATGGGAGACTGCATTTATTTACCTTGCCTACAGTAAACAGGACACAGCAGGCTATTTATCCACTTACATGAGGTAATTGACACGTGAATGCTTTTTATACGTGTCTAGACCATGGGTATATACATACTAAAGTCACTGTAAGCAACATTAGTAGGATTGAATGTTTCAGATTAGGAGTTTTTATCACACCAGATTTGTTGGTCTATTCAAAGCTGTTAAGAGTTGTATAGGCTCTGTTATAGAAGGTATGATCGGTGCAAAAATGAGCTTTTGCTGGTTCAATGACCTACATCGTTATTTCGCTATTTCGAGGTTCTTGATTTCATGTAACTGTACAACTGGGTACGATTTCAATCTGATATCTTAAACTTTCCGCATGATATCAGATATCACACCCGATTTCATCCCTAAACATATCAGAATAATACAAAATTCGTTAATTTATCAACCTTCATAGCATGTTGGTATTAATCAAAATGGAAAATTAAATGTATCGTTTATGCAATGATGTCCATTGTCGTGTATTATATAATAACTATAGTTATAACATTCACTATGAAAGATGGGTTTTTTTATCTCAAAAAGAAAAAAAATAGTCCAAATGCTTTACCAAATTTATTGTGTATTCAAGCTTAACCTATGGCTGTTGAGTTTTTACTGTTCAAGACACTGACTGAGGATTGAATCTAACAGCATGTTAAACACCGTTGAGAAATTGCATCTCTTTTCAGATAAACAGTGGATGTGTCAAGTTAATCACTGTTTTGCTGTTGATATTCACCAGTTAACACCATTGTCTTTCCCAATATGATAAACTTTCACATTTACTTATCAATTATAGCTACATTAGATGGTACGAGATTTTATTGTTGTGACAAAGTCTTTATTTTGTCACTCTTCCCTTTAATTTTATGCATAAACTCATTTTGCTACGTTAGCTTAAAGAACGATGCCATTCAAACCACAAACCCTTTGATTTAAGAAATAAAGTTCGCTCAACCCAATGTGTTTTGTTATAACGTATAGTTTTGCCCTGAACTATTATAGTTAACGCATTAGGACGGTAGACATCTTATGAAGCTGCTTCAAATGTTAAACGCAAACCGTCAGTAAGATTATAGTTCTCATTCATAGAAGACACAACTACCTAAATTTGTCAACCGTCCAATTGGCACTCTGTCAACTGTGACAAAAAGCACCTGGACAGTCTGTTTAAAGACATACGACTTCGTGGCTAACCTTGGTGAATTCATGTAACCTAAAGTTACATAAACATTAAACCTGCTTAGTGAAAATGAATGAGTAAAGTTTAGATAATTACAGAAAAGCGGTTGCCTTATCCTTGAACTTAATCTATGTTTAGACTGCTACTTTATTTTTAAAAAATAAATATTAAACATTGTATACAGTTGAATTTTAATGTTAACACTTCAAAACGAAATTTGAATTCTTTTCACATGCATATTTGGTTCGATGTGAAGTTCATTTCGTACGTGGACTGAAAAAACATCTGCTGAATGTTCATGACCGAATGTTATTAATGACGATTATTTAATCAATTAGGCTCTGTCAAATGAACTGTTCATAAAAATATCTCTTCGTCTAACGTTACATTCGTTAATTTTACATGGCAGTGTCTGGATGCTAAAATACTTTTTTAACACCTTTTTCTTTGTGAAAAATTGAATAAGCATACAATCTTAAACACATTTTAAAAAAAGCGTGCTGTTGTGCCAATTGTTGCGGGAAAAGGGATATTAGCAACATTGAAACTAGAGACAGCCAGAGAGTACTGACTGGGTACAATCAAAGTTAGTTTTGCAATCAGGTACGCTGTTAAAAGGTTATCATTGTGGACTAAATCATGGCAAAGAACAACCCTTTCCATCCAAGTGTTTTCATTCACTGAAATGTTTCAAAATGATTTGTTGTGTATTTTAGTCGCTAGAGGACACTGGAGCACAGGGATTTGGTCTTTGTCGACCAGAGGTTGGACCAACATTTTTGACTTGATTTACCTCTTTTTGGAGAAAATGATGTAGAGTATGTTTTGAATCTTTTACTTGGCTTTGCTGTACAAAATACATGTCCTGATTTAAGTTGAGACATGCATTCCCAAATGCCAAATATATGACATTTGTATGTTTTCGGCTACAAGGCAACTGTCCTATACATGTGCTGAGGCTGGTTTATTAACCTTTGTTAGCCGATTAACCAAATTCCACAAATGTGTCTCATTTACAAAATATGTGGCGGGCACCACATACAACATTTGTCCGGTTTTCGATCAGAAGTCATCACATGAACCTTTTTTTTAATTGAACAATAGTGCGAGACGATGTCATGTGAGAAAGAACACTTGCAACACTTGCATTAAAGAGTTTGCTGTGAGAAGTTAAAACTCTAATTTTTAAAAGTAATCAATAAAATGATACATATTTGTAACATACATAACGTCATTTGAGCCAAAAAATTGTGTTTAACCATGCGCCACATATTGAACTTTAGGAAGTTGGCAAACTGATATTTGACCTGCCAAGACTGCTAAAATTGACTGATTGATTGTACATGTACTTTTTCTTCACTCACACCTCAGTTTCACCAGTTTAACTCTTAACGTCGTTAAAAATCCCGTGCCTGGTTAATGGATCCGCAGAAAACATGGTTTTTTTTCAATCATTGTCTTAGTTTTTCATATTTAACTCCATCTTAGAACTTTTCCTAAATGAACAGGCAATTATTCAACCGAACTTTCATTCATAACCAAACAGTTGTTGGAAATACACTAGAAACTGTCTTTATGAAAGCTTCAGAACCTATGCATATTTAATTTGGTTTAGCGATTGCAACAGTTGTGTAATGGGAAATGATTCGGAAGAAGTAAACGACCATACAATCATGATACATTATCATAAGCTACCATGTCTATCATCCTCCTTTAAAAATTAAAAACTTACGAAATTAAAGGCAACATCGAAGAATTTGAAATGTACATTTCTAAAGGATTTATTCATATATATATATCTATCTATATATAAATATATCATACATTTCAGACATGTACCATCGGTACACTTTAAGTTTCATTTCTGTTATTGTCATTTCACGGGAATGTTAATCCACGTTCGTATGATTTGGAAATACTATAAAAACGTCTGAAGGAAAACAGATTTGTAAAATACGTCATTGTTTTAATTTGCTGTCATGTGCCACAAAAAAACCATTTAAATAATTATAAACTAGTCTTACAAATGTACATGTATATCACGCCCACTAAAACCCCTGAATCAACTCTCTCTAAAATGTCAAAACTTAGCTCACTCAAAAACGTTTCTAGAATTGCACAACAGAGTCTGCACAGGAGAGTTATTTTGTGCAAATCTTAATCATAAACGAACAAAAATGTCATATATAAATGTCAAAACATAATATTTCTTTACAGCAAAATGTCTGTAATCATTGTTATTAATCAAATGGTCGATCCTACAAAGATGAAGAAACAGATGTACTCAATTGGCTCGATAATTCTTCAATGTGAACTTGAAAACTTGAATATATGTTATGTACATGAATATTTCATAAGATTAAACGTGTAACTACCGTTTGTGGCGTCATTGGATGGAACATATATAGGAACGTATCTCTCAATGATTACAGTGCATCTAATTTTTAAAAATATCTAAAAAGAAAACCAATACTGACCTCAAGCCATGAGTATTCAAATAATGTGAATCTGTTTTGAAATTCAAATTGTTTTGTCTCCCGTCACTGGCTTAAATACAGAGTTAACATGTAACGTTCCCTGTATTAGACCATAAGTATTTCGTATAAACAACATTTTATGTTGAATCGTTAGTACCCAATCAACGTTCGTATTCGTGTCACACTTCGTTCACCAACGTTCATATTACTACGAGATTTAAATCCACGCGTTAGAATATGAGCATCGCAATTTTCTCTCTAAGACTTTTTTCATCATTAGTATCATCATTTAGTGAGTGAGTTATTTTTTTACGCGACTTGGGAATATTTCAGCCATTAGCGGCGTTATCATTAAGCTCCATCCAACTTGATATTGTGATCTTTAAAGTCTTTGTGTTAGTAAAGTGTATATTTAGTGCTTATACTGGATTAGATATTTTCTGACAATTAGTTAATTAATGATACATCGTTTTCGGGCTTTCAAAACTCAAACTTTACTTTCCAACTCAAGCTTAAAGACCAATTTTCTGGCTTTATCACTCAGATGTTCGTACATTGTACCTACAATCATCTTGGTACCACCTGTCCGCATGAAGTTAATGGCGCAGGTTAAAGCTCTTTCCGAGATTGATAAGACTCCTGAAGCGGTCAATAAGGTTCGTAGTCCCTCGGGGTCTTCCACTTCTTACTTTGTTAGTTGGCGCTGGTAAAGCTGTTGAAACCTCTACTACTCTAACTTAACCTTCAATGATATAGATGGGGGTAAAGTGTGCTTTTCTACGGCTCATTGGCTTGCAGTGATGCATGGTATGTTTAATACCATTATGTTGTGAAGGTGTCTATGGGTACGTTGTATATAATTGGGGGGGGGGGGACTTTGAGTTGTTGATTCATTAAGTGCAGAGATGGGCAATACTGGACATATAACATCTTCGTTTTGTGGTTGAACTATGTCTTATATGTTCTTGTGGACGTCTGTTTACAAAGGGAGTTTTATTAAATAATCAAATAGGTCTTTACGTCATTTAGCCCTTACCATTCCTCCTAAAAGTTACATATGTCAAAATTGTCAGGAATCTGTTTATTGATGATACACCCATAGGAACAATTTCTTACTTGTCAATATATGTGACAGTTGAACATTATTTCTGCAAAGTAGACAGTTTTCTATTTAATTTTATGTCAGTACTGATGAATTTTCATGTTATTTGATGTAACATGGATATAGACATCAATTTCATTTATGTTTGACTGTTTGTGATGAACAATTGATATAAAAATGATTAGCATGTAAAATAAATTAATTTTAAAATCTATTATGTTTTGACCTACATGTACGTTGCAAAGTTTTAGTGTTATATCAGAACTTTATAATCGTTGATCACATTAGTTTGTGCTCGAATGATGTTTATCAACAAGAATTCCATTTCTAAATAACAGCTGCATCATTTTCAATTTATCATTGCATCTAATAACTTATTTAATCTATGGCAATTAAAGAATGAAGTTGAGTTTAGTATAGACGCCTTGATAAATAATAGTTTATTTTGCAAGTCACTTCAACCTTGCCATAAAGGACGGTTTGAATAATGATTATTTAACTACATTTCAGATTTGATTGTTGAAAGCAATAAAATTCAATCATAAAACACGCTAGATTTCGCAATATAAGAGATTCGTCGTCTAATGTACATCTCTGAGTTTTTAGAGACGACCCATCTTAACAATTAGCTGTGTGATACCTGTAAATTAAGTTGGGATGCCAAAAGTTATTCAGAAAGTAGATCAATAAGTTCCATATATGATGGCGTCCTACTCCTCCTAAAGCTGATATTTGATCTACTTTTATAAATGATGAAGATTCAGCGTCCAAATATGTGTCTAGACATTGATTGAAAACGATAACTCTTAATGGGGATAAGACAAAATTAGATAGACAAGCATCAAAGGCATATATCTAATCTAGAATTATGTCAGAAATTGCTAATAAATCTTTTTCACACTGCTTATAGGGTTACTTCAGTGATAGCTGTAGATGATTAAATCTCTTTGTAATTACATGTACATCTTCCCTTCAATATTTCTTAATTTATTGTTAATTTGTCCTATACAAAGGGGGAAATCGTGATGTGAGTAATTTTCATTTTTAAAAATTATGTAACATAAGTTAATTTTAATAAAGTTGAAGTCAATGTCAAAACATAGGTTAATATTTTATTCATTTTTATGCTTATTTTTTTTTGCTTTTTCGATTTAATATAATTCAATAAATAATAATTAAGATCCTATTTGTTTGGAATTTTTAACATGATGGTGCTTCTACAAATAAGAGGAAGCCGGAACTAATTCCCCCTTCCTGACCTTTATATGCATGAGGTAAATTAGACCATCTCCTTCCTCCATATAATATCCAGGAGAAGTTCAGAATAACCAAAGGGACATTAAGTAGATGCAAAATGTGTCTAGACCTAATATGTATGTAACCTGACAGCACATTAAAGAATCTCGAGAGTACGATGATGTGTTTCGGAGATTTTGGAAGAATCTCTGGCGTTTTGTAAGTGTGTTCAGACACGAAAATGACGCAAATTTGTTTTTCACATTACTGCGAGTAACTTAGTTCTATGTAAAAGTAGAAGTGGGTTCACTGAGTCGTATATATTTGTTAACAATGTACGTCAGAACAATATACATTAACACTTTGTATACAATAATCATTGTTTTTCATACGAATGACTTACGTTTACTTAGTGTTAGATGTTGATTCGATGAGTCCATTTTAAATTGGTATATAATTGGTTTCGATCTACATGTACATGTAGAAAATGGCATTGGTAATGATTCTTAGAGAAATTAGTTCGCTTACATTAATGTCAACATTCTTTAAAATAATATAAAACACTTCTCGATTTTAAAATCGTATGCTCTTACATCAAAGAGTTGACTGTAGCAAAATCATAAGAAAAGATTGCAACAGTTGTGTAATGGGAAATGATTCGACGGAAGTGAACGACGACAGTTCTCTGAAACTGCCATGTAATCATGATACATTATCATAGGCTTATATTTCTATCAACCTCCTTTCACAATTCAAAATTTACTAAATTAAAGGCAATATCGAAGAATTTGAAACGTAACTTCTAATAGATTAATTCATATATATATATATATAAACATATCACACATATAAGACATCATACTTATTATTGCCATTTCACAGTGATGTTGGAACACGTTCGTAAAATTTATAAATACTATAAAAACGTCTGAAGGTAAACAGATTTGTGAAATACGTCATTGTTACAATTTGCTGTCATGTGTCACAAACAAATTTCTTTTCAGTCTTACAAATGTACATGTATATTACACCCACAAAAAAAACGAACCTCTCTCTTTAAAATGTCAAAAGTTAGCTCACTCAAAAACGTTAAAGCCATTGGATCTGTATATCTTTATGATAATTTAACAATGGGAAATATGCATATTTATTCAATTTCTAGAATTGCAAAACAGAGTCTGCACAGGAGAGTTATTTTATGCAAATCTTTATCATAAACGAACAAAAATGTCATATATAAAATGTCAAAACATACATGTAATATGCCTTTGCAGCAAAATGTGAAATGTATAAATGCATTTGATGAGGGATAGTCAAAAGGAAGGAAAACGAATGAACCTTAACATCAACGAGATCCTCTTAAAAGATATACACATGTTTAGAATAAGGTAAATCGATATATAATCTTTATTTTAGTAAAACGGCATTTCCATATCGTCAATAAGACTTGAAAGTCATTAGAATTTGAAAATAGAGAATGTACACGTATGCGTATTAGTCAACACTACACACTGTTCATAATTTTAACAGTAGTCTATTACCAACATGCAAAAGTCCATTCACAAAGATTGCAGGAAATGGGTACCTGGAAATGATTTGTTTTGATGGTGACCTTCTAGCGACAAATATATCAGCTTGGGTAAGACCAGGGTAATGCATTAGTGGATGAAAATGTGCGCCTAATAAATACACATTATTATTATTTTTAAAGATTGCCACCAACAGAGCAGCCAGAAAGTCAGGGACACAGTTGTTCTCTTCCCACAGAGGCAGATTAAGTCATGAAATGCTGATACAGCCTCTGTTCTAATACGCTAACTTTGTGGGATAGAGTGGGAGATGTCTGATTGGAGGCATTCAAAATTAGTTGTGCAATCAGCGACGCTGTTCTAAAATCATCATTTTGGCTACTGAATCATGGCAAAAGCATTGTGATATGAACCACCCTTTCCACGCGAGAAGCGTTGTCATTTGCTAAGAAAATTCAAATGGATTGTGTTGCAAGTTGTTTCCGCCAGGGGAAACTGCCGGAACCCACGGATTTCGGCGTAATAGAACAGAGGCTGTATCAACATTTCATGACTTGATCTGCCTCTGTGGGGAGAGAATGGGACACAGTATCATCGTATCATTCATACCCTTCCTGTAGTAATGTGAAGCAACATAAGCCGCCTCGATACCGTGGACAAGAATTTCAACTGAGGCGGTTCTGTTAAAGGACCTGAAAAGTTTGGAAACACGCTACCCATGATCCAAGAATTAGGTTTCAAAAGTTTCGTAGGAGGGTATATGTAGTGTATGTCTAGACATTTTGATTAAGAAACTAGATAGATTTAGGGAGGACCCGATAGTTGTTTGATATCTTACAGGGATGGTAATGATCTCTATTTGACGGTACACGCAAGGGAACAATTCGTTACACGTCATGAAAGTAGACAGTTATTCATGCAAACTAGAAGCTTCCTGTTAGCCGTCTAGACAACCTTATCATCTATGATTAGAATATTCTCCTATTTGATGTCAGGTCAATTATCCCTTTTTAACAGGATAACATTTTTGTGATCAAATGCTATATTATAAGGGGATCCCGGGGATGTTTTAGATACATCGAAGTTAATTGTAATAAAATACACTATGTTTTTCTTTCGGTAAAGACGTAAATCTGATCATGAGAAATTATAAATAAAGTCAATAGACAGTCAGTGCAGTAAGATCAGTTACCTCTTTGAATCCATCTTATTTGTTATTTTTTCATACAAAAACTATCGTTATTCGGATTCCCTCACCGCAATCATTGATACGTAATTGAATCTGTAGTCATAACATCTGCAGATAATGAAGTTCTACACAAACATTACCATCACATGTAAACATTGAATCATAGATACTGTTTTGTAACTTTTTATTATAGTAACGTTGATGACATACCTACATGAAAGACTATTTTATGTTGCAATCTACATATATTTTGCTTCAAGAAGAATAGTAGTAGAAATGAACTTACTTATAACTATATGTTTATGTGTTTTAATTTACTGCAGGAATGAACGTTTTTCACTCTATGTAAACCTCTTCCTAATTTGCAAGATAGCCAAAAGGCAAAAAAGTTTTATTAGGGAAACGCTTCTATGGCGGGCTTCAGATAAAGCAAATAAGGCTGCTTTGCTAGGGAATCGTTAAACAATCTCTAAAATATTCAAACGCTAACGTAAGTTAAATATCAGGTGATTTCATAGTTCAATTTAAAAGAATGAAAATAATCTATAGTCTCATGATATTAATTAAATATCAAGATAGGCAATTTTTGATAAAACAGGAATTGATATTAAATTCTCGAAGAAAAACATCATTTAAGGTTATTGTGAGAAGAGAAATTATGTCATTAATTATTTGATAATTACTGTCTGTAAATACAATATGTATATATAAAATGAAGCTACAGGAAAAAATTCCAAACTTTAAACATGTCAAAGAAGAAATTAAGACATCATATTACATTGTCCGCTTTAATTCATATTCAAAGTGCAATTATGAACGCTTTCTCAAATTCTGGTTTGTCATAACCTTTTTTCATACCATTCTACATACATCTCAAATGTACTTATCCGATCACATATTTGCTTGTTTATCAAACCTTTTTGTTAATGCAATGTTGTTATGTACTGAATTGACTTTGTGATTTGTATTGTATGGAGATTAAAAAAAAACAAAACAAAAAACAAAAAGATAGGCTATTATAAAAAGTACTTTTGAATCTGACAAAAATGTACCTGTGATACGTCTTGGTTTATCTAAATAAACATCTGCTTCCACACATATGCAAATAAAAACTATGTGTTCAAAAAGTTTCGTTGATTGACTAGTGTCGTATGTTTTTCCATTTAAAAAAAGGGTATGACAAATCTTGTAAATAAAATTAGATTTCTATTCTCTTTCATACGTTCTTTATAAAAGATTGTCGTACTTACCAACTCAACGTTTTCTGGCGTTTTAATCGGGTGTTACAATCCAAAAAGATTGACTTGAGGGTCAGAATAATGTTCTGGAAAAGAAAGATGATTTAACACTTCGTTAAATTTAATGGTCAATAATATAAATTAATGAAATTAAAAGCTTTTTTAAACAATTGGTATTGTTTTTATGTTATTTATAAATAATTCATATCACACGTACGACACAGCTATACACATGTGCATGGTATCTTATTTTGAAGCATACATATCAGTATTTGGTGATAAAGAAAGTATTTAATTACCCAAAGAGGACTAAAGCAATTTGGATCTCGGAAGACGCCAAACATTAATGAGTCATAAAAAAGCATAACGAAAGCAACCTAAATGATTCCTTACTTATTTTAATAACATTATTTGGCTGACGATAAATATTAATGTAAGTTGTAAGTTGTGGAGCACGGTGGTGTAGTGGTTAGCGTGCTGGCCTGTCACGCCGAAGACCGGGTTCGAATCCCGGTGGAGACACCAAAAATTTGTAACCTGGGTTTAACACTGTGTTGTGTCCTTGGGCAAGGCACTTCATCCACATTGCACTCAGTTCACCCATCTGTATAAATGGGTACCTGAGCATGGGGAAAGTACGGACCTATATGGTCGCGCGAGGCGCTTAATAGCTTGACTCGAAAGTACAATTCCTTCAGGGTAATAATGTACATTGTACAGCCATTGTATCGCCGTTGAGCAGTCCTGGATTGGATACTAGGCGTTAAAATTATTATTATTATTATTATTATTATTATTATTATTATTATTTATTAAGTTACTATATCGAGAACTGGAAAGAAATATCGATGTACGCTAAACACCAAGAAGTCATAATTAAGTGTAACATGATGTCGAAATTACTTGTAAAACTAATGGAAACTTTACATCATAATAACAATGAAAAACTTAGTCTCAGTGATTCTTAAATAGCTTGTTATGTGAGAAATCTTCCAATAACAAGGACTAATCTGTGATTATTTTAATCTAGAGATACGATACATTTCTGCATTATTGGAGAGAATTGGTAATAAAGCTATTGCTGTTTACAATCTTGACCTTTTCACTTTATATGAAATCAAGCAATAACAATAATGTGTCGGCGATAGCGAAGGGAAGATGAGATAGATAATTCGCTGTCATTGTCTGAGATATAGGTATTTTCACTGTTAACTATAGCAAGTCCATTCTTATTAATGAGAACGAGTGAATCGTAAAAGATAAAAATATATGTCTCGTAGTTTCAAAAGGTATTTTTTACGTTCGAACATCGACATACATTATAAACGACATATTAAAAGGTTAATATAATACGTGAAGAGAGAACATATATTTACAAAAAAATATGTCATCAAGAGCTACTTATAATTTGTTACCTTACTAATTAGAATTTCAAAAAAAATCTGGAATAGAACAAATGTAATTTAAATGTTTTGAAGTTGAAAGTTGTACGATGAATATTTTATAAATCAATGCACGTACATGTCACGTGAAATTATGGTAATGTTGATAATTATACACAGATATTTGGTGTCTAGTACCACCGTAGTTATCGAAAATTCAAAATATAACTCTTAACTATATCCAGATGTATTTAAAATGATACATCTAAAGTTAAAAACATAATTTCAAATATTATTAATTATGTTATGTACTATAAGTATTTAAAAAAGTTTGGTTTATCTTCGATTTGAGCATAACTTACAAAAATCGTGAATAATCGTATTTGATAGATATCGTGCCAAACGTGTCAGCGTGATACACACCAGCTTGCATCTTTGCAGTTTATAGAGCCATTAAGTTTACACTCTTCTTGAAAAAATGAATATTAATGTCTTAACTTTGGAACATTTACATTCAAATGACATCGCGTGAGCGTTAAACAGGTTTTCAAGAAACACTTTTTTTTGATTCGCTCAAAAGTGACACATAACCATTTCCGTTATGTCTCTTAGGACATATGACTTTTTTGTTTTTATGATTACAACTATATACATTTTCTCAACATTTTTAACGCCCATAACTTTAGGTAACATGCTGTGATTACATGAACTCTTCTTACTACACTTGCATTCCAAAGAGGAAAAAAGTACTCTCTAAATGTATGTCTTTACACGTGTCTTATCGTTCAGTTCTATGAACAGCAACATCATA
The DNA here is from genome assembly GCA_916613615.1 of Steromphala cineraria. Lineage (NCBI taxonomy): Eukaryota > Metazoa > Mollusca > Gastropoda > Trochida > Trochidae > Steromphala > Steromphala cineraria. Next base: position 59,703,596 of record OU744725.1, on the reverse strand, counting down.
ACCATTTCAATACCCGAATTCAATCAACTTGTTGTTCTTTAAGCAATTTCTGACACGAACATGAAGGTTACTTTGCTTAGATTTGGTAACCAGGTGATTAGGGTCAACATAGTATCATATAAAAATATACTTGTGTCAAAATGCAACGTTGATAGTTTTAGGATTTTTAAAAATATATTTAGATAACCATACTTGTGTTACAGATTACAATTCAACAGAAGGGTGTAAATGGGAATTCGTTTGAGCTTTATGCTATGTGTGACGATGAAAAAACTTTGACATACATGTACACGTACAAATGAGCATGAAATTAACAAATGTTTTTTTGAGAATTGTGTTGGCGGCCGCGGTTATCCCATTTTTAATCTTAGGGACAATGTATCTATCTGACTGTATGATACAGATACGAACGTATTGAAACTGTTTTGTAATTTAGAAATCTAATCTTAATTTAATGTACCCCCACTTATTTTATATTTCAAGAGGAAACACATAGGCTAGTCAAGACTGTTGATAGTTTAAATGAAAGTTTCATGAAGATGGTTGATCTTTTGATATAAGTAAAAGTAAGAAAGACTGAACACTGGGAATTCAAGAGACCCAAGTCACAGTAACCTAAATCTGTCACCACTCATTTTCCACATCACTCAATCCATCCCAATAGAAGAACAGGTATCCGACGCTGTTTAATGATTGCCTGATTGTTGCCCATACACATCCTCAAATATTGACAGAGGTCAATAGCATCGGTGTAACTGTATCTATTGACCACTTTGAATTGTATTTGCATCGAGATTGCTTTGGAGTACAAACTCATTTGACAAACATTGAGGGCTGACGTTTCGAGAAAGAATTTCTTTAGAGAGAATAACGTCCATCTGACCGAGTTGTAAAGACAAAATATGCTTTTTGACAACCTTTTTAATTTATAAGATAATATGCAAAATATGCAAAATAAAATCGTTATGCAAAACAGAGATGGTCATTAGATAGGATATTTGGTTTTTAAAATGTAAAACACTTCCAAGTTATGCTTTAATAGTAATTAATAATTTGGATAACAGATTACAATACTTTTGATTAAGAACATCATTCTATATTTTACTTGTTATTCACTTATTTTGTTTTTTTAAAGGTTTTATTATATGGAGGAAGAACAACCAGAAAGGTTTAGTCAATCTTCGTTAAATGTATTGAATTACTTAATGGTTATGAATTCAAGGTGACGTAAATTTGATGTTCGAAATCTATTGTAAGATGTCATAATTGACAAACTAGAATTTGAGTATTTTTCTTGTCCCGTCTTCTTTTGTACTACAACTTACAATATTTACATTTAATAAATTACGTTTGTTAGCAGATTTCATCGATTATAAATGGAACAGTGTTATGTCAAAAAGGCCGATACCTCACGACTATATATGTCTGCTTTTCAAAACAAAAATGAAAATATAACCCCCATTATTCCTGTAGTGCTATTTGAAAATGACATGACCATCACACATTATACAATCAAACAGATCCCTAATACAGTTTAAAAAAGTCGTTGTTGTTGTTATTTTTAGTAGACATTGAAATGGTAATGCTTGCCCTAAGCTTGGTAACACTTATTCTTGTTTCATTGTTGCTTGTTACAAAAAAACCTATATTCAGATGTAAAGGCTAATCAAATGGTAAACAAGAACACAATTTGTCAACAATTTCAACGATGAGCACATGACTGTGAATTACAATAAGGTGCCAATATACCCGATAGTTGGTATTTTGACCACAATATATAAACATGCAATAAAACAAAATTGTGACAAAACCAAATAAACAGAGAATAAGAATCAGTAGCCTAATGCAATGCTGCTTTCACAGAACGTGCCCCTGCTGACCAAGCTTGAAAAGGCTATGAATACAGCTATTTATTATATGGCGAGCAGTGAAATACTGGGATTTATCAGTGAAATAGACTGTCTATCAAGCTACAGTGAAAATAACTTATGTTTTCACTGCGAACGGTGACCGATATAATTTGACGTCATGCAACAATGGTCTCACGCGGCGAATTGGCTTATGACGTCACAGTGTTACTGTGGTGACGGCTGTTCCTAGCGGCCGCTCGGCGTGAAAATGACCCTTTTCGGACGTAATTACAATGGTAAAAACATATAATAAATAGAATATCCATCAATTCTTGACAAATACCATGTTTATCTCATCTCGTGAGGTAGAAAAGTTATATATTTTCACTCGTGGCGCAACCTTTCTACCTCACTCGATGAGATAAACATGGTATTAGTCAGGAAAAGACAGATATCCTCTATTTAACTATATATCTCGAACATTAAAGGGGCAGTTCTATCTGGGTATTTTTTGTGGAAACGAAATTCGCTTCTGTGCAATTCTTTATCAAGTCGCGAAATATAAATCAACAAAAAGTTACCCCAGTAACATATTTCAACTTGGTTGTGTTATAATAATGAATTAATAGCATTATTTGCTGAAACTAACAATGTCCCCTTGAACTGCGTTTCCACAAGAATGCCAGATAGAACTGCCCCTTTAACTAGAATAAAACGTTACTCTATAGATATCACGCATTGGTAATGAGAAAACACTTTATCTAAATGTTAGGTTATAGCAGTATGACATTGTTCAATATGGATGCTTAGAAATTAATATTCATACATAGAAATGATTCAAGTGTGCCATGTGTATTTAACAAGTTCTGAATGGAAACTTATATATTCTAAATATTATAATATCAGTAAGAACATAAGATACTTTGTCACGATTGTGCAAGTAAGGTTTGTGCAAAATTAAACACGTATTTGACAGCAATATTAAAGAAAAATAACATGTTCGGTAGGATATTGTCTGCATCAATCCAATTAACATCAGTTCTCATGTGCATGTAATTCTATATCATACGTCAACTAGGTTTCTTTTAAGTTGTTTTCCAGGCAAGGATTTATCGATTTTTTTTCAAGATTATGATTACCTTCAACCAACAGGTTCAGTACTGGGTACATGGGTAACGTTTAAGTAAATTCAACCATGCACCAATTGCCTTCAAAGGAGAAACATGTGCTGAATTACAAAATATGACAATTTTTAAACTTGTCAACTAATTTGTCGAATTGGAAGGCATTTACATCGTTAAGTGCTTTTTCTTTGTGTGACCAATGATATTGTTCTCGTACTCGGGAATGAATGGATGTTTGCAATGGTGTTGAAAGTTCAACTCTTTGCACATTGATTTTTATAACCAGCTTATTTCAACCAGTACTTCAACAAAAATAAGGCTTCGGCAAAATTTATTTCTCTTGACTTTTCCAAATTGGTTGTAGTTCAATTGGCCTTTCAAATGCATTTATGCACGATGAATAATGAAGGATGTGAAGAGTGCAACTTAACGTTCTTTTTATTTCTTGAAGATGTACAAGTTGGTAAGCATCATGATAGACCTTTGCATTAGCAAACTGACGAAATTGGAACTATCTTGAAAGTAACGATTGAAAGTGTCAGTTCTAAATCTTACGAGACAGAATAAGTAATTAGGACACTGTTTCAATTAAATATGACCAAGATTTCGTGCCATGTTCAGTCATTCTTTCATAGCATTGTAATTTTCAAAAGGTTTCTAATAGAATTGTTTTGTATCCAATTCTAAACCGGAAACACAAAATATTTACTTACATTTGTAGATCAGAAAACCAAGCTGTCTTATAAGTCTTAACGCGTTTAAGGGGGATATAAGGTGATATCAGGGACATGAAACAATTGAAAGACAATGTATTCAAACTGAATGAAGCAGTAATAATCAAATATATAATATGAAACTCAGCAATGCGATTCCTTTTTCTTACACAAAATGTGTTCACACAAAATTGACTATGCTTTGTGTAATGAGATTTTTGACACTATCAAAATAATACATTAAGCATTTACATGTATATATATGTTCTATTATCAGTGAAAATTTGAAAATATAAAATTTTCAAAAAGCGTTCTACTACTGTAGTACATGAATTTATCAAACAATCGCAAATGACTACTCTCACTTGAGTATGGTATGCTTATGGGATACCCTAATTTATCAGTTAGACGTCATTAAAAGCAATTTACCATATAAAACTTCAATAACCTTTTCCTTTACGATGTTGATGTTTCTACATCTAAATATTCATTTAAAAACAAGCAGATACATATGATATTTGGCATTTAAATGAGTAATGGCATTAAACATTCTAAGATGAAAGCCATTCAAAAAAAAATTATTTTCAATAATCAAAATTGATACATATTTAATGTTTCCTATCGGAAGGAATTTCGTTTTGTTGTTGGCATATGGATCAAATACGGTTTTGTTATCATTGCAAAAGTGTAAAACTAGAAACAATAAAATGAATTGTACAGATCAGAACCTTCCAATAAAAGTATTTATGATTAATCAACATTTGTTGTAAAGTGTATTATTGACAAATTGTTTTATCTAATTATATGGTTATGCTTTGGCTGGCTTTTTACAGATACGTTTTTGTTAATACAAGCATTACATAAATAAGTATATACTTACAATGAGCATACCATATCGAATTAACGTCACCAAAAGAAAAGTGTCAAGATGTTGTTCCATTTTATCAACTTCTACTTCGCATTAGGTCAGTTTACCCTAAAGGCTGTCAGGCAAACCCTCTAAATTGAATTATTGTAGTCCCATTATCTGTTGCATATTTTTATGACATGCACTGACTTTCATATTCAGTCCCATTAGATGGAGCCCTTTGAGGAAAAGGGGTTTCGTTATTCAGGTTTACTTTTCAGTGTAAAAAAATAATAATAATAAAAAAGTTAGAATTACAAAAACTCTTATCTAACCAATCAGTTATTATTCACAGTTAGTTTTTACTACCGGTATTTCTGGAGTGGCCAAGAACCAGTATGTAATAAAATCTAACCAAATCCACAATTTATTATTTATTACTTCTATCATTTATGTTTTAATAAGTTTATTTATCGTAAATATTAAATCCTAAATACATGAATATCTGTTTGAATTGAGGATTATTTAGAAACGAGAAGACAATAAATGTTGATTATGAACTATTTAGGAATTCGAGAAGCCAAAATTACTGTTACGTTAATCTGTCATAACGCATTTTAACTCAATCAGCCATGATGTTATTATACCACAGCCTAGCGAACGTTATATTTGGAATTGCATGAACATGTACACGTGCATTTGATAAAATGACTTTACCAAGTTAAAGAAAGCTGTTTCCAAGTTCCGTGCCCGAGTAGGAAGCTTGATCATGACAACCTTCAAAACCTCTAAACATTAACATTGTCGGGATAGAATATTACAGTTGTGCAAACCAACTAGGTAAAAACCAGATTTACAGTGTTTTCGGTAATCCTATTCCTGTACAAAAGACTTTAGTGTGGTTTTAGAGTCACATATGCAAACCGTTGTGTTATGTACCATGATATGAGTAAAATATGCAGCTATTTTAAAATAAAAAATTGAAAATTTTCTTAGTGTGGCTCTACGCTCCAGATTGAAAACAGATTTTAGATGATAGTCGCCATATTTGACAAATATCCCGCTCATGTAAATAATATTGTGATATAAAATCAGATAACTTGTTGCCACATCTTTTTCATAGTTTTAATTGTTATAATACAACTTTCAGCAATGAAGTACATTACAAAATCACATCAGTCTCAGATAATCCGGTATTATCAACTTACACTAAATCTTTCCTGCACCTTAAATAACCTGATAACTTCGATTTTAAATGAAATGTCAAGCAATATGGTATAATATCCCAAGGCTCTCTCTGCTAGGTAGCAGATTGAAACCTCAGCCAAGTGCTATTATCACTGTATTGTTATTAGAAAATATTGTCTCCTTCAAAGGAACGCCCCTTAAGGAGATCACCTTGAGTTGTTTCACCTTTTGTACTATAAGTTAAGAATATTTTGCTCTCCTATATTGTTATGCGATGTCAGATCAGGCAAAAAGTATACAAGTACATGTATAATGATATCTCTAACGTATCAAAGCAGTTATTTCATAAAACATTTTCTTTCGCTTTTCGTTGAAAGAGCATTTTTTGTGAAGGGGGTATGTTGTCCATGGGTTGTCTGTATTCCCACAGGCGACCATCTGTGACCTTGTATTTGAATGTGACATTCAAGTGACCAAAAAGTTTGTCACCAGTTTGCTTATTGAATGGTTCAAAGGTGAGCATTTTAGTTTACAGAGTATTGACTGCAAGTATTATAGCGTGAAAAAAAAGCAACTCCCGGAAGAGTATGAGGTCCATTAGTGGTCTTAATTTCCATGGATGACCACCTGTCACCTTGAGCTGTGGCATTCAAATAAAGTTTGTCACCAGTTTGCTTTTTGTATGGTTTAAGAGTGGCACTCAGTTTTTCTGATTATGTTGATTCAATGATTGAATTCTTATAAAATTGGTTTTCAAAGCTGTTATAATGGCAATTTAAAAAAGGCAATTCATGACCACTGCTTACTAAAGCAGGGATTTAAAAGAATACAGATTTATCGGGGTGGGATATACAACTGCGTACCTAAAGTTATTCACTCGACTGCGTATCCCACTGCGAGAATGCATCGAATAGTATTGACATTTCACTACCTAAGTTAACGTTCCTTTAATATATGTGCATTTGATATATGTGTATGCTATACCTAATTGTTAAACGTGGCATTTTTGGCACTCCAATGAAATAACCGGTCTTAATGGGAAAAATTGTCGAATAGAATAGCTTTCATATTTCTTTAAAACATCCTCCATAAGTTATTTACTTCATTATTCAAAATTGTTCATTTGCACTAAATCAGTGTTATTGTACTGATTTTTTTTCGCAAAAAGCCAATATGGAAAAGTTTAATCGAAATTCAAGAATTGCAGGGTTTCATAAGTATGTCTATTTCATCACACAACGCTCCCAAAATAGCGAATGATCATTTTTTTCCCGCAAAAAGCCAATATGGAATAGTTTAATCGAAATTCAAGAATTGCAGGGTTTCATAAGTATGTCTATTTCATCACACAACGCTCCCAAAATAGCGAATGATCATTTAATTTAAGAATTTAGTTAAGCCTTTGTCAGTTCTGCTGAACTTACTTACCTTACTTACCTTACTTACAAAACCTAACCCAAATACATGATATTTACACTCATATATTCAAGTATGTGAAAAACATTATGGTAGGCAGCTGTACTTTTGAAGATTCTGTCTCAGAAAGTCAACATAGAAGATAACTTCCGCAATTTAAAAAATCATATTTCGAAAGTCTAACCTTCACGGTTCTTCTCATCCTGGCAGGCTTCAGAACTTCAAACACTGACCAGACGATTATAAGACTGAACAATTACTGTACATATTGCAGTTACATTATATTTGCATTTTGACAACAGAACTGCTATCAAATTCACAGTTCCTGATACACGCATTTTGGCTTCATGAATATGACTTCCTGTGTGCATTGTATGAAGTGCACTTATGCAAAATATATCAATTCAATTATTAACTTGGCCACATGATGCCACCAGAGAATTGATTTTAATGTTATTAGAATTCCATGAATATGTATACGTCATAGAGATTTTAAATAAGCACATCTTAAACATATATACGTTAAGGCAAGTAAATGCAAGGTTACGACATACATTTGAAAGTAAATTTGAAATTCGTTGGGTGACCATGACACCCGCCAGCTAAGGTGAAACGCCAGTTCAAACGATGTCCAGTCCTAAAATTGCTGACCGTCAGGCAACATATCACATCTTTTGAATCGAACCCCGACCTCTGTGGTGATGAGCCGACGCTCAAACAAGTGAGTTATATCCTCTGTTCTTTAGAAAAAAGAGTTGCTTGCCGACGAGTTCGTACAACGACAAGCTGTGATACTGGGGTTTACATGGTGATACTGTGGGATACAAATAGTTAAAGCTAGACTTGTTACCGTAGAGACGAGTTACAACCTTTAATGTCAGGGTCACCTTGGTATTCCAATTCTCAATATCAAAAGTTGAAACCGATTGATTGCTTCAAGGCACGATATTTAAAGATCAATTACAAGTTTACATACAGTTGTGGAGCCATTAGGTCTCACTCAGACATACTAAATGTTAATTGATTTGTAATCAGGAACTTTCGATCGGTCTACTCCTATGTGAACAACCAAATTGACTTGATTTGATATCTTAAAGATTGTAAAAAAGTTTACCTCTGATGTACAGGGAAACGCGCAAATTAAAGAACAAGCAAGTGAAAAATCATTATGAACTCCATTCAAGATTTGTGAAAGGATAAAAAATCATAAATTGCCTGAGACGTCATATTTTTTGTATCAGTTATTACAATTTAAAGGGGCAGTAGCACGTTTTATGGGGAATTTAAGGTGATGTCAGGAAAGTGAAAATTAATTGTTACAATTGAAAGACAATGTACTTAAACTAATTGGAGCAGTAATAATTCAAATATATAATGTAAAGTTTAGCCGTGCGGTTCCTTTTTCTTACACACAGTGAATTAAAGATGTTAACACAAAATGGCCGCCAATGGATTTTATGTGAATCTTCATACTTTGTCCTCTGACTGTGGATGATTGGCTTGTGTAATGAGACTTTTGACAGCATCAAAATAATTCATTTAGCATTAACATACAATTATCAGTGAAAAATGTAAAATATAAAATTATCAAAAAACGTGCTACTGCTCCTTTAATAGTAACAATGACTTCATAATTACGCTAATGAAAAGTAGGAACACTCTCTGTCGCTTAATTTGAGATACCATATCCATTCAAAGGTAAATTGTATGCTAGGGTGCAATACACTATCTCCCTCAGTGACAATTACATCGGTGCTTTACTCTACATTTTACGAAACTTGTCAATATGAAGGAAACTTCCAGAAAGTGGATGCACCAAGAAACCGTCGTTATTGCTTGAAGGCTTTGAAAAGAAAGTAGAATGATACAAAACAGCTTGTGAAATTATACAAGTGTGAATGATGAAGTTTTCTAAGCCAATGCAAATGTATTGATGACAAGAATAAGATATGTTATGAGAATGGCATACATATTGCCATTTTACCATTTTAACATACAAATGGTTTCGTACTGGAACGAAATAAGGTTAGGATTTGCATAGTCTATTCTACAATTCATGTTTTAATAACTCTTATCCATCAAAAGAATAAAAATGAATTGTATCAACATTTGCAACTTAAACTGAAATTGTTCGGATTTAATGAGTCATAACACCACATAAAAAAAATCAGCTTTAGGAGGGTTTGGGAGTAACCTGATTATAATTCTTGATAATCATCTTATTCATATAGAAGTAAAATATTTCATTGTTTTGTTTATACATGAGAACTTTAATCAGTATATAACGTATTTTCTGTAGGCTTTAGAGTCATATAAACTAACCGGAAAATGCACTTAGCCCTCACGACCGTGTATATGGCAAAACTGATCCAACCTTACATGAAGATCATAGCCATATACTTGCACTGTTTAATTCATTGATATCTAATGTTTGTAGTATTCATGTGTGTCGTTTACCTTAACTATACAAGTATATTATTGGAGTCCACAATGGACTCTATGTGTCTTATTTGTATTCATAAATAACACAATAACTTTTGGCAATATACTTTTATTTCGCTATTCTCCAAATTAAGAGTCAGCTATCACTTATTATATTAGAATATTTGAATCCGGAACAAAACTTTTATTGAGGTAGACAGGGCATGCAGTCAAAACTTAATTGGATTCATTCTGTTTGCTTATTATTTAGCAAAGTAAAATACTTCCCAAAGAAAGTTTCAAGACATGCTAAATAGAAAAAAACACTTTGCAATATATAATACTACATAACTAATATCGGTTTTCACTACTTTGGTTTTTTTCCGTATGTTTGATAGAAATGCTCGGAATTGCATAAACTAAACCATATTTCATTGGTTAAACTAGGAATTGAAAAAATTAGTTATCAAGCTTGGATGACATCTAATAGATATCACATTCTAAACGACACATTCATAGTTGTATTTTTGTCATGGCAAAACATCATACATTTGCATAGAGAGACAATGCGCAAATGTAAAGCTCTTTTTGTACAAAAAGAAAGGTCTTTACAGTATGTGCTTTTGTTGAATGGCAATTTGTTTTGCATATTGTCAGAATTGATCTTCAACAACTCTAAAGTTTGAAACAAGAAACTTATTTGAAAGGACTCTTGGTTAATTCAGATTTAAAAGAATTGAACTCGATTTCATGTCAAGCATGAGTTAAAAAATTGACATGTTTTTACTACAAAAATCTAGAAGCTTTTACCAAATATACATATTATCAGTGTCAAGAAATGATGTAATGATATATATCCATACTATGTCCAAAAAATTCTTTCAAGAAATTGTTGTATGAAAACTCTCAGAATGCAATGATAAAACTTAGTTGCACCTTGTTATGCTCAAATGGCATACTGTTAGAAGCGTCTTGAGATTCTTAATGAAATCAAGAGAATTCAGACCTTGAAGAATGTCTTTTGGTGATATTTCCTAGTCAACGATAATAAAATCGGGTTACTTTCACACATAATCTCATTTAGATTTTGTGTGAAAGTATATTCCAGTCCTTCCAATGTCCTTTACAAACTTGGGTTAAATAAAATTGAAAGTTAAAATGAAAACATATAAAATCGGTATCATATTGTAACATACCTAAATTTATATATCATTCAAATATTGCTCAAATACATTTACATATCGAATGAATGTAAGTTCAATACTATTCAAGGAGAATAAAGACAAGTTCTTTCAAACAGAAAGTCTATTCTGAAAATATAAACAAACCAGCTGTTCACCAAAGGAATACTCCCTTAAGGTCTGTATGTATGTCAACATCTTGAAAATGACAAGTCCTAGAATGCTCTTTCGCGTGAGTTCAGTTATAAACTACAGACCACATAATACAGACGTTTCCATTAACATTGGGAGCATTCATAAAAATAGCTTCATAATGTTTTTTAAAATCAAAACCACAGTCAAACGACCAATTATGGCGGGGCACGGCGAACAAAAGGATAGCATCTGGATATACAATTATAATGTTATTATAGATTAGTAAAAAGGAGAACGATGTGGTTGGCTGATGCTGTGATATAGGTAGTGTTGTAGCAAGGTGACAATCTACTCGGGATAAGAAACTGTAACTGACAGGACTGTTTTTCATCGTTATGAAGACTCACAGTTCATGGCTTAAAGGGGCAGTAGCACGGTTTTTTGACAATTTTATATTTCAATTTTTTTTACTGATAATTGCACGTTGATGCTTAATGTAGTATTACATTATTACATTACACAAGCCAATCATCCATAGTCAGTGAATAAATGATAAAGATTCACATAAAGTCCTTTGGCGGACATTTAATGCATCTTGTGTAAGAAGAAGGAATCGTATGGCTGAACTTTACATTGTATATTTGATGTATTACTGCTTCATTTTGTTGGAATTGGAACCATCTATTTTTTCCCTGACATCACCTTATATTTCCCCTTAAACGCGTACTGTCCCTTTAAGAGGTTATCAACAATGCAGGAGGGATGGCACGCATCTAACAACCAAGCTTCCTCCCATAGAATATGAGAGTTGACATGTAATTGTTATAATTGTTATAATTCTCATCACCTTAAATGATTGTGTTTTACCCTGTTTTATGTCAAAAGGTAAATCCTCATATCCAAATATTCAGGTTTAAGTAAGTGTTTGATACTATAATTGGTAGTACATTTTGTGTAAATCTCTTCAAGGGAAATAATTACCTTAACTAAAAACACTTAATGTTAATAATATTTGGATATTTGGACAGACGCTGGCCATTCTGAATGTGTGCTAAGAAGAGGTGTTACAAAACTGTGGATTTTAGTTAAACGAACTGATGGTAGAAGCATGCAAGGTTGTGAAAAAATCAATTTGAATATTCTGTCGTTTTAGTTAATGAATTTCCCAATTTTGATTTAATCATGTATTCTTTTGTTTTGCAAGCTGCCATCTCATGGCATCGATATCAGATTTGAGTAAATAGTGTGTAAAAGGTTTATTTTTTATGTGTGTTGTGTCTCTATCAATGTATAACAGCTACAGATCTTGTGTACCATATGACAAAGACCCTATCGTCCTGTGAATAAAGCTATTTAACTTAACCGATACCGAGAGTATTGCATGTACACTTTAAAGGGGCAGTAGCACGTTTTAGGGGGGAATATAAGGTGATGTCAGGAAAATGAAAATTAAAAAAAGTTCCAATTAACGTACAATTATCAGTGAACAATTTAAAATATGAAATTATCAAAAAACGTGCTACTGCCTCTTTAAGGTCCCCGACATCATAAAATGAATCTTGATACATTGATTACATTCAGATTATCACTTTTAAAACTAAACTTGAAAATAACATGTGTATGTAAAGGAAATGAAAAGCCATGAGAAACAACATACAGCATCTTGATAGCTATTATTGTGGCTAAATATAATAAATATTAAACAATTGTATATATACTACTGAATCATTTGGAACGAGAGTATTCGAATCAAGTCGATTTCTTTAAACATAACCTATATGAAAAAATGTATTTTAAACAAGGAAGTAAATGTCACATTCTTACAAACCTCATTTACTTTTTGTTTTTACATTCAAGTGACATGTCACACATATAAGCAACCGCAACTGTCAAAACTGTTCTAAAAAGCATGTTGTAATGGTAATGGAAATGTCATTCAAAATTATGTGAAGTACTTTTTCAAAATTGTTTTTGTATATCTTTATGGCTTGCTTGAATACGATTCAAATGTACATGTAGAATGTTTCTGATAGAAAAAAAAGATGATAGAAATTTTCCACGCATCCGAATTGGCCAAAAACTCGAAACAATGCATGTTTTTACATTGTATTGTGAGTTAATAATATTTTGTTGTTTTGATTTGATTTCATCTTAAACTCACTTTTTTCCTTATTCTATGTACTCTTATATTTTCAACTCTTCAGAAGATAAAGTTTGTCACTCTACACAAGAAGTACAATTGTTTATAAACAAATTGCTCGAAAGTAACCCTTAAAGGGGCAGAAGAACGTTATTTGAAAAGTTTATATTTCAAATTTTCACTGACAATTGTATGTTAATGCTTCATTTTGTGATATAAAAAGGCATATCATGGCTGCACTTAACATATACTTTATTTATTACCTCTCTACTTATTTGAATATATTGTCTTTCAATTGGAACAATTTAGTTTCAAAATGTACAATGTTCCGATGATCTAAATTAATATAAAAAGAAATGAAATAAACATATCAACGGTGCAGATTGGTATATTTACCCTATCCTCCCAAACTAATAAAAAACATAGCGGAGGATTAGGGTTCTGAGATATGTGGATAAATATAGAACTTTGCCCCCTAAAATGTAGATATATATGTATCTCATGACTTATATTTGACTTGATACATAATATTGAAATCATATATGATACGAGAAAGAACCATGAAATGTTATTCATAATGCAACCATGAATTTTGCGCATAATGTGTTTTTTCAATTAAAGAACAACATGTGAGATAAACATAGCATCCTGTAACATACATAGAGATTATTACCCAAGGAAGTGTGTCGTATGACTTTTACGAAACGAGTGTGAATTTTTGTATTACCCGAGCGAGAGCAAAATGGTTATACACAAATTTGCACGAGTTTCGTAAAAGTCATATGACACACTTCCTCGGGTAATAGTTTATTTATTACCGATTCTTTTCCAGTTTACCATCTTAGAAATAACGGGCCGCTTCCCTTGCGACGGTCGGCTACAGTGACGTCTAGAACAATGGTGTTATGACGTCACTGGCGAAAAAATACGGAAACTCGCGCTACAAAAATCGTTGCTAGGCAAAAGTGATATGTGCACTAGTGCTCATATTGAAAATATGTCACCATTTATTTTCAATCATATGGGTAATAACAATTACTTTGTTCCTGATCATATGGCTGTTTTATGTGATATGGGTCTTTTTGATATGTTCCTTATTTGTTACTATGTTCTTAACAGACAAAATCAAAATGGTAACTGAAATGTTATGCCTAACATGCAGTTACATAATACTAATTATATTTTGCCTCATTATCTATACTGCTTTTATCTCTTTGATTATCACAATAAACATGATACTTATTAAACATTCATTAATAATGACCTAGAAGTCGACAAATCATTTTGCTTATTGGAACTCAAGACATTACCTATTACATACAATGTATGATGCGTCAGTCCTCTGAATTGATAGCTTACCAAATGTAGGCAAGTGCAAGTTGTTTGAGAATATTGCTTTTGGCTATCCTATGATTTGACATACTCAGTCGACAGAAATTTTAAAGATTGAGAAAGTGCCTTTATATATATTTATTTGAAATTAGGGATCTTCAGCTGTACGGTAGCATATATATCCAAAATGAGTGTTAAAAGAATAACAACGATGGTCTCCACCTACTTGTTTCAACTTTATATATATGTATAAACATATGACATTGTTTGGTTACATGAATTTCAACAATCTAATTCCATATATGATTTCAAAATAATGATCAGATTCTGTCCCCTTCCTCTTTACAAAATAGGAGTGTATGAGATTGATGACATAGATTCTACTCCTAATTATATTCAGGAGAAATTCGTATATAACCAGGCAACACAAAGTAGGTGTAAAATGTGATATACTAAGTTCGTTTGTAACTCTATAGCACATTGTCGATTTGCAAAAATGTATCGGTGTATTCAAATGATTGAAACTACTAGAACAATAAATGATTTTATCATATTGCACATTTCGATCTTACCATTTTTCGGCAAATCAAAGAAGGATATTTTTAACTCTTGGAATAATTTTTAACCGAGCTTGTTTTACCTTTAAAAACAGTTTTGAATCTTCAAGTATTCAGTAAGCTTTAAATGAGGAGAAATCATGAACCCAAAAATAATAAGTTTTGTTTGTAGTTATTTCTCTCATTCTTTTCTCTCATCTGAGGTGATGTGCTTTCTGCTTTCTGCTACGATAAAAGATAACATATCAGACATGCTTAACCTCTGTAATTCTCCTTATTGGAATGCCTTCGTTCATCAGTAGCAAACAGTCTACTGATATGAGTGCCACTAAACTCATGATCTATCAATGGATATGCCAATTATTTTATGATGCCTAAAATAGTGTTGCAAAATTTTGCTTCTTTGAAATTTCTTCAGGCCTTGCTTGGAAAAAACACATCGGAGATTACAATTTCCATGATACCTTATATTCCTGGTGTTTCTACAAGGAAGTCGATACTGACATCACTTACTATTGAATTTGCATGCAGACCGAATCTTGGCATTTGTGTATTCTAGGTTACATGTACCTCCCTTATTCCAAAAGATGAAAATATCAAATTGATTCTTTGTCAGGCACACGAAATAGGTCAGAATATTAAAAAAAAATACAAAACCCTTGTTACTTTAAGAAAATATCAAGAAGTTGATTATTTTTGCATGTGGAAATTTATGTGTCGTAAACATACTCATATGTATTTAAAACATGTGTATCTCTCTCACAAGAACGCTTTTTTCAACACCTCTTGTATGCATAAACATAATGGTTATTTGCTTTTAGATGTCCCTTGTGACAAGCAAATAACAACCTTTCTTTTTTATAATTTACTTGTTTAGCGAGCTTAAAGGAAACTGCCAACTTTTGACATCTAGAAGAAATGACAATCTATTTGTTTAACAATGAGCGCATTGACATTAATAAAATGTACGCTAGAACAATAGAAAATGTTATACAATGTTTGCTATCTTTTTTGTTACACTGTTGTGACTCGCCTTCTTCTTTACGTAAATTCAATAAGTCGTTTATAATCCTTTATGTCATTGTTATGCGGGCAATGGTAATGCAAATACGCAAAATAAGTGCCTTCAGTTCTATCTTTATGCCAACATTCTTGAGATTAATTCTACAAAGCAGTTTTTATCTTGCATTTAGCACTGTGTGCCCTAACTTCAAAGACTTGGTTTGAGCAATAACAAACAGATAAGATTGAGGGGCTACAACTCGGATAAAGAATGACCTAAAACAGAAGAGTAGTGGGTTAATACGTCATTTTGGGACACATTGCAGCAGAATTGGATCGACTGTATTGACTAAGGAAAGGAAATATTTGATATTATAAAACTTACATTTGAAGGAATTTTAACACCATATAGTGGCTGGGACTGACTTACAATTTTACAGGGGCAGTTGCACGTTTTTAGGGGGAATATTAGGTGATGTCAGGTAAGTGAAAATAAATGGTTCCAGTTGAAAGACAATGTATTTAAACTAAATGGAGCAGTATGAAATTAAATATATAACGTAACGTTTAGCCATGTGATTCCTTTTTCTTAAACAAAATGAATTAAAGGTCTTAACACAAAATGGCTTTGTATGTGAATCTTCATACTTTGTCCTCTGACTATGGATGATTGGCTTGTGAAAAGAGATTTTTTGACACTGTCAAAATAATACATTCAGCATTAACTTACTATTATCAATAAAATATTTAAAATATACAATTATTAAAAAACGTGCTACTGCCCCTTTAATATACCTTTTAAATTTCCTCTAAAACCATTTTATTTATATAAACACACGTATTTATTTCGCCGTTTAATCGAAACAAAGAAGCAAATCATAACATCTTATAAATAATATATTCCAAAAGATGAAAATATGAAGTCATACGAAATAGGTCAGAATATTTGAAAAAATAAAACATTATTATTTTTGCATATGGAAATGTATGTGTCATAAACATACATGTACATATATGTATTTAAAACATGTGTATCTCCTTGTCATTTCAAAAGAACGTTTTTTTCAACACCTCTTGTATGCATAAACATAACGGTTATTTGCTTTTAGATGTCCCTTGTGACAAGCAAATAACAACCTTTCTTTTTTATAATTTACTTGTTTAGCGAGCTTAAAGGAAACTGCCAACTTTTGACATCTAGAAGAAATGACAATCTATTTGTTTAACAATGAGCGCATTGACATTAATAAAATGTACGCTAGAACAATAGAAAATGTTATACAATGTTTGCTATCTTTTTTGTTACACTGTTGTGACTCGCCTTCTTCTTTACGTAAATTCAATAAGTCGTTTATAATCCTTTATGTCATTGTTATGCGGGCAATGGTAATGCAAATACGCAAAATAAGTGCCTTCAGTTCTATCTTTATGCCAACATTCTTGAGATTAATTCTACAAAGCAGTTTTTATCTTGCATTTAGCACTGTGTGCCCTAACTTCAAAGACTTGGTTTGAGCAATAACAAACAGATAAGATTGAGGGGCTACAACTCGGATAAAGAATGACCTAAAACAGAAGAGTAGTGGGTTAATACGTCATTTTGGGACACATTGCAGCAGATTTTGATCGACTGTATTGACTAAGGAAAGGAAATATTTGATATTATAGAAACTTACATTTGAAGAAATTTTAACACCATATAGTGGCTGGGACTGACTTACAATTTTACAGGGGCAGTAGCACGTTTTTAGGTGGAATATTAGGTGATGTCAGGAAAATGAAAATTAATGGTTCCTGTTGAAAGACAATTTATTTAAACTAAATGGAGCAGTAATAATTCAAATATATAACGTAAAGTTTAGCCATGTGATCCCTTTAAAATTATAAATTAAAGGTGTTCACACAAGATGGCTTTGTATGTGAATCTTCATACTTTGTCCTCTGACTATGGATGATTGGCTTGTGAAATGAGATTTTTGACACTGTCAAAATAATTCATTCAACATTTACTTACAATTATCAATGAGATATTTAAAATATACAATTATTAAAAACGTGCTACTGCCCCTTTATTATAGATGTTTTAAACCATTTTATTTATATAAACACACGTATTTATTTCACTGTTTAATCGAAACAAAGCAGCAATCAATACATCTTATAAATCATTTTAACTTTCCATCTTAAATTAGACCATAAAAATATAACGATTTAACAAAAACAAATTGCTTAACTTCATTTAAACTTTAATTCAACATATTTGATAACACACACGACACATTGCCAAATACACAGATGATAGTTTAAAATCAGTATCTTTAAATAATACAGGTTCCCATGACATTGACATATGTGTATAGAGCCCTAGGATACGAAAGATAAAACATAAAAATATGGTTGTCAGTTGAAACAAAAACACATCCTGAAGCAAAATAATTTTCAATATTCAAAATCACTAATTGCAACACTGATCTTTAAATGACTTCCAACATTCATCAATTTAAGAATGTTCAGTTAATATCCTCAATAGTATCTAGTTCACAGGGTCCAGCTGTATTTGAAATACGATATATTTGAATATTGTGTTTATCTGGTAATGAAGTAAATTGCGAAAGAAAGGTTTCATTGTTTTCCCTTGGGATATTCTGCATGTCAACGAAGGGCATGGATGTATTGCATTACCAAGATGTTTTTTCTTCAAGAATAGATATAACACCAAAACTAGTCTGTCATCCAGATCCAAAGGCAAACATATTTAATTGATGACCAACCAAGTCTAGAAAAGTATAGCAAGTCTAGATTGCTCAGCTGTAGAAGTTAAAGCATCTTCTGGGCTCCATTTTGTTATAATACATAATTTGTTTTAAAATATTGTCAATATTGAAAAAAATACTAAATGTTAGTCTACAACAAAACATGAATTGAGGAAAACTCGAATATCAAAGCAATGCGTTGCAATTATCTTCTATATCATTCTTTTTTTAAAAGTGGTCTAGATGGTACAGGAAGGGGATCGCTAAACAGGGTAACCCAAATATAAATATCTCTCCCCGTGATAAATATGATAATATTTATGTTACAAACAAGAAACACAAAATTACAGGATATGTAAATTCAACAGTCATATCATATTAATGTAAGATCCCTTTTACTTAGCCATTTCTTAATGTGCCTATAAATGTTTGTGATTTATATTGATGGTGTTTTTAAGTTATTCGGTTGTTCATTGTCCTTTTGTATTAACCCTAATGACTTACTTTTGTAAACCAAATTCATTTATCGAGTAATATAGTATTATGATTTTAAAGAAGTTCTCATCACTAGCTTGAGTTCGAAACGTCGCAAACTTGATTAAAGAAGTAGTATATCCATAATATTGCCTTCATCTTCTTCATCATCGCAACTTCTAGAATGTCCATCAAAGAAGATATTATCACTATTATTATTATTGTTTCAAATATTATTCTTAACGATATGTATATGTTACATATGGAAAACATATGGACGGCCAAAACAATGAATAAGTTCTCATAACATACAATAAAAATATAGTAAAAGGCTCAGTATGTGAAATCATTTTGGAACAAGAAGTTGAAATGCAATGATTCATAATTCATTAAGTGCACTTTTTGAAGGTGAAGTTGTTGCGAAAAACTCCAAAACTTTATTTACACTGAAATACCTCCAATAAATATATTCTAAAAATATTCTAAATATTGAATCTATATCTATCCATATTTATCGAATACTGCTCCCTGAGAAATGAAAAGATGTCAGCCTCAATTGTGAGTCATGATATATCACTTTGAGAGCATCACTCATTAAATGAACTTACTGACTTTGGCAAGGTTGGAATAGTGAGTATCATGATGTTGTCTGAAGCAGAAGGCCTTTCTTTCGTGTACCTTACGCTTTATCATTAAATAAATATATCTGATGTATGACTCACAATAGTCATAATTCATATCATACAATGTGGATCAAAAGCACATACGAAAGGATAATAACAGTCTTTACCTCAAACGATTATTCAAAGTGACTTAAAGTATGATGTTGGAGTCAAACTGGTAAAACATAACCAATGGTGATATAATATCGTAAACAGTGACTGTTGTTGAAATTAAACCCCTCTCCTTAGTCCTTTCAGTAAACTGGAAACGTTTTTGACGATTTAACGTAATTCAGAACACATCATTAGTTGTGACATAAGGGAACAATCAATGATTTCTGTAGTAAAGATAATTTTCTATATTTTCTTTATATATGAGGCTTTAAATCCATCATTATCAGTATTGAATGCCGTAAGAAAAAAACATTAATCCAAAATAGTACTTTTATGAAGTAACGTCCCTTAATAACTCAAAATAGAGAGTTGAAGTGGACTTCCAGTTTAGTTCTGCGAGATGAGTGACGAAGGAGGTGGCATTTGAAGTTTATATATATTAATTAAGAACTTAAAGATATAAGCAATTAATTATATACTATTTCGGTAAAACAAATTATATAACTTGATGTTTCTCATATTGTTATGTGATATACAAATCGCTGGACTGACGAACTGAAGCTAGTATTTGATATAACGAGTTAAACGTTACTTATATTGAGCTTTATTTTGCCGGAGATATTTTTGTGCGAAATAATGACAAGTTGCAATTAACACCAAGATTTGTTATAATGTCCAGATGAAGTCGAAGTTTGTTTAATATACACTTGAATCAGCATGTAAAACGCCGTTGACATTATGAGACACAAAAACACAAAAACAACATCACCTAAAACCATTTAACTTTCCAATTACATTCCTTTTTGTAATCAAGCAGATATTTTACTGTTATTTCTTTATCAGAAACTGATAAAGTTATCTAGATAATCTGACATCCACTACGTACTTTTCTAAACAAAGATCTTGAATCATGTACCCGATGATTCAAACGTATGCACTAATTCCAACTTATTGCATACTTCGAGAATCGTAAACATCTTTATTCGAGATTCTCATTAAAGCTATGTTCACTGTTCCCTAATGAGCTTTATACAAACCTATTCAAAGATTAATTCCGACAAATACGCTTACAAGACATGCACAAATCAACGACCAAACTCTTTCATAGCATTTTAACCATATGTAATGGAAATTGCATTAAGTACTTCAACTTTGAACGATCTGTAATCAAGAAGTTTAGAAAACTCGAGTTATTTCTTTCTTGCTTCCATGCCTACACAAAGGGTAAGCTGAACTGCGTTGATAGTCTTAGATATCAAAATGTGGTTTTCAACGATGGACCTTTTCAATAGATAATTAAAAGAATTGCATAAAAATGCCTCCATGCACTTATCGAAAAAACATATCAGGTTCCAACGTGTGTAGGTTTTCGAGAGATCTTCTCTTTGAATTCGGTGTTGACATATTGTTAACATTTTGGTTTGAAAGATGTTCATTAAATATAAGTAACCTCAGCTAAAGATAACATTGTAGAACAGATTAGCTATTTTGGCGTTGGTCAGGTGAAAATGCTGTATATCAAATCCCACTAAGCAAAAGGGCAGTTTATCCTAAGGCCTAAGTCTGTTGCTCTGCATCAATAGATTGAATCAGTGAAGTTTCATTATCTAAGCGATCTCGTTACGACATCCTGTCACCTTCACCTGAACATCCATTAACTTATCTCTTAGAGAAAAACAGTTTCATGCTTTGGCCACTTCAAAGCTTAAAGGGACAGTAGCACGTTTGAAATATAAGGTGATTTCAGGAAAATGAAAGGAAATGGTTTCAATTGAAAAACAATGAATTTCAATTAAATGAAGCAGTAATTTATCAACCGTATAATGTAAATTTCAGCCATGCGATTCATTTTTCTAATACAAAATGTATTAAAGGTGTTCACACAGAAAAGGTCGCCACTAGGCTTTATGTGAATCTTTAGAATTTGTTCTCTGACTATGGATGAATGGTTTGTGAAATGAGATTTTTGACACTATCAAAAAAATACATTAAGCATTAACGTACAATTTTCAGAGTACAATTGAAAATATAAAGTTTTCAGAAAACGTACTACTGTCCCTTTAACAACAGAAAGAATGATAGTAAGAATACTTGGAATAGTAATAACCCTAGAACTGGCTTTACACAGAGGTTATTTTACCTGAACAGGTTAAAAACAGGTGTAATTTGTTTTAAGTTTGTTAACTTTGTATAAAACCAGGTCTCCGGGGGCCTACAGGCATTTTAAGAATATTCCATTAATTGGTAGGGTTCGCTTAAAGCCCTAAGGGCTCGAGACGATTCAAACAAGTCAAATGTGAAATGAAAGGGGTGCTTTATTTAATGGTTTGTAAGACGTAGTATCCTAGATTTGAACTAAATGATTTTGTCAAATAAAGTTTCCATCAAAACAATTATAGGTAATCTGGATGTTTACGTAATTTTTGTTTGCATTTTTCTTTGAATTCTCTGTGGGGTAATGTCAACAATATTTATCTCTGAAGTAATTCTAACAAATACGTCAATTTTTTCAATCTTCTTTTTTTATAGCTGATATTTTATATATATAAGGAAATATTCATTCAAAGACTTAGTATATTTGACGTTCAGGTAGATATTTGGTTAACTTGAACTGGCTTGATATATCTTTGATATACATTAATAGTTACTGTATATGAAACTCAAATATTACGTAATGTATGTAGCCTTTGGATGTGATTGAAACAACGAAGCCGAAACAACTTTTTTTCGTTTCATTGGTATTTATGTAGAAAATAACCATACACAGGAGGTTTTTTTTCCGATCAATCAAGTTGCTTATATTGTTACATAGTTTTCCATTGGTCAAAGCTTTAAATCATTGATACACGCGACACGCCGTATGGTAACAGTCACTTCGATATTATTTGCAATTGCTTTATCAAACGTCAAAGACGATTGAAATCGTAAGAAAAAGGAATCGCATGACTAAACTTTACATTATATATTTGAGTTATTACTGCTTCATAGAATTTGATTACATTGTCGATCAATTGGAACCATTTCTTTACATTTTCCTGACATCACCTTATGTTTCCCCTAAAACGTGCTACTGCCCCTTAAATGGTCAAAGTATAATATCCAGAAGGTTGTGTTTCTTCAAATTTTTCTTTCAACTACTAACGTTTATGCCAAACGTATTTACTTCTTACGTAACCTTATCATTTGTGGTCGATGAATAAAACTCACAGTATCAAGCTAAAATTGCCATTTAGGTGTTTACATGTCCTAATTATTTGCGTTTAGGGTAAGGGATATGCGTAGCTTAACGAACGTATTTAGTACATGTACTTTATTCATTGTTGAAATAAATAATCTTCCATTTAGGAACACTTGGTTACCTTTCATGAGATACTGCCGTTTCCCTTAAAATGAATGAATGAATGAATGAATGAATGAATGAATGACTTAGAGCATTTTATTTACCAGTTAAAACGTTTATAATATAGTAAAAAAAATAATTATTATTTTGAATGTAGGATAAAATAAGATTCTGCATTTTCGTAATATCAGCGAGTGAGTGAAAGGTTAACGCCGCTTGGGCAATATTTCAGCCATTCGCGGCGGACGTAATATCAAATAACGTGGTCAATTACAGATCAGCGTGATTAAAACACTTCTATCATATCGGGTGATCGACAAACGCTTTCAAACAATCATTCTATTCAGAACATAACTGAATACAAATGATCAATAAACACCTGTTCTTTGAAATACTCCCAATGGGTATGTCTATATGTCAACATCTTTTGTATTGAATCTTTCAAGTTATATTATTCCGGAAATGCCTGTGGGCATGATTGAAGCTCTAACTTCAGACATTAAACAAAACATTACGTAGGTGCATTTACGTACTAAATTGCTTTTCATCAGTCTGTGAAAGCTTTTCAGCATTTGTGAAAAAATCTTTTGAAATGTGCCAATGTCAAAAAACAGTTTAACAATCTACAAAGGACCGCTTATCTTGAAGTTGTTTATAATGTCGCCAAATATTTAAATTAATTGATGAACCTTATGAAATCGTCTTCTAAGGCAGGTGACCAACTGTAATTAGTTTAGATGCTCTACTGTCATATAAGCATATCTGTCAATATGTCAAATCGACGTAGCCTTTTCATTGGTTTATCAAGATCAAGGATTGGTATTTTCAGTGAAGATTTCCCAATTAAAATCCAAAGGGGGGGGGGGGGGGTGTAAAGTAAAGCAAACGTTATAGAAGGAATGCTGAGCGGAATGTAAGACCGCAAGCGAAGATTGAGATCTTAATTCCCGAGAAGTGTTCTTCCCAAGCATAACCGAGGTCGATTGTTTTAACCATAATTTAGAAACCTACCGAGGATTTCGTCTATCGTTTTGGAGGACTCTCTCATAGGTTGGAAGGTTTTCATATTTCAAAGTCGAAGGTTTTTATATTCAAATGTATAACTCAACCCCAAAGTCGACAAAAATCTCCACAGTTGCATGCTGTCAAAGACGATTCAAACCCCAACCCTCTAAACCGCAAGCAAGCACTCTAACCACTATTTTAACGGGCCAGACAGAATTGTAGGCCATGTTAAACAATCTATTGATTAAGGTTCAGATTTCAGTAATTGTTTGTGGTCTTCAAGCATTTTGATATCCAATGGAACTTTAATCCCCGTTTCCAAATGCATACAAACATTCATAATTGGCATTAACATTGTTACACCTTTCAACTTAAAGAATCCAAATACGGTAACAACCACGTGTCTTGTCCATTATCATTTGCGAAACCTTACGCTTCGTAGAATGCTTTGCAAGTGCATTCTGTGCTTGTCAATTACAAAGAGTCGGTTGCGTGTGTTGAAGGAAACACATTTTAATCGCATTGAATTTAGAGTTGAAAAGCAATTATAAAGTAATTTAATTCAATAATGAATGATAAAACAAATTCGACGAACATAAATTCTTGATATTTGTTCTGATTTGTTTTTTTGTTCTTACCAGTCTATAAATGTGATTATAAATACTACAGTATGGTTGTGGGTTGTGGGTTGTGTAATCTTTAATTACGTTATCCACGATATGTAAAGATATCAAGGAACAATCGTGTGACGTCACTAAGGTTGAAATAATGACTGAGTGAATATCTGCATCAGCGAGATAGTTATCACAGATATTCATGAGGTCGAGGTCATTATTTCACATACACCATATGGTTATTGTTGAACTGCTTTTCATTTTAAATGAAAATATCAATATTACCTGAATATGAAGTCGTTGCAAATGTGTTCAAAGGTTGTGTAAATTGTGTCCAGCTTGAGTAACCTCCACTCCTGAACAATGCTTCAATTTTTGTTTCGAACAAGACAGTTTGAGATTATACTGGCGAAATTGACAATTCTAAGCCAGTTATTAACTGTTTTGATTCTTTTCAAAAACTCTCACCATACACATGCCACATTGAACTGACATATACATGAATGATAAACGAATGTCACCGAAATAATGGTTGGTGGCAAAATATGAAAATGTCAAAATTCCGTCACTATTCAGGGAAAACATGTGGCTGCACGGATGTTGTCTATTTCATCTTGTGATGCACGGACTCAATGTACGTCATGTTGCTCAGCAACTTCACGTGCAGTACACAACCAAAAGTATACAGTTTCAAGGAGGTTGGAAAATGGAGTGCTCTCCGACGTCAAACAGATATAGAAATAGATCTTAAAGAATACTCTATTTGCTGTTTTGTGTAATGTATTTTCCCTAAAACGACTCGGACATATGTTATACAATCTTTACAAGGAATCAAAAGAAGCCTGTTACATATTTCTCATTTATCTGCTTGAGAAATGCTTCTTAATATTTTAATATTTATTTTAACAACGGGATTGCGTGTTGGAAAATTTTAATGGAAATAATGGTAAATGTTTGGAAGGAAACCAAATGACATGAATTGAAAGCAGTATGACATTGTAATATGAAAAGGACTGTAAATTTAAAAAGTGTTTAATCTGTCTTTTGATTTCTTTCATGAACGTTCCTTTGTGTTCTTTAGAATGGCATATTAAATTAATGACATACTATATCTGACTGCAAATCAAAACAAATTCTAAAGTCAAAAGTCACAATTAGAGACGAAGGGTCATTTAGACCCGCACGCCAAGGGTAAGTTGCTTTTGAGGTGCAATACGGTGAAGATGACGAGGCATAGCCGAGACATGTTCACCGTATCGAACCGAGAGATCGATCATCAAGAGGTTGGTTACCAGATAACCAACCTCTTGATAACTGACCTCTAGGTTGCTCTGAGGTCATCTATCTAAAACAACAACCTCTGATATTGACCTGATAACCGCACCAGGTGGTCTATAAGTTTATAACCACATAGAATAATGAACTTACAGATACAAATAGCTAAATAGAGCTTAGGTCATCATACAGTTTACAATATTATCGCGCCAACTTTCACAGAGCAGGTGAGAGCTTCTGAATGTTAAATATAATGCTAGATAATGGGAGTTAAAATTAATCTTTTGTCAAGTTTTAGAAGGAGCCGACCGCAAGAATGGCGTGACATTTGTGATCTCCATCCGCCCAATACGTTTTTTATGACCATGGGGAGGAAGATGTTAAAGGTGTCTAGACATTTTGATGAAGAAATTAGATATACTAAGAAGGACTTAAGGATGGTTTGATATCACAGAGAAATAGAATTGATCTCTAAGTTGACAGTACATGCAAGGGAATGATTTGTTTTAGGTGGTGAAATGTGACAGCAGACATTAAAGATGCACACTAGTGAATTCTAATGGACGGCTATAATTTATATAATGGAGATTTTACGCTTTTTAGGTTTTGTGTTTTAACTGTAATAGTTCAGGGTAAAACTATGTTTTTTTTTGTAAAACACATGTTTAGGGCTACTCTATTACTTAACTACAAAGTTGGAATATTTTGGGTCTTTTTTTAATTAACGCCTAAATATCGTCAATTGAAATATATAATAATGCAATTATATACACAAAGAACTTAATTAAGCGCCCCCCTATTTTGTAAAATGAACTTGGGTGCTCTTGGACTATATGGATTATTGGGATGTATTGACCACTCCAGATATAACAATTGCTTTGTTATTGACTATTTAATTGTACTAAAAATCGCTTATGTGCAAAAATAATGAAAATATGAGAAAAACTGTGAGACTACTGAAATTTGGCCAAATGTAACTATTGTCAGAGGGGGAAAACTACACATTCAACTTTGGATGTTTTGAATTAAAAATAACATTTATGATCCCTAGTTGATATTCATACACTTAAACCCTTTTTATCATGCATGACAAGAGGCTAGCAAGACATTGAATTGTCAGCACTTTTTTCATCAAAAAATTATAAAATGCCTACAATCTAAACATCTGTAAGTAAATTTGAGATTCCTTGAGTTTAACTTGTTGATCAAACACTTCTCCTTCCTTAAGATAAGCCATTTTCTTTGACAGTTTTGAAGGTTCATACTGCTTTGACGATTGACTTTTGATATGGGGTTATTTACTAAAACTTCAGCAATTCACTGAAGAGAATGATGATAATCACATTGCAGCCACAAATATTGACTTTCGTTTTCAATTTTAATGTAACTTTGATTTCGACTAAAAATTACCAAGTTTTTGTAAAACAAGTTGTTCAGTGACAGTGAATCGTAAACCGCATGAAATTTTTGTTTCCACACTGGTAGATGACCATTCTATCAAAACGTCCTTATATTTTGCCTGTACATTTTTTTTGTTTATTATTAGCAGTGTTTTTTTGTTTGAAAAAGTGGGGTGTGCTTAATTAAGTTCTTTTTGTATAGTTAGAGACAAATCAAATGTAAGTTGTGTTGTGTTAAATATACTGTTACGTAAAGCCATCAGTGTAAATACAAAATGATAAAATTAACTTCAAAGGATATGTAAAGAGTATTAAGTACTAAGGAATTTGTATTCAGAACTCCGTCAATTATTACCCTTGTACTGTCCATGATTTTAAATTCTCTTTGGGATGTGTTTTCTGACACTTATAGCTGAGAACTACTTCGGAAGCAGAAACGATGGTTATCAGACTCAAAACATAAACTCGCTTCCAATCTGCTTTTAAACTGAATAATCATGTCTTCTTTGTCCACATAATTATTTTCAAGGACATCAACCAGATACCTCATTGTAACACAGATCCACTATAGACTACGAACGGTTATGTCCTCCCATGTCGGATATTACCTACGACATATTGGATGCCCCTAAAACTAGAGATGAAATCCGTTATAGAATAGATCATCTGAAATGTAATACATCTTCGGGCATAGATATAATATCATCCCAGATTTATCTAAACATTCGTCTGATATTTTACTGCAGATGCAGTTGTATGATTTATGGAGAGATACTAGATATCCTTTATTAATATATTTTTCTTTTAGAGCCTTAAAGAATTGGTTAAGGTTACTGAAAATGCCATGTTACAGATTCCCTTAAAAGTGCTATGAAATGTTGAAACTGTACGACGAAAACGTTTTTATTAATGATTTTATCATTTGATACAATATGCAGTAGAAAGTTATTTAGATATTTTAAGAAAGATAAGTGGGCTTTAAACGTAAACGTTATTTCAATTTCGCTCCATCTTTGGTCATGTTTGGGAACATATCAATTTAGATATGAAAACGCCCGCTTACTATGTTGCTCTAGCCATCTGAGAATGAAATACAGTAAATATAGATCAAGGAATGTGCATCAAATGCAGTTGCATTGGAGACGAATACCACTTGATATAAAATTGTATGGTAATTAAAAGAAACCAAACTTCTTTCAAAACATCAATTCCGAAGTAGGCACAAGCCTTATGCCTTAATGCCTCTAATGTCCTTGTTACCCTTTTTCATTTACGAAATACAAATTATATGGATTTACAACTTCTTTATAACAAATAGAAGCGAAGTTTCGGTAGAGGCACTAAGACACTTATCAAGGGTGTTTATCACCAAAATGCTCCTGTACACTGGAAGATTGAGAACGATACTATGCCAACTTCTAAAATGCCACTGAAAGAAGCCTTATACAATTGTCAAACAGTTCAAACGTTCATGGTTAAAGCTAGGAAACAACGATAATTACTCCTGTGAAACATGTCAGAGCCTAATATTGTACCATAGGCCCATAGCCTCCATACTATACATGTTTACCTTTGATGAGCTTTTATTATATCTCAAATAGCAATGAGTCATAAATGGTAATTACAAGTAGTGAACCTAAATGGGCAAACTGTCAATTAAAAACAACATGAATATGTTTTATTTGAATGCAGAAGCCATAGGTCTACTGTTGTTTTATCAAGAGTGATGTATTCTGTCAAATTATCGTAATTTTCTCACAGAACTCAATTTAGTAAAAAACTAGGTACAACACAAGAATTAGGGAAACTAAAAAAGAGGCATTATTTAAGTTGATTTGTCTTCAATTACGTGAAGTAAATTAAGGTTTGTCACTCTGTCTCTCATCGTGTCTTTTACGAGTTCAGTGGAGAATAATACTGTTTACAATTTCTATATCCAAATTGTAAGCCAATTTGTTGTTACTCCGAAGTAATTTCGTTTATAAACTAGGTAAATTTGCCTCGAATTACTCCCGCTTAATTCAGGTCTTTGTTTACATCAAACAACACAATATTTGAGAGGCACATACCTTTTAGGATCTCTCTGAGCTTTTAAATTTAGTCAATTGTGTTAGAATTGTGTTAATAATAGCATTCAAATAAAGACTGAAGGCAAACATAGCTATTGTTTGATCAGCTGTAGGTCAGAAAAAGACATTGACTTAGATTCAAATCTATTTTCGCTTAAAATATATGAACATGTTTGTGAGCATATGATACTAAAGATGTTTTGTCTCTCTCCCAATTGACATTTAATTGTTTCTCTATAGTTTTCGTATTTATACAGACAAATCTTGTATCGTTCAATGTGTAACACACACTAGCATGACATCAGCTCAAAGTCTTTGGGTTGTTCTGTCTACCCCTTATTGTGGTTTTATTAGTTTTTGAGCACAACATTATTGCAATCCTAGTTTAATTTTTTTTAATGTTTTCAGTGTAGGCCAAATGAAATTCATAAATTTGAAATATGTTCAAACTTCGGTCAAAACATCATTTGTCAATATATAGTTACACACAATACATTTCAAAATCGAGCAGGACAACGATTACGGAATGAATAATATTTTTTAATTTGATACAATGTTGTGTTCATCAATATTCAGAAAACAATACATGTGTCTTTAACATTAAAGGGGCAGTAGCACGTTTTTTGATAATTTTATATTTTCAATGTTTCACTGATAATTAAAAATTAATGCTAAATGTATTATTTTGACAGTGTCAAAAATGGTATTACACAAGCCAATCATCCAAAGTCAGAGGACAAAGTATGAAGATTCTCATAAAATCCATTGGCGGCCATTTTATGTGAACACCTTTAATTAATTTTGTGTAAGAAAAAGGAACCGCATGGCGAAACTTTACGTTATATACTTGAATTATTACTGCTCCATTTAGTTTAAATACATTGTCTTTCAATTGGAACCATTAATTTTCATTTTCCTGACATCACCTTATAATCCCCCTAAAACGTGCTACTGCCCCTTTAAATGATAGGTTCACAGCTTATTTTGAAATGTCATCAAGGGTAAACCAGTATATGAATGATGTATGTAATAATACTAATGTCAACAATGTTAATCCTTCAAATAAAGAAGTGTTTGTTAACATTTGAAATGGTCCCCCAAGCGGATAGAGGTCATTTGGGAACAGGAACAACCCTAATCAGTGCCAGAGTACTATAATCACACGTTCAAAGTTTAATACGAACAAATAAATATTAACTGCAAGTTATTTATAACAGTAGAATCCACTATAACATATCTTTATCTCGTTGGTTGGGGGTTATCTTAGGCCAAGAAGAATGGAAATAACCAGTTTGAAAAATATAGAAACCTATGTGACCTAAACCTGTCATTACACATGTTCCACCTCACTCAATCCATCCCAATAGACGAACATGTATCCGACTGTTAAAGATTGCCTGTTTGTTAACCATAGAGGTTCTTGCACACATTCTCAAGGAGAACTAAAAAGTCAATAAATCGACGTATTTGTTTCTAACTTTGTACTTTTTCAATTTGCATTGCATTAGCAGTCAGATTGCTTTGCATTACAAAAGTGTTCGACAAGAATACCGTACAATTGTTAAAAAGGCACCCTGTGACGTGTTTGAGTAAAATATGACAAAGTTTGATGTCATTGCAACAGAAAAGTATTTTTTCTGTACTTGAAAAGATTAAGAATTACATTTTAACTATAAACGGTTCAGTCGGGTGACAATAGAAATATTCTCACACAATGACGCTTTTCATTTAAGCAACAGTAATTTAGGAAACGTAATAAATCCAGGCAAAAAGATGAAATTCAGAAATGCATATTCATATTTGCATCCTACAAAATTCGTTTACGACAATACAAAAACTTTAATAAATATTCTGACACCACAAACCAAATTTGTGATCAGCGACAAAGTTCCCTTACCATAATTTAAAAGTAAAACTTGCCGTAGTTAAATACGAGTGTGTGAGTGAGTGGCTTTTGTGTGACGCCGGTTGTAGCTAAAAAAAGAACCCATAATCCAATTCGTCATCTTTATTTGCGTACTTTGATTTCCCTACATCCTTGGACGTTCCAACAGTTCCGTAAACCTATAAGGTACATGTATGTAACATTTTGTTATCTAAAAACGATCATGGAATTTTTTTTTCATTTATATATTTACAATGACCTTTATTATAACACATACTTGAATCAGTAAAACATTAAGATATATGCTATCCGATGGAGAATCAATGTACACACATGCTTATTCAATTTCATTGATATTGAATGATTGTGTAAAAGATGACCGTAGAAAGAATTACTTAATTTCTACATCATAAGTTCGAAGGTAGAATTCGCTAAGTACAACACGGAAATAACGAACTCCAAGGGACCAAAGAATCTAGTTCATATAGTATACCCGATGTTCACTATTGGCAGTTCTGTGTTCATTGGTTAAGAGTGACATTCGATTTTGTGGTTGTTCCTTCCTCATGCTGTGGAGAATATTATAAGAGTCATGACGAATTCTTATAGAAATACTTAGTGGTATGAAATATTTTGTTCAGTGGGCAGTTCCAAAGGAGTAGAACACAATCATGATGTAAGGATGACATTTTAATAAAAGGGCCTTCCTTTCAGACAAGTTCTGACAATGAATGAGTATGAACATGTATTTTGAAATTTTGACATTGCAACTTGCAGTTATGAACAGGGTACAGGAAGAAGTAGACACAGGGCAAACGATTTGAAACGAGAAGATCTTCTTTATCACAAATAAAGGAAGAATACTCATAACGCCTAACTGAAACTTCCTCATAACATTGCATTTCATAACATGATTCTTATTGCCTTTTATTGCCATTAGAGGTTTATTTTGAAACACTAACATTTCACAGTTTCTGTACATCATTTGCCAAAGGGCGTTTTGTATAACATACTATATCACCAAGTTCTCATAACCTTTTCTTTGATAGCTATTTACATGTCAAAGTGTCAGTTTTGAAACACAACAGGGCACCTCCTTATATCATAAACAACCATTATTGTTGGTCGTACGCAGAAAAGCCAATATTCATGTCACTTGCAAAAAGCAATAAACATAAAAACTGTGTAAGATGTGTATATTTGAATAATTTCAATAATAGAGTTGTGCTTTCTCAAACGCGATAGTTTTACAATACCCAATTGCATGATAAGAATATGAAAGAGATTTTTTTTATTCAGAATAGCGAAGAAAACTTCATTGATAACACCCTCCCGTTTAATTTATTTTCTCTGACACAAGATATTTCATATGCAAACGCTATAGTTTGAAACAAATACTTAATTTGTTCAGTTTTATAGGGATTATTACCCGAAGAAGTGTGTCTTTTACGAAACGAGTGTGAAATTTGCAAGAGTTTCGTAAAGGTCATATTACACACTTTTGCGGGTAATAATTTCTTAATTACCGATTCTATTGCAATATATTCTCTTAGATATATTCAGAAAATGGCCCGCTTCCATTACGACGGACAGCGACAGTGACATCATGAACAATGGTTTTATGACATTATTATACGGGAAGCCGCGCTACAACAAACGTTGTTAGGCAAAAGTGATATATGCACATTTGCTCATATTGAAAATATGACACTGCTTATGTTCAGCCGTAAGGGTAATGGATTACAGTATGCTCCTGCTGATAATTGTTTCTAATGCATTCATGCATTTATCGAAATAGTGTCTCATAGACGAATAGCAGAGGTCAATAGAAACAATTTCAAACAGCATCTCCATACATGAATATGCACTTAACAATGCGTATTTTCTCTTAGAACCAACATATAGCTGCAACAACTCAATGCGTTGATATTATTCGCTTATCAACTATATGATAGTAGAAATTATTTATAGGACATATGAAGAGTCAATAATGGTATGGCAATATTTCGTAAATGTGTCACAAAGATAAAGTTCATATAAGGTTGGTACGTGGAGTTTAGAATGCATGCGGAATGGAGCGCAAAATAAACTTCTTGTTGAATCAGTTTTACATTCTCTCACCACAGAGGCAGATCATGTCATGAAATGCTAATCGAGCCTCTGTTCTTATTCACCGAGTTTGTGGGGAAGAATGGGAGATTGGAAGCAATCAAATTTAGAAGTGCAACCAGCAACGCTGTTCTAAAATCATCACTTTGGCTACTTAATCGTTGCATAGGCATAATGATATGAACCATCCTCATACTAAAGGGTATACATCAAGGCATAAAACTGAAAGTCCGGAAACTGGCATTTTAGGCTTTGCTTAGGAAGATGGTAAATCCAATGCACTTTCAATTCTCAAAGTTAAGACAGAGGAAAAAGACTTTAACTAGCGGATCCAAAATTGGATTTTAGAGGGCTCTATATTGTATAAATTATGCATTGGATCTGTATGATAGAATATCTCAATACAAGTTTCTCATCAGACATAGAGACTAGTATTCAGATTGAATAGTACTCTTTTAAAGGATTTAAAGAAATAGAAATTGAATTTCAATTTAGCCCCTTTAACATTTAACTTTGAACGAATCGTTATCAAGAAGTTCAGAAACTTTTATTATCCCAACTAGCCTTGTCTTCACCTACGCGTTCACAGAAGATAAACACTGATGACTTTAGATATTCAAATGTGCAGTGCTTTTAAAAGACAGAACCTATAAATATTTAACGTAAACTCATGCATAACCATGCGTTTATACGAGTCATGTTTAGAGATATTTCCCACGCATTTCTTATCCAGAGTCCTAACAAAGTTTTATCAGTGATTATCCCTAAATTAATTATCTTATCTTCTGACATTTGTTGGCATTTATATATGGTTTTGCCATTTTTCATGTATTCATTTACTGTGAACATTGTAGGAAAAGTAGAAGCAGTCATCATAAATTAACAAACTTCTAAACATTTAGATAAGTTTCAAAACAAATTTAAAGTCCCATAGAAAGGTGTTTGTTCATATTAACATTGACATCAGATCCTGAATAAAAAGCTTGTATAAATAAGTATCATCGTATGAAGACATTTGAGTATACATGAGCTATGCAATAAGTATCAGGCGAGCTTAACTTGCAGTTAATCAAGTCCTACTTATCACTTTTCAATCACAGTAACACTTGACTTCCTTAAGATATTATCTTTATGACACTAAAAATTACATTTAAACAGATCGTGAATAAACAAACATGTATAAATAAGTATCATCATCCTATGACGGCATATGAGTATATATGAGCTATTCGATAAGCGTCGGGCAAGATTGTCCAGCGGTATAGAGAGAGAGAGAGATTCTTTATTTCCTCCAGTTTTTAACCGAAGATCAAAAACATACATTTATATTTGATACAAATACATGAATCAAGACACAATGATAAATATATATACATGTATATACATTGAGTTTATATTATATCTGGAAATAATGGACAATGTTCAAGTAATATTTGCTTTGCACGCATAAAATTCATTATTCATTGTGATATTGTAGTAGGTGGCGTTTCAAACTTGATACATATAATGGAAATTGTAAAATAATGGTTTCACATGTGGTATGATCAATATATTTATTGAAATCAGTTTCACCTCCAAACAGGAAGGCTAGCATGTCAAGGTCATCCAGCATTTCGAAAGCAACATAAACATCTACTTCGAGAAGATCAATCATAAATACAAAAAATGCATTTCTGTCAGGATTTAGGTGCTCACAATGTAGCATTATATGAAAATCATAGTCGTAAGTGTGTTTATTACATAAGCTGCATTCCTTAGATATTTTTTCACGTGAGGAGATTTTAATGCATAGTTGTAGGGCAGTTTTGTAGTTGGGATATAAGTACGCTAACTGCCAAAGAATATGGCGAGTTAACTTATTGTGAACACGTCCATAAAGCTTCATATTTGCATTAAAAGATGTTTGCATTTGCCATGAGTGTTCTTCATAGTTATGTACAGATGTATTTACAATTTTGCGCCATTCTTGTTTCGAAGGGAACACACCTTCTGTAACATAGTTGTTTATATATATACATCAGTCATATTTTGAGAGTATTGATAGGAGATCATCACAGATTGAGGGCGATTTTGAAGATGCTGCTATTGCTGCACAGAATATGTTTTTTGCAAAGTTGTTACAGGAAAGTTTGCATAAGCGTCCAAAGAATGTGAGTTTACATTTATCAATATAGCCAACAAGCGACCACAATCCCAAATTTGCAATAGTAGAGTATGTTGATGATCTGTTATCAAGCCCCTGTACAATACGAGCAAAATAGCGTTGCGTAAGTTCAAGTGCATTTGCTTGTTGACCTCTAATATAGGGTAAAATCTCACAACCATAGAGACTTGTTGTTAGTACCATTCTCAGCCAAATTTTGATACTTGTAAATGGATGAAGCTGAGAAGCATTTAGCCCTACAGATCTGAGGGAGTTGACATTTTGTCTTGCTTTCTGACAATACTTATCTATTCTTGCTTTTGTTGATAGAGTTTCAGTAAGTAGAACACCGCCATATGTAGTTGATTCAGATTGAGGGATTGGTGTTTCACCAAGGCGATATTGAGATTTGATATTATTGGATTTTCTTTTACTAAAAATAACTATTGCACTTTTAGTGGGGTTATACGTCAATCGCCATTTACGGGCATAAGATGAGACAATATCTAATGATAATTGTAATCCTTTAGGTGATGCGCTAACAAGCGTAGTATCGTCAGCAAGCAAGACGGCAGGTACATCCATACCATATACACAAATGCCACAATTGGCTGCTCTAAGAGAAGTGATAAGGTCATTTATAAATATGAGGAAGAACCAAGATGAAATTACTCTTCCTTGACCTACACCTTGTTTTACACAATATTTGTCCGATCTCTCACCCTGGTATAGAACAAAACATTCACTTTTAGTATAACAATAATTTGTATTCGAGTCTGTTAAGAAGGAGTTTTTCAAAGAGTTTACCAAGACAAGATATTAAAGATTTAAGGCTTTGTGTTGACATTCATATGTTATTATATATTCAAAAACTGCAAAAGTACATTTAATCATCCGTCTGGTGACCCAGCAACTCCTACTTAACAATTAGTCAGATAATGAATAGAAGGTTGGTATTAATAAGTATCACCGTATGACGACACATGAGTATACATGAACTATTCCATAAGCATCTGTCTGGTGACCAAGCAGTATCAACCCCTTCTTAGCATTACATCTTAAAAAGTTGCAAAAGTACATTATACATGTAAGTTGTTTGCTTCTCACGAGGGTAATACGGTCTGATGTACCATCTTTGTAGAAATGTTGCCTGAGCCGCAAGGCGAGGGCTGACATTTCTACAAAGATGGTACATCAGACCGTATTACCCGAGGGAAAGCATACAACGTATTTATCTTACCGTAATGTCAGAAGAAAATATACCCATTTTAGTTTGACTGCCGTTAACGGATAAGCCGCATGAACGGCCTTGACCCTAAATGTAAACAAAATGGCGTCGTCCAACCCGACTGCAATGTTATGAATCGTGTTACGTAAAACTATTACCCTAAACATGCTTAAAAGTTACTTTATTTTAATCCTATAGCATGTGTAATCAATGCAATGCAGAATTTGGTTCCAAACAAAACATAGAATGATTAGAAAACAAATCTATAATTAATAATCACGAAAACAGCTGATCGAACGTATGTAAACTCTGGAAACCACTTGCATCATTCGGTAGCGTCATCTTAATGCTAAGCGACACCTTTTCTCGGAGAGGAGCTGTTGCTATGGCAGCGGGGTACATGAAATTTGTACACCGTGAGAGTTGAGACTCGCGGTGTACATGAGATAAAACGAGTCGGGCGTCAGCCAATCAAAATCGAGTATTTTACTGTAAGGTAAGATAATTAATCATATGATGAATATAACGTTTGTATTAATAAGTATCACCGTATGACGACACATAAGCATCTGTCTGGTGACCCAGAAGTATCAACTCCTACTTAGCATTATATCTTCAAAAACTGCAAAAGTACATTCAATCAGATGATGAATATAAGGTTTGTATTAATAAATATCATCGTATGACGACACATGAGTATACATGAACTACTCCATGGGCATCTGTCTGGTGACACAGAAGTATCAACTTCTACTTAGCAGAAGGTTAGTGTACCCTTAGGCTCTGTCTGTTGGGCAACATGAAGAGATTGAATCAGCAGTGTCCCATTATCTCTGTGATATTGTTACGACATCCCGCCACTTTCACATGCGGGCCCATTAAACTGATATCTTAGCGAAAAGGGATTAGGTGCTTCTGGTTTTTTTCCATAGGTCAAGAACATTGCAGATATAAGACACTACGATAGTACTTCAATAACTTAAAGGTTATTTTATCGACATTTAATTTGAAGGTTTTTTTGCGGGCCAATTAAACTGATATCTTAGCGAAAAAAGGATTCAGTGCTTCTGTTTTTTTCATAGGTCAATTACGTTGCAGATATAAGGCACTACTATAGTCTTTCAATAACTTAAAGGTTATTTTATCGGCGTTTGATTTGACTGTTTTCATGCGGGCCCATTAAACTGATATCTTAGCGAAAAAGAGATTCAGAGCTTTTGGGTTTTGTTCATAGGTCAAGAACGTTGCAGACAATAAAGAAAAAGCACGATAGTCTTTCAATAACTTAGACGTTATTTTATCGACATTTAATTTGACTGTTACTTGAGAGAACGTTGTCAGAAGTATAGGGTCTCTACTAGTGGATACCAGTGACAATTTAAAAGATAAATTGTTAATGTCCTATTAAAAGAATATTAAGGTGTTTATCAAAGTGAACTTGACTGTAGAATAGGTGGGATTTATCCATCTTTTTCTTGGCGAAGTTGTCAATAATGCTGTAATCGTAGTCCTAACGGGCTTGGAGGCTTCACGATTCTTGCCAGCAGGATTAGTAATAGCTGAACCCACGCGCACGTGAAACATGAAGGCCGAGGCCATTGAACTCATATTATCTTAAAACAATGTTATTCAGAACATCAGACGTTGAATCTAAAATTTGTATTGTTTTTCGATTTCAGTTGAAATAATATCTCTTAATTTGTCAAATATATGTTACTTATATACCATTTCAAAGATCTGAAGATTACAATACATGTCAGTATTATGTAATGGACGTTTTAAAGATTCTTCCATGGAAGTAGATATGCAGCATATAAAAAGATATAATTGGCAGTTTAAGAGTTGACAGACGAACAGGGCGAGGTTTTTTCTCATCACAAACCAGTACATGTGGGATATAAAGGAATTGGTATAATGTTTCTGTGCATATTTGCAAAAGGCATCTGTTACAAGTGAAAGCTTAAAAACAATCATACGAAGTACTTGTACTATGAAGGTTACAAGCAAACACTCTAGGTGATTTGTTAGCCTTTATACATATAATCTAAAATATGTTTTACACAATGATCAGGCGTATGTAAAACGAAAGGGTAGTTTTAGGTGGTAGTATCTAAATATCAAATATGATAGAAATTGAGATTGAAAGTCTTAATATATACCTTATATAGTCTTAAACAATTAAGAAGTTAAGTGACCTTCCTCAAATTTTACTAAAATTATGAACTTATGTCCTTACTGACATTTCTGGTAATGACTATATATTTACCTATCTATTTCTTTTGACGATATCGTGACATTTACTTGGCATTTCTTGAAACCAATTAAGGCAAGGTTAAAAACCAAAATAGAAAATATTAGAATGATGATTAATTTTGGTTTTTGTATTAATTCAAATAATGTTTTTATCAACGACTTAATGCTAATAAATCATAGACATTTTCAATTTTAACATTATGGAGAATCGTCAATGAGATTAATACTAAGCTTCCACAGACTAATAAAGCTATTTTAACAGCCGCTAGATAAAAAAACAACTTTTCATCAGGTATTCTCCGAACGGTTATGTCTGTATGACAACATCTTCATTGAATGCAATCAATAAGGTCATATATACTATTTTAGCAAGATTAATAACATTATCATTAGAGCTGGAAGATCCGAGAATATTTCATATTCAGTTAGTCGGAGAAGTCGTTTTTATTGGATTTTTTTATGGATGCAATATACAAACTTGAATTATTGCTAAGAAAGGGATAGCCATTTCCTTCATCTCAGAAAAAACAACAAGGATATGGTTGACTGATGTTTAGATATATGTACGGGATGACCAAGTTGACAGTTTACCAGAAAGCAGAAACAAAAAGAACAGGACTATTTGTCATATAATCGTTATTCTAAAGTAACGTTCCGAAAGATGGAACAACTTATTAATAGTGTAGTACAGATGTTTTTTAATGCATCAGCTGCAACATAAAACATTATTTCTGGCAATTCGCCATGCAAAAACTCATTTACTAAAAACATTATATGAAATTACAATAATGTCAACATAAATATGACATCGTCAAAAGAAAATTACATTTTCTTTATATAATTACAACCGCCCAAAGTCTCTTATTTTCCTACTCGTCTTTGTTGGATATTACTTGATGAACATGAAGAAAACAATGGTTTATTGTAAAAATTCTGTATTGGTTATGAAATAAATAATCATTAATAGAAGATGTATGTCATCGCAATCTGAATAAAGATGAAAAGTATTATGACTAAAGTTTTTAGATATTGCAGAATAGTGTGAACAATGTTTTGCACTTCAATCAAGTTTATTTTGTTAAAGGCCTTAGGACCACGTACGCTAAAAAATAAACATAAATGTGCGTACGTAGTAGTGGAAATAAGGTACATTCATGAATAAGAAGAACGTACTAACAATGATTCTATATAACTTAACCAGTTTGTTGTCAAAGAAAAATTATTACATTTTAGGCATATGCATGTAAAAAGTATTGTCTATCAATGTGATATGGCAATCCTTAAAATACTTACAACGCAAATCGTGAAACATTTTACATCCAAATAAAACGTTAAATTCATTTTCTATAAAATTATCATTACAAATGTAACAACGTCTTTGATATTGTAGAAGACAATCAAGATCTACCAGTATTCTTAAATATTTAAAATGCACTTATTCTCAACATTGCTATATACGCCTTGCATCTTTAGACTTCAAATATTTCAAATATGGTTCCATAATGAATACCTTTTGATACTTGAATAAACACCAAGCGATGACCCTTTGTGCATTTCAGAAAATATTAACTTTTATTGACAGTCACCAGATATATCACTAGTATAAAATAATTTTAAGAACTGTTCTCCATCACCTTGTGCTTCCTTCACAAAAACCAAAACCATAACTAAACAAACAATTTCGAATTTAAACTCAAGTTCTTCTATCAACTTTATCTAGCCTACGCAACATAATATACCACTGCCTAGGGTATCTATCCCTGCTGAAGTGTAACAGTTTTTATCATCCAAAACTTTGTTCCACAGGAGATATCGCTTGTGGAAGATCAAGCGATATCTCCTAGGAGATATCGCTTTGACAGTGGATTTTGAACAATGCCATTTAATCATTTAATACATGACATCACAAACGTTTTACATCATCAGTAATGACGCCACAGTGCTATGACATCATAGACACAACGACGTCACAATGCTATGACGTCATTAACACGATGACGTCACAATGCTATGACATCACTGGTTTTGGAGTTTAAGGGCTATGCAGTGTTCAAAGCTGTACATATTTCATGGTCAGGTGATGAAAAATGCTTTTGGATGATAAATAGAATCTCACCCTCGAGGGTGTCTTCTGATATCAAATATATCAACACTTGGGTGAGATTCTCTATGAACCAATACTTCATAACACGCAACAGAGTATCAACAAAAATATAATTTCTACCACATTCAGCCAAACCTGCAGCATTTATGACTTACACCGAACGAACAAAACCTTATATGAAACTGGTCAACGACATACCATTACTTACAACCCCAGATTTCAGAAGCATACAAAATAATTGGTTTATCTGAACATCACAACATTTAAAGTTGGGGAAATAATCTTGAATCTTCTACCGGAAAACCTTCACAGAAGACAACGCATTATTCGCTTTATTTTCCAGGTTTTTGGATGATACTAATATACTGTCATTAATTGATCAATAAGTTCTTCTGTTTAGGAACTGGATATTTGTAAGAGTTAAATGGAATAGAATGGGTAATATAGAAATCATTACCCTCAGAAGAGTGTCATATGATTTTTACGAATGTCGTTAAAATATGTGTATAACTGAGTAAGTTTAGAAGATCACAGTCAACGACCTAAAGAGATATTTATGTGTATAAACAATTTGTTGTCTGAAGTGTAAGATATATGTGCCCAAGATTTTTAAATCAAATTAACTTCAACCAGGGAAATTGTTATGGCATACATATTCAATAAAATCACGCAATTAGGAAACCCACAAGACAAAGAAACCGATCGATGCAGTAAATTACATAGAACATTGCTGCTTTCAACAAGTGGTCCATGTCTGAGCTCGATCGATAAGTACAAATATTTGTTCAGAGGAATCCTGGTTTCGGAGCTTGTGTAGCTCGCATTGGTTTCAACACTGATGTACTTATGAAAATACAATTATTATTTATTACCATAAAGGAGATTATGCATTAAAGTTCAACATGTTGATGGGCGATAGCTATATGAAGAAAGCACCTAGCTTTTGTAGAAGAAATAAAAGCTATACGTATATCTCTTCTTGCTTTTCATATGTTGACTTTAAACACGAAACATATCAGAAAGTATTTTAGAACGTCAGTCCGTTTAAGTAATAATGAATTATTACATATACAGTACCAAAAACGTAACTCCCGTAACCTTCAAATTGAATTTTTTTTTGTTCTTTTTAATAAACAATGATAACTCTGACATTCATGTTCACAAAAGAGAAGCAGTTATGACAGTTTCACAGCTGCGTATCTTAAGTTTGTTCACTTACTTTCGTATTCTAGTGCAAATATCATGTAATTTGTAACGTCTTTGAGACATCTTAGCATTGTGAAAACGAAACCCATAATAATGAAATTTCACTGCATAAGTTATAAGATTCAGTTTGCGTTGACATATTCGTATGTCATACCTAGCAGATGGCTGTAACAAATTTGGCAGGTCATTGAAGTGACCAGGGGTCAAAATTTCGAAAACACTTATTTCTATTTTGCTCTACAATATCCTGCATAAATGATCAACAGCCTTAGATCTTATTCATATGTCTAAGGCAACGTAACGGTGCTAATTGTTTTACTACACAGTTTACATGGATGATTTTAATCGAAAGATAATTAATAAGAAAATCCGAATTTTACAAATATGACCCCATCTGTTTATTCAACCATGCCAAATATCGACATTCAGCACCAGTGAGGAAACGATCGCGAAATGTGGTTTCATCATATGACAGTCTTCCGAGGATAATAATTTCTTTATTACTGATTCTATTTCATTTAACTCTTAGAAATATCCAAGAAACGGGCCGCTATTATTACAAAGGCCTAAGGAAAGCGGCGGCCGGCTGCAGTGGCGTTACGAACAATGGTGCTATGATGTCATAAACGAAAAACATACAGGAACTCGCGGTACAACAATCGTTGCTAAGGAAAAGTGATATGTGCACATGTGCTCATATTGAAAATATGACTTTACATTTTGAACCATATGGGTAAAAAACATGTACATGTACATATGAGATAATTTTGGATGACAAGGATAATTTCACACATACTAAATACCTAATAAGTCCACAATGG
Organism: Steromphala cineraria; assembly: GCA_916613615.1. Taxonomy (NCBI): domain Eukaryota; kingdom Metazoa; phylum Mollusca; class Gastropoda; order Trochida; family Trochidae; genus Steromphala; species Steromphala cineraria. The sequence continues at coordinate 59,660,235 of OU744725.1, read as the reverse complement.
TTGCGATTCAGTATTTAACATAACACTATTTCAGTTGCAGAGACTTTCTATAGGGGATTTCTTACAGCAACATATCAAAGATATTATAGATATTCCCTTACCTTCCTCTTCATTCATGATATAATACAATGACATTATTCTTTCTAATCAAGTTAAATGATATAGTAATGTTTCAACTTCAAGAAGGTGAAAGAGTGTGTATATGGAATTTGACAACATCGTTAAATTTCAATCCTAATTGAAAATAGGAGACATAAATGTTACTTTGATTCCAATAAATACTCTGGTTTTATTTGAAATAACATATAGTTCAAGACAGATTATATCATTCATTATATAACTGTCAACCATCTCTCCTTCTGTTGAAATAATGGTAAGAGTATTAGATGGTAAACAGTACACCTCACTGTCTGTATATATCAAAGGTTAGCAGTAATCAACATTATATCTGAGAAATAATATTAATCTACCTTCGCAAAGATTTATCATACTGACGGACTTGTTAGTGTCAACTGAATTGAAACTATCTTTCTATCTATCGTTCTGAGATCCCAGGTTATACCCCAAAAAAAAGAGGAAGTAATAGGACTTGCAAAACTTTATCAAGCCTAAAGACGCATGCTACATATTGCATTTTCTATCTTTAAGTAGAAGATTTAAGCAAAATGATATATTTCCTTAAATCGTTTGAAGTGTTTAACTTACGGAGGGGCATTGGTTTTTCTACAATTCAATCTAAAAAGACCAAAGACAGACCCTCTCACAGAATCAGCCAATTCAAAGAATAAAAAACAGCTGTTCACAAGAAAAACGCCCAACGGGTGAGTCTGAATGTCAACATCTTTGGAATTGAATTATTCAAGCCCTGTTTTTCCGGAAATGCTCTTGGACATAATCTTGGCTTGCAACTAGAGTCCGTTACACAAAGCACTATGGTAGACCTGAGCAGTTAAAGGCTCTTTCATAGACGACTAGAGTTGCCATTGTGATTTGTTGCATTATCCATTACAATGAAATCAAATAATCCACAAGAAACCAATTGAGGATATATATTATATTTATATTTTATTTCCATATCAACAAAATATTGTTCACTGATGTTATATATAATAACTTCGTTGAGAGGCATTTTAGAAGTTGGAATGACAATAATGCTGAGGAATATATGGATGACAACTTCTTTGTTCATTGTATGCGACGTTTCGACACAGATTCTTGTGTCGTTCTCAAGCAGAGGGATGAAACGTCGCATACAATGAACAAAGAAGTTGTCATGCTACATTCCTCAGCATCATTGATGTTATAATACATAAATATCAGCAAAATGTTTTTCAGAACCGGAAACTGCAAAAGGTAGGAATGATTGTCATCCTATGCAATATTCCAATTTTATAAACTACATGTACTTTGAAAGACTCTAAGAGATTTTCGATAATGGACAGATAAGCTGTCTGGGCATGCAACTTATGAAAAAGCTCTCTGTAAAGCAAGAGAAGAGGTTTTTGATAAATAAAGGGGACACAAAAGCAATATGCTTCTACCAGTTAACATATTATCTTGCTTTATGTTTTAAAAATCTATGATTAAATTTATTTGCGTCCACTGACCTTAATGTTAATTGCTCTGTCTACGGTATACTAGAAACAGCAAATTCAATGACAACATTAACACTGAATTGTTAGTTGAGTCCCTTGCTAAGATTTTGTAACCTTTTATTCAGATATTTTCGTTATGGGTATTTACCAATGTGTCTGTCAATAATGAATGTATGTACAGTTGAATAGTAAAACTGTGGCCTAAAATTATCTGTTGATTGATACAAAAAGTATGACCATGGCAACAGTTTGCTAAACAGCAAAAGGCATCAACCACTTATTGCCTTGTAACGATTATAGAATGATGGTGTCTTCTGGTGTAACACTGGTTTATAAAGATAACACAACAAATCAATCAGTTTAAAAACGTAAATATATCATCCTTGTAAATACAATTTCAAAAAGACCTGTGGTAATACCTATGTTAAAGGAAAGTGGAGTTTCCTCTCTGTGTAAACAGGCTATCATATATCAATGATTCGACAAGTTAAACATCAGTTATTTAACCACACTATCATTATATGAAGCTATCAGAAATAATAATGCATTTTCATTCAATATAACATTTATCATGAGTGATCAAAATGTGCCACATAGTACATATCACATACATTTAATAGAGTACTTTCTTGCAAAGTAAAGGGATTTCTCTCTTCAGTATAACAATGAACAATCATATATTCTATTTTATTACCAGCTGACGCGGTACAACGTCCGCATCAACGTTTTTGGAGAACAAAAATAACATTTCTTTTCTCAAGAAGTATCAAATAGATTTTCAATGACACAAGAGCAAGGTTTTATTTGTTAAGTTTAGAATAAGAAATAGTTTTGATAATTTCTTTTAAAACAGATAAACATACCAAATCAGTTAGCAAATGCAAAGGCAATTTTAACAAATTTAACTTTGTCAGTTTAGTTTCAAGTCAAGTCAAGAAACTGAGGCTTAGATAAAACATAGAACGTTTGTAATTCAATTATTGAGCTTCCTGTCACTTCAATTTTCCTTAAGTATTTACATGTGTCTGTATTGAACTCTTTTTCACATTTTGTGCAAAAATTGCAAGCAGAACTGTGAACAAGCATACAAACATTATAATTGATTGCAAAAAAGGAATTGATAAAAAGGCAATTCTCCGGTTACTTGGAATCAGTAAAAGTATAGAACTTTAAAAAAATTCAAAGGTCAAAGATACATGTACTTGCTTGTAGAGAACTGAACCAATCGAATTGTGTTCTTTATTATTTCAACGATTATTCAAAAGTTACAGCCAAATGAACAAACTGCCAAAACAGTAAATATGCTAACAGAGCCACAACGCGATTGTCATAACATACTTGTTTTGATACGAACGTAGATGGCATGATTCATATACAAATCTCAAATTCTTTTCTCCAAAAAGCAATGATACATGTATGATTAATACTTATTTTCAAAGGAAATTTTAAAGGGGCACGTACATGTAGCACGGGAATATAAGGTGATGTCAGGAAAATGAAAATTAATGGTTCCAATTGAAAGACAATGAAAACTAAATGGAGTAGTAGTAATTCCAATATAGAACATAAAGTTTAACCATGCGATTCTTTTTTCTTACACAAAATGAATTAAAGGTGTTTACAAAAAAATGGCCGCCAATGGATTTTATGTGAATCTTGACTGATTGACTAATTTATGCGACGAAAGAAAGAAATTCATAAACATCAAACACAATTTGACACATTGGTGGATAATGTAAGAGTTTGTAGTTTGCATATAAAACATTAGGACATTAACCAACACAATGTTACCTCACTATGATCAGGTGTCTGTCAACGTAGTTGTAAATGGGTACCTATATCTCAGGTATAATACCGTATTTTATTATGTCATGATCACATAACTTTTACGAGTATTTCTTTAAACTTATTATCGACAGCAGTTTAAAGAATATAAAAAGGTCTTCATTCGGCTGAAACTGCAAAATAAATGTAGAAATGGAGAAGTCAGGAATTTTAACTATACACGAAAACGTGTTTTTTGGTTGGAAGAAACTATTTGAATGTGAAAATTAAATGTCACCGATATGATTTGTCTTGCATAAGTCTTATTTTCAATTTCACTCAGGTTATTATTCTTAAGCAAGAACTTTTTAAAATATTGAAATAAATATATAATGTGATATTTTCTTCAGTGTATAAAAGTAACAAGGTTTATCTAATGGTAAAAATAAAAATTCCGATAGGCAACTAGAGTCCTAAGAAGTTAAAGTTTATTTATGTATTTTAGCGATGCTTTTATTTGAATTATTAAAAATCAAAATATTGAACAAGTTATAAAACACAAATATGAAATAAATTTTGTGTAACATGGTAAAAATTATGTCACATAAAATAATCATTATTGGGTTACCGTAACAAATGGGATTATATTCATTCAAAATTTTAAGTTTAATCAGACTGAAGTGAAGAATCACATTCTTAATATATGATAACATTACTGTCATTTGGTTAATTGATAGGTTGCTTGCTTATTATGGTTTGAAGTTGAATAGAATGGAATATGATGCTACATGTATATGTATTAATCTTACAACCTTTGTTTGTTTAACTTTACTGATAAAACATTACAGTATAATGTGACAGAAACTTTTATTAATGTTTTTTACAGTCGTAATATCTCATTTTGTTAACTTGAATTTCACTTTTATCATAAGAAAGTTTATATAACGCTAATGAAAGTTAAAGACGAAATGAGATCCTCATGGTTATTACAAGTCTTGTAACATTTGTCTGTATGCCAGTTTGTCTTGAACTGAGTTATTCACGTTCTGTTCTCCTTGACCTTTTTATACCTTTATATAAAAATTGCAGATGAATAGCCATCCCAAATTTCATGATATTTTTACTATGATACGCAGGTGAGTGAACAAATTACGCATTACAGAATGGCCTTGAGAGGAGCTATTATTGATGTTAAACTACTGTCATAAAAGATTAAATATCCTCTTTTCTGTTAACCCAGAACTCACATTTCACAAAAGTAGATTTATATAAAGCGGAGGAGATCACAGTCGCCGACGCAATGAGATCTTTATGGGTATTACAAGTCTTCACATGAGAGTTAAATTTGATAAATTGACACTTCAAACAATTTGCTTTCTGAAGAGTAAGATATATGTGCCCAAGATTTTTAAATCAAATTAACTTGTGCCAGGGAAGTTGTTATGGCATTTATATTCAATAAAATCACGCAATTAGGAACCCCCCAAGACAAAGAAACCGATCGATCCAGTACAGTACAAAGAACATTGCTACTTTCAACAAGTGGTCCATGTCTGAGTGCGATCGATAAGTACAAATATTTGTTCAGTGGAATATTGGTTCAGAGCTTCTTTAGCTCTAATAGGTTTTGTATCAGCTTTGATGTGCATATGAATAAAACAATTACCATTTAATGCTGAGGAATATATGGATGACAACTTCTTTGTTCATTGTATGCGACGTTTCGACACAGATTCTTATGTCGTTCTCAAGTAGATTGTCATTCCAACTTCTAAAATGCCTCTCAAAGAAGTAATTACCATTTATCATATTATTTTATAGCTTTAAAGGGGCAGTAGCACGTTTTAGGGGGAATAAAAGGTGATGTCAGGAAAATGAAAATTAATGGTTCTAATTGAAAGACAATGTATTGAAACTAAATTGAGCAGTAACAATTCAAAAGAATAACGTAAAGTTTAGCCATTTGATTTCTTTTTCTTACACAAAATGAATTAAAGGTGTTCACACAAAATGGCCGCCAATGGATTTTATGTTAATCTTCATACTTTGTCATCTGACTATGGATGAATGGCTTGTGGTTTGAGATTTTTGACAATGTCAAAATAATACATTTAGTATCAACTTACAATTATCAGTGAAAATTTTAATATATAAAATTATCAAAAAACGTGCTACTGCCCCTTTAAAGGTCCCTACTTATACTCAGTGTGATGCAGAAAATACAATGGTGTTCCTTGGATTGAATTGATATGTGTTTATTGGAAACAGTATAATAAAACATGATATACACTTAGTGATGACGAAGAGGAAAGAGATACCATTTGTCATTTTTTACCATTTGTGTGTTTATGTCATTTATGTAATTGTAATTTCAGTGTATACGCATAGAAATGAAAATGTTGATAAAAACAAACCCATTGTATAAATCTTGTTCTGTGCAATCGGGCCTTAAACATTCTTACTATCAAATTTGCTTAAATGATATCCGTAAAGGTAGTTTTTGTTCTGAACAAGGATAAAAAACTGAATGAAAGTGTTACAGGTTAACATCAGAATAATGGTTTCACATAAGATGATAGTCACAATTACAATGTACAACTCTGAATTACAAAATAACGAAATTTCACCCATTTCATATGAGAAATATATTTTCTGAAATTAAGCCCTTGGCTTAATTTCATAGGAGATAAATTACAACAAAACTTAGATTTTCTTTTTACTTTCAATCTAAGGTTTCCTAGTGGTTTAAATATATTTTATTCACTTGGAAAGGATTGGGACCAAGTAATTCAACTTAAGATACCCTTTAAATTTCCCTGTAGTAGTCGAGGATTTGTTTGTTAAGGATTCCACCTATATAATGCTGCAATGGCGTAGGAAAAAAAGAGACTTTTTTCTTTTAAAATTCGATGATAATCAACATCAATGGTTTTACCCTATCAGTTCCTGATTGTTTATTATGAAACGTATATAAACTGTTATGTTTGTTGTCTAAAATGACACTTGCATTTGGAGACCAATGCATTTTCTACGTTTGAAACCCTATTGACTATCGTAGCCTGAAACAGGCAGAGTGATTCCATCGAAATAATTGTTTTGGACATTTTGAAGGGAGAAAATATTATATCAAATTTACGCCCATAGGCTAAAATTCGAAAATCAAAACTCGTTAATAAGCCCATGGGCTTAATAACGGCAGGGCTTAAATACGAGGATTCCCGGTATATAGTCGATGGCAAATTTCAGATCACATGTGGATGTTTTGGTTCCTTGCGTCCTTCAAATATACATTTTTATTCAAATGTATTTGTGTATGATAATATACTTAATCGTAGAAGTAACATATCAACAAAGTAAAAAGCCTCCAAAAATATCGTGAAACAAATCCGTATTTTATTTTCTAAAAACATCAATCAACATTTTAGCAACCAAAATAAGAGACAAAAGCTTATTATGCAATTAAGTTTTATTAAAAATAAACTATTGATGAAATATTAACACCTAAAGTGATTGAATGTAACTTAAGTTGTAAACATTACTAGCCGAGCGAAAACCATCAGGTAAGTTCAGTTTTTCCCTGAGTCATCTTCTTCAAACCAGTTGAAAATAAAATTCAAGGCTCACTCTGTTTAACATGGTCGAGGCCACAACTTAAACGAAATATCCTGCCTCCACATTTCCATTTTATGGCAAGAACAGAACCGTTTAATCACCAGGTCAATATTGTACAGCAATAAGACTGAAGGCAGATCATTTGATCCTCTCGAAATAGTTTCCATCAATGATTATTATACCTTATCACATTTCGGGACGGGCAGCTGTTCCTTATGGTGATTTTACGGACGAGTTTATGTTCTCACAGCTGGATTCGCATTGTGCTGGTGGCTATAAACATCAGTCGCGTAATATCTCTGTCATAAGTACCTATTGAAATTGACAATTTTCATCAAAGCCTTAAGCAATGACAGGAATTCCAATTCCAAATTATGTTATTTTCTATAAGGATCTTGAAGTGTAAAGTTTTGATACTTTAAAGATCCATATTAAAAGTGTAGTGAAGTTGAATATTTCAAAAAGTATTTTTACTGTATTTATTGTATCTTTGCTAAATTTTACGACCACCTTAGAGAAATTCGAAAACTTTATTTAAAAAGAGATAATCTACCAACATGACCTAAACGGCAACCGACATAAAGACGAATCAAGTGTGGCCATCTCACATTTTGCTTTTCCTAAACATAAGCTTGAAAACTGTCTTGGATGCGCAAAACTAGAATTTCTTTTCTTTTTCTTCGAATCAGGTACTCGTTGCCATCCAAATTGATATTCAGCGGACGCAATTTCGGAAAATGAGAAGCGGTGTAAATCGTTCACACATATTGATGTCGTCACCGAAAGCGGGTTCGTTAAAAGCTATGGCACTTTTGCAGAGGGTACTGTACTTTGGAAGTCGAATTAAGCATTCTATTGTCAATTAAAGCATGTTAATATGATGTCAAACTATCGACGAAAGAATTTTCTATACAACCTTTTCGCACTTATCTACATCCTAAAACATTTATCTCATTTATGAAATCTGATTATATCCCTCTTTCAATCAAAGTATCAAATTATCCTAAAACTTAAGCCAATTATAATGTATACTATGAGATATATGTATATTGTTAATAGCCTTTTTACTATTCATAAGAACAACGTGACGTTCTGTTTTGCTTGTATCCAAGGATTATGCACTGCTCGCACAAGATCACCCGGTGCCCATAAATGTGTTAAAAGTAACGTCTTTGGGGGAAAATGATAATAAACAGCAAATGAGTAACAGTGTGTCACTTCAGTAACACTGATGCTACTGCTTAATGAAGAAAAAGGATTGAATCAAACATGACATTTTTTTTAAACAAAGGACATGAAATGGCATGTATAAACTTGAAGGTTTGGCGCAGCTAAACGTCACCAGATTTCATTCGCCGTATGCCATGCCCTGGTAATTTTTCTTATCAAATCATTTGTATTCACCATGGAAACAGAGCACATAAGACAAGGATGATGGCGGGATTCGAGATGGGATTTAAAGAAGATATCATTTCCAAAATATACCTGGATGTTATACCAATTAGGGCGGTATTGGTGAGCAGCTCAATGTCACAAAATCACAGCATTACAGCTTCCGAGAAACATTTGTTTGTATCTTTCCAAAACCCTTTATCTATCAAAACCAAAACTTTCAAAATACAAATCCAAAGATTCAAATCAACATATATAGTTTGATAACAGTAAACTGATTTATGCACTGACTTACATGTTATGGACTAACTATTATATAGCGGTAATGTCGTTATCGAAGGGATCCCTAGAATAGCCAAACTTCTTATCAAATTGTGTCATATAATGATCCCTTCGGTAAACTTGTAATAGGCTTTGGCCGTCATGGTATACATGTACTATGACATAATGCGGGGGTTGCTTTGGGTATCCAAAAATGCCTTTTATAGGAAATTCACTTACCAATTTGATGTATGGTTATCTGGTAGTCCTCAAGTAATCCAATTCACACACTGTATGACGAATTAAAGATCCTTATCCGTTGTTGATCTCTGCAAAATCCAAGAAACAAGAATGAAATTATTTCATTTACAATTTACAATAATTTCCCTCGCAAATACAGCCCTTTAGTTTATTATTATACAAAAACATATTTGAAAGCGGATATGAAATTGGATATTCATATACATACATTAAAAATATAATATTCTGTTAATAAAACACATGTAACATGATATAAATAGGTTCATAAGCGGAACGGGGCTATCATTTATGAACTATAATCTCATATAATATTATTTTATAGGTATATGTTACATATTCTATGAATTATTAATTTGAAAATAAGGTCACATGTCCACAAATGATCTTTGTGAGTCCTCCCCTTACAGAGAATATTATGGAAAATTATCAATCTTAAAGCATCCATTACAACATTATATTTATTACAAGATGAATTGTTTTTAAAGGTTCTTTATTATGATACACAATATTCCTATTACTCCTAGGTATGTGAAAACTGAATTGTTAACTAGTCATATCGATTTTTTAATATTTTTTCAATTAGGGATAGTTTCATACATTACAAAGAGATAATCAATACGCTGTTTTGAAACGAAACAAAATAAACTAAGGTCCATATATTTTCAGATACTAAATCTCACTGCAATCAAATTCTCATTTCATTACATTTTCTATATTATTTGATATCACCAGAACACTAAGATGCCAGGAATCTATAGACATGTATATGGACGCCTATGGTATGTAGTTTATTGCGATTTGAAAACCACTTGACCTTGCGTGATAAAAAAGTCATTATTCAGGTTTCCCATTATAATCATTCCTCTATGATTGTGAAGATCTTAAGATTGTAGACGTGTGTTTCATATTACCGCATTTATTAAATCTTACGTCGTACAACGTTCCCTACAAATGGTTATAACGATTTTAACAGCATGCGATTATGAAATTAGGCAACCAGAAAAGAGCTGAATCTACCATATAAATTTGAATTAAACAAAGCAAGTTGAGATGTGGAGTAGTCATCAATATTTTTGAAAAAGTGACAATAACATTACATTTAGACATTATTTCTATGCATCACAGTTATCCGAGTAGAGTGATCGTCAAAACATTTTTGAAATAGAGGGAACGACGTCAAGTGTTATACGTATGACGCAATGCTAATGTTATTATGTCGTATATTGTATTGTAACTATTTTAGAGAATAACCCTGTTTTGCCCTTATAATCTTTTTTTTTGGGATAACACAGATTTACCCACACAACTATTTAGAGTATAACACTGACTACACTAATAACTAATTTAACTTGCCCTTCTATCTATTTGAGAGAATAACACTGACTTGCCCTTTTAACTTTTTCAGAAAATAACATTGACTTTCCCTTTTAACTCTTTTAGAGGTTAACACTGGCTTTCCTTATTCATTTAACACTGTCCTTATTCATTAACACTGTCCTTATTCATTTAACACTCTCCTTATTCATTTAACACTGTCCCTATTCATTTAACACTGTCCTTATTCATTTAACACTGTCCTTATTCATTTAACACTGTCCCTATTCATTTAACACTGTCCCTATTCATTTAACACTGTCCTTATTCATTTAACATAGTCCTTATTCATTTAACACTGTCCTTATTCATTTAACCATTTTTGGAGGACAACACTGACTTGCCCTATAACTATTTTAGAGGACAACACTGACTTGCCCTTATAACTATGTTAGAGGACAACACTGACTTGCCCTTATAACTATGTTAGAGGACAACACTGACTTGCCCTTATAATTATGTTAGAGGACAACACTGACTTGCCCTTATAACTATGTTAGAGGACAACACTGACTTGCCCTTATAACTATTTTAGAGGACAACACTGACTTGCCCTTATAACTATGTTAGAGGACAACACTGACTTGCCCTTATAACTATGTTAGAGGACAACACTGACTTGCCCTTACAACTATGTTAGAGGACAACACTGACTTGCCCTTATAACTATGTTAGAGGACAACACTGACTTGCCCTTATAACTATTTTAGAGGACAACACTGACTTGCCCTCATAACTATGTTAGAGGACAACACTGACTTGCCCTTATAACTATGTTAGAGGACAACACTGACTTGCCCTTATAACTATGTTAGAGGACAACACTGACTTGCCCTTATAACTATGTTAGAGGACAACACTGACTTGCCCTCATAACTATGTCAGAGGACAACACTGACTTGCCCTTATAACTATGTTAGAGGACAACACTGACTTGCCCTTATAACTATGTTAGAGGACAACACTGACTTGCCCTTATAACTATTTTAGAGGACAACACTGACTTGCCCTCATAACTATGTTAGAGGACAACACTGACCTGCCCTTATAACTATTTTAGAGGATCACTCTGTCTTGTCATTATTACTATTTTAGAGGATAACATTGTCACTATTTGAGGATTATTCTGACTTGCCCTATAACTATGTTAGAGGATAACTGTGACTTGCCCTTATTACTATTCTGGGGGAAAACGCTGATTTGTCTTTATAACTATTTGAGGGAATAACACGGACTAACCCTTATAACAATTTTAGATGATTAGATAACACTGACCTTATAACTCTGTTTTTCTGTCATGCATCAAAACGAAATAAAATCATTTATGCTCGTTTGTCCTTGTAGATATAGGGGATAATAATAAAATATGACATTCTCAATACCCATAAACGATATTTGAAAAATAAGTATCAACATAATACATTTCTTTTCTTCAGAAACGCGCTTTAATTCTGCTTACATCTTCAACATCAACTAACCTCGACCTTACCACTTCTGTTTTCGTTAAAAGATTTTTCAAAAAAATAAAAGCTGGATTTAATTTTTGTTAATTTGTCCAATAAACACCTTTAATTAGCCTTTCATTAAGACAGCGGGTGTGACGTAATAAACAGACTATACAGAGTAAGGCATCATCATTTCAACTGAAATACCGCCTAAATAATTGTTTATAATTAATTACCATTGATGTGGATATCTTTTTTATACCAAATGCTTAGTAATGTTACATCGTCAAATGATTTATCTTAACTGAGCGGAAACCATTTTCTGAAAATCGTTAATTATCAACCTCTGTTTATGACGTCACAAAATGGGGGCGTGACCAGTCATGCATTCACTTGTTTGTTGTCAGATAGGTCTAAGCGGCCTATCAAAAGTGATATTCAAAAACAGCTTTCATTACCAAACTAAACATATTTGAGTAGCCACCTTTGACGCACAAGACAATATTGTAATCAGACTTTCTATATTCCAAAGATATAGTGAAATATGTTTGTGCTTATGTGAACTTTAAGTACAAAAAGCATAAAGTTTCCATAATATCCATATAATGTCCATAATATGTTCAGCAACGATTAAGATAAACAAACATGCATAAAATAATGACACGTTATTGTCCTCAGTACATACATATACATCGGAAATTCAGGTTGTGCATAACACCCGGCAGCCACAGTGCGGCGCTAGTTAATGCGTCGTTCTGACTTTACCATGCTGAGTGTCAAGCAGGACAGCAAGAACTCCGATCATGACCGGGAATCGAACCAAGGTCTTCCGGGTGACGGGCGGACATCCTACCACTGAGCTACGTCCCCGGTAATAATATACAAAGCTATGGTTTAAAGGGGCAGTAGCACGTATTTTGAAAATTTTATATTTTAAATTTGTCACTGATAATTGTACTTTAATGCTAAATGTATTATTTTGATAGTGTCAAAAATCTTGTAAGACAAATCAATCATCAATAGGCAGAGAACAAAGTATTAGGATTCACATAAAATCCATTGGCGGCCATTTTTTGTGAACACCTTTATTCATTTTGTGTAAGAAAAAGGAATCGCATGGCTAAACTTGACATTATATATTTGAATGATTACTGCTCCATTTAGTTTAAATACATTGTCTTTCATTTAGAACCATTAATTTTCATTTTCCTGACATCAACGTTTATTCCCCCTAAAAACGTACTACTGCACCTTTAAATGGTTATCTTGATCAAGGCTCAATCCTCTCCCTTCTTTACGCAAGACCCTAATCTCCCCTATGCTGAACCTACGATTATTTCGTGCACTGGCTTAACTTGCAGATGGTAGACATAAGCAGTGACATATTTCAGCCTTCAGTACGGGTAATACAGAGCAGACAAAGAGCAACCCTTTGTCCTTACTTAAGCCGACACAAGAGCACCGACAGGGTTTATCCGGGACTGGGATCGATCGTTCTATCTCCTGTCAGTCTGTATTAAGGCGCACGTCGTATTCCACCTACAAAATACACTGTGTCGTAACGCTGGCCTCCCTAGTTAGAATTACCATATATACTAGTTGAATATGACAGCGAAATTTTCATTTGACAGACCGAGAGGAATTTGATCGCTACGCGCATCACTGTTTTTATAAAGCTTGTCCCGACGATTTTGAATATTTTAGCATTATCGATGCTCTTTGAAGTGAAAAAAGCCTTATTCTCCGTTGCAGAGTAATTATGAAATAATGTGTTAGGTGTTATTGCCTGGTTCAAAAAGCTACTTTTTAGAAACAAAACCAAATACATTTCCAGTTCATTACTCAGTTTTATTCCCATATCAATGATTCTGTCGACATAATTCTTCACACCGCAGTCAGTGGGATTACAATTCTTGTTTCTTTTTATTCAATATGAATTTATTTTCATTGAAATAGCACATTAATTCTTCTCATCAATATTTACATGACTTCGGAATATTTGGACAGCTTGTATCCGTGAAAAAGGCACAAATATCATTAGCATGATATCTGCTAAAAATTACCTCCTTGGCCTAATCATGTTGTCATTTAACAAAGAAAACTTAAAATGTAATCAAACAAATTACAAAGTATTTCATCATTAACTTCTCTGCTCAGTTTTAATTTTTAGGGACATAATAATAACTGGATATTAGTTTTGTGATATATAATTGGATACATTATTACCACTTTTCTTATTATTAGTATTATAGTTTGATAATTTCGCCTTTCGAACTTCCCCTATTGCTGTAAAGTTTAACGACCGACCCAAAATTTGTTGTAAATGGTATAAGCGATAGCACCATAAAGCTTAGATGTCGGGAATCTAAAGGAATGTACATGGAAGCCTTTGGTATGTATTTTGATCTGATTTGAAAACCACTTGACCTTTCGTGATCCAAATCAAACGTTATTTGTTCAGATTTCCCATTATATTTAGTCACCAAGTTCCTGTAATCGTATCCGTTATTGATTGTGAAGCCCTTTTTCCATTAACTGTATTGATCCTACAAATAACAAGAACCCAAATCATTTTAAAGAAATTGAAAAAACTTTAACGTTGTCAATACTTAATGTGAAAATACTTATTTTTGTCTTATCACTTAACGAGTTAAGATGATTCAATTAAGCCTGTTTTAGGAATCTTAATTGTTCGTCTTAAAAGTTTGTTAGATAACACGAACTATTTGTCTTATAAATGTTAAAATAACATATCTTATATAGAAATGTCTCTGGTATCAACATTCAATCAATGTTGTTTCTCTGTAAGATTTAACGATGTTCTATAATGGGAATGAAAATGACATTAGATGAAGGATAATGCACCGTAAAGGTTATCGCAATCAGTCTCTGGAACCTGACAGAAACAAATGACATCAATTTCGGACGAATAAAAAGTTGATGTTTGAATACAATAATCAATTCTTAAATTAATGAAGACAAACGGGAAACGTCAAAATTCTTTTAATTAGGGCGTCTTTACTGAATGACTACTAAGCCACTTTAAATAGTCTACTGGCTGCGATTATCATTATTTGTCAATCATGGAAATGAAGATCAAAAGTCTATTCAAGCATCATTTTAAGCTCCAACAACCCTGGCTATTTAGCACTGGGAAGTTATTTCTACCATTATTGTGCATGAAGAGTAACTAACACTTTGTAACATTGCGTTCCTCTCCATTTAAGTTCTGTAGATCAATGGCAGCGCAATTAAACTTGCGTTTTGGCCCAAGGGGACCCTCTAAATGATGGAAACCTTCTCGATATTGTCTTCAGACAACGAAGGAGAAATAAATACAGTTTAGGGTGTCGATTTTCTTGTTCCTTAGACCACAATTACCCTTTCTTCAGAATAAACTACCCTTGAGACCTGGCCTCAGTGTCCCAGAGATGTATCCTTTCAAGTTAAAAAGAAAAGCTCTTAGGCGCATGGAGCCATTGTGCACAAAGGACTGACTCTATAAGACGTTGTCTATCAGGCTCATAGAAGTGTCAACCTAATTTGTTTTCTGTCTGAAAACTAATGATTCGTCAGGAAATGTGAAATCCTATGAATATTATTCAAAAGATATTTGATCTTTTTTGTAATCGAACCAAGTAATTTCGGATTACTGAAATGTAGCCCAGTCACAAAAAACGTTTCCTATTATACATTGGAAAAGTATATAGTGCCATGATGCTGTCACCTAATAGCTTCATTAAAAATATCGTTTTTCTATTTCTAAAGGAAGCCGATAACGTCCTCAACCAACAAGGACTGAATTCAATAAATAAATGGGAAAGACTTCAACTCTAGATGAAGGATTGGGTTTATAAAGTATATTTTATACTTAGTTTTTATACTCTGTGAAATTATCTTGACCCGAGGCCGATTATCATTGAAATGAAAAATTGAAGTGTAAGACGTCTCATGTTAAGGTTATAATCATATTGGAAAAACATAATCTTATAAAAAAAGAATACTCAACCAATTGTAATAGTAAGAATACTTTTTCTTATACCAATGACAAACGATATTATTGAGTATATAACAAATGACAGATCTCCTTAAAAATGAAAAGTAATTTTATTGTCTTCCATTGCGCAAAAACATTAATTTCCTTGTAACAAGTACAAACATTTAAAAGCATGTCTGCATCATGGGGAGGATTTACTCAAAACTGCAATTTTGAGCACAAGAGGGTCTCATTTCTATTGGCTACATCTCAAATTAGGTACCCACTCGCACAACGACACTTCAGATCAGGTACCACCTTTCACAAGTACCTCAAACCAGGTACCTACTCGCACAACTACACTTCAGATCAGGTACCACCTTTCACAAGTACCTCAAACCAGGTACCCAGGCGCATTTAGAGACATTTGAATAGTCTTACATAAATCATGTAAACATAAAATAAACATTAATACATAATCACTGGAAATAGTTGCGAATGAAAAACTAAGTCAATGAGCGGGAATGTTACAAGGTTATATTCCATGTAAGAGATTGACAACACTTGTAACGTCAACAGAATTTTATGATATAATGAAACATACCTGCTTGACATTCAGTAGATGTTGAATATTCTCTTACCGATATTCCCATCTGCCTTTTGAATACAGAAGTAACCTAATCCAGGAATAATACTCTTCAAATGAAATATCCATAAAACAAACTCATTTCCGCCATCGACATAATTTGAAAAGTAATCAAGCAGACACTAACACGCTTTTGGTATATACATTTACATACATAGATGCATGTCTCTCTGACAAGCAAGCTTTACTTAAGTTGATACACGTAGTCACGTGGTTGTACGCATTTTGTATATAATTGTGACTGACACGCAAAATATGTATACTAATTCGTTTCCATCTTGACATCTACACGGTGCCAAATGTCATTGTAGGTAAGCCAGACCAACGCAGAACAGTACGTGGCGTCTGCAGTGTGTTCATACAAGAACATTTACAAGAACCACGTCAATTAGGAACTTTGTCTCTCTGTAATGATGTTTGGCTTATCGCGTTATTTTAATAAACTGTCGGCATGCAGATATTAACCAGCCCCTGACAACCGACAATCTGTCACCTAACATTTAAGAGCTTCCTATATACGTACAGCGAGATAGTTTGCTGTGACCTAATTAATTTCTTTGATTGTATATCTACTAATTGGAATTGACATTAACGATAAGTGAAAACAGATGTGTTATAATAACCGCTAACGAAGGACGTCGCTTTGTCAAACTTCATTTTATAGATTGATTATTTCCAGAATCTAGTTAATTACCTGAGTTTCTGGCGTTGTATTAAGGCGGTTTTTGGTAATATAATATTTGTGTTGCTTAAGATTTCGTTAATGAAAATCTCTGTACGTGTCGAAATAAGAAATGATAATAATTGAACATATGCAATAATCTATAATCGCGGTGATTAATAATTACACCTCCTGGGTGATCAGTTTTACATATATCGTCATTTATTTGTGTCATTTTGCCATTGTACTGATTGTCGTCTTGACGAGGGTCAGGTTAATGTTATTTAATAACCGTCCTAATCTGATTAAATTTTTTTCCAAAGTACATGGTGTTTGAACTAAACTATACAAAAAGGTGAACAAACTTTCAAGATGCAGTTGTAAGCAGGTTGTCATGAATTCAAGGGTCATCAATAATGTAACTAAAAAGTTTACTTTACACATCAGTAATCTCCGAAACATGACAGAACTCTTTTCAATACTCTCAAGCCAACAGCTGTGATACAAGATTAAAGGCGATCTTAGGGAAGTCGAGTATTCACCAGCATGAACCATGACGCCTAAATCGGGTTACCGTTTCCTTTCAACACTGGCCTCTATTGTGCGGGTCTTGTTTGGCGGAAACTAACAGTGTGAATAAGGGTGCTCTGGAACCGTTGTTGCGTTGCACTTCTCTAGACGGGCGATATGAGTTGAAGGAGATCGGGGGATGATTAACAAATTGCCTAGGTGCCGCAAGGTGGAGCAGATTGCATCAACAAAGGAAAACATAGTAGCCCTATTTGCTCTTTTTGCCATTCCTCGACACAAATGTCTGGTGGAACGTACCAGGCGGCGACAACTCCCCGCCTAATCTGAACCAGGATCGTATGAGAAAGCGCTGTTTGCATTTGACTGAATAAAGTCAATGTTATCACAATGCAGACTTTGAAAGAGACCAGCCGGCGGCTAAACCTCATTCAACCATCCTCCTAAAGATTCATCCCGCTCCGGACAGCGAGGACATTGATTTGGCGATTCTTCTCCCGAGTTGTTGGGTGTCTGGCCTTCCATGCCTAATAGTTATGGGAATACGTATTCACTTCTGGACCGAGAGCTTTGGATGGCGTTTGCATGCTATCGATAGACACAGCCAAGCAGTAAATGTTACATCTGAGAAATACAATTTATTTCTTCGATCTCTTTTTCTATGGTTTGGATTTTTATATGTCGTCAGAATGACGACGGGGTTCGTGAAAGTGCTTGAGTCTTTGTTACAAGCAATTGCATTATTTCTAATGCAGATGATGTAGAATAGTAAGGACGGACCAGCGACGGCCTGGGAGTCTTCGGGATTTAGTAGGGGCGGTTAGGAGACGGGCAAACACAATGAAACTTTGGAAATGGCTGCTGCATTTCGATCGAACACAATTTGAAGGAAACGGTCCGTGATAGCATCAGGGACGCGATGCTAAGACTCAGTTAGACCTTTGCTTCCTGGGTGCCTCAGTCGAAGCGAAATGGCTACAAGAACTGAAATGAAGTCATTTATATTACACTGGCAAGATTGTTGCGAGGCTCTAAGCGCGGCCCTATCTGGCAGACCCGCCTGATTACAACATTGGCACAGCGTAAGATAGATGGCTTTACGATCACAAGAAATTCTTTTTGGTGTGGTTGAACAATTCTTTCCTGTTTTCTCGTTAATAAATATGCATTACACCTCCGTATTTTTTAGCCCAATATGCAGTGTCATGTTTCTAAATTTTCCCAAGAAGACAACTTTTTAGGTATTATCTAGAACAAGCGAAAAACTTAAAACATAATTATTAATATAAAACTCAAAATTGTGCGTCTGACCCTTTGGTACGAAATACTTTTACATGTCCATTTCAAAGTTTCTTTTGCAAAGAATAAGATATTAAGAAGCAAATATGTTTTAATTCCTTCTCGCTTCTGAGACGATCCGTGAGACATTACCCTTTACATGTACGTTTCGAAGTTCTTTCAAATATTATATGGTCTCTGTGAGGGGCAAGTTACGTTTTAACCCTTTCTAGTCATTGAAACGATCTGCATTTGTTAACCACACACACCACAGGACTTGAATTACACCATTCCTGGAAATGCGGAGTGAGAGATGTGGAGTCAAAGGTTATGGGGGTAATTAAACACGGC
Organism: Steromphala cineraria; assembly: GCA_916613615.1. Classification (NCBI taxonomy): domain Eukaryota; kingdom Metazoa; phylum Mollusca; class Gastropoda; order Trochida; family Trochidae; genus Steromphala; species Steromphala cineraria. Next base: position 59,641,091 of record OU744725.1, on the reverse strand, counting down.
AATGATATCCAGAACTCGTTTCATCCCGGAAATGTTATTACTTACACAGACATTTGTGTCTCTAATCGCCATACTCTGTATAAATGGAATATTGGTTATCTCTCGTCAATAATCCACCAGGTCCCTCTGATTAGAGTACGGGGAGACAGGCATGATGCTTCCAGTAAACCTGTCATGTGTTTGATAAATGAAGGAAATATTCCAACCTGTCTCAGGGTTAGCCTATAAACAGAAATCTACAAATATATTATCCTAGCTCCATAATATAGATATATATGTTTATGAGTGATATAATCAATGAAAATAAACCTTAAATCCGAAAACATCTTATAACATTTTTCGTCATTCTACTGAACAATGCTATGACGTCATTTAGAATTCTGGTACAGAGTTCTTTTAATCGAAATACAACGTTTGCGTTCTTATGAATTAGGGACAATGACAATACAGAATGAATTTATTATAATGAGTTTATATAGAGATTAGTTTGGTTACAGCTGGCTACCGTTCGGATACCGCGGGATTCGGATTATCGGTGGACGGATTATCGAGGTCTGACTGTATTAATACAGTTTTTCCGTCTGCTGTATTGGTCCGAGGCTTGATTGATGACATTTTAAATAAATAACTACATGTACTTTGTGATTTACTTAAACATCATTGGAGATTTTATTTTAATCGAAATCAAAATTGTAAATGAGAATGGTGAACCGTCATATATGTTGAAAGTTTTAAAGCGATAGCTTCGGACTTTCGCCATTTGTGTGTATGCGTTTGCTCAGAGTCGTATTGGCCGATTTTACCTGTATTGGCCAAGTTGACGAATCGGATAGTCTAGGCCGTTGTAGATTGTATTGATAACATATCAATGATAGTTGATAAATAATGTCTCATTCATATAACACTGTATTCAGCTTCACCTTCAGTCATGTTTGCCCACAGCCATCTTTCTTGCATTACTTTAGTTCAATCTCTCAGCATTACAACCTTGTATTATGAAGACGCCACTCGGTTAAAGTGACTGTATTTAATACGTCCAACTGCAGCACTAAAGCACCAAATGTTTCAAAATGTCGCGCGGTCTACATTTTTTTGTAGTCCTACATTTTTTTAAAACGTCTTCCGTATCTAGGACATTTGAATATGAACAGTGCCTTCATACACATATGTCCTTTCATAATGTAAAATATGTAGTTCCAGGTTCTTAAAAATTGTTACTAAATGTGCCTTACGGATTTCATCTTTGGCAATGGAAGACACTGTCAAACGTAATGTAGATCTGTTCTTCCACAACCTCAAAAATCCCTGTATCGAAGAGTTATAATGGTACCACGTTTACTTAAAAGTTCAATTGGGAAAACTGGACGAATGCCAACTTCTACGGACATGATGTCTGAAATGGAAAAATCGGCTACCAGGAGTTAACCCCTGTTGGGGTGAGGTCAATCACATTGTGAGACCGGTAGCTAACAAATGCTTCTTGTCCAGAAGAGTTACGGTGTTTTGTCGACACAAGCCACAAGCACCAGCAATGATGAACGATAGGTCGGTCGCGTCTCGGAAATCCTGTCAAGTGGAGACGCACAAATTTCTCAGATCCCAGCCCACTTCCAGCTCGTCTCTTACACAGGCGTCCGAAATAATTTGTCAAAGTGATGCAACACATCTCGACATGTCCGACATGGAGCTCAACATCTGATCCGCATTAAAAGGAAGCATAAGAGGAAAGGCAATTGGTGCCTTCCAGACGTATTATGTAAAGGTCGCATGACATGTAGACTAGTATTTGAAGTGTACAACGCATTGCGCTTTTCACTTCATCAGGCACTGGAGGCTTGCTCTTGTTAGGAAACACGATATTCAATATGATATTTAACTGCTGATTAAGCGACACTGTATGTAAGATTAAATACCAAAGGGCACGCCCTTTTGCCTTTTATTCTTTTCAAGAACTATTAGGTCTTAAAAATAAATCGTGTTTAAAGATTTCTTTTGAACCACAAAACAATACAGGTCATTATGGAAACATATCATATATTTTTTATTTGTGATGCTCTTCACAAAATTAAATCAAATTTTCTTACTACTGATTCTACTCCAATTTCTTCTCTAAACAATATGTTCTGACTTTCTTCCCTTAGGCTTTTAGGCCACAGTTACCAATCAGAGTTTGTTTGCTGGAGGTATAGAATATATCTAGACTGACATGTCACATAATCATACCTGTCAATTTCGGTTACCTTTTGGTCATGTTTCAAGAGTCAGTCTAATCCACAGGGACATGTATCTCTAAACACAGCGTAATAATCATAGACCCTACCCTACTTTTTGTAGAAACAATACCCAAGAGTACTTCCCTGTTTATACTTATTTACGATCATTACATGATAATATCACTTATTTTTAAATACGTTAGTGAGTGTAATTTAGTAGAAATAACAAATTGACAAAGAATTATAATGTATCACTGGTTCTTCTAGAATTTCCTTTCCACGGAAATTAACCCGGTAGGACTGTCCCTTAAAGGTCACGGATTTTTCTCTAGGTTTCTAGGATCTGGAAAACAATTTCATTGCACCTGACACTATTCTCTTAAAGATCTCAGGCATCCTGCTACATCAGCTTTAGGAACACTGTATCCCCGTTGCTCTTCCATAAGTATCTTTGTAATCATCATATTGAATATTTCGATTCCAGCAATAATACTTACTACCAGGAAAGAAGAATATTTTGGTTCGATATATTTTGCATCATGTTCCTGAAAAACGACAGTTCATTACATATGTCATGAACTACCTCCACTAAGCAGAACGAGAGATTTGCCTTGACTCACATGTAACATCAGGGTGTTGAAGAAAATATATTTTAAAAAGCTTGTCATGTGTCATATCAAGCTTCAGAAAACCAGAGAATAGGACTAAAAATATTATCTGAAAAGTTATGGCTTTGTTGTATACCCCTTTAACATTAACAAATATTCATGAGACACCGAACATGGCATTTGAAGAAATATTCATATTTATTTTATATTCATGAAATAAAAATACAACAAGTCAAAAACAACTAGAATAAACATTAAATAATCAACGTGACAGATTTCCGAGACAGGTTAGAAAAAACATTGACAAACCATATTAAGAACAAGTCCTTGTTTTATAACTGATATTTAAATCAACATTCTCGTTGTCATTATTGTATAATGGAAATTGTCAAAAAACAAAACATGAAATAATTCAAAATCAATTTAAGAAGAAAGAAATTCTGACAGAACAATTTGCGGTGCCGTTATGCTTGCCAGCCGAGATGCGTTACGAGAATGGTAATAAGCATATGTAATGTGTGGTTTGGCGTGACTCTGACAGTTGGCATAACGATGGGGGATATAAATAATACCATACTGTCATTTTGATATTCATGTTTCCCTTAAACGGAATTCAGACAAAGACTGTTCTTGTTCTCTACGAATAAACAATTAAAAGTTAGTTTCCTTCGTTGTGATGCTTGTTTGTGACAGTGCTGGTAACCGCCTTTAAAGGGGCAGTAGCACGTTTTTAGGGGGAATATAGGGTGATGTCAGGAAAATTAAAATTAATGGTTCTAATTGAAAGACAATGTATTGAAACTGAATGGAGCCGAAATAATTTTAAATATATAACGTAAAGTTTAGCCATGCGATTCCTTTTTTTACACAAAATGAATTAAAGGTGTTCACAAAAAATGGCCGCCAATTGATTTTGTCTTAATCTTCATACTTTGTCCTCTTACTATGGATGATTTGTTTGTGTAATAAGATTTTTGACAGTGCTAGAATAATCCATTTAGCATTATCTTACAATTATCAGTGAAAATGTAAAATATGAAATTATCAAAAAACGTTCTACTGCCCCTTTAATATGCACTGATGTCAATTAGGAATTTACATGATGTACGGTTTAATAAGTATGAATTTAGACTATTCATGGAGCTATCTTATTTTGACTTATATTCATAATTCTTTTGGGATATTTTTTAGTGGAAGCGATTGTCGGGAGACACTTCACCATTACATGTTTACAACACACTCAACTTTACATACATCTAGACTAATTATCTAGAATTTCTTGATTTGACAATTCATTAAAAACTAGCCAGTGAAGTGAAGCCATTTATCAGAAGGAATTACTGATTATTTAGTAGTGATATTTACATTATAGTGGTAAAGGGACACTTCTATTGTGGTATTTTTGGAGACGAAATTCAAGGGGACATTCCATTTTCATATTTAATGTTATAAGTATATAATCATAACACATGCCAGTTTAATCATGTTACCGGATTTACAATTTTTGACAAATACTAGTAAAAACAAGCATGGGAACATTTGTAAGTTGTCCTTAAAATACTATTTGTTATGCGCGAATCAGCATTACAAAGCATTATTGTTACTATAATAGGTTTAATCATTTGATTATTTTGATAATCTTTTAAAACGTGTACTTTGTTTAAACATGATATAAGTATAGCGTTTTGTGACATTTACCCACACTCGCAGATCGAACGCCTATAGGAGAGAAAATATTTTTGGATATTCTAGTACATGTTTTTTAAAAAATGTCATACAACTAGTAAGTCCAACCATATCATACATTAAAGTAATGCAAGAAAGGTAACATAACTGGCGACCTGAAGGCGATTGGGTAAAATGCATAAGCGAAACAGTAAGTAAATAATACTTGCAGAGTATTAAACTTAAGAAGATGAAATATATGTGAGCTTTATTTAAACATGCACATTTCTACTGGTATTATATGAAGCTCCCTTTCACATAAACAATTTTGTAATGCAACATGGTACTGACAAAGGATTTCAAAAAGAACCGGAGGCAATACCTGAAACTAATTTCGTCTTGAGAAAGAGTAGTTATTCAGATTGTATGCCCGAAACTACTACGTGAAGTTTTTTTGGTGCTGGAACGTAAATTAAGAATAAAGAAATGACCGCGGGTTTGAATCCTTGAGATGACGAGTCAATCAGAAAGAGAGCTATACGAAATGAGGGAGAGAAGTAATAACCATACGTTCCAGCAACAAGGACTCTCGTGGCTTAAGCCATAAGCGACGGAAGTAAATCTTCACAATTTTAAAATCAATAGACGTCATCAAAAGGATTTACAAGACGTGCATTTGGGTCCAGTTTATGGCTTTAATCATGCTGTGCATCACCATCAAATATTACTGAAATCAAAGACCTGATTTGCCCACGAAAGGTCATGACCTTAGAATTGGTTGACCTATGACCTGGACATGTCAAGTCTGAAATATACCATCATTCGGAATCATCCTTAATTGGAAGCGAAGTTCCATCACATTGTAAGATTGTACACTCGCTGATCTGTAAAGGCGTCGATGCGATGAACCGTTGTTGCTTTGTGATTGCTACCAGTCTAGTATCGTCCCCTACACTTTACTATCCTGCATGATTAAGACAATTTGCACAAGTTAACGCGACGAAAATGATGACTGTTTAATAGCAGTAGAGGCATTAAACCGCGAGAACCGAAATGCCACCTTTTACGGCTTAATTTACACCCATTTCTCGACCGGTCCGAATGGTCGATAGCAGTTGCCACAGGACCCTTTTGTACATCGACTCGACAGTCTCATATACTGCCTACCACGGCCAGCATTCAAACATTATGGTGTTGATTATTGGCGTTGTACAAACCAAGGTGATGGGTGGAATGCATTTTTGTCTTTTACTGTTGAGAGTTCCCAATGCATCCAATGAAAGGTCAAGATTCGTCAGCACGGGGGAATATGGACTCCAAGACAGACGCTTATTCAGTGAAATTTGATTCGATTTTCTAGGAGAAGAACTGAGGGCTTTTGAAAGATGCAATAAACGTCAAAGGGACAGTTTAATCAGGCAATGAACGTGATGGACTAGTTTTCTATATGCCATAGACAGAAGAATTCCAACGACAGTAAATAAATGACGCGGGTCGTCGTCCCTGTTTCCTTGGGATCAAGTTTGAAGAGAGCTAAGAACAACTTGTACCCCTAGCTATCAATCAGATTATGCAAGTGACAATATTATTAACACTCACTTCAAGAAAATTGAAGGCAGGACGACCTTCTGAATTGCTCTTTTAGTTGATCATGTTCCAGTGGAACGCATTCATCTCCTCTCCAACAATTGAATTCGGTATATGCACCAGGCAGGATGCCAAAATTAAACATACTCTGATCTGTGAACTTCATTTAATATAATAAAAGGGTAAAATTGTTGAAATTAATAAATATTCTGATGTAACAAAAGTAAGGAACTGTTTTATGTACATGTATGTATGTTTCATTTTATGTATGACTTTTCATTTTCCGTAATACATCGGATTTGAAAAAATAATCTCGTGGACGTTCTGCAAATTCGAGTGACTCCTTTAAATTGCTTGTATTGGACATAAGGATTAACTTATATAAGTTTTCTATCAAAGCAGATGTGTACATTTTTATGTGACGCTGCATCGTACCGTTCATTCAATGTATGCTTAAGTCTCAATCTACACTGTACATGCACACAGTTTCTTAAAAGCTAAAAGGTCATGTATGTCCTACATGTATATTCTACATATTCGATTTGGCATTCTTAGATTTTCTTTTCATGCTAATGCATTCTCTCCCCACAGAGGCAGATCAAGTCAAGAAATGTTGATATAAACATTTCATGACTTGACCTGCCTCTGTGGGGAGAGAATGATGCTAATGTGCATATTATAATTTATATACCATTTGGACCTCGTTGTTCTTGGCAACCATTCATTTTATCGCCAGAGAACTGATATCCGATGCAGTTTTGAAAGTCTTTTTGAAAGACGCTAAATCAAATATATCAAAATAAAATATACAGCTAGTGACTCAATAAGTTTGACTCAGATCATAGTAAACCTAAATGTATTATTAAACTTAATTCATCGATACCGTCGGCATACATTTAAATCAACTTACAGAATAGAACCATACAACACAGCTTACTGAAGGCATTTTGATATTAAAACGTTTCAAAGTACCAGTTACGATACAACCACAACCACAATTAATTGAACATTATTTAGGTAAAAATAGCAAGACAAAATTCAACAATATATTAATTTTAACAAAATTAAGACTGTTAAGGTTACCTTAATGTTGAGAATCTGAACGGTTGTAATCTTACATAGAACTGACCGTCTAAATTTCAAAGTCGCAATACAGCACAAATAAGCCAAAAATTCTCAAAACTCAAATTGAAAACAAAGTACCCATACTTAAGCACGTGTTATGAACATTTGTTTCGCGCCTCGAGTTTGATATTCGATTATTGTATGCTTCCTACGATCCGATGGTACGTCTGGTGTATTGCAAACTTCAGTCATACATTTTAAAAGGCATAAGACGGGCCTCGGACAACCCGACCTTTGATTTTCCGAAAATTGATATCTATGTTAGCAACTATTACCAACAGAATATTCCAGTAGTATTATTGATTCATCCACACTTTTTAATTGAATCTGAAATATAATATATAGAAAATAAATGGCTGACGGTTTTAAGAACACGGCCTTTCATAATAAGTGCTAACTCCGTCATCGGTGTGAATAAATATAAATAAAGAAGTTTTATCTAATCATATAGTAATTGCATTCTTACAATTCTCATAATTGCTTCAGTCTTAATACAATCCGAGCTAATCCGTGCTTTGGAACTTTAGGGCAATCAAGATTATTGTGGACGTACAATCGATATTAAGATTTTATTGTAGATTTTAATTAAGATACCGTACAATTTGCATTGTAGTGGATGAACTGAATGAAATACAGAAGAAATTGTCATTTAGATCTTTAGTAGTAATCGTTATATTTAAACGATTTCCTAAACATGTTTCGTAAAACATGGCTTATGGAATTCAAGATGCAGAATAAAACACACCATGTATACACTAAATATATCATACAAAATATACACAAATCAAATTTCGTAACAATCAATCCAGCAAAAAAATTCCCCGTAAAACTAAATCTTCTTCCGCCTTATTTGATTAACAGGTATTACCTGTGTTGCAATGTAGCATTAGCAGTGGGAACACGAGCGAGAACAAAGAAGAGCATTAACTGCGGTTTAACAGATGAGCTCACCCTGCTGTCGAGGATAAAAATGGATCATCGTTGGAACGGTTTTCTCAATTTATATCGAATTAAATGACCTTAATTATAATGGAAGTCGATCTGTCTTGTAGAATCCATTGTAATGTGTAGATCATGAGATTAATTCTAAGAATAGGACGGCGATGTGAGCTTCCTACTTGGCAAGTGAGAAATGGGGGCTATGTCGCGGTCCAGGAAACTCACTAAGTGCATCCGATATCACCTGGGGTTGTCAATTTCCTTCATTTACATGCTTTGATCTCCAGCGTTGCGGAGAAAGAGTCAGCATTTACCTTAGGGAACAATGCTACAATTTGACGATCGCAGCGTCTCCTGACTTGAGTTTCGACCATAACCGTTGCCACAACAAGCCTTTGGCAAAACTATACCATATTCAACTGGTTCGTACGGCATGTTGACAACGTGAATGATACACCAAGTCAGTGTTTATCCATTACCAATATCGACAGTGATGGTTGTAGCATTGTATATTGAAACTCCAGACATGTTTACAGCAAGGGCCCTGTAGTATTGGTACCTGATACAGTTTGTTATGCAAGAATGTAAACATTTTGTCATAGTAACCATAGTTTGAAAATGTTTCACGTTGTTAAAGGAACAGTTTATATATATATTTTTTGGAGCAATTTTCAATGTTCAAATGTATTATTTTGATAGTGTCAAAAATCGTATTACACCAACCAATCATCTATAGTCAGAGAACAAATAATAAAAATTTACAGGAAGTCAATTGGCGGTCATTTTTGTGTGAACACCTTTAATACATTTTGTTTAAGAATGAATCGCATGGCTGAAATTTACATGATTTGAATTATGACTGCTTCATTTAGTTTAAATCATTGTCTTTCTATTTATTTTCACTTTCCTGACATTACCTTATATTCCTCCTAAAAAGTGCTACTGCCCCTTTAAAATTCCTACCTTAGGTTAAGAAGAAATATTCCAATGGGTGGCAAATAAGAGATGAGAAACAACATGACTATTTGGAACAATAAATGAACGTCAGGTCTACACTGTCGGATGTCAAGGATAGAAAAGAAGATTTTAATTACGTCAATAACCTTCTGCAGAAAATCGATTAAACTTATTAGGAATTGTTCTCTTTCACTTTCATAAGTTATTCTTTCCAATTATTGGTAACGTGCAAGCAATAAATTGAACTGGGTCTTCTATAATCGGTCAAAGCTTTCAGAATCAGTTACAAGAAAAACGTCTGTGTTTATAGAAAACGTTTCGCTTACAAGAGCAACCAGGAGGTAATCGATTGTGAATGCTACTAATCATTGAGAATACTCCTCCCCTCTTTTGATCTAATTGCTTTGTTTATATGCAATTTCACGAGATTCCCTTGTAATTGCACAACAAAATTGCACCTTCGGTATTTTAAGCACAACTAATTCAAGGCGGTTTTGAAAAAAAGCAGAGATGATAGCTTTCTTATTCCAAGACTGTGCTTGGCTTCTGCAAGAGCAAATGCAACGATTTTTAAAAGATATTCTTCGATTTTGTACATCAATCTCTTTGTTGCCTTTTACTGTCATGAATCAAGGTAATGGCCACCTTTTGATCGAATAATGATTAAACTTTGAAGATAGGCTATTATTACTCGAATGATAAATTAAATACAAATTAAAGTTACGTTTGTAGAAGACAACTAACACCGACAACTCTGCATTTATTCTTTCTTAATAGACACACCATTGTAGCATCATGAGAGTTAAACGTGAAGGCATAAAGGGAGCACTATAATGGCCCTATAAAACTGTTAACACAACCAGAAATATTTTCAAGTTTTGGTATTCTATTTGGGTCAGTTTTCTTTGTGCACTGTTCAATGTTCTTGATATATCTTAGATTAGAAATATGGAAATAAAATTAATCTGACAAATTGACTACTAATTGAGTTATATATAGCTTTACAGAGATGAAAGATGTATAGTTAAATGTCATTCTGGGTTTCGATACTATTTCTAAAAATAATATATAAAGAGGAGCACTTAATCTCCGATATATCACTTACCAATCATTCAATGCATAACCCTCAGTTCAGGGTATACGTACAAGATGTAAGTTTATCATTTATACAGTTCCCAAAATGCATTCAATATGCAGAGTCCTTATGAGAAGTTATTCTGTTTCTAAAACTACATTTTGTGTAAACGGGAAACACTTCCAACTCTAACTTTCACCTAAATATTTACCAAGTAAGCGCATTGCCTCTGCGACATGTTGGTATAAGTGAGCCTCACGACGTGTACGTCTACTGTAAATGCAGTTATCCTCGACGTGTATCGACGATGTAGAGGTTTATTTGAAGCTAAGCCCCTCTCCTGTGTACATCATGGCGTGTTGGTAGTCTCTCCTGCTGGATATAATTGATCTGTTTTGTTTTCAGAGACTTTGGTGACTACTCGTTCCTTTGGCTGTATCTCCGACACGCGACTTAATCCCCAAGATACCACAAACTGTCAAGTTCGTTATTCGACAACTCCCGGCGGAAATACTACCTCTACAAGACTCTCTGAAGAGGAGGTAGACGACTTAGTATCTCACCTTATCTGATACTTCCCTTGTAACAATGTTACATTGGGTGTCTGGCATATGTTGGTTTCTAGCAGAATTCGGCACAAAACATGACAGTTTTGAGAAGTTCTTGTTGAATACTAACAATTAACAGATATGATGACATAGTATTTATTGATCTGATAATTATGATCAATATAATCCCCTTAACATACAATAGCAATTTTAACATTTGATGGCATGCTATTGCCTTTGTTAATAATAAATCATCAATACAATTTGACATAATGCTATTTGCTAGTATACACTTTTACGAATAAAGAGAAGGAAATCTTCTTCTCACAAGAACTAGTGCATTGCATTTGGGTTGCAAGTTATCAAACATATTATATAGTATTAATAGCTACACAGTACCAGCCTTATCAGGCATAGGGGTAAATCTGAATTTCAAAATTCTACCTGCAAACACCAGCGAAATGTCACTATAAGAGTCGTATATAAAAAAGTTTATAGAAAGAAAAAGGACCACAAGTACGCGTCTGTGAGTAACGCCGACAGACGTCAATCTGTTCATATTTCTAGCAATGTTAAGTTAAAAGTAAGATAGAAGACCATAGAACAATTAACCCTTCCTCAAGTAAACATCTTGATCTCTGATTGGTCCAAGTGACCCTGGATAACTACTTATGTCACTCTATTGAGCGGGATCAAGAGCATGAAAAAAGCGTGGAGACTTAGCGTCTTAAAATTTTACGTTTATAACATTCCGTCGAAGGAACCATGGGGAAATATCAGCCTCTAGATTGGTGTTATGCACTGAGCCGACGGAATGTTATAACTAATAGTAAAGTTTAATTTACATTGCAGATGTAGATGGGTGTTTTGCATGTGTGATACAGGCACGGACACAGCATCCATAGTACCGCCCGGTCCGAAAATCCATATTTGCCATATCAGACCGGTTCGCAAATCCATATTAGGGGGACTTTTGGTTATAGTTATCTCCCTTTGCAGAGTAACATGATTGGCAGTAAGTGAATTGTACGTTTACTTCACCAAAAACGATGTCATTGACGCTTTTAACTGTAAATATTCTTTAGATACAGCAAAAGATTAAATATTCCTGTAATTTGAATTAGTATAGCTGCTCAAATTATCTTTCTCAAACTTAACTCTTAAAGCATGGTCGTTTTGTTATACATGTAACTTTACATTTTTTCTTATTTCTATTTCCAGAGAAAAAATGTCATATATGATAACATGATTACAAAATGTCATTTTTCATATCATACCTCATATCAGTCATCGACCCTGCGGTCCTCGGGCTGATATGAGGTATGATATGAAAGATGACATGTTAAAACCTCTAAAGGCAAGATGAAAAAATTAAAGTAGGTCACCGGTCATTATTTAGTTTGTTGATTCTAGTCTTATCTTCGTATAGTTTTTAGTTAGGTTATTAAAGTTATTTTAGATCTGGCATGTCCTTATACCGGTCGAAAGTTCCATTAGTAGATCTCAATGATAACCTACCCTATTCAGTTATGGTCCTAATGTTTTTAAGTATGCCATAACGAATACCGTGCCTCCGCGTAGCTTCTTGATTACGGCTATTCACCGAGTCATTACTTACAGATATGAAGATGCTTAAAAGCTGGTTGTGCAAGATATAAATACTCAGCCATTATCCAATTATGGTCTGTCTCGACTCAGCAGGTATAACTCAACGACCCTTTCGTTCATTTACTGTTAAAAAAACAGAAGGTCAAAGTTGAAACGTGTTCTTTCTACATAGAGCTATGGCGTTTATCGATCCGAAGTCTGAGAACATTCCATCAAATCATAGTAGAGGGGGAATATTGTTCCAGGAATGAGAATAGAATTGCAAGGTTAGGTTTGTGTAGTGGTCATTCGAAGACGATGATTTAATAAACTTGACATACAGTAACAAATCTGAGGGACAAGTCGGGAACGTATGATTGAAATTATTGATTACGTTAACTAGCTGTTTGAGAATTCTCCCAAAGTAAACAGGAAAAAGTAGGACTCATACGACAGGTTCTAGGACATATTTTAAAAGAAACAATTTGGTGTTTTTTATTCATTCAATGAAGGACGTGTTAACTAAGATATCCAGATATCATATAGAAAATACTTGCATAATAACACTATATGTAAGGAGGAAAATGAAGACAAAACCTTTTCCCGCATGGCATTAGATTATTTACTCATAAACAGAGGTAAGTCAAGTTAACGATGGGTGAACATAGTTGCTGTATCCGTTCTATTAAAAAATCGAAACATGTAAGATTTAAACAATATTACCAGTTTGTGCAAATATCCAAAAACTAATTAACAGCTACACTCTTAGCATTTATCTTTTGAACATAGCCATAGACAAACAGTTTCAACATGAATGCCACCATAAAATCAATACAGATCGATAAGTGAGTACTTGTAACAGTGATGTCAAGTATCATATAAACGGGAAGGGTAAAATCAAGTCAGCTCATAACAAGACAATCGTTAGTGTCTTAACCCAACCTGGAGGTGTTTAAGCAGACTTTGACGGTCCTTCAGTGCTTGGATAAGAGGGACCGAACCCTTCGAGAAAACATAAGCTTCCCATCAGCTCCTGCTAGACCCTTCTTGATTGAAAAGCTAGTTAACATGCAAATCATCGGAAGCTATTTCACAGGAGTAATCCCCCTTGCGACTACTCTCCAGCCCAGGAGGAACGTTCCATCGATATCTGACTATGACCTCTGACCCCGCCATCTACGCTACTGACTGTGAGATTTTTGCGATAAAGGTTCCTAGAGCACGCTCGGGATTTATGGAGGCAATTTTTATGAACCTTATGTGTAGTTTATTTCACAGCGTTTCGATTATCCGCCATGTTGGTTTTATTGTCATCCATTCGGAATACTGGAATCGTTTATAATAACTTCTTTGGTTTTGACATGAAGTGACCATAATGTCAATTTCTAAATTCATCGTCTGATTGGTATATTTCAGAAAAAAATAAATGGAACTAACATCAAGGAGGGCTTGTAACTACTAGTACTTTTTGAGCGATTTTATTGACTTGAGGAAATTTTGTCTTATTGTGCCATACCGATTGGGCAAGAATATCGTATTCATTTTTGACGGTATTTCCTTTGATGTTTAAGTATACCTCCCAGGATGTCAATACATCTTTCCAGAAAGCATTTTTGTTTTTATTTATTAATTTTCTCGTAAGGTTGTCGTTGTTATTGATAGGCTGATCAGTCGATTGTTGTGAGATATTGCTGACAAATAATTTAAGAGTTTTTGAGTGGGGATTTTCATTCAATAGACGTCTGAATCCAAGATATATTTTGAGATGATATGGTATGTCTTATGTTTGGAGCTCGAAATACCCCTTCATCGAACGATTTTGTTATATCTTTTCTCCTAATTTTGTCGGGTTTGTTTTTCCATATAAATTTGAAGCACCAATTTCTTTTATTAATTTTGCCCGTTTGGATCTGGAAGAGACGCGAATAAATGGTTTAATTTTGGTAGGATTAAGCTTTTGAGTATTGTATTTCTTCCTAACGGTGTAAGATCACGTTGTAACCATAAATGATCTAAATACGAGATTGATTCAGTATATTATGACAGCAGCAATATGATCAGTAATGTGTCACGTGCCTATATAAGGACATTATTGCTGTCGCACACACTCGAAAAACTAGAATTAAATCCAAGAGATAAATGTGTGCTTAAGAAGTAATAGCCATGATAGATACTACACCACTTTTGTTTTTTCTATATTGACAAAAAAAACTCGATTTAGTATTTGAGAAGACAAAATGTACATCACATGTAAGCCTTGATTTCATACATCAAAGAACTGATGGAACAGTTTGAATATGTGCATACATAAACTATACATTCCTATATAAATGAAGGTTACATGCAATTTAAACCCTTCAAATAATCAAATGTCTTTCCAAATTGTCCTCAGAAAACTTTTATATAGCACCAATACTGTCATACGGATCCTAAATATGGGGGTTTAGAGTTAGAGACAAAATTGAAACAGTTCAAAGCCTTTTCTTTAAAAAGTATCTTTGCGTGAGAAAATATCTATCCAGCAATGCTATACTTGAGAAAGTTGGAAGAAATAACAAGTGTATTAACTTTTACAGTCGCTGTGTTAAATACTGGTGTAGACTTGTGTGTATAGACACACGCCGCGATCCAAGGCATGTTACGAGATGCTGAAGTTATTTGATGACAATGGTTATGTAGACTGGGTGTCACATGTACGTATACTCCTGATGCACACTGGGTTTTCGTATGTATGGATCGCTCCAGATAGTTTTATTCAATATCTTAAACAACGATGTAAAGGTAAACAGTTTCAAACCTGGCACGACAGAATTATTTCTTCACTCCTACTCAAATATCATTCAGCCTATAAAACAGTTCTTGAACCTAAGAAGTATATTCTTGAGTTAAATCAACATACAGACTTAATCCGCATTCTATGTAAATTCCGATCATCGACAACAGTTTATACTATTACTATTATTATACATATCCAATTCACACTGATACTTTCAACTAAAATGTTCAACAAATAAAAGATCTTGCATTGTATTCAAAACGAAATCTATACCTGTATAAATTTATCGCCTGTAGAAGCGCAAAACGATGCTTATATACTGTAAATATTGTACTTTTGGCTACGAGGCCTGATATACAAATAAACTTTTTGTTCTTAGAAAACTTTTATATAGAAGCGCACGGTTAAGATAGGTATCTAAGTTGTCATAAAACAATATTACGTTTTGGGATACAGAACTGTAAGCGAAAGCAAATATTTACCAAGTAACTTTCAGCCAAATATGTTTAATTTTAAGAATCTGCTTATCACAAACAATGTCTATCGTTTAAAGATGTTCAGTCTCTATATAATGCATTCATATGAACGAAGATATAATATACTGCAAGAATGATAATATCATAGGTCACACTTTTTAAATTTTGGTGTAGCATATTAAATAATTTGTTATGTTTCCATGTATCATTATAAGCCAACATTGTTTATATCGGTAAATTTGCATACATGTAAATGCGTATGCAGTTGGGCGTGTAAATACTATATTAATTGGATGTATTATATAAGTCAGAGACTTACAGCTGCGTATCTTAAGTTTGTTCACTTGGTTAAGTATACTAGTGCAAATATCATGTAATTTACAAAGTCTTAGGGACATCCTAGCACCGCGAAAACGAAACGGATAATGTTAAAATTTCACAACGTAAGTTAATATTTATTTTGCGTTAACATATTCGAAGGTCATACCAAACAGTCAACAGTAACACTTTTGGCAGGTTATTGAAGTGGTAAGGGGTCGAAATTTGAAAAAACAATATTTTCTATTTTTCTCTACAAAGTATTTCATAAGTGATCAATAGCTTTAGATCTAAGTCACATTTGTTGCTCGTCACTCTATCAATGTAATTATGCTGATTTTTCTCTCAGAGAGACTATATGAACTAATTTAATCAACATTTAAGAAAATCGGAATTTCGGAAATATAAACCCATCTGTATGTTTTACAATGCCATATTTCGAAATTTTGCATACGATCCCAAAATCAGGTTTGAGAATGATCATTTTCCAAATGGACAGTTGGTGATCCTTTGTCAGTGATGCTGGAGTTGTCTGTCGACGTACAAACGAAAACCAAAATACATGATATTTGCATTGAGATCGGAGCAAGTGAACAAACTTAGGGTACGCAGCTGTAGAAGGGGTTAAAATGAAAACACTTAGTTAATTTGCTATTACTCACAAAAGTATATTTGCACCTAAACGTAATTTAGTGCATGCGATGAGGGTAATATTTGAATAGGCAAAGTCATACATATCTACAATTTTCTAACAGGATGAACAAAATATAAATATCATACTGCAACTTCTTCAGTAAAATGTGACATTATTCCTCCTCTTCACTTAAACATATTTAAAAAAAAGAAAAAGTCAATTTAAAACGGCAGGAGATGCCATCTTGTTTAATACAGCGTAATTAAGCTGATGTTTTTTTACGTAAACGTTGCTAGGAATCGTTCTCCTGGGTTTTTAGTATGAAACCAAATTACATCCAATACTTCTTTAACCATAAAATAATCGTTGTAGGAAACAAAGAAGTGAATTTTCGACATATCTTTCAAACAAATTACGAAGATTAGATTTTCTTCCCAACCGAAATAGAAGGACACATTATAACTGACAGTTAAATTAGATCATTCGAATACATCGCAACCGAATTGAGACAGTTAAAAACCCCAGCGGAAACACTTCGGTGCAAAAGAATAATTCAGTAATTCTAAACCAAGCTCTTACAACAGTAATTGAAATCAGAATGTTGGAGAATTGAAATATTGTTACTTTCTTCATTGCTAATTAGACCCATAAGCTACAGTTCTGTGTACAGTACATGTGCTGACTAAATGAATCCGTATTTGTAAGCAAGTCATTGAATTTTATCAACTTCACTGCAATGTCTTGAGAAGTCGTTCCGTCATTATGTGGTAGAATCTATGTGTGGAAAAAACAAATAACATCGTAACACGAGGCTTAGTTCTCATCTTGTTAAACTTCTTCCCCTCTGATACATGCAGTCCTTGTCTATTCGTTACGCACACGTCATCTCTATACGTTACGCACAACAGCCGCTCATCTTATCATGAACACCAACCTTTTTTACTTTAGACCATACCGCCGTTGTAACGCACATCAACCGCCCTTCGCATAATACTCATCACTTCACATTACAACAACCGTCGTCTCTGCATGTAAAGCATATCAACCGTATTTCACATTACAATAACCCAAATTTCTCCATTATATAACACCGACCGCCCTAAATGTTTCACTAACCGCTCTTAATGTTACACACACCAACCGCTCTTAATGTTACAAACACCAACCCCTCTTAATGTTACACAGACCATCCGCTCTTAATGTTACACACACCAACCCCTCTTAATGTTACACACACCAACCCCTCTTAATATTTCACCAACCCCTCTTAATGTTACACACCAACCGCTCTTAATGTTACATACCAACTGCACTTAATGTTACACACACAGCCCCCTTACCGTTACACAACAACCGCTCTTAATGTTGCACACACCAACTGCTCTTAATGTTTCACACACCAACCGCTCTTAATGTTACACATACCAACTGCCTAATGTTACACATACCAACTGCTCTTAATGTTACACACCAACCCCTTTTAATGTTCCCCAACAACCGCTCACACACATCAACCGCTCTTCATATTACACACACAAAACGCTGGTCACCCTATGTTCGGCCGTCGCCTTTCACACCACCAAAGCCTCCGCTTTCCATATTCCGCACAACTATCACTCTCGTCTTCAGACCACGTTACCGCGTTACCACTACATAACGCTCCGCAGTTCTTTCAACCTCCGAAAAATGCATGCTTAACACTAAAAGTCAATGGAAGCCACGACATCAGTGTGATAAATCCTCCAGTTGTTCACCTGAATAATAATAAGGCACCATTCCTATTAACGGAATTGCTTGTGTCAAATGTGATAAACAGGAATAATAAAGTGGCAACATCTTATTCGATTACTTTCGCACGTAAGGGTGATATATGAAATCTTTTGATGTTTTCTTGTGAATTATTGGTCTAATAATTTTATTTCTTTTATGTAAAAACATTTCTTTGACGCTCATAAACACATATTTTACAGATATCCTTAATGTAATTGGATTAATGGCTTGTTATTTATGGGCCACGTAGTACCTGATATATGTGGATTCCATATATGTGCAACACTGACTTATCTTACCAACGTTAATTTCAATATATGGTCCATTTCGATGAAGTGGAAAAAAATCACGTCCTGATTTCATAAAAATGATATAACTGTACTTAACAATTCGTAACTTAGGCATATCAAAACCCTTTAAAGCCTATCCGTATTAATGGTGTTAATCAAAATCTTATTGTTGCAACACCATTAACCATGCATGACAGAATAAAATAAGAATATATCTATGACATGAACAGGAAAGCGTAAGTTTCATGTTGTTATGCAGGCTGACTAAGAGTCATCCTAAGATTAACAGTTACATCTTCTTGATGCATGCAGTTTTTGCATTTCGGACAGCGATCACTTTCTTTTTGTAGAAAACTGAGAAAGACAAATACGAATTTAGCGACATAAGACCAGCTTCCGAGCTTAAGAGGGCAAGAACGATGTTTTTGTAGAGCTAAAAATGATTGATGAGAACTATTCACGAGGGCTTTGAAAAATGTTGTATTTGACGATGGGGACACGAAACTTTTGGGAACAAATAAATACGGTAAAGGTCTTTCCATATTTTCCTCAACATAAGCTTTGTAGAAAAAGCTATTTTACGTAACAAACTAAATGCTGTTTGGTTGTTAAATTCTAATGGAAATTGTTCATCGTCATGTACATGTGTATAACAAAAAGAGTGGGTAACCGTCATTTATAACAAAAGAGCGGCCGTGTATAACAAAAGAGTGGGCAACTATCATGTATCATAACAAAACGGGTTACTGTCATGTATAACAAAGGAGATGGTACAGTTGGAAATGGTTCATCGTCATGTATAACAAAAAGAGTGAGTAACCGTCATTTATAATAAAAGAGCGGCCATGTATAACAAATTTTTTTAAAAGAGTGGACAACTATCATGTATCCTAACAAAACGGGTTATCGTCATGTATATCAAAGGAGTTGGTACAGTCATGTAAACCAAAAGGGTGGGTAACAACAATTTATAACAAAAGAGTGGGTAACCAACATTTTTGATAAAAAACGGGAAACCGTTATTTATAACAAAAGAGTGGGTAACAATTATTTATAATGAAACAGCGGGTTACCGTCATGTATAAGAAATTATTTGGTAACCATCATCAGTTATAACAAAACTATGGGTAACCATCATTTATAATGAAACTATCAGTAAAAGCAAAAGAGTGACACTGGGTAAGCATCATTTATAATAAAAAACGGGTAACCATCATTTAAAACAAAATTGTGGATAACCATCAGTTATAATGCAAAACGGGTAAACATCATTTATAAAAAAAAAGAGTGGGTAACCATCATATATTATATGAATATCCATAACGCGCATATCCATCCACTCGTGGTTGCATATATAATTAAACATGGGTGACCGTCATGAATGACAAAGGAGTGGGTAACTATCATTTATTTCAAGGAATGGATAAGAAAAAAAATGACATCTTACGCCATAAGAGCCCAACACCTCTACATACTACAGTTACTTCTTACAGAATATATATTTAACACGATGGTGTGGGTAGGCAAGTTCCCAAGAGATCAGAGTCTCACGTAACTAAAGATAGGGATGAAAAATCATGTACAGATAGCTGAAGTTATAGGATTCTCTCACTTTACATTGCTTGTCTCATGCACTGTACATGCATAATCGTGATGATTAGGTAGTCATGTAACTTAAATACCATGCCGATATCTCAGGCGCGAGGCTAAATATCTACAAACATGCACCTCGCCGTGCCATATTGGGAATTTGAGAACGGTAAAGTTAGCAGCGTTATCAAATAGAAACCCGTCTCCTGCATGAAGTGAAACTCATTGTGCTGCTTACATATGACACAAAATCGATTGTTACTTTATTTATATGCATATATGTATGTGTTTACGTTATGAAGGCCTGTATTGTGTATCGGCTCGGTTTCCATTTTGTTCAATACCCGCCCTCGCTGATCTGTGTAATGGACATGAAACACGGAAGGCAGTGGAATATACGATTTATTAATCCTGTGTTCATGGTCTTCTGCAAACATTAGGCGCTTCGTTTTGAGGGCTATGAATTTAAGTTAATTTTTTCTTTACATTGATTAAGAAAGATGGCGTCATTCAAATCTAACATTCGTCAGTCACACGTAATAATTCAAAATGTCCACGAATTGTAAAAACGGCAACGTTCAAACCGTACTACAAACTAGAGGTTCAAATTTCGAGCAAGCTCAGAATTTGACGTTTTCATTAAGACGGGGTAATTATACATCATTTAGTAAAGGAAAAGAAGAAAACAAAGCAAAATAGTTCTGTTGACAGCTTTTTCCTGTGTCTTTATCAGTACTAGTTACATAAAGAACATTAAATGAGAGTATATTGGTGAACAATGAGGCCTTATTGACTTTATGAAATTGGCTCTAAACTAGATTAATGCTTCAAGTTAACATTGATAGTATTAAAAATTTGCATACTTCAATTAAAATAATTCATGAAAAAACAACAACATTTGTTTCGTTGATGCCAAATAATAATAATAAGTTTTTTCAGTATCATAAATCTTAACATTTACCCTCTATCAAATCTCCTATATTTTTCAAAATTATGTCAAACAATTGACTTAACATAACATAATAATGACTTTACTGAACAATGCATTCCTTTATTTGGAACATGACATGTAAAAACATGAAGTCTTATCGATAAAAAAGTAATACTATTCAGATCAGTGAACATCAAGGCATGTTTAAGTGTGGGTTGCTGGGCAATTCGAAATCATTCCACTCAATTAATTATGGCGTTATCAACGTTGTCGGTAGAAGTGTTATCCAGAACATTAATGATATTTTTTGCATTTGTATAACATTCGATCATTAAACCGCCTTCAATAATTGCTATTCTTTGTAGTTTCAAAGGAATGGAAAACAAAATTGCTAATGGCTCGTGGCCGGGATTACTCGCTCCTTGCAGTTGTGTTATTAGAAGGTGAATTGTATAATCAAGTTTAATAAATAACGCTTAATCCTTATTTGCACAACGAATTCCTTTGTTTACCAACCAATAGGAAAAAGGAAATTTTATCGACTTTTTCCAATTACCTCGTACCACGTGTTGAGAAAAAATGAAAGTGATCCAAAGACTATTAAATATTTCCTAACAAGAAACCAATCTTTCACACCAGCGGCAAAATTAAGTTTTCTTTCGGATGTCGATTTCTCATGCGGAGCACTTCAAAGTGAGAATAAGCTTGTAAAAACGAGACACACGCGACCGGGTTGCCCAGATTCTATTAGACGAACTGGTTGATGTATGATGATTTCTAAAGAGACGCTCCTAAAGACACCCTAGCTTTGCCGTTTTCTGGCGTGCCATAACTTCCCAAAACCATTTGGAGCCCATGTCAATCAAATCAAATCATTGTCTCTATTGACAACCGGTGTTGGAATCAAGGTAGTTTGTACTGTCTTGGAGATAAATGGTCACCATGCAGTTAATGGAACGGTTCATAGCTTCAACATGAAATTGCATACCTATTTCCATTTTACGGGATAGGGCGAAATGACATAAGAGACGTTCCTCCAGATTTGAAAACACATACAAAGTTAAGTAGTCTGTACCATTGTACCGATCTCTTTAATACACAAACATATCCTTCAATACTACATTTTTTTAAGGAAACATAAATAATTTGTGTTATTGATTTTTAGATTTTAACATTTACCTCACTGTTTTGATGAGCTGAGACTCTGGAAGGCAAATATGGCGACTTTAAAGTGCCCGGGTTTAAGTGGCCGAACTGTCGGTGTCCTGGCCTCCCTTTTAAATGGTTTGACTTCCCAATGTTGTCATTTTTGACCGAGTGTGTACTATTTTTAATAGAGTTGTGTAACGTGAATCAATAAAACTACTATCAAAAGTAACATATTTCAACTGGATTTAGTTTAAATACTGTACTTATAACATACATGGCATAATTGGAATGCCACCTTGAATTTCGTTTCCACAAAATATACTGTCACTTCTAGCCAAACATTCACTGAGTGTTTTAACCTTGTTGTCTACTTTTTTCATTATAAGATTAATGAGGATTTGCGTTATTTCCAGGTACTAGTGCCTGCTCAAAGGGCTCCTACATCATCACCCTGAAGGACTTGTACTTTCAAAGCTGCTAGCAAGCGCTAAGCGCGACCATGCATGTAGATCCGTACATATTTTTTTTCAGGTACCCATTTAAACAGCTGGGTGAACTGAGTGCAATTTGGAGGAAGTCCTTACCCAGGGACACAACACAGACTGAGACCCAGGTCACAAATTTTTGGTGTCTCGACCGGGATTCGAACCCAGGGCTTTTGTGTGGGAAGCCTGCTTGCTAAACACTACAATAACATGATCCGTTGTTGTCCTGGTGTCGGACTCGGACGCCTAAAACCTGCCCTCGTGCAGTGTTGAACAACAGTTTTTTTACAATTTACAACCCTGTTGACTTCACAGAGCCATCGTACCCTTGTCCACTAGAGCAGGGTTATTATTTGGTCTCATTTTTACAGACTGTATGGATGACCTTACTTGGACAATGTCCTCAATAAAACTACATGTAGGCCCGATATCAGAATCATACTATATACTAAAACATAGTCAGAAACGTCAGGAGGTAACTATGAATGGTTTTTCATTATCATTTTTGTCTGTGACATTTCATTTATTAAAGAAATTAATATCAGTTGACTGTAAAAAGTAAATCCATATATTAAAACCTGAAAACGCCCTGGGTGACGTCAGGAGTATGGTGATATGGAGCGTAATATTCGCCGGCACAATAGTACATGAAATAATTATTTATCGAACTTGCGATTGTATATCAGAAATCGACAAGTTTAATTGATTCTGACTTTTATTACTCTTATTTCAGATGTCATAAATAGAAATAAGAGCTTTAATATGCGACATATGCGTCAGAACACGATTTGATATTAGTCTTGTAGCAACTTGCACCATTTGCCTTTAAATATCTTACAAACATTATACAAATGTAACACATCAAACGAATGAACGAGAAGTCGATTTCATTACCTTTATTATGATGTTAATTTCAATTATCATTATTTGAAGTCTCATAATTGTTCTTTATATATCGGTTGAAAAATGTATTATATCTGCTCGCCCAATACAAGACAATTAATGATATGGATGACAACTTCTTTATTTATTTCACACGACGTTTCACGATGTTAGTTCTTGCCCCGTTTTCATTGCTCACACAGTGTCCAGGTGTAACGTTTTGTAGTGATTCATAGTTTGTATTATCATATCTTCCTTGCAATATCCAGTTAAATTTTAAGCATATCAGTTAATTTTCGGTAAATATATAAAACTATCAACTACCAACGATAACCTCATTCCAGGAATTAGGTAGATAAAAACAGTTATGTATTAGGACAGTCACCTTGTCAAGAGAAATCACCATGATTGACCACCAGATTAAATTCTAGATTGCAATAAGTATGTTAAAAAGCGGAGGTGCTGTGGCGTCAAACCTTTTTTTTAGGCCTGGGGTTACAGAAATGTCAGGGAGAAAATATATAGTTCTCCTTCACTTCTCCACATATCGTTTATTAGATGCGTCACTTGCCTAAACTCGCCCATCTCTACTGATTCGTTTTTTGGCTAATTAAGAGAACTGTCACTTGCAATATAACCCGTGTTTTTCTTTTCTGCCTCATTTGAAAGAATACATCCGTTATGAAGACAAATCTAGATCTTATAAAAGCCAAGGACCAATTCGTTCCCCAAGGTCGTTTCGAACAATGAATAAACTTCTGTTGGCTCCTTTATTTAGGTACTTTGAAAATGTAGCTCCAAACAAAAGAAGAAGTAGTTCTCAAAAGTAGCTATAGGTTGCACATCTCTGACATCTCTATGACGTTGTCGGACATTATCTCCCTTTTTGTGTCGGGTAACGGTATGACGCCATTGCAGATTACTCCCGTGTTTCCCATTTGACATTCAATCAATATTGTAGATTTTTCGAATTATAAAAAAAATGGCGAAATCAGATTAAAAGTTTCGAAAATATCGCTCAATGACATACATTTAAATCGACTTATTGCTAGACTTCAAGTTGTAAACCGTTTGCAGCGGATAGCATTGAGACAATTGGGAACTACAGACCGTATTTATTCAAGAAAATACCGAGAACTTTGCAAGGTGAACTGTTGGATTAAAATAATGGATAATGTTTAATTTTAAAATATCTTCTTGCGGCGATAAAACAATGGAAAACAGACATCCACTAACACTTAAACATTGTCTGGACAAGTAAGAAATGTTTTGAATTTTCAAGACCTTCGTCTAAAAATTCACCATAGTTGAAAATGTTAAGCTTCAGGGAAGAGTTTAGGTATATAGATTTGCAGAATTGACAGCAATTGCAAAAGTAGTACTATTTAGGGCCTAATTGGATATCTTGTCAATTTAATATATTTGCGTATAACAATAACAATAACAATAACAATAATATAATATCTGATTTTACTTTTGTCCATTGTGTACATATGTACCAAGTTTCATAATTCAATGTCCAATGTTATATGATGACGTAAAAGCTGTATTCGTGTCATTCACTTTCTCAGAAGGTAAACTAACACTTCATAATCCTACACTAATTATCTTACAATGTATGTATAAAGTGTCAGAAATAAAATAATAAACATCGCTGCATTGCTAGTCTCCTTAGAGGTCGTATCAAGTGACATTTTTACTGCAGTCAATGTGCGACAAGGTTTGAGAGCAATCGCTACGACTTGATATTTCAACAGGCCTCTCATTGTTAAATGATCTGACAATACCTAACGTCCCATGGTCCTGCGCTTGGATATATAACATGTCCATGGCTTTAAAACTATCGACTCGATTTAATTGATTAGTAAAAATGTCCGCATTTTTTCAAATTTGATGAACAGTCTAACAGTTCCTAACGTAGATACATGTAGTGGCAAAATCCTACCAAAACAGGATTTTGAGTCATATATTTCACGTAAACCTATTCCAAGAAGAGTTGTTTCCGAGCTAAAAAAACCCACCAAGAATACGGTGTTAATACGAGACAAATGTTATGGATTACAACTTCTTTATTGATTTCTCATGACGTTTCTGGACTACCCATAAAGTTTTTCTCGTATTATCATCCTTATAGTGTAAGTTCTTCAAACAGCAACGTTGTAACAGACACGTGAAGAAAAATGCTCGTATACTGGACCAGTATACGTCAGTTAACCACCCTAATATACTGAGGTATACTAATTAGGAAACCACCCTAATTTACTGACGTATACTGGTCAGTATACTCTGAATTTCCATAGCTCAGTATATCTCAGTATATCTCAGTATATCTCAGTATATCTCAGTATATCTCAGTTTACGTCAGGAAGTGCTCATTTAAACAAATTCAAGATACATTTGATTTTTGTGTTATTTATAATGTAGTATTTATATATTGTTTGGTTTATTCCAGCTGCAATTCTTCTAATCGAACTTTTAGTTAGATAAATAGATAAATGTGATAGATAACGTACAACACCATAAAGCATGCACGAGTGTGTGGACTAGGGCGCTATATAAATGCCCATTATTATTATTATTACTCGTTTTTAAATGAGTTGTGTAGTACTGTGTACACAATTGAATTTATCGGCGGGTCAAAGTGAGTAATAACATTGATAGGATAGAGTAAAAACCATTAAAAGTGAATTAGATTTGAAGGTCATAAACTAAATGATTTTGTGACAATGTTTCAGATTCTGTAATATCGTATGGAAACAGGTCTGAAGCATCGCTAGGGGAGAATGAACAGTTATGAAATTACACTTTTACTGATTTATTCATGACTTAAATTAGCCGTACATAGATATCATAATAGAAATTTAAATACCGATGGATATCTATATCAATGCGGCTTATTAAACGTTGTTCTTTAAGCGTAATATTGTGGACTATTCAATATAAAGTGAAATTCATCTTCAACATCGTCTTGGCAATAAACGTGTTGATCTGGATAACTGGCTTAAATCAAGAATCCTTTTTTTTCAAATAACTCCCAATAAAAAGTCTCTAATAATCTAAACATTGCAGGATATTGTGAAATATTAATATCAATGGTTGATGGAATGCTTTTTCATATCATTTTAGAAATAGGTATCCATTGGTTTACACAGTATTATTATATCTTACCTTGTTACGTATCCATGAAGCTTCCAATAAGAACATATATAGTACAGATCCAATTGCACATTATATCCCCTTGTGTTACCAGAATCCACATGCTTTTCATGTCAAATGACATGGCAAGATTATGTCAAAATATTTATGCATGGCTTGTGTGTGATTATTGGTTGCTAAGATGGGTCTTGGTTAACCTCTAACATCTGATTGGATAACTAGATAAGAGAGAACAGTGACAAACAATGCCTCGAGTATTACTCACCTGTCAGCGTGGATGGTCAATACACGTGTCAATCTGTCTAATTGACGCCATAAGCTAATGAGGAAATGGTATGTCTACTTGACACCAATAGTTAATGAGGGCTGAATGCTACAAAAACAGATTCCAATATACTGCTTACATTGATGAGCTTGTCTTTGAAAAGACAAATACATAACTGAATACATAGATACAGATATACAGGAACAGATATATAAGTGAAACATATTTCTTTACACCATTCTTTACTGTTTATTTACTTACTATTCATAAGCCCCCCCCCCCCCCCCCCCCTCCACTCTATTCCAAATTCTAAATTAATTTTAACCACTTTAGAACTTTTATTAATTTTACTTGGGTGTCTAAGACCTATTCTAAATTTCATGCCCCCTCTTTTGGGAATAACTCAGGCTTAGACCCCACGTCGGCGACATCACCGTATGGTGAAGAAGACGTTAAACCCCAATCCAACAACAACATTTACACCAAAAAGGCCAAAACCTGCTATCATTGTGTTCATATTCAGGTAAAATTTTGTTCGCGGTTTTAAAGAAAGAACACATAAAAATAAAATCAAATATAATTAATATTTCCCTTTTGTTGCATATATCTTTAGCCCAGTTTTTTTTATAGTTTTGTACAAAAAGACATGACAACCTAAAATGAGTTAAAGATAATGATTTATTTTGATGCCGGTATGCATCCTTGAAATAATTATTTCCACTAGATTATTATCAAACAAGTTTTAGTTTAAAAAGTTAAATGTAATATTTCGAATTAACTGATTAAAAAATTAAAAAGGCAGAATGCATGTCAGTGCTAAGGGATGTATTATTTGTCTCTTGTCTTTTGGCGGCTCATACATGTTTTATTGTATTTTATCAAGTGCCAATTTTGTTGAAGATGAAACATAAAGAAACAAATTCTCTCTCTCTGTTTGATTTTTGGAGGAATTATAGGAAAAGTTTAATGAAATTTAGACAAAATTACTTTTGTGACTTTGATATTGTTGAAATTGATGAAATTTGGAATTTAATTTTTAACTTTGATGTTAATAATACTTTAAGGAAGAATTTTTTTTAAAAAGATTAATGTAACACCGACAATTTTCAAAATATGTATACTTTTATCATATTAAAAGAAATGAAATTGTTATCCCATTCATACATTCAAATTGATTATGTCATACCCCTTAATGGCCAGTTGTAATGATCCTAATCAGTAATGACTGCCCTCAACTAGAAGTGCTTAATCAATGAACTATGGCAAAGATTGACAAATATGCATGTGGTTTAAACACAAAAGAAGGAACCGGATTGGTCAACAACCAAATGTTTATATTTATACCGCGCGGAAATATACATGTTTAGTTCGCCTCGATAATGTAATAAAAAACATGTTATTGTGTGTATCTATGAATAAAAAAGTAAAACTTTATTACCTTTAAACAAGGCCAGGGTCGAAAATGAAAGTTACAGGACGTCAGATTGCTCATGTTCAAAACATTGAGGTCTTGTCTTGGGTTATTTTATTGCTTTGAATGTGATATCCCCTGTAGTGAAATCCCCTGAAGAAATGTGATTGAAAATACAGAAATTCAAAAACTAATCAAATTTCCACAAATCAGTTTTAAAATCAGTAGCCCAACGTCAGGAATGCATGTTGGTATGAATTAACAGAGACTATATTAAAATCTCGAGTGTTCCTTTGAGTAGTATATTACAATTGCATATCACACTTTAAGTTCTAAAGAAAATAGACTTGATCTACGTACTCTGATTATAGGGCAGTAAATTGTTTTATCTTTTTTTGTATCAAAATGTATTATGATTTAAACATATTTTTTTCATGAAAAGACATGAATGGATTGGCCAACAAGCACCGAGGTGCTTATATTAAGGCCGCTCCAAAATAATTACATATGAAAAATATACAATGAATAATTACCAGTCACGCATGTCATACATTTTATAAGCTTCAAAAATAGTGATTATGCATGAATAAGATTGTTTGTTTGGCAGTCAATATATAAGTGCTTATGGAATGTCAAATCGATCAGATTTTATAATGAAATGATGAATAGATTTCAATAATTTGTCTAGATCATTGTTTTATCATATTAGGTTATATGAATTTACAAATGTATTAACTAAGACATTTCAATATTGACGAATTAAATATAATCCATCAATTACCAATACAAGTGCCTGTACCTGAAAACGAAGTACCTGTAGGCAATACACATTTAAAGGGCAGACCCGCACGAGGACATATTTACTAACGAGACTTTTATTACAGGGCCATAAAAAGTTCAAAGATACAGAGACAATGACTTGTTGGGTTGAGGTGTTTTCTTGACATATGCTGGAATATTCCAGCATGGTTAAAAATCTTTACATATCTATTATCGTAATGTGTCTATATCCGTTCCACTTACAATTTATAAACATGAAATAATTGTAGTATTTTCTTTTTGTGACTTGCAACTTGTTTATGAAGAATGTTCACGTACCACAAAAAGGAATTAAAAAAAAGAAATGTTCACGTTATATAATCTTAAACGGTTCAGACATCAAACTATATTTATAATAAAAATATGTGATAAAAGGGAATGTAAATTCAGGAACAAATAACTGACATTCTCAGTAAAACGCATTAACATGTAATAACTTTACAAGATAATAATTACAAATAAAGATTCATATATTTTTTGGTCTGTTTTTTATCTTATAAATCACAGAAATTATACAATCATAGAAAGACAAAACATCATTCACATTCTATTTGTTTTAAAAAGGCATGATTCTGTCTTTGAGACATAAAATAGGTTAAAATGCTTATCCATGTCACAGAGTGTATCTAATAACATGCAATATTATTATTATGCTATATTATATATTCCTGGTGTTTAGGTATTTCTGTTCAAATTTTGTTTTATTATTTTAATAACCACACTGGGATTTATATTTGAAATATGTTGAAAGATAGTTTAAATAAATATTTTCGGTTTATGGAGTCAGCGTTTGCCTTGATATGTAAATTCATGTGTTTACGTAAGTTAATCACAGAGAACCATACCTATAACTATTAAGACCGTTTAAAAAAAAAACATTTTTAGCAACAAACCTCATAGATATAGAGATTACGATATTAGGAAGAAAAAATGAATTTGTATTACATCAAAAGATAAAAGACGCCATTTATTTTCTGCCAAAATACAAAATGTTAAAATACACACAAGTATACACTAGTGAAGAAAGTCTAGATAACATTTGCTTCAGTGGGCTTATCTTCACTTTATTATAAAAGAGATTTCTGTAAAACAAACATCAAAAACAATCATTTATCATAGTTATTGGATAGTCACTTATTATGTGAATGGCATATCACCCTTGCTTTTTGAGAAATTATTTTTTACCTACTTCATAAATCGACAAATCAAGTAATATGAATTTGCAAATCTAATTAGAAAAGAAATCATAATTTTGACATATAAATCGAATTCAGCAACTAAGTATCTGCATTTGCAAACGAGATACATGTAGGCAATACACAAATACTTTGCTGAACCAGGCGGGACACCTCGAGATTTTTATTACCGGGTCATAAAAAGATCAAAGACAGTGAAATTATCTTTGAGGCGTTTGTGAGAAGTTTCTTAAATTATCTTTGAATAACCCAAAACAATGATTTATATTGTTATATATAATGATATGATATTTAATATAATGTGAATA
The DNA here is from genome assembly GCA_916613615.1 of Steromphala cineraria. Taxonomy (NCBI): domain Eukaryota; kingdom Metazoa; phylum Mollusca; class Gastropoda; order Trochida; family Trochidae; genus Steromphala; species Steromphala cineraria. The sequence continues at coordinate 59,610,331 of OU744725.1, read as the reverse complement.
AATGAATGTCCTTATATAAATAATAGATACATGAATTTCGTTGTATAGATAAATAGATAAATAATATTCACGTATTCCATCTTGAAGTTGCGTGAGATCAATAATTCTTTATTTCAGTACTTATAAGGCCTCATGCCTGTAGAAGTTATTTTCTTCAAAAACATTTGTTCTAGATAACATTACATAATATATATACATGTAATAACTGAGTATTGCTATTTGTTGATAAGAAGATATTTTCCCGTAGATTTTTTTATACTTGGAAGATGCATCGTCAAGGTACGAATTAACAACATCCTTCATTATTCTCAGTTTTAAGAAAAATACTTCAAACATACAAATCAGTTAAAAACACTGTTGTACATACTAAATGTTTAAATATATTTTTTGCCTCTCCGATGAGATTTATTAATTACTGTAAATACATAGTCAGAGGGAAACAAAATGATATTCACAGTTCATTTGTTTTAAAAGGGTTAATTCTACATTATAAACGTAAGTCTTTGTTACCAAAGTTGAAAATATAAAGTAAAACAGTAGATGACGCATTCAAGGACCTAGGTACATGACATAAAATTCGAAAGTAACATACCTTTTACAGAGAATGAAAATAATTAATGCAGAAACCTTTCAAACTGTATGTAACTACGGGACAACACAACTTGGCACATGAGAGAAGAGGAGTTTGACACTGAGTCATTAATGACAGCAAGCAATCAGTCATGAATGGGCACCAACTGGACCCCTGTAAAACACTATGGCTAAAACAACATAATAAACGCTCTTGGAAGTCTCTTATTACTATAAAAAGAGGTTAACATCAAAGATATTGTAAAAAAAACATAATTAGTTCGTAATTAAGATAACAAAAATGATGTTGTGATATCTAAATATGGATTAATTAAGAATGAAGGAAATGTGAGTTTGTCTCCATCTATTGAATCAACTGTGGTATTAGACACAGATTAATCAAGAGTATTAATTCATGAGGTGTGAGTCTCAAAGAGTGCAAAGACTCATGATGTTAGGTCAGGGAGAATGTGTAAACAGTGTTAAGAGATTATATTATCAAATAATTTCATTGTTGTATATGAATAAAGTGTAAAACAAGTGGTTGTTGGCTAACAGCCAATGAGATCTCAAAGATTCAATTCCAGTGAATATGTAATCATTGCTAAGAAACAACGACAATTTTTATATATCTATGATTTTTTAATTAATGAAAATGGATCAGCACAATAAGCTTTCAGCATATTTAAGTGCCGCTCCTTTAGATGTCACAAAAAACAACATCAAAATTAGTAATTAGACAAGTATTTACACGATGTGCACAGCAATAAACGGTAAAAAAATCAACAATGATAAATTGAATTTAGGAGTTTAATAATTATTTGAAATGTTGTGAATCGTGCATATATGTTTGGACAGATTCAAGGAAATTCTGATTAAATAATATGCTTGAATATTAGTTAACATATAGAATGGTATACAAATGCCGTCTATAGACAAATTTATTAGAACTTATCAAAGTATGGGCAATAAATAAATATTCATATATGTATTGTATCATGTTATTAAATTATTGCATCTAAATAAAGTGAATAACAACCAAATGTTTTTTCGTAATATATGTTACCTAAAATCATTAATAGGACTTTTTTTCCAGGGGACTCTTTTTTCTAGTCAAATTTAGGACTTTATTTCTGGTAACTTTCTTCCAAACACAGATATATCAATGTTGTTTAAAAGAAAATACTTTATAAAATACATTTTTGGCCAAAGGTCGCTGTATATAGAACACAATAGGAAATAAAGGAAATAGTCTTCATGATTACGACAACAAGAACAAGCTGTTGATGGAGATATAACCGTCCATTCAAGTAAAAGACGACAGTGCATTTACAGATGATAAACGCCACCTTGTTTTGCATTAATCCAAAACTAAATTAAAAACAAAAATGCTGCTTGCACATATTGCTTATTTCATACGACAAAAGTGTTTATATATGGACACTGGATAACAATAAACACACATATTGAAAAATGTTGGATTAACTATACATGTAAATTGCACACAAAAGTGTATTTATAACTATGAATAAAAAAGGGTAATTACACATGGGCATTCAATAGGTCACTAAATGTAATATTCTGTTTGCTGATCTTTTTAGCTTGGATTCTGCATTTATCCTTTTTTATTTTGTATAAGTAAATCCTTTTAAATTCCATTCTTCGTTGAGAATAAGTCACTTGAGATCAAGCTGGAAGTAAATCTCAGGCAGCATATACTTGCTTGTTTTCGTGTCCTTATTCATGCATCATTAACATGAATAAATATGTTTAAACCAACTTAATGTTTACCAAATCTGCCAGTTTGTTCGATGTAGCAATGAATGGATTATAAAAGTTTAGAATTAGATTTGTTTTGCATCAAGCAAGTTAGCCGTTAATTTGAAGCTGTTATGGAAACAATCAGCCCTCGTTAGCCCCTGCTGTCAAGTAGACAATACATTACAGATTGGCACCTGCTGTGTATTCAGACTTACATAACAGGTGGGCATACTCAAGCTATTGCTTGACACGTGAGTCTCTCTTACAACAATATGATAAAGTATCTGATTATCGAAATCCTAGTGGTTAAGAAAGAACCAATGAGATGATTTTAGCTAAACATCTGCTGTGACCTTTGTACCTGACTGAATCAGTGTTGAAATGACCTTTGAAGACAGAGGTCAAAATCTGATCAGTGATCAGTGATGGATTAATGTGCTTTAATTTGATGGGACATAGATACTCATATTCGGAGAAGGTTAGTTTCCCATACTTTTTGCAGCCTATCTTTTGGCAAACTTGGGAATTTGATATCATGTAGTTTGTGTATATGGTTGCCATGTATTTCATTTGTTTGAAATCAGAGACAAATCTGCCAGTTTGTTCGATGTAGCAATGAATGGATTATAAAAGTTTAGAATTATCTCGGATGGTTGCTGTAATATTTCCAAACATGATAGATTTAATGTGTTAGGCATGATATATTTGATATGATAAACGTAAAGAAATACATAAGAATTGACTCAGATAAATATTTTGCAAATTAATTACTTCACAGATATTGTCTTTTTCACAAGGACACCAATGGCCATCAGATGAATGTGTTAAGCTACAGTTATAGAACGTTCTTACTAAATGCAAGTTTATCCAACAAAGTTAGCTGTACATTTAAACATATATTATTTCAAAAAAGAAAAAGGATTGCCAAACAAGCAAATAATGCTTTTAATAATGCCGCCCCCTAACAAAATACAGTTAAATCATAGTACCGCACACAAGGACAGATCAGTACACATATAATATACAGAGACAATAATGATTTTGAAAATATACAACTAAGGCTTATACTCAAAAATCAACTGATTCTCTTTTACCATCTGTGCAGCCAGTTGAATTTGATCCCTTAACATTTCTTTCAAATGGTTTAAACATATTTTTATTCATGAAAATGAATTTGGTTTGGTAAACAAGCAAAGCTTTGCTTTTCTGAATACCTCACCAATACAATGGCATGTCTTTTATTGTTTCTTTTTTGGTTTCTGAAAAGTTGATAACTTTATGGGTTGTTTTCATGGATGCCTTTTACAATTAATTTTCTTCAATTTTGCATTTGTCAGTGTGTTCAACATCAAGCAAGTTAGCCGTTAATTTGAAGCTGTTATTGAAACAATCAGCCCTCGTTAGCCCCTGCTGTCAAGTAGACAATACATTACAGATTGGCACCTGCTGTGTATTCAGACTTACATAACAGGTGGGCATACTCAAGCTATTGCTAGTCACGTGAGTCTCTCTTATAACAATATGATAAAGTATCTGATTATTGAAATCCTAGTGGTTAAGAAAGAACCAATGAGATGATTTTAGCTAAACATCTGCTATGACCTTTGTACCTGACTGAATCAGTGTTGAAATGACTTTTGAAGACAGAGGTCAAAATCCGATCAGTGATCAGTGATGGATTAATGTGCTTTAATTTGATGGGACATAGATACTCATATTCGGAGAAGGTTAGTTTCCCATACTTTTTGCAGCCTATCTTTTGGCAAACTTGGGAATTTGATATCATGTAGTTTGTGTATATGGTTGCCATGTATTTCATTTGTTTGAAATCTAAATTTGTTAAATTGTTAACTATGTCAATGACATAACAATACTGTGTCCCTTTCATAACAAAAAAATTAAGAAATACAATGTATATTTTGTTTAAACATTTTAAAACTTATTTATCTGGTATGGTTAACAAGCTATGCGCTAGAGTAGAAGCATGTAAACTGAAATAGACAAAAATAAGTGAACGCTGACATATTACGATAGTTTCCATACTATCACTGTTATTGTTTTCAAATCATGCGAGAATTAGGAACAGGATAACACACTTTTCAAGACTAATCATCAAGGAGATAGTATTTCTCTTTTGCATCCCTGTTGCGTTGGAAAACCATACATATTATTATTATTGTATTGTTAGTTAAGTGTTATTTTGGTTCGCCAAGTATTCATCAGATTGGACGAAGCATTCATAAAACAGTGATATTCTTTTGAAATAATTATCATATCTTGCGAGAATTAAGAACATTCTACAATATATCAGACTTTACAAAACTTAATCAGTCATTCGCATTCATAAAACACAGTGTTATTCTTTTGAAATAATCATCAAAATGACACCTAAAAAATAAACATATTTTAAATCTTGCGAGAATTAAGAACATTCTACAAGATATCAGACTTTATAAGACTAATTCAGTCATCAGAGATAGCAGTTGTCTCCTGCATGCCTGTAGCGTCGAAAAACCATCAATAGGTGATATTCTTTTCTTTTGATACATTTAAATGTTGAGACAACACAAAACTTACATACATATACACAAATATACAAGAGTATAAAAAAATAAACAATAATATACAATAGTAAACAAAATATACAATAGTAAACAAAATACACAATAGTAAACAACAATATACAATAGTAAACAACAATATACAATAGTAAACAACAATATACAAGAGTATACAAAAATATACAAGAGTATACAAAAATATACAAGAATATACAAAAATATACAAGAGTATACTGGTTTTGGAAATTCGGAGTATACTGACCAGGAAATTTTTGGAAATCCTAAGTATACTGAGGTATACTATTTTGTATATTCGGGGTATACTGATCAGTATACCTCATTAAATTAGGGTGTTTTGTCCAGTGAGATTGTGTACTTTGAGAAGACTGCTGTTTCTTCACCTTTAGGATTAACATATACGGCATACAAGACGCATACAAGACGGTCAGTTGGAAATGATGATAAGATGATTGAATAAAAATACTTTGGCATCCATGTTGCAAATTTGCATTAAAAATTTCGGATGATTTGAGAATAAGAACAACTCGTTCCATATGTTAATTGTGAAAAAATTTCCTGAGTAAAATAATTTGAAAAACTAATACTGACGTTCAATATTATTATGAGATTAGAAATAAACTTCAAGTCGATGGCAACTCATGAAACCCTTCGGTAGAAGAACTCTGGTTTAGAATTTAACAAGCTAATTATTTGGAAGTGAGATATTGTTAAAAAAGTTTAAAGTAATATGACGTTTTCGTATCGAAGAAAGTAACGATGAGTATGACGCGCATCGTTCTTGGAAATTCCAAACACGTTTTATCAATATGCTTTCTAGATTCCATATAAACGCAAACAGATAATATGTGATTCCGCTCAGCAAATACCATTTTAATCTCATTGAGGGTGGTTAAAAAGAAGTTATTTCTTGAGAAATATTAACAACCCTACCTGACAAGAAGAAAAAACATTGGTATTTGCAACGCGAAAACAAGACAATATTTCTTTCATATTAATTGTGTGTGCTTCCTACTGAAATGGATTGCTAAGCTATATTACGCTTACGACTTAACGTGATTATTGATAATTATTACTTATATCACATTCTTATATATTTAAGAAAAACACAAATATGGCAAAAAATATTTAACACACACACAAGCAACAAGATCTTTTCCCAAATCCTTCCAATCCTTGAAGTATGTTGACGGATCTGGATTCATGCTGGAAAACAAACCTCTCAAAAGGAGATGAACAAAAAACCAACTCGAGATCAATACTTAATAAAAATTGTTGACATGCTCTTTTCAAACACTTGTGAAGATATGTTTGGATCGATATATCCTATGACAAAGACTCAAGAGGTTGTACCAGAGACTTTCATTCGTCCACTCGGCTATCAATCGTGGAGGCCTACTTTGGCGTTGAGGATATCCAAATGAATGCTTAATTTAATTGGGAGCGCTTCATCCTACTCCTATATAAGGCAGCAGACAAGGACAACACCTGCTCCTACCACTAACACTGTTTTGTGTGCAGGAAATAGTCACATCACACGTTTATATAATTGTTTCCACCACCACGACTCCCTTGTAATATCATTTCATCAACTTGTATTGTCAGAGCCTTCCATTTGAGTCCTTCTATACCTTCTTTACTGATTGCATTGAATTTATGTGGGGCATACATATAAAAACGTTTATTTCGAAGATCCTTGTCCAAACTTTGTATTTCATTGACAATTTGGTTGTATTGAATTGTAAGGTGTAAGATTAGTTATAGGATATATTTCCAAATAGGAATTATTTACAAAATATAAATGGCAAACATTTACTAGAACAGTACCTGCAGCTTGGTGGTAAAGGGGTATGTCACATTTTATAATTTGAAATATTCTTAACTTATGATTTCTTTAATCGTAATATTAGATAAATTATGCCTGGCTTTCATTTATTTCGGTTTTACGTTATTAAAGTTTTTCTTAAACACCTTTCTTTCGAAAATAAATAAATCGTTCTGACGATATGTTCAGTTATGTAGAAAAGTGAAAAGGGTAATCACTTCGCAACCCATTCATAAAATCGCTGCAATCGAAACTAAACGTGCAAGGAACTGAAGCAAGGTAGTAAGGAGGGTAAACATATTCTGGTCTGATTGAGAAGGGTTAACATGAACTGGTCAGATTGAGAAGGGTTAACATGAACTGGTCAGATTGAGAAGGGTTAACATAAACTGGTCAGATTGAGAAGGGTTAACATGAACTGGTCAGATTGAGAAGAGTTAAAATGAACTGGTCAGATTGAGAAGGGTTAACATGAACTGATCAGATTGAGAAGGGTTAACATAAACGGGTCAGATTGAGAAGGGTTAACATGAACTGGTCAGATTGAGAAGGGTTATCATGAACTGGTCAGATTGAGAAGGGTTAACATGAACTGGTCAGATTGGGAAGGGGTAACATGAACTGATCACATTGAGAAGACTTAACATGAACTGGTCAGATTGAGAAGGGTTATCATGAACTGGTCAGATTGAGAAGGGTTAACATGAACTGGTCAGATTGAGAAGGGTTAACATGAACTGATCAGATTGAGAAGGGTTAACATGAACTGGTCAGATTGAGAAGGGTTATCATGAACTGGTCAGATTGAGAAGGGTTAACATGAACTGGTCAGATTGAGAAGGGTTAACATGAACTGGTCAGATTGAGAAGGGTTAACATGAACTGATCAGATTGAGAAGGGTTTACATGTCCTTCTTCAAAATCCTTTTTACTTTGAAACTAACTCTCAACATGTAACGTAAGGTAAATAATCATACTGCAACTGCTGTAATATGTAAGCAGAAACTGTCAATACATATAAAACAATGTAAAACTTGTAATGAACATCCAGAATTTAATGTTGTTTGTTGGTGGTCGGTTTTACTGTAATTTGTATCTGTCTTTGCATGAGCAAGTAGGCTAGATGGTGACATATTGGATGATGGTGAAACTGTATCAACGTGGAGGCTCGGAAGGATTGGTTCCCTACAAAGAAATGACGGTGATGGATGCGGAATCCCTGTATTTGTCTCCCTGTCACACAGCGATGTGTCATCTTAATGAAATCGCCGGATCAGAAAAAAATTAAAACCTCTTGAGAGATTTTATAAAGAAAATCCTCTAAACAAACACAGAATTGAAGGAGTGCGTACAGAAACGAACCAAAGCCATGTGTCAAATCTACCGTTCTTTCGTGTAAGAAAACTGAGACAAAAAAAAGAATATTATAATTATGCAATTAAAAAAATGTCACTCAGCTTCTTCCATACGTACATACAGACTCGCTTCGTATGGTCAGGACAGATTCTGAAACCTTGTAATACATGATGTATGCTTTTAGTATTTCCCTATAAGACACACACCCATTGTAAACTGTCTATAAAACAGATGGGTTATACTTTTAGTTTGCTTTTTGTCATTAGAAACATAGCCAAATTTGATTTATCTTGAAAGCTAATGGAGGAAGCATATTAGTGAAAATGACACTATTGTAAAAAAAACAAAGTGCACGAATCAAATAACGCGACATGACCCATTTGTGCCTGAACTATTGAGATATCCAAATTCAAAAGCTCTAATAGCGTAGTCCATTACATAGGAACACATGTGCGCGTCGAAATTAGAGACTTGTACGCTGCAAATCGAACTGAAAGCCAAGATACATGGTCATATTCCGATTGAAATTAGAAATAGATTAGGTATCAAATAGAAACAACTCTCTAATATTGTATTAAGGATAACATTTTACAAAAGAAAATGTTTTAAGGATTAACGTAAAATTCCCATTCACCTTAAACAATCCATTATGCAAACTGATGTATACAGGTAATTATTCATTTATATAAGTAATTGTTGTTTTTTTATTTTTTAGACAGAAACTTGACAAGCTGAAAGAGAAACTTGAGTGAGTGAGATATTGTTTTACGCCGCTTGGGCAATATTTCAGCCATTAGCGGCGTTCTGAAACTTGACAAGCGTTGTATAATGAGAAGACTCAGAAACTGGTTCCATTCAAACTTTAAACACTATTTTATAATTTCTTCATTGTTAACAAGGAATGGATTAGTCTACGTTACACCGTCCTTAATACTTCCTGTGGCAACGTGTGATCTGCAATTTCCCTAATAACTATATCAATAAAGTGTGGTTAATAAAGGAACAAACGGAAGGCAAGACGTTCTTCTATCCATATAACAATGCGAAGAGTGATGAAACCGCCCATCCTTATGATTTAATTTGTTCGCTGACGTGAATTTTACCGACAACTTGATTAAATCGTTTCCATCGACTCGATTTCAAATCAGTACCATGTTGAATAAAATATTTGCAAACCACTGCATCCATATTGTTTCTTTAATTTATCTCCAGAAGCCAATAACATGCGCTGCTGCTTCTGCGGGAGAACAAATGAAAGATTTGTTGATCACATCATTTCTTCCTGAAATAGCGGGCAAGAAGAGGAGCAAAATTGTCAACACCCTGTCAACCAGTTAAGTGCATTCAGGAAGAGCAGACACTTGCAAACGTGATACACTATTTCCGAAACGTCTTCCTGATATTCGCCTCATCAGTTGTTGAAGTGAATCCGAAACCCGAGATGGTGCAATGATTATGTATTCGAAGTGATTTCCTATAACGCAGATATTGTTACAAATACGCACATGTAACGTATAAACATGTCTTCACATACAACGAGTGGAATATTCTAAAATAATTAAACAAAATTAGTCTCCATTTACAATTTAGAGGAAACAACACTTTTCCATTATTGTCAAAGCACTGAACCTCATATTCCAAGACTTCAGTTTTGTAATAGTGTTGATACAAGTCTTGTTTATTAATCATTTTTATCGTTTATTTATTACTTTTACCGTTGCATGATGCGTTCGACTGCCTCTCACATGTTTACAGTAGTATTTCTTAAATTTACTGCAAGATGATGTAATTAAACAAGAAAATCTTTAATTTTTTTATTTTCATAAACATGGACCAACTTTTGTTGGAATATATTCGTTCAAAAAAGTAAGAGATTAATCAGTCAATCGAAGCAGCAAGAGACATCCATTTGATGACGTCACCGCCATAACAATTATGACGTCACCTGTCCATGGTTACAGCGCTTATCGATCGAGTATGAACCCTGCAAAATATTTCTTTCATTTAGAACTAAGTTAATTAACCAACTAATTTAGTTTTTTTGTAATGTTCAGCACACTTAAATTAGGGTTACGTCTTTGAAGATAAATAAATGAGTCAGCCTTGCGTTCGCGGCGGGTATCCTTGAAGTTCGTATTACATTGAATGTTTACGAGCGCTTGCGAATATCCCGGGACATTTCGTGTACGTGAACTCTAAGTTAGATTAAGAAGAGAGTTAATGTCTTTCAATCGAGCTGGTATTGTTTATCTGTGTGCTGTACGACTTCAACAATTGGTGTTTCTTATTATTTAAATAATTTTAACAGTTGTTTTCAAGCTTCAATGACAATTTCTCGTGCAATACTAAGTGTGCAAACTAACACAAATCTGCATAGAGCAATTCATTGTTGAATATCGTGCCATATATATCCCGTGAATATATACAATGTATATGCCACAGTTGCATTTCAAATAAAACATGAAAAGTAAAACACTTTTCATGGTCCTGGTGTCAATGCATACAGTGTATTGTATGTACGATAAGAACATTCATATTTGTGCAGAAACAGTGCAGTAAGAAGATCGGGTAGAATTCTTGAATTCCCTAGATTAACCTCAATATATTTATTTCTTCTGATAGAGGATATGTAACAATTCTCGTCTATTTAGCTGTACATCTTATCTTGGTAAGAAGAAATATTGAAGAAAATGTTTTACGAGTAGGGGAACGAGTGCTAATACATAATTCCTACTCAATGACTATTCATGGCTTTCCTAGAAAAATGTCAAATGTACTGATGTTCTTTATATATTGTCAAAGCGTAAGTAGGTATAAAATCTTCACTCGCGTATCAAGGTGGTCATGAGATTTTGAAGTGACGTCTAATATGATATGTCATTTCACTGATTAGATATCAGGATCAGGATGAGTTTATTGTACCAACCCAAAGCGAAAAACTTGAATGTTTTAGTGAATTATTTGTCTCGTATACACGTGTGCTGAAAAAAGCACTTTCACATGCAATATTCTTCATAATAGAAGTTTTGATTTAAGAGGATGAAAAATACATTTAAAAGAGGTAGTGGCACTTTTTTTGAATTTTTTTTTTCAATTTTACAATGATAATTGTACGTTAATGCTAAATGTGTATTTTTGATAGTGTCACAAATCTCATTACACAATCCAATCATCCATAGTCAGGGAACAAATTATGAGGTTTCCCATTAAGTCAAATGGCTGCCATTCTTAAGTCAACAACTTTAATTCATTTTGTGTAAGAAAAGGGAACCGCATGGGTGAACTTTATAGTAAATACTTGAATAATAACGGCTTCATTTAGTTTTAATACATTGTCTTTCAATTGGAACCATTTAAATGTTGCTGACACCACCTTATCTTCCCCCTAAAACGTGCTACTGCCTCTTTAAAAATGAAATTAAACAAGTCATTTCTTAATTAGAAATGTAGTCATTGCATTTATAGCTTAAAACCATTTGTGGGTGATTTGTTTAACGTTTCTATAATCCGAACTGATTCAAATGCAAAACGAAACATAAACATAACGACACATGGTTTGATGGTAGACCTGCTGTTGACCGCCTTACAACGCTGGCTAAATGCCAATATTTTGGTATCATACGTCAATGAAGACTTCTCATAATGTCTTTATTATAAATTTGTGGGCTATATTTCTTATCGACAGCTTTCACTCTTTTTCGAATTGAACTGTAATTCATATTAATTGGGAAGATAAGCTCATATAAAACCTTTTAAATTTAAGTTAAGGTCATATGAGCTGGTAAAAAGTCTCATATTACGACGTTAAGTTAAATTCCCTGGAAAATCCAATCTTATATTCTTTTCTTTATTTAGAGAATAACCAACAAGATACGAGTGATTACGGGATATCTGCCGGAGTTAAAATAATATTCACAGACGCGAGCCTTTGCAAGCTAGGTTATTTTATATATTACCCATTTGTAATACTAAAATTAAAAAACAACAACTGAAAACGTGTGAATAATAAATCGTAGTAGCGCTGTAGTAAGTGACAACGATCAGCTGATCAGTATTCATACGCCTGTCAAACCGAACATCTCCAGAGTGTATTAATGAACAACGCTTTCGTTCTAGTAAAATTTAAAAATAATACGAAACTGTCGAAAATATTCCTCCTGAATTAAATTATACACGTCTAGAATATATTTAATATATTTATATATTTAACAAATTAATAATCATGAAGATCTTAACAAACGAGGCTCCCTGAACACCTTAGACAAAGATACTAAATATTTGAATCGACCGGTCGCCACGCCGTGCTACCACGATTTTTTGGCGACATAATGTTTGACGAAAATGCGAAAAAATTGTCAATATTTTAAAATGTGACTTTAAAAGTTGAAATATCTTGGAATCAAAACTGACAAAGATTGTGTCAAAACAAGTTTGTACGCATGATAATCAAGTAATCTGAAGTTCAAACAACATTTGTTCCTTTCGATGTTGCTTTCATTCACGTCGCCAGTACCAGGAACGATAACTCTAATCTGATATTTACTGCTTTTTTCCTAGGGCTACTCGATTATATTGGTTTGAAAAGATATTGTTTTGATATATGTATGTTTTGAATTTGAGTTCCTATAGCGAACAGCTAATTGATTATTTATGGATTAGTAACAGTATGTGTGATATTTTCATGAATTTTCGATCGAAGTAATGTTTGTTTTAAATAGACAGCGCTGATTGTGCTTTTGTAAAAAGGCATTCTTGAGAACACCTAAATGAATTGTCAAGTAATGCGTTAAAATATCAAAATATTAAAATATAATGTACAGTTAATTTTATTGATCTACTGTATTATATCAGCCTAATCTACATGCGTGAGTTCGGCACGTTCTATTCAACGATGAAACGTAAAATAGTTCCGTCGACCAATCGTCTTTCATTCTCTAAGGAACCGTTCAATCAACGGGGAAGTCACTAAAATGCACATGTGCATATAAAAAATATATCCACTTGGATATCCTCGCCAATATGGTTGATATTAGTAAAAAGACCAGTGCGCGAACAACTTACTGAAACATGTATATCAACACGTAGAGGAAATTCTCATCGTAGACCAAAAACGTTGAAATGAAGCATATTTTACCCGAAGCAATGAAACCAAGGATTTTATTTGAGACAATCACTTTATTCTCTTGACAAGACGTCCATATAGAACAAGACATGCAACTTTCCACGATGCCATGGGGGTTGTTTAATTAAATTAAATTCTTCCAAGCTATGATTTAATGCATCTCGGCAGGCTTCATTTCCACCTGTGCCCAGACTGAACTACAGATTCTCATTTGAAAAACAACAGATCAATGTAGTTCTTTAAAAGGAATTAAAATTGGATACCATTTCCTTTCCTGTATGGACAGACTGTCTACGGAAATGGGAACAAGCAATGCATTCTAACACGGACATGCACATTGGTCTTTGAGTGATGTTAACGTTTCATTCTATTTATACAAATGACAACTTGTTAGTCTTCTGAATAATATTAAAATAACTTATGTATGAGGCAGCATGTATTCGTTTTTTCTTGAAAATAATATTGCCTCTAATCACAAAGTATAATGTTGATGTGAGCAAAGCAATCTGTTTTTCGTAAGTATTTTCGTATTTCATCCTTAAGTATGCATTATAGCATATCAATTGGGGAATTCTGAGCTTAAAATATAGACTGATTGATTACCTCTTTAACTATATTCAGTCATCTGAATGCCTTGAAGTGAAAATATTGCCAATACTTTATACTGATCCCCTTTCTTCATCAGCGAAAATAGTTCTTGATTGATGATATCAGGTGTTCAATATATTTTGCAAAATATTTCGGAATTCAAAGCTATCACATCAAAAGATTTCAAATCATTTCAGCTCAAGGATACAGTGGGCATAAAGGAGTTTTATATTGGAATCGATTATGAGAAATATTGTAATTTTGAAGCGTCTAAACCAAACAGTTTCCTCCAACGAAAGCAATTCCGTATCCTGCCTCGGAGAATTGCAAAAATCTCTAAAAACCTTTCGAATATTATTTTTGAGCCGTATCATCTATAAACTTTTAAATCCTCTCAATCATCATTCGCAATGATTTAACCATATCAGACAAGAAAGCTATGAAACGATATATGCGGAAGAGTTGCCGACTGATATTTCTGACGCGTCGGATTGACGTATTAGGAAGGTATTAACGGCAAATGTGGTAGGGTCAGAAATATGATGCCGGGAAAGTAAACAGATATTTCTTTCTTACAGCAGCTGTTTCAGAAGATAACTCCGGCAATGAGAGAGAAAAATTAATTAAACCAGATAAATGATGTTTGATGTTTTATTGGAGAAACAAAAAATATGATCAAATTTGAATTCATTTTTCGAGACATTCAAACCCGATAGAATAAAAAGTTATCGAAACTGGAAGGTGATAGCAGAATCCTCTCAGTGAAATAGCAAATTTGATTATTCGCTTTTTAGCTCATCTGGCCTGTAAGGCCCGATGGGCTTATGGCATGGCATGGTGTCCGGCGTCCGTCCGTCCGTCCGTCCGTCCGTCCATCCGTCCATCCGTCCGTAAACTTTGTGGAATTTCGACTTCTTCTCCAGAACCATAAGGCCTAGAAAGCTGAAACTTTGTGTACAGACTCCTTAGCTAGTGAGGATTATAAATTGTAGCTTTGGTAGCCCTGTGACCCCTAATAAGGGCCACAGGGGCCACACCCTAAAAACCTATTTTCATCTTCTTCTCCAGAACCATAAGGCCTAGAAAGCTGAAACTTTGTGTACAGACTCCTTGGCTAGTGAGGATTATAAATTGTAGCTTATGTAGCCCTGTGATCCCTAATAAGGGCCACAGGGGCCACGCCCTAAAAACCTATTTTCATCTTCTTCTCCAGAAGCATAAGGCCTAGAAAGCTGAAACTTTGTGTACAGACTCCTTAGCTAGTGAGGATTATAAATTGTAGCTTTGGTGGCCCTGTGACCCCTAATAAGGGCCACAGGGGCCACACCCTAAAAACCTATTTTCATCTTCTTCTCCAGAACCATAAGGCCTAGAAAGCTGAAACCTTGTGTACAGACTCCTTGGCTAGTAAGGATTAAAAATTGTAGCTTTGGTGGCCCTGTGACCCCTAATAAGAGCCACAGGGGCCACGCCCTAAACACCTATTTTCATCTTCTTCTCCAGAACCATAAGGCCTAGAAAGCTGAAACTTTGTGTACAGACTCCTTGGCTAGTGAGGATTATAAATTGTAGCTTTGGTAGCCCTGTGATCCCTAATAAGGGCCACAGGGGCCACGCCCTAAAAACCTATTTTCATCTTCTTCTCCAGAACCATAAGGCCTAGAAAGCTGAAACTTTGTGTACAGACTCCTTGGCTAGTGAGGATTATGAATTGTATCTTTGGTGGCCCTGTGACCCCTAATAAGGGTCACAGGGGCCACGCCCTAAAATCCTATTTTCATCTTCTTCTCCAGAACCATAAGGCCTAGAAAGCTGAAACTTTGTGTACAGATTTCTTGGCTAGTGAGGATTATAAATTGTAGCT
The DNA here is from genome assembly GCA_916613615.1 of Steromphala cineraria. Taxonomy (NCBI): domain Eukaryota; kingdom Metazoa; phylum Mollusca; class Gastropoda; order Trochida; family Trochidae; genus Steromphala; species Steromphala cineraria. The sequence goes on along the minus strand of OU744725.1, from coordinate 59,594,666 downwards.
TTGGTGGCCCTGTGACCCCTAATAAGGGCCACAGGGGCCACACCCTAAAAACCTATTTTCATCTTCTTCTCCAGAACCATAAGGCCTAGAAAGCTGAAACTTTGTGTACAGACTCCTTGGCTAGTGAGGATTATAAATTGTAGCTTATGTAGCCCTGTGATCCCTAATAAGGGCCACAGGGGCCACGCCCTAAAAACCTATTTTCATCTTCTTCTCCAGAAGCATAAGGCCTAGAAAGCTGAAACTTTGTGTACAGACTCCTTAGCTAGAGAGGATTATAAATTGTAGCTTTGGTGGCCCTGTGACCCCTAATAAGGGCCACAGGGGCCACACCCTAAAAACCTATTTTCATCTTCTTCTCCAGAACCATAAGGCCTAGAAAGCTGAAACCTTGTGTACAGACTCCTTGGCTAGTAAGGATTAAAAATTGTAGCTTTGGTAGCCCTGTGACCCCTAATAAGAGCCACAGGGGCCACGCCCTAAAAACCTATTTTCATCTTCTTCTCCAGAACCATAAGGCCTAGAAAGCTGAAACTGTGTGTACAGACTCCTTGGCTAGTGAGGATTATAAATTGTAGCTTTGGTAGCCCTGTGATCCCTAATAAGGGCCACAGGGGCCACGCCCTAAAAACCTATTTTCATCTTCTTCTCCAGAACCATAAGGCCTAGAAAGCTGAAACTTTGTGTACAGACTCCTTGGCTAGTGAGGATTATGAATTGTATCTTTGGTGGCCCTGTGACCCCTAATAAGGGTCACAGGGGCCACGCCCTAAAATCCTATTTTCATCTTCTTCTCCAGAACCATAAGGCCTAGAAAGCTGAAACTTTGTGTACAGATTTCTTGGCTAGTGAGGATTATAAATTGTAGCTTTGGTGGCCCTGTGACCCCTAATAAGGGCCACAGGGGCCACACCCTAAAAACCTATTTTCATCTTCTTCTCCAGAACCATAAGGCCTAGAAAGCTGAAACCTTGTGTACAGACTCCTTGGCTAGTAAGGATTAAAAATTGTAGCTTTGGTAGCCCTGTGACCCCTAATAAGAGCCACAGGGGTCACGCCCTAAAAACCTATTTTCATCTTCTTCTCCAGAACCATAAGGCCTAGAAAGCTGAAACTTTGTGTACAGACTCCTTGGCTAGTGAGGATTATAAATTGTAGCTTTGGTAGCCCTGTGATCCCTAATAAGGGCCACAGGGGCCACGCCCTAAAAACCTATTTTCATCTTCTTCTCCAGAACCATAAGGCCTAGAAAGCTGAAACTTTGTGTACAGACTCCTTGGCTAGTGAGGATTATGAATTGTATCTTTGGTGGCCCTGTGACCCCTAATAAGGGCCACAGGGGTCACGCCCTAAAATCCTATTTTCATCTTCTTCTCCAGAACCATAAGGCCTAGAAAGCTGAAACTTTGTGTACAGATTTCTTGGCTAGTGAGGATTATAAATTGTAGCTTTGGTGGCCCTGTGACCCCTAATAAGGGCCACAGGGGCCACGCCCTAAAAACCTATTTTCATCTTCTTCTCCAGAACCATGAGGCCTAGAAAGCTGAAACTTTTTGTACATACTCCTTGGCTAGTGAAGATTATAAATTGTAGCTTTGGAGGCCCTGTGACCCCTAATAAGGGCCACAGCGGCCACGCCCTAAAATCCTATTTTCATCGTCTTCTCCAGAACCATAAGGCCTAGAAAGCTGAAACTTTGTGTACAGACTCCTTGGCTAGTGAGGATTATAAATTGTAGCTTTGGTTGCCCTGTGACCCCTAATAAAGGCAACAGGAACGTCCTTCAAATCTATTTTCATCTTCTTCTCCTGAAGTATAAGGCCTAGAAAACTGAAACTTGTCGCCTATATATACTTAATTTTATGATTGGTGCCCCTGTGGCCTCTACAAAGGGGGTATCATTGGCCACACTCTACAGCATAATTGATGATGAAGCCTGATGAGCTACAGAGCCAATGGCTCTATTTTTTGAATTCTTAACGGATCACATGCTTAAAGTTGTAAAAGAGCTTGAATTGCAATATCAAAAAACGTTTATTGATGCCCGTTGATGAGAGGTTAAATTTTCAGTTTAATTGAATTTAGAAATTCCTTCTGTGACATTTGAATTGAAACTTTGAGCCTATTAAAGTCAAACTTGTTTGCATGAAGAGAATGGAAACAGACCCTACTGTTAAAAGTTGACATTGCTGATACAAGAAAGACGCCTCAAGGAATACAAGTACAAGTTGTTCTAATACAGAACATGTCAGGGGCTAAACTTAATTAGGACCACATCTTGATTCTTTAATATTTCAGTAACAATCATTTTAATACAAAATAACGATAGAAGCAATGAATCTGTAGCTCGTCATGCTGTTTTAAAATATATTGCAGATTTTGCTCAATCTAAATATAAATTCATAATTTTTTAATTTAGAAATGAAAATAGACTTGGCCCATTGAGACAAGTGATATGAGACACAAACAATGACTGAGTTTACGGACGGACGGACAGATGGCGTGCCATATACCCATCTTAACTTAATGGCATTTATAATTTATCAGAATAACGAACAGATGAATCACTTAAATCAGTGTCGACATACATTAGATTTTTGGTAAGTAAATGCCCTTCCTGCCGTTAGTAATCGTCCGATCGAGCATAAAAGATAGTGTATGACTTCCAGTTAGAACGTATCAAATGAAATGTCATACATATTCTGAAATTAGTAAGTTTCTGTTTGAATCTCTTATTGGTTGATGCACCAACCTATATTACTGTTGATCTTTTCAAAGGGAAGCCGCGCCAATCACATGTGCTGTATCCAAATCAAATGACCAATGAACAGAGCTGTAGCAAAAACTTCATTACGTCACAATGTGGGTAATACAAAATTTTTGGCACATTAAACTGTGGGATATGATTTCCCTTCAAATGTCATATTAAAAGAGTAATAATATTTTCTATTCAAGATGCTGATTAATGTTAACAGAGTCAATCAAAAACAACTTAATGATACTTAATATTTTACATTTGTTCTAGATAAGAGCATTATTTTGCATTCAATTATCGCAGAATCCACTTTTTCATAACCCAGGCGATTGAATTTCGATAATTTGGCTCGCCTGTGGAATTGAAAGGAATTTTTCTGTAAGTATGCTGGTGACATTGAAATAAGACTTATGTTTACTTATAGGTGGAGCATTTATTACCACGTTACAAGGTATACTTAACGATGTCACTAATTGGTTACGTTGATACTATGTATTTATCATCAAAGCTACTGAAAATGACTTGTGATATATTAAGAATATGACATAAATTGTTAGTTCCAAACCGGAACTATCAGGACTGCTTAGCTCAGTGGATAACGCTTTCGCCTTCGGATCATAAGGACCCGGGATCGAATCCCGTCAGATGATCGGAGAGTATTTTGTTTTTTAGAATCTGTAAAACTCCTATAAATATTTAACCATCATGGATTCTGAGAGACAAAAGCAATAGTGCCTAGGAGAAATCGTTTTGGAATTACATTTTGCATAATATCCTGTACTTGTCAACGCTGTCCCATTGTCTTGAAAATATAGTATTGTTGTGTTCAGAGACGTACATTTTTTCTCTGAGATATGAAAAAGAGTGACTTTGAATGATAAATAGAATATCACCCTCGTGTCTTTTGATATAAAATATAACAACACTCGTTGATAAATGTAAAACAAAATCATAACGTTCATAAACTCATGTTTATTTTGTGAAATTAACTTGATGGATTGATCAATACTCGTACTAATATTAGCGCTGGTACCCAGTGTTGTTACTGTTCACTTATTACCCAAATTGGTCGACTGGTCACAACCTTCATCTGTGGCACCAACCAAGCCTTTTTAAAGGCTTTTCTTGTTATTATATCATTTTACCATTATTCATTAATACTGCTGGTTGAATCTTTGTTGAGAACATGATATGAGTAGAGTCCCTCCTTCTGATATCAAATAGAAACTTGAGGTTGTGTTTTTTTTGGTTATTCAAACAGTGCAAAATACCAAATGGCATTGTACTATGTTGCTGTTGCAAATGCTTCTAAACTCGCAACGAGTATCATAACGTGAGAAAACCTGATAATATCACCATAACTTGCAATTGATTATTCATGCAGGAAATTGCAAATGAGTGTTGAACAATATTTACTCAAAAGGCACATTCGAGGTGTCCATTTGAATAAGAGTTACTTTTTAACTGAGGAAGTATATTTTTCAATGTTTTAGTTATCATAACATCAAGTTTTATGTTTATGTTTACTAAATCATCTGTTTGAGATGTTTGTTTAATTCCCTGACATGATCTTTTGTCCTGACGATCCAATTGATTTGAAGAATACAATCATTTATGAGCTATTTTTATCTTTATGAGATGTATTTATAAATTTGAAAACGCGTTTTATAGACAAAAGAAACAACAATTGTCGACTACGAAATTTAACAAAGAATGAAGAAAATTGTCTACCTTTACAAATGTATTATGTCAGATAACATGCACAGAAATAGGATGAGATCCTACATCTAACGAAAGACAGTGAAGTCTTTTGAAATAATCGTTATTTTGCTACAGGACATTAAATCTTATAGGAAGGTCGTCATGATTTTGTGGAACACCAAGCGTCTCTGAATGATAACTTCTCATTGAAACATCACCGTGGCACTTCAGAAAGCTTGTGCCAATACATGAATATTTAGATCAACAAAGAATCGTCCAATATTATTGTTAAAAGGCAGCAAACTAAGTATCCTCCCTTCTTTAAAGGACTTAACGTTTCAGATTGGAATATTTCAATTATACACAATAGGTAGGACATTTCTTTTGTGTCGATACAACACCTCTCAGAATCGAAGCACCGTCTTTGTGAGATTTTCTTTACTATTGAACGGGTTTGTTCACATATTAGCATAAATTGTCGCTACAGCTATAGCACACTAATTCCTTGGCAGTCGTGCCTTATTGCTTTCTTGTAGCAGCTGATTTACTTGGCACCATTTAACAAATTTAATGACGGCAACTTCATTGCTGCTCTGTTTTTCAGCATGGCACCTCTTGTTCAGCGAATGATGATGGCATAAATCGCGTCTTCCTTATCAATTTTAGCACCAATGCGCTTGATTAATTCAGTTTATGGGTGTTGGAAGTGCTAAGCCCTTGTGGATGGGTCACACCACGAGCAGAACAGCCGGTAGGGACTGATAACCAACTGTGGTGAAGGGCTGTGAGAAATATAACTCTCTGCACGTTTGTTGGGCAAAAACGTCATTGATCTGATGTGTCACTCTATCTTCATCAAGGTATATCTCTTGTTTTTTTCGTTGCTGTTAAGCCAGTTACTGAAAGTGATTCGCACATGACACAAGAGAACATAGAAACCAGCTATTTCACGTTGACATCATAGTAGGAGGCGGTTTCTTAAAAGTTATTGTACAATTGGGGGTTATAGATCAAGGCAAAATGCAAAAACGTAAAAGGCGGGGAAATACTGTTTTATCTTAATCCGGTCCAAGAGCAAGAGTAATAGGCTTTTAACAAGCGTGATATAAGTAAATTTCTCAAGGGATATTTTCCCTATACAACAAAAATACTTTATTATACAGCTATGGAATTTAGATCTATTTTAAAGGGTTTGATCAAGAGGTCTTCAATTTCTGTCTTTTTTAATTCGATTCGCTTCAAAATTGATTTTTAAAATAACATGATATTTTTACTTGGACAAAGGAGTATAAAACTAGTGTTTCAACTATGATATCTTTCATTCATTTCATGTAGATATCAAAGAGGTCATGATGTTTTGAACGATTGTTTGCTGTGCAACATTCAGGAATTCTGCAACTACCATAACTCAATGTTTTGGACTTTCCTTTTGTATTGAGTTCTGCTTACACTTGTGAAGCTACCTAGAAGAATAAAATCACGTCACACAATTATGTGACTTAAATATTTGACTGCATCACCAAATGGATCTCTTTAAGTATCATGAGCATAGTGGGCACGAAGCAGTTTGGACCTTGATTATCAGATTTCATAAACTTTTTTCTACAAGCTTTGCAATGGTTTCTGCACAGCTAACAAGAAGGATCCAAAACGTTAAAAATGAGTGAGATAAATATTATTCTTGATGGCATATGTCATAATATGACCCTAAATTCGATCTGCAAACATCACTATTGATTTCAATTGACACAAACTTAAGTAGAAGCTATTAACGATTCTAAAAAAGTGTAGATGAGGGCACTTGAGCAAGTTAATGATCCGTTTGAAGAGAGCTAGCAAGAAGTGTATTTTCCCAGAGGACGACACTGCTTAGCCAAATAGCTTTAAACACTCTCATGTATAGTGTGCCTCGGGCAAATGTTATATGACTATATCAAGAACCCTTATTACTTCTTGAACAAATTCAATTTGCCTGTTTTGAAGAAAGACATTATGATAAGACTTTAAGATGCATTTCACACAGGAGACCAGTTTTAAACCTAATGTGGAAAGATGTTAGACTTCATGCTGGTGGAAGTCGCTATGGTGGTTTAGCAGCTAGAGGAACAGTTCCAGAGATTAGTTGTTGACAACAAAATTCGAGGTCATGTTTCTTTGTAAATGTATGTTATATCTCAATGATGTCAACGTATTCACATTACTGAGATTGATACTTTGTGATAATTTGATAATCAATAGCCCGCAGTAATTCCCCCAAAACTGAAAACCGAAATCCTTCTCCGTTTTTTTAACAGTTGTTACCTAATAGCACGGTCCCAGTAATTTCTAGAGGATGAACATGTTAAAAGGATACAATCCATGAATACTGAATACACAAACCATATTAATATCATGAAACCATGTTTACAACGTTAACTAACATTTTGTAAATTGCATAATAACTATCAACCATTGCTTTGCCTTCATGAGCAGTTATGTGACCATAATCACTGGTAACGACCTTTGCTATCAACCTTGCAATCAAATTACAAATACACAATCTTACTTAATGATAATGACTTTCTTCCATCATTGTAAGTTTAATCCAATGTGAATGTAGCATCGTATGTACAGAATATATCACACTGTCTTACCATAGACATATTGGTTGGTTTCATATATCTGATACAACACTATGATATTGTTTTAGGACAAAAAGAAATAAGAAACATGTACATGCCAGATAGCTTGTCAGCAATTATATCATAGATTGAAGGAATTCATAAGGTACCAATCAAAATGTTAAAAATAAATGAATATTTTTACAAAATATGGAACTTGATGAAATAATTATGAAAAAGATTGAAGTGAAGCACGATTACAAGTATAAGCTGTTAAAATGGGTACCTGAAAATTGGATGTACTGACCTACATGGTCGTGATTAGCGCTTAGTAGCAGCTGTGAAAGTACACTCCTTCAGGGTAATAATGTAGCGCTTTGAGCATGTCTTAGGACGTGGAAAAGGCGCAATATAAGTATGCACATTATTATTATTATTATAATTATGGACTGTCCATTTGCAATTGAATTTAAGCAAATTAATGCATTTTCGTTGCAACGACAATATGATTTGCATCTTTGCACTTTCTCATGTCTTGTCGCTGTACATAAAACAATGATTTTTATAATGCTCTGACGTGAAAATCGATTCAGAGAAATGACATATTAAAAATTATTCTATTTGACATGTGTTGATAAAAATGAATTACACGTCAAGAAATAAAAGCACGAAACACGCACAGGAAATGTTGCTTGAGCACTTTAATGAACTGAAAACAAGCACCTGCTGATTTGGAATTGGATAAACAAATATTGTCTAATATTATCCTGAAGAAACATTGCCCTAAATATAGGGGACTTGTTCATGTCGTTTTGTCCGTTTGTCTTGCTTATTACCGTCATGAAGTATTTACATCATATCAATTTAAAAACTTCTCCTTAGATGTGGCATTATTGGGCACAAATTCCTCCTTTCTTATCTAAATGTAATATTGTTTGTGTCATTTTGTTGCTATATCTTGCCCATTATTGTCAATATATATATACATCACTTCTGAAAAAAGTCCTCTTTAGATACGGCAAATTATAGTCAACGAATACTCTTATGGTATCCAACGGTAATATAATGTAGCAAGTAAACAGACAAGCACTTAATGTATAATCGTATTTGACGAAAAGGGATTTCATGATGGCATGCATACAGAAAGGTAAGGTAGGTAATGCAATTGTTTTTAGACACAAAGAAGGTTTTGCGTGTTTTTCATTTTCCTTTCAAGAAAATTAAATTGAAAACAAGATTTAATTGGATTTTATATTCTATTCTTCTTGCCAGCCTTTGATGTTAACAAGTTTCTGTAAACCACATTAAAGTGGAGAGCCGCTTTCATCATCAGCTTTTAAATCTTAGTTTGGTTTAACATCTTTCTTAGAGAAGATGTCGCATAATTCAATTTGTTTTAAGCCCCAATGGTTGAATTCAAACTTAACTTTAATGGATTAAAACATACAATTGCAATGCACGAACAGATAGTTCAACTATATTTATTCAACAGCATTATGCCATCATTGTTATCATCATGACAACATATAGAAGACTTAAGGGAATATATAAGATGATTTACTAATGACAATAGTTAACTTTGTGAAGATAAATAAAAACACCTATTCACCTAACTATTTCTCACCATCTCATAGTAAGTCGTTGTCCAGTTTTTAATCGCAACAAAATGCCACACCTGTCGTTATTCGTTGTCCAGTTTTCGATAGCAATTATTTACCTTTGGACCATCTGCTAAGCCTTTCATTGAATTTAAAAGCAGCAGTCAGTTTTTTTCTGAACCACATAGAACCATTGATAACATTTGTTAGGCAAGTATGTGGCTACAGCAACTAACAGAGTGTTGTTGCAATAATGTTTCATAATGTTTCATAATCTTGATTCTCTTTAATGCATAGGGGAAAAGGGATTAGAGTAAATTTTGTGTATCTGTCCTTATCTTATTCGAGAACTCTGTAGTATATTTATATCTCAAGTGATCATACTGAGGTGACCATTCATGTACAAGAGGGCGTTAGCTATGGGAAGACAAATTACGACACCAACTGCTCTCCAAGCGAGCTTATTTGCATAATGTATCACTTCTGTATTCCCACTGAGCATTATATGAGCATCGTTTAATTTCATTTTAGTCGAAGATGTAATAAAATACACATATCATTGATTTATCACAGCATCAAATCCCAAACGTATTCTCGTCAGCTTATAATGTATATTTTCTTCTAGATTCATTTCACAATTCCAGAGTGACATAGAGTTGGTTGTTGTCACATATGTCAAATATTATCAAAGTTCTTGGGAATTAAAATGTCAATGGTACTCTGTTCAGTACTAACAGTATTAGGTAAAGACAATAGGAACGCCAGTTTCCCAAACACAACGTGAAATAGTTCATAAAACAAACAAGCACACATCTTGGTTTGTAGTGTTTGATAGGGTATACATGTAAACGTATAATGTGATTGGGATGTGTGATTTTGGGTGCAGCACAGAAATGTTCATCGGGCCTTTATTTGAGTACCATTGGAAACCATAATGCTCGAAATGTAAAAAACTGAACACTATAACGTTGAAGTTGTAGTCGTTTTGATGGTCATTTAAAAATGTTCTTTTCTTTTCCCTCAACTGAAGTGGCAATTATACAGCAACCTGAACGATGCACCTGTTCTCGTATACATGATGTGCGGTAAAACAAACCTTGCATAATCATCCTGTTATAAGACACATGATGCGCTGATAAAAGAGACTCACTGGCTATGAGACATGATGTGACACTGAAACGGATTATCTAAAAGATACAACCTTCAGATCTTTGACTACTGGTTATGTTAATGCACCTGTCTGTTCCATGCCAACCACATGTCATACATAAAATATGCACTCTAATTGTAATACTTGTGATTGGAAAAGTAAGCCAATGAAGTCATTTTACAGCTATCATGCTGTGACCAGACATGTGGTGGTCGTCGCCTCACAAGGAGGAAGTGGTCAGCCTAATTAAAGCATCATGATCATCTGCAATGAGGAGTAGCTGTTATCACAGTTCTGTTTCACTTTAAGAAATCAGTTTCTGCACATCAGTGACCAAATACGTTGAATTGAAGCATTTTTTCCAAGAAGCAATGTAACAGTCAGGCCAGGGATTTTATTTGAGACAATCACTTGATTCTCTTGACAAGACCTCTATATAGAACAAGACATGCAGCTGTCCACGATGCCATGGGTGTTGTTGAATAAATATATTTCTTTCATGCTATGATTTAATGCATCTAGGCAGGATTCCACTTGTGCCAAGACTGAAGTTCAGATTCCCATTTGCAAAACAGATCAATGTGGTTCCTAAAAAGGAAGAAAATTGGATACCATTTCTTTTCCTGCATGGACAGCCTGTCTACGGAAATGGGAACAAGCAATGCATTCTAACACGGACATGCACATTGGTCTTTGAGTGATGTTAACGTTTAATTCAATTAATACAAATGACAACTTGTTAGTCTTCTGAATAACATTAAAATTACTTATGTCTTTGAATTTGGCAGGATGTATTCGTTTTTTTTTCTTGAAATTGATATTGCCTCTTATCACAAAGTATAATGTTGATGTGAGCAAAGCAATCTGTTTTTCGTAAGTATTTTCATATTTCATCATTAAGTATGCATTATAGCATATCTATTGGGGCATTCTGAGCTTAAAATATAGACTGATTGATTACCTCTTTAACTATCTTCAGTCATCTGAATGCCTTGAAGTGAAATTATTGCCTGATCCCATTTCTCCATCAGCGAAAAAAGGTCTGGATTGATGATATAAGGTGTTCAATATATTTTGCAAAATATTTCGGAATTCAAAGCTATCACATCAAAAGGTTTCAAATCATTTCAGCTCAAGGATACAGTGGGCATAAAGGAGTTTTATATTGGAATCGATTGTGAGAAATATTTTAATTTCGAAGTGTCTAAACCAATCAGCTTTCTCAAACAAACGAAATTTCGTCTCCTGCCTCGGAGAATTGCAGAAATCTCTAAAAAACCTTTCGAATAATATTTTTGAGCCCTATCATCTCTAAACTTTTTAATCTTCTCAATCATCATTCCCAATGATTTAACCATATCAGACAAGAAAGCTATGAAATGATAGATGCGGAAGAGTTCCCTACTGATATTTCTGACGCGTCGCATTGACGTATTAGTAAGGTATTAACAGCAAATGTGGTAGGGTCAGAAATATGATGCCGGGAAAGTAAACAGATATTTCTTTCTTACTGCGGCTGTTTCAGAAGATAACTCCGGCAATGAGAGAGAAAAATTAATTAAACCAGATAAATGATGTTTGATGTTTTATTGGAGAAACAAAAAATATGATCAAATCTGAATTCATTTTTCGCGACATTCAAACCCGAAAGAATAAAAAATTATCGAACCTGGAAGGTGATAGCAGAATCCGCTTTTTTGAATTCTTAACGGATCACATGCTTAAAGTTGTAAAAGAGCTTGAATTGCAATAGCAAAAAAACGTTTATTGATGCCGGTTGATGAGAGGTTAAATTTTCAGTTTAATTGAATTTAGAAATTCCTTCTGTGACATTCGAATTGAAACTCTAACCTATAAAAGTCAAACTTGTTTGCATGAAGACCATGGAAACAGACCCTACTGTTAAAAGTTGATATCGCGGACACAAGAAAGATGCCTCGCGGAAGTACATGTTGGTCTAGTACAGGACATGTCAGGGGCTAAACCTAAACACATAAGCATTGGATCTGTTTTAATATATATTGCTGATCTTGTTCAATCCAAATATACATTCAGCTATTTTAAAAATTTGGAAATGAAAAATGACTTGACCCCATTGGGGCAATAATATGAGCCAAAAATCAGTGTCTGAACTTAGGGACGGATGGACAGATGGCGTGCAAGATACAACTCCTAACTAAATTACATTTATAATCAAAACAGAAAAACGAACAGATGAATCACTTTAATCAGTGTCGACATACATTAGATTATTGGTAATTGTATGACTTCGAGTTAGATCAGATCAAGTGAAATGCCATACATATTCTAAAAATAATTAGTAAGTTTATGTTTGAACCTCATATTATTGTATCATTTTACCATAATTCATTATTACTGCTGGGTAAATCTGTGATGAGAAAACTTGTAACATGATACGAGCACAGTCCCTCCTTTCGATATACGATATACGAATAGATTGTGTTTTTTGGGTTAATCAAACAGAGCAAAAGCAAAATGGCAAATGCCTCTAAACACGCAACGAGTATCATTACGTGAGAAAACCTGAAAATATTGCCATAATTTTCAATTGATTATTCATACAGGAAATTGCAATGTGTGTTGAACAATATTTACTCAAAAGTCACATTCAAGGTGTCCATTTGCATAAGAGTTTTTTTTAACTGAGGAATTATATTTTTTAGATTTTTTAGTTATCATAACATCGAGTTTTATGTTAAACTTTACAACACAATCATCTGTTTGAAATGTTTGTTTAATTCCCTGACATGATATTTTGACCTGACGATCCAATTGATTGGAAGAATACAATCAATTTATATCTTCATGAAATGTATTGATAAACATGAAAACGCGTTTTATAGACAAAAGAAACAACAATTGTCGATTACGAATTTTAAAAAAAAATGATGAATATTGTCTACCTTTACAAATGTATTATGTAAGATAACATGCACAGAAATAGGATGAGAACTTCCATCTAACGAAAGACAGTGAAGTCTTTTGAAAGGATCGTTATTTTGTTACGGGACAATAAATCTTAGAGAAAGGTCGTCATGATTTTATGAAACACCAAACGTCTCTGAATGATAATTTATCATTGAATTATCACTGCGGCACTTCAGAAAGCTTGTGCCAATGTAAGAATATTTAAAGCACTGTCTCAACAAAGAATCGTCCAATTGTTACAAGGCAGCAAACTAAGTATCCTTCCATCTTTCAAGGACTTTACATTTCAGATTGGAATATTTCAATTATACGCAAAAGGGTAGGACATTTTTTGTTGTTACGATACGTCACCTATAGCTCAGAATCGAAGCACCGTCCTTGTGAGATTTTCTTTACCACTGAACGGGTTTGTTCACATATTAGCATAAATTGTCGCTACAGCTATAGCACACTAATCCCCTGGCAGTCGTGCCTTATTGCTATCTTGTAGCAGCTGATTTACTTGGCACCATTTAACAAATTTAATGACGGAAATCTTCATTGCTGCTCTGTTTTTCAGCATGGCAACTCTTGTTCAGCGAATGATGATGGCATAAATCGCATCTTCCTTATCATTTTTAGCACTAACGCGCTTGATTAATTCAGTCTATGGGTGTTAGAAGTGCTAAGCCCTTGTGGATGGGCCACACCACGAGCGGAACAGCCGGCAGGGACTGATAACCAACTGTGGTGAAGGGCTGTGAGAAATATAACTCTCTGCACGTTTGTTGAGCAAAAACGTCATTGATCTGATGTGTCACTCCATCTTCATCAAGATATATCCCTCTTTTTTTCGTTGCTGTTAAACCAGTTACTGAAGGTGATTCGCACATGACACAAGAGAACATAGAAACCAGCTATTTCACGTTGACATCATAGTAGGAGGTGGTTTCTTAAAAGTTATTGTACAATTGGGGGTTATAGATCAAGGCAAAATGCAAAAACGTAAAAGGCTGGGAAATACTGTTTAATCATAATCCGGTCAAAGAGCAAGAGTAATAGGCTTTTAACAAGCGTGATATAAGTAAATTTCCCAAGGGATATTTTCCCTACACAACAAAAATACTTTATTATACAGTTTTGGAATTTAGATCTATTTTAAAGGGTTTGATCAAGAGATCTTCAATTTCTGTCTTTTTTAATTCGATTCGCTTCAAAATCGATTTTTAGAAAAACATGATATTTTTACTTGGACAAAGGAGTATAAAACCAGTGTTTCAACTATGATATCTTTCATTCGTTTCATGTAGATATCAAAGAGGTCATGATGTTTTGAACGATTGTTTGCTGTGCAACATTCAGAAATTCTGCAACTACCATAACTCAATGTTTTGGACTTTCCTTCTGTATTGAGTTCTGCTTACACTTGCTACCTAGAGGAATCAAATCATGTCACAAAATTATGTGACTTAAATATTGAGCTGTATCACCAAATGGATCTCTTTAAGTATCATGAGCATATTGGGCACGAAGCAGTTTGGACCTTGATTATCAGATTTCATAAACTTTTTTCTACAAGCTTTGCAATGGTTTCTGCACAGCTAACAAGAAGGATCCAAAACGTTAAAAATGAGTGAGATAAATATTATTATTGATGGCATATGTCATAATATGAACCTAAATTCGATCTGCAAACATCACTATTGATTTCAATTGACACAAACTTAAGTAGAAGCTATTAACGATTCTCAATGTGTAGATGAGGGCACTTGAGCAAGTTAATGATCAGTTTGAAGAGAGCTAGCAAGAAGTGTATTTTCCCAGAGGACGACACTGCTTAGCCAAATAGCTTTAAACACTCTCATGTATAGTGTGCCTCGGGCAAATGTTATATAGAGAATCTCACCCAAGTGTCTTTTGATATCAAAAATATCAACACAAGTTGATAAAAGTAACTAATATTTTACTTTTATCAACGAGTGTTGATAATTTTGATATCAGAAGACACGAGGGTGAGATTCTATTTATCATCCAAAATCATTTTTCATCGCATAAGCATGAAAAATTTACATCTTTGAACACTGGATAGCCCTAAAACTGCTAAACCAGTGATGTCATAGCATTGTGACATCATCGTGTTAATGACATCATAGCATTGTGATGCCATCGTGTTTATGACGTCATAGCATTGTGACGTCATTACTGATGATGTAAAACGTTTGTGATGTCATGTATTTTCTGATTACAAGGCATTGTTAAAAATCTACTGTCAAAGCGATATCTCCTAGGAGATATCGCTTGATCTTCCACAAGCGATATCTCCTGTGGAACCCAGTTTTGGATGATAAATGACTATATCAAGAACTCTTATTACTTCTTGAACAAATTCAATTTGCCTGTTTTAAGGAAAGACATTATGATAAGACTTTAAGATGCATTTCACACAGGAGACCAGTTTTAGACCTAATGTGGAAAGATGTTAGACTTCATGTTGGTGAAAGTGACTATGGTGGTTTAGCAGCTAGAGGAACAGTTCAAGAGATTAGTTTTTGACAAACAAATTCGAGGTGATATTTCTTTGTAAATGTATGTTATTTCTCAATGATTCTAACGTATCCACATTACTGAGATTGATACTTTGTGATAATTTGATAATCAATAGCCCGCAGTCATTCCCTCAAAACTGAAAACCGAAATCCTTCTCCGTTTTTTTAACCGTTATTACATTTTAAAACCAAAACAATGCTAAAAGCACGGTCCCTGTAATTCCTAGAGAATGAACATGTTAAAAAGATACAATCTATGAATACTGATAACACAAACCATATAAATATGATGAAACCATGTTTACAACGTTAACTAACATTTTTGTAAATTGCATAATAACTATCAACCATTGCGTTGCCTTCATGAGCAGGTTATGTGACCATAATCACTGGTAACAACCTTGGCTATCAAGCTTGCAATCACCATACAAATAAGACGATAATCCGTCCAAGTAATCATAAAATACAGGCCTTTAACTTTTTTCTGGTATATCCAAATAAAAATATTGAAGTATTTTCTTTGGCTGAAAAGATATGAAATAAGCGTGATACATGTACACCTGTTGTTGAAAGGCTTTATTCATAGTAAACATGGCTGCCACTTGCTGGTATTTTTCATACACAATCTTACTTACTGATAATGACTTTCATCCATCATTGTAATATTAATCCAATGTGAATGTAGCATTGTATATACAGAATACATCACACTGTCTTACCACCACAAAAAAACATATTGGTTGGTTTTAATATCTGATACAACACTATAATATTGTTTTAAGAAAAAAAGAAATAAGAAACATATACATGCATGATGCTTGTGTCCCGTCAACCGCCAGATAGCTTGTCAGCAATTATATCATAGATTGAAGAAAGTCAAAAGGTACCAAACAAAATGTTAAATATAAATGAATATTTTTACAAAATATGGAACTTGATGAAATAATTATGAAAAAGATTGAAGTGAAGCACGAAAATTAACAATGATTACAGGTATAATAATGGACTGTCCATTTGCAATTGAATTTAAGCAAATTAATGCATTTTTGTTGCAACGACAATATGATTTGCATCTTTGCACTTTCTCATGTCTTGTCGGTGAACATAAAACAATAGTTTTTGATAATGCTCTGACGTGAAAATCGATTCAGAGAAATTACATATAAAAAATTATTATATTTGACATTTGTTGATAAAATTGAATTACACTTCAAGGACGTAAAGCACGAAACACGCACAGGAAATATACATTTGTAGCTTGAGCACTTTAATGAACTAAAATCATGCACCTGCTGATTAGGAATTGGATAAGCAAATTTCGTCTATTATTATCCTGAAGGAACATTGCCCCAAGTAAAAGGACCTCATGTTCCTGTCGTTTTGTCCGTTTGTCTTGCTCATTACTGTCATGAAGTATTTATATCATATCAATTTTAAAAACTTCTTCTTAGATGTGGCATTATTGGGCACAAATTCCTCCTTTCGTATCTAAATGTAATATTGTTTGTGTCATTTTGTTGCTATATCTCGCCCATTACTGTAAATATATATACATCACTTCTGAAAAAAGTCCTCTTTAGATACAGCACATTATAGTCAACAAATATTCTTATGGTATCCAAAGGTCATTTCACGTAATCAGTAAACAGACAAGCACTTAATGTATTTGATGAAAATGGATTCAATGTCGACATACATACAGAAAGGTAAGGTTGGTAATGCAGTCGTTTTTAGATACAAAGAAGGTGTTGCGTGTTTTTCATTTTCCTTTCAAGAAAATTAAATTGAAAACAAGATTTAATTGGATTTTGTATTCTATTCTTCTTGCCAGCCTTTAATGGAAACATGTTTCTGTAAACCACATTAAAGTGGAAAGCCGCTTTCATCATCTGCTTTTTAATCTTAGTTTGGTTAAATTTCTTTCTTAGAGAAGATGTCGCAAAATTCAATTTGTTTTAAGTCCCAATGGTTGAATAAACTTTAATGGATTAAAACATACAATTACAATGCACGAAAAGATAGTTCAAGTAAATTTATTCAACAGCGTTATGCCATCATTGTTATCATCATGACAACATATGGAAGACTTATGGGAATATATAAGATGATTTACTAATGACAATAGTTAACTTTGCTAAGATAAATAAAAACATCTATCCACCTAACTATTTCTCACCATCTCGTAGTAAGTCGTCCAGTTTTTAAACGCAGCAAAATGCCACACCTGTCATTATTCGTTGTCCAGTTTTCGATAGCAATTATTTACCTTTGGACCATCTGCAAAGCCTTTCATTGAATTTAAAAGCAGCAGTCAGTTTATTCTGAACCACATGAAACCATTGATAACATTTGCTAGGCAAGTATGTGGCTACAGCAACTAACAGAGAGTTATTAATGTTTCATCATCTTAATTCTCTTTAATTCATATGGGAATAGGGTTTAGAGTAAATTCTGTGTATCTGTCCTTATATTATACTGAGAACTCTGTAGTATATTCATATCTCACGTGAACATACTGAGGTGACCATTCATATACAAGAGGGTAATAGCTCTAAAAGCACAAATTTCGACACCAACTGCTCTCCAAGCGAGCTTATTTGCATAATGTATCACTTGTTTATTCCCACTGAGCATTATATGAGCATCGTTTAATTTCATTTTAGTCCAAGATTTAATAAAACGCACATATTATTGATTTATCACAGCTTTGAATACCAAACGTATTCTCGTCAGCTTATAATGTATATTTACTTCTAGATTCCTTTCACACTTCTAGAGTGACATAGAGTTCGTTGTTGTCACATATGTCAAACGTCATCAAAGTTACAATGGTAATCTGTTCAGTACTAACAGTATTAGGTAAAAACTTTTTCAAAAACAATAGGAACGCCAGTTTCACAAACACAATGTGAAATAGTTCGTAAAACAAACAAGCACACATCTTGGTTTGTAGTGTTTGATAGGGTGTACATGTAAACGTATAATGTGATTGGGATGTGTGATTTTGGGTGCAGCACATAGATGTTCATCGGGCCTTTATTTGAGTACCATTGCAAACCATAATGCTCGAAATGTAAAAAACTGAACACTATCACGTTGAAGTTGTAGTCGTTTTGAGGGTCATTTAAAAATCTTCTTTTCTTTTCCCTCAACTGAAGTGGCAATTATACAGCAACCTGAACGATGCACCTGTTCTCATATACATGATGTGCGGTAAAACAGACCCTGCATAATCAACCAGTTATAAGACACAGGATGCGCTGATAAAAGAGACGCACTGGCTATGAGACACATGTTTTTGTTATGAAACATGATGTGACACTGAAACGGATCATCTATAAGATACAACCTTCAGATCTTTGACTACTGGTTATGTTAATGCACCTGTATGTTCCATGCCAACCACATGTCATACATAATATATAAACTCTAATTGTAATACTTGTGATTGAAAAAGTAAGCCAATGAAGTCATTTTACAGCTATCATGCTGTGACGTCGCCTCACAAGGAGGAAGAGGTCAGCCTAATTAAAGCATCATGATCATCTGCAATGAGGAGTAGCTGTTATCACAGTTCTGTTTCACTTTAAGAAATCAGTTTCTGGACATCAGTGACCAAATACGTTGAATTGAAGCATTTTTTTCCAAGAAGCAATGTAAAAGTCAGGCCAGGGATTGTATTTGAGACAATCACTTGATTCTCTTGACAAGACATCTATATAGAACAAGACATGCAGCTGTTCACGATGCCATGGGTGTTGTTGAATTAAATATATTTCTTCGATGCTATGATTTAATGCATCTAGGCAGGATTCCACTTGTGCCAAGACTGAAGTTCAGATTCCCATTTGCAAAACAGATCAATGTGGTTCCTAAAAAGGAAGAAAATTGGATACCATTTCTTTTCCTGCATGGACAGACTGTCTACGGAAATGGGAACAAGCAATGCATTCTAACACGGACATGCACATTGGTCTTTGAGTGATGTTAACGTTTCATTCAATTAATACAAATGACAACTTGTTAGTCTTCTGAATAACATTAAAACCACTTATGTCTTTGAATTTGGCAGGATGTATTCGTTTTTTTTTCTTGAAATTGATAATGCCTCTAATCACAAAGTATAATGTTGATGTGAGCAAAGCAATCTGTTTTTCGTAAGTATTTTCATATTTCATCATTAAGTATGCATTATAGCATATCTATTGGGGCATTCTGAGCTTAAAATATAGACTGATTGATTACCTCTTTAACTATCTTCAGTCATCTAAATGCCATGAAGTGAAATTATTGCCTGATCCCATTTCTCCATCAGCGAAAATAGGTCTGGATTGATGATATAAGGTGTTCAATATATTTTGCAAAATATTTCGGAATTCAAAGCTATCACATCAAACGGATTTATAATGATTTCAGCTCAAGGATACAGTGGGCATAAAGGAGTTTTATATTGGAATCGATTATGAGAAATATTTTAATTTCGAAGTGTCTAAACCAATCAGCTTTCTCAAACAAATGAAATTTCGTCTCCAGCCTCGGAGAATTGAAAAAATCTCTAAAAACCTTTCGAATATTATATTTGAGCAGTATCATCTATAAACTTATTAATCCTCTCAATCATCATTCCCAATGATTTAACCATATCAGACAAGAAAGCTATGCAATGATAGATGCGGAAGAGTTGCCGACTGATATTTCTGACGCGTCAGATTGACGTATTAGTAAGGTATTAACAGCAAATGTGGTAGGGTCAGAAATATGATGCCGGGAAAGTAAACAGATATTTCTTACTGCGGCTGTTTAAGAATGTAACTCTGGCATCGAGAGAACAAAAATTAAACAAAATAAATGATGTTTGATGTTTTATTGGATCTGAATTCATTTTTGGAGACATTCAAACCTGAAAGTAATAAAAACTAATGTGGCAATGTCCTCCCCCGTTGAAATATTTTGAAATAATTGTCCCATTAAGCAAATGTATTATATGGTTTTAACAAGAGTGGTGACCTTGAAAATAAAGTCAAGGTCATCCAAACTGACTGGTGTACATGTCTGATGTAGGCTGTGACCAACTTTGAAGATATTTGGTCCAGCAGTCCTAGATATATCGCTGGAACAAGAATGTCAAGATTGGCCAAAGTGCCGTGGTGACCTTAAAGTAAAAGTGAAGGTCAACAAGCATGACTGGTTTTCTGTGTTATCTCCCATTGTCCTTTGCGCGTTGTGGTGAGGGACAATTATCAAACCTCGAAGGTGATAGCAGAATCCGCTCAGTGAAAAAACAAATTTGAATTCTTAACGGATCACATGCTTAAAGTTGTAAAAGAGCTTGAATTGCAATATCAAAAAACGTTTATTGATGCCCGTTGATGAGAGGTTAAATTTTCAGTTTAATTGAATTAAGAAATTCCTTCTGTGACATTTGAATTGAAACTTTAAGCCTATAAAAGTCAAACTTTTTGCATGAAGAGAATGGAAACAGACCCTACTGTTAAAAGTTGATATCGCTGATACAAGAAAGATGCCTCAAGGAATACAAGTACAAGTTGGTCTAATACAGGACATGTCAGGGGCTAAATTTGGGACCACATCTTGATTCTTTAATATTTCAGTAACAATCATTTTAATACAAAAATAACGATAGAAGCAACGAATCTGTAGCTCGTCATGCTGTTTAAATATATATTGCAGATTTTGTTCAATCTAAATATAAATTCATAATGTTTTTAGTTAGAAATGAAAATAGACTTGGCCCATAGGGGCAATTAATATGAGAGTTTACGGACGGACGGACAGATGGCGTGCCCTCTTAACTTAATGCCATTTATAATTAAACTGAATAACGAACAGGTGAATCACTTAACTCAGTGTCGACATACATTAGATTATTAGTAATTACATGCCCTGCCTTCCGTTAGTAATCGTCAGATCGAGCATAAAAGGTAGTGTATGACTTCCAGTTAGAACAGATCAAGCGAAATGTCATACATATTCTGAAATTACCGGTAGTAAGTTTATGTTTGAACCTCTTATTAGTTGGTGCCCAAAGGCACCAACCTATATTACTGTTGATCTTTTCAAAGGGAAGCCGCGCCAATCACATGTGCTGTATCCAAATCAAATGACCAATGAACAGAGCTGTAGCAAAAAAATTCATTACGTCACAATGTGGGTAATACAAAATATTTGGCACATTAAACTGTTGAATATGATTTCACTTCAAATGTCATATTGAAAGAGTAATAATATTTTCTATTCAAGATGCTGATAAATGTTAACAGAGTCAATCAAAAACAACTTTATATGAAGAAGAGTCCACATTTGTTCTAGATAAGAGCATTATTTTGCATTCAATAATCGCAAAATCCACTTTTTCACAACCCACGAGATTTAATTTTGATAATTTGGCTCGCCTGGCTTATTAAAAGGATTTTTTCTGTAAGTACGCTGGTGACATTGAAATAAGACTCATGTTTACTAATAGGTGGAGCATTTATTACCCAGTTACAAGGAATACTTAACGATATTACTAATTGGTTACGTTGATAACATGTACTTATCACCAGAGCTACTGAAAATGATGCTTGATATATTAAGAATATGACATATATCGTTGTTTCCAAACCGGAACTATCAGGCCTGCTTAGCTCAGTGGATAACGCTCTGGCTTCGGATCAAAAGGACCAGGGATCGAATCCCGTCAGAGAGTATTTTGTTTTTTAGTATCTTTAAAACTCCTATAAATAATTAACCATCATGGCTTCTGAGAGACTAAGCAATAGTGCCTAGGAGATATCATTTTTGAAGTACATTTTGCACAATATCCTGTCATTGTCAACTCTGTCCAATTGTCTTGAAAATTTAGTATTGTTGTGTTCAGAGATGTACATTTTTTCTCTGAGATGTTAAAAAGAGTGACTTTGGATGATAAATAGAATATCACCTTCGTGTCTTTTGATGTAAAATAAAACAACCCTCGTTGATATATGTAAAAAAAATCATAACTTTCATAAACTCATGTTGATTTTGTGAAATTAACTTTTATTGATTGATCAATACTTGTGCTAATATTAGTGCATGTACCCAGTAATGTTACTGTTCACTAATTACCCAAATTGGTCGACTAATCACAAAATTCATCTGTGGCAGCAACCGTGCATTTTTTTAAAGGCTTTAATTGTTATTGTATAATTTTACAATTATTCATTATAACTGCTGGTTGAATCTTTGTTGAGAAACATGATATGTGTACAGTCCCTCCTTCTGATATCAAATAGAAACTTGAGGTTGTGGTTTTTTTGGTAATTCAAACAGTGCAAAATACCAAACGGCAATGAACTATGCTGCTGTTGCAAATGCTTTTAAACTCACAACGAGAATCATAACGTGAGAAAACCTGATAATATCGCCATGACTTGCAATTGATTATTCATGCAGGAAATTGCAAATATGTGTTGAACAATATTTACTCAAAAGGCACATTCGAGGTGTCCATTTGCATAAGAGTTACTTTTTAACTGAGGAAGTATATTTTTTCGATTTTCTAGTTATCATAACATCAGGTTTTATTTGTAACTTTACAACCAAATTATCTGTTTGAGATGTTTGTTTAATTCATTGACTTGATATCTTGCCCAACGATCTTAAAGATTTGAAGATTACAATCATTTATTAAGGATTTATGACATGTTTTGATAAACTAAATAATGCGTTTTGTAGACAAACGAAACAACAATTGTCTACTACGAAATTGAAAAAAAGAATGATGAAAATTGTCTTCCGTTTCAAATGGATTTTGTAAGATAAGTTCACAGAAATAGGATGAGAACTTCCGTCAAGTAAAGTCTTATGATATGATCTTTATTTTGTTGGAGGACATTATATCCTATAGAAAGGTCTTTATGATTGTGTAAAACACCAAACGTCTCTGAATAACAATTACTATTGAAACATGACTGCAGCATTTCCAAAAAATTTTGCTAATGCAAGCATATTTTAGAGCTCCGTCTCAGCATAGAATCGTCCAATTGATACAAGACAGCAAACTAAGTATACTGCCATCTTTAAAGGACTTAACGTTTCAGATATGAATATTTCTATTATACACAATAGGTAGGACATTTCTTTTGTGTTGATACAACACCTCTCTGAATCGAAGAACCGTCCTTGTGAGATTTTCTTTACTATTGAACGGGTTTGTTCACATATTAGCATAAATTGTCGCTACAGCTATAGCACACTAATCCACTGGCAGTCGTGCCTTATTGCTTTCTTGTAGCAGCTGATTTACTTGGCACCATTTAACAAATTTAATGATGACAACTTCATTGCTGCTCTGTTTTTCAGCATGGCACCTCTTGTTCAGCGAATGATGATGGCATAAATCGCATCTTCCTTATCAATTTTAGCACCAACGCGCTTGATTAATTCAGTCTATGGGTGTTGGAATTGCTAAGCTCTTGTGGATGGGTCACACCACGAGCGGAACAGCCGGTAGGGACTGATAAGGTATATCTGGTGTTTTTTTCGTGCCTGTTAAACCAGTTACTGAAGGTGATTCACACATGACACAAGAGAACTTAGAAACTAGCTATTTCACGTTGACATCATAGTAGGGCGCAGTTTCTTAAAAGTAATTGTACAATTGGGGGTTATAGATGAAGTCAAAATGCAAAAACGTGAGAGGCAGGGAAATACTGTTTTATCTTAATCCGGAGAGCAAGAGCTTGAGTAAAAGGCTTTTAACAAGCGTGAAGTAAATTTCTCAAGAGGTCTTTTCCTTTAATACAGAGTATTCTTAAGCAAGCTTTTGAATTTAGATCGATTTTCATAGTTTTGAACAAGGATCTTCGATTTCTACCTTGTTATTTTCGATTCGATACGAAATTGACTTAAAGATATGTTTTCATTGGACAAACGAGTAAAAACGTGTTTAAATCATGACATCTTTCTTTCGTTTCATCTGGATAACATAGAGGTCGTGTACATGTAATCCATACATCAAAAGTATTAATGACAAATGGACTGTATCTTATGTGTAACATTCTAGATGAAAGATTATCTGCTGTGAAAGAAGCCACTCAAGAATCCGGCAATTACCGGGACTCAATGTGTTGGACTTTTCTTATGTCTTGAGTTCTGCTTTCACTTGTGAAGAGACTTTAAGACATACAATCATGTTAGAAAATTATGTGACTTAACATTTGACTGTATCACCAAATGGATCTTTTAATTATCATGAGCGTTTTGGGCACGAAGCAGTTTGGACCTTCATTATCAGATTTCATAAACTTTTTTCTACAAACTGTACAAGAAGGAACCGAAACTTTATGCGTGAGATAAATATTATTCTTGATGAAATATGTCCTAAGGGAATTCTAAACAGATAAGAAATAAGTGAAGCAGTGGATGTATATGAACCTAAATTCCATCTGCAAGCATCACTATTGATTTCAATTGACACAAACTGAAGTAGAAGCTATTAATGATTCTCAATGTGTAGATGAGGGCACTTGAACAAGTTAATGATCAGTTTGAAGAGAGCTAGCAAGAAGTGTATTTTCCCAGAGGACGACACTGCTTAGCCAAATAGCTTTAAACACTCTCATGTATAGTGTGCCTTGCGGCAAACGCTATATGACTATATCAAGAACCCTTATTACTTCTTGAACAAATTCAATTTGACTGTTTTGAGGATAGACATTATGATAAGACTTTAAGATGCATTTCACACAGGAGACCAGTTTTAGTCCTAATGTGGAAAGATGTTAGACTTCATGTTGGTGAAAGTGACTATGGTGGTTTAGCAGCTAGAGGAACAGTTCCAGAGATTAGTTGTTGACAACAAAATTCGAGGTAATATTTCTTTGGAAATGTTTGTTGTTTCTCAATGATTCTAACATATCCACATTACTGAGAGTGATAGTTTGTGATGATTTGATAATCAAAAGCCTGCAGTAATTCCCCCAAAACTGAAAGGCGAAATCCTTCTCCGTATTGTTTAAAAGTTGTTACCTTTAAAAAACAAAACAATGGTGGCCCTTTGATGCTAATTGCACGGTCCTTGAGGATGAACATGTTAAAAGGATACAATCTATGAATACTGAATACACAAACCATATTAATATAATGAAACCATGTTTACAACGTTAACTAACATTTTTGTAATTTGTATAATAACTATCAACCATTGCTTTGCCTTCATGAGCAGTTATGTGACCATAATCACTGGTAACAACCTTTGCTATCAACCTTGCAATCAAATTACAAATAAGATGACAATCCATCCAAGTAATTGTATAATACAGGCCTTTAACTTTTTTTATCGTATTTCCAAATAAAAAGAATATTGAAGTATTTTCTATGGCTGAAAAGATATGAAATAAGCGTGATACAAGTACACCTGTTGCTGAAGGCTTCATTCATAGTCAACATGACTGCAAATTGCTGGTATTTTTCATTCTCCATTTTACATACTGATAATGACTTTCTTCCATCATTGTAATTTTAATCCAATGTGAATGTAGCATTGTATGTACAGAAAACATCACACTGTCTTACCAAATACATATTGGTTGGTTTTATATATCTGACACAACACACTGTTTTAAGAAGAAAAGGAATAAGAAACATGTACATGCATGATGCTTGTGTCCCATGAACAACCAGATAGCTTGTCAGCAATTTTACCATAGATTGAAGGAAGTCATAAGGTACAAATCAAAGTGTTGAACATAAATCTTTACAAAATATGGAACTTGATGAAATAATTATGAAAAAGATTGAAGTGAAGCACGAAAATTAATAATGATTACAAGTATAATTATGAACAGTCAATTTGCAATTGAATTTAAGCAAATTAATGCATTTTCATTGCAAGGACAAAATGATTTGCATCTTTGCACTTTCTCATGTCGTGTCGCTGCACATAAAACAATAATTTTTGACAATGCTCTGACATGAAAATCGATTCAGAGAAAGGACATATTAAAAATTATTCTATTTGACATTCGTTGATAAAAATGAATTACACGCCAAGGAATAAATGCACGAAACACGCACAGGAAATGTAGATTGAGCACTTTAATGAACACGAAACAAGCACCTGCTGATTTGGAATTGGATATGCAAATATTGTCTATCATTATCCTGAAGAAACATTGCGTCAAGTAAAAGGATCTCATGTTCCTGTCGTTTTGTCCGTTTATCTTGCTCATTACTGTCATGAAGTATTTACATCATATCAATTTAGAAAAAACTTCTTATCAGATGTGGCATTATTGGGCACAAATTCCTTCTTTCTTATCTAAATGTAATATTGTTTGTATCGTTTTGTTGCTATATCTTGCCCATTACTGTCAATATATATATAAACATCACTTCTGAAAAAAAATTCTCTTTAGATACAGCATATTGTAGTCAAAAAATACTCTTATGGTAACCAAAGGTAATATAATGTAACAAGTAAAGCACTTAATGTATAATCGTATTTGACGAAAAGGGATTTCATGTTGACATGCATACAGAAAGGTAAGGTTGGTAATGCGGTTGTTTTTAGACACAAAGAAGGTGTTGCGTGTTTTTCATTTTCCTTTCAAGAAAATCAAATTGAAAACAAGATTTTATTGGATTTTATATTCCATTCTTCTTGCCAGCCTTTGATGTGAACACGTTTCTGTAAACCACATTAAAGTGGAAAGCGGCTTTCATCATCTGCTTTTAAATCTTAGTTTGGTTAAACTTCTTTCTTAGAAAAGATGTTGTAAAATTCAATTTGTTTTAAGCCCTAATGGTTGAATCCAAACTTAACTTTAATGGATTAAAACATACAATTACAATGCACAAAAAGATAGTCTAACTAAATTTATTCAACAGCGTTACATCATTAGAGCATAAGGACGACTTATGCAAATATATAAGATTATTTAAAAATAACAATAGTTAACTTTGTGAAGATAAATAAAAACACCTATCCACCTAACTATTTCTCACAATCTCGTAGCAAGTCGTTGTCCAATTTTTAATCGCAACAAAATGCCACACCTGTCATGACTCATTGTCCAGTTTTCGATAGCAATTATTTACCTTTGGAAGAAAAACATAACATGCTGAAAAGACACCCCCTCAAATGTGCACCTGTTGTAACGCACATGATTTTGCAAAAACCAGTCCTGTATTATTTCCATGTTTTCAAGCACATGGTGTGGATGAAACGGATCCTCTATTAGATACAACCTTGAACTACTGGTTATGTTAACGCACCTGTCTGTTCCATGCCAACCAAATATCATACATAATATATAAACTCTAATTAAAGTACTTGCGATTGGAACAGTAAGCCAATGAAGTCATTATACAGCTATCATGCTGTGACCAGACATGTGGTCAGCCTAGTTAAAGCATCATGATCATCTGCAATGAGGATCCGGAGTAGCTGTTATCACAATTCTGTTTCCCTTTAAGAAATCAGTTTCTGCACATCAATGACCAAATACGTTGAATTGAAGCATTTTTTCCAATGAAACATTCAAGCCAAGGATTTTATTTGAGACAATAACTTGATTCTCTTGACAAGACGTCTGCATAGAACAAGCTGTCCACGATGCCATGGGGGTTGTTTAATTAAATATATTTCTTCGAAGCTATGACTTGATGCATCTTGGCAGGATTCATTTCCACTTGTGCCTTGACTGAAGTACAGATTCCCATTTGCAAAACAACAGATCAATGTAGTTCCTTAAAAGGAAGAAAATTGGATACCATTCTTTTCCTTTATGGACAGACTGAATATGAAAGTCTTGAAAACGAGGCATTCCTTACATGTACATGCAATGTTCCCATTGATGTTGGGGTGATATTTACGTTTCATTCTATCATTACAAGTAACAACTTTTTAGTCTTCTCTATCATATAAAAACCAATTGTATATTCAAATTCGGCAACATGTATTCGGTTTCTCTGGAGAAAATATTGCCTGTAATCACAAAACATAATGGTGATTTTGGCAG
Organism: Steromphala cineraria; assembly: GCA_916613615.1. Classification (NCBI taxonomy): domain Eukaryota; kingdom Metazoa; phylum Mollusca; class Gastropoda; order Trochida; family Trochidae; genus Steromphala; species Steromphala cineraria. The sequence goes on along the minus strand of OU744725.1, from coordinate 59,566,381 downwards.
AGCAGTCTATACTTAAGTGTACATAATTACATATATATATATATATATTGGGGCATTTTAAACTGATTGATTACCTCTCTAACTATCTTCAGTCATCTGAATGCCTTGAAGTGAAAATATTACCTATGCTTTATACTGATCCCCTTTCTCCATCAACGAGAATAGTTCTGGATTGATGATATCAGGTGTTCAATATACTTTGCAAAATATTTCGGAATTCAAAGCTATCACATCAAAAGGTTTCAAATCACTTCAGCTCAAGGATACAGTGGGCATAAAGGAGTTTTATATTGGACTTGATTGTGAGAAATATATTAATTTTGAAGTGTCTAAACCAAACAGCTTCCTCCAACGAAAGCAATTCCGTCTCCTGCCTCGGAGAATTGCAGAAATCTCTAAAAACCTTTCGAATATTTTTTTTGAGCCCTATCATCTCTAAAATTTTTAATCCTCTCAATCATCATTCCCAATGATTTAACCATATCAGACAAGAAAGCTATGAAATGATAGATGCGGAAGAGTTCCCGACTGATATTTCTGACGCGTCGGATTGACGTATTAGTAAGGTATTAACAGCAAATGTGGTAGGGTCAGAAATATGATGCCGGGAAAGTAAACAGATATTTCTTTCTTACTGCGGCTGTTTCAGAAGATAACTCCGGCAATGAGAGAGAAAAATTAATTAAACCAGATAAATGATGTTTGATGTTTTATTGGAGAAACAAAAAATATGATCAAATCTGAATTCATTTTTCGCGACATTCAAACCCGAAAGAATAAAAAATTATCGAACCTGGAAGGTGATAGCAGTATCCGCTCAGTGAAAAAGCAAATTTGATTATTCGCTTTTTGGAATTCTTAACGGATCACATGCTTAAAGTTGTAAAGAGCTTCAATTGCAATATCGAAAAACGTTTATTGATGCCCGTTGATGAGAGGTTAAATTTTCAGTTAAATTGAATTTAGAAATTCCTTCTGTGACATTTGAATTGAAACTTTAAGCCTATAAAAGTCAAACTTGTTTGCATGAAGAGAATGGAAACAGACCCTACTGATAAAAGATAACATCGCCAACACAAGACAGATGCCTTGGTACATGTTGGTTTAGTACAGAACATGTCAGGGGTTAAACACATAAGAATTGGATCTGTAGCTCATCATGCTGTTTTAATATATGTTGCAGACGTTGTTCAATCCTTATATAGAATCATCAATTTGGGGCAATTCATATGAGCCACAAATCAGTGACTGAGTTTACGGACGGACGGACAGATGGCGTGCCAGATACCCCTCTTAACTAAATGCCATTTATAATCAAAACAGAAAAACGAACAGATGAATCACTTAAATCAGTGTCGACATACATTAGATTATTGGTAATTACATGCCCTGCCTGCCGTTAGTAATCATCAAATTGAGCATAAAAGGTAGTGTATGACTTCCAGTTAGAACAGATCAAGTGAAGTGCCATAGATATTCTGAAATTAGTAAGTTTATGATTGAATCTCTTAATATTGTATCATTTACCATAATTAATTATTACTGCTGGTTGAATCTGTGGTGAGAAAACTTGTAACATGATACGAGTACAGTCCCTCCTTTCGATTTACGAATAGAAAGTTGACATTGTGTATTTTTGGTAATTCAAACAGGGCAAAAACAAAATGGCAAATGCCTCTAATCATGCAACGAGTATCATAACGTGAGAAAACCTGATAATATTGCCATAACTTTCAATTGATTATTCATGCAGGAAATTGCAAATGTGTGTTGAACAATATTTACTCAAAAGTCACATTCGAGGTGTCCTTTTGAATAAGAGTTACTTTTTAACTGAGAAAGTATATGTTTTCGATGTTTTAGTTATCATAACATCGAGTTTTATGTTTAACTTTATTACTAAATCATGTTTGAGATGTTTATTTCATTCCCTGACATGATATTTTGTCCTGACGATCCAATTGATTTGAAGAATACAATCATTTATGAGCTATTTTTATCTTAATGAGATGTATTGATAAACTTCAAAACGCGTTTTATAGACAAAAGAAACAACAATTGTCGACTACGAAATTGAAAAAAAAAAGAATGATGAAAATTGTCTACCGTTTCAAATGTATTATGTTAGATAACATGCGTAGAAATAGGACTTCCATTTAACGAAAGACAGTGAAGTCTTTTGAAAGGATCGTTATAGGAAGGTCTTCTTGATTTTGTGAAACACCAAACTTCTCTGAATGAATACTTCTCATTGAAACATCACTGCGGCACTTCAGAAAGCTTGTGCCAATGTAAGAATATTTAGAGCACCGTATACTAAGTATCCTCCCATCTTTAAAGGACTTTACATTTCAGATTGGAATATTTCAATTATACACAATTGGGTAGGGCATTTCTTTTGAGTAGATACAACACCTCTCAGAATCGAAGCACCGTCCTTGTGAGATTTTCTTTACTACTGAACGGGTTTGTTCACATATTAGCATAAATTGTCGCTACAGCTATAGCCCACTAATCCCCTGACAGTCGTGCCTTATTGCTATCTTGTAGCAGCTGATTTACTTGGCACCATTTAAAAAATTTAATGACGGTAACTTCATTGCTGCTCTGTTTTTCAGCATGGAACCTCTTGTTCAGCGAATGATGATCACATAAATTGCGTCTTCCTTATCAATTTTAGCACCAACGCGTTTGATTAATTCAGTCTATGGTTGTTGGAAGTGCTAAGCCCTTGTGGATGGGCCACACCACGAGCGGAACAGCCGGTAGGGACTGATAACCAACTGTGGTGAAGGGCTGTGAGAACTATAACTCTCTGCACGTTTGTTGGGCAAAAACGTCAATGATCTGATGTGTCACTCCATCATCATCAAGATATATCTCTTGTTTTTTTCGTGGCTGTTAAGCCAGTTCCTGAAGGTGATTCGCACATGACACAAGAGAACATAGAAACCAGCTATTTCACGTTGACATCATAGTAGGAGGCGGTTTCTTAAAAGTTATTGTACAATTGGGGGTTATAGATTGAGTCAAAATGCAAAAACGTAAAAGGTGGGGAAATACTGTTTTATCTTAATTCGGTGCAAGGCTTTTAACAAGCGTGAAATAGTAAATTTCTCAAGGGATATTTTCCCTATACAACAAAAATACTCAATTATACAGCTATGGAATTTAGATCTAGTTTGATAGGTTTGATCTAGAGATCTTTAATTTCTATCTTTTTTAATTCGATTTGATTCGAAATCGATTTTTATAAAAACATGATATTTTTACTTGGACAAAGGAGTATTAAACAAGTGTTTCAACCATGACATTTTTCATTTGTTTCATGTAGATATCAAAGAGGTCATGATGTTTTCTAAAATGAGTTACATTTTGAATTGAACGATTGTTTGCTATGCAACATTCAGGAAATCTGCAACTACTGTGACTCAATGTTTTGGACTTTCCTTTTGTATTGAGTTCTGCTTACACTTGTGAAGCTACCTAGAGGAATCAAATCATGTCACAAAATTATATGACTTAAATATTTGACTGTATCACCAAATGAATCTCTTGAAGTATCATGAGCATATTGGGCACGAAGCAGTTTGGACCTTGATTATCAGATTTCATAAACTTTTTTCTACAAGCTTTGCAATGGTTTCTGCACACTTAGCACAAAACGTTAAAAATGAGTGAGATAAATATTATTCTTGATGGAATATGTCCTAAGGGAATTCAAAACAGATAGCGAAATAAGTGAAGCAGTGGATGTATATGAACCTAAATTCCATCTGCAAACATCACTATTGATTTCAATTGACACAAACTGAAGTAGAAGCTATTAATGATTCTCAATGTGTAGATGAGGGCACTTGAACAAGTTAATGATCAGTTTGAAGAGAGCTAGCAAGAAGTGTATTTTCCCAGAGGACGACACTGCTTAGCCAAATAGCTTTAAACACTCTCTTGTATAGTGTGCCTTGCGGCAAACGCTATATGACCATATCAACAACCCTTATTACTTCTTGAACAAATTCAATTTGCCTGTTTTGAGGATAGACATTATGGTAAGACTTTAAGATACATTTCACACAGGAGACCAGATTTAGTCTAAATGTTCCGAGATGTCAGACTTCCTGTTGGTGAAAGTGACTATGGTGGTTAAGCAGCTGAAGGAACAGTTCCAGAGATAAGTTTTGGAAACGAAAGTTGAGGTCATATTAATTTTTGTTAATATATGTCATATCTAAATGTTTTGAACATCACCACTTTACAGATATTTATGTTTTGTGATAATTTGACAAGCAATAGCCCACAATAATTCCCTTTTAGAGTGAAAAGCGTAATCCTTCCCCGTTTTCTTTTATCAGAAAAAGGAATGTTTCGTAGATTTGAATAGTTTTTTCACGATTTTCTAATATGTTTCAGCACCTCTGATACCACACAAAACAATAGTGGCTATTTGATGCCGATAGCACAGTCCCTGTAATTAGGAGAGGATGAAACTGGTTATAAGGTAACAGTCTATGAATATTGACAACCTCTTATGTACACACTGTATTAATAAAGCAACACCATGTTTACAACTTTTTAAAATTGCATAATAACTATCAACCATTGCTGAGCCTTCATGAGCAGGTTATGTGACCATAATCATTGGTAACGACCTTAGATATCCAGCTTGCAATCACCATACAAATAAGACGATAATCCGTCCAAGTTATCGTATAAAACGGGCCTAAACATTTTTTTCTTAGTTCCAAATAAAGAATATTGAAGTATTTTCTTTGGCAAAATATAAAAAAATTAGATGCAACTCACGTAAAATTGTTGCTGAAAGGATTCATTAATAGTCAACAAGATTCAAAGTGCTGGTAGTTTTCATACCCAATTTGACTCACTAATAATGACTCTCTTCCATGTATACAGAATACCTCATACTTTAATATCATAAAAATATTACACATTGGTTGGTTTTATGAATGTAACCCTATAATAATGTTTTAAGAACGAAAGAAGTAGCATGTGCATTCATGACGCCTATTTCGTACTTTAATAAAATTGAACTGAATGATAGCATGCGTCAACCGCTAAATAGCTTGTCAGCACTATCATATATCGAAGGAACTCGTTAAATTCAAAGTGTTAACATATATGAACATTTAAAAAAAAAAATAACATAATGAAATAATTTATGAAAATGATTGAAGTCAAGCACAAAAATTAATAATGATTACAAGTATGAATATTGACAGTCCATTCTTTAAATTCAATTGCCATTGAATTTAAGCACATTAATTTTAGTTGCAACGGCAAAATCATTTGCATCTTTGCACTTTCTTATGTCGTATCGCTGCACATAAAACAATAAATTTTGATAATGCTCTGACGTGAAAATCGATTCAGAGAAAGGACATATTAAAAATTATTCTATTTGACATTCGTTGATAAAAATGAATTACACGTCAAGGAATAAATGCACCAAACATTCACAGGAAATGTAGCTTGAGCACTTTAATGAACTGAAAACAAGCACCTGCTGATTTTGAATTGGATAAGCAAATATTGTCTAATATTATCCTGAAGAAACATTGCCCCAAGTAAAAGGACCTCATGTTCATGTCGTTTTGTCCTTTTGTCTTGATCATTACTGTCCTTGAGTATTTACATCATATCAATTTTAAAAACTACTTATCAGATGTGGCGTTATTGGGCACAAATTCCTCCTTTCTTATCTAAATGTAATATTGTTTGTGTCATTTTGTTGCTTTATCTTGCCCATTACTGTCAATATATATATACATCACTTCTACAAAAAGTCCTCTTTAGATACAGCATATTATAGTCAACGAATACTCTTATGGTATCCAAAGGTAATATAATGTAGCAAGTAAACAGACAAGCACTTAATGTATAATCGTATTTGACGAAAAGGGATTTCATGATGGCATGCATACAGAAAGGTAAGGTTGGTAATGCAATTGTTTTTAGACACAAAGAAGGTTTTGCGTGTTTTTCATTTTCCTTTCAAGAAAATTAAATTGAAAACAAGATTTTATTGGATTTTATATTCTATTCTTCTTGCCAGCCTTTGATGTTAATAAGTTTCTGTAAACCACATTAAAGTGGAAAGCCGCTTTCATCATCTTCTTTTAAATCTTAGTTTGGTTTAACGTCTTTCTTAGAGAAGTTGTCGCATAATTCAATTTGTTTTAAGCCCCAATGGTTGAATCCAAACTTAACTTTAATGGATTAAAACATACAATTACAATGCACGAAAAGATAGTTCAACTAAATTTATTCAACAGCATTATGCCATCAATGTTATCATCATGACAACATATGGAAGACTTAAGGGAAAATATAAAATGATTTACTAATGACAATAGTTAACTTTGTGAAGATAAATAAAAACACCTATCCACCTAACTATTTCTCACTATCTCGTTGTAAGTCATTGTCCAGTTTTCGATAGCAATTATTTACCTTTGGACCATCTGCTAAGCCTTTTTATTGAATTTAAAAGCAGCAGTCAGTTTTTTGCTGAACCACATGAAACCATTGATAACATTTGTTAGGCAAGTATGTGGCTACAGCAACTAACAGAGTGTTGTTGCAATAATGTTTCATAATGTTTCATAATCTTGATTCTCTTTAATGAATATGGAAAAGGGGTTAGAGTAAATTTTGTGTATCTGTCCTTATCTTATTCGAGAACTCTGTAGTATATTTATATCTCAAGTGAACATACTGAGGTGACCATTCATGTACAAGAGAGCATTAGCTATGGGGAGATAAATTATGACACCAACTGCTCTCCAAGCGAGCTTATTTGCATAATGTATCACTTCTTTATTCCCACTGAGCATTATATGAGCATCGTATAATTTCATTTTAGTCCAAGATGTCATAAAATACACATATCATTGATTTATCACAGCATCAAATCCCAAACGTATTCTCGTCAGCTTATAATGTATATTTTCTTCTAGATTCATTTCACATTTCCAGAGTGACATAGAGTTGGTTGTTGTCACATATGTCAAATATTATCAAAGTTCTTGGGAATTAAAATGTCAATGGTACTCTGTTCAGTACTAACAGTATTAGGTAAAGACAATAGGAACGCCAGTTTCCCAAACGCAACGTGAAATAGTTTGTAAAAAAAACAAGCACACATCTTGGTTTGTAGTGTTTGATAGGGTGTACATGTAAACGTATAATGTGATTGGGATGTGTGATTTTGGGTGCAGCACAGAAATGTTCATCGGGCCTTTATTTAATTGAGTACCATTGCAAACCATCATGCTCGAAATGAAAAAAAACCTGAACACTATCATGTTGAAGTTGTAGTTGTTTTGACCGTCATTTAGAAACCATCTATTGTTTTCCCGCAACTGAAGTGGCAATTAAACAGCAAATTGAATGATGCACCTGTTATCATATACATGATGTGCGGTAAAACAGACCCTGCATAATCAACCCGATCAACAAGATGTGCTGATAAAAGAGACGCACTGGCTATGAGACACATGTTGTTGTTATGAAACAACATCCTGAAGGATTCACCTGCTGTGAAACACATGATATGGTGAGAAATCACTTCCATGTAAAACGTACTCATAAAGAAAAACATAACATGGTGAAAAGACACGCCCTCAAATGTGCCCCTGTTGAAACGCACATGATTTTGCAAAAATCAGTCCTGTATCATTGACAGTTATCAGGCACATGGTGTGGATGAAACGGATCCTCTATTAGCCACAAACTTCAGATCTTGGACTACTGGCTAGGTGAACGCACCTGTCTGTTCCATGCCAACCAAATATCGGACATAATATATAAACTCTAATTAAAGTACTTGCTATTGGAACAGTAAGCCAATAAGCCATGATACAGCTATCATGCTGTGACCAGATATGTGGTGGTCGTCACCTCAAAAGGAGGAAGTGGTCAGCCTAATTAAAGCATCATGATCATCTGCAATGAGGAGTAGCTGTTATTACAGTTCCGTTTCACTACAAGAAATCAGTTTCTGCACATCAGTGACCAAATACGTTGAATTGAAGCATATTTTCCAAGAAGCAATGAAACAGTCAGGCCAGGGATTTTATTTGAGACAATCACTTGATTCTCTTGACAAGACACCTATATAGAACAAGACATGCAGCTGTCCACGATGCCATGGGTGTTGTTGAATAAATATATTTCTTCCATGCTATGATTTAATGCATCTAGGCAGGATTAAACTTGTGCCAAGACTGAAGTTTATATTCTCATTTGCAAAACAGATCAATGTAGATCATAAAAAGGAAGAAAATTGGATACCATTCCTGTTCCTGCATGGACAGACTGTCTATGGAAGTCTTGGAAATGAGAAGAAACATAGCATTCCTAACAAGTATATGCAAGGTTCACATTGATGTTTGGGGTGATATTTACGTTTCATTCTATCATTACAAATAATAACTTTATTTGTCTTCTCTATCATATAAAAATCAATTTATATTTAAATTCGGCAACATGTATTCAGTTTCTGTGGAGACAATATTGCCTGAAATCAAAGAGTATAGTGGTGATTTGAACAGAGCAATCTTTCCTTAAGTGTACATAATTACATATATATATATGGGGGCAATCAAAACCTTAAATATTAACTGATTGATTACCTCTTTAACTATCTTCAGTCATCTGAATGCCCTTAAGCGAAAATATTACCTTCGCTTTATACTGATCCCCTTTCTCCATCAGCGAAAATAGTTCTTGATTGATGATATCAGGTGTTCAATATATTTTGCAAAATATTTCGGAATTTAAAGCTATCACATCAAAAGGTTTCAAATCATTTTAGCTCAAGGATACAGTGGGCATAAAGGAGTTTTATATTGGAATCGATTATGAGAAATATTGTAATTTCGAAGCGTCTAAACCAAACAGCTTCCTCCAAGGAAAGCAATTCCGTCTCCTGCCTCGGAGAATTGCAGAAATCTCTAAAAACCTTTCGAATATTATATTTGAGCCGTATCATCTATAAACTTTTAAATCCTCTCAATCATCATTCGCAATGATTTAACCATATCAGACAAGAAAGCTATGAAATGATAGATGCGGAAGAGTTGCAGACTGATATTTCTGACGCGTCGGATTGACGTATTAGTAAGGTATTAACGGCAAATGTGGTAGGGTCAGAAATATCATGCCGGGGAAAGTAAACAGATATTTCCTTCTAACTGCGGCTGTTTCAGAAGATAACTCCGGCAATGAGAGGGAAAAATTAATTAAACCAGATAAATGATGTTTGATGTTGTATTGGAGAAACAAAAATTTTTCGAGACATTCAAACCCGAAAGAATAAAAAATTATCGAACCTGGAAGGTGATAGCAGAATCAGCTCAGTGAAATAGCAAATTTGATTATTCGCTTTTTTGAATTCTTAACGGATCACATGCTTAAAGTTGTAAAAGAGCTTCAATTGCAATATCAAAAAACGTTTGTTGATGCCCGTTGATGAGAGGTTAAATTTTCAGTTTAATTGAATTTAGAAATTCCTTCTGTGACATTTGAATTGAAACTTTGAGCCTATTAAAGTCAAACTTGTTTGCATGAAGAGAATGGAAACAGACCCTACTGTTAAAAGTTGACATTGCTGATACAAGAAAGACACCTCAAGGAATACAAGTACAAGTTGTTCTAATACAGAACATGTCAGGGGCTAAACTTAGGACCACATCTTGATTCTTTAATATTTCAGTAACAATCATTTTAATACAAAATAACGATAGAAGCAATGAATCTGTAGAAGAAATTCCTTCTGTGACATTTGAATTGAAACTTTAAGCCTATAAAAGTCTTGTTTGCATGAAGAGAATGGAAAAAGACCCTACTGATAAAAAATAACATCGCCAACACAAGACAGATGCCTGGGGGAATTACATGTTGGTCTAGTACAGGTCACATCAGAATGCTTAACACATAAGCATTTGATCTGTAGCTCATCATGCTGTTTTAATATAATTATATTGCAGACGTTGTTCAGTCCTTATATAGAATCATCAATTTGGGGCAATTAATATGAGACACAAATCAATGTCTGCATTCACGGACGAATGGGCAGATGGCGTGCAACATACCTATCTTAACTAAATGCCATTTACAATTAAAACAGAAAAACGAACAGATGAATCACTTAAACCAGTGTCAACATACATTAGATTATTGGTAATTACAAGACTTGCCTGCCGTTAGTTATCGTCAGATCGAGCATATAAGGTAGTGTATGACTTCCAGTTAGAACAGATCAAGCGAAATGCCATACATATTCTGAAATTAGTAAGTTTATGATTGAACCTCTTATAATTGTATCATTGTACCATATTTCATAATTACTGCTGGTTGAATCTGTGGTGAGAAAACTTGTTACATGATACGAGTACAGTCCTTCCTTTCGATATACGAATAGAAACTTGAGATTGTGTTTTTTTGGTTATTCGAACAGGGCAAAAACAAAATGGCAAACGGCCCTAAACATGCAACGAGTATCATAACGTGAGAAAACCTGATAATATTGCTATAACTTTCAATTGATTATTCATGCAGGAAATTGCAAATGTGTGTTGAACAATATTTACTCAAAAGGCACATTGGAGATTTCCATTTGCATAAGAGTTACTTTTTAACTGAGGAAGTCTTTCTAGTTATCATAACATGGAGTTTTATGTTAAACTTCATTAGTAAATCATCTGTTTGAGATGTTTGTTTAATTCCTTGACATGATCTTTTGTCCTGACGATCCAATTGATTTGAAGAATACAATCAGTTATCTTTATGAGATGTATTGATAAACTTGAAAAGGCGTTTTATAGACAAAGAAACAACAATTGTCGACTACGAAGTTAAAAAAAAAAGAACGATGAAAATTGTTTACCATTACAGATGTATTATGTAAGATAACATGCACAGAAACAGGATGAGAACTTCCATCTAACGAAAGACAGTGAAGTCTTTTGAAAGGATCGTTATTTTGTTACATGACATTAAATCTTATAGGAAGGTCTTTATGATATTGTGAAACACCAAACGTCTCTTAATGATAACTTCTCATTGAAACATCACTGCGGCACTTCAGAAAGCTTGGACCAATGTAAGAATATTAAGCAATGTCTCAGCATAGAATCGTCCAATTGTTACATGAAGCAAACTAAGTATCAATCCATCTTTCAAGGACTTAACGTTTCAGATTGGAATATTTCAATTATACACAATAGGTAGGACATTTCTTTTGTGTCGATACAACACCTCTCAGAATCGAAGCACCGTCCTTGTGAGATTTTCTTTACCACTGAACGGGTTTGTTCAGATATTAGCATAAATTGTCGCTACAGCTATATCACACTAATCCCCTGGCAATCGTGCCTTATTGCTACCTTGTAGAAGCTGATTTACTTGGGACTATTTAACAAATTTAATGACGGCAACTTCATTGCTGCTCTGTTTTTCAGCATGGCACCTCTTGTTCAGCGAATGATGATGGCATAAATCGCGTCTTCCTTATCAATTTTAGCACCAAAGCCCTTGATTAATTCAGTCTAAGGGTGTTGGAAGTGCTAAACCCTTGTGGATGGGCCACACCACGAGCAGAACAGCCGGCAGGGAGTGATAACCAACTGTGGTGAAGGACTGTGAGAAATATAGCTCTCTGCACGTTTGTTGGGCAAAAACGTCATTGATCTGATGTGTCACTCCATCTTCATCAAGGTATATCCCTCTTTTTTTCGTTGCTGTTAAACCAGTTACTGAAAGTGATTCGCACATGACACAAGAGAATATAGAAACCAGCTATTTCACGTTGACATCGTAGTAGGAGGCGGTTTCTTAAAAGTTATTGTACAATTGGGGGTTATAGATTGAGGCAAAATGCAAAAACGTAAAAGGCGGGGAAATACTGATTTATCTTAATCCGGTCCAAGAGCAAGAGTAATAGGTTTTTAACAAGCGTGATATAAGTAAATTTCCCAAGGGATATTTTCCCTATACAACAAAAATACTTTATTATACAGCTATGGAATTTAGATCTATTTTAAAGGGTTTGATCAAGAGATCTTTTTTAAGTCAATTCGCTTCGAAATCGATTTTTAGAATAACATGATATTTTTACTTGGACAAAGGAGTATTCAAACCAGTGTCTCAACTATGACATCTTTCATTCGTTTCATGTAGATATTAAAGAGGTCATGATGTTTTGAACGATTGTTTGCTTTGCAACATTCAGGAATTCTGCAACTACCTTGACTCAATGTTTTGGACTTTCCTTTTGTATTGCGCTCTGCTAACACTTGTGAAGCTACCTAGAGGAATAAAATCATGTCACAAAATTATGTGACTTAAATATAATAAATATTTGACTGTATCACCAAACAGTATCATGAGCATATTTGGCACGAAGCAGTTTGGACCTTGATTATAACTTTTTTCTACAAGCTTTGCAATGGTTTCTGCACAGCTAACAAGAAGTATCCAAAAGGTTAAAAATGAGTGAGTAAATATTATTCTTGATTGAATATGTCCTAAGGGAATTCAAAACAGATAGCCAAATAAGTGAAGCAGTGGATGTATATGAACCTAAATTCCATCTGCAAACATCACTATTGATTTCAATTGACACAAACTGAAGTAGAAGCTATTAATGATTCTCAATGTGTAGATGAGGGCACTTGAACAAGTTAATGATCAGTTTGAAGAGAGCTAGCAAGAAATATATTTTCCCAGAGGACGACACTGCTTAGCCAAATAGCTTTAAACACTCTCATGTATAGTGTGCCTTGCAGCAAACGCTATATGACCATAATAACAACCCTTATTACTTCTTGAACAAATTCAATTTTCCTGTTTTTTTAGGATAGACATTATGATAAGACCTTAAGATGCATTTCACACAGGAGACCAGATTTAGTCCTAATGTTCCGAGATGTCAGACTTCCTGTTGGTGAAAGTGACTATGGTGGTTTAGCAGCTGAAGGAACTGTTCCAGAGATAAGTTTTGGAAACGAAATTTGAGTTCATATTCATTTTTGTTAATATATGTTATATCTAAATGTTTTGAACATAACCACTTTACATCGATTTATGTTTTGTGATAATTTGACAAGAAATAGCCCACAATAATTCCCTTTAAGAGTGAAAAGCGAAATCTTTTATCAGAAAAATGAATAATGTTTTGAAGATTTGTATAGTTCTTTTCACGATTTTCTAATATGTTTCGGCACCTCTGAAAACCACACAAACCAATAGTGGCCATTTGATGCCGAAAGCACAGTCCCTGTAATTCGGAGAGGATGAAACTGGTTATAAAGATACAGTCTATGATAACGAATACCGCTTATGTACACATTGTATTTATTTTAATAAAGCAACACCTTGTTTACAACGTTAACTAAAAATTTTTGTAAATCGCATAATAACTATCAATCATTGCTTTACCTTCATGAGTAGTTGCTATCTCCCTTGCAATCACAATACAAATAAGACGTTTTCTGTTTTCTTTGGCTAGAAGTTTTCATACACAATTTGACTTACTACTAATGACTCTCTTCCATGTAGCATTGTATATACAGAATACATCACACTTTCATACCATCAAAATATGACACATTGGTTGGTTTTATGTATGTTACCCTATAATAATTATATATAATATAATCAAGAACGAAATAAGCTAAGTAACATGTGCATTCATGACGCCTGTTTCGCACTTTTATAAAATTGAACTAATGCCATGATACCATGCGTCAACCGCCAAATAGCTTGTCAGCACTATCATATATCGATGGAATTTGTAAAATTCAAAGTGTTAACATATATGAACATCTTTAAATGATGAAATAACTTATAAAAAAGATTGAAGTGAAGCTCAAAAATTAATAATGATTACAAGTATAATTATTGACAGTCCATTCTTTAAATTCAGTTGCAATTGAATTTAAGCACATTAATTCATTTTAGTTGCAACGACAAAATGATTTGCATCTTTGCACTTTCTCATATCGTGTGTTGCACATAAAACAATAATTTTTGATAATCCTCTGACATGAATATCGATTCAGAGAAAGGACATATTAAAAATTATTCTAGTTGACATTCGTTGATAAAAATGAATTACACGTCAAGGAATAAAAGCACAAAACACGCACAGGAAATGTAGCTTGAGCACTTTAATGAACTAAAAACAAGCACCTGCTGATTAGGAATTGGATAAGCAAATTTCGTCTATTATTATCCTGAAGAAACATTGCCCCAAGTAAAAGGACCTCATGCTCATGTCGTTTTGTCCGTTTGTCTTGCTCATTACTGTCATGAAGTATTTACATCATTTCAATTTTAAAAACTGCTTCTTAGATGTGGCTTTATTGGGCACAAGTTCCTCCTTTCTTATCTAAATGTAATATTGTTTGTGTCATTATGTTGCTATATCTTGCCCATTATTGTCAATATAAAATACAACACTTCTGAAAAAAAGTCCTCTTTAAATACGGTAAACTATAGTCAACAAATACTCTTATGGTATCCAAAGGTAATTTAACGTAATCATTAAACAGACAAGCACTTAATGTATAATCGTATGACGAAACTGGATTCGATGTCGACATGCATACAGAAAGGTAAGGTTGGTAATACGGTTGTTTTTAGACACAAAGAAGGCGTTTCATGTTTTTCATTTTCCTTTCAAGAAAATTAAATTGAAAACAAGATTTAATTGGATTTTATATTCTATTCCTCTTGCAAGCCTTTGATGTAAACAAGTTTCTGTAAACCACATTAAAGTGGAAAGCCGCTTTCATCATCTTCTTTTAAATCTTAGTTTGGTTTAACTTCTTTCTTAGAGAAGATATCACATAATTCAATTTGTTTTAAGCCCCAATGGTTGAATCCAAACTTAAATTTAATGGATTAAAACATACAATTTCGATGCACGAAAAGGTAGTTTAACTAAATTTATTCAACAGCGTTATGTCATCATTGTTATCATCATTAGAGCATAAGGACGACTAATGCGAATATAAAAGATGATTTACTAATGACTTTGTAAAGATAAATAAAAACACCTATTCACCTCACTATTTCTCACCATCTCGTAGCAAGTCGTTGTCCAGTTTTTAATGGCAACAAAATA
This sequence comes from Steromphala cineraria, assembly GCA_916613615.1. Lineage (NCBI taxonomy): Eukaryota > Metazoa > Mollusca > Gastropoda > Trochida > Trochidae > Steromphala > Steromphala cineraria. Next base: position 59,551,230 of record OU744725.1, on the reverse strand, counting down.
TCACAACTGCTGTTATTTGTTGTCAAGTTTTTGATCGCAATTATTTACCTTTGGACCATCTGCTAAACAGATAAGGCTTTAATTGAATTTAAAAGCAGCAGTCAGTTTGTTCTGAACCACATGAAACCATTGATAACATTTGCTAGGCAAGAATGTGGCTACAGCAACTAACAGAGTGTATTAAATGCTTCATATTCTTAATTCTCTTTAATGCATATGGGAAAGGGTTAAGAGTAAATTTTGTGTATCTGTCCTTATATTATACTGAGAACTCTGTAGTATATTCATATCTCAAGTGAACATACTGAGGTGACTATTCATATTCAAGAGGGTGAAAGCTCTAAAAGCACAAATTTCGACACCAACTGCTCTCCAAGCGAGCTTATTTGCATAATATATCACTTGTTTATTCCCACTAAACATTATATGAGCATCGTTTAATTTTATTTTAGTCCAAGAAGTAATAAAACACATAATCATTGATTTATCACAGCTTCAAATCCCAAATGTATTCTCATCAGCTTATAATGTATATTATGCACTGATAAACGAGACGCACTTGCTATGAGACACATGTTGTTGTTATGAAACATTCTTGCAGGATTCACCTGCTGTGAAACACATGATATGGTGAGAAATCACTTCCATGTAAAACGTACCCATAAAGAAACACATAACATGGTGAACAAACACGCCCTCAAATGTGCCCCTGTTATAACACACTTGATTTTGAAAAAATTACATCTGTAACATTGACATGTAATCCTCTATAAGACACAACCTTCAGATCTTGAACTACTGGTGATGTTAACGCACCTGTCTCTTCCATGCCAACCAAATATCATACATAATATATAAACTCTAATTAAAGTACTTGCGATTGGAACAGTAAGCCAATGAAGTCATTATACAGCTATCATGCTGTGACCAGACATGTGGTGGTCGTCGCCTCACAAGGAGGAAGTGGTCAGCCTAATTAAAGCATCATGATAATCTGCAATGAAGAGTAGCTTATGTCACAGTTCTGTTTCACTTTAAGAAATCAGTTTCTGCACATCAATGACCAAATACGTTGAATTGAAGCATTTTTTCCAATGAAACATTCAAGCCAAGGATTTTATTTGAGACAATAACTTGATTCTCTTGACAAGACGTCTGCATAGAACAAGCTGTCCACGATGCCATGGGGGTTGTTTAATTAAATATATTTCTTCGAAGCTATGACTTGATGCATCTTGGCAGGATTCATTTCCACTTGTGCCTTGACTGAAGTACAGATTCCCATTTGCAAAACAACAGATCAATGTAGTTCCTTAAAAGGAAGAAAATTGGATACCATTCAGACTGAATATGAAAGGTCTTTGAAACGAGGCTTTCCTTACATGTACATGCAATGTTCCCATTGATGTTGGGGTGATATTTACGTTTCATTCTATCATTACAAGTAACAACTTTTTAGTCTTCTCTATCATATAAAAACCAATTGTATATTCAAATTCGGCAACATGTATTCGGTTTCTCTGGAGAAAATATTGCCTGTAATCACAAAGCATAATGGTGATTTTGGCAGAGCAGTCTATACTTAAGTGTACATAATTACATATATATATATATATATTGGGGCATTTTAAACTGATTGATAACCTCTCTAACTATCTTCAGTCATCTGAATGCCTTGAAGTGAAAATATTACCTATGCTTTATACTGATCCCCTTTCTCCATCAACGAAAATAGTTCTTGATTGATGATATCAGGTGTTCAATATATTTTGCAAAATATTTCAGAATTCAAAGCTATCACATCAAAAGGGTTTGAAATCACTTCAGCTCAAGGATACAGTGGGCATAAAGGAGTTTTATATTGGAATCGATTATGAGAAATATATTAATTTTGAAGTGTCTAAACCAAACAGCTTCCTCCAACGAAAGCAATTCCGTCTCCTGCCTCGGAGAATTCCAAAAATCTCTACAAACCTTTCGAATATTATTTTTGAGCCCTATCATCTCTAAAATTTTTAATCCTCTCAATCATCATTCCCAATGATTTAACCATATCAGACAAGAAAGCTATGAAATGATAGATGCGGAAGAGTTCCCGACTGATATTCCTGACGCGTCGGATTGACGTATTAGTAAGGTATTAACAGCAAATGTGGTAGGGTCAGAATTATGATGCCGGGAAAGTAAACAGATATTTCTTTCTTACTGCGGCTGTTTCAGAAGATAACTCCGGCAATGAGAGAGAAAAAATAATTAAACCAGATAAATGATGTGGGATGTTTTATTGGAGAAACAAAAAATATGATCAAATCTGAATTCATTTTTCGAGACATTTAAACCCGAAAGAATAACAAATGATCGAACCTGGAAGGTGATAACAGAATCCGCTCAGTGAAAAAGCAAATTTGATTATTCGCTTTTTTGAATTCTTAACGGATCACATGCTTAAAGTTGTAAAAGAGCTTGAATTGCAATATCGAAAAACGTTTATTGATGCCCGTTGATGAGAGGTTAAATTTTCAGTTTAATTGAATTTAGAAATTCCTTCTGTGACATTCTAATTGAAACTCTAAGCCTATAAAAGTCAAACTTGTTTGCATGAAGACCATGGAAACAGACCCTACTGTTAAAAGTTGATATCGCGGACACAAGAAAGATGCCTCGCGGAAGTACATGTTGGTCTAGTACAGGACATGTCAGGGGCTAAACCTAAACACATAAGCATTGGATCTGTTTTAATATATATTGCTGATCTTGTTCAATCCAAATATACATTCAGCTATTTTTAAGATTTTAGAAATGAAAAATGACTTGAATGAAAATGAAAATGACTTGCCCCATTGGGGCAATAATATGAGCCAAAAATCAGTGTCTGAACTTAGGGACGGATGGACAGATGACTCCTAACTAAATTACATTTATAATCAAAACAGAAAAACGAACAGATGAATCACTTAAACCAGTGTCAACATACATTAGATTATTGGTAATTACAAGACTTGCCTGCCGTTAGTTATCGTCAGATCGAGCATATAAGGTAGTGTATGACTTCCAGTTAGAACAGATCAAGTGAAATGCCATACATATTCTAAAAATAATTAGTAAGTTTCTGTTTGAACCTCATATTATTGTATCATTTTACCATAATTCATTATTACTGCTGGTTAAATCTGTGATGAGAAAACTTGTAACATGATACGAGGACAGTCCCTCCTTTCGATATATGATATACGAATAGAAACTTGAGATTGTGTTTTTTGTGTTAATCAAACAGAGCAAAAGCAAAATGGCAAATGCCTCTAAACACGCAACGAGTATCATTACGTGAGAAAACCTGAAAATATTGCCATAACTTTCAATTAATTATTCATACAGGAAATTGCAATGTGTGTTGAACAATATTTACTCAAAAGTCACATTCAAGGTGTCCATTTGCATAAGAGTTATTTTTTAACTGAGGAATTATATTTTTTAGATTTTTTAGTTATCATAACATCGAGTTTTATGTTTAACTTTACAACACAATCATCTGTTTGAAATGTTTGTTTAATTCCCTGACAAGATCTTTTGTCCTGACGATCCAATTGATTGGAAGAATACAATCAATTTATATCTTCATGAAATGTATTGATTAACATGAAAACGCGTTTTATAGACAAAAGAAACAACAATTGTCGATTACGAATTTTAAAAAAAAATGATGAAAATTGTCTACCTTTACAAATGTATTATGTAAGATAACATGTACAGAAATAGGATGAGAACTTCCATCTAACGAAAGACAGTGAAGTCTTTTGAAAGGATCGTTATTTTGTTACGGGACAATAAATCTTATAGAAAGGTCGTCATGATTTTATGAAACACCAAACGTCTCTGAATGACAATTTATCATTGAATTATCACTGCCGCACTTCAGAAAGCTTGTGGCAATGTAAGAATATTTAAAGCACTGTCTCAACAAAGAATCGTCCAATTGTTACAAGGCAGCAAACTAAGTATCCTTCCATCTTTCAAGGACTTTACATTTCAGATTGGAATATTTCAATTATACGCAATAGGGTAGGACATTTCTTTTGTTACGATACATCACCTATAGCTCAGAATCGAAGCACCGTCCTTGTGAGATTTTCTTTACTACTGAACGAGTTTGTTCACATATTAGCATAACTTGTCGCTACAGCTATAGCCCACTAATCCCCTGGCAGTCGTGCCTTATTGCTATCTTGTAGCAGCTGATTTACTTGGCACCATTTAACAAATTTAATGACGGTAATTTCATTGCTGCTCTGTTTTTCAGCATGGCACCTCTTGTTCAGCGAATGATGATGGCATAAATTGCGTCTTCCTTATCAATTTTAGCACCAACGCGCTTGATTAATTCAGTCTATGGTTGTTGGAAGTGCTAAGTCCTTGTGGATGGGTCACACCACGAGCAGAACAGCCGGTAGGGACTGATAACCTACTGTGGTGAAGGGCTGTGAGAAATATAGCTCTCTGCACGTTTGTTGGGCAAAAACATCATTGATCTGATGTGTCACTCCATCTTCATCAAGATATATCTCTTGTTTTTTTCGTGGCTGTTAAGCCAGTTACGGAAAGTGATTCTCACATGACACAAGAGAACGTAGAAACCAGCTATTTCACGTTGACATCATAGTGGGAGGCAGTTTCTTAAAAGTTATCGTACAATTGGGGGTTATAGATCGAGTCAAAATGCAAAAACGTAAAAGGCAGGGAATACTGTTTTATCTTAATCCGGTGCAAGGCTTTAAACAAGCGTGAAATAATAAATTTCTCAAGGGATATTTTCCCTATACAACAAAAATACTCAATTATACAGCTATGGAATTTAGATCTAGTTTGATAGGTTTGATCTAGAGATCTTTAATTTCTATCTTTTTTAATTCGATTTGATTCGTAATCGATTTTTATAAAAACATGATATTTTTACTTGGACAAAGGAGTATAAAACATGTGTTTCAACAATGACATCTTTCATTTGTTTCATGTAGATATCAAAGAGGTCATGATGTTTTCTAAAATGAGTTACATTTTGAATTGAACGATTGTTTGCTTTGCAACATTCAGGAATTCTGCAACTACTGTGACTCAATGTTTTGGACTTTCCTTTTGTATTGCGCTCTGCTTACACTTGTGAAGCTACCTAGAGGAATCAAATCATGTCACAAAATTATGTGACTTAAATATTTGACTGTATCACCAAATGGATCTCTTGAAGTATCATGAGCATATTGGGCACGAAGCAGTTTGGACCTTGATTATCAGATTTCATAAACTTTTTTCTACAAGCTTTGCAATGGTTTCTGCACACTTAGCACAAAACGTTAAAAATGAGTGAGATAAATATTATTCTTGATGGAATATGTCCTAAGGGAATTCAAAACAGATAGCCAAATAAGTGAAGCAGTGGATGTATATGAACCTAAATTCCATCTGCAAACATCACTATTGATTTCAATTGACACAAACTGAAGTAGAAGCTATTAATGATTCTCAATGTGTAGATGAGGGCACTTGAACAAGTTAATGATCAGTTTGAAGAGAGCTAGCAAGAAGTGTATTTTCCCAGAGGACGACACTGCTTAGCCAAATAGCTTTAAACACTCTCATGTATAGTGTGCCTTGCGGCAAACGCTATATGACCATATCAACAACCCTTATTACTCCTTTAACAAATTCAATTTGCCTGTTTTGAGGATAGACATTATGGTAAGACTTTAAGATGCATTTCACACAGGAGACCAGTTTTAGTCCTAATGTTCCGAGATGTCAGACTTCCTGTTGGTGAAAGTGACTATGGTGGTTTAGCAGCTGAAGGAACAGTTCCAGAGATCAGTTTTGGAAACGAAGTTTGAAGTCATATTCATTTTGTTAATATATGTTATATCTTAATGTTTTGAACATAACCACTTTACATCGATTTATGTTTTGTGATAATTTGACAAGCAATAGCCCACAATAATTCCCTTTAAGAGTGAAAACCGAAATCTTTTATCAGAAAAATGAATAATGTTTTGTAGATTTGTATAGTTCTTTTCACGATGTTCTAATATGTTTCAGCACCTCTGAAAACCACACAAACCAATAGTGACCAATTGATGCCGAAAGCACAGTCCCTGTAATTCCGAGTGGATGAAACTGGTTATAAAGATACAGTCTATGAATACTGAATACCGCTTATGTACACACTGTATTAATAAAGCAACACCATTTTTACAACGTTAACCAACATTTTTTGTAAATCGCATAATAATTATCAATCATTGCTTTACCTTCATGAGTAGTTGCTATCTCCCTTGCAATCACAATACAAATAAGACGATAATCCGTCCAAGTAATCGTATAAAACAGGCCTGAAACCTTTTTCTCTTATTTCAAAATAAAGAGTGTTTTCTTTGGCTAGAAGTTTTCATACACAATTTGACTCACTACTAATGACTCTCTTCCATGTAGCATTGTATATACAGAATACATAACACTTTCATACCATCAAAATATGACACATTGGTTGGTTTTATGTATGTAACCCTATAATAATTATATATAATATAATCAAGAACGAAATAAGCTAAGTAACATGTGCATTCATGACACCTGTTTCGCACTTTTATAAAATTGAACTAAATGATACCATGCGTCAACCGCCAAATAGCTTGTCAGCACTATCATATATCGATGGAATTTGTAAAATTCAAAGTGTTAACATATATGAATATCTTAATCAAATAATAACATGATGAAATAAGTTATGAAAATGATTGAAGTGAAGCACAAACATTAATAATGATTACAAGTATAAATATTGACAGTCCATTCTTTAAATTTAATTGCAATTGAATTTAAGCACATTAATTCATTTTAGTTGCAACTGCAAAATGATTTGCATATTTGCACTTTCTCATGTCGTGTCGCTGCACATAAAACAGTAATTTTTGATAATCCTCTGACATGAAAATCGATTCAGAGAAAGGACATATTAAAAATTATTCTTTTTGACATGCGTTGGTAAAAATGAATTACACGTCAAGGAATAAATGCACGAAACACGCACAGGAAATGTCGCTTGAGCACTTTAATGAACTAAAAACAAACACCTGCTGATTTGGAATTGGATAAGCAAATTTCGTCTATTATCATCCTGAAGAAACATTGCCCCAAGTAAAAGGACCTCATGTTCCTGTCGTTTTGTCCGTTTGTCTTGCTCATTACTGTCATGAAGTATTTACATAATATCAATTTAAAAACTTCTTATCAGATGTGGCAATATTTGTAACAGAGATCTTTCCTATCTTTCTGTTTGTGTCATCTGTTCCTATTTCTTGCCCATTACTGTCATTATCCATATACATCACTTTAGAAACATATTCTCTTTAGATACGACCATTTTAGTCAACAAATCCTCTTTTAGTATCCCATGGTAATATAATGAATCATTAAAGAAACAACCATTTGTTGTTTAATCGTGTTTGATGAAAATGGATACCATTTCGACCTTATTCAGAAAGATAAGGCATTGGTAATGGGGTCGTGTTTTGACACAAAGAAGGCGTTGCGTGTTTTTCATTTTCCTTTCATGAAAATTGAATTGAAAACAAGATTAAATTGGATTTTATATTCTTCTCTTCTTGTCAGCCTTTGATGTAAACAAGTTTCTGTAAACCACATTAAAGTGAAAAGCCGCTTTAATCATTTGGTTATAAACTGTCGTTTGGTTGAACTTCTATCTTAGAGAAGATGTCGAATAATTCAATTTGTTTTCAAATCCAACTGTAGAATCCAAACTTAAATTTAATTGATAAATATATATAAATACAATGACCCAATAAATAGTTTGACTAAATTTATTCATCGGCGATTTGACATTATTGTTACCATCATGAGAGCAAAAGGACAACTTATGCTAATATATAAGATGATTTACTAATAAAAATACTTGTAGTTAACCTTGTGAACATAAATAAAGCACCAAATCACCTCAGTATTTTTCACCATCTGTCGTAAATCATTGTCTAGGTTTTAATCTCAACAAAATTTCATACCTGTTGTAATTCGTTGTCAAGTTTTCCATTCAAATTTTATTCCATTAGACCATCTGCTAAGCAGATTACCCTTTTATTGAATTTAAAGCAACAGACAGTTTTTTAATCACATGAACCATTGATAAACATTCGATAGGCAAGGATGTGACTACAGCAACTAACACAGTGTTTTAATGTTTCTTTTTAATGCATATGGGAAAAGTGGTTTGAGTAAAATCTATGGATCTGCCCTTAGTTTATAGTGAGAACTGTCTAGCATATTTATATCTCAAGTGAACATACTGAGGTGACCATTCATGTACAAGAGGGCGTTAGCTCTGGGAACACAAATTACGACACCAACTGCTCTCCAAGCGAGCTTATTCGCATAATGTATCACTTCTTTATTCCCACTGGGCATAAAATGAGCATCGTTTGATTTTATTTAAAGTCCAAGAAGTAATAAAATACACATATTATTGATTTATCACAGCGTCAAATCCCAAACGTATTCTCGTCAGCTTATAATGTATATTTTCTTCTAGATTCAGTTCACACTTCCAGAGTGACATAGAGTTCGTTGTTGTCACATTTGTCAAATATTATCAATGGCGTTCTTGAGAATAACAATTTCAATGGTAATCGGTTCAGTACTTTCAGTATTAAGGTCAAAACTTTTGATATTTTTTCAAATCACAACGGACGCAAGTTGGCTAAACATAACTTGTCAACAAAGTGTCAAGCAAACTAGCACACGTCTTAGTGTGTAGTGTTTGATAGGGTATGCACATGTATGATTAGTATTCATATCACATATATGTTCTTTAGGCAATATGCTCCAAATGAAAAAAGTTAACTGTACAATGTTACGTTATCACATCGAAATTGTGGTCGCTTTGACCATAATTTAGAAGCCTTCGTCTGTAATCATTCATCTGAATTGAATTATATACCTGTTATCATATGGTTTAAACATATTTCATTACAGAAATGAAACGAGAATGGTAAACAAACAAATATTGCTGATGTTAATACCGCTCCCTAACAAAATGCAGTTAATATACGGACGTACACATTAACAGATCAGTACACATATGATATACAGAGACAACGATGTTTGAAAATATTCAATATAGCAATTCAAGGCTTAAATATATGTTGACGGTGCCTTTCAAGGTTGCATTTTATATCCTCTCTTGATTAATTTATTTATCAATGGAATATCTATGGAAGAAGAAGAAGGTTGTTTCACTGATGTTTAGTTCCATCTTGAAATAGTACAACTGTTCCTTTTGCTTTTTGCGGATAGTGTTAGTCTTATTGCGGATATGTGTACGGTCTCCAAAGAGGATTAATTTTCTATATCATTCATCGACTGGAAAATTGGTTAGAATCAAGTTGTCGTCTTCATAAACGGTAGAAATTTATCAAGAATCGTAAAATGGAATGTTGGTAATACAAAAATTACAAATTCTTCCCAGTTTGTTATACGACTCCGAAATATTGGGATAAGATAGGAAAGATGAAAATAGTCTGTTCAATTATTAGCTTGTAAGTTATTCATGGGTGTTAAAAGCGTCTACAGCTGATCACTGAGTTCACAGAGAGTGTGGAAGATATCCTCTCTATATTTCGGTTTTATACGGTGTTTGTCATATTGGTGTAAACTTGAAGTTTAATATGCTATCTTGGATCCCTCGGAAAGGCTATGACATGTTGTTTCTGGAAGCTTCACGAGGTAAGATTAACTGGTCATCTTAGGTTAAACCTTTGCTCTATAACTATAGTTTGGCTACATTTTGGAAGCACTAAGTGTAGTTGTCCCGTCGAAGTTTGGACATAATTTGAATTTAGGTAAAAACTTATTTAAGAACAGAAGTGGCATGCAGCTCTGCGGAATAGTTCCAAGAAGTTTGGGTATTCTCGATTTAAGACATTTTTTACCATTGAGCCATGCTTGTTCTCACTTAATCTTGATACATTTTGAACAGTTTTAGCACGTTTCCGCTGAAGTTCGCCAAGGAATCAAAGGATATGCACAATATGTAAAAGTGGTAATATTGAAAATGAATATCCTTTTTATTTTTGGGGGGGTTGTCACGCTTACAGAAATCTTAGAAACCAGTTTATACCTCAATACTTTGTTAATCCTTCAATGCATTTAACTATGGAAGGGGATGTGTGCCAAAAATGAATTCATGTACACTCGTAACTCGCAAGATGTAACATGTCGTTCTCAACCATGCAATTCTCGAAAAGACAAGTCCAAGCGTGCAAAACTAACATTTCAATTCTGTAAAACTCAACTTGCTGTTCTCAACTTTACAAAGTTGAAATGTAATTCAAGAAATGTCAAAAGACAAAACCCGATTTTCTATTTTGAATAAGAGTAATATATTCACAATAAGCAATGCTGTAAGTTACGTTTCACATATGGAAAATGGAAAATAGAAGAGTTGTAAAATCAGCTTTTTAAAACAGACTTTTGCATTTCGAGTTTTACACGATTGCAATGTACATGTTTTCGCATTGACGGGGGATGTGTGCCAAAAATGATATGCTATGCTTGATTCGTTAAAGCAAACATTAGACCGGCGCGCGCTGATTCTGCAACAGGCACGAGAAAGGAACAAATTTACTTTATGTTAGCGGCTGACCTGCCTTACCGAAACAAATACCCAAATGACAGAATAACTGACCAATGTACGTTTTAAGCATAAGCGGGAGTATAATATATAGCGTTCATTCTTTCCGTTCATCTTCTGTCTGGCCGTCACAAAATTTTTCCGTAGCATATCTCAAAAACTATACCTGCTAGCTTCACCAAATTTCAAACACTTATCAACCATGATCCCTAGATGTGCCTTAAGCCCCTGTCACAACCCGTCGTACGTGCAGCTGCGTGCTGTCTACCGACAAAAACGTGGGGTAAATTGGGGAATTTGGAGCACGCAGACTCGTCGTAGAACTTTTAGTGCATGCAGAACTTTCGCTGCGTGCAGTCTACGAACGGGCTGCGAATTTTCCTCCGTACGATCGACGTGCGTGCCCTGTACGACAACCGCACGCACAACGCACCGACATCGTGCGTTATTTTCAAGCTTACCCACTCTTACCACACTTTCTCTACAAACGACGCAACGTGCGTTGTACGTGCGTAGTTCGTGCTTACTTGGCACGTACAAAGTTTAACTATCAAATAATTAAAGAAAACTCAAGTCGATCGTACCGAGTAAGCACGTACAACGCACGTTTTGGGCACCTTTTTTAGGATATAAGCCGAGCCGACGGACAATTGCCATCATTTGAAGAGAACATGCCGCCAAAGCAGTCGCAAAGAAAGTGCTCCTCATCTGCAGGTAAAAAGGCAGCAGCCCAACGAGCCGCGGATGAGAGGGCCAGAGAGGACGAGGAGAGGGTAAGAGAGGACACAGACATTGACCAGAGAGTCAGATCCAGAGGAGGGTGCTGCTGAGGGATCGGAGTCTCATGAAGAAGGGGGTGGGTCAAAGACAACGTGCGTGGTGTAAGGACACTGTACGTGAGACGCACGGCCCCCGTACGACAATGTGACAATCGCACATCACACGCACGTTGTACGCACGCCACACGCACGTACCACGTGCGCATCGTACGATGCACGCAGCTCCTCACTGCCAGACGTGTCGACGGGCCACGTACGTACGACGTGCGTTTGACGTGCGTTGGCAAACTCCCTCTCTGTTCTTGATAAATCCACCCTACGTTTTCAGAAAAACGTAGCGACCGTGGCCTCCCCAAAAAACGTACGAACGAATTGCACGCACGATGGGTTGTGACAGGGGCTTTAACGAGGTTAGACTAAAAAAACTATTTTTGCAGTTTCCATGGATATATGACTAAAAAAGTTATTCGATGATAAATTTCTTTGAAAAATACATCTCAGCTTCACCAAATTTTCTACACATGTCAATCATGATTTTGGATATGCCCTTTGAAAGTTAAACAATATAATGAATTTTCTTTTCTGTGTTTTTTAAACGTGACTAACAAAGTGACTCAAAATATTTATGTCCTCAGCACATCTCGTAGAATTTTTATGATCACTACCTAAAATTTGAAACAAAGATCAACCCTTATTCCTAGATGTACCCTTTTAATGGTAAAATCTATTAATGAAGATAGTTTTGTGGTTTCAGTTCAAAGGAGACTTACACAATGACTTACTTTTAAAACTGTATACTAAACTATCATACAACATTAAACAATGTTTATCAATTCTACTGTTTGAAATTCTTTGAACAAAGTTCGAAGCGGGGCTATGTGAACTCTGCTCGGTTTCTCCTTTTTGATTAAAGTAATCCAAAAATATGTTTATTGTTGTGAGGGTAATATTTGTATGCCACTATTTTGGCATTCTCTCCCCACAGAGGCAGATCAAGTCATGAAATATCAATACAGCCTCTGTTCTATTATGCCGACTTTGTGGGATAAAATGGGAGATGCCTGATGGAGAAAATCAAAGTTATATTTATTATTTGTGCAATCAGCGAATTATTTTGTGCCGGGCGAAACTGCCAGAACGCACGGATTTCGGCTAGTTAGAACAGAGGTTGTATCAACATTTCATGACTTCATTATGTGGGAGAGAGTGCTATACTGGTACTTTAATATATCAAGTTGAATATCAAATGAATAAAAAATGAGATTTTATGATGACTGGCTCTTGCTTTTATATTTGAAAGTGAGAAGCACAACCACGTAATTTGTAAACGTTACCAAATCAGGTTAAGTACATTTAAGTGAATGTAACTTAAAACTGAATAAACTTTCACGAAACTAAATCCTAAATTTATTTTGGTATATAATATCGCAATGAAGAAAATGTATGCATTTTTGGATATTTTCACTCTTACTTAAAGTGGTTTACAAAATAAATATATGTCAAAATCGGTGAGGTAGGAAGAGTATTGCATTCATTGCTACTTGTATGGCATTAAAGTTCAAAGGTATTTTACATATATACACCCAACTATACATAGTTATCGCTTCAATTTCTAATAATCACTAAAATTTATCGTTGATAAGAATATTCAATGCAGTCTTACATTTACTGTCATTTAAGTTGAATATTTGTGTTTAATTTTTGATGTCCATTTTATATAAAATTCAACAATGGTCAAGCTAGTAATATCTGGAATGAAGATATGCTTTAAATGTAAATTGGCCAGTTATTCTGTCATTTAGGTATTTGTTTCGGTTAGCCAGGTCAGCCGCTTACATAAAGTAAACTTGTTCCTTTATCGTGCCTGTTGCAGAATCAGTGCGCGCCGGTCAAATGTTTGCTTTAACGAATCAAGCATAGCATATCATTTTTGGCACACATCCCCCGTCAATGCGAAATCATGTACATTGCAATCGTGTAAAACTCGAAATGCAAAAGTCTGTTTTAAAAAGCTGATTTTACAACTCTTTATTTTCCATTTTCCATATTTGAAACGTAAATTACAGCATTGCTTATTGTGAATATTACTCTTATTCAAAATAGAAAATCGGGTTTTGTCTTTTGACATTTCTTGAATTTCAACTTTGTAAAGTTGAGAACAGCAAGTTGAGTTTTACAGGATTGAAATGTTAGTTTTGCACGCTTGGACTTGTCTTTTCGAGAATTGCATGGTTGAGAACGACATGTTACATCTTGCGAGTTACGAGTGTACATGAATTAATTTTTGGCACACATCCCCTTCCATATTTAACATCTTGCTGTCAAATCCTAACAAGGACGTGATGAAACGAATTGCCATGTTAATTCTCAATGTGACTAATTATTGCAAATCTGTGGGCCAATGATATTTACCATGGGCCGATGGCCTACATGTATCTAAGCAAATAAACAAAACAGACACATTAAATGGTGATAAACACAGCCCCTGTAAAATGCACATGCTATCAGACACATGATGTTAAGAATTGCATAAAACACGAGAGCAAGGTAATGCGTTGAATTTCAAAACCTGGGGAACGAAATCGGAGCAGAAAAAAAGAATGAGAGCAAAACTTGAGATCTTTCTTCCTGCGAGGCTTTCCTCCTGGAGGTTTTGAATACCAAACAAAACCGAGGTCGAGTGTTTTAACTAACTTAGATATCGTATTCAAAAATCAATTAACAATCCTCAACGACTTATCAACACTTTTGTATGTGTTATCTTACATATATATACTGATAAAAAAAATGAAAACAAACCCCAAATTTTAAGGTTTTATGTTTCTCGGAATTTATTTTAACAATCATTATTGGATTAAATTCATTGATAATGTCGCTTAAATTCTGATTTAAATACGGTTAAAATGAGTTTCTTTCAAAAACTATTATTAAACACATAATGTGATGAAAAGACACCCCCTTAATTGTGCCCCTGTTGTTACACATATGATGTAAAAAGCACTCCCGTAACATCGACATGTTATCAGGTACATTATGTAGTCATAAGACAGCACCCTATGAGTCACAACCTTCAGATCTTTGACTACTGGTGAAGTTAACGCACCTGTCTCTTCCTAACCAAATACCATACATAATATATACCCTCTAATGAAAAAACTTGGGATTGGAACAATGAGGCAATGAAGTCATTATACAGCTGCCATGCTGTGACCAGACATGTGGTGGTCGTCACCTCAAAAGTAGGGAGCGGTCAGCCTAATTAAAGCATCATGATCAGCTGCAGTGAGAAGTAGGTCTATCGCAGCCAATTTTCACTTTTAAAAAATAACGGTTTTCTGCATAGAATTATTTAGATAATTCTTTTCATTGCGATAAATAGAGGTTATCATGCTCGTGTGTTTTTGGATCGTAAATATCCTGCATTAGGAATAAACATTGTATTTTGCGAGCCTTGGCGAGCTAAATACATAGTGTTTATTCCTAATGCAGGATATTTACGATCCAAAAACACACGAGCATGATAACTTCTTTATCATACAATGTCATTTTAAAATTTAATTCGAAAAAATGCCTGATAATACTATTTTGATAGTTGAAATTGTTTTAAGATTCGCGCATTGATATATGCAAATGAATAGAGCAATGACTCTGACAGTGAATTGACAAAATATAATTCCTCCTTATATATGCTTTTTATTGCCGTTCGAGTTATTTTGTCACGACTCCAAAGTTTTGAAATTTTAAAAATCTATAAAATACGATGATGTAAAAGTTAGACACATTTTAAATGGTCTTTGGCGGGATCGAACTGACGTTCTTTAATCCGACGTCATCGAGAGGACGAGTCAATCTCACCAAGGGGCAAGAGTTGCTTCCCTTCGCCTACATGACAATGGCAGCTTGCGTTGAGACAGCGATTGAACGAACATTGATGGCCGGAGAGCTAAACTAGATGATAGTCTGTGGATTTCCGAATCCAAACTAAACAATATTAAAGTAAAGAACATCGAAGATGTGTAAATGACGTGTTTGAACATGAGACTTGAACTGCCTTTGGTACCTGTGAGTAAAATTGTTCGGTCGGTTTCATTCAAATCGTGATGACAGTGTTTTAGCACTGCTAAGTCATACATATGGCTAAAGACCCATACAGTTTTGTTGTTATTTCTTAGATTAATGTTTATACAATGTATCATTCATATATTGTAATGCCTCTCTCCGTTACTAAAGGCGTTCAAAATGTTAACGCTTGTGACGTCATCGGAATTTTCGAAAGAAGTTCCGACCTTGACCTTTGAAATTTGCATCGGTATCCGTATATGACCCTTAGCCACGCCCAACGGATATCGAAAATATCCGTTGGCTTTATTATGCCGAGAACACTATCCATTGTATGATAAAACATGATTATAGAATTCATATTGACCAATTAGTTTTCAACCATTTTCAAATACCTTTTTCTAACATTAAGTCATAAATATTTGATCATCTTCATGTACATGGGTTTTACCAAGCATTGTTCTTTTGCACAATTTTCAACTCAATCAGAATGATAAATTAGAAACGATTAAAATCAATTATAAATGCTTAGTTTGGTTTTGGTCCCCAACTTTGCACACTATAGTTAAATCGAAACAAATTGCGCTTTAGCCATTCAGTTTTTGCATATGTAATTCAAATATAGTGCTTATACGAATACGACAATATAGGAGTTCAGTAAAAAGTGTTTAGAAATGGTTTTGTTGAATGCAGGTTAAGGAACGGTTACATGTTCGACTTTGTTTCTCTTTTGTAGGCTGTGTGGTTATAAGGAATATTAGGTTTAACCTTATAAAAAGACGTATACAATAAAGCTTAGGGCAGTTTCATATTAAGTCATAAAAACGTTTTCAGACACCTAATATCATTTCTTAATAATTTCTACGAACCTACAGCGGTTGTCGTACTTTCTGACGTTAACTCTTCTCTGATACATCAGAATGACCTACTTTAGAAAAAATTATCACTCGTGTAAAAGAAAACACATAAGATAGAAGTTCAACTGTCTCTTATTTCCATGTTAGTGTCTCAATTAAACAAGGTATACAATTTCCCATATTATTGTCTAAAGGTCCGCAATGTAAAACTCCATGAGTTGTGTAACAAATGAAATTTCTTAAACGATTGTCGCAAATCAAAATTGTATCATATCTATATCATGTTTACTTACATGATTCAATTGATTTCGGAGTACTTTGTAATTCTTTGAGTACATAATTGAATTCAATAGCAAATTTTACATCTATACACATGGGCAGGTTTCTTTCATGATACATGATATCTCTTATCCCATATGAACCTTTATAAACTGATATGTTTCTGAAAATATATACTGAAAAAAATCTTTCCAAACATCGTTTATATTTTCTCAAAATCCTTTTAAAATACATTATCTGTTAGATTTTCATTCCATGTCAAATGCATGTAGACTGAAATAATCCTTTGTAAAATAGGTTAATAGGCATTTCATTAGGCTCATTACTCAATAAAGAATTCATTTGCTGTAATGATACCATTTTCAACGTATACCCATTAGAAGCTGACGTTACCTAATGGCTGCACTTCAGTTCTAACTTTTCCCTATACGACTTCCTCTTGCAGACTTAAAGAGCACAGTCGTTTACTACAGGCACTTAAGAATGTTAGCTCTGATACTGACGATACTAATTCGTTACCTTTACCCTGATTATTGTTGAGGCAAGCGTGCAGAGAAAGCATCCTTCTAATTTTCCAAATGGTTTCTGATTATTGAGTATTGTCGAAGCTGACGTTCCGAGCTTAGAGCTATATTGTTTGCGTAACAAGTATGCCTCTCAAAGGCAGCGGATCATCAGCCTCACTTAAGTAATTCTCAAACGGATAAAAAATCGAACCTAGAGACGGCGGCACAAATTCCACTGAGGCAGTTCTTATTACTTCTGTTCAATCACGTTGATAGGAGAATTTGTAGAGGCAGCCACATTCTCAGAAAGTATGACAAGAAACCCTTCATAATGTAATGAAGTTCAAACGGCTACACGAGGTGGAAAACCGACGGGGCATGTTAGGAAGTCTGCTTTAGATATTGAGGGCACTGGTCCATGCGGGATGTATCATTGTCAGAGAGGTGGCCATTTGCTTTCATACGTCATCTATAATGTTTTGTATGCGATACCATAAAGTATAAAACTTGAAAGACATTGAAGTCTTTTTTTGTATTCAAGACCATCGCATCCTGCCAAGTACTTGTGACAGGGATTTCATTTCAAGTTTGATGATCATAAGATGGTTAATATATCATATCACAGAGGCAGATCAAGTCATGAAAGGTTGATACAGCCTCTGTTCTACTACGCCGAAATCCATGGGTTCCGGCAGCTTCCCCTAGCGGAAAAACATTGCACCGTCATTCATTTGAATGTTTTTAACAAATCACAACGCTTGTCGCATCGAAAGGGTGGTTCATATCACAATGCCTCAGTAGCCAAAATGATGAATTTAGAACACCGTCACTGATTGCACTAACTTTGATTGCCTCCAATCAGGCGTCTCCCATTCTATCCCACAAACTCGGCGTAATATAACAGAGGCTGGATCAACATTTCCTGACTTGATCTGCCTCTGTGGGGAGAGAATGATATATGGGAGGTCCGCCATTTGGGATTAGCCTTGCATCTTCGGAAATGATAGTGTTATCACACCACGTCACATCAGTGTCAGTGATCAGATTATTCTATTCAACTGATGTTAATATTCATTTATACGAATCTAGTTAGATAAAATAGCCATGTCAGCTCTGAATTTTGAGTTTAAAGCTCCAGTAATTAAGCACAAGATTTTATGAAGAAAGACGTTTTTTCAAAAAATCTTCTCGAATTCGAGAATGCCAAAGTCCTCAATAGATATTTGAGGTATATTTTACGTCTTGATTTGCTGGGTACAAATTCCTGTAATCCAAGAAAAAAGGCCTGTAATCCAAGAACAAAATGGAGCTATTTCTCCAGTTAGATGGAGGTTTCCCCCGTCGTATGGTGTACAAGACATTTCTATTTGTATGTAGCCAGGAAGACAATATAAGACAAAACAGAAAAAACAACGAAGTATCAGATTTAATCGTTTAGACCATCTACAGACTCTTTATATTACAACATTCATAGCCCTCTATCTTGCCCTGAAGAATACAAGTCGAAATTCTTTTGCCTGTTTAATGAATTTTCTCGATTGCGGTTTGAAAGAAATAGATACAGCCCGGAGTAACAATTTCCATCCGCAGTGCAACGGGGGGCAAATACTCTGAACCATAAGATGAATTCAACAACAAAGAAGACTAGGTCCTTCATCGTCTTCTGTCAACTGAACTACGTGAGTCTTTGAAATTAAATAATACCGACTTGTCATAACAAGTCTGGCTAAACTTGAAACCAATTTCCAGTCTGCAGTCTTCATGTGTCGGTGACATTATCAACCGAACGTATGACAAGTATACACGTTTATAAGATACACTGTCTGTCGTATGGACACTTTGGTACTTTTCTGTAAATTTTGTTGTAGAAAAAAACAATATTTTTGCAATTACATCATGATCACGACAAGTCACAAATCCCAGATGTATAGTGAGCTTTTTGTACGCGTATGATATTTTTTAAAAAGCAAATCTGATTTTTTATTTCTTTGGTATGTCATGTAAAAGAGCTAAAAAAAACTCCTGCACAGCCCTTCTCTAGAAACTAAAATCATTATTAAAACTTTCGAAACCCAAAGTTGCATAAGAATTCCCTACCCCGATAACAGAAATCTATGAGACTGTCGAGCCAATTTTATCAACAATATTTTATGATGTGTAATCCGTTTACACTTCTTGTCATGAATGTTTCGGTGTTTATCTCAAACAGATACATACTGATACACACTCAGTCAAGTACATTTTGTCTGATATTTTCATTTATTTTGCATATAAGAGATCTTTATTTGAAAATAATAGTCAATGATTAACAAATTGTCATAAATATATAGAGATCAAAATTTTTCTTTTATTTACCATCACATTAAAAAAACACCTCATTATAGGTTACAAAATAGCTGGTGCTCAATTAAGTTCTTTGTGTATATCTCTTATAATTTTGTACATCGGAGAAGCATTACGATCCACCAGTACAATATTGAGGTAAAATCACCTTCTGTTAATTAGCTTGACAAGAAGTCCGCCATATCAGAATTTATCATCAAAACGAATGCCATACTCCAAAGTAATAATCAACTAAAGTTTACTAAAAAATCTGGCTTCAAATAATTTTCAAGAGGCGTATGAGAAACGAAGGAACAATTTACAAACAAACGTTTTTCTATCCATATTTGATTTTATGTAACATTTTCTTGTGACACAATCATATTGCATAGACTGCAACCTACTCAGCTTCAGGCTATTCAACGATGCTTACCAACTATTATCAATCCTCGACTCCTTTGCAAATTCTGCCGGAGGGGATCATTTATCCACTACCCTATCGCTACATTATGAAGTTATTTTTCTTATTTCTAATATTTCCTTGATGGTAAAAAAAAGGTTAGATGATAAAGAATGTGTTCGCAAGTTTGTGGATAAACTCTTTCGATGTTCTTGAATGATAGTATCTTAAAATGTCGCATTCAAAGAACAAAGAAATTGTGTAACGTTGCATCCTTCATCAAATGTGTCTTTATCTCGTGTGATAACGAAAAACATATAGATATCATATTATGATTATATAGGTATCTAAGATAAACATTAACAGAAATCAAAACAAATGGTATTTTATACTTTGGTGAATGTGAATATTTGAAATGATGTTATTTCTTATAATATGCATCTTAAACAAATACATGTACGTCATTTCGGTTTATTGATACAGCTGACAATCCCGATACCAGAAAGCAATTCATCATGAAAAACTGTCACTCAAATCGTGTACATAGATGGGCCTACAACCCTACATACCATGGATGTTGGAGGTTTATAATCTTTTTCAAACATTTTGTTTAAGCAAGCGCCCACATTGACATCTAGTGAGATAATGGAATTTTGTTTATCGATATAATTTTTTTCTATTTCAAATATCTATCTTGGTTAGATTTTTAAACTTGTTTGTGATACGCGAGGTCGTACACTATTGGAAAGGAGAAGGTATTATAGAGACAGTTTGTAATAGGTGATCATAATTCATGTATATGGCGAGCAGCAGCGAAAACTATTGTTTTGGGTAGGCAGCTTGGAGAAACCTTGCTGATCTATGATTAATGTCCACATTACTCATCACATTCAGTTCTAAAATGCTATTGAAAGAAGTAATTAAAAAGTTATATTGACACATTCAAGAAATACTTTTGCTCTAAGAACTTTTAAATGATAAAGTTTGGGTGTCATCTGACAAAAGCTCCATCCACGTCGTAATGTCTATTTACAGTCATGTTTTTAAGATATATGAATTACCATGATTACCCTCCAGCATTTAATAAGTGTAAGGGAATAAGACAACCTTCCACGATTTTTGAAATCTATACCATGAATTCATGTCCATTTCATATTAGAACACATGTTGGCTCCATTGAAGTTTAGTGCTTTCATGAAATTGATATAAATTGACTTGTATGTGACATTTGTATAACTTGGTTATGTCCTTCCCGCGTTTTCACATTGAAAGATAATACAGTGACAAGCCATTGGACGATTGCACCCTCAGAGCAATGTATATACGACATGATTTATGTCCTTATATTGAACGTTGTCGATATTTCAGAACATTTGTCATCGTACAGGATTAAATGATTACGCTCTTGTCACGCACATCATTTTCAAACAAGCATGCTAACAGATTTCTCGTGTAGTCGGTGTGAAGGTGACCTGTGAGTCCTTTTCACACAAATGATGACGCTAAAGTCATTTATTATTTTTACCGAAGACAAATATGTCACATTTCACATTCTTTAGCATTTTCTCTTGACTAATCATTACTAGATACACCTCAATGCTGTCAGAAGAATATGGCTTATGATTCAGAAGTAGACTTGCACTTTTCAAAAATATGTTCAAGTCCGTGGGTATATCAAAGCTAAACTGTTATTGCATATTCTGCTTGAGATCTTTTATCGAATTTAACTGAAAAAGGTATCAAAGTATAAAACAACTTACGGTTTGTACTGAAGAATCCTACATTGAAATCGATATACCATTTATAGCACGTATCTCTGATATGTACTTCATTATATTTCAAAATACATTAAAAAGCCTTTCATTCGTTGTTATGATCAACAGTGACCGTGAGATTTCGTCATGGCATAATCGACTTAACCCATATTTTTCTAATATTCGTAATTGTGGCATTCTAAGTCTATGAGTAATATTAACACTCTCCCTTGTGTGCCATATTCTATATATTATTTTTCTCTTTTTCTCTTGGCATATGATTTTGAGACACTCTAGTATTGAAACCAACATAAAATTCCCACATGGGTATAAATTTCAATCACTATATCTATGAAATCGTAAAGGAACAGGGCGCTTGATGAGGAAATAAAATATTATTTGGTACATCTTTGTACATTAATCCAATTTAATCTCACAATATGAAGAACTTAGCAATATGTTGTAAAGACAATTTATTGTAATCATGCATTAGTTTCCGCCAAAAATTGATAGAATCCTGACTGATACTATTAACATTGTAAATATATAGAGGATACTAAATGTAGTTTTCCAAATACCAGGTTTATTTCATCGATTTATTTTAACGAGTGGCGCAGCCATGAGTGAAATATCAACTTTACCCATGTCACGAGATGAAATAACCTGGTATTTGGAAAACAACATTTAGTATTCTATTTATTATATGATTTTTATGAAATATGTAATTCAGATGACTTTAAAACTGGCAAGTTGCCCCCATTTGTTCACATAGCTGAAAGTAGTTCCGGCACCTGACCAGTGACAATATAATATATCGTCACTGGTCACAGTGAAAATATAATATATCGTCACTGGTCACAGTGAAAATATAACATATCGTCACTGTTGTCTGATAGACGGTTTATTTCACTTATAAAACACAGCATCGCTGGTCATATGATAAATGTCACTAACATATGACTATGTTCCAACTATGAATTCAACATATAAGATATTATCGTCAACATTAAACAGAATAAAGGTCAAGAAAATACATTAAATTATTCTATTGTGTAACGGTTATATCATTGCATATTCGATTCATATAAAAAGTGCTTTGTCGATATTGATCAAACTGAATAATTGAGAATATCAGTTTATATTATATGAATAATTCTATTAAATTTGATGTATGTAAAATAAGCACCTTTCTTTAAAATATGGTGACGTGCGATCCTGATCCTATAATGGAGTTTATGAAATATGAGTAGCTATCAGATATAGAATGATATCATAGACAACACTAATCTCTTCCCGACTTCCATCATGGATCAAGAACACACTTGCGTCTCCTTATAGAGATTCTTCGCATGACAACAGTCCTCCAATTACATCAATTTGTCGCACTTCAAATGACAAACATGAAACTAAATTGTATTAACTGAAATGGGAAACCAAAGTACAGACATCTCAGCTTGAGTAGACGCTGAAGGCCAGCAATGTTCTAGTATAGGAACTTCAAGTTATTGTCCTCATCCGAGACCAGTCGAATAAGGAAATTACTCAGTAGGAGCTGATTAATATTTGATTTAATAATCAAATACGCCTCTCTCATCGTTTATAGCTGGTCCTTGCATTCGCGACAATAACAAGAGAGCAATTTAAAAATAAATGTTGCATCTTAAAAGCATCGCGTTATCTCAATGGATCTTCAATTGATATTTAAATATAAATTATCATCTGTGGGAATTAGATGAAGTTTATAATCTAATAACGTGTGCGTGTTGGTAGTAATTTCAGGTTAATCGGGCCGAATGAGAATGCAATATCGACAAATTGGTAACCTTTTTAGACTTTTGTTTGTAATTAGCATGATCATCTGGTAGTTAGTTATCATCCATTGGGAAGGGAGACTATATTCGTTCCAGGCACGCACCTTTTTTGTCTTTTGCAATGTTAACTCCATCAGAGAGGCATCATGGTGTGGCGATGACTGTCATTAGACTCCGTCGTCGCAATCAAGTACGCATTTGTTCCAGATGGACAACAGATGTATGACTAAGTTAACATTCATTGGAGTCGTTTTACTGTTATTGATTTGCAATGTATTTAAATAGCATAAGTAATCATTCAATCGTATGTTTAAATAAACATCAACATTAATATAATCTTTTAAACGAGCAAATACACAACAAGTTAACTTCATGTCTTCAAAAGATGACCAAAGATTATCACTCTTAGACAGGGTATTATTTATTCATAATCACCAAGTTACTTCAATCCAAGTCGATTTTTCTTTTGATTTGCAGATGATTAGCGATTGTAAGTACATGTAGTCATCATGTCCAAATAATTACCAGTAACGTTACCGTTAATTGAATAATGATCTATATCATCATAAGTTACTTGACATGCTCTGGTCACACGTACGTTACATTTATGGTTGGAAAGGGTATTCCCTTTGATGACGGACATACAGTGAATGAAAGTTCTATTAAATAATAAAATAATTAATTGATTTAACAAGAAAAGTCATCTTTGAAATTAATGTTTCTGACTCACTAGGATTCATAAAAACATCGTAATTTTAAATTATTTATGGTTACTTAAACATGTGTTATTGCAAGGAAAACCTTTTTTCGTACAAAGTTTTCGCACTGAAAGTGTACTTGCTATCAGGTAGCATAAAGTGGACGGTTAAAAGATCACACTGAACGGAAACGATCAAGTCAATACGTAAGAGGATATGAATCATTGATGCGTATCAGTGGACATAACATGCAATGTGTAGCGTTCCCAACTCCATGCACGCCAGACAGAGAGAAATCTTGTTAAAAATGCATACCAAACGTCTACATAAGCCTCTAATGATCTACTCGCAATTAACACTCGTGCAGTACGTGATAGTCAATCTGCAGGTAGAATTAAAGATCAAAAGATGAAAGTATTTCCATCATTAAATACTATTATGAGAACTCCCAGATGATTTGAGGGCAAGGTGGCATTAAGTTCAAAGGTTTACATTCTGTTTCCGGTTCTATGGGTACAAGTTAAAATTCCTTTCAGCATGCAATTTCCATTTTGAATCCATGATCATTGTTGATATCAAATGATATTGGTCATTCTTAAAATAACGACTGTTTTGAGAACTCCAATAATATTAGTGGGCATGGCTTTTGTAAGGTTTTTATGTTGTACGGGTTCTGTAGGTGGTTTTATAATAGGTTCGTGTACACGTTCATTTAGGATGAAATTACAAATTGATTACGTCATCATTGTTTTTTACTATTCTACATTTTAACCAAGGTACTTTTTTTAAAACTCAGAGCCTCATTTCACAAAGCGCTAAGGTGATCATACTTCATCTTCGTTATAATGATGTGTTCAGGAATTGAAGTAAATGTAAAGTAGTAATATTAGTGGGCATGGCTTTTGTAAGGTTTTTCATGTTGTACGGGTTCTGTAGGTGGTTTTATAATAGGTTCGTGTACACGTTCATTTAGGATGAAATTACAAATTGATTACGTCATCATTGTTTTTTACTATTCTACATTTTAACCAAGGTACTTTTTTTAAAACTCAGAGCCTCATTTCACAAAGCGCTAAGGTGATCATACTTCATCTTCGTTATAATGATGTGTTCAGGAATTGAAGTAAATGTAAAGTAGTAAATGACATTAAAGGACAGAAGCAGGTTTTTTGAAAATTGTATATTTTCATTTTTTCATTGATAAGTGTACGTCAATGCTAAATATATTATTTTGATAGTGTCAAAAATCTCATTGCACAAACCAATCATCCATAGTCAGAGACCACATTATGACTATTTACATAAGGTCCATTGGCGACCATTTTTGTGTGAACACTTTTAATTCTTGTGTAAGAAAAAGGAATCGCATGGTTAATCTTTACATTATATATTTGATTTATTACTGCTTCGTTTAGTTTGAAAACATTGTATTGCATTGTATTACACATTGATTTTCATTTTTTTATATTTCCCCTTAAACGTGTTACTGCCCCTTTAAATGTGGCTTTGTAAAATGATAACCCCAGGTACAAGCTAGCATAGGGTGGAGATAGTACAGCAACGTATTCTTTACTTAAACTTTTATTTTTCTAAAGTTTTCACGAAGTAGAAATAGTATAATGTCATGTTTTTGTTCAAAAGAATTATGTTGATAATTGTCGATATGATGATAAAATACGTCTTAGAGCTACAATGAAAATATTTTAAATATTTGCAACACCTATAACACATTATATAACAGGAATAAGCGAGAAGAGCAGCCAGGAGCACTGTCAGATCCCCACAGACGTAGCGCAAGTGATAAATGCTGATCAAACCTCTGTTTAAATAAGGGAGTTTATGGGCTAGAAAGGGAGAAACCTGGATGCAATCAAAGTTAATTCTGCTATCACCGACCATAATTTTGCTGCTGAATCATGGAAATGCCTCGATGACGATTACCATCCTTTCCATGCGAGAAGTGTTTTTATTGAATGATGTTTTTCAAATGCTTTGTCGCGTCAATCTTTGTTGCTAGCCTAATCTGCCGAAAACCAGCGAACTCTTCTTAATGATCGTTTAAATCAACATTTTCCGACTTTAACCGCCTCTGTGGAGTGAGAATGTGTTTAAAGGGGAACATTTACACGTTCAAAAGAAAGATTGAGTCCAAAAGTGCGTTCATTATGTTATAATTTTCAAAACCTCTTCCTCCAGTTTTTCTTAGGAACTTAGACAACCTTCGAGATAAAGGTAGAATATGAATTTTCATTCAAAATTCAGTTTCAGACGTTAATTGCAATTCGAAAGACAGAGCTGACAAAGGCGTTATATTTTCAATTAAGTGAGTATGTATTCGAAATACTAGAGTTGCAATCCTTTGATTCAAATGAAAGAGAAATTTAATGGGGCCGTCTACATATAGCAGACCTTTATTGTCCTCAATGAGTCATATGAATGAGAAGAAGACGATATTGGCTATTGATCAGCCAATTAATTACAAGCTATTTAAGATCTTTACAAATAGGGCTGAGTTTATGTATGTTGAAGGAAAATGTAGACGTTATGGTACGTAATTGTAAGATCACATTCAAGATACAATCAAAGGTCCTTTATTTGATTTTTTTCGGATCTATTGATACAGCTGGGCATTTTATCGCTACTCTTAATACCATCATTATTTCCCCATCAACCTATGATTAGATTGATATCAAAGATTGACATTTTTTACAAAAAACCACATGGCAGACATAATCCTCTACAAATCTTTATCCTTAAAGTTTTATAACATGGTACAAGTTTCTGCACCTGTACAAGAATATATTTATATATGTATGTTCACATAAAAGAGTCTTTATACCTAACGTAGTCCAGCTGAGGCGTGTTTCGGTCTTTGATGTACCAAAATATATTAATAAGCATATGGCATCGGCAGCTGATAGGAACATCTCACTGTTAAAGCTCTATGGCGAAATTTTTAAGACTTTTTACAACATTAAATTGAATGGTATCGTTTTTACAATTCCGGTTAATGGCATAAATGAACGTGGAGCTTTAATGATTAATTCAAAAAGCGAAGCCTTTTTAATGCATGCAGGGTTATAAAGTATAGATGTAGCAAATACCTCTTCTTATCTCGATTATATATGTAGTGTGGTTTGTTCCATACCAATCCAAAAACAAAAGGTGATTCTTTCAATGTTGAAATCGTTGCAAAAGCTTTTCTTACCTAAAAGTGGTGAATGTAAGTTAGCCGATGTGGCTCGTGGCCTACTGAAGTATTTCCACAAAAAAGGTAATACCGTTGACTTTGTATGGGTCAGATATATTCTCTCTACACAATATCACCCCTGGGAGCAATTTCATTGGCTAAGTAAAATCAAAGGTGGGTTATTCAAGCAGCGATTTTGTTGTTGAAAGCCCCAGAGGTGATAGGATGTAAGGAATATGATCTTTCGTTTTTGAGTTGTGACCATTTAATTAATTTAAGTTGCGCGTACGTTACGCCATATAAAGAGTCCAAAAGAGTTTTGAAATTTTCTCGTTCCAATACATGGAGCGTGTTATGATAAGATAACTATTGTGTACTAAAAATAAAAAGCATCTAAAGAACTTAAAATTATTCATTAATGGATTGTTTAGATTATTTAAGTAATTCTCAGAAAACCTGTCCAGTCACGTGTCATGTAGATATTTTATAACTAATTTGTATTGTTTATATTCTCATGTACCTCCGTTTGATGGTTGGGATATAAAACTTGTTGTCTCTCTGTCGTATTGATAGATATATTCTTTCTTTATACAGAATTGTTCTAAGTTCTTTGTACGCCTTTCAGGGCTTGCACTCACTATCAATTTTTCATAATCTTTAATATATATGCACAGTTTCATTCGCTTCTCAGAATGTATGGAATATCTAGATTAAGAATAAACGAAACTAAGCTTTGAACCTACTGTTTACATTCAAGCCCAGATCAGGATCAAAGATATCAACGACAGGGCATTTACTTCGCAGACTAATAGATATGATGTAGATTTATACATTTCATATGAAACCGAACTGCCAGCTATGCATTGTGCTTTTTAACAAGTCTTGTAGGCAATATTGTTTCTCTTTGGACGCAAGATCAATTTGGTAGCCCTCACAAACGGATTATGCTTCTTTTCGGGTTTAAAATAAAACAATCCACATATTTGCAGGTACTAATTGCAAACGCTTCTTTTCTTAAAACATATTTGGAGTTTTCCAAAACAGAAAAAAGTTAGCACTTTATCCTTCCTGAACAACTGCTTTCCTTGTCTTACATCGTCTACAAGGCAAAACACATTTGGAAACAACTCAGTGATGCTGCTTCCACGAAATTAAAATGGACATTTTATTTTTTCGAGTTTGAAACTTGCTTTGATCTCTGCAACCTTGCTTAAGGAAAATGTGTTGTTACACAATACTAATCAGCTGCCCGCACATGCACTCTACCAGATTTTAATTTTCAAAATAGCCATGGACAGGAAAGTCAATATTACACACAATGTTA
This sequence comes from Steromphala cineraria, assembly GCA_916613615.1. Lineage (NCBI taxonomy): Eukaryota > Metazoa > Mollusca > Gastropoda > Trochida > Trochidae > Steromphala > Steromphala cineraria. The sequence continues at coordinate 59,522,567 of OU744725.1, read as the reverse complement.
TATCCGGAACATCGAATAAGGCAGATATTAGTATTTTTTTCTTTTAAGCAATTTGTTGAGATGCGGCATCTTTGAATATTACAGATATTTCTTCTGGTGTTTGAAAATATTTTATTTCATACGAAATTGAAAATCATTTATCTCAGATCTTGGTAATTTCACAATAACATTTAGAAAGTCAAATACGCAAACACGTTCTACTTATAATTCGTTATTAAAGTAATATTGGCCTTAGAACATTCGTTGACAATTAACGAATTGACGGATGATATGTTGTCTTTTAAACAGGGTCACTTACAATGTATTCTCCCTACTCCTGACATACGATTGACGTATCGATAAAGTTTCAGGACCAACTTCTGCAGAATCAAGTTAAAATACTCTCCCCACAAAGGTAGATAAAGTTATACAATGTTGATCCAACCTCTGTTCGAATATGGCGAAATTCCTAGAATTTGTAATGGCTGAAATTATTTAAATGGGGTTTTGAGCCATTTTTTAACCTGATAAAACCAGCGAACCTATCTTATTATCCAGCCGGTATATAATGCGGGGGGATATAGTCGTTGGCTCCGTCTGTCCGTCCGTCCGTCTGTCTGTCTGTGATCACATTGTTTCCGGAGCATGATTTGAAAACCGTTACAGCTAGCTCGATTAAACTTGGTATATTGACTGGGGTATTCAACTTTCTGGAGTTTTTTAAATTTGTGTGTTTTCCACGGAAACGCAACTTGGAAATATGTTTCCGGAGCAGAACTCGAAGACGGTTTGGCCTAGCTTAACATAACTTGGTATGATGACTTATCATCTAAAGTAGTTGTGCCTTTTGGGATTTTCATCTTTCTGAAATTTTTTATTTTTCCAGTTTCCATGGAAACGCACTTTAGAATTGAGAGTTTAGAGTTGAGAATTTGAAAACCATTTGTGTTAGCTCAACGTAGCTTAGTATATTGACTAATCACCCCATGTAGTTGTGCCTTTTTGGATTTTCAACTTTCTGAAATTTCTTTTCCGGTTTTCATTTAAAAATGCGTTTCCGGAGCAGAATTTGGAAACCTTTCGGGCTAGCTCAATGCAACTGTTTACAAATGTGCCTTTTGGTGTTTTCAAATTGCAGTGAGTTAAAACTGAATGACATTCTCCATTTCAACATTACCATTAATTTATAAACTGTGTCTCACAAAGGAATGAAGCTGTTTCATATTCAATCAAACAGGATGGTTGTTTTGCTCTCTCTTCACATTAACATGAGGAACTTGACAATGGAATGACACAAGTATTTACTAATTACAAAGACGTAGATATGGTTTATGATGGTTATTGAAAGTCAAACATAATAAGTTGCATGTATGCATACAACATTATTCACACAATCAGTTAACAAATAGATGCTAAAATGATCAGTCGACTTCAGTCGGGCCGGGGGGATAGGCCACTCTCCTGATGGCTCTTGTTCAAATAAAGGTTGGTTCATCCTTTTATAAGCATGAGAATGAGATTAAGCAATTATACAATACGGTCAGTAAACTAAGTCAATAATGAAGTTTAAGGATTCAATTCTGCAGAAATAAGGTAAATGTGTAATACATTGTAGTCAGAGAACATGTGGGTTCGTTATGCAAAGTATGTGGTCATATCACAGTAATGTTTCGGGGAAATTTAGATTGATTGCGGATTGCTGCATTAACCATATACATATTCAACTGTGTGATTGAAATTTACGACAATTGGCTATTCTACGCTGTTGATTTTATCTTTTTCAAATTTCTTAACTCTAGGTCTGTCTATGTTAAAATTGTTTCAATTTCCATTCGTTATTGTTTTAAGTAAATAATTCAAAGAGTTCAAAGGATATTGAAATAGCTAACATTAACCAATACTGACATTTCTCAAGAAAGACTGTAATTTTCACGCTTGCGCTGCTATTGTTCGGAAGTCATGTAAATCAGAATGAATGATAAGATCTCACGTCACTACAGTTATTTGCATTTCAAGACGCCTCGGCTGTTGTGCAACCAATACTGGAGGGAAACTTTCTGAAAAATCTATCGCCTTAGTTCGAATGCAACTTTCGTATCGATCAGAACGCTGCAAAGGAAAGCATATCGTTCAATATAAATTTATATAAGGTCAGGACGATATGTGCTGAAAATTGCACATAAAATAACTCCATTAAATCTGGCAACCTTTGAAACCCTACTCATAACCTTACTTATGCATAATTATGTTGACTCTTAGCATTAACGGAGAGACCATACGAATGACGCTCTGTCGCCTCGATTCTGAACTTGCAATGCTGACACTGTTCAAACATGATTGCGGAAACCGCAATATTCGGAGGAAACATATTGCCCCAGGCAAGAACTTGGACTTCTTCTTGTAATCACCAGGAGCGAGAAATTACTTAAGAATGGTTGATAAATATTTGATTTAATTAGCTTATAGGTCAAGCCATTTGTCTGGTCACTGTGCTTGACAAGAAGAAGAGGCTAGGCATTAGGAGTGAGTAGCTCTACGTAGATTGCAAATGGGCGAAGACTTCCCAATATTGCCTCTGAACACTTGACTTCTGGCGATAGAAGTGCGGACCAGCCATAAATCATAATATTACCCTCACTTACACTCCCCAAATTGCATCGCTGCTTATTAGATATCTTGTCACAATTTGATACAGTTTGCGTGTTGTTGCCAATTGTTGGGGTTCCACAGAAGCCGCTTGTGTCACTCCTCCTTGCCATGTGAACTGTAGAGGGTCTAAATTGCCTGATTGCTGTACAGCCAAGACCCCTTCAGATTCCCATCGCTATAGAATTACATTGCAGCAAGTAATTTGCGGCGTGACCCTAGAGAAATGCTCTTATTTGATAAATTGAAAAGGATGTAGCAGTTGACCCTTAGACAAGGCCCTCATCCCGAGAGAACAGATATTTCGTAATTGGTGTGATCATTTTTTAATATTTCAGCGTCAACGTAAGACATTTCATTCTGAATCTTGACAGTAATGTGTAATACAAAGCATTAACCTCTCACCATGCCTAATTCTCTACCTTTATCTCTCTCTGTTGAGTTCAGGATATATGACCCAACTACTATAGGGAACACAATGTAGACAGATGCAGTTGTTCTCTGTTATCACGTATGCATATGGAATGGTACCCCTGGCCTTTGAAACAAATAAGTGTAGGAATACCATATATTCATGGTACAATTACAAGCAGAGAACATATAATAATAAATGCATATTTATATGGCGCCTTTTCCATACCCTAAGGCATGCTCAAAGCGCGACAGGATATTTACAAGAATATTGACAGTTCATTGTGATAAATAATATGCAGAGAATAGGTATGTTTTAAGTCTGGATTTAAAAATGTCAAGTGTGCCGGAGCTCTTAACGTCACTTGGCAGAGAGTTCCAAAGCACAGGTGCAGAGTGGGCGAATGAGCGGTATCCAAACGTCTTAAGTTTATAAGGTGGTACAACCAGAAGATTTTGAGTGTTGGAACGCAGGTTGCGTGTAGGAACATATGGATGAAGGATCTCTGACAAACGTTGTGCTTTGAAGTGAATATAGGTTGTGGAACATATATTACAAAACTGTGTATCATTTAGTGCAACCAAAACAGTTTGCTTAATTGTCAAGTATAATTTTTATGCATTTAACCAAACATATACACCAAGCTGTGGCTGTATCTTTCCTGGGATGTCCCTACGCTATATAATGTACATATTAGATATACATGTTAGAACGCTACAGATTACAAGATGGCTTAAGTTTACATCGTCAACCAATAATATCAAGGTTGAAATGTTATCCTATGATTCAAATGTAAATCAGCACCTTGTTGCATACCCTTGCTGTCTAAATGAGAACTTCAAGATATTGAGTGCATCACAATATTCCATTAGTAGTTAAGAACATTTCCATTATATATTGTTATGTTCCAAAGCCCCTAATGCACACGAAATCTTGCTAACAATTACTTAAAAGGATAATAATGCCAATGGCAAAATCATATTTATTTTGAAAAAGAAGAAACTTTGAGGTAATCCAATAATTGGGTAATTGAAGAACATCACATAATTTGTCCTAACATCCACTTATTGCTTTCAGATTCAGATTTTAAAAGTTAACAATGAATATATTGAAAATGTAATTTCTATTTTTCTAGTTATTAACGTTTATTCTGGCCTAATGTATCACCACCACCTCATTTCTTCTTTTCATCAAAAGAAAGGTTAATTTCCACTCTGTAATTCAATGAATATTTGAACAAACACGCCTAGTCTTGAGTTTCATCTTAACGAGATATAGATAGTCGCCCGTCTTTATGCTTTGGGTTATAAATTGCAAAATAATCGCCTCTGACACATTCATCTCTATAAATAGATTGCACCTAATCGCCAGTATGGAACAATATAAATCGATTAACTTACAGCAGCAACAACAGTTTTAATAAACATTTCCCCCTTGTGCCTCTTATTACAACAAAATATCCACGCTCATTATAACCATATTACTTTCGCTTGAGGAATGTGTACAAGTTTTACTAGCTTTTATCGTGCACAATGCAAATACCCATTAACAGAACTTAGGGGATCAATTAGATCTGCAGATATAGCTGCCCCCTTTCCCACTCCTTCAGTCGATCAGCAAGCCTCTGATTATTCATATAAGTTCATTAGCGCCTTAATTGGAAACACGAGACATTAACCTTTCCTGAAAAGATCGCATAAAGGGTATCATTACAACGCCAATTTGATGGTTTATATGATTATTCTTGCTTTTCCGCTTCACGTATTAGATGTAACGTGAATAACGCGTTATAACTTTGTGAAGAGCTAACCGTTATCTCAAATAACAATAGACAACAATTCCGTTAAATTGAAGCATGTTAAGCTCACGATTGAACATTGCGGTATTATAACATTAGTAATAAGATATACGAACTATACAGCGTGTAGACAAGATCCCAATCATATAGTCCCTTTAGGAGAGACAAGAGCTTTGTATAGTCATTGTATTTTCAAAACTGTTTCCGAGGATGTAAACCATCAACATTGATAAAATTTAATTAATTAAAGGACAAAAACAGGACTGTTCACGTTGAAGTATGATGGACTAATAATACTACTAATAACCAAGCAACCACGTGTTCGGTAAACTGGCAACACAAACAAACACAATCAGAAGACAAACTTTGATATAAACCGGAAAAGCTGAATATCAGACCAATGTTATTCTTATTTATTTAATAACTATAAAATCTGTTTAATAGATCATCTTGACAACAAACATAACCATTACATTGGCCATTCTGATACCCTCCTCTGGCGGTATTCAACACAGATAGTTGATTATTGATTGTCTGTAAACATATGTCACCCTCACGTCACATCACTGTCGCCCTAATCCCTTCTTTGGAAGCTGATAACGTTGTTCTCTGCACTCAAACATCACCAATTATATAAATAAGACCTGATGATCGCCCTGTTTTATATTGTTTTAATCGGCCTCTTTCCTGAACTTAGAACAAGAACCTACTAAATATAGGATACCAAGTGATCGCTTGTTTTATATTGTTGTAATAGTCCTCTTCCCTGACCTGAGAACACAAACCTACTATATACATGATACCAAGTGATCGCCCTGTGTTATATTGTTGTAATCGGCCTCTTTCCTGAACTTAGAACAAGAACCTACTAAATAAAGGATACCAAGTGATCGCCCTGTGTTATATTGTTGTAATAGTTCTTTTCACTGACCTGAGAACAAAACCCAATATATACATGATACCAAGTGATCGCCCTGTTTGATATTGTTGTAATAGTTCTTTTCACTGACCTGAGAACAAAACCTACTATATACATGATACCAAGTGATCGCTCTGTGTTATATTGTTGCAATAGTCTTCTTCACTGACCTCAGAACACAAACCTACTATATACATGATACCAAGTGATCGCTCTGTGTTATATTGTTGTAAAAGATCTTTTCACTGACCTGAGAACAAAACCCACTATATACATGATACCAAGTGATCGCCCTGTGTTATATTGTTGTAATAGTTCTTTTCACTGACCTGAGAACAAAACCCACTATATACATGATATCATGTGATCGCCCTGTGTTATATTGTTGTAATAGTTCTTTTCACTGACCTGAGAACAAAACCCACTATATACATGATACCAAGTGATCGCCCTGTGTTATATTGTTGTAATAGTTCTCTTCACTGACCTCAGAACAAAACCCACTATATACATGATACCATGTGATCGCCCTGTGTTATATTGTTGTAATAGTTCTCTTCACTGACCTGAGAACAAAACCCACTATATACATGATACCATGTGATCGCCCTGTGTTATATTGTTGTTATAGTTCTCTTCACTGACCTGAGAACAAAACCCACTATATACATGATACCAAGTGATCGCCCTGTGTTATATTGTTGTAATAGTTCTTTTCACTGACCTGAGAACAAAACCCACTATATACATGATACCAAGTGATCGCCCTGTGTTATATTGTTGTAATAGTTCTCTTCACTGACCTCAGAACAAAACCCACTATATATATGATACCATGTGATCGCCCTGTGTTATATTGTTGTAATAGTTCTCTTCACTGACCTCAGAACAAAACCCACTATAGTCATGATACCATGTGATCGCTCTGTGTTATATTGTTGTTATAGTTCTCTTCACTGACCTGAGAACAAAACCCACTATATACATGATACCATGTGATCGCCCTGTGTTATATTGTTGTTATAGTTCTCTTCACTGACCTCAGAACAAAACCCAATATATACATGATACCATGTGATCGCCCTGTGTTATGTTGTTGTAATAGTTCTCTTCACTGACCTCAGAACAAAACCCAATATATACATGATACCAAGTGATCGCCCTGTTTTATGAAGGCCATACATCTTCAACTATATTGTTATATGCTTGTATGCTAACAATCTCCTTCCCGTCCCTCTAAACACAAACTTACTAATACCATGTGATCGGCCTGTTTAATATTGTTGTAATAGTTCTCTCTCTGACTTCCGAACACAACCCTACTACAGTCGAACTTTATATAGAAGTGGCCTTTCTATAGAGGTTCGGGTGTGCAGTCATACTCAAAGACAACTAACGAACATTCTAATATCATATTTTATTCTAAAATGAGAGCATATTTCACATACAGAATTTAAAATACAATGTAGTTTTTAAAATCAATAAAGATATAACAGTCATTAAAAGTTTGTTAAATGATGATCTTAAAAATTATTTGTTAAAATAGTCACTGATTTGTTATTGTTTTGTGAGTATTACAGTCATCTCACTCATATTGTCCTTCAAATGGCCGTTACTAACAAGTCTTGCCTTCGCTCGGGACTTAATTAGGGTGGCCGCTGGCCGCATCTAACAAGTGGCCGCTCTATAGAGGTAAAATATAACGTAAAATCGCTCGGGGGGACTTTAGGGTGGCCGTAACTAGCAGGTGGCCGCTCTAAAGAGGTGGCCGCTAATACAAGTTCGACTGTATATACATAATACCATGTGATCGCCCTGTTTTATAGTGTTGTAATAATATTAATAACGCATTTATATACGCGCCTAATGTCTGACCAATGCTGCTCAGTATCACTGTCCAAAGAAAGAGAGGTAACTAGTAAGTAGCTAGAAAGAGATGTGTTTTTTTCCCTAAATGTTTCTAAGGAGGGTACTGATCTCAGTTCTTCTGGAAGGGAGTTCCACAGAGCAGGTGCAGTCGCACTGAAAGCTCTGTCTCCCATGGAGGTTCTTGTGGCTGGCGTTTTCAGGTTGCAGATTTCTCAGACCTCAGGACACGAGTTGGTTGGCGTAAATTTCAATAAGATCTTTCAGATATACAGGGTTGCTGTTGTAGAGGGATGAGCATGTGATGCAGAGTATTTTGTACTGTATTCTCCTCTTGTGTAGCGACCTCACCACGAGATGACGTATTTTTGTTCTTGTAATAATCCTGGACTCTTCCCTGACCTCACAACACAAACCTACTATATACATAATACCATGTGATTGTCCTGTTTTATGAAGGCCATACATCTTCAGCGATATTGTTATAATATGTGTGTATGCTAACAATTTCGTTCCCTGACCTCACAACACAAACCTACTATTTCCATAATGCCATGTGATCGCCCTGTTTTATGAAGGTCATACATCTTTAACAATATTGTTATAATATGTGTGTATGCTAACAATATCCTTACCTGCCCACCAAGCACAAACCTACTATTTCCATAATGCCATGTGATCGCCCTGTTTTATGAAGGCCATACATCTTTAACAATATTGTTATAATATTTACGTATGCTAACAATCTCCTTCCCTGCCACAAACCTACTATTTCCATAATGCCATGTGATTGTCCTGTTTTATGAGGACCAGACACTTCTTTAACTATTATGCTCCAAATAAACTGACCTACATGTTCGGCTTTCGGTACAGGAACCATTCGGGGTTATTATCCTCAATTTACTAGGCCTGACATGAAAATATTCAAATTGGTCTTCTTGTTTTATGAAGACCAGACACCTTTGTTTCTCTGCCCTGAAGGTTCAGGTTGCGATATGGTAACCATATATTTTCTTCATATTTAAGGTCTGTCATATAGTATATACTAGTACGACAATACACTAAGTGATCATTATGTAAGGTAACCGAAGATGAAATTCATATTGTATATGCTTGTCCAATGTATCAAGCGCTTCGAATTGATGTTCCTTTGCTGTTCACTCATAATAGAAATATAAATGGCTTGAAGTATTTAATGAAATCAAATGATTATATGTTCATGTTAGGGAAATTCTTATATAATGTTTTTCGAGTACGAGGAAAAATGCTTTAACGCGCATGTGTGTAATTTTCATGTATTATATATCACGTGTATGAATTATGGGTCAAATGGCCTTGCAACAATAAAACGATTTATTACGATCATTGAATTGAATTATGTTTAGCTAGATTACTTCTTCAGCCATAATGATCCTGATATCCTTAAAATTTATACAGATACAAGGTGATTATTCTGTTTAGCGAGCAGGAGATACATGTGTTACTTCTGTGCTTCAGATACACTGAACTCTTTGTTCGGCTTGCCGAGGATATTTTGTAAACAGGTGATGATATTACAGAAAAAAATGAAAATATATTTATTACTGAATATACATTTCACTGCCATCAACTGAAAGATCTCTGTCTTAGCTTTAAGCTTGCAATGTGGTTGTTGAGAATATAATTATACACTGATTTTTACAATACAGTAGAACTCGGATATAACGAACTCCAAGGGACCAAATTTAAATGATATTATATAGGGACGGGACTTCAAAATTTGTTCGCTATATCCGAGTGTTCGCTATATCCGTGTTCGCTATATCCGTGTTCTACTGTATGTCCAAATGTTTTTTTAGCTGAAAAATGAACTGGCTGTGGGCTCCTTGTTTGAACGACATGGTGTTTGCTAGCATCATTCAATACATTTTGATAGTCCTCTTGCCTATTTCATGTAAATATACTGTACGCTAATGATAATGCACCGGTCTCAGAGTTTAGTCTGTAGACATCACTTCTCTACAATAATTATGCTATTTATTGCAAAATTTGATAAATTCATAATTTTTCATTAATTGCTATAACAAGCTTCCTTGCTCCATTTACGTCTATATACTATCGCACAAACCAGAAGAAAGGGTTATCACTATTCCCACTTGAGGACAAGATGTATTTAAAATATTCTCACTGCAGGAAAACGGAATTCATTTAGGGTTATTAGCCTGGTCAACATCGCTTTCCACAACACAAGAAAAAACGGTGAACACCATTCAGTTATATCTCATAAATGATCGTTGTCTTTTATGAGAAAGGTCCAGTAATAAAGGCGATAGGAAATCTATATATTCTTCCTTATTAAATAAGGCAGTCAAATTTTCCGGGAATATACATATATGAATATATAAACGGTGATATATATGTGTTATATTGTTGTAATAGTTCTCTTCACTGACCTGAGAACAAAACCCACTATATACATGATACCAAGTGATCGCCCTGTTTTATGAAGGCCATACATCTTCAACTATATTGTTATATGCCTTTATGCTAACAATCTTCTTCCCGTCCCTCTAAACACAAACTTACTAATACCATGTGATCGGCCTGTTTAATATTGTTGTAATAGTTCTCTCTCTGACTTCCGAACACAACCCTACTATATACATAATACCATGTGATCGCCCTGTTTTATAGTGTTGTAATAATATTAATAACGCATTTATATACGCGCCTAATGTCTGACCAATGCTGCTCAGTATCACTGTCCAGAGAAAGAGAGGTAACTAGTAAGTAGCTAGAAAGAGATGTGTTTTTCCCCTAAATGTTTCTAAGGTGGGTACTGATCTCAGTTCTTCTGGAAGGGAGTTCCATAGAGCAGGTGCAGCCACACTGAAAGCTCTGTCTCCCATGGAGGTTCTTGTGGCTGGCGTTTTCAGGTTGCAGATTTCTCAGACCTCAGGATACGAGTTGGTGGTTAATTTCAATAAGATCTTTCAGATATACAGGGTTGCTGTTGTAGAGGGATGAGCATGTGATGCAGAGTATTTTGTACTGTATTCTCCTCTTGTGTAGCGATCTCACCACAAGATGACGTCTTTTTGTTCTTGTAATAATCCTGGTCTCTTCCCTGAACTCAGAACACAAACCTACTATATACATAATACCATGTGATTGTCCTGTTTTAGCACGGACATACATCTTCAGCGATATTGTTATAATATGTGTGTATGCTTACAATATCGTTCCCTGCCCACCAAGCACAAACCTACTATTTCCATAATACCATGTGATTGTCCTGTTTTATCACGGCCATACATCTTTAACAATATTGTTATAATATTTGCGTATGCTAACAATATCCTTCCCTGCCACAAACCTACTATTTCCATAATGCCATGTGATTGTCCTGTTTTATGAGGACCAGACACTTCTTTAACTATTATGCTCCAAATAAACTGACCTACATGTTCGGCTTTCGGTACAGGAACCATTCGGGGTTATTATCCTCAATTTACTAGGCCTGACATGAAAATATTCAAATTGGTCTTCTTGTTTTATGAAGACCAGACACCTTTGTTTCTCTGCCCTGAAGGTTCAGGTTGCGATATGGTAACCATATATTTTCTTCATATTTAAGGTCTGTCATATAGTATATACTAGTACGACAATATACTAAGTGATCATTATGTAAGGTAACCGAAGATGAAATTCATATTATTGTATATGCTTGTCCAATGTATCAAGCGCTTCGAATTGATGTTCCTTTGCTGTTCACTCATAATAGAAATGTAATTGGCTTGAAGTATTTAATGAAATCAAATGATTATATGTTCATGTAAGGGAAATTCTTATATAATGTTTTTCGTGTACGAGGAGAAATGCTTTAACGCGCATGTGTGTAATTTTCATGTATTATATATCACGTGTATGAATTATGGGTCAAATGGCCTTGCAACAATAAAACGATTTATTACGATCATTGAATTGAATTATGTTTAGCTAGATTACTTCTTCAGCCATAATGATCCTGATATCCTAAAATTTATACAGATACAAGGTGATTATTCTGTTTAGCGAGCAGGAGATACATGTGTTACTTCTGTGCTTCAGATACACTGAACTCTTTGATCGGCTTGCCGAAGATATTTTGTAAACAGGTGATGATATTACAGAAAAAGTGAAAATGTATTTATTACTGAATATACCTTTCACTACAATCAACTGAAAGATCTCTGTATTAGCACTGTCATAAGCTTGCAATGTGGTTGTTGAGAATATAATTTAAAACTGATTTTTACAATATGTCCAAATGTTATTTCATCTGAAATATGAACTTTTAATAATTATTGACATGTGGGCTCCTTGTTTGAACGACATGGTGTTTGCTAGCATCATTCAATACATTTTGATAGTCCTTTTGCCTATTTCATGTAAATATACTGTACGATAATGATAATGCACCGGTCTCAGAGTTTAGTCTGTAGACATCACTTCTCTGCAATAATTATGCTATTTATTGCAAAATTTGATAAATTCATAATTTTTCATTAATTGCTATAACAAGCTTCCTTGCTCCATTTACGTCTATATACTATCGCACAAACCAGAAGAAAGGGTTATCGCTATTCCCACTTGAGGACAAGATGTATTTCAAATATTCTCACTGCAGGAAAACGGAATTCATTTAGGGTTATTAGCCTGGTCAACATCGCTTTCCACAACACAAGAAAAAACGGTGAACACCATTCAGTTATATATCATAAATGATCGTTGTCTTTTATGAGAAAGGTCCAGTAATAAAGGCGATAGGACATCTATATATTCTTCCTTATTAAATAAGGCAGTCAAATTTTCCGGGAATATACATACCGGTATATGAATATATAAACGGTGACGAGTCATATAGATGTATGTAGGAAGTATGCATATTTCATTGTTAATACTACCTTTCTAATGAAACCGTCAATATAATCTTGTTTCGATGTTCTGAACCTAAAGCAAGATATCATTTAGTACTAACAGTAGCCCTAATAACTAGATTAAGGAGAAAACATCATAAGTATTTCATCCTGTAACACATCCGCACCTCACGATATGTATCTTCATATCAGTTCATGTGAGAAAACTTTCATAAGGTGATTTGTCATAACTGAAGTCAAAGGACACAACTATCATACGGAGTATATTACTAATTGAGTTCTTAGCACACGCACGATTTCACGCGATTATCAAAATGAAATTAAGAAAAAATATACTATTAAAGGGTAAATACATTAATTTCCCTCTGTTTGCAGCAACAGTTTCACAGCACTACACCCAGTACTAAAAATCGTTGCCTTCGTTATATTGCTAAAGTGTTAAAGTGTGAAATAGTGAAATTTTGCGGGTAATGGCAGTTATTTGGAGGCATATCCTACAACAAGTTTAAAGAACATTCAGTATCTAATTGCGGATTGAGAAGTGAAGACATTAAGTGTAGTTTAGTGTGATTGGCATGTCAAGCAGGAAGTTGTTTTTTTTCTACAAGAACGTCAAACAGAACGGTTTATTACTCAAGCATAAAACGATACAACGTGACAATATGATTTTATACAACAAATTTTCAAAACATAATGGAGTGGGCAGTAAAATTGAGAACTACTCTAAATTAAAAAATGAATAATGTAGTTATTTATATGGCGCCTTATATATGGTACCCATAATAACAGCTGGATTGACTGAGTATAATGTCGAGAACTTTAAAACATTGTGATGATGAGCATCGTAATTTAAGTAAATGATAAATTGCCTGTTGATAGAACCATTTCGTTGTTGGCAAGGATACTAATAACAGGGAAACTCATCTCAACAGGCATTGATGTGACACATTTTAACACTCGTTCTTCTTTATAAAGCATATACCATCGATAGATTTCAAGTAGTAAGTTATCTAGCTATAAATATGGGGAAACCAAAGTGAGTCTTAAAATATAGTAATATCTGAAGTACTTTTGAAATTGACCTTTTAGATTATCAATAATAGAACTCGAAATCCTCATACTTTTACAACACAAAATATCGGTTGCACTTTCTTACTAGTGTTTTAGTATCGGTCAAAGCCCTTTTCTAAATCTGTACAAGAATAGTATGGAATTCTGTAAATGATTTTCCGAAACGACGCACGATAGCAATCAGTGTACGAATTTGGATTATTGCTATCACTGTGTTTCTTGAAAAAATGGTCAAATGATACCGACTATAATGGGATGACTAAATTGATATTTTTATGTTAACTAACCCCATTGGAATGCATTGTTTGAAACAAGGTCTCAACAAATTTCAAGGGAACCATAGACGACATGACAACGTTATATATTTGAAATATCAGAAACTGAAGTAGGGAAAGCACTTTCAGGGAGATAAATCTCTTAGAATACTGGAGGTACAGCCGTTCATGTCAATACCACAGACGCATAAATCATCGAAGTTATAGTTTACCCTCTGCTGAAGGTCATCCTATACAACAGAAAAATAACATTTTCCAATGAACCATACAAGATTTCAAAAAATTACGCGAATTCTTCAAACATCCACGAGAGTAAAATATTTTTTAAAACTTTACTCACTTTTTTATATCGTTTTAAATAAAATCTTAGACATGCTCATAAATATCGCTTACATAATGACACCAAGCTTAAAGAAATTGACGTCATGTTAAACAGCTAGCATGCAATGTTATTACACAATGTGCAATTTCATTGTAGCTTTATTTAACAGAGCGGGTAATAAATTAGTCTATTACATTCTTCGTGGAGTCAACCGATGACTTCCACGAGCTCATGCACCAAACTCTACATATACAGTGACGATCGTATTAGAGATGATAGAAGTCGTTCTATCACTAGATCATGATGCCAAACGTATTATAAGAGTCAGTTAAGACACATTTAGAAGTCTATGTGGTAGTTGTGAGAGCATTACACGCTGTCATCTAGTACGTGTGGATAATGTCATTGGAGTTTTATGGTAATGTTTCCTTTATCGCTGCTGTTCATAACATCTCGTGACATCTATAAAGTAAAACGCTCTCACGGAGGCTATTTGGTCTAAACTCCTTGGTATGCTGACTTCTCAATGTTCTCTTCTCAATAAGGGGCTTGTGTAGTCTTTATTGTAAATATGTTTGATATGGGTAATTGTCAACAACATTCTGTCCTTTGCGTTAAATTACTAAACAGCTTTCAGGAAAGAATCTCGGAGGAAGGCGTAAAAGGGGCAGTAGCACTTTTTATATATTTTATGTTTTCAATGTTTCACTTATAACTGGATGTTTATGTTAAATGTATAATTTGTCAAAAATCTCATTATACAAACCAATAATTAATAGTCAGAGAACAAATTTTAACGATTCACATAAAGTCCATTGGTGACCATTTATGTCTGAACACCTTTACTTTATTTTGTGTAAGAAAAGATATCGTTACATAATATATATATTTGATTTATTACTGCTTCGTTTAGCTTAAATTATTATATTTCAAGTTTAACCATTTATTTAAATTTTCCTGACATCACCTCATTTTCCCCTTAAAGGTGCCACTGCCCCTTATAAACGAAATAAATTGATTCATTTATTTATCGGTTCATACAAAAATTTCATATCAACTTTTAACTCTAGAGTTACTGCTGTCAAGAACAGTAAATGAAAGTACGTTTACATAAAATGCACTTGTAAACAAGCATTACGATATCTAAATTATTATACTAATCTTCTAATATATATCACTTATTAGCCAATTACAGGACATGTTTACCATCCCTTATAAAATCAATGTCAAGAGAAATCCAAATACCATACACTCCTTATGGAAATGAAACAGGCACTATATTTTTCTGACAAGTAATTGCTCTCTGCTCAATTGACATCAAAGATGGAGCACAATGGGGACCCATAACGTTAATAAACATAGCATTGTCAAGTCTGTATTAATACTTGTACATAATATTGAATAGCGACTGCCACTTCAATACAAGTAACACGGCAGCACAGGAAGAATGATGGATCGTAAAGCAAGGGGGACGCCACAGCATCAATATTAACGTTTCATGCCAATGTTTGGAAGCAAATTTTCTCAAATATTAGCATCAGCCCTATGCATAGCTATAATTAGTGTCCAAATGATGTTCTCGATAGGGATGTTTATTTCAAAGCAAGTCGGTGCACGTAGGAGAAGCTTGAAGAGGTATTAATACAGATAATATAGTTCGTTAATGAAAAAAGGCTTGGAAAAAACTTGATTATAGGCGACTTTGATCTCAAGCCTCTCTGATATAATTTGTACCGTGCTGTTCACCAGAGGTCGTTCATTTCTCTAGATTCAGATATTACTAGCGCTGCCCTGGTTAAAGACCCAAATGATGTGATGGAAATTGGCGTCACTCGACGCTACTCTTCTCCATCTGCCCTGGCATTGTGTTTCATATGGGAATGAAAAAGTGACTAGCTATCATTAAGTTTACGAAGACGTCAATAAACGCTAGACCCTGGTCGCGTAGGATTACTTGGCAATCAGAGATTCATATCAACATTGACATCTGAGAATGCTACCAAGCTCCCACTCATATCAAAACATTTCCTTAATCAAAGGTATACAGCATGAGGCCCTAGCTTCAGACTTTTATAAATGAGATCTACGTTAACACGAATGAGGTATTCATACTCGTACTATAACAAATATGCAACCGTCCAGACATTTTACAAATGTATGTTTGATATCAATATGAGAGTTATACTAGTCGAGTATGTAACATGCTAGCTCTGAAATAGAGACGTTTTTCTTATAGACAGGGAATGAATTCCTGTCAGAGTTAGCTCCCCTGAATGATCGGACACGTGGGCTTTAGAAGCTTACCGTTTTAACTTCACTAATTAGGTGCCTTTGCTAATCCTTTTAATCTTGAAATAAAAACTTCTTACAAATCTTCGGTTAGATTGTTCAAAAAGGAATTTCTTTCAAAACGAGACGTGATTTTAAATGACTTCGTTTGACGTTTTAAGAAATATAAAATGATATGCATTTAAAATCTGAATTCTTAAAAGGGTTCTTGTTTTGTTAGATAATCAGTGTGCTGAAATTGAAAACTAGGTGTTTGAACTAAACAGACATCTAAATGACGGGCACCACATCAAGTCCCTTTACAACCCCAATTAAATACAGACTTCGCTATTTGAATAACAAATACGCAATTTGAAATGCTAAATCGCTTTACATCTGGTACTACTACAAAGAAAGCAAGTCGCGTTTAAGTCAGGAAAAGAAATGCAGTTAACCAACACTGAGACCAGTTAACTCGAGTTAGAAAGCAGCCAGGAGCGAAAGTCACAGAGCGATACGGCACTTGAACCCATGGCCGTATTTATGGCTCGAAGCGGAATACCGTGTATTGAACCAACAACTCTGATAGATATGAAGTAAATAGCTGCAATCTCCATGTCACATATCTTAACCTACAGAATACAGCTGTAACGTAAGCTTAAAGGCGTACATGTCCCTTCCACTGTTGAAAGGGATGTGAGTGGGATCTCTACCTAATTACACCTTTAAAGCAAGATCGTCGTAAAGAAGTAGTCAAAAGACATGTGATTAGCGAGCAATCAAGGGAATAGACACAGGGAGTCTAGAAAGAAAGTAACAATCCACAACCACTTGGCTGGAAGCGCTGCTCCAAGCGTAGGTACAATAGACATTGAAGACGCATCAGAGAGGTAAAGAGAAGGGACTTAAGACGTGTACTCACCCGTTTGTCAGATGTGCCTCGGAACACTAGTAAAGTCCAAATAAGAACATCCCAGAAAGTCAAAGGAATCGAGTAGAGAGTACAGCGAAATGTAACAGCAACACTGTGGAATCAAGTTGGCTTTTGTAGTGATCACGATGAAGGTTTAACGATCTTTGTTGTGTGCCGCCTCGTGAGTGATCGATCTCGCGTCCATTGAAGAACTCATCAACAAATAGCAAGAGAAGTGAGAGGTACAAGAAAGTTTGTGCAGGCAGCGCTAGGCGAAACGTTTGGCAGGAGACGACACACTTCTATGTGATACTGCGCAGAGCCTAAACATGCTACATAAAGAAAGACAGAGCAATCTTGAGTACTCCAAACCGCTTTGGATAAGTGGCACTGCTCAGTTGTATGCAGAGGCGATGGCGAGGCGCCTTCTTGTCCACGAGATTCAGTCAAAGATTTTCTATCATATTCTTGGAATTAATAACCGGAGCCTTGACTGTTGATAGCAATGGGGTATGCTTCTTGGTGTTTGAGGACGGCTTCTTTATCAATGCCTCGAGGTAAGGATTGAGGCAACAGAATGGTGAGTCTTCTATCTTTGTATAACTTTCATAACGACTTTAATATTTAAAGATTCGAGGCTATGGTCAGGTCCTCTGTGAACAGTCAACTGCTACGACCAATGTTCGTGACTTGACGTTATTTACGTAAACCCTAAATATGCATTTATGTGTTGGTTATGAGAAGTGAAACTTGACGATATTTCACGCTAGCAAGATGAATTATCACCATGATATCATTAATCTTTTCGTAATGAATTTCAATATTTCAAGAACGTTATCCTACCCACGTCAATGAACCTAAAGACTAATACTTTCTTGTCGTGACATTTTGTCTCCTCTATACGAATTATTAATCTTTCAATCTTCATTCGTATTTATGAAATTAATTATTCTAATAATACCTTTCGAGAAATGTCACTGTAATAGTTACACATCATGTCTCTTGTGAATAAGAGAGTATTGTTCTTCCGAACTTCATTTTAAGCACATGTCTCATTAACAATTTGTTACCTATATTGACAATTATAGAATAGAACGTCTGTACTGTTAATTAAATTCTATTTGAAAGCCATTGAAACCGTTAACAGATGACATAGCTCCAGAGCATCATATAACCAGTGAAAATGTAGAGGAGAATTCATTTTTGGTAACAGTTGAAATTACAAAGCTTATCTTATTAATTAAAATTTATATATTACACACAACAAATGTTTATTCATTGAAGAAAATGTGTAAGTTTGTTAAGAATTCTTACTTAAAAGAATATAATTCAATGATTTTAGTTTTTTCATTTTTCTGGGCAAGATGATTATGAATAATGCACAACGAACGATTAATTGCAATTTCAAGGAACGATTTACTGCTGTGTTTCCGTTCCGATATTGTTTTATATAGTTTACCCACGCAATTGATGTCAAAGCTATGCAAATGTCCGTCTGAAGGTGAAAGCCGACAGTTATATAAGAGATAAACTTTCAGACCCTCCCCTGAATGCATCTGTATCAAACCCGCTCGGTCGCACAGAACGTTATGTACAGTTTTTCGTAGGATGAATTATGTCGTGTGTCAAGAACCAGCTCACAAATGTGATTTATTGATTATGAGAAAACGTTCTCAATTTCACGAAGGCATCAGACAACATATGTGAACAGTTGTGGATCTTTTACTCGATTTTTATTGAGATTCACTTTTGGTATATATTTCAACTTTAACTTTTCACCATATTCTTTTTTTAAAATAACTATAATTGTATCAGACACAAGTTATTCTTTACATGATCATGATCATCTGTCTATGATTTTCTATAGTTGTTTTGTCATAATGCATATGATCCTAAAGGGACACTCATTTTATGATTAATTGATCATGAGAAAACGTTCTCAATTTCACGAAGGCATCGGACAACATATGTGAACAGTTGTAGATCTTTTCTTCTATTTTTATTGAGATTCACTTTTGGAATATATTTCAACTTTAACTTTTCACCATATTCTTTTTTTAAAATGACTATAATTGTATCAGACAGAAGTTATTCTTTACATGATCATGATCACCTGTCTATGATTTTTTATAGTTGTTTAGCAGGCCTGTTCTCTGAAGCTACTGATGGGGCTAGACGTTCGTTTGAAGGCTATGACATGTACAAACACCTATGGTAAAGATACAAATCTGATTTAGGCAAGTTGTAAATTAATAGTATTACTTGAGTTCATTCATTCGATACATTCTGCTAAAAGTCTTTGATAGATATAATCATATTAAGAAATCATTTGTCTAATCGTATGTCTATAGTTGAAAGGGGCAGTAGCACGTTTCTTTAAAATTTTGTATTTTCAGTTTTTTTACTGATAATTGAACGTAATGCTAAATGTATAATTTGATAGTGTCAAAAACTCATAATACAAACCAATCATCCATAGTCAGAGAAGATTCGCAATCCATTTGCGGCCATTTTTGTGTGAACAACTTAAATTCATTAAGTATAAAAAAAGGGAATGGCATGGCTAAACTTTACATTATATATTTGATTTGTTACTGCTTCATTAGTTAAAATACATTTATTTCAATTGGAACAATCATTTTCCTGACATCACCTTATAGTCCCCCTAAAAACGTGCTACTGCCCTTTTAATGCTTGAAAATACAAACGCTGAATTTATGCCATGATCGAAATTACCATCTTAAGTATGTAACTGCGGATTTGATATACATAATGATTGATTTCATTATCTCAAGGCACGAAAGCCGATCATCCTTTAACTTCATAGGAAGCTCATTCTTTCAAAGTTCAGATTTATACACGTACCTTCAAAACCTGTATGTATCGATTGCTCAGCTTCTTGAAGTGTAGGGCATTACCGTCCTGTATATACCGCTCAACAGCAGACAGATCTCGTCTACAAATATTTCATTATCATAAATGCGTAAATGCTCTGTAGTCACGATATGGACCTTAATTAACTGTTATTTGAACACTTCCATTGTGAAAGAGACGGTAATTTTACATTATCAAGATATAACAAACATGATGTCCAAAATAGATTGCTTATGATCCAAAACTGTCTTCCACTGGAGATATCGCCTGTGGAAGATCAAGCGATATCTCGGAGATATCGTTTTGACTATAGGTGTGAATACTGCCCTACAATCGCCATTAACATGACATCACAATACTATGACGTCATAAACATTACGACATCACAATGCTTTGACTTCATAAACATGACGTCACGATATTATGTCATTTAAGGTTTGCGCAGTGTTCAAATATGTACACTTTTCATAAAATAACGTCATGACAATGATTTCAAGTGATTAAAACAATCGTGTCTTCTGATATCAAATATATCATCAGTCGTTGATAAAAATCTTCGGCTATACTGAAAAAAACTTGTTACTTTTAGCAATTTGTTTTGATATCTTTCATATCAGAAGACACATGGGCGACATTCGCTATGACTCAAATTGTATGATTACACTTATTATTGCAGACTTAAATCAATATACCCAAATGACTTTGCACCTATAAATCCCTCGATCATAACTGAATCAGTGAGACATAATGTATTTTTAGAAAAGACACTTTCTTAACTACAATTTTACAATTAAATGTCACGTCTTGTTAATATTCCTCTCAATATTCCGTTAAAATAATATGCGCCTCACGTATGGATATTAAAATCAATGAGATTCAATTAGTTTTGAAATTGAGAAAGTCTTATTTTTTGACAAACTATTAGCAGGTAATACCATGGAGACGATGTCTGACAAGGGGATAAAAACCCCAAATAATATTGAGGAATAGTTCATAATGTTTTCAGCGAACATGGCCACAATGATCGCCCCTCGGGCCCAAACGTCACTTCCCATTACCATTGGTGCAGTTCTTTCACCAACTTTGGAAAAGTTCCTTGTAAATGCAATCAATTATCTCAGACTCTGTGCAAAAATGAAAGGCATTAAAGAAATTAAATTCCCAATGTCTCATCGTGGTAAAATTCTCTGACTTAGCATTTAAAGGATAAACCATTTTGCCACAAGTTGGTTTAGAGATGGTGACGCTTTTGATTACATATCTCAGGTTCAATAACTCTAGGTCAGATTATTGATTTTTTGGGGATAGTTTTTTCGGAATATTCGACGTGTTTGACGTTCTAAAAGGCTTAAAGTGGAAAGTTATAAATTGAATTTCACGGAATTTATTTTCAACATAGTTCCAGGTTCATAAAACCGGGAATTATTAAATAGTTTTGGATTCGAAACAGGGAATTGCGTTCCCCTTCAACAATCCCTTCTGATTGCATGAAGCGTGAATGGCATAACATTTTTTACAAGCTGGAGAATTTGAAAGCAAAAATATGCCTTCTTCCCTCATCAATACAAATATATAAGAGTTGAAAATGATTACTGATGATAATAACATGTCTTCCATGAAAAAAGGTAGCCGGCAGGATTCAATATTACAAAATCTTAATAACGTTTATGGTTGATGATCGATAATTGAGCAACATACAAGATGGATTTCATATTTCATATCCTCTTTTTTCAAATTTAAAAGATGCGAAAATACTATTCGTTAAATTGAAGACACGTCAGAGTGTTCACGATTTATCTTTTGATATTAAACATGTGTTTTTCGGAACCCCATAAAACACCTCGTCAAAGAACTTTAACGTCAACGAATATAAACTATATTTCAATGCCTTTTCACAATTTAGCAAATTGATTGTTTGGTGCAACGCCAAGGAAAGGCTGAAATCTTGTATAAGGCATCGCTGAAAGATTTACAACCCTGCACTAACCACGGCCAGCTCGCAATAGTTTTCTCATTTTCCGCAGCAATCTTTTTTTAATTTAGTGCAAATTTATATGGCTAAAGTGAAGTAATTTGGGTGATTTATAACCATGGATTGTACAGCTACGCTCCGCTTGCTAAAGGACAAACTGTTCTGATTAATGCAAAAAAATCCCTACATCATTTCAAGTAGACACAGTTATGCTACCCCAGCGTAAGAAATTGGTTAAATGTGTATGAGAACAGTTTTCATAGGGGCTAGGCGGCGATATTGATTTGAATAATGGATAGAAAGTAATCTACTTTCCATTCAAAAGTTATTTTGGATGAATGGAGATATTTAGGGCATTTCTGTCAAAGTCAAGTATTTTGGACGTTTTCGGATTACGAAGCGCAAAGTTCAAAACTCGTGTAAACGTGAGTGGAAAAAAGTAAACAGTTTATATAAGATTTGATTTGATTAGTAATCTTAGTTTGATGTGATGGATATGTCCCAAGCGGTTTTCGGCTGTAAGTCAACCAAGTACATGAGTGTACGAGTAATACCATTATCTTCAAGTATGTGTCACAGACGTTTTAAAAGAGCTTTAATTGTTTACAAAAACAATTTGTAAATAGGAGGTTATATATTCACTTAACCCTTGTGTTGCCAAGCCAGTTAAAAGAGGTAATTGTATTTGTATTTGACGAAAAAGCGCATATACGAAAATACAAATAGGTTATAATTCAGATGTCAGTTTAAAACACGCCAATTGTCAAATTATGTTTCATAAAGGATGATTTTCATATCAAGTTCCACACTATATTTGATGACAAACTTAATCAAGGAAAAGAGGAACTGCATGTGGTTTTGACAAATGAATTTCTTCCAAGAACATAATAAGACAAAAAACAAATAGGATATACCACTAACAAATGAAGATTTTCAGAACTGACTGATTTTTCTATACTTTTCGATACATCAGTATGTCTGTTTTTCTATGATGCTGAACTATTAACGTATTATGTATGTCTTATTCTGACGTTAGTCTTTGCGTCGTTAATAAGCAATGCATTGAAGGAACAATAATTTCTTGATTTGATTGGATTGTCAATATTACTACATTTCAACAAATTTGCTCTCTCTTTCACTAGGTTTGAATATGAAGTAAAATATGATAATCAAGTTGTCAAGCATGTCACATCGCTTATGTTTGCCAAAATTTATGTATTGGCATAAATAAAATTGTAAGATTCCGACTCCATGTCTTTAAAGAAACCACAAAATTATTATGCCGTCACCACGTCTTGTTTGTAACAGTCTGATAGCCAACAATCCGAAAAGAAAAGAACAGAAGGGAGTAAAGATAATGCTTTTTTCTTGTCTTTTCTCATGTCCAATCACGTGACTCTCTTCCATCACGCACAGTAGCATATACTCCCAAATAGACCCACAGTATTCCTTCGATAAACCACACTGATGTCAGTAGAACATTTCTAAGTTCAAACACTATTCCGTTATTGTTACACTCCAAATACTCAAAAGAAATGACAAGAGACATATATACGTACATATAACGTTTTGATGTGTCTGTCTACCACTCATGTCGAACCATAGTACTCTCTTCCATCAATCTAAGTAGCATATATACTCCTTAACACACCATCAGTATTCCTTCGATTTACCACAGATATGTCAGTAGACCATTTCTATGTTCAAACACCATTCCGGTATTGTTTCATACTTGTAGTTTACTATCAAAATACTAAAAAAAGGGACAAGAGTTAAGATATAACGTTTTGAACCACATTACTCTCTTCCATCAATCTCATACTCCAAACAGTCCCACAGTATTCCTTCGATTTACCACACTGATATGCCAGTTGAACGCTTCTATGTTTAAAACCATCATTTTGTTATAGCTTTTAGATACAGCTTTTTGTCTGGTCTCACTACGTATACCACTCGTGTCGCACCACATCTAGGAAGCTTTGATACCCTCAATCATACAGTTTGTATCCGATGGACCACGCTACTGTGTCAGTTGAACAGTTCTTAGTTCAAACATTTCTCCATACGTGAAAGACACAATTTATTGTACGAAATCACTGACTATTCTGCAGCCATTGCGTTGTATACCTTGCTGTTTTACGTTTATCTCTGAAGCCTTTCACCCTTCAAAATTTACATGTGTACAAACCGTGATATTCTACAGAATTTGTACAAAATCACTGACTATTCTACAGTCACTGCATTGCATATATTCTCTCGTTGTACGTTAATCTCTTAAAGGGGGTCTCCAACTTCTATTTTTTTTCACTTCCAGTGTTTTATTAGTGTACGAAATAACTGGCTATTCTACAGTACTTGCGTTACATATCTTGTTAAGTTGTACGTTAATCTCTTAAGCCTTTCAACCATCGAAAACTACATGTGTACAAACCGTAAAAATCTCCAGAATTTGTACAAAATAACTGGCTATTCTATCGTAATTGCGTTTCATATCTTGTTTCGTTGTACGTAATCTCTTAAGCCTTTCATCCATCAAAAACTACATGTGTACAAAACGTGAAACTCTCAAAATACTGTATGAAATCACCGACTATTCTGCAGTCTTTGCTTTGCATATTTTCTTTCGCTGTACGTCAATCTCTTAGCCTATCAATCATCAAAATCTACATGTGTACACGCTTAAAGTACTTATTTGTGGTAGTTCATCATCTTTTCTTCAGAAGCTTGACCTTAGACTATTTGCTGCTTTAACAAATACTTCACTTCAATGACCATGAGAAAGGTGTTAAACATCCCAAAACATATTCTGAAAGCAAAAGTGAAATTCAAGTCATCAATCAAGTTTTTATATTTTTCACCGGTGTAAAGAAGTCATCGTCGTGACATAGCAAAAACAAAAACAAGATTTGGTTGCTTTCTAAGCTCATTCATTGTATTTGGTTATCCAACCGACCTTAATTGGTATCAATCTTCAAACTGCTTAATGCTAATACTACCCCTGTTCAGTATTTTTTTAAAACGCCTGCTCGTCAAAAAAAAAAGCCCATCATGGTTGATAAAAGGCACTAAAAAGCGAAAGTAAAACTTTTCAGTTTGAAGATTCCATGTGAATTTTAAAAAACCCAAAGATTTAAACCTTGATGTCCATTAATTCGAACAGCCTCTCTCATCTTGAGCGATTCATTTGTGGTCCCAATCTTCAGAGACCTGCTAAACTTGACTAGCCCATAAATGACTAGCGTATTCCCTTTATAGGCACAGGGATAATCGCTCTGAGGAATCTATGTGCTTTTAATGTGTCTCGTTAAAGAAACCCGTTAATATATATGTCCTATTCTCAGTGAAACCTTTCCCGATCAAAACAAGGCCTCTCTCTTTACATAACATATCGTTTAACGAAAAAACCTAAGGGTCTCTGAAGACATAAAGAATGTATTTTCCTTTTACCGTAAATGAAATACTGCACACGACTTCAACAGACGCCCAAGGGAGGAGCTGATGTATATAAACGATGTCTTACGTAAGTATTAGGCTTCTCGGTAAACAGTCAAGTTAACCAAGTAAAGGTTTTTCATATTATCGATTAAGACTTTATCAGAATATTAAATTTGTGATCATTCGCAGATCATTGCCTGACAACATTTATAATTTTTAAACTAGCACATTTTCATGATCACAGATATTAAACACATATATCAAATATTTTAAGAATATATCACCTTTCAGCTAGGTGTAGATATTTCCCGTTAATACTCGAATTTTTGGATTAGCTCTGTTAAGCATTCACCTAAGCTGAGATCTCCCAAAACATTTAACAAAGTGGAATGTTATAACGTATTAGCATAGATAGTAGGGCACTATTTTACAAAGTAACTCCCATTCTGTAACATTACCTTTCGATCACCATAGCGCTGTAAGAAAGCAAACCCGGAAGTGACCTAGAGTAAGCATGGTTTAAGAAATAGAAAATACAAACTCGGAAGACGTCGGAAATCCCAAAAAGCACATCTAAACAAGCTGACTGATGACACAACTAGTTTCATAGAGCTGGGTCTTATAGATATAAAGTTGTTCTCCAGAAAAGAAATTTCCATTTCCATAGAAACTGCCAAGAATAAAAATCCGAAGAAGTTGTAAATATAAAAATACCCGTCTGCACACGCTGACTGATCCACATACAAGTTCTGTTTAAACATCTGAGGAATGCAACGTTTACAGCATGGAAATATGATTACGATGGAGCTACTGATACTAATGTTGCGGTAACAATATTGACTGTCTCCGTTCTACTGTCAGCATTTTAATACAAAGATAGAGCCAGGGTTCAGAAATGTCAAATTAAGACAGATCTGGAGTCAAAACGCCCCAGAAAGACCAGTAGCTGCATACGTTGCATCTCGGAAAACGCTCCCTGACGTTGACTTCTTATGTATTTAAAGGGAGTCTTATACGATTATATGATTGGTCACTTTGCAAACAGATATTCAGTGGCCAGTGGATAAAGATCCAATCACATATATGTGCTTTTATTCCTCCATAGGAGAGTGTATACAATGCAATATTATTTTTGACAGAATTGATTTATACAATATACATAGAAAAAGGACATGCATTACACAGTGTTTGGAGTGATTAAATATATAAGTTAGTTTGATTTGAGATAGTTATAAGATGATGGAGATGCTTTATCACAGTCTTTGCGAATTGTAGACATGTCTCTTGGTCTGTTGGGACTGGGGGTGAACAGGAAAGCAGGCAGGTTATAATGTCTACATCCTGTTTTTCGTGGAGCCTAACACTGAGTTCAATTTGCCCAACACAGCTGATCTCACACCATAAATCGTTCCGCAAACTGCATGTCTTCTCACACTGGCACACGACGTGAGTCAGTAGGTCATCGCTCACACAGTCACATTTCCTACATGTACCAGTGTCTCTCCATGAAGCACACTTCTGTACCAGGGCTCCTGTTGCTGTCTTCAGGGTGGGGTTATCTCTCGCTATCACCCACGCTGTATGTGGGCACAGTGTGGAGTGAATATCCCGGAAGTGCTGGAGGTTTGGGTCTGATTCGACTCTGGTTTTCAATCTCTCGATTTCTTATTGAGCAACTGCCTTTTTGACGAGTCTCTTCCACGTAGATTGCTTCATAAGGGTGGCACTTCTGATGTAAATGTCAAGATATTCTCCAAGGGAGTATTTGTTGAGGATTCTGCATAGGTCTGGCATAAACCCTGCACTGGATGCTGTGCACTGCTGTCTGTACAGGTGGAGTCTTGTTCTCATCAGTTGCCGTGGTAGAAGATGATTCTTGTTGTTGCAGAGTTGGGCAAAGAACAGCAGTTTCTTCTCATCAATGTAAGATTCTAAAGATGACCATCCTAGGAGTGCGCTGCATATATCTGTTCTTGTGTGCCTTGGTAACCCTTGGACTACCTTTAGCGCAAAACGCTGGGCTCTTTCAAGAGCTAGGATCTCAGGACGTGAGATGGTGTTCCACAGTTAACATAGCTTTGGGAATGCAAATTGAACGTATCAGTTTTGATGAAGTAAGAGGATTTAGGCCTTTGGAGTGATACCCTGACTTGACGATTGCCATAACTGAGGATTTGAGTTTGGAGCAGCTGTCAAGAGTTCTGTCCCATGAGTTAAAGTGCGCATCCAGAATGATACCAACATGCTTTACGTCCGTAACTTCAGGGACAACTCTGTGGAAGAGTGTTATCTCAGGTGATGATTTGTCCTTTTTACCAAACCGCATGAACTGGGAATTAGTAGGGGAGAAGGTGAATCTCCAGAGAGAGCTGTATTCTTGGCAGATGTTCACCATCTGTTGCAGGTTGGCTTTGACTGGGCTTAACAAGGCGATGTCGTCTGCTTGTGTTGGTGATGTATTGTGCAGGTCCATTACCATAGCTCCTTTCTTGCTCTGGTCCAGGTGTCTGAGTAGCTCACCTATGTAGAGTAGGTACAGCTTGGCTGACATGACACTGCCCTGCCTCACACCTCTGTATAACTTGAACCAGTAGGATGTCTCGTTGTTTGTAGCTACAAAACTCATCATTGACCTATACATGCTTTCAATAACTGTCCATACGGCACTGTGAATGCCAAGCTGATGGAGCTTATATAACAGTCCTGAATGTCATACAGTGTCAAATGCCTTTGAGCTATCGAGAAAGCACATATTTACTGCATCAGATCTTCAAGATAGTGGTGAACAAAGCTTGTGTGGCAGGACGAAAGGCCTCTCTGAAACCCATATTGTTGATTGCTTGGGAATGTGTTTGATTCTGTGAATTCAGGAATCCTCTTGCACAGAACTGACTCGAAGAGTTTAAAGATAACAGGTAGCAGTGTTACCCCTCGATAAGAATCTGAAAGGACCTTTGACTTCTTTCCACCTTTGAAAATTGGTATAATTATTCCCTTTGACCAATCATTTGGGATATAACCATTCTTTAGGATGGCATTGAATAGGACTGCAAGACATCGACACAGATGGTTTCCTCCGACAAACGTTATGTTTAAACATCTGAGGAATGCAACGTTTACAGCATGGAAATATGATTAAGATGGAGCTACTGATACTAATGTTGCGGTAACAATATTGACTGTCTCCGTTCTACTGTCAGCATTTTAATACAATGATAGAGCCAGGGTTCAGAAATGTCAAATTAAGACAGATCTGGAGTCAAAACGCCCCAGAAAGACCAGTAGCTGCATACGTTGCATCTCGGAAAACGCTCCCTGACGTTGACTTCTTATATATTTAAAGGGAGTCTTATACGATTATATGATTGGTCACTTTGCAAACAGATATTCAGTGGCCAGTGGATAAAGATCCAATCATATCACGATCAACAGACCTCTCCAGAGACAGCTTTTTGTAATTGAAGAAACATAGCATGTAATTAGAAGATAAATAGTTGCGTTTGTAAAATTTCCGGGATTCATTGTTATTCAACACCCGCAAATTTAGTTTAAAACCGACGGCGTTAGCCGGAGGTTTTAAACGCTTAAATTTGCGGGTGTTGAATAACAATGAATCCCGGAAATTTTACAAACGCAACTATTTATCGATATTGTAACATGACCGTTAGTTATAAGCATTTTAAGAGCGAACTCTATTTTTGCGTAGGGAACTCTGAGTTGAAAGGATCTAACGACTGATCCATTATTGTTATATGTGTTCGCAGCTATAAAGAAGAAGGAATTCCCAGTGTTATAGACATTAAAATAGTGTTCTAATATTGCAAACCAGTTGCACTCATAACGGTGAGATCATATAGTTTTCACTGTGAAATTTACGATAGAGAAAACAGTTATATAATTCATGAACCAACAGGAACAAACCCGACTGAACAAATATCTTAAACTCGCCCAGACCATTGTGACGGTGACGCGATCAAAATGACGTCATAACCGTTGGCCTTTGTGACGTCGTGCCATGGGAACGGCATTCGAAAGAAACCGGCCGCATGGCTCAAGGCGGCAAATTAGGAGAAACTTAGCCAATTAAGAAAGTTTGGTTACATAAAACTAAAGCAAATAGAAAAGGATTTTTGGCATCTACGGGAATGCGCAAGTTAGAAAATGACAGCAACAACAGTAAAATGTGAATCGGTCACGAATATTGGGAGAATCAGACCATTTTAATGTTGAGGTGGACCAAATAATGTATCCTTTCGCGGTGACTCGCCTCAGCCAATTTGCGGGTGTTCATTGCCATTTAACACTGGCAAATTCTTCAAATCAACCAATCAGAAACGAGTATTTACCGAAGTCATGTTACAATCTTTGATAGCGTATCTTTTACCGTCAGTATTGAAACATAGACATTGAATTATTGTTTCAATATGATTTTCCCAACACTCAAAAGGATATAACTACATCCAAACCATGCCTAGAAATGTAGTTATATGATGCAAGTAAGTAGATGGATGTGACCCAAAAAAACGTTAATTAAATTGTACAATTAATATTTTCACTTGATATTCCTTGACATTTCCCCCTGGCTCAAGGTATTCTGATTGTCTGCAGTCTCATATTTCTCCCTATGTCATGAGCTTTTACCAGCATTTTTTGAGTTGTCGTTATGTAGAGAATCAAAAATACAGGCGTTCCTAATGGAGGTATCTGAAATACTCCATAGATAATTTCACTGTTTAATGTATTGCATACACCCAAGATTTGTTACGGCAATTTTTGTAAAGGGACTTTTTGTCGTTGTTGATATATAAGTTTGCATGTATATTGACGAAGGTCATGAAAAGACCGCTGTGTAGACCACCTTCCTTCTATCAATACGCAACTCTTGACATAACATTCTTCTATTTAGTAGTGATATTATGTGCTCGGTCGTACTAGAAAGGTACTTCAAAATGAATGTCCACTTATCAAAACTTTTTCCTCTTTATTTATCTCATATATAATCATTATATACATCGAATCGAGTGCTGTCTCTCGCAATTGGATGAATTTATTGACACCAAAAGCTATATATACTTGAATGTTATTTGAAGTTGATATAAAGAAAATGTTGCGTGAATACTCTTCTCTATTCAAAAGAATGTTCATGGCTAAGAACTCGTAAAAATTCGTATTTAAATGTCATTTGATATCTCGGCATCACATACCCTCTGAGATGAAAGTCTCTCGGGGCATCAGTCCTTTTTAAGTTCCCCCTAACAAATTTAATCTTCGGAAAAGATTGGGCGTGAAGTATAACGCCTGGAGAATCTATTCAGGGTAAACAGTATATGAGACAGTTCAAGAGAGGCCGTAAAATGGTAACAAATATATCTCATACATTGCTCCCACTTAAGCCTTCGCTTTGCTATTGATTACCTGTCAGCAGACTTTGACAACACGGAGCGAACAAGTCCCTGGTTGGCTGAAAACTCAGTTCAATAACCATAAAACCACACAAACAGAGTCAACACCCTCCCAAATCCAAATGTCCCAATGTTCAATATTCTTTGAGGTGGAAATCCATATCAACACTTTGCTAAAGTTTTAATACTCTGATTTGTGAAGGCCATAGATTCCGGATAATTGATGTTCTTAACCACTTATTAGTTTCTGTTCCTTGAAAGCGCGGCCAAACTCGAGCAAACAGACATAATCGGACATATTCCGTTAATGTGTTGCTCCCCCTTCGTCAGAAATCATCTGTGAAGCGGATCAGCCCTGCAAGTGTTGCGGGCACGTCTCAGAGATTTGCCCACGGCTTCTTGGGACCGACTCGCATTGATTCAGAATCCACATTCCCAATACCCTTTCCAATATGCCATCTGCGTGATGATGGATCCATGCTTCATATTAGTCTAACACAATCTTACCAAAACAACTGCTCTGATTCCAAGTCATGAAGCAAAATATGGTTTAGTTACAGTTATTGGAAAGACCGTAGGATCTCATTCATCAGATGATTAATACGGAAGTGAAATTTTCATTTATCTGATGACCGATATAAGTCTGACATAACGTCTACAAAATAAATTCTTTGGTCGCATATGAAGCATATGTTACCTTTTGATATATGAATTTAAGTGACCAAACTTACCAATGTCATCTTTGTCTTTAGATGTGATAGTGTTGCGGGCTTTCTCCCTGCAATAATACTAGCAGCCGCGATATAAGTGAAACACTCTTGAAAGCGGCGATAAACCCCATCTCACCTCACCTTAGATGTGATAAATACAGTTATAAACCTCCAGTGACGTCACTCTATTGTTCTATTAGGTTCTTCTTTTACCGGATAAACCTCTTTGCCGGGCATTCTCCAAGAATGCCCAGGGCTTTCTCTAGGAAAGCCCGGGGCTTATTCTAGAATTTATCGGAAATTTATTTTGATTGGGATTAAACACGTTTTGAAATACTTTGTTTCAAAGTCCTTCTTCGAATAAATACCATCACAAAATATCACATTTTTGACAAATCACAAATATAATGTTCGCATGCCTGGTTTCGAACTCTGCACCACTCGCTTACTAAACTGGCGCCTTTGACAAGTCGGCTATAAAGGCCCACGAGAACAATGATGTATTTTCCACAGTGACAATCATGTGAACTTCGCGAGGCAGATAGCGCATGCATTTCACGTTCACGGCTTGGGTAGCGAGCGCAAAACGGTAGATGTTGCGCAAAGCACGTGCAGGGCGCGGATGTGCTCTCCGTTTGCTCATGGTGATTCCCTACCAGTAAAAATCAATGAATCAATTTTTATACTTATTATTGAAATTATTTTGTAACTACGGTTTATCTCGGTTCATAAGTTAGATCAAAACCTCGCCCTCGGTGTTGTTTGATAATGTAAGCCCTCAGCCTCGGGAAATTGGGGCGGGCCTGTCGGCCCTTTCCAATTTCCCTCTGCCGCTGGCTTACATTATCAACAACACCTCTGGCTCGGTTTTGATCCTACACGTATAGACCAAGTCCGACTTAAATACTCTATTTAAGGCATTGTCGCTTAAACCAAACAACACTATCGCAAGTTTAGATGTCAGTACCAATTAAGCAAATTTCTTTCCAATAACTGATGGTCATTTTTAAAAAATAACCATCAATTTCAATGAAGGTATTTCTGAGTCTCATGTCAGTATATGGTTGATTTCGACGCCCATTTGATCAATGGTTTTCAACTTTGCCATTGTTACTTATCTCTATGCGTTCGACATATTGTTACGTAGTTTATTTAAGTTAAATGGTTACGTCATTTGGTAAGGTAACCGTTATATTTATGCCTTCATTTATTGAGGTAACATGGCAGCAATAATCTCTTAATCGTCCTGATTTCATTATTTCATTATCACATCATTTATCTTTATGGGTAGTATTTTGGCTATTAAAACTGAATAATCAAATTAACAAGTCTTATAACATTCAATTATTGTGAACTCATTTAATGATTTGTAAATGTTCGATCATAACATATCGTCGACGCCAAGACCTTTTATAAAATATGCAATGTTTTTGCTACAAATCAAACAAAACATAAGAGCTATTTAATCAACTCATTATGAGCCACAGAGGAAATCGTATGCAGTCGCATACGTGGACACGTGTCCGTTATATACGATATCACTGACCGCGGTTACCTTGGTAACAGACATTTCCCTACACTATCGCACAAATTGAATCTGATGTCTTCGTTATTATCACATTCTGGCTTCAGAACTGATGTCAATAAGTTGGTGAATATATCATAAGTATTCAGCCTGCCTTAAAGGGGCAGTAGCACGTTTTTTGATAATTTTATATTTTAAATGTTTCACTGATAATTGTAAATTAATGCTAAATGTATCATTTTGACAGTGGCAAAAATTTCATTTCACAAGCCAATCATCCATAGTCAGAGGACAAAGTATGAAGATTCACATAAAATCCATTGGCGGCCATTTTGTGTGAACGCCTTTAATTCATTTTGTGTAAGAAAGGGAAATCGTATGGCTAAACTTTATGTTATATATTTGAATTATTACTGCTCCATTTAGTTTAAATACATTGTCTTTCAATTGGAACCATTCATTTTAATTTTCCTGACATCACCTTATATTCCCCCTAAAAACGTGTTACTGCCCCTTTAATGCACGCATTCAATTTACGAACGTGGTATTGTCTATTGCATTTTACTTTCAAGCTAAGAACTTACATGATGGTATGAGGTCTGGATTAATATCCATAACGTCACACCTATGTGATTATTCATAATTTGAATCTTTGTTTTTTTTATAGAAAATATATTTTTGTTTAGAATTTGAATGTTTATCCCTCGATAGAAACTCCAGTTAAGTCAGGATTGTCATTCTTGCGTACATTCATGTAAATAATAACAATCTGTATGACACTGCTTATTGATATTTCTTTCTTGGTCTATAGCACAAGACCATTTTACTGCCATGAACACTCTGATTCTCAATTCTCAATAGACACATGTAGCTGTTAACTGGTAATTCTTACAAAATTTTAATATTAGTTAATTAACGGCGATTTCATCTTCAAAGCAGATCGCGAGTTTTCATAACATATTCTTAATAAAACACACCAATATTTCAGCTTATTTCGGTGATCGATGTCTCATTCAAAGGGCCCCAGATTGTTGTGCTTTCAATTCTCTTGTTTCTTGTGAAGAATTTCTTGAAGATTGTAGGTTAAATCTTAACCTGTTGATAAGATGGTATCATTAAGCGAGCCTTGACCTTAGTAAGTTAAAAATGGTTGGTATCAAGCTCACTACGGATGTAAGAAAAAGAAGAGGAGAAGTAATACATATTAATTTTAAAAATCAGTTCCTAATAACACTTTTAAATTCAATTAAGTATTTGCTTTGTTAGAATTTGGCACTCATGTGCATTGCAATCCATTGGAATTTCGAGCTTGCCTGAAATAACAGTTTCTTGTATTAACATAATAATATTATGGTGTTGGAAAATCTTACTGTTACATCATACATGACAATGTTTACATAATTCTACGGGAAAATGTATAATATAAGAAACGGAAGCTTTGAAGATGTTAATGTTGGAAAAAATTGCTACAGACACAGGAGGATTCGTACTAAAACATACTTTTAAAAAGTGAGGATCAATCTGTTTTCGAAGTTACGACTAGGTTTTACTTGCAAGTTAGAACTACTTTCCGGCAACATCAATCGATTTACTTAGCAAATTGCACACATGGGAAAGAAGATAAACCTTAACAATACCCACTTTATCTCCTTTGGAAAGCACTTGGTTCAAAGCAATTGATTGGTAGATTTTTATGTGCAGTTTAAAAAACCAACACCGTTCTATGTTGATATGAAGAACACGCCGTTGGTTCTATTGATATTGGTACTCTGGTATGATTCAATATCTTGAGTGTTGACACGAATATCTATTTCATTAAAAAATGATCAGAAAAACAAAACACGGTCGTTATACATAAAATACGTTTTGGAAAATAAAGATGTTTTTCCCAAAGGAATATGAACTTTTGTCCTTACATGAGTCGATAACATTTTTACGGCAATACGTTCTGCTTTCACCTCAATACTTAACAAAATCTTGAATATCTTGTGTAATCGTAATTAATCTATTGATGAGAATGAATGTTGATGTAGGGCAAAAAAACGGTATTCTGCATTTGCAGTCTGACATCTTTTTATCAAGTGTTTGTTCCTATGTTGTTGAACTCAACGTTACTGAAAGAGAATTTAGCGCAACTATTTGTTCTGCCTTCCTGAGGCTCTTCTCTTATCATTAATCATGTGTAGTTTCGGCTGCCATCAGCTTGATTTAGTATGTAATTGCTGATTAGCTATTTCAAAATGCATGAGAGATGAAGAATGTTGATCCTTCCTTTAATGTCTTGACGATTCGTTAGAGGACTATCGACCCTCCTACTCGAGAGGGACTTTCCTGGTTAACACAGAGAGCTTTGCTGTGATAAACACCCGTCGCAGACAAATTAGCAATGAGAACAGCAGAGCCTTTGCTCTGCAAGTCATAAAGTGCCTCTATACAGATGAAAGTACACAGTTCCTCACTTTCTGGAAAACGTACTGAGACGGTTTGGTTCTCAGAGGAGATGAGACGAAATAGGACCTTGGGTATTGGTGGTACCAGTGGTCGCCAGTGATGTTCCAATCATCAGTGTCCTTTGTCCAGTCCATCTTTGATGTAGCGAGTCTTTTTGACACCGATTTATTTAGAGCGAGTATTGGCTAGCGCGGTTTCGTGTGTCAGACAGTCACTGGGGTTTAACTTTATCTCTCCTTTGCACTGTTCGTGAACATTGGGTTTTCTTACAAATAACACATCCCCCGTCGGTTTTTGAATTAAAACCAACACGTAATCCTCCAGTGTTGATTTGGAGCCACGTTCCTTCGTAAGATATCGATAATTGGATATGACATCAGTTAATTAAAATCAATTTCTTGGCCTTTGAAATTCTTCCCAGGTGGCGTTGATATAGAGCATTGCACGAACGCCTATCTTTATACAAACAAAGGAATTTCTTGATAATTTCAAGCAATTAAAGACCTCCTGGTTTTCGATGAGAAAGAAGATATTTGATCCTATGTCTACCAAGAACGTGCTGGGGCCGAAGCTGCAAGGAGGCTCATCGATCGAGTTGGTGCTTATCTTCAGAAGGATGGTGATGCTCCCAATGGGCGCGTTATTAGATTTGGCTCTGTTCTGTTTAGTTAATTCTGTTGTTCCTTTCTGACTCTAGAGCACTAAGCTTGTCAGATGGGTGTAGAGAATTGCTTGTTACATCTGCAGGCTGCAGTACCTGAAGATGTTGATACTAGACAGTTGCCCAAGGCGTTGAAACCTCCGCTGAAACTCGGGGACAGTAATAAACTGTTTAGCTTAGCTCACGAACTCCCAGTGATGAGTCAATATAAGATTACATATAATGGAGCTCTTCGTCTACACGAATTTGTTATCGAGACTTGTGTGTTTATGGGTTCGTGTTCAAGCCTTACGGCCATGCGTATTTTCTTCCTCAACATATTCGAAGTACAAGTGAAGTTAATGAGGATCGGGTTGTAAAGATAGTATTGATGTCCTTCATTATTGCAAGTTAAATTGCTTGTCATTGTGTAATTGTAATTGTCACCTTCCGTCCGCTTCGTTCCTGTCATGTTAAATGTCCTTGGTGTTTATGTTCTAAGATTGCTGTCTTCAAAAATTGGTACTTCAGTTGGCTTTCTGGCATCAACATATGGTCTCCTTACATTATATTACATTATATTAAATAATTTTTTATTAAATTCATTGGCTTCTTGTGGTTTGTTTTATGAGTTGTCATCAATATAATCATAGTTTAGTGTTTTCAGCGGAATATTTGCATGACAACAAATTAAAGTGTATTTGCCACAATAAAATAAACTAATATGATTTGATCGTTCATGTTGGTTTTTTAATTATATACAATTGTAATATTTTGTGAAAACCATATATGTACATGCATTATA
Organism: Steromphala cineraria; assembly: GCA_916613615.1. Classification (NCBI taxonomy): domain Eukaryota; kingdom Metazoa; phylum Mollusca; class Gastropoda; order Trochida; family Trochidae; genus Steromphala; species Steromphala cineraria. Next base: position 59,485,386 of record OU744725.1, on the reverse strand, counting down.
TTGAGAAGTCAAATCGCTTTCTGATCATCAATAATTGTATTGGTCACCTTAAAAGAAAGGAATTTTGTTTTTACAGCTGCATTTATCCTTTTGAATTATTTCATTGTCTATTGAGTTGTTGTATACTATATGCTATATGTTTATGTTTGAATTTCTATTCGTTTATGTAAATGTACCCATTATACTCATCTCTTTAATTCGTCAACATGAATCCACAATCGTTAAATGCGTTAGCCTAGATGATTTTGTTTCTTTTAACATGGTAGCTACCAACAACAGTAACAAAAACAGTAAGACCTAAGACCCTTTTTGAATAGTTTGACTAGTGACGGCATCAAACCCTTTTCTTTGTAGGTATTGTATCGGTTGGTTTTAAAAATGATTTTTCCCGTTAAATGTTAGTTATACAAAGTAATTGTTAACCTTCTCATTACCTGGTAGGATCATCAGTATTCATGCAACAAAGCTTTAAAGACTGCATGCATGCAACTAATAGCTTGTGTAGTCCTTTAATAAGACATTCTTGTATTGATGTCTCTTGTGGCGAGATACATTCATAATCCTAAAAACAATCAAACTGTGCCTTTAAATACACTTTCTAAATATCCACAAGGCTCCCTTCGTGTTCAATCGATATACACTGTCATATTAAAGAACAACCGTATTCAAATAAAGACAAAAACACATTATATACTAGAAGAAAATGCATATTTTGTTACTGCTGTTAAAAGTGCATTTTTGTAATATCGAAAAGTTCTTTACAATAGGCATTCAATCGATACATGTTTCAGAGAGAGTTTCAAATAAACAGGCCTCATGTGGTCGTCGGGTAATTACGCACGTTTGTTCATATCATTTTAGTGCTTCCCTCTATTAGTGGGCGAGGTTGCCAGTGTACGGTCATTTGGCTTATTGAGAAATGTTCAACCATTGGGAACGAGCCTTACTCGTCAGAATGCATTCATTTCTTCCATGATTTTGGACAAGACATTTTGTGCGGTTGAATTTTAAATTCTTTCTGCTATTTGCATTCGAGAAATGTGTGCTCACGTCATTTACTGTGCTGCTTTTCGGGCTGCTGCAGTCACCATTGCAGCATCACAAGTAGTCAGAGTATCGATTTGCTTCCAAGTATTCTTGGAAAGTATTTTATTTTGTCTTATTACCGAATCCTCCAGGGACAAAGATAGAGCATTTTGCTTGATTCTTGTTCAAGTTGATTTATTTTCTGACTTCTTTTACCGGGGCTGACCTTAAGTTCGTTTAATTTTCCGTCTTGTCTTCGGGTTTGATAGAGTGAGCTTTGTCAAGTCAACAAAGGATACTTTAGAAAGCAAACTGGCATAGGCTTTTTCCTCTTAACGAAATGAATTAATTTCGAATTTCAATTACGACAGTGGCTGTTTCACATGAATCAGTTTCATGCAGGTAAAAACTTCTAAAGGTCCTATTTAGTTTCCCAAATAAAGGTATAATCAACTTAAGCTCTAATCAAATGTATTAGTCTGAAATTCAAATTCCGTCTCAATTACAGTAGAACTCGGATATAACGAACTCCAAGGGACCAAAGAATTTAGTTCGCTATATCCGGTGTTCGCTATACGCATATAATTTTAATGATATTTTATAGGGACGGGACTTGAAACTGTGTTCGCTATATCCGTGTATTTGAAGTTGGAACCATTAATAGCTTTGTAAGTCACTCTATGGTGCATCTGTTCTGAAAATCCAAAGACTCATCATCGTTATTTCTGGTATCAGTTTTGTCTGGATGAAGTCATACAGAAAACTCGACAAATTAGCGTGGCGTATAAAGGCAAACCGACATCAGGTTTATGACGAAGTCCTCCACTGAAGCTGGGATAATCTACAAGCACTAACTCGTATTGATGATGCCTCAAAAGTAAATCAGCGTCACTGTTTGCTCAGTAATGAAGGGGACGGACAGTCCTCATGAGAACACTAATATGATAAGGTCAAGGGAGTCAAGAATATGGAGAATCCTTCGACTACGATGCTCTATAAATCGTGCCAGGTTGACCTGAAACTCAGGGAGTCTCCATATCGCAGATATGTAAATTGCATCGTTATTGACGCCCAAGTGCTTGCCATGTCTGACAGGGGACCTCGTGCTAATTACGTCGCGTCCTCTTGATACGTTTCTATGGAAATTACACTCCGCACGAACGTAACTATACGGGCGTAAATCTTTGCCACATTCGCCTAATTTAGATGCTAGTACCTAAATCGGGCTATCCTTAATTTTTCTGATCCGCAACTCGATTTCCTGACTTGAAACTATATGCTTACACAGCCGCACAGGAATATTGAATTTCTAGTTGCAGTTCTTTGAAATTCACAATTGTTCTTTTTTCATACATGTAATCTTGGTCTTTGTTTACATATGTATCTAGAATCACGTTGCCAAATTCAAAGACAGGTTTGCTTATGCATATGACTTAGCATGAAACAACATTAGAGGTGTCATTACCATAGAAATAGCCTTGAATGAGATGTATCGAAGATGATGACTTCAAGCGCCAGAAGAGTGGTTCCTGTAAATTTGTGAATCTTGAGCTTCTAGCAAGACTTACAGATTAAAGATCTTCTGAACTGAGTAACAAAAGAAACGTCGCCATTAAAAAAACGAGACATTTCAATCCACGAGTAATAATTGCGACTAAAACAGACTTACATCAGGTTTTCATGTTCCTAAAAAAACGCGCCTATAAGGAATCGTCGTTATGGATTTTCCTGGATTAGGCAAAATAGGCCTATCAAACTTTCTAGATTTCCAGATCTCAACTTTGATGCTAAACGTTATAGCCATAACATGTCGATAGAGCAATTTCAGGACCATAACAGGCATAAAATAAAAAAGTGTCATAGTCTGATATATGAAATTGTGATTACTACAAAACTTGTGCCAATCACAAGAAATCAACGTTGCTTTTCTTTGGCAGTTCATGTTTTTAACTATGAAAATTTCATAACGATTTTTTAACTAACTATGGAATAGTTGCAAAATCTAAGACTCTAGTAGACATTGATAAATCATTCTACGATAATAACCAGATGCTGTAAAAAATGCTTCATTTAATTATTTTTTATGTAAAATTATTTTAGTGTACACAGACATTTTATATAAAACTATACTGCTCACCTCATTCTGTCTCAAAAGAGGCAGATCAAGTCATAAAATGCTGATCAAGCCTCTGTTCTGTTTATATCACATCTTTGGGTTCCGGCAGTTTACCCTGGCGGGGGAAAATGCACTATAACCCGTATGATTTTTTTAGCAAATGACAACGCTTCTCGGTTTGAAAAGGTGGTTCTTATCACAATGCTTTTGCCATGATTCTGTGGCCAAAGTGATGATTTTAGAACAGCGTCGCTGATTGCACAACTAACTTTGGTTGCCTCCAATCAGGCAACTCCCATTCTATCCCCACAAACTCGGCCAATAAGAACAGAGGCTCGATCAACATTTCATGACTTGATCTGCCTCTCTGGGGAGACAATGTGCGCACCTAGGCTCCTGTGATTCATCCCTTAAAGGTCCTTGCTAGGATCCATGTGCATTTCAATTAGTGTTTATTACTGAATGTCGTTTTATATTATATGCTTAAGTTAGCTGAGATGGAAACGGAACCTAGATCTTAGTCTTACTCCTCTTCTGTCAACAAGTGGAACAGCCTAATTTGATTCAGATCACTTCTTTGTCGTTAGCTTTCATTGAGTGACGTGTACTTCATCGATTTCCTGACAAAATAGAGCGTACTGTTCGAGGCATAAAAACAAATCTTGTGAATGGGATGAAACTATTGTGATCCCCTCCCCTGGCTAATATATCGTGTCACTTCATTCGTAAGTGCAAATGACGGCTTAACTAAGTTGAATTGCCTAGTAGATTAACAGTGCGTTCAGTTTTTGTCCTGGAAGAAAATTCTGTTTCTTTTCAAGTAAGTTCCGGTGAACGGCTCTTGAAACCACAAGCATGCCAATGTGAAAGAGAATTGCTTTCAAACAGAAGAAGACAGAAGAATTTGTTGGGGCTCTTTTACTTTGAAATTCAACATATTTAAACACTCAGAATTGGGCAACTTTTTCACACGTAGACATTTTTGAAGTTCGCTTGATCACACAAAAGTTTGAGTTAAAGGATATATGTACTAGTATCATGTAGATTTATGAGAAGGATAAATATCGTTCTACATTTGAAAAAGTTCATAAGAGATAACCTCTATGGAATAAAACATTTTCTATTTGACGAATCGTTTGTATAGAATTCGATCCAGTTCCTATGATGTTCAAAGCTTCTCAGATCTGAGGTGCACATACGTCTCTTTATTACAAGTCTCCATAGGGAGTGAAGGGTTTGAATTCTTTAGCTATATATCCAAGACATGTATATATTCTCTAGGCAGAAGCCCTGGTTACCGGGTTAGATATTCACCAGATGCCAGACTTCAACTCCAAGGTTACCAATAGACAGAGTGTTCCGTGTTTATCCACTTTTGTAGGAGTTTCCGTAAGTTCAGACATCGAGGCAAACAGCACACGTATCATCCACATCATTATCAAACAAATCACAGCGACATTTTTTCAGTCAGTGTTCATTTAGATGCACCTTGGGCCTCAAGCCATTCATTTCCTTCTTCAAGTAAGTCAGATTCCGTCGCTTTACTCTTCGACGGGCAGTCGGGGACATCCCAATTATCTAATCAACGGTACGTGCAAGACAAGAGAGAAATCAATCCTTTAACGACTGGTCGGTAAATACTACCCACGGTAGGTCTCGATAAATGTTAAATTTGTGCTCATTTGCCCGAGTAGCAAAGGCTCTGATACTTGAACAGAATCACTATCTAATCTGGACAGTAAACAAAGGGTTCTGGTAAGGGGAAAGAATAGACGCGTCAGTCTTCTTTATTTCACAGAGGTCAGCCTGATCAGTATGCAGGTCACATATTGCCATCCCGGGAGGATATACAAGAGGAAACTTGCTATTTTCTTTAGATTTACTCCACAGGATGTAGCCGCCTTGAAGGGGAAGCTGAAAAGAAGTATTTTTCTTTAATGTTTCTGAAGACATCTTGGCGTCATGCTGGAGACTGGGGCCAATTGCAATATTGAGGGCATGGTAATGCCAGTGGTAATTAGTCAAGTGTTATTTCAAAGCTGTTGCAAGTTGAACAGAGAAATGCAATACAAGGCACGGTGAACACGAGGCAAATTCGTCATGTCGTGAATGTAAGATATTGAGGATATAAGGTTTGAAGTTATCAATAGTTTACCCTCTCGTGAACAAGTGAGAGTCATATCATAATTATAATTGATTGAATGCAGACCTACAATAACATGAGGTAATATTTTGATAACGCATGTTCTGTTATTTGACGATGTGATGCGTAATCAACATTTTTTATTATTACGATTTCAGAAAGTTTCAAAATGAAAAGATTCCTTTAAGATCAGATGCACATTTTAACGTAACGTTTCCCGAATATTTATCATGTTATTTGCACTCCCAGGCCACTTCCTCCTACAGGCGAACTGTCAGTGAGAAATGCCAGGAAAAGACCCCATTAAGACATTCCATATTCAAAAGGATATCACAGCGCTTTTCTAAATTGTCATTGACGTGTGTGCGGCGTTCCCATTAGTTTAGTTCGCGTACCCTCAGGATACCATCCCTGACAACATGACTTCCTCTTGGATAATTCATCTGCTGAGAATATATGGTACTATTTCTTCCGAGGTATACATCACGCTCCATTATCTTGCTTATACAATGTGATGCTCCATTATCTTACTTTATAAAATGTGATAACGTGTTTATGTGGTAAGATATGAGCAAGAAACTCCGTTCGTCCGTTAAAGCTTCTTATCTTGAAGGAAGACATTTGTAGCCGATCTCCCTCTGGGCTATTGTTCACAAACATTGCAGCTCAATCCTTATGGATATGATCCGGTAATGGACGCGTCAAATCCTGTTCATCAGAACTAAATGATTAATCCGAGACTTCACAGAAGCGTCAGTTATCGTCGTACGTGTTTATCACTGGGAATATAATATTTATTATGGATGCAACTTAAATAGAGCCATAGCTAATATCATGCTATTTTCATACTTTTAGGGATCAAATGCTTAAGGTTTTTATGAAAGGATTTATCAAAATTTATCAATGTATTTTGAAACCACAATCCCAAGCTTGAAATGTATTTGTCAGTTATTAAATCACATTCCTTTCTCATGCTTAATATAAGGGATAAACTTCATTTATTTAACAGCATAGGCGGTTCATTGGTATGACTCTTAAGTTTATCAAACCTTTTACTAAATATTCTCTTGCTTTTACACAATATAAACTATGTATCCTTTAAACAGATGTTTAAGTAAGAAAAATCATGTTGAGAGTAATTAGAGATACGAAATAATTACGTATAATCTTGCCGAATGATTAACATGTTTCTTTGTATTGATAATCACAGTCCATGGAGCTGATGATTGCTACACCTTATCAGATCGGGCTTCACAGGATATTACACGTGCATATTATCTCCTTGTTAATGGATTTCTATAATAGCACAGAGTTCTGATCTCGGGACGTAACTGTCACGCAGAAAGATTACTACTGATTATGGATTGTACAATCTCAAAGAGGCGTCTTAGGAACTATGTTAATATTCAGTTCCTCTCTGAAATGTAGGTTTGTATAACATAAAAAGGCAAATATACATTAATATTTACAAAATGAACTACCGTCCTAAATACACTGTCTGGTAGTCTACTCAATTTCCCAGATAAAATGAAGATAGAAGATATTGCATAAGCGACGGCTGATATTAACTGTAATTGATCCATCACTCTCAAGCCAAACCACTTTGAAAAGTAAACCACCGACCCAGATAAAGGAAGATCGTTAAATCGGAATCTACGGTGACTGGCGTCCAAGCGTATCTCATTTATCATCACTGGACCCTTTCCATTCATCGGGTTTCCTTGTATGTGGAAAGATTACATGTCTTATACTTAAGATAAGTAACGTAGAGTTATATTTCCTTCTGCAGAAATCGATTCAATCAAGTACCTGGGATGAACAAGTCAGTGATAACGTTTCCTATTGATGTCACATGTCAGCCCCCTAGTTACGAGAACTGTCATCGCTTTAAGTGAAATATTTCCATCGTAAATTCGTGTTTACGTCAAGGGAATAGTAAATTGGAAGCGTGCGTAAACCAATAGAGAGAAAGGTGAATATGGCTATTTCTGGATCTGTGCCGTCCTCTGAAGTTAGCTGTTATTATCGTAAGTGAGTTTCAATAGACGTAGTTTTTTTCTGGGTGCATCTTAAAGAAGACACAGTGGCGTCTGGTGAATACTTTGGTTGATTTTAAATTACAAGAAGAGAGCATTGTTTGTTGTACTTAGAACTTTAGATTTGATATCATATTGGGAAAAGGAACCACGTAGTTTTCGTCTGTGCCGTTTGGTCATTTTATTTGCCCGATTTTGATTATTTTATGCAATTGATCGTTAAGTTGTTCCTTTTATTTTAAGCGGTCTCAAATGAAAATTATTAAAGTATCCCTTTTCAGAGTCGGAAACAAAATGCCTCATAACAAATTCTGATTTAATTCACGTGAACTTACTCATTGATATTTCAATCAGGTTTTGCCAAAAAACGTGATATATATTGATTGATATTAAATGTATTCACTGAATGTTTATAGTCGGCATTTCGGTGGAAGTTTCAACTGTTGGCCTTGTTTTCATATCTTACGCAATTTTTCAAAATCGTGAGTTACGTATTCTCTTCCACAGTTATTATCAGAAAGTCATTTATAGAAGTGAAAATTGAGGTTGTGTCGTTTGAGATAGTGATGTATGTTTTTTCGGATAAAATATGTCATTATATTCACACAACCATTTTAAAGTGTTTGGTAATAGTTTTTATGAGATTGGGAATTTGCATGAAATCATTTCTCAACCTACCATACTTTTAATCATGCAGTTGTATTCATTAATGACCCATGGCATAGATATGTCAGATATGCTTTTTTTGTGGTGTTTGAATAAACGTAGACCAAAGTGTTAGATGGCAAATGGGGATAAAACGCCAAATGTCTCTCTTTATGTGATCCAAACTTGAGTATGTGTGAAAAAGCATGTTTTGCATTTAAATTCAAATGTTTGTCTTCTACTTGGTCCTAATGATTGGCAGTGTTTAAACAAGTTGGCACTCCTACGCATTAAATATTATTCTACAAATTGATCCATTTTCTTCTAATAGAGATGTAATTAACAAGACCGCCTCTGACAATGATTGTCAAGAATGGGCAACAGCAGTCACAATTACTGGCCATGTAGAGTTAATGTGAATACAACGACCAGCTTTCGGCGAAGGCGCTATGCACTGACTCACGAGTCGAACAACCATTCAGTTGTACGATCAAGCCCTGCCTCGGTAAATATTGAATCTCTGGCGAACACGCTAACTGCGATGCAGCGCCGAATGGGTAGTCGGAATCGCTATACTCTGATGGAAATCAATTTGTTAAATACTCCAAGAAGATAACGATTTGGACATACAATGGAATAATCAATTTTCAGTCACCTCAAATAGTAGGAACAGTGTAAGGAATTTCAAAGCAAGAGGAAAGAGCAAGCGATTGTGAACTTCTTGTAAAGATTTTTGCAAATCAGAAAAAGATGCCTCTCCCTCGGGATTGAAAACAGAATAGTCTATTTAGGGCTATAAAGAACAGATATTGGCGGATTTTTAAACAAAATGAAAAAGTCTTGAGATTCATGTATGGGGCTTTGATGGTGCAGGCAATTTTGAATAATGGCGTCATAGGATTTATGATATTCATAAGATGAAAGACGTTTGGAATCCCCATTTTACGATCAGGAGACATAAAAATGTCCAGAATTATTGAAAATATTTTATTTCCTCCTCGTAAATAAAATTGAAAATTTATTACTCTCAATCCAATCACTTTTGTTGTCCAAAATCGATATGCCAACCATGAAATCGGTCCTTATGAAAGCTTCAGGTAACGAGATTCATATTAGACGCATATCAATTGAGAAATTTAGAAAATAATGCTTTCCAAAGTATGCTCTTGAACATCTTCATTATTTATTGCAGTAGTTTTCTTTTGCTCCGTCCAATTGCTTAAAGTTCTCTTTTACAGTTTTATGTTGCATTGGAAAAATTCCATCAACTGTCTGATTTACAAAACTGCAGTCTACTAAAACTAATAACGTTCAGAATAGAAATAAAATATTGTTAATTTAATTCTATTGATAGAAAAAAAATCTGATAGGGTTAATCCTTTTATTGAAATTACATCTTTTACGTTATGTGCAATGGATTACTTTTCCGAGTGTCAGCTCGTGAATCGATAAAATAGAGTAAAACCTGAATTCTTCTTAAAAGACCCAAAGGCATTAACTGTTATCAATTGTCACGAAGGCATCACCTATTCCTGAATATTTTCCTACCACTCAAATTCATCTGAAAAGGTTAACTGTACCATGTGTATGCCAGTTATGCATTTTAGTATGAATAATATATCTTCAATGATTTCTTATAGAAATGAAAAATATATTTTTTTGCATTCATGTTATTTAAAACACTTTAATATTTAACACTACCACTATCTCAGATAGATATATGAAGAGCTGTTGAGTTTCCACGGTTCAGAAAACATCAAGACAAATGTACGTTTCAACGTGTCATGATAGCCTGTTGAATTAGGGATCATTTACATTCCCTCTAAAGACTGATTGTATGCAAATGGAAGCCGTAATTTGTTACCAGGGGAATCGACTCAACTACAGGGCGACTCTCCTTGCCCGAGGCTCGCAACTTATGCAAATAATCAAGGGCTGAAACAATATGTTGCCAGTATGATATTGTGTCTTTAGGGGAAATGTTGCTGTGAACATCTAGCCCATTTTCCTGTTAGTTCTGGAATCGAGCCGTTGGATTATCCATCCCTCCAAGCATTTTGTATAAATCTATACTGAGGGCTAGAAGAAGTGCCAATAAAATCACGAAAGTGTCCCTTGTTTTGAGTAGAGTCTTAATTGACTACAGTAGCTTGTTTGTATCTTGTTCATAAAACCATATAATGGGTTTGATATATCATAATATCAACACCTTTCAAAGCTCAAATATGTATTGTTGTACGGCCTTAGTAAGTTTATATTCTCATTACCCGAAAATTGGTCAATATATATTTAGATTAAAAAATCTGTTTGTATTAAGCAGATCTTTTTATATATAATACAAACTGACTTTACAGTCTACTTACTTGTGCTTTAAAATCTGATTTATTGTTAAAATGTCGTTTTAGATCAATAACATATAATCATGTCATATAAAACACAATTTTCCCGAAAATGCATATGGCACTTTGTAATCTGTTCAATATGATCATCAACAAGGTGATATAGATATTCATAAGGCCTTGAAACTGGTTATGCAAGATGCAGTCTTCGCTTAGTCCTATTTTGTTAACACTAGCGGAAGTACGTGATGTTTTGTGTATTTTCATAGATATATTATACATAAAAACTTTTCATTTTTCAGGTTTGAAGCACACGAGACGTACTGGATGAAAATCTGCGAAAACGTCCAAGACATGTGTTTCAGAAATTACAATTGACCAGATGGAAACGGGAAATCATCATTTCGCTATAGCATGCAAAGACATTCTGCAAAGGTATATAGAAAGGTCACTTTTGGACACGATTCGTTTTAATCATTTCATAATTTTGAATACCAGTTATTTAAAAGTTTTCATTATTTGGAAATAACAATAAAGATATATATCTTCGATTTTATCACAGCTCATTCAAATTCCCTTTTAGATAAATAAATTACATTAGAAAAGCAAATTATCTTTACATAAACACCAGATCAGATAATTGCATTGTTCCTTTGAATCCAGCCTTGATGTATCATTCCTTAGTAATGTATCATTGCTTCTTTAGAAGTCTAGTAATGAACCCCTTTCATAATTGGCTTATATTTTTTCGGTTTATTGTAGATGTCTTGCCGCGAGGTTGAATCAGAAACAGCTTGACCCAGACGTTCAAATGTCAAATGCCAAGTTTGAGAATAGACTTCCATGTTCTGGCATCCTTTCCTTTGACTTTGAGAGAGCTGCGTCGTCTCCATACCATGACCCAATTCCAACATCACGTATTGAAGAAAGCAAATATTAATGCAGTTACGCCTTCGAGGAATTCTTGTATTAAAAGGAAGTAGATTGGCATAGTTGTTGTAATCAATCAGCTTTACCATAATAAATGGTTGTAAAGAAGTTAACTTTTAATTTGAATTAGAATCATAAATTTGGAATTAATTGAAAAGTGAAACTTGATAAAGTTTCCGATATCGTAAGCAGTTAAAGTGAATCATTGTGTGAAACACGAGTCACTTTCATTGTTTCTCAATTCAAAGGTAAATTTTATTAAATTGGATCAAAAGTACTTTCAAATGTTCGAATATCACTTTAATATTCTATGCATTTAATTGAATAAGTGAAAATTCAATACCGCTTGTCATCAAAATATCAATTTCAATATTTCAGAAGGATAAGTGTTTATCTTGAATATATTTCTTATTTAAGCTGTTACGCACGGTGGTGTAGTGGTTAGCATGTCTGCCTCTCACCCCAACGACCCGGGTTCGAATCCCAGTGGAGACACAAAAGATTTGTGACTTGGGTCGAAAGCTGTGTTGTGTCCTTGGGCAAGGCACTTCATCCACATTGCACTCAGTCCACCCAGCTGTAGAATGGGTACCTGGTTATACGGGTGTACTGTCCGAAATGGACTCTCAGCGCAGGCAAGCAGCTTTGAAAAAGTACAATCCGTCAGGGTAATAATGCCGTCGGTGAGCAACTTACAAAGATGGATACTTGACGTTAAACTTATCATTATTATTATTATTATTACCTAACTTTGTGCGCAAATAGATATACTACTTCACCCTGTGTTATAGTGAAAAAATATACATGTACCATGTTAAAAACGATTCTCGAAAGTAATTCTGTTCTTTTTATTTTCTTTCTAATTAACTTAAAAGGACAGTAGCACGTTTTTGAGGGGGAATATAAGGTGATGTCAGGAAAATGAAAATAAATGGTTTCAACTGAAAGACACTATATTTAAACTAAATGGCGCAGTAATAATTCAAATATATAACGTCAAGTTTAGCGATGCGATAACTTTTTCTAACACAAAATGAATTAAAGGTGTTCACACAAAATGGCCGCCCATGTATTTTAGGTGAATCTTCATACTTTGTTCTCTGACTATGGATAATTGGTTGGTGTTATGAGATTTTTGACACTATCAAAATAATACATTTCGTTTTAACGTACAATTATCAGTCAAAAAATTGATATATAAAGTTATCAAAAAACGTGCTACTGCCCCTTTAAGCAATTGTGTGAATACAATCAAACCGAACTACAACTTGCCTTGATACGTTCAGAAAATTCTTCACTGGCTTGTTAACGGGCAAGTTAAACTGGTTTATATTTTCGACAGCATTTATACTTGATAAGTCAAACCGGTGATTAGAAGTGTACCAAAAACTATTCCTAACAATTCACACTTCCAAATTAAAAGGACTTTTAAATTTCCAAATGTCATGCCAGATGCATTCATTAGCATCCGATCAGGTTTCTCCCTTAACCCTCAAACTCTGCACATTCAAACAGAGGTTGGGTAAATGTTTTATGACTTGATCTACCTCTGTGGGAAAAAATTTTATGTTATGTTCACGTGTTCAAGGTCATTTTGCCAAAAACTGGAAGAATCGTTGCATGGGCGTTTGAAGTTCAAAGTCGTTTCATGCGAACGAAGCCTTATGTCCTTTGAGACTACGAATTTGACACTCACAGATTGCATTAAAAAATGTAAAGATAACACTGTTCAATTTGTTTGTTTATTTGCACATTTCATGTTTCTCTCGTGTCAATGAAATTGGCGAGCAAAGGCTTTTTTAGCAAAACATAGTTCGCTAGAAAGTGAAGAGCATAAATTGTCTTCGTTTGTATCAAAGTCTCAAAGGAAATTCCTATTTAGATCCGAAGGTTTTTTTTTGTTGTAAAAAGATTCATATACATTTAACTACAAGAAATAACAAACAAATTATCATATTTCAGTTTTACTGTTACGAAAACAAGATGTATTTTTTCTTGAACCAATTTATTTCCTTTTCAAAGAAATTTGCTTTTTTACCAGGGTAATAGGTCGGTTTCACTTTATTCGTAGCAATGGCGTCTTAGCTGCAAGACGAGGAATAGCTCTGATAACAAGTTGGCACAGCGAACACGAAGAAGTATCATATAACGAGCATATCTTACCATCATATCAAAAGAAAATCCGGCTAAATACAAATTTTGTTTGACTGTGGATAACGGATAAACCTCGAACAGTTTTAACTTGCATGACTGTACATGTGTTATCTCGGTAAGTAAGAAAAAACGCAACTTAAAGAGTGGTTTGCGACTTATGCCTTTAAAGGGGCAGTGGCACATTTTTGGGTAATTTTATATCTGAAATATTTCACTGATAATTGTAAGTGAATGCTATATGTATTACTTTGACAGTGTCAAAAATCTCAATACACAAATCAACCATCCATAGTCAGAGGACAAAGTATGAAGATTCACATAAAATCCATTGGCGGCCATTTTTTGTGAACACCTTTAATTCATTTTGTGTTAGAAAAAGAAATCATGCCAACACAAAATCAGGACGTGTATAAGCCTTCATCACTAAAAGAATTTTTCCAGTACAATTCAGTCCTATATGGATAGATCAAAGTTCGTACTCGACAAGCTGCAACGTGTGCAAAATACTGCAGCTCGAGCGTTATTAGGATGTCGGAAACATAAACATAATCACTTCTGAATATTCACTTGCAATACAGAACGTTGTCTTGGCATACTCCAATAACTCCATCTGCGTAGGGTGGTTATCTCAGTGGTTATAAGAGTATATACCACGTGGTGTGGTTATCAGGTCAATATCAGAGGTTGACTATTTCGTATAACCAGGCGTGCCCCTGTGGCCCCTACTAAGTGGGGAACAAAATTGGCCAAAATCAAATGTAAAGCGTGATGAGCTACAGAGCCAATTGCCTATTTTTTAACAACGAAAGTTGTATTCGAACCGGGACCTCTATGCTGTCAAGAAGCGCCTTTTCCAGTTGAGCTACCGAGGATCCATGCCACTTGATGTATTTTTTACATTTGGTCAGGCCACGTCTGTATTTTTATATTTCCCTATAATAAACATCAGTATCGTAAAAATATAGTTTTAATGTAAGGAATCCAGTTTTTAGTTCGAAAACCCTTAGCAGGGGGTATTGAAAGGAGTCTATTTGGTTATTCTTATCAGGACATAGTAAACCCGCAAGATATAATAATTCTTTTTTAAACGTTTATGAAGTCATTGTCGTTAAACAAATTTAGTTGAAACCACGGGAGTGTAAGTCAAATAATAACCTGATATCCTCGGGTTATGGAAAAAACCTCTGCTCGGGCTCGCCCTCGCTAGGTTATTTTCCATAACTCATCGGTACTGGGTTATTATTTACTACATTTACTGCTAAGCGACAGAGCAAAGATTTAGTTTTAGTTTTCAACTGTCCGAGGTGCATAACTATTTGCTTTGTAAAACAAACTTGGTCTATAATTTAACGATAACCTGTTAGTTCAGGTTCGGCAGGTGTGGTTTAAGTCATAACAAAGGTTCGACAAGTGTAATGATATATCGTAAAAAGGACAGCCAGTATAATGTATTCATTCTCCCAAACATGACCAATAACTTGTAGAAGGAGGTCACAAAGAGTCTCTTTCGTCCCTGGGAAAGTGCGATATCGACAAATAACTGGTGGATGTCCTTTTCGGGATCCTGATGCAATTTAGTTTCAGGAAACATCGTCTTTGGGGTTTGAATATATAAATCTTGTTGACTGGTAATGAACAGTCCTAGTTTTACAACTTCTTCCTTCTGTGTATTTTGTTATTGTTGTTGAAGCACAATAATTAGTGTTAACGTTTATGTTAACCCCCCAAAATATATTGCAAATCAATTTCAAACCATCCTTACTAAGATATAAAAATGAAGGTAACACGAATGATGAGACCAAAAACATCTAAACAGTATCGATTTGAAGATTTTATGTTTCCCAGTAAAATATAAATTTGGTTCAAAATAATATACAATTTAAACACAAAGGGTTTATATCATTTATATCAACATAAGTTCCTGGATAAGAGGCACTGTGACTCCTTTTTCTTAGGGAAATGGGATCTTATGATTAGGAAGGAATTTAACCTATTAAAATGTTCCATTAAACTACCTTAACAATGTTTCTAAATATAATGTAAAAAGGGTATTGACACTAAAAGGTATTCACTTGCAATGTTACACCCATTTCTTTTACTATGATCAGTCAGAAAGATTATTGAGGTTTACTCCCGAAGATAACATAATTTAGAAAAACTTGTATCAAATTTAATTTTAAACGTGCTGAGTACCTTTAATACATACGTTTCATTAGAGATACTGCTGCAGAATTTCTGCCGCCTTTTTTTGTAAGGTCCCGGTAATTCAATACACATGTAACTGCACGTCATATACTGATGGAAATGAATAAAGGAACGTATGTATTGATGGTGAAATTTGTTTTATTGTCATGGGTTTTGGATCAAGTATATTTCATTAAGTTTGACACCACAGGTGAAATTTCAGTATCTGGTGTGTCTTCCCTGTTTTCTGATCACTTCTTCACACCGTCGTGGAACACTTTGGATCAACTTCCGGAAGACAGCACGAGGATCTGCGCGCCATTCTTCTTGGAGAGCCTGGAGCATAGCATCAAGTGTCTGGGGTTGAACATCACGATCCCTCACCCGACGTCCCAGAGGTGTTCAATGGGATAAATGTATGGGCTCTTGGACGGCCATGGCAACACTCTGACGTTGTTCTGCGTGAGAAAATCCCTGCTGACGTGAGCCGTGTGGGGTTGAGCATTGTCATGTTAAAACTCAAAGTTTACACCCACTCTACGGCGGAAAGGAAGAACAACAGGTTGCAACACTTCGTCTCGGTAACGGACACCAGTCACCCTTCCATCAAGTCGAACAAGGTTGGTCCTATGGTCGTAGATTATGCCGCCCCACACCGTCACATATATCCGCCCCCGTAGGAATCGTGTTGTCTGATGGTGCTCTGATGTTGACGTCCAAATTGAATCTAGACTCATCACTGAGCATGGTATTGCGCCAATATCGAAGTTGTCTAACTCGATGTTGTGTAGCCCATGCTCTTCTGAAACGACTGTGGTCCGCAGTCAGCCTTACCCCAACAACAGGACGACGTGACTTTAAGCCTGCCACTGACAGTACGGTCACAAATTCTTAGTCTTGTTACTGCCCTGAACTCAGAGTTTATTTTCGATGCTGGTTTAAATCGATTAAGTAAGAACAGCAGCACCAGGTGTCTTTCGTTTTGACCCACAAACCTGGTCTAATCTTTACGTTCCCTGTCTGACGGTACCGGTTCCAAATTGTCTTGCTGTCTGGCATATTGATTGACCGCTGTTTATGCACCCGATAGCCTGCCATTTCTCTTTATCAGAAAGGTATGCTCTTCGCATGATTCTGAAGGTAAAGGTACACTGACATTCGTTGACTCCTTGAAGGTTAAATGGACGTTGCCATGCATGAAGTTCATGGAAATTAATTTTCACGTGCACGGTACCTTTTTCAGTGAAAGTAAACTTCAACATTTTCAGTTATAATGGCCCCACGCAGCCTCGAACAAACGGAACATGCCAGACATAAGTTAACAGCAATTAAGCGTTCCCTTATTCGTGTCCAGCAGTATATGTGTACATGAACACTTTATAACATAAGTTCTTAAAGCGGGCACTGTACTGAATTTGATAAAAGATGGAAACAGTAATTGCCCTCCGGAGAGTTTATCTGGCATCAGTGACCACAGCGGGACAGCGAGCATCAGTGTTCAATATTTTGTAAAGTAATTTTACTGTTTTCCTTGTATTTTTTGCAAAATTTTGCGACCAACCAAGGGAAAATCGGACCAAAATAATTCATTAAAAAGGAGATAATTTACCAAAATTACCGAAACAGCAGCCGACATAAAGACGAATCAAGTGTGGCCATATCACAACTTCCCGTTTCGAAATATAAGCTTGAAACCAGTCTTTGTCACGCACTAGATTTTATTTTAATTTTCTTCGAAATATGCATTCGTTGCTGCCAAAGTTGATACCCATCGAACGCAATAACGGTTGTTGAGACACGGTGTAAATTCTACACGCATAATGATTACGTCACCGAAAGCGGGTTCGTTAAATGCTATGCCCTTTTTACAGGGGGTACTGTGCTCTTGGTGTCGAAAAAAGTTTTTTTATTGTTGATAAAAAAATATAAATGTGATATCAAAAATTCGACGAAAGATTTTTCTACAGAGTGGTGTATTTATATTCTCAATAGCTAGATTCCATCCCGAACCGCATGCAAGTATGATAATGGAGCTTTAAAATGTTCGTGGTCGAACGTTGATTAGATACCTGTTGATGTAATTGGGAGTCGATAGGCCTAATATTTCCTCTCACTTTGCCTTTTATCCGTCTGTTACCTTCTTTACCTTTAAATCTTTTTTTCTCCCTAAAATGTCCCCTTCCCTTTTGGTGATTTTCATTCACCTGTTGAAGACTTTACTGTTGCTGAAAGAGCATTAAACTCTTACTCACATTGCTTCACGATTCGAAAGACCGCTCCTTTCACTTTGCTCAATGATGTTGTCTTGACACTACGCTTGGGAACAAATATATCAACTGAATAGACATTTCACTGCACAATTCAGACTGAAGTGTTATCACTGTGTAATGTGAGACTCCCATAGATGTAAAATGTACATATTGGTTTAACTCTTCTGTTCTCATCTTCTGTTTCACCAAATCACACGACTTCAAGTGGAATTGGCAATGGAAATAATGTTTTTAACTTTTAATTTGTCTGATCTTTTCTCATTGAGACAGTTAAAGTTTTCAAGATAAGTAAATGTAAAATCATAATCTGATAGTTCTGATGTACATGTAATGTTTTCTTCATACTTTCATCTCATTATGTATGAATGGAGTTTCTCAACTTTCATGTTTTTAACAAAGGTTTTAAAATCATACAATATGAATTGTCAAGAATATAATGTACCGTAAAATATTGAATAAAAAAAAGAACAAAATAAAGAAAAAGAATATAATGTTTGCCCCTTATCAACTTCATGTAGTACAGACATTGATCTCGTATTTCGAGTGTTGAGCACTCCACAGTTCCAATAATCTCTATTAATTGTATTTCAATCTTCTACATATTGGCAACACTTAAGCATAATAATAAGGCTATCTGCACGACACAAATCAGACTTTGAGAAACGAGAGCATTGCAAATTTTGGAAATTTGTAATATAGTTCACTAATGTGAAGTCGAGTCCTTGAGACTCCGCTGTACACACTCAGTATGTCTGTCACATAAAAGGTATAGTAGAGTCTGTATTGATCATCTGGGACAACAAATAGACTCTTCGTATTCAGACCAATCATTACTTGAGACTAACTTGACACTCTATTTTGGACGTAAATTTCTAAAAACTTTCATGTCTTCTTAACTGTCTTCTCTCTCCACAGAGGCAGGTCAAGTCATGAAATGTTGATACATCCTCTGTTCTACTACGCCGAAATCCGTGGGTTCAGGCAGTTTCCCTGGCGGAGGGGAATTGCACCACAATCCATTTGACAAAAGACAACGCTTCCCGCATGGAAAGAATGATTCATATTGCAATGCTTTTGCCATGATTTAGTAGCCAAAAGGATGATTTTAGAACAGCGTCGCTGATTGCACAACTTTGCCTCCAATCAGGCAATTCTATTCCACAAAGCCGGCGTAATTGAACAGAGGCTGTATCAACATTTCATGACTTGATCTACTTCTATGAGGGGGGGGGGGGGGGGGGGGGGGGGGGGGGTGGGCTTTCTGTGGGGGGGGCATTATCTACACATGTTGTCCTGACATAGTTGATGAAGATAGACCCAAGAGCGTTATCTACACATGTTGCCCTGACGTAGTTGATAAAGAAATACCCAAGAGCATTATCTACACATGTTGCCCTGACATATAGGATGACGTTGGACCCAAGAGCATTATCTTCACATGTTGAGCTGACATTGTTGATGAAGAAATACCCAGGAGCATTATCTACATATGTTGAGCTGACATAGTTGATGAAGATAGACCCAAGAGCGTTATCTACACATGTTGCCCTGACGTAGTTGATAAAGAAATACCCAAGAGCATTATCTACATATGTTCCTCTGACATATAGGATGAAGATAGACCCAAGAGCATTATCTACACATATTGCCCTGACATAGTTGATAAAGAAATACCCAAGAGCATTATCTACACATGTTCCCTTGACAGATAGGATGAAGATAGACCCAAGAGCGTTATCTACACACGTTGCCCTGACATAGTTGATAAAGAAATACCCAAGAGCATTATCTACACATGTTGCCCTGACATAGTTGATAAAGATAGACCCAAGAGCATTATCTACACGTGTGGAGCTGACATAGTGGATGAAGATAGACCCAAGAGCATTATCTACACATGTCGCCCTGACATAGTTGATAAAGAAATACCCAAGAGCATTATCTACACATGTTGCCCTGACATAGTTGATAAAGAAATACCCAAGAGCATTATCTACACATGTTCCCTTGACAGATAGGATGAAGATAGACCCAAGAGCGTTATCTACACACGTTGCCCTGACATAGTTGATAAAGAAATACCCAAGAGCAGTATCTACATATGTTCCCCTGACATATAGGATGGAGATAGACCTAAGGGCATTATCTACACATGTTCCCTGGCATAGATGATGAAGATAGACCTAAGGGCATTATCTACACATGTTTCTCCGAGATATAGGATGGAGATAGACCTATGGGCATTATCTACACATGTTTCTGAAACGCGGCAGAGAACTAAATAGGTTTAATTTAAAATGATATATTTCAAAAAGAACTACTCATGACGGTACATGAGCTATTTGATAGAGAAATGAATATAGATAAGATGGCGCACAATAATACATATACAATAAATATATAAAGGATATGAATTGCCATGACATACATGTATTAAGTTCACGACACGAATGCTTATATATTAGTATTACACGAGCGAGAGCAAGGGTTATACTAATATTTGGGCACGAGTAGCTTAAACATAGCAATCCTTCAAGGCATTGTCACCCCGAAGACACAGCAAATTTGATTATCATATCTGAAGTACTTTCTGAGAAAAGTTGTCCCCTTTACTCGGACGGACGGACGGAGCCAAATCTACATGTAAACCCCCTTTCTTTTCGTGACGGGGGTTAATTAATGGTTTAAAGGAATAATAATTGAATAATTGAACCTTATGTCATACAGTTGACATTTGCATTTTATAGCATTATACCAAACATTTACCAAATTAACACCGTTCCTTCCACGTACCATTTTTCCTTTTTGAGTGGTTCAGTTTCGCACCTTTCGTTCTATTTACCTACATGTAAGTCATCGTGTAAAGATTAAAATGAATGATTTAAATTGGCAGCAGCATATGTCTAGGTATAAGAAATGATATTGAAAAGGAAAATGTACCATTGGAGAAAGATTAAGATATGGTGCTGAATGTAATGTAATTTTTTTAGCGCAAATTACGTAAAAACTAGCGACTCTAACCTAGTATTTAAGAACAAGAAGACATGGTCATCAACATCCGCCAAATAAGTATTCATTAAAGCTCCCAGTATTTCCTTCATGGGCCGTAACTCTGTAATAAGTTATTGCATTTACCTCATTTTTGAACTCCATCAAGGTATTGATACCCTGAAAAAACACGGCAAATTTGGTTATCCTATCTTATATAGTTTCTGATAAAAATTGTCCCCTTTTGTCGACACCCTCGAACAGAGTCGTAAAAACACGAAAAAGGGCAATAACTCTGTAAAAGATAATTTTGTGATTTTGATTTTCAAACTACATAAAGGTATTGATACCCTGAAGACACACATCAAATTTAGTTAGCCTATGGTAAAAAGTTTCTGAGAAAACCCTTCCCCTTTAACTCGGACGGATGCACAGACGCACGGACGGAGCCCAAACCTATATATCCCTTCCACTTCGTGGCGGGGGGTAATAAAAGCATGACCATGAAGTAGGGAACCATTGATTATTCAGATGGACCCAAATAATGACACACTGTCCCCGACACAAGGCGGTCCTGATGACTGCATATTCAGCTATTATCATGGCCTTCCCTTCAGCAATTGTCAGCAAAGTTTCTAAATGCACATGTTTTTCGAGATCCATACATGATAAATGCATGATAGTTTAGTATAAGGATAGGGCCTGAGCAAGCATGTTTCAGTTTTACAATGGCTGTCAATGCCATGATTTTATACTCTCATCTAACACTAATTACCCTTGTATACGGTAAACATTTACTCGTGTAAATTTGGTAATATGAGCAAATCTACTTTTACTTTTACTTACCCGTAATAATGAATTTGCACCTACCCTCTACTGGGCGTCTATACGTCCACAAATACACACGTTAGTTAAATAGAGAATACTAAACGAATGGTAATGTGATAACATTTTTAAGCAACGAGTGTATAGAATTGGTATCAGACGAACGAAAGTGAGTCGGATACCACATTCTATTCACGAGTTGCTTAAAAATGTTATCACATTACCATGAGTTTAGTATTTTATTTATTACTCAACCCTCAATATCAATATCTATGTAAATAAATCGTCAAAACGAGAATCAGCTGACTCGGAACAATCGCGAAACCAGCGTATGAATTTCCATGAGTCCAAATAAAATCGTTCACTAAGAAGCAACGAAAACTGTCAACTCATCATGCTCTCGCAACGTGACGTCATCAGATCGCCAAGTGACGTCATCGGAATGTGTCCTGTTTTTTTTTTTATTAATGAGTCTTGGTCACGTACCTTCTTTTGTTTTGCAAACTTGGTGAACAGTGTCAACGGCAGAGGATTGATTGCATTGACATGAGTTACTGAATTGTTGATAGGAACCGGGAGATAGAACTTTGGGAAAGGTAGTTACACGATAGCAAGTTCGGATTTCGTGCTTGTGAAGGGGAAAGCGACGGTTTGGGTGGCGATGAAGCAAGCAAACAGTCGAAGCGCCATGTTTATGTTACGGTAGGCAGAGGAGGCAACACCGCTTGCGACGGCACAGAAGGTGGACAAGTAATTAAGCGAAGGATGGATTAGTGGTGGTTAGCTAAAAGAGAATGCATTTAAAATGTAAAAAAACTCGCTTAGATAATATTCTGTCACATAAATTAACATTTTGTTGAGAATGAAAAACTTGTCAGTCGCCAAAGTCACGTGGTTGGACAATGTCATGTGACGTTCGAAAGTAGTTCGGTTTCTTTGCACGAGATGGTAACACACATGTGTGTTACCAACTCATTGTTATCTAATGAGTGATCTCACCACGGTTGAGTAATAAATTTGTTTATATGCAAAAGTACACACGTAAGTTAATGTTGCCGTATACATGAGGTATTAAATCTAAACCTACGTCGCGTTGAAGTAACATTTGTTACAAATTGGAACACAGTGCCTTGTAGTGAAAGAATGCAGATCTTAATAGCCAAAATCATTATCGCTTGATAAGTAAACCTTAGAAAATTAGTACTAAGATATGTTATCTTCTGAAGAAGATATCTACAGTGAAGATAACGCGTCTCGATATCACAGGATCTCACAGAAGCGATATCTATTTCGGTAGCCACTCTTGGGATCATGATATTAGATACAAACATTACCAACTACATTTAGTCAAACAAGTATTTGATTATGAGCACTGTTTATCTTCAATGTTTTCTCCGGCTTGTGCTTCACTTTCCTACATGCAACACTTAAAGGGGCAGTAGCACGTTTTTAGGGGGAACATAAGGTGATGTCAGGAAAATGAGAATTAATGGTTCCAATTGAAAGACAATGTATTTAAACTAAATGGAGCAGTAATAATTCAAATATATAACGTAAAGGTTAGCCACGCGATTCATCTTTCTTACACAAAATGAATTAAAGGTGTTCACACAAAATGGCCGCCAATGGATTTTATGTAAATCTTCATACTTTATTCTCTGACCATGGGTGAATAGCTTGTGTAATGAGTTTGTTGATACTGTCAATATGATGCATTTAGCAATAACTTACACTTATCAGCGAAATATTTAAAATATATAAAAAAATGTACTACTGCCCCTTTAAAGCATACTGATAAGACAATGTTAACATTTGAAGTCATAAACCAGAGTTTGCCAATCGATGTCATTTAAACGGTTATTATCGATTAAATCTAGTTCACCTAGTTTCTTGGTTTCCTTTAGAACCCATTATACAAACTCAGTATTTCTGTCGATTATACGGAATAGTCGAATCTATATTGATTACCAAGGACATCAAATAGACTTTTCTTATTCAGACCAATCATTATTGAAACTCAATTTGATACTTGCTTTATTTTGGACGTGAATTTCTAGAATCCCCAACTGTCTGTTGTTTTGGAAGTGTCTTAACGAAGATGTAATTTTTATATATATTTGAGTTATCATTATATTGTTATTCATTTTTGTTGTCTTATTATGTTTACTTGAACACAAGAAAAACGTATGGCGGATTATTTTACTAAAATGAAAGTTTTATGTAGTTAATTATGTGCCATTGAAAATATGTAGATGTACCTCTTGCAAAATCGAAATTTCAAACATGTGATAAATGTATGAATGTACCTCGATTCTCTCATACGCTGGAAAGTATTTAAACAAATGAGAAGTTATCAGCATATGTTATTCATTCTTAAATACATATATACACGTCTCCTAAAATTCATCAACATTCCACGTCTGATATCCAGTACATAAGCAACCATTTGAGATAATTCATGGTTTCGAAACACACAAAATGTTTATGAACAATTTGCTAATATTGCTTGGATAGGGAAAGTAACGCAACCTTGAAAAGCTGCGTTGTCATGGTTGTTTCGCCAGTATCCTAGTTATACGTTCCATGATTATTTGTGAAGGTGGGGATGATACGTTTACTTTGTTATTACGTTTCTAGTTAACGTGAATCATCGTCGAACACGCTCAATGATTTGTTTTACAGATAAATTGGTCACACGATACGACAAAGTGATTTGTTTGCAAGAACATTGAAACACATTTGGTACAATAATTCATATATTCGATGCATATTGTTTTTGTTGAAACGCACGATTAAAACCATTTGACAACCTTCGATACCCAAGTTTTTTTTAGATATGAATTTGTGATAGATTAACTCTGCTGGATTGTGTTTACAAATTCTATCTTGATCATAAAATGCCTTTTAAACTTTGGGTGACGTAATCAATGAATTGCAGTAGATAAAAGACTCGCATTACATGTATGGAGTTTTGAGAACATAGTTCGTGTTCTGACCTAATACCAATTATACAAAATTTATCCGATAGCTTAAATGCATCAATAAAATCCTCCATTACATGGTAAATCATTTAACATGGTAAACATAATTGAAAGTGTTTCATAAGAATTTATATACAATACTTATATACTTAATGAAAAAACTGGTTACAACCATGCCAAGAAAATACAAACATAGCTCTTTAATCAAATTGCAGTCTGGTCGCGGTAGGTACCGGTAAAGATATCTGCAACCATTTGTAGATGCTGTTAACCACTCACTGCAGAAACTCGAAGATAATAATGTATCATTAGTAGTATCAAATGTATACTTTCAGATTAACCTGCTTTCATTTCAATTTGGTCCCTAAGGAACTGATAAGTTCTCTGTATGTTTGCTTGATCGAGGCTCTTTATCGTGATACCTATTTGAAGTAATTTGTATCTTAAACCATTTCCTAAACTAGAGAGTATCGCAGAAATTAAAAATGCCTCCTTGCCTGTTGTTCAAGAATCCGTCTTTGCGAATTGGTTATCTCTCAAATTTGAAAATCGTTTAGAAACCATTATAAATCCAACACCTTATTTATAATCTTAAGATAAGCAAGGAAGCCCCTTCAAAACGAATTTATTATTTTCTGTTTATACTTGTCTTAGGTGTTTGAAATATATAATGAATAACGAACAGCAATACGGTACTTCTTTTGTTAAATCCATTGTTATTTTATTTCATTTTCATCTTCTCTTCACATAACAAACCGTCAAGAGCCAGAATGTATCTTTTTGCACTTCATTGAGACTAACAGTTCACGACAGTGTTCGGCAATGTAGTTTTAAGATTACAAAGCTTAAGATTTATTTTTAGCGGGCAGATTCAACAACTGTTTTTATGTCTCAATTGTCATCAGAAAACAAGGCTTACATTTTTCAATTGTGTCACATGTCAAATGCAATGTAATTTCGCTCTGGATTTTGCCTTCAAAATAAACAACTTGAGGTTTGAAACATGTTTAAAAAAAATTTCTCAAGAAAAATTACAAGAAGGTGAAGATGAAAAGCCATAAACATAAAAGTATTTTTTGACAATTTGTAACAAATTTTAACTATCAATAAACAAATACTTGTTTGCGATGGATATTACATAAGAATCATAACTTGTCCTTCTACGAAAACATGCAAATTTGCATCAATAATTTGTAAAATTCAGTACATTTAGCTAATGCAGAAATAATCAATGATGAAAAGTATCTCATTTTTAATTCTAAGATTGAATTATAAATAGAGTTTCATAATTATAGTTCACACTGTTCCCCAATTGCAAAGGGACATATATATAAGGGACTGGTTTATCTTTAAAGGGGCAGTAGCACGTTTTAGGGGGAATATAAAGTGATGTCAGGAAAATGAAAATTAATGGTTCCAATTGAATGACAATGCATTTATACTAAATGAAGCAGATTCCTTTTGCTTATACAAAATGAATTAAAGGTGTTCACACAAAATGGCCGCCAATGGATTTTATGTGAATCTTCATACTTTGTCCTCTGACTATGGATGATTTGCGTGTGTAATGAGATTTTTGACACTGTCAAAATAATACCTTTAGCATTAACTTACATTTTTCAGTGAAATGCTTAAAATATAAAATCCTGAGAAGGGTGTGTATTCAATGACCTGGAAGCTACTCTTGCCAATACTGAGTCAAAATACTTTTCTTGAAAGGTAAGGTGAGAGGAAATGTGATAAAAGCATCTCTGTTAATATCATTTACTCATTTATTTGTTCGTAAAGTCCAACGAGCGAATATTAAATATTTCCGCACATGTATTTTCTTTAACATCAATAAATGAGAGAAACACAATTCACAATCTTAATTTAAATTTACAGAATATTCTTTGGTGATTTGCGAGTCAATGTAATTCAAGTATTAAGTAAAGACTTATAAGGGCGTCTACAAGGTCAAATATTGATCATGAAGACCATTTCCATTTTCTTGGATTCATGGTTCAAAGCAATTCAAATACTCATTACAAACTCCTTTTCTGACGGTAATTCTAATCAAAATGTAAAATGTATTTAATTGTTAGACGTTTGAATATATACTGGCTTTTATTTCATTCATATATATCTAGTCCATATCTAAACACATATATTATGAAAGAATGATTCATTTTAGGCCCAATTGTCTATGAACATGAAAGATGCTAAAATTAATAATCAACGTACATGTAGCTGTATGTTTACGGCAATAGACATCGGTTCGAATGCATTATTGGTTCGCACTTTAACAAAAGGTGTCGAAACCTAAGTATCTACTTACAAGCAACCTGATAAGGATCGGAATTGTGATATATATTGTGATTCGTTTGATGATAAACCTTGGTTTGTAATAGATTTAAAAAGTGTTATTTCATATGCCAAGAAAATATATTGTAAAAATTCCATTTTGACACTGATTTAATATATCAACAGTGTACTTGTCATTATATCCATGTCAAAGGGAAATTTAATCCTGCACTTATTTTTAAAATAATCGCAAAACTAAAAATGATTACTGTTATCAGCTGTGGCAACTGTTGAGTCTTCTTCAATAATTCGCCTTGATGCTTATCCAAACATTTGAGTGAGACAAAGTAGCTGAATTTGTAAAGTGACTTTACACATTGAATGTAACAAATACAGATCTAAAACACATACATTGAATTTAACGTCTAACTTAAGTATTAACTTATCAAAAAACTATAAAGATCGGAATTTGAATCCTCCGTAGTCAAGTGGATAAGATCGTTAATTAACAATTGGAGGGTTCGAGTCTTGGAGTCTTAACTACTAGTACTACACTTTCTAAAATAAATAATCATTTTGAGATTTGAGATATTATGCAGAGATATCATTAAAACATGTACTGTACTCTTCAAAACCTGACACCACCCAATTCCTATCCCTAATCCGAGGTCAATGAACAGTGCATTTTTACAATAATTCACTGTTAACACAATCGAGTCCTTAGTTTCCACATAGTTATTCACATTTCTTAAAAAACAGTAAGGAACAGATTGATAAAGTATATTTTGTGTATGTTTGTGTACAATGTATGTTTGGTACCATAGGGCAGTCTGTATTATTTGGTTTCTTTACTCAAGTAATACCGTGATTCTAAAAGAATAATCTCCTTTCGTATACACATATGAAGTATGATAGAACAAATTTAAGAAGATGAATACTAGTAGTTTATATGTAAACAACGGTGGATATGTAGGCCCGACGTGAAGTTTTGGATTCTCACTTCATACAGCCAGTACTATTCTGACAGGCAAAATAAATTACTCATTTTTGTCATTGAAGAATCCCGTTCGGTAAACAAGCAAATCTTTGCTATTCGAATAGATCACCGGTCGAAAACATATTATGACAAAATACACACGAGGGGCAAAACTCAAACAAAGGAATTAATAATATGACAATTTGTAATATAAAAAATATAACTAAATGACATATTGCTAATACACACTTCAGATTTTCAGTAACAAATATTTCGTGTTTTTGATGACGTATTCTCAAACTGAGAAGAACAAGAGTTAAACCACCATTCAACGAATTCTTGTTTAAGTGTTTTAATTTTTTGTCATAAAATGAAAATTCAAGTTAATACATTGTTCCAATATTAATTTTGATATGACTCAAATGTTCTTCAACAGAGAAGACATATTCTGTATAACAACCACCAAAAGTACGTATTTTTAACTCATTTACCAACATGTTAAATATTGTAGGGTTATGATAGTTTAAATAATATTTCTTACCTACCTGCAATAAACAGATATATTTTAACAAAACATTAACCAGACACCAAACATTTTATTCAAACTACTGCAAATATGTGTCATTGTAAACGTTACATAATTTAATACATTTTATGTCTCTTAGATATTAGGTTAATTTAAACAAACTGTGGTGTGTACTTTCTTTTTTTCTGACGGATTGCATATGCTACATTATGACAGGAATGCAGGGTCCATGTGTGAATTGGTTTGCTTGTTATTTATGAACTCGGCAGCTGGTTGACACTTCCGATAAAGACAGAAATGGAGGTTGACATTTCCTATCAGTATCAGAATGAACGTGGTACCTAACATTACAAATAAAATAATTTCTCTCTAAAATTGAGTATTCTTATTGTGTGTGTCTTGGATAGGTTAAACATCAACATGCTGCAGTCACGTTTTTGTATTCGACTTATCCTCGGCTGCTTCGTCATGGTTGACATGATATCATCATCGATGCAAGAATCACGTATGTTTATCCTTTATTCAATTTATTAGCGTTGCATTATTGACATTTGATTTTGAGATATTTATGATAAAATATTGTTTTCTTAGTAAAACTTTAATTTTTTATAAAACACTGATTAATGATTTTGAATTGTAAATGTCACTTTCAACGTAATTTGACTTTAACTGGAACTACAAAGACACTGTATTTACAATCACCAACTCATAAACTGAAAGGGGGATAACATGAACTATTTCTTAATATCGCTTAGTTACAGAGAAAAATGAAGAATTCGAATATATGAAGAAGCAATTCAAGCTAATTTACAGCAGAATGAAGGCCATCGAAGTGTCAAACAAGGCTGTACTAACTGAAGGCAGGTAGTCTACAATATCTTTTATCGTACCTTATGTAAGAATCGTGATCTGATTGGTTTGCGTGACCCTGGGTGAATACTGGTCTGTGGACCTCTATACCATTTAGACTCATATGCATAGAGAGTGTCACCTCTTTCCGTGCAGAACTCAAAACCTTCCTCTTCTCTGATGTCTAGCACAAATAGACGTTGAACAGCTCCAAGTTGGAAATAAGGCGTTCAACAAATGGATTATATTATTATTATTTATTATTACTGATATCACCCTCTTGGGCGGGGTGATAAATTAGTGATACTCCGCCACAAAAAGCATGAAAAAATCGTGCACACTGAGCGTCTTGAAATGTACAATGTATGTTACCTCGACCACATCAAGGTTACTTTTTATCGACCAATATTAGGGACCGCACGAGGGTAGAAATTGTGCAGTCAACTCTCATGTCATAGAAAGGATTCTGATGATGCAATTCTCGAGCAGGCTCAAGCATGCTCGTACAGAGCCCACGATTGTGGTCAGCGCAAAATGTAATGCCCATTTTATAATAAATCCTACCTTTATCACAATTATTAATTCAAAGGTTTCCGAAATAGAAATTCACCGTCCGTCACTTCCAATATGTAACTGTGAACCAAGCATAGTCAAAGCGCTTACGCAGTTTTTCTTAATAATTTTTTTCATATTATATGCGTTTTGTTTAAACATTAAAAATTCGTTATACCATTCAGAGGTGGGGGTATGGGGATACATGAGCTTCTCGCTTGGTGACATACAACCAGACTTCCAAAACACCAAGCTAGAGGCTGATATATCCCCATACCCCCCACCTCTGAATGTTATAACTTCTAAAGTTATACGCCTTTAAAATGTAACGATTTTGTATCTTTGTTTTTCACCCTTTATATTTTCAAAACTTGTTTATTCAACGTTTTGAATTCTACTTTATGTACGACGGAGTTTTTTTCGATCGAATTCTAAATACATACATTTTGGGAAACACATGAAGTTTGAATGGCTTTAAAAGACTGAACAATCCAAAATAGAAGCTATATCCGATAAGTTTTCTTAAATAACAATTATTATTGATTGTGTTCACATACGATTTGAGGCATATATGCATTTTTCCTATAGCACTACTCTTATTATATTACTTAGACTGTGAAATATCATATGAATTTTATATGATACGATTGGTCTCGATAAGGCATATATGCCTTATCATATAAAACTACCTTTGTATATTATTTAGTCTTTGCAATATCCTATGACTTTTATATGAAATGATTGGTCTGGATGAGTCTATATGCATTATCATATAGAACTACCTTTGTATATTATTTAGTCTTTGCAATATCCTATGACTTTTATATGAAATGATCGGTCTCAATGTCAGATAGAAATTAGAAATTGGATGACAATAAAGTTTCATCTGTTATTTGTTTTTTAGTACGGAACATGCAAGCTCTTCTTGTCAAGACAGTGGGCGACGAAACAGGTACATGTCTATCATCATTTGCAATAGTAACTTGACATTGAGATACATATTCAAATGGTTGAATCTTTTATCACACAAGGTTTCAGTCAGAAACTCCGAGATCAGCTCAAATGCTGACACGGTAGTTTATATCAACATATACAAACCGTTGTCATTTAATCCTATATCATTACGTAGACTTTCATGCTAAAATCCAAGGTTGACATTAAGATTTTACGACAGACTGATTTGGGAATAGGTTATATTTACCCTATGGGCGGATACAATGTGACTACCTAGGATCCCAAGCGCATGAGTACTCCTTGCATTTTTAACAAGTTTTTTAATTTTAAAAAACCCCATAAAAGTCAAACCAGTATATTACGGCCAACTAAGGTACTAAGAAAATGTTGTGAGGTTCAGTAGGCACAAACAAAAAGTTAGTTGGGGTTTAACGTGTACGTAACTGTAATGAAGGGGTCTGGATAAAATGCTAAGTCACACTCAGTTCGACAGTGGCCACATCGAGCAGGTGGTTTACCATATCGAGGTGACCGCCATTCTCTCCCCACAGAGGCAGATCAAATCTTGTTGATTTAGCCACTGTTCTATTACGCCGACTTTGTGGGATAGAATGGGAGATGCCTGATTGGGGACCATCAAAGTTCGATGTGCAATCAGCGACGCTGTTCTTAAATCATCGTTTTGGCTACTTACTGTTTCCCCCAGGCTGAAAAAAGGGCAGGGTAAATGCCTTTTGAAAAGGGCACAACTTCTCGTAATACATACAAGTTGAATTTTTAAATGAAAATGGTGCAGCATAAAACATAAGTATTTGCAAATGGAAACACTAAAATATACTTGTAATTTTATTTTTGTTTTGTATTTATGAATAAATGTGATGTTGGACCTAATATAAAAGGGCAAAGGATTTCAACATCTGTAATTAACTCATAATGCGATCATTAAGCTGTATCCACCACCCAACACTCTGTCAGTAATCCCCTATTGTTCCTGTAACTAGATTAACATGTGGTCAACAGACCGTGTATCCTGTTGAAACAATGGCTTGATCTTTCTGTGTCTGGAAAAGGTAAATTGAAATGTTTTAGCTGGCAAAAATGGCATGACATCTTAGAAAAAGGGCAGGGCGGAACAGAAAAAGGGCAGGGCGCATTCTGAGAAGGGCAGGGCGCTGCGCCCTGCTAAATAAGCCTAGAGGAAACACTACGTACTGAATCAAGGCCAAGGCATTGTGATATGAACCATCCTTTCCATGCGAGAAGCGTTGTCATTTGATACAGAAATTCAAATGGATTGTGATGCGTTTTTTTTTCACCAGGGGAAACTGCCGGAACCCATGGATTTCGGCGTAATAGAACAGAGGCTAAATCAACATGACTTGATCTGGCTCTGTGGGGAGAGAATGGGTGACCGCTAGGAGTTCGACTGAATATCAATCATCACATCGAGATTTATCTTACCTTACAGTAAAATATTAGTTTTTGATTGACTGAATCGATTTATCTTATGTACCCCGCGAGTCTTCTATCTCACGGTGTACAAATTCCATGTACCCCGCTGCCATAGTAACAGCTCCTCTCCGAGAAGAGGTTTCGCAGAGCGTTTAAATGACGTTACCAAATGACGCACATGGTGTGCAGAGTTTACTTAAGTTCGATTAGCTGTTTTTTGTGATTATTAAGTGTAGATTTCTTTTCTCATCATTCTATGTTATACTTGGAAGCAAATTCCGCATTGCATTACTTGCACATACTATAGAATTAACATCAAAAAGTTTTAAGCATGTTTAGGGTAGTCGGATTGGATGACGTCATTTTGTTTACATTAAGTGTCAAGTCCGTTCAACCGGATGGCTCATCCGTTCACGACAAAGTTACATTAATATATTGAACTGAATTCTAATGACATGACGGTAAGATAAAAATGTTGCATGCTTCTCCCTCGGGTAATGCGGTCTAATGTACCATCTTTGTGGAAATGTCAGCCCTCGCCTAGCGGCTCGGGCAAAATTTATACAAAGAGGGTACATCAGACCGTATAACCTTCGTGAGAAGCATACAACTAATTATATATTTTAATTAAAAATGATTTATTTAATAAGTTTAACAATATCATGATGCATCAACTAGATTGTCTTATATTATTGCAATATCATAGTATTATCATTATGCTTTTTAAAATATTCAAAAAAGAAAACGAATATATAAGATCGAAAGACATAAGATTTCACCTCATTTTATGTTTCTTAATACAACAAATACAAGGTTGCCTTCTGATAATATGACCCAATAGTGATAAATGTTAGACCTTGTAGACAAATTAGACAAATTAGACAAATTGTAGTCACTGATCCAACATCAGCATCATCTTTATACCTTTATATAAAAGAGTGTAATATGACTATTGTCCTCTTAATAAACTAAAGTACATGATTATGAGTTTGTATTATTCAAATCATTCTCCCAAAACTTTAGACATCTTCATTAATATTTGTCACCAGTTAATTAATGATATTGTTATCATTTCATTATATTTAGCTTCATCGATTAACTCTGACGCTAAAACAACCCACGACAAACATATGAACATGAGAGGTAGCCATAGAAAAATGAGCACACAAAGAGCAAGCCATAACACACAAGACACATCTACAACATATGCTGGGTTGAAGAAAGTGAAAATCACACAAACAGCAAGCCATAACACACAAGACATATCTACAACATCTGCTGAGTTGAAGAAAGTGAAATCCAACAACAACTTCCTGAAACAACAACGAAATACATTGATGCCTCAATCGAAAAATATCTCAGTTATTAAGGAAAACAAAATCCATGACCAAGAGTCAAAGGGCAACGTCTCAAATGGTGGACAGTCTTCTGAAAATGGTACTCTGATACAGAATGACCCTCGGAAAGAAAAGGTATCTCGAGACGACTGCATGGCTCACAAAAAAGGTAAATCTTAATTCTTTAACGATATATCTACGTCTTAAGCTTCTAAGTCACTGAAGCGGAATACATCGGATCCTGAAAAGCAAGATGTTGTTGATATGAATTCTTTATTGTGAAAATCGCGATGTCTCGAGATATATGCCCACCCTTTTTTCATTAGGTTTAATGTTGAATATATTCATTGTAGGGTACACGATTTGGCTTTCTGCGTCATCATGACTGCATGATCTGGTATTTTTGCAAAAACTCGAAGCTCTATATTTTAAAAAATATTGTTTAAAATTGTTTTTACTCAGTGATTTAGGATGGTCCTCAAACTACCTTATCGGAACGTAGAGTATTTAGCTATCACTTGATGAATACTATTTTTCATTCGAATCAAAAATGTTAAATCACTAATGTAACAGTATAAAAGAATATCTATATCGACAGAGAAAACGTTATGCGGAGAGTTTACGTATTCATTGTGAGAATTCGGCACTCTCTCAAAAAGAGGTGAGGTGATGTGATGTGGGGTTTATCGCCGGGATTCCTCTCAAAAAGAAACGCACGGGTAAAACACAATTTTGATAAACGTGTGAGTTATTGAATGTTGTTGTTGTTGTTGAATATACGTTATTGTACTCTTAGGGCACAAAATAGATATTTTGTTGCAAACTGGTCACAAAAATACAACAAATTGATTCAATTAATCTGGAGCATAGGCCAATATGCCATGCATGACTGTTTTGTTTTGTATTATGAGGATGCGTTTTTTGAGTCAGAAACTTTAACATTGAATTTATCAAAGACTTAATTTTTTTTTAAAAACATTACAAAGGTAACATGCAGTTCAAAAACATCATCGAATTGTTTGAAAATCTCACAAAACTAGGCAATATTCCTGGGCGCACTCGAAACTTTCAAGATAGGTTCAAGTAAGTTTCTAAAACTTTTGAAAGATGGTACTATATTTCTGGTTTAACTGTTTAAAGTAATTTCAGTAAAACATACAAATTCATTAAATCATGTACGACCAACATAAATATACTCTTTTACGTTTAATTTCATATTTTGCTCACAGGTAACACCTCCTTTGTTACGGCATCAATAGCAAAGATTTCAGTAGTTCATCTTGACGGATCCAACGCCAGGACCTTTTTCATGCCTTCCCACGTCATTAGTATTGTTTATGACGACATGTGTACTCTGTACTTCTCGACATTGAGAGGTATTTTGAAGATCAAGATACCTGATTACAAGACACATACACTGCTGGCTCAACATAACGGTGAGTTAATTTTAGATGTCTTTGATTGACATTCTAGAAGCTGGTCTGATGATCAACAAGGACGATTATTTTATGGATAACCAACGAAAGAATAAAGAAGTTGATTATCCATAAAATAATCTTCCTTGTTGATAATGTTAAATTGTCTACGTAATTTACTTATCATATGTTTTATAATGTATTTAACTGTTTACGATTTTTCCATTCTAAGAATAACACTGTGAAACCTAAGTTCTGTAAAATATATAATGGAGAATTCATGAGATTGAGTAGGTTCGAAGGGCCGAATTATTGTTTCCCAAATGCACGGCACCGAATGCATTCTTCATCTTAACCAAATAAACCCCAAATCCACACAAGCACTTGATGCATGGGCAGTGCTCATATACTATATATAATAAGGCTTTCCAACCGGCATGTTGATCCCCGAAATAAACATATTTACAACCTATTCTTTTGGTGACATCAGTTCAATGTCGCCTATAACGTGTTTCCAAATACCTTATCTTTCATTCGACATCGATCTTACATATATGTCACCCTCATAATTAGAACAAATTAGCGTTTGATTATATCAGGCGAGTTGTGCAATTTCACCGAGCATACGACACCACTACGACCGATGTTTCACTACCTGTCGTACACACTCTCAGTCAATCTCAATGAAATCGCACTGAAGTCTTGTGAAGGCCTCATGCCCGCAAATTCATCTTCCATAATCGTAGGGAGGTTTGCGATTTCGATTGTCTGTTTTTTAAAAAATGCACTACTTTCGCGATCAATACGACATTTTAATACTTGAATACTTGCAAATTCAGTCATGATTTGGTCGTATCGATCGTAATGGAGTTTTGATACGGTCGTATGTCAATCATCCATAGTCAGAGGACAAAGTATGAAGATTCACAAAAAAATCCATTGGCGGCCATTTTGTGTGAACACATTTAATTCATTTTGTGTAAGAAAAAACAATCGCATGGCTAAACTTTACGTTTTATATTTGAATTATTATTGCTCCATTTAGTTTAAATACATTGTCTTTCAATTGGAGCAATTACTTTTAATTTTCCTGACATTACCTTATATTCTATTATATACTTAATGGGAAACCACTGTTAACACAAAAGATTGGATTACAATTGATTGGTTTAAACATATTTTATTGACAAAAAGTCAAATGGATGGGGCAAAAGTGAAAACACTTACCGGGCCCTCTCCAATACAAAATTGATTAATTTACATATGTTATAAAGATTTACAATTTTTCACATATTAACACAGGTTTTACAATTAAGGTTTGTGCAATTATGTACAATACAACTGATTAATCCTAACTCTCTGACGAAACTTTGTCGTAAGTACCTGCATGCATCTATTTATCCTACAGTGTCCTTCGTTAAGTGTTAGAAAACAGAGAATCTCGTTCATTTTCTTGAGTAAAGATTTCCAAGCATATGCGCTTCTATGACGTGGTATTGTGACGCTCCAACTACAAATACTGTGACGTCATACACGCAGCTGTATTTTCCTGTGAATAAATATAAATTACTTTCTGAAGCAACAGTAAAAAACGAATAAACACAACATTGCCGATAAAATTTGATAGCGTTTTGTTTACAAACCCGGAAGTTAATCCCTTTAAATTGAAATCGTATCGCGACTTTCATTTCAAATACATTTAGGAGAAGATTGTTTTTACTTATGTAAGATGGTTTGTCAG
Source organism: Steromphala cineraria (assembly GCA_916613615.1). Taxonomy (NCBI): domain Eukaryota; kingdom Metazoa; phylum Mollusca; class Gastropoda; order Trochida; family Trochidae; genus Steromphala; species Steromphala cineraria. The sequence goes on along the minus strand of OU744725.1, from coordinate 59,448,664 downwards.
TTATTGAAATTTCATTTTCTGGTTTCTGTGGGTTTTATTTGGTTGAATTTGCAAAAACAGTACGATGCAAAAGTGCGGGTTAGAAAGTCTACTCCAACAGTACACCTGACAGAAAATACCAAATTATCATCCTGCTACATCAGCTTATCTGGATATCAGGGGTATCAGGGGTATCAGGGGATATTTTGTATCTCAACGCGGAGACATATACGCTCATGTAGCAGGATGCCAAATTATAAGAATTTTAGCTTCTTTACTTGATAAGAAAATATAAGGAAAGTTATCAAAATATTATGTAATGAATGCATTGTAAATATGTAATGTCACTGGTGGACGTGAAATCGTCCAGAATATCCTCCAATAATTTACAATTAATGCTATTCGGTACAAGTCCGGACTTGTTTGAGTACTTTCATTAAATAAAAACATTACTCACCGATCATATTGCGATATGAACAGTCTTTATAAACAGAATAAAAATTCATTTGATTACATATACATTATAAGAGTTTTTACAGTCATTATTAATTAATATGGAGGTTTCTGTACAAAGTCCTGCAGTTTGGAGAATTTTGAAATTCAAAATAATTCTTCCCTTTTTGTCAGTGCTGATAAAGTGCTATTCTTTTGATTTTTTAGAAAAGCCACTCCAAATATTATGTCTGTATTGTCATTATTAATTGCTCAAGAAAAAATATATTGAAAGAACTCTGCAATCAACATCTATATTTTTATACAGTTTAAAGATTATACATTTGTTAAAAAGCATTTCAAATCTTAAGAAAAAAATATTATATACATGTATTTATAAAATAAATTATTTATCAAAGTTTATTTTAGAACAACAAAATTTGAATTAGATAAATCATATAAACTACAATTTAGTGTTCAAACTCCATCGTCATACATGAAATTGTGGCCGGAAATTTTCAGTTGAACAGAATATTGACTTTAATAAAAACGATTTAAGGGAAATAATTTTGTTGAAAAGACCCCTTTGGGAATAGGATACTGATGAGAAATTGATATTTTCACCAGTGGTGCTTTTTAGCATCAGTTGTTAGAACTCTAAAACCAAAGTTTTGTTGTGATGAATGACACCGTCTTTCAAATTCCTTTATCCTTTCCCGATAAAAAGAATTTGCTTGAAATAAACCAATAAAGCAGAAGGACATGTAGGGTTAAACTTGATGAAGTAAAGGCTCTCTTTGTATTTCGAAAAATCATTTTTGGCGCGAACTGATACGTTGAGTGTAGCTGTCGTGTATGTGTGACATATGTCTCGCTTCGTAAAGGTTTTGGTCATTAAAATATATACAGCAACATGATATGAACTTCAGATGGCTTTTTGATATCGAAGGATATATAAGTACTGCAAACTTTAAACAGTTGCATACCGAAGGCTTCGCATTCTCTCTCCACTGAGCAGATCAAGTCATGAAATGTTGATACAGCCTCTATAATATTGTAATGGGTTCCGGCAGCTTCCCCTAGCGGACAAAATTTGAACCACCATCCATTTGAATTTCATAAGCAAATGACAACGCTTTTCGCATGAAAAGGAAGGTTCATTTCACAATGCCTTTGCCATCATTTAGTAGCCAAAATGATGATTTAAGAACAGCGTCGCTGATTGCACAACTAACTTTGACTGCCTCCAATCAGCTGGCGTCTCCCATTCTATCCCACAAACTCGGCGTAATAGAACAGAGGCTTTATCAACATTTCTTGACTTGATCTGCCTCTGTGGGGAGAGAATGGAGGCTTCGCAAAAGAGCCGCTTAAATCTTAACCAACGCTGTTACGCGAGGCCTACGTTCGATTTCCGCGAAGGGAGATAATCGTGTTTCAAAGGGAGGTTGTAGGTCCGGTTCTTAATGAAGTGAAAATATGTATTATATTTTCCCTGCACTGAAAATATGACTTTCTACTGCTTTTCTTAAAATATTTATTACGTTTTCATTGTATAACCCTATAATAGGGTTAATAATGGGACATTTGATCCCATTACCTAATACACCATTACATCAGGGACATAAACGATAACATAATTAACCTAGTATTTTCCTTGCACTACAAATACAAATACATTGAAGCATTTATTTCAATTAAAAACTTAATAACGAAAAATGTACGAAAGATTTTACCTTAATATTATATTAAAAATAAATTCAAATAGATATTTCTCATAAATTATTACAATTTACTTTTGATTTAAGGTCAGCATCTAGGTATTGATACATCAATTCAGCGTCTGTTTACCCTTACAAGAAGCTGTCGACTAAAATATGTCGACTTGCACACCAAGACTGTTCGTGCGACCAAAGGAAAACCATATTCAAAGTGCAATATACGTGGAATGGATCTTGTAGTGGTTTCGAAATCCAGGTACGCATTTACTGTTCTTATCGAATGAAATGATACGAATTCTACTTGTTTGGTTGGGCCTGTTAGGCCTGATTTACATGTGAAAAAGTATTCATTCCTATGACCCGTGATAGGAATTCTTTTCGAACAACATAATAATGTAACTACTATTTCATTCAATGAAATCATCAATAAGGTAAATGCAGGAATAGAAAAAACTCTGTGAACGCTACGTGTTGAACTGCCTCATGGGAATATACTTTAAACGTTTAATCGACGTTCTCTTTTATCCCTACTACATACAATTTCAGAATGCCACTAAAGAATTCAATTGTCGATATACATATCAAACAAGGTCATTTTAAAATTCCTTATCTTATTGCTTTTTCAGACAGATATTTATGAATAACTACTATCGGAATGAACTGAAAACAATGGACTACAAGGGAAATGTATTTCACACACAAAAGCTACCTCGTAGGATTTCATCATTGGTGTTTGCAGGCGAATGTACGTCACCGTCATTTGAATATTGCATATTGCATTCGAGATTACATTATTGGTAAAACCAAATAAATGTTTAAACCAAATATTGTGATAAATTAAAACTAGCACTGTCGTTTTAGAAAACTTTGTATCAAGGAATTCGATTCTGATGTTTTCATGCTATTTTACGTATAATGTTTTCGGTGGAGCTTGATATATTATTATTTGACACAATTTCACATTCATTCTTCCAGATGATCAGCTGCTTGGTTTATCACAACACACTTTGGTGTCAATGTCAATAAACGACACAACTCACATGACAACCCTCACAAGGAGAAATAATTTAAATTGGCCCCCAAATGCATATTTCAAGGGAACCTTTGCTACTGCGACAAAATTTCAGTAAGATATATTCACAAAAAAAGAATGGGGTAAAGGATGATTCCAACACATGGGCTTTTTCTGTCTCCTCTGGGCAATACACATGTATAAGGATGTGAATCGTTAAAAACGTTTTCTCTAAAACCGTTTCATGTCGTCTAATTCTTTGTCAAGATATTATCGTGAATTTTAATTTTTTTTCCAATGTTATATTTAGGATAAACACTATGTATATGTTAATTGTCAAAACATTTTATTGCAGTGTGGAGGCTTACACGTACGATGGTCGTAAAATGACGAAGATGACTAAAATGAAAGAACCGTTTGCAAGGGCTCTTGCAATTATTGAAGAATGAGTTCAACAGATTTGTGTCATCGCACCTCGTTTAAAATCTTTGATAAAGACATAAATCACATTCAGGTCATCACATATATTTGATTACTTTAAATCTTTCTCAACTTCAGGTAATGTTCGTATGCTTATTGGTTGGTGCCCAAAGGTACAAACCAGTAATGTTTTGATTTCTCTCTATGTTACTGTTGATATTTTCAAAAGGAAGCCGCGCCAAGCACATGTGCTGTATGCAAATCAAATGACCAATGAACATAGCTGTTGCAAAAACTGCTTTACGTCACCAAGTTGGTAATGCAAAATATTTGGCACATTAAACTGTGGTATATGATTTAATTGACTCAAAAGAGTATTAATATTTTCTATTCAAGGCACGGATAAATGTTAACAGAGTCAATCAAAAACAACTTCATATGAAGAAGAGTCTACATTTTTTCTAGATAAAAGCATTATTTCGCATTCAATAATCGCAGAATCAACTTTCTTATAACCCGCGCGATTAAATGTCACTAATTGGGCTTGCCTGGCGAATTAAAAAGAATTTTTCTGTAAGTACGCTGGTGACATTGACATAAGACTAATGTTTACTTATAGATGAAGTTTTACGACCACGTTACAAGTCATACTTAACGATGTCACTAAATGGTTACGTTGAAAACATGTATTTATCATCAGAGCTACTGAAAATGACGCGTGCTATATTTAGAATATGACATATATCGTTGGTTCCAAAGATAAATTATCAGGCCTGCTTAGCTCAGTTGATAACGCTTTTTACTTCGGATCATAAGGGCCCATCGGAGAGTATTTTGTCTTTTAGTATCTATAATACTCCTGTTAAAGTTCACATAACCACAAACATATTTCACTATTTTCTTTGGAATATAGAAAGTCTGATTACAAAATTGTCTTGTGCATCAAGGTGGCTACTCAAATATGTTTAGTTTGGTAATGAAATCCGTTTTTGAAAGCCACTTTTTGGTGGGCCGCTTAGACTTATCTGACAACAAACAAGTGAATGCTTGACTGGTCACGCCCCCATTTTGTGACGTCATAAACAGAATCAGCCTCGTTATCTATACATCTATCGTAACAATACCACAGGAAAAAAACCCAATAAGTAACGATTTTCAGAAAATGTTTTCTACTCAGTTAGATAAATCATTTGAGATGTAACACTACTAAGCATTTGGTGTGAAAAAGATATCCACATCAATGGTAATTAAACAATTATTTAGGCGGTATTCCAGTTGAAATAATGATGCGTTACTCTATGAGTTTGTGTATTACGTCACAACCGCGCAAGTTTTATGGCCCCTAACCCAGGTGGTTTTTTCACAGCCGATAATTACGCTGTCTGAATGAAAGGCTAATTAAAGGTGTTTATTGGACAAATTAAAAAACATTTAGTCCAGCTTTTATTTTTTTGAAAAATCTTTTAACGAAAATCGAGGATTTGTAAGGTCGAGGTTAGTTGATGTTTAATAATTAATTATTATGGCTTCTGAGAGATCAAGCGATAGCGCCTAGGAGATATCGTTTTTGCAGTACATTTTGCACAATATCCTGTCATGTCAACGCTGTTTCACTGTCTTGAAAATCTAGTATTGTTGTTTTCAGATATGTACATTTTTTTCTGAGATGTGAAAAATAGTGACTTTGGATGATAAAGAGAACATCACCCTCGTGTCTTTTGATATAAAATATAACAACACTCGTTGATAAATGTAAAATAAATCACAACTTTCATAAACTCACGTTGATAGAAATTATTATTTTTAAATTAACTTTAATTGATTGATCAATATTCGTGCTAATATTAGTGCTGGTATCCAGTGTTGTTACTGTTCACTAGTCACCCCAATTGGTCGACTTATCACAATTCCCTTCATCTGTGGCACCAACCATGCCTTATTAAAGGCTTTTCTTGTTTTGATTATACATAATCACATCTCCTTTCGTGTCTCTAGCTCATCAGGCTTCAGATGTAATTTTGCTTTTTAGGGTGTGACCAATGTGGTTCCCCCTATTAGGGACATCAAGGTCACAAAATGAACATAGTAGAATCCCAATTACCTAAGGAGTTTTTACAAATCATTTCAGCATGCTATGCCTTGAGAAGATGTCTTAAAGGTTTTAGTTGGGGCCACAGGATCACTACTATTGAAATTAAGTATGAAGGCGATGTCATATCAGATAATCATTTCAGAAATGGAAATTTCTCAAAAGTTTCTCAACATTGTAACTGAGTGACCCCAATTTGAATGAGAAGGCGAACAAATCTGCAATTGATAATTTAGGGTATATGATCCAAAGGTTCTCCAATCCCTTTTTATGGTATAGGGTGATCACACTAAAAACTTAAATCCGCACCGAACAATATCAAAAGAGATTTGAAGGGGGTGACCTCAGTGCCAATCCCCAGTGGCCATTATTATGGGCCAAAGGGTCACCAAAACTATAAATTATCATTCTCACTTGTCATGTAGTCTGTACACAAGTTTTCACCTTTCTAGGCCTTTTGCTTCTGCAGAGATATTCGAAAATGTATAAAGTTTACGGACGGACGCCGGACACCATGTCATGGCATAAGCTTACTGGAGGGATTCGAACTCCGGACCTCTTGACCCGAAGCCGAATGAGCTAACTACAGCGCCATCTCGCCCCAACATAAAACGTAAGCTGTAAGCATTGTGGATACTTTGCTTTGCTGCAATACTAGATTGCAATTATAAGACTTGAACGAAATGTAAAATTTCATCTCCTAAGACATGGGAAAGTAGGTGAATGTGGACGATTAACGACACTTTTTTTACTGAAACTAACTACTAAAGTTGTTGGTAATTCAATATCATGTACAGAACTTGGAGGATTTCGTCACTGGGTAAAAGCTGGGAAATATATCTGTAGACCTTTATCTAGGATTTGACAACAAGCAACCAAAGAAAATAAAGAATAGATCTAGGGTTTCTTGTACTTATGCACTAAACTAAAATTGAAATCACCGTCTTGTTACCATAGTAGATTGTTTGTTTATGATAGAGACAACCAGGCATAATAAGAAATCATTTAAGATCTGCAAGACCTGCAAGATCTGCAATTTGCGAAGACCATAGTCAGGTTGATTGGTGACAAGGCAATTGGTGGATCAATCCTTTTGATTTCCAAAGCTTCTCTAATTTTGAGGATAATCCGGTTGATTGAGCCGTTTTGAGAGTTAAACTCAAGGCATCCGGTCACCATCCCGATATTACAGGTAAATAATCTCAGGCAAGATGGCTGACCCGGCAAATTTCAACTCCAGTTATATTCGTTCGTACATGTTGTCAAAAACATTTCAAACTATGTAACTTACTTCTATACAGCCAAAAATCATATTAATAACCCTGTGTGTTATAAAAAGCTTTAAATGCTGTAATTTAAAAGTATTTAGAGTTAAACTAAAGTCTTCCGGTCTGAAGTGTTTTCAGAAGATATATAAGAATGATAAATATACAAAGGGCTTGTTATATCACAATAATCATTATTTGACTTTAATTTCTGACCTATTCTTTGATTTCACTCTGATAACCCAGTGTTGACATTAAATGCAAAATTACTTAATACTAATATCGCTCTGTAAGGTCGAACTGGGCGTTCAAGAGCATTACCACGGTACTCATGCGCATTGACAGTGCCCAGTCGCCTTGTACGTTGGGCCGTGACGACGATATCCCTGCAAATGACGGCCAGCATGACATGACGCATTCTCTCCCCACAGAGGCAGATCAAGTCATGTTGATTTAGCTTCTGTTCTATTACGCCGAAATCCGTGGATTCCGGCAGTTTCCCCTGGCGGAAAAAAACTGCATCACAATACATTTGGATTATACATTCAAACTCGAGCGGGTTTTTACATCGTTCATTTTCCAGTGTAAACACACAAATTGACATTAAATTTTGTTTAAAACCACCCTTTCTAAGAGAGAAACGTGTTGACATCTGTTCAAATTCAAATGGATTGTGGTGCAAAGTATGTCTGCCAGGGGTAACTACCGGAACCCAAGGATTCGGTCCTATTATAACAGAGGTATATTTTATGAATTTATCTGCCTCTGTGGGGAGAGAATGACATGTGTCATGCATTGAGTTAACAAAGTATTTATACTACGATTGTAGTGTTTGGACCCGTGGTACAGCTACCAACATTGCGCCCGAAGTATTAGCCGCAATTACCTCTTTACCATTGTCATAACACAATAAAAATTTAGCCAATGGTTTAAAGTGTGGCCAATGTGATTTCTCCTTTAGTAAGGACCCGGGATCACTAAAGTTATAAATTATAATTCCCACTATCTGTATTACAAAATGTATGTAATCCGACTGCATGTACAAAAGATTTCAGCTTTCTTGGCCTTTTAATTCCAAAAAGAAGATGAAAATAGCTTTAAGAGGTTGCCATGTGGCCCTAAGTTAGGACCAGAGGGTAACCAAAGCTATAAATCATACACCTCAATTGTTAAGGAGTTAGTATAAAAGCTCTTAGCAGGCGAAACTGCCGGAAACCACAGATTTTGGCATAATAGAACAGAGGTCGTATCAACATTTCATAATTTGATCTTCTTCTTTGGGGAGAAAATGCCATTCGAATTAGACTGATAAATGGTCTTATCTTATAACTTTTGAACAATTTGTATTAAAAGGGTGATAGTGAAGATGCAGTCAATTAGTCAGCAAAAAGACAAATGTGACTGGTAAAGACTGAAATCTGTCAGAAACAAACCTGCTTATTAACTCCTATCACGTTTTCAGTTAAGTTCTGATAGTTCATTCTGACAGATAGTTCAATTCCAGCTTTCACGGTGCCTTGTCGTATTAGCCATGACAGTAATACTATCGTTTTGACTGTAATTTTCTTTTTTTGTTCGATATCTAAACTTAAGTTGACTTTTATCATTAGTTTTTAGTAATCACAAATACATGATTTACTCCAATATCTGCGACGCGGCAGTAAGATTCTCGTATTAAATCGCCTTTATGCCTGTCACGAGTTTGTTGATTTTTAAGCCTGAAACATCTGTGAGCAGATGCGACAACTAGGACGAATATTCCACTATGGAACAACTCTGTTTATATTTTGTTATGTTGCTCTCGTTGCAAATGACGAACTGGAATTATTATCATATCCTTGAGCGCATACATTATTGTTTCAAGATTTCATGAATGCATCAAAGACGATTAGGAATCTTTTATCACATAAAAGGAACGAACAAAGCAAGTTTTTGATTGATAAACAATACTTTAAAAACTTTATATTTTTTCTTTAAAATGTTAATATGTATGTTGATAATTCTTATGTGTGAAAAGACGTGTTATTCCAAGTCCATCATATAATTAAATTGAATTATTTATTAAATATAGAAAACTAGCCTCATAAATAATTGATGAGCATTCAGACCTTCCTCAGTTGCACGTGTGTCATAATGTCTCACAGATAAAGTAGTTAAGAACTGATTATTGATTCACCAGAGACAATCCTTTAGAATCTCACTTTAATGGGGTTTGACAGTGTAAGCAAGACCTGTCTACATTAGTATTAATCTTCCCGTTCTTGTTGTCAACAGCTGAAGCTACTGTTTACTAAGCAAGTCTCTTGAGAGAATGTATTTCAATGACTTTTCTTTGATTTGTGCGAAGGGATTACTTAATGGAAGGTATTTGTATAATGTCTTCAAATGCTTTATTTACGTAAATTTTTCTAAATCTTTTTGTAAACCTCTGATGTCCTTTGAGGGGGAAACTTAAATTATTGTCAAACGTTATTTCAATGCTATTTGTCCACATTAATGGTCCTAGTTAAAAGATTCTGCTGAAATAAAACATTTAAGGAACATTTCTTATTACATGTATCGTGTGTATGCATAACTTCAACATCGAGCATTGTCTGAATTAATTTCAATTTAAACCTTTGTGAAGGATTGTAAATGATAGTGTTAACTAGACTATCCTTCGATTTATTTTTGTCTAAAAGTGCAATTCATATTTCAATAAGAATAAATGAATGTTTGGGTCTTTTTCGGAAAGCAGCGACTAGCCAATCAACACTTTAATACTTGAACTAATACAACATTACGAAAATAAATTGCTATATTTCATATATTCATGCAAGACAGTGTTTCAATTTGTTAACTTTTAATAAAGAATAAAAAAGATAAATTTTACATAATCAATCTTGTTTCGTGGTATGTCATCTCTCATAAGTTATTAATTTATGGATAAAGTTATAGAATTAACATCTGAACTTCGAAACAAATTGCTAACTTCGTTTGTCCTTTTCAGTTGATCAAAATAGATTGTAAAAGTGTTTTTAAAAATAAATGTTATCTTTGATTCTGAAGGAAAGTCGATACCATTTTTTCTCTTTGGAGAAGCAGATTCATGTTCCAAGAACTACATTGGTATATATATATATTTCACAACTGAATACATGCCATTGGGCCTCATACGTTAGGTTTCTATCACGGGAAAGATACATAGGGCTTGTATTGCAAGATAGATTTGATGATTGGGAAAACGTTTTTCACATGCATACAGGAGTTAGAGATTAAATGAGATCACAGCGTTTAGGTATGTTTAACTCATTGTCAATGCAGTCTTGATATAAGAATATCGTTATTAAGAAATCTGCCTAAAAATTTGCATTGGCTTTAAATTTTGTAATACTAGAATTAGAGATATGGTTAGCTCGATTAATGATAAATGATAAATGAAAGATTTTCCCCAACTCAACTAATGAAGTATGATAAAGAGAGTTAATAAGAGATAGGAATATATGGTTTGATTAAGTTTTGAAAATCTTGAAAAATAAGTACATTATTATAAGTATAGCTTGTAATGAAATTTGGTTTGATATTGTGATTGATACATTTCTACAAGAATAGATGTTCTGAATTATGACAAAGTTTGTAATGCAACCAGACGGAAAGTCGATGTAGATATCCCCTTAACTTGGCATACGAAATTAAATTCTATTCATAGTTGACAACCTTCAAATAAAATGCTCTGAGCCAACATATGAGATAAACCAAATCAAATCAGAGAAATTTATCTATCTACATTTATAAGAAAATCCCACCAAAAAGAAAGTAGACACCACAGTGGCTGGTTTATGCTTGTTAAAATAACTGTGTTTACTACCTACGAGGGCAGTCATATGGACGTTTATATCAAAATATCACTTGGAATCCTAAGTTGGGATGTTTCATCTTAAAGGGGCAGTAGCACGTTTTTAGGGGGAATTTAAGGTGATGTCAGGAAAAGGAAAATAAATGGTTCCAATCTAAAGACAATGTATTTTAACTAATTCAAGCAGTAATAAAACAAATATATAATGTAAAGTTAAGCCATGCAATTCCTTTAGTTACACAAAATGAATTAAAGGTGTTCACACAAAAATGGCTGCCAATGTATTTTATGTTAATCTTTATAATGTGTTCTCTGATTATGCATAATTGATTTGTGTAATGAAATTTTTGACACGATCAAATAAAATAAAATTGTCAAAAAACGTGCTACTGCCCCTTTAAGATGGGGCGGGGAATGTTAAAACATGCATATAAATATCTTATCTAAACATGACTTGTGATAAAAATGGTATGTCAATCACTATGAAATTGATTTAAATATTCATAAACCCTTCATTTAATAATGATAGTTCCTTTATAGCAAATCATGCAAAAACCCTAATGCAACATTTCTTATACATGTTTTTAGGAAATTGTATTATATAAATGTCATTTTATGCTAACAAATGAAGTTTCTAATAAGTTGCAAATCTTTGAAATCGTGAAAAGGGCATAACTCAATTGAAAAGAAAGGACTCTTGATTGTGCGTTTGAACCATAATGCTCAAAGGAAAAACATTTAACTTAGATTTAAAGTAAAATCTATCAATTCATATGTATATATTTCTTTGCATGTCTCAGCGTGTACATGTGTAATGTTCCATTTTGAACAAATAGGAAATGTTTCCTTATTGCTCGGTACCTATTTTTTGTCTAAGATATTTCCTTCTGTTTCGGTTTCCTTTGCCGATTTCCTTGCTTAAATTCTGTACTCTGTATTTTCTCAATGAAAAATGTGTTGTATTACGTATAGAATGAGGTGAAGAAAATCGAATCGAATGTTGAAATATCATTTGTACACAGGTATAAATCCTTTTTTTCCAAAACTATGAAGAAATCTATCTCTTGACGTTTATTAATCATAAAATACTGCAAGCGAGACATGAGTGAAAGATCACGTCTCAGGAGACTTCACAGTAAACATTGACTTGAAGTAATGACACACCATATACAAATGTTAACTCTTATGTAGACACGAATTGCTTACATTGTCAGACCTCATTATCGTGGGGAACTGAAGGATTCTCTCTTGTCTACAAACAAGGATTCTTAATCTTCCAAGTCTCATATGTATAAGCATCTTGTCTCAGCACAGTAGACTCTGTATAATAAATATCGACTGAGGCAGGCCACCATTACACATTTCAAATATCACAAATGTAGAAAGAAGTATGGAACGTGATTTATTCTTTTCTGTTTCTTTGAAAAATGAGATTGCCAATACCAATAATTATGTATTAATGCCGTTTGTTTGGACAATATTAAGACAAGTCGTTCTCCAGCATTCATAATAAATATACTAATCGTTCAATTTGTGGCACAGTGACCTCAATCGAATTGTGTGAAGCATTGGCATAATTAGAGGCAATGGAGAATACTAACCTAAGATATCTTGTGTTGTAGCTGTTATAAAACAATTTTCGATTAGCTGATATCTTTTTTGTCTTTTGATTCGGTACAAAATTGTTTTATGTACTCGAAGATAATTTTATAAGGCTATCAACCTGTCAATACTCTTAAATGTGATTGTTTCAAATGCTCAAATGGAACAACTTTATTTGTTGTATTCCTTACGAATTTATTGATATGATACAACTTTATGAATGTATTGTTAATGCTTTTTACAGAACTTGACAACATTATTATTTGCAGACGACATTGTGAACTCAGCAGAATTTTTTTACAATAGTGAAATAAATAAATCTTCTAACCAAAATTTTTTAATTTTTGTAAAGTTTGAATGACTGTTAACACAGACAAGACACGGATCATGGTGTTTGAAAAAGAGGTATCTCCAAAAACGCTGAAAAATGCTTTACAGAGATTGTAGGTTACAAGTTGTATCTAGTTGAAGAAAGCTAGGTTAGTACATTTTTAGATGCATAGGTTAAAATGACATTAACACAGTTCAGGTCAATGTGTCACTTTGACAAAATGGTTCTTCCAATATAAACTTTTGGAACTGAAATTTGTCAATACAAGTATAAAGATTGCAACAAAAGTTTCCACCATCATTATAACTGGATAATGCTGGTTGGAAAACAGGGACTGGAAACATTAGAACTTTGTTATTTTCAACGGGATTTTGATACGCCTAGGGGTGCACAAAACATTTGATTTGTAAATAGTCTTGTGTTGAAATTCTCTTAAAGCTTCAATATAATTATACAAAACTGGAATACACATATCAAGAAAACTCAAAAACTGGAACTCTACTCAAGAGTGAAATTACTGCTTGAATCAGAAAAAAATGTTTATATCTTAAGAACCGTCCGACTCACTTTTATAAGATGTGTGTGTTGAAACAATATTCTACGCACTGAAACTGGAAGATGGGAAAATATGCCGAGAGCAGAACCCTTTTGTGCCCTGTTCTATTCTTAAAAACATTTATGCCATTGAAGATAGCCATCACTTTAATCTAGTATTTGCCTGTCCAATATACAACGTCGATCTTCACAGGTGTCATGCCTGCAACAATAACATAATCATTAACATGTGTAATAATTAAAAGGAGGAACGAAAACTTGCAAATTTATTTATCAAAGATGCATCCTAGAACAAAAAAAACCCTTTTTTATGTTTTTTTATTGTTATTTTGATTTGGTTTGATTTGATTTGATTTCAAGTTAAGAGAGTATCAATATATGCTTAAGGCATTTGTGTGCGTGAGATATTATAACATCATATTTCCATTATGTTTTATATGCATCATAGTGTTTCTGGCTATGTTTGAAAATATTGACTTATATTTGACTCTTTGCGTATTTATTGGGAAATATGAGCAGAGAGATCTACACTTCTGAAATAAACATCATTATCTTTTATCATCATTAGAATTTGAATAATGTCACGTTCCTCTGTTTGTAGAAATATACTTCATTGTCGATTTTGGATCTCTTATATAAATGCATTAGTGTTTGGTTCTTATATAAAAAAAATTGTTTTGTGTATCTTTCCTACTTTTCATAGGTAGATAGAAGTGTTTTTTATTCAAAACTGTATACAAATGTAAGAATTGCAATACACGATTAATATTTTGTTCAGCAGATTCTTTGTAGTGAAGGTGAAAAACGTATAATAATGGCATGGAAACCTTTCAATACAAGCATATTATTTAAAAGTACATCAAAATACTTCATTGTCGATTTTGGATCTCTTATATAAATGCATTAGTGTTTGGTTCTTATATAAAAAAAATTGTTTTGTGTATCTTTCCTACTTTTCATAGGTAGATAGAAGTGTTTTTTATTCAAAACTGTATACAAATGTAAGAATTGCAATACACGATTAATATTTTGTTCAGCAGATTCTTTGTAGTGAAGGTGAAAAACGTATAATAATGGCATGGAAACCTTTCAATACAAGCATATTATTTAAAAGTACATCAATTAAAGCATCTCAAAGATGTACATTAGACTTTGATCGGAATTGGAATTTGTAAATCAAAATGAAATTAGAAGGAGAAGTAGGACAACAGCTGTAGTCTCCAGGTGTTAATCTCGTTAGACCCCTCAGGATTAATCACTTTGGTGGGGTATTATGTAAATAAAACTTGTTACAAGATTTATGATATCAAATTCTAAATCGTTCCTTGTGTGCTGTCTATTAGAAACTTCTTATAGCCATATACAAAGGATAGTTATTAGTCCTAAGCTTATTTCCAAGTTACAGGGCACTACAACGTCAAAACACTGTTTGCAATTTAATATGATATAAAGGTTATAGTTACTTCTTTCACAAGATCTATATTAAATGTTAACATTTATTGCCTTCTTTTCCTTCGTATCTAATCGTATCTAATCGTAGCGGATTCAGATTCCCAGACAGATGACACAATCGGAAACTGAATGCCACTGTTTATTCTTTTATCATTACCCCTTGTTGTGTTGTTTGAATTCCTTTTTCATCAATCTCTCCCCACAGAGGCAGATCAAGTCATGAAATGGTGGTATAGCCTTACTCTCATTGAAATCAAATCATAGATTTGCTTCCTTATTTAATATTACGTTGTTACTTGTCACAAATCTAAGATCTGACGGAATCCCGTAGAGACCCGTGTCCAGGTGAACTTTTAATGCACCACAATCCGTTTGAATTTTGAATAATGAAAAGGGTGCTTTAAATCACAATGCTTTTGTCATAATTCAGTAGCCAAAATGATGATTTTAGAACAGCGTCGCTGATTGCACAACTAACTTTGTTTGCCTCCTGTCAGGCATCTCCCACAAAATCGGCGTAATAGAACAGAGGCTGTTTCAACATTTCATGGCTTGATCTGCCTCTTTGGTGAGAGAATGTATTTAATTTACCAAAGACAAATATATCTGGGGATTAAGAACTGTCTCAACTATATATGGAGTACTCCCTGCAGACTGGATATAGCAGACTTGTCTCCACAGAGGAGAAGAAGACTTCTGTTGTTATTGTGTTAAGAGATTAATCAAATAAAGTAAATTGCCTTTAGAACATTTGACATACCTGAACAGTATATTTTTGATTTTGTCTTGAAGAAAGGAAAAAACAATGGAATTCACAAATGTTCTTGTCCTGAAACACAAACAGTTCTGTTATGAAATATCGGATATCGCATTACCAGGATTGATTTCGACTTTTACTTACATGTTGTCAGTTTGATGTATGCTTTTTGTATTTCACAGGCGTTTTACTTACAGCTAGTTAAATGGTAAGACGTCTTATAACTATAAATGTTAGATGAAAAAGGAGGATATATATAAATGCAAGTGATGTCAAATGAAATAGACAAAGCATGTATACATTTAGAAGATGAATTATGATTGTTTTCATCTTACAAATGTATTTCTTATTTGACACATCTACAAGCTTATTTCCGAGATAAACTTAAATTGTTTTTATTTCTTCTTTCTTACGGTGTCAACTTCAAATCCCCATTAAGCGCAAACTATGCTTGAGCAAACTGGGTCAAATTTAGCACATGCTGTACTATTTTAATGATTTTATAGCCATCAAAACATTATTCATGTTTAGCGACTATGACATTTTATCATGATTATATAAAATTGTGATAAAATATATGTATGTACTTGCAGCGAACAATGTTTCCTGTACAACCAAATAATGTTTAATCATGACTAAATAAAGAATTATCAAAATTAACAATCAAATTAACAAATGCAAAATGTCTCCGATTTGATTTTAAAAGGTCAGCTCAAACGACTTTTAGCCCAATCACATTGAAATAAGATCATAACTTTCACTAAAACTGTCACTGTCATCTTGCAGCAGGTAACATTTAGTTTCATTTTTACAAGATACCTTTCGTTACCAAAAATCGTTGTACTGTTTATTTAGCTTATTTTTTATCATTGCGCTTTGCATATGATCTCATCTCGTTTCCTTAATGCACACTCTGTTCTCATATCTTTCTTTTAATTTGCACAACGACTCACTTGGTTTTAGTCGAATATATTTATCAAACCGTGCTCTCAACCTCTTACCTGATATTAATTTCTCTATTGTTTATTTAAATAACAATTATTAAATACTTAGGTCTTTCTATATATGCAAATTTATATCTCTTTGAAGGCTGACATTTTGTGTTTGTGGATTTGAAATAGAAGTGAATATTCGTCTTTTGAAATGGGAAGGTCATATAATCAGTAAGTTAAATAAATTACACAAAACAATGAATACAGTGAACATATTCATTGAATAGGGCCTTTCTTGATGAGTTTGTCTTGTCACTTTTTTTCATAACCTCTCATTAGGTATCCTTTATAACAATTTTACATGATAGTTTAATGATCGTGTTTACGGAAAAAAACGAGAGCAATTTACTTATGGAACTTATGTACCATTTCTGTCCCTTCAATAATTGACATAATATAATCGACAGGTTTCAATATAAATGGTAAATATATCATATTATCATTGATACTCTGAAGTTAAAGGAAAATTATATTATGTTTTTTAGAACAGATTTTTGTCAATTATAACACACAAGTAGACCAGTTACCTAACTATCAAACACATTTGCAATTCACACGTTACTAGATCATGTTATGATGCCCAAAATTTAGTAATTGAAGAAACAACATTACTGTAATCCAAATTTTCATATGATTTATATGTGCTAATTAAAGACCTTGCTGTATGGAACAGAGATAGAAAAACACGTTTCCCTAAACACCTTTAAATAAACTATCGTTTTTAAGTTGATTGGCAATATATGATATAGATTCAAATATAGATTTTGATTATAATCCCCCACCACAGAATGGAAGAGGGGGAATAGATTTGGCTCCGTCCGTCAGTATGTCCATTTTTGCGTCCATTCGTCCATTAAAAGAGACAACTTTTCTCAGAAACTACTTAAGATGGGATGACCAAATAGGATTTGTGTCTTTGAGGTATCAATACCTAGATGGAGTTCGAAAATCGGAAATGTTAAAAAAGGTATTGACCTTGTGCCACGTTTTTTTACTCTGTTCGTAGGTGATTAAAAAAAAGGGAAAATTTTTCTCAGAAACTACATGTATTTAAGATAAGATAACCATATTTGCTTTGTGTCTTTTGGGTATCAATGCCTTGCTAGAGTTCGAAAATAAAAAACTTGAAATGATTTTAAACTATATCAGCGGGGGATTTTGATGACTTTGTCTACTTCAATGTTTAAATGCTTGAGTAGTCTTACAAAGAATTATGTGAACGCAGACCCTAGTTACTACTTTACCCATGATCTTACACAGATAGGATAGGTAAGAAGTTATGATACACCAGTGACCTAGAGGCCTACATATTGTCATTTTAATAAGACTTGACAGTGTAAGTAAGAACTCTCTTCATAATTATAATCTTTGCTTACTTAATGTCAACAGCTCAATCTACTGTGTATTTCGCAATTCTCATGAGAAAATGGCATCATCATTTTATCATCCTCTTACAATTTCATAGGTAACAGCAAAATATACCATCTTGGCACATTCCTTAACTACAATAACTGCTGAAAGGTTTTTACGTTGATTGTTAAGACGTTTACACTTACATTGTCAGGTCCATTTTAGATTGTCAACTTCAAATATTTCCCGAGTGACACATTTAAATGTTTGAGCCGACCCCCTCATCTAAAGTCACTCTAGTAATCTAGATACTCTTGAAGGACATCAGTAAAAGGTTTTCTTAATGATAAAGTGTATGTAATAAAATATTGTTATCATGTACATGACATTGATTAATTCTCTTCAAATGCCAAGAGGAATTATACATTTTGTTGACGTTGGCTGTACTGTCGACTACCAAAGCCTCCTGATCAAACACGTGTTTTTTACTGAACGCAAACACCTACTACGTTTGTTTTTCCTATGTTTTATTAAAATCACTGGCATGCAGTCCATCTGACGATCCTACAAATGTCCGATCTGTATATCTTTAGTTTGTGTATTGTGTATAGTTTTGAACACAATTCACCATTTAACATATCCTTTTGTGTCTTCAAGTGTGAGATAGGGTTACAAAGTTTATGTTCAAGAAGTTACATGCTCTTAGAACTGCACATCAAAAGAGTGCACCCTGTTAAAACTATTTATTTTCATGTCATCACGAAAACTATGAATAACGAATCATCACGTTTGATGCAGATGTGATTCAGATGTTAAGTCAGATTCGATGTTATCTTAAGAGTTTTTTTGGCCACAAAATGTTTAGATCTGCGTCTTCAGAGCCGTTTTGAAAGCTCTGTTCACGATGACATGAAGTCCGCCTTTTGGGATGTCCCTACAAGTTACATCGATTAATATGTTTATTGAATAAACGATCAAAAAGGTTTTTGATTGATTAATGTATTTTGTTGTAATTGTTTGATAAGAGAGGAAATGCAATATTGTACAATGAACAATATTGTACAAATTGGAATCTCTAGAACTTAAATTGAATTGGTCAGTCAGATAATTTAGAATGAACAAGAATCATAAAAATGTATGATAATTATTACCCAAACAAATTTGAAACATACAAAAGTATGTGCGTCAATCTCAATCATGAAATTTGCGATAGAAGAATTTGCTACAAAAGAGAAAAAGAAATAACATTCCTTATGTGAATATGACTCTTAAGCTCTTACGAACAGAAGTAAGTTTTAAAAAAGTTCGTAGAGAATATGATGAGTATTGTATCTTGTTAGTAGTATCTCGTAGTCATCTAACTTTGCGTAATTTTGTAGCTGATGATAAATATATTTCTGGGGATAATCGACATCTAAATGACAGAAAATAAGTATCTTAATTTTTGAAGGACATCTCATTACTTAATTAATGGAATAAATCGATGATTTATCCTTTTAAAGGAGGAACTAACGTTTTCTTTTTTCAAAAGGCTACAGATATAAGAATTCTTAACCCAAATAAAGATGAAAATGAGCATTGACATACAGTGTTATTGATAATCTTACAAGAGCCATTGAGTCTAATTTTATGCTATAAATTGTTAAATGCATTATCGAAAACATCAGAGAATGATGTTTCTTAATGTCATTTACTAACCAATAATGTTATTAACTTTAGCGGTCAACATTATTTGTGTGGTTTACTGTCAAATCAGCAATCGTCTTTTGAGCAAATAATACATTATTGTAGAAATATCCCCTTTACAAACTACTCAGAAACTTGTCAAACAATGGATCGACCGAAATAAGTTTCATATATTGAATTGTATACAATTTGTACTTACAACTTCTGTTTTGCAACTTTTCATGAGGCATTAAGCCATGTCTCAACTCGGATCCTGGGTCATTCAAAAGAGGGATTGTGAAAAAAAAGAAAAATGGTCTGAGACGAACTTTGATGTGAACGCCTATATAGTTCAATGTAGGGTGCTTGTACCTACATGTACTGCCATCGCCTGTTTGACACTAGCACCTTTATCCAACTATTCATTTACAAACGAATTCATATTGACTATCGAATGCAATGTCGAGGAGTGCATCAGGCACACCGTGTGTTCATCATGAATAAATTATTCGTGAGATCAAAACCCTCAAATTATACAAACTTGCACCAGAAACGATTTCAAGAGTTTTAAAGGCCTACGATGAATGTTGCAGGAAAATTGTGTTTAATTTAAAGGGGCAGAAGCACATTTTTTGACAATTATATATTTCTAATTTGTTACTGATAATTATACCTTAATATTACATTATCATTTTGATAGTGTCAATAATCTCATTACACAAACCAATTATCCATTGTCAGAGATTAAATTATAAAGATTTACATTAAGTCCATTGGTCGCCATATTTGTGTGAATCATTTTGTATAAGAAAAGGAATCGCATGGCTGAATTTATTTTATATATCTTATTTATTACTGGTTCATTTAGTTTAAATACATTGTCTTTCAATTGAAACCATTTATCTTAATTTTCCTGACATCACCTTATTTTCCCCCTGAAAACGTGCTACTGTCCCTTTAATATTAAGTTGATTATGAATACTTTGATCGTTAAATTGCATGTTTTGTTATATTTATAGTATTAGGTCTACGAGAAACTCTGTGCAAGTTTCGTTTGGGATAATCTTTACCATCTAAGCTTGTTAACAAACATCCAACTTCTGTTTTGTCTAGTTTTAAACGACTGATATGCAACTTCCTTTCACAACATTTTGCCATAGTTCTTTATTGTCTTTTTCATCATGTCTTGAACACATTCGCCCCGCATACAATTTACAAATATGTGTAACTGTATGCTCTTACTTATTATTATGGAAACATAAAGTCAGTTCTACGACCCAAAACAGACACATAAAGAACTAAGATATCTCCAATTCAATAACAAAGTCTTATGTCTAGTAATGTTTATGGCAAATGAATATTGTAAATTTGATAAGCGTCAAAGAAAGATAAGATATAAACATGTGGTCTTCTTAGGGGGGATCAAATAACAACTTTGGTGCATTTGTGCTTTAAAAAAAGAAAGGGAATTGCCTATATTGCAATGTAAGATTACATGTATATGCATTTTCCAATATCGTAATAATACTCACTAGAGCATTATTCTTATGTCCTGCCATAAGACGATGGATGTTGGATATAATGTAGTCCATCTGCAATCCTTCAGAGACAACCTTGATCAATATTTAATACATCTAAATGATACTGTTCTTCACGAATTGATTAAATGTCAAAATTCATAGAGTTAGTCATATTTGACTCCAACCATTTACGGAATAATAAACATTGTACACTGAAAGCTGTATGTCAAAATTAGTCAAAGATGATTATTATATTTTGATAAACACTTAAAGTTAAGAGATATTTCGTTTAATTATTATTACATTATCCTCATTATTCCTACAATGACTCATATCCGGGTTCATATTGTTGATACGATGCATTGCAGCAATATATCACTTTTTAATTATGCTTAAAAATGTGTAGATGTCATTATTTCTCTAAAAAAATTAACACAACATATAATATAAGCAAAGTCAACAGTGATTAATGTATTTTTTCTCTTCGCGTCGTTACAAGACACATCGTCAAAACTGTGGACTCTTTGTTACTTTTTCACAAAAAAGTACTTCTTTTCATAAAACTTACAAACAGTATGTAATTTCCTTTGATATACTTCGGTTTTTTTACAATTCAACTAGTAACTTGATGTGACTGTACAATCTCGATCTCACTGTTAAATTAAAACATACATCCTTCACTTGATGTCACCTTACACGATCCTGAGGTACCCATGAGCGAGATCAATATCTTCAAAAGGAAAATCTAAGGACATGCTTTCCTGGTCACTGCGGTGGTGGCTGCCGAACTATCATTTTATTATCAGTTGAAAAGAAAATATATTTTAACTGACATGATAAATGATACGAACAATGCTTTTTCTATCTGTTGTCATTATGCAATTATTGATATTATATATTGGATGAGAAATGGATCGAAACACCTTTGTTAAGTGAAACTATTGTATTTAAAATTAATTTCCAATTGTAATTCAGCAAAGTTGAGATGTCAAAAGTATTCAATTTACTTGGACAATCATGTTTTGACTAGTTGCTCCAAAATGTTTGATATTTATATCTTGACTCGTTTGGTCAAAAGATGTACCAAGAGAGATTCTGTATCCAAATAATGCTGGCTGTTGAGTAAGTTGATTTTGATATCCTCGTCAAATCAAACTCAGCTGACAGTATGAGTGAAAATAGGGATTATTTAATACAATAATAATTTTTCTTGGAGATTTTGTGATATTCTGATAAAATGCTGAAAACAGTGTTGTCGTGGATTGTCGCCCTAAATCATGCCCTTGTAGAAACTTTCACGAAATAATAATAATAATGACTATTTGTATAGCGCTATATCCATATACAAGGTGCTCAATGTGCGTAATATATCAGTATCAGTAAGAAGTACGCCTATAAGATAAAATGCATACTTAAAAGATTTTGTCATAGCTACCGCACACAAGGTTGTACTAAAATTAGAATTAAAGAACTTCATATATTACTTGCCTTTATTCAAAGTGTTAAAGTCCTCTATACACATAAACTTGATGGTGAAAATATTTTTCGTAATGTTAACTTTGCAAGCCCTCGTTGAGATAAAACCTTCACATGATATCCAAATGACATTTACACGCCTTTTTCAATGTGTTATGAAATGAAAACTCAGGTAACATGATAAAACTTCAGTTACATATCAATCACTTTCTTTGCTTACATTGAAAAAATGTTTTGTAATTTGTCCAATGGCTTAGTTCTCTGTACTTACATAACGGCAACCTGACCAGAGTTTAATTCTTGCTTTTTCAAACATTGACGTTACATAACACTGATCACCACTTTGATATATATATACTGACTATTTTCAAGATAAATGAGAATGCATCAACATCTTAAACATTTGTGAAATGAACAAAAAGTAAAGAGCATGTAGCTAGGGAACCTGTCTGAAGTCTGAAAGTGTTTGGTTTTATAAAGACGTAATGAATGGCGTCTAAACGAGATGCAAACACGCTATCTTTACCAAATTGGTTATGTGTTTATTGCTATGAAATATTTCTTGTAAAAATGACCAAAACATGAGCTGTAGAAAGACGTTAAACTGTGCGTTTCTTGTCTTGTGGCATAGTTATACATTCTGAGGACATGCATTAGTAACCCTTAGCGTCTATGCTCTCTGAAAAAAAACCACTAAAGAGTTCAAATATATTGAAAATCTTAAACAGAAACAGATTACAAATAAGACTGAAAAGCCACTCTGAAAGACATCGAATGTGTAATCAAGTTTTATTTAGGATACAAATATATAACATTTGCGTTATATGTAAAGGAAAACTGCATAAAGCTGCATGAGTGTTTCTTGTCTTGTATATTCTTAGGACATGAATTAATATTCTTTAGCGTCTATACCCTCCATAAAAACACAAAAGAGTTAAAATTTATCAAAAGCAGATTAATATTAAGACTGAAAAGGTGTCTCTGATTATCACTCTGAAAGACATCGAACATTAATCAAGTTTTATGAGTGTATGAGTGAACTGTTGTGACAAGGTAATATATTAAAGATTTGGTTTCTTTTAATATATGTACTAAAACTCTAGTTTATTCCCTCGTAGATGGGTCCTGTTTACATCGTCATTTCTCATTTAAGTGAGAACCTGAAAGATTCTTGATAGTTGACAAACACCAACAGTGCTTGTTTAAGCTGCAACTCTATAATGTATATCTATATCTGATGTTTATGGTGAGACGCTGAAGCTGTATGTTCGAAAATATTTATCTAGCAGCGTTAGATATTAGAAGTATGGGAATATATGAGATGTTCAGAATTATTCTTTGAAATTCAGATTTTTTAAAGTTTAAATGTAAATATATATTTACACGAGACAAAGACATGCACCTAAGACGTTAACAAAAAAAGATTATCATAAAATCCACGTCAATATTATCGGGTACACTGAACTATCGCAAAAATGCGAACAATCCTTGGTGTGGTGGACATACCAATGAGTAATGACCTTTTTTTATAGAAACATATCCAACCCGAAAAAGATATTTCATTCTTCTAGAAAAGATTATTGGCGACACTTTCGTCTAGAGTTCTGGTGGTGAAGTACTTTATTATGGATCTTGGGAATTAAATCTTAAATCTCAAAAAGCTAAATTGTTGCAGTGCCTGGTTTTGCACACATTTGATAAGCTAGAAAGAATGCACTTAATATCATGTAAACGATTTTTAAAGGGGCAGTATAACGTTTTTTGAAAAAAAAAAAATTTTCAATTTGTCCCTGATAATTGTACGCAAATGCTAAATGTACTATTTTGATAGTTTCAAAAATCTCATTACACAAACTAATAATCCATAATCAGAGGACAAATTATAAAGATTCACATAAACTCCATTGGCGGCCATTTGTGGGTGAACATCTTTAATTCACGTTGTGTGATAAAAAGAAATCGCATGGCTGAAATTTACATTACATATTGGATTTATTACTGCAGTATTTAGTTTGAATACAATGTCTTTCAATTTGTACAATTTATTTTCATGTTCCTGACATCACCTTGTATTACCCCTAAAACGTGCTACTGCCCCTTTAAATGTGAGTCCTTATAACCCAAACGCCATAGCATATTGTGAATGTTGAAGTTATCTTCTTGATATAAATGGAATGTGTTAAACATTTAGGTACTGGCTAAGATTAATGGAAAAGTAGAAAAACCAAATCCCACTGAAGGTTTGCAAAATGCAATTATATTATTTTATACTACTTTTGCATCACATGTTCTAAATATTTTACTTTACTCTCATATGGCTTTTGTTAAGTATGGCTATATCAATCTGGGGTACCTGTATCCTCTTTTATTCGTGTTTTTAAAAAAGTTGCTGTTCTTCTTTGACCTGTACTCGATCAAACAGACCAGATATTGCATTTATCGTTTATACAAAAGTATTTTAGCTCCTGAAAAAGTGTATAACTGATCAGAGACTGGGACATATATTTGTTAGGTTTAGATGTGGATTATTAAAGTTAAAGTACAATGAAGGCAGATGGCTAGAAATAGGAGAAACCCCAACGTTTATGTTAATTTTGTTATTTAGACATAGAAGACGAATATCCCTGCTTATTTATCTTTCATATGTATACCGATTTACGGCATGGGTTGTTCTCACCAATTGTTTATCATTATAATCCAAATACAAATTTAGATCAATGATGACAACGGATACCGTATTAGTGTTGCAAGGGTTAAGTAATATGGCATGCATATAACTTGAGAGAGAAATGTAAGTCTCAATTAGTCGATTCCTATTCGTGAAAAAATATATTTCATACTTTTACATCTTTAACTTTACAGCAAACCAATTGTGTAAACAATAATGTAAATAATGATAAAGTTATCATATGTACTGCACTGTATATGGGCCTTGGACTTTCGTACTGAAAAAAAGGGTTGACTTCAGTTAAGTATTTTATATATTACTCGCTTAATTACATCGTCAAAAACTCAAGAAATTCGTCGACGTGACCCTTGCGGCTGCCTCGCTGTGATTGTAACGTCATGATTATCGATTATGTAATTAACTTTGCAGATTTATTAAACAGTGATAGCTTCAACGAGCGAATAATAAATATCAATAAATACCTTGCTCTCCGGAATACGAGAAATTCATAGACCTTCATATGACCTTCATGCGGGAGACTTTCATCATCACAGAATGTATTATTCTATCAATACATCTTCGAAATATTTGGAAGCCTTTAATCAGAATAAGCCCTTATAGATCAAAGATATAAAGGAGGATATGTGTGAAGCTTATCTCGTAAGTCCTTTAAAGATTTAGGTCATTGACGTATTATAAACTTTCAAAGCAGTGCTTTGCTGACCAAGAAAATAAACATTCCAGTAAGTAAAGGGTGTAATTGAGACACCTCTATTTTACAACATTACTTATTACATAAGTAGAACAACATGTAAACTGGTAATGTAAAATATCATATTTGCAGAAGAAAGTTAAGTGATTAAATTCAACATCGAATAAACCACATGTAAACTTATAATGTGAAATACCATATTTGCTACAGAAAAAAGTTAAGTGACTTAAAGTTCACATAACCACAAACATATTTCACTATTTTCTTTGAAATATATTAAAGTCTGATTACAATATTGTATAGTGCGTCAAAGGTTGCTACTCAAATATGTTCAGTTTGGTAACGAAAACCGTTTTTGAATGCCACTTTTGATTGACCGCTTAGACCTATCGGGCCACAAACAAGTAAATGTATGACTGTCCGTCACTGGTCACACTAATCATCCTTGTTATCTATACATCTAACGTAACAATACTACAGAAAATAACCCAATAATTAACGATTTTTAGAAAATGTTTTCCACTCAGTTAGATAAATCAATCGACGATGTAACACTACTAAGCATTTGATGTAAAAATGATATCCACATCAATGGTAATTAAACAATTATTTAGGCAGTATGTCCGTTGAAATGATGATACGTTAATCTGTATAGTCTGTTTATTACATCACACCCGCCCGAGTTTTATAACCCCTAACCCAGGTGGGTTGTTTACAGCTGATAATGACGCTGTCTTATTGAAAGTCTAATTAAAGGTGTTTATTGGACAAATAAACAAAAGTCAGGCACAGTTTTTATTCTGTTGAAAAATCTTTGAACGAAAATCGAGAAGTGATAAAGTCGAGGTTAGTGGATGTTTAATGTAACACCGGATAAACACATTTTGTCCCTCAGCAATGTACATGTCACAACAATGAGTAACTTTACCAAGCAGGAAGGATAAACATATAACCAATAAGTTTCTTAAGCAGGGCTTGTAATCGTAACTGTCTGATCTCCTTTTTGCTATGGATAACAAATTATCAATTTTCTAAGAAGACAAAAAAACGTTTTGGTTCATGTACTCAGTATCGTTTCATATTTAGCACAGCAATACTTAATGCCTACAACCCATTATCGCAGGTAAGATGATCTTATGAAATGATAAACATATTTTGTATATTGAAATAAAGTATTTTTCATCAATAAATTATGTCCTCAAAACGAACATACTTAATCCTGTTTGGCTACACAAACCAATATCCCAAAACTCAAGAGATAAAAATATGGCTAATTCTGTTTGATACGTGATGGTTTAGGAGATACAACTACTATGGGTTTTTTTTATTTTCGTGGTTTAACGTCATAAAAACCGTGTTCGAACGTAGGTTCGACCATAGAAATTAACCAATGAAATTCTAGGATTTTGAAATGTCATGGTAGAGTTCTGCTTCAACTACAAATCAAGGCATGGGTCAATGACCTGTGTACACTATACAATTTACAATTCCTAATGAAATGTAAATAAAAAGATTTTAAAATGTTACAGTGGTTTTAACAAATGTACAACTCATGCTAATAATATTGACCTATTACGAGTTTTATTTAAGCAGTTATATATGAAGCTACAGATCCTCTAAATTGCTTTAATCCAGACACAAGTCAGAAAGTGAGAATAATCTCTAGAAGTCTTTGTTCAAACTGAAATTCCATTATCTTATTCGGTTTGAACCTCGAGGGAAATGACCTCCACCTCGGTGCAGTACATTCTTCCAACCAGACAGATGGTTCTCTTATTGACACTAACACGAGAAAAAATCTCAAATTGTTTCGATCATTTCCTCTCGTTCTTTTGTCGGAGTATCAAATACACTGACTACGTAGACATCGTTTTAAATATGAGTGTTTCTCCGATCTCGCATTGTGCAATGGTTGGCTCCAATTTGGGAGACATCGATCGATCCACATGGAAGAAGAATATACTTCAAGTGTTTGATAAATAGGTTTTGAGCAATAATTTGAGATAATGTTTTACCGATAAACAACATCATTATTACGTGAATGTGAAGTCTCGAAATTAAATAAAGAAATTGTATATCCATAAAATCTACTGGTCATTCTTTAAATACCATTTAAGGAAGGTTTCAAGCATTCATGAAATGACGAAAGTTCTTCGTGATGGTGTCTAAATGATTGAAACTGCTTATTGAAGAGTACGCCAATACTAAACTTCTAATAAGATCTTATCTGTTGTGAAGATATTTTAAGTGTTCATTGTTAAAGGACTTACCTAATGTTGGTCATGCAACGCGACAAATATTGTATCTATAACAGAAGACATGTTTATAAATAAGAAGGTTAACTAAGGGTTACTAACTCTTTTTTTATATTTCTCATGAATTAAAATCGTAAAGCAGACCTAACCTGACACAGGCTTTATTTAATAATGCCATGAATGCACGTTGAGTCTTATCGGTAGCATGACCTTTTCGATATTCTCCACTCGTCGTTGATGATAATAATTGTACAAAACTACAGTTGAATTTAATGAGGCATATGCACATTCTTTTTCAGATGAATTTCCTCTCTATAAACATTATCTTTGGACTCACTACTTGTATAAGAAAACATTTAAATGTATAGTTAAAAATAAATTATTATGCTGATCTTATGTTTAACATTAATTTGTACAAGCATGCATATCGAGTTATTCTTTAATGTCATTAAAGTTTTTGTCAATCATTGAAATATGTATCATGACGAATTGGATTTTGGATTTCTGATTTCTCATTTTGTATATTCAGAATTTCTTTAAGCATGCAAAAGCTTATGGGTTTTCTCACTAGTGATAAAATAATTTTATAAATAAAATTGATTATAATAAAAATGATTCGCTTGCAAAGCTGTTTACAAAGTATTCGTCCACGATTGACTTGTTGTTTCGTCTTTCTAAAGAGAAGGATTAAGGCAACTAGCTGGATATATATTGTGGAAGGTTAAAAGTGTGTACTTCGTCGTCAATGATGGTGACACTGCAGTCACTACGTTATAGGATTTGACAGCAAGAAGACAGATGTGTCTGGTAATGGAAATGATTTGTCCAAAATGAATATGCTTATTTACTTCTCTCAGGTTAAGGTATATCAATGTTTTCATTGTTTTCAATACTGTGAGTTAAAACGGTATATCCACTTATTCCTGCAATGATGATAACAGCTTTTACTAGAAAGATTAATGTTGACGTTTCCAATTATCATTTTTTTATCATTCATTTTTTTTGCAATTTGCTCTTATATCTGTAAAACCATCTTGGAAGATGAATGCAAAATGTTTGTTTATTTTGCATTTTTTGATTGTTTGACAAAATTTTATTATCATTATGATCATAATGAAGTTTTAACCTTTGTGAATATAATTTTATTTTCAGGAGTAAGTAAGGCCACCGGCCCATATTACAAGTTATAAACATAATAATATTATAACCTTTCTGGTAACAATGGTATTTAGAGGATATTTGTGTTTTCTTGACAAATACTGCAGCCACGAGTGAAAATATGTAACTTTTCTGCCTCACGAGATGAGATAAACATGGTATTTGTCAAGAAAACACAAATTTTATATTTATTTTATGATTTAATCGTTGTATTTCAAAAAAAGAAGTGCATTTACGTTGAGTCGGCTCCACAGAGAGCCCGTCGCCAAAGCAATAATATGATGTCATGAGCGTGCCATTGCGTCAGAGCATTGTTCGATGACGTCAGGTCATTGTTGTTATCAGTCACTAGTGACTGATAACACGTTCCATTGTTATTGTCACTAGTGACTGATAACACGGTTTACTGTCATTGATATATCTCGGTATTTCACCGCCAATCATATAATAATAGTAACTACTTGTTTCCTATTCAACAGCAACTCTTCGATTTCACTTTAAGTAACATACTTTCAAACAAATGAACACAATGTGTCCAATATCATAAATCGTAACTTGTTGTGATATTGACTTATTAATACTGCCAAAATAAATGAAGCATAATTTTATCTTCTGAAAAAGGGAGTTTTCTGGTTTATCGGACGTATCTATGTATATGTACATACAACAATACTGTTTTAGTTTACTTCATGCAACGAGTGTGCATGGCCGAGGTTTCACGAATTGGAAACTCAGTCTTGATATATTGTCGGCTTCATTGTTACAAACATAAAATGCATGTCCATTTGATAAACTTACAGAAATACAAAACTACACTGCGAAAATTAACGAATGATATTTGGTTCATGATAGTTGTTAAAAAATGATAAATCAAATTAAGTACATGAAATCAATCTCAGAACTGTGACATTATCGTCCATGATTATAAGACAATAATAACGAAGCAAGCCTAGTATGCCAGTGTCAATGGAAAGGTCAGTCATTATCATATGAGCATTAAAATCGGCAAAATTTGATGATTACAGTGTGACATTTGACTTCGAATTTCGCTGACACAATTTATTTATATATTTTGAATTCCAAAGTTGATATTTAGGTTTAAGTACTTGTGATAAAAAATCAAGGTGAAAGCCACGCATTCTCTCCCCAAAGAGGCGGAAAAAATGCAAAACAATCCATTTACATTTTTTTAAGCAAGTGATTTTCGCATGGAATGAGTGTGATTCAGCAGCCAAAATATGATTTTAGAACAGCGTCGCTGATTGCACAAGTAACTTTGATTGCCTACAATCGGGCATCTCCCATCTACCCCACAGAAAGAACAGAGGCTCGATCAACATTTCATGACTTGATCTGCCTCTGTAAGGAGAGAAGGTAGAAAACCTGACAACGAGACGAGTAATTTACATGCCGACTGACAAATTTAATGTAAAGGCTGAAGCTGAATATAGGTGACATCATATGCCTCTTAAAACTTCACACGGACAGTATAGAAAGTGAAAAATGTGAGACACATATTCTAATTTTTCAACTATTGCGTAAAATGTTTTGGTTTATTGTTTTAAGAAATGATGGAATACATCAATTTATTATTATAATGTGACCGTTGTCCAAGACACAGTATATAAGAAAATTTACCATGTAGGCACAGCCGCTCTCAAGAGGACTTAGAATAAACTTATCAACGTTTGTGATCAAGAGCTTATAGTATTGGTCTCTGGGGGTTCCTTATATGTGTACCACACTCGTCTGTTTGGTCTACAACAGCAAACCCAGGGCTCAAGGCGTTACCCTGTACAGACATTCTATATTGGATTTCATGCTGTAAACTACGCTTCCATTATTGATTTTCTGAGTACCTGATGCACATATCATCATAGTTTGTATTCAATATCTCTAATAGATTACATATTGTTATTTTCAAAATTTGTCT
Source organism: Steromphala cineraria (assembly GCA_916613615.1). Taxonomy (NCBI): domain Eukaryota; kingdom Metazoa; phylum Mollusca; class Gastropoda; order Trochida; family Trochidae; genus Steromphala; species Steromphala cineraria. Next base: position 59,417,485 of record OU744725.1, on the reverse strand, counting down.
GAATTTCTTGAATAATCTGATTTTTAAAATGTTAAACAGCCATTGGTATACAGCAATGTAATTATCAAGTAACAGTGCTTCAATATCGTCTTCTGGGAAAGAAATTGTCTTCAACATTGTTCAGTTATCATAAAGATAATATTCCAAACGGTCAACCCAACGTTAATTAAACACATGTGGATTGATTTCATCTTCCTAGCATATTTAACTGTCATTTCTAAAAAATTCTCCACGTGTTTACAATGGTCGATTGAAACATGGAAATAAGTTCAGTCAATGTTAAATTCACCCTGAATCAAAATTAGCCACGATTTATCCAAATGCTTTAGGTGGCAATCCGTAGCGAAGTCGCTTGATGTGATCTTCAATATGAGAAATAACAGAAAACAGTTGTCATATACCAATCAGACGCAAAGTTCTAGGATATGCTAAAAAGGAACGTGGAGAAATTATTACATCCCTTTCAGTGCAAAATGATAATGAAGTGATTACAATTTAACATCCCCCCCCCCAACCGAGGCATCAAATTCTGATCTAACCTCTGATCTACTGAGACGAATTTGCAAAATACAAAAGGCGACGCCTGATTATATCAATCAAAGTAAGTTGTACAATCACGGACGCTGTTCAAATTTAACATTTAGGCAACTGAATCATGCCAAGATAATGGAAATGCACCTACAATAGAAACAAAATCTCTTTATATTGGTTTTAACAACATTTCATATATTTTTCTTACTAGAAAATTCTGGTCTGACATTTCTGTTAGTAATTCAATCCTGTTATTTGAAGATGCTGATGACAAAATGACGTGTTTTCTATCTCTGGGTCAGTATGTACCCATAATCTCTGATCGACTGGTATGATGATGGTTTATTCACCAGAGACAAGCCTTCCGATTCTAGCTTTAATGAGATCTGACAATAAAAGCGAAAGGTCTCTACACTGGTATTTATCTGTGATTACTTATTGTCAACAGCTGAAACAACTGTTTACTCAAAAGTCTCAAGAGAGAAATATCTCACTATTACTCTAAGACAGTCATTTCTGAAAGTTAATTTTTTTTTACATATTTCAGATTGAATCTGTGTCATTTTTTTCACTATATGAAACATTCAACAACTTTTGATGTCTCCTGAGATATTTTACACGCTTGTGAACCAGTCACTTGATTGAGATGCTTGGTATTATTTTAGAACAAATAGACAGCATTGAAGTCCCTGTTTAAATGGTGTTTTTATAAATAAAATGTCTTACAGTATTTTTGTAATGTAATGTTAAATGAAAAGATTGTTTCCATTTGCATGGCTATTTGAGAAACGGTGCATCTACTATTGACTTAGAGACTTTTAGGCCATCGATAATCAAAGAGAACAACTGAATCGCCAAGTTTCACTAAGAAAAAGCCTCAAAACAAACATAATGACTGTATGTCTTGGGTTTTTTTAACTAGCAGATCAAGCATTCTCTCAAAATAATTTCTAGTTACATGATATTTGCAATATTATAATTCCTCTGGGAGTTTAAGAGACTAACTTGATATATATAATTATAACGGGGTCTAATTTGTATGGCAAAGTATCTTGTACTTCTATTATATCATATTCTCGCTGCACTTCTCCTAAAGTCTTATAGGTATTTCAGGTAATAACGTCTTTCTAATCTGAAAGGTTTTGAAATGAACTATTTCTGTAAATACCATCGGTCAATATATCTGTCATATACTAATAGATGAAAGGATCAATAACATCAATATCTAAAACCAGAAAATGTATTTCCAGGCTATTCTTTAAATCTACATGAAGAAAAAGATGTAGAAATATTTGCTGTACAATGTATTTACTTTTTAGATGTCACCAAAATAATGTATATATATTAAACCATGATATTCATCAAAGTATATATAAAACAAATCTTCAATATAATTAATAACACAGTGTTTTGACAGGATGTTCGTCAGACCTTGTAGATATTGTATATCATTATTAATAAGTAATAAGGATAACTTACACTAGGCTTTTGAGACGTCAGTCTGTTTATAGTTAGTTATCATTATTTTTTATATCAGAAATATCTACAGAAGACTCTCTAATCCAATCTAAGCTCTCTAAGCTGATTGTGATTATACATCCATCTTGACAATTATCTTTCTGATGAGTGTTGTCTGTGATAGTTAATTTTATATGTTTCCATCGTCTGTGACACGAGGTGTATTCAGCCTTCTTTAAACAGTGTAAGGGGTGTATTTTTATACTGCAAATATAGAGTCAGTTCATTTTTCCTAATACAAATATATTTTTGACTCAATGTAGCTCAAATTCTTAGATATTTTAAAAATCTGGTAGCAAATTATTTAAATACTAGATAACATTCAAGGTGTATTATGAATAAAACGTGTTGGGCATTTATGGATTAAATCAGATCAAAGAGTAACTTAAGACATGAAATTTAATACTTTAACTATAACAAAATCTTGATAATTATTTTCCTTACGACTGTTGTCTATGTTAGTTTATTAAATATGTTTCGTCTGTAACAGTACAGCCTTCTTAAAGCAGCTTAGGGTGGATACAACCTCAGTTCCTTTTTCAAATCATTCATATAGTTATCATACATCAAATATAACGTCTGTTCTTTTTCCTATACCAAATATATATTGGACCCTAAGTTACTCAAATTCTTTAAAAAAATTAAGATCTAGTATCACAAAATGTATAAACTGGTTAACATTCAAGGTAAATATGATGTCATAGCTCAATGTTGTACATGATTTACATTTTTTTTTCCAAAATGGTATAATTGCAAATGTTTACATAGGGGTGTCACTGTACACCGCAACTGAACTGTAAAATGGCTGGTAGTGTTTATTACATATTTGAAACAAGCATAAACGAATTTCAGAGTACCGAAAGACTTACACTTTATAGAGTCATTTTCTTAAAGGCAAACCTTTATATGATCTAACAAAATTTGCTATGGGAATTTTTTAGACATTGCCATGTCATGCAGGTATGACAACATGTCTCTGAACCAGTACTTCACGTAATCTGCTCACATGTGAGCTAGTCTGAAGGGTATGACGTGTCTATACCTGCCTGTTGAATGATCAAGTTACAAAGTCTAGTGTCTCTAGGGTTGCATAATGAGATGAGTCCTGATAATTACTCAAACTGACGAAGTGAATGTTGGAGATATCTTCTTGATATAAATGGAATGTGTAAAACATTTAGGTACTGGCAAAGATTAATGGAAAGGCAGAAAAACCGAATCCCACTTAAGGTTTGCAAAATGCAATTATATTATTATATACTACTTTTGCATCAAATATTTTATTCTCATGTGGCTTTTGTAAAGTATGGCTATATCAATCTGAGGTACCTGTATCCTCTGTTATTCGTGTTTTTTAAAAAGTTGCTGTTCTTCTAATCTTGGACCTGTACTCTATCAGTTCCAGATATTGCATTTTTTTCGTTTATACAAAAGTATTTTAGCTCCTTAAGTTTAGCTGTGGTTTATTTAAGTAAAATACAATGAAGGGAGATGACTAGAATAAACCCCAACGTTTATGTTAATTTTGTTATTTAGACATAGAAGACGAATATCCCTGCTTATTTATGTTTCATTTGTATGCCGATTTACGGCATGGGTTGTTCTCAGCAATTGTTTATCATTATAATCCAAACATGTACAAATTTAGATCAATGATGACAATGGATACCGTATTAGTGTTGCAAGGGTAATATGGCATGCATATAAATTGAGAGAGAAATGTAAGTCTCAATTAGTCTATTCCTATTCGTGAAAAATATATTTCATACTTTTACAGCTTTAACTTTACAGCCAACCTATTGTGTAAACAATAATGTAAATAATGATAAAGTTATCATATGTACTGCACTGTATATGGGCCTGGGACTTTCGTACTGAAAAAAGAGTTGACTTCAGTTAAGTATTTTTATTACTCGCTGAATTACATTGTCAAAAACTCAAGAAATTCGTTGACGTGACCCTTGCGGCTGCCTCGCTGTGATTGTAACGTCATGATTATCGATAATGATGTAACGATGACAGCAGGTAATTCGGTCACCGTGTGATGTTCTTACACACTGTGTAATTAACTTTGCAGATTTATAAAACAGTCATATGACCTTCATTCGGAAAACTTTCATCATCACAGAATGTATTATTCTATCAATACATCTTCGAAATATTTGGAAGCCTTTAATCAGAATTAGCCCTTATAGATCAAAGATATAAAGGAGGATATGTGCGAAGCTTATCTCGTAAGTCCTTTAAAGATTTAGGTCATTGACGTATTATAAACTTTCAAAGCAGTGCTTTGCTGACCAATAAAGTCTGCTGCAACACAGGTATATATAAACATTCCATAAGTAAAGGGTGTAATTGAGACACCTCTATTTTACAATATTACTTATTACATAAGTAGAACAACATGTAAACTGGTAATGTGAAATATCATATTTGCAGAAGAAATTTAAATGACTAAATTCAACATCGGATAAACCACATGTAAACTTATAATGTGAAATACCATATTTGCTACAGAAAAAAGTTAAGTGACTTAAAGTTCACATAACCACAAACATATTTCACTATTTTCTTTAAAATATATTAAAGTCTGATTACAATATCGTACAGTGCGTCAAAGGTTGCTACTCGAATATGTTCAGTTTGGTAACGAAAACCGTTTTTGAATGCCTATCGGGCCACAAACCAGTAAATGCATGACTGTCCGTCACTGGTCACACCCCCTTTTTGTGACGTCATAAACAGAATCAGCCTTGGTATCTATACATCTATCGTAACAATTTTATTCAGAAAATGTTTTCCACTAAGTTAGATAAATCATTTGACGATGTAACACTACTAAACATTTGATGTAAAAAGGATATCCACATCAATGGAAATTAAACAATTATTTAGGCAGTATTTCAGTTGAAATGATGATACGTTAATCTGTTTAGTCTGTTTATTAAGTCACACCCGCGCGAGTTTTATAACCCCTAACCAAGGTGGGTTTTTTACAGCTGATAATTACGCTGTCTTATTGAAAGTCTAATTAAAGGTGTTTATTGGACAAATAAACAAAAGTAAGGCACAGTTTTTATTCTGTTGAAAAATCTTTGAACGAAAATCGAGAAGTGATAAAGTCGAGGTTAGTGGATGTTTAATGTAACATCGGATAAACACATTTTATCCATCAGCAATGTCACAACAATGAGTAACTTTACCAAGCAGGAAGGATAAACATATAACCAATAAGTTTCTTAAGCAGGGTTTTTAATCGTACCTGTCTGATGTCCTTTTTTCCATGGATAACAAATAATCAATTTCCTAAGAAGACAACAAAACGTTTTGGTTCATATACACAGTATCTTTTAATATTTAGCACAGCAATACTTAATGCCTACAACCCATTATTGCAGGTAAGATGATCTTATGAAATAAAAAACATATATTGTAAATTGAAATAAAGTATTTTTCATCAATAAAATATGTCCTAAAACGAACATATCAATTCCTGTTTTGCTACACCAACCAATATCCCAAAACTCAAGAGATAATAAATATGACTGATTCTGCTTGATAAGTAATGATTTCTGCTTCAACTACAAATCAAGGCATGGATGAATGACCTGTTAACATTATACAATGTACAATTTCTAGTGTAAAAAAAAAATTTAAAAAAAACATTTTACAGTGGTTTTAACAAATATACAACTCATGCTCATAATATTGATCTATTACGAGTTTCATTCAAGCTGTTAGAGATCCTCTGAATTGCTTTAATCCAGACACAAGGAAGTAAAAATAATCTCTAGAAGTCTTTGTTCAAAATGAAGTTCCATTATCTTATTCCGTTTGAACCTCGAGGGAAATGACCTCGACCTCGGTGCAGTACATTCTTCCAACCAGACAGATGGTTCTCTTATTGACACTAACACGAGACATTGTGCAATGGTTTGCTCTAATTTAGGAGGCATTGATCTACAGGGAAGAAGAATATACTTCAAGTGGGTGATAAATAGGTTTTGAGCAATAATTTGAGATAATTTGTCATCGATAAACATCATCATTATTATGTGAATGTGAAGTCTCGAAATTGAAAAAAGAAGTTGTACATCCATAAAATCTACTGGTTTTTTGTTTTTGCTTCAACTTCTTCAAATGCCATTTAGGGAAGGTTTTAAACATTCATTAAATGACAAAAGTTCTTTATGATTGTGTCTGAATGATGGAAACTGCTTATTGAAGAGTTCGCCAATACTATACTTCTGATAAGATCTTATCTGCTGTGAAGATATTTTAAGTGTTCATTGATAAAAGACTTACCTTATGTTGGTCATGCAACTAGACAAATATTTTATCTATAACAGAAGACATGTTTATAAACAAGAAAAGCCTTTGAAAAGGCAAGCTTTGGGGCACCCGGTTATGTATCACTATATAGAACCAGGAGATTTAGGTTAGGGAGGACCGGGACGGGGACTTTTACGTTCTTTGCTCTTTGTTTTGATAGTTTTCTGTACACTATGTACATAGTTAAACGACTCGTTCGTTCCGTTTAAATTTCAACAATGATAGATACGTCTCCTATCTCAATTATGATATAAATTTTTAAACATTAATACGGTTATTCAAATTTATGTTGCTTTAAAAGATAGCTGACGGTGAGTTAAATACAAGCACCATTGATTAGCTAGAAGATAAATAGTTGTGCTGTTGACTTTCAGGTTAATTACATGTTGCAAGAATAATTTTCCTTAATTGAGTGTTGATCGAATTACAGCCGAAAGTTGCTGAAAAATTTAGAAATGATCTCAGCTAAAAGTTCATAATTTTCATTATATTATAGGATGACATTTAAGAATATTTTGTCATACTTTAGGCTCTATGTCAATACTTTCTTTGAAAGACACCTTTAATCGTAAATAAATCATCCATAACGTTTGTTTTGAAACATGAAATTGACAATGGCCTGTTCAGTATCATTTTTTCCGTGAAGCGATGAGATGCATTGAGTGAACGATCAGCCATTGACAATGCGGGACATTCAGCGCTCGAGTTATAGTAAAAAGAATTGGAGGAACCGAATTCCTAGTTGATACAAAAATGGAATGTCATTTCCGAATGTGGAATGCAAAAAATAGCCCGAATAACTACAAAACAGCTCACATGCATATGCAAAATTGATATTTATTAATGGTGTAAATGCTCATCTATATATTTTGGAAAATTTACGATATATTTTACATCATAGCATTATTATAATAATCAGTTTCCAAATTAAAGCTTGCCAATTATTTCGTACCACCCACATGGTCACGTGGGTATAAATTTGCTACAGCACGGTCCATTGGTCGTTGACATACCAGGATATGCTTAAAAGAAATATCATTGGCTGAAACTTCTCTTTGAAGTTTCCAAGAGTAATATAGAGAGAAACTTCTGCAATTAGTTTTCAATATCAGATGTTACATAACTTTGGGGTCTCTGGACCCCAAAGCAATAAGAAGGTTAACTAAGGGTTACTAACTTTTTTTTATATTTCTCATGAATTAAAATCGTAAAAGACCTAACCTGACACAAGTTTTATTTAATAATGCCATGAATACACGTTGAGCCTTATCGGTAGCATGACCTTTGCGATACTCTCCACTCGTCGTTGATGATAATAATTGTACAAAACTACAGTTGAATTTAATGAGGCATATGCACATTCTTTTTCAGATAAATTTCATGTCTAAAAAACATTATCTTTGGACTCACTACTTGTATAAGAAAATATTTAATTGTATAGTCAAAAATAAATTATTATGCTGATCTTTTGTATAACATTAATTTGTACAAGCATGCATATTGAGTTATTATTTAATGTTATGTAAGTTTTTGTCAATCGTTGGAATATGTATCATGCCGAATTTGATTTTGGATTTCCAATTTCTCATTTCGTATATTCAGAATGCATTTAAACATGCAAAAGCTTATGGGTTTCTCACTAGTAATATAAATATGTTTTGATAATAATAATAATATAATAATAAATATGATTTGCTTGCTAAGCTGTTTACAAAGTATTCGTCCACGATTGACTTGTTGTTTCGTCTTTCTAAGGAGAAGGATTAAGGTAACTAGTTGGATATATATTGTGGAAGGTTAAAAGTGGTACTTTATCGTTAATAATGGTGACACTGCAGTCACTACAATATAGGAGTTGACAGCAAGAAGACAGATGTGTCTGGTAATGGAAATGATTTGTCCAAAATGATTATATTTATTGACTTCTCTAACGTTAAGATATATCAAAGTTTTGATAGCTTTCATAGCAATGTATAGAGTAAGTAAAAACGATATTTTCACTTTATTCGTGCAATGATGAAAGCTGCTTTTAATAGAAGATTTCATGTTTCCAATTATCATTTTTAAGCATCCATTTTTGCAATTTGCTCTTCATCTCGGTAAAACTTTCACTGGAAGATAATGCAAAAAGGTTTGTTTATTTCTTCAATTTTGCATTTTTTAGATTGATCGACAATCTTTTATTATCATTATGAATATTACGATCTTATAGTCTTTGTTGTAACAATGATATTAATAGCTATTTGTTTCCTATTCAACAGCAATTCGACTTCACTTTGTGAAAAGTTCTTTCAACAAATGAACCCAATGTGTCCAATATCATAAATCTTAACTTGTTGTGATATTGACTAAATACTACCAGGATATATGACGGTTAATTGTCATCTTAGCTGTTTTTTTCGAAAGTATTCATGTACATGCATATGTACATACATCAATACTGTTCTAGTTTACTTCATGCAGCGAGTGTGAATGGCCATGTTTTTTACTAATTGGAAACTCAGTTTGGATATATTGTCGGCTTCATCGTTACAAAAAAAAATACATGTCCATTTGATAAACTTAGCAAAAATACAAAACTACACTAGGAAAATTAACAAATGAGTTTTGGTTTACGATAGTTGTTAAAAAAGATCATATATCACTCTAAGCAAATGAAATCAATCTCAGAGCAGTGACGTTATTATTATATGAATGGATTATATTCGTCTTTCTGATTGGCCCACTTGGTCACCTGACAGCATTGACGTCAGACAATGTCAACCTGTGTGAGTCTCAAAAGGTTGATATAACAATCCACGCACCTCTGGTTGCTAAAAATAGATTTGAGGGTTTATGATTATAAGATAATAATAACGAACCAAGCCTCGTATGTCAGTGTCAATGGAAAGGTCAGTCATTGTCATATGAGCATTTAAATCGCCATAACTTGATAATTACAGGGGGCCAATGGAGTTCGGATTTCGCTAAATTCCAAAGATGATATTTAGGTTTAAGTACTTGTGTTAAAACGTCAAGCTCGGAACCACGCATTATCTCCCAACAGAGGCAGATCAAGTAATGAAATGTAGAGCGAGCCTCGAGCTCTGTTATTATTAGACAAAATCTCCATTTGAACTAACTTTAACTAACTTGCTTACAGTCAGGTATCTCCCGTTCCACCGAACAACGTCGGCGAATAAGAACACAGGTTCGAACAACATTTCATGACTTGATATGCCTCTGTAGGAAGATAAGGTAGAAAACCTGACAACGAGACGAGTTATTTAAATACCGACTGCAAATTTAACGTAAAAGCTGAAGCTGGATATAGGTGACATCATATGCCTCTTAAAAATTCACAAATGACAGTTGAGAAAGTGAAAAATGCGAGATACATATTCTAATTTTTAAACAATTGCGTAAACTGTTTTGGTTTATTGTTTTAAGAAATGATGGAAAAGATGTTTTGACTATTGTTTTTCGATCTTTAATGAGAATGAATACATCAATTTATTATTATAATGTGACCATTGTCATGACACAGTATATAATAAAATTTACCATGTAGACACATCAACTCTCAAGAGGACTTGTACTCAGAATAAACTTATCAACGTTTGTTATCAAGAGCTTATAGTATTGGTCTCTCGGGGTTCCTTATATTTGTGCCACACTCGTTGGGTCTACACCCGCAAACCCAGGGCTCAAGGCGTTACTTCATCCCTGTGCAGACATTCTATATTGGATTTCATTGTGTAAACTACGCTTCCATTATTGATTTTCTGAGTGCCTGATGCACATATCATAATAGTTTGTATTCAATATCCCTAATAGATTACATATTGTGAATTTTGTTTAAAAATTTGTCTCAATTTCTTGAATAATCTGATAAAATGTTTAAGCAGTCATTGGTATACAACAATGTAATTATCAAGTCACAGTGCTTCAATATTGTCTACTGTGAAAGACATTGTCTTCAACATTGTTCAGTTATCATAAATATAATATTCCAAACGGTCAACCCAACGTTAATTAAATACACCTGGATTGATTTCATCTTTCTAGCATATTTAACTGTCATTTCTAAAAAAAAGATTCTCCACGTAATAACAATGGTCGATTGAAATATGGAAATAAGTTCAGTCAATGTTAAATTCACTCTGACTGAAAATAAGCCACGAGTTATCCAAATGCTTCAGGTAGCAAGCCTCAGCGAAGTCGCTTGATGTGATCTTCATTTTGAGAAATAACTTAAATCAGTTGTCTTATACCAATCAGACGCAAAGGTCTAGGATATGCTAAAAAGGAACGTGGAGAAATTATTACATCCCTTTCAGTGCAGAATGATAATGAAGTGATTACAATTTAACACCCCCCCCCCCCCTCCCCAACCGAGGCATATTCTGATCTAACCTCTGATCCACGGAGACGAATTTGCGAGCTAGGAAAGGAGAAGCCTGTTAGATCAATCAAAGTAAGTTGTACAATCAGCGACGCTGTTCAAATTTAACATTTAGGCAACTGAATCATGCCCAGATAATGGAAATGCACCTACAATAGAAACAAAATCTCTTAAAATTGGTTTTTACAACATTTCATATATTTTTTCCTTCTGGCCAATTCTGGTCTGACATTTCTATTAGTAATTCAATCCTGCAATTTGAAGATGCTGATGACAAAATGACGTGTTTTCTATCTCTGGGTCAGTGTGTACCTATAATCTCTGATCGACTGGTATGATGATGGTTTATTCACCAGAGACAAGCCTTCCGATTCTAGCTTTAATGAGATCTGACAATATAAGCGAAAGGTCTCTACACTGGTATTTATCTGTGATTACTTAGGTCAACAGCTGAAGCAACTGTTTACTCAAAAGTCTCACGAGAGAGATATCTCACTATTACTCTAAGACAGTCATTTCTGAAGTTAATTTTTTTTTACAGATTTCAGATTGAATCTGTGTCTTTTTTTTCACTATATGAAACATTCAACAACTTTTGATGTCTCCTGAGATATTTTACACGCTTGTGAACCAGTCACCTGATTGAGATGCTTGGTATTATTTTAGAACATATTGACAGCTTTGAAGTCCCTTTGTACATGTGTTTTTTTTTAAATAGTGTCGTAGAGTATTTTTGAAATGTATTGTTAAAAAAGATTGTTTCCATTTGCACAATCTAGTTAAAACTAGCTGTAACGTGAGGACTTAAGGGACGTATACATTACAGCTATTTTTAACTAGATTGCCATTTGCATGGCCAATTGATAAACAGTGAATCTACTATTGACTTACATACTTTTAGGCCCTTAATAATCAAAGAGAACAACTAAATTGCCACGTTTCACTTAACAAAAGCCTTATAACAAGCATAATGACTGCATGTCTTGTTTTTTAACTGGCAGATCAAGCATTGTCTCAAAATAATTTCTAGTAACATGATAATTGCAATATTATAATCCGTCTGGGAGTTGTGTAAGCAAATTTCATATATTAAATCATAATGGCGTCTGATTTGTATAATAAATTTTCTTGTGCATCTATTACATTATATTCTCGCTGCACTTCTCCTATAGTCTTATTGGTATTTAAGATTGTTACATGTACGTCTGTCTAATCTTATTGGTTTTGAAATGAACTATTTTTGTTAATATCATCAGTTAATGTATTTGTCATATACTAATAGATGAAACGATCAATAACATCAATCTCTAAAACCAGTCAATGTACTTTCAGGCAATTCTTTTAATTTACATGAGGACAAAGATGTAGAAATGTTTGCGGTACAATTTATTTACTTGTTTGATATCACCAAAATAATGTATATGTGTTAAAACCAGATGTTAATCAAATAATATACAAAGCTAATCTTCAATATAACTAGTTACGCAGTATTTTGAAAGGATTGTTAAAGTTGGACTCGTGGTCACAAAACACCAAGGCATGATGTGTTACCAGGACATAGTTTATTCGCTTGAGTGTTACAGCCTTCGATGCACGGCCGGTACATGAGAATCACTGACAGCACTGCGCATGCATTTACACGCAAGGCCACTCACACACATCCTGTACATCACACAGACACGCATACGTATCTACATACGTTAACAAGGATGTTCGGGAGACCTTGTAGAAATTATATATCACAAGGAGACGTAATAAGGATTACTTACATTAGGGTTGTGAGACGTTAGTCTGTTTATGTTTAGATGTCATGTTTTTCATATCATTAATATCTACAAAATACTCTCTAATCCAATCTAAGCTCTCTAAGCTGATTGTGATTATACATCCATCTTGATAATTATCTTTCTGATGACTGTTGTCTGTGATAGTTAATTTTATATGTTTCCATCGTCTGTGACACGAGGTGTATTCAGCCTTCTTTAAACAGTGTAAGGGGTGTATTTTATACTGCAAATATAGAGTCAGTTCATTTTTCCTAGTACAAATATATTTTTGACTCAATGTACTTAGATGTACTTATGTACTTATATTGTTAGATATTTTAAAAATCTAGGAGCAAATTATATAAATACTGGATAACATTCAAGGTGAATATATGAATTAAACGTGTTGGGCATTTATGGAGGGATTAAATCAGATCAAAGAGTAACTTTTAGACATGAAATTTAATACTTCATTTATAACAAATGCGGGGTATTTTTATCAAATACGTAATCATAGCAGTAAAACCTTAAAATCAAGATTCGGACAAAATCATAAACTTATTCCCTGCAACGAAAGATAATAGATATTATTAGCTAAAGGTCAATCTGCACCTTTAATTTTCTTTAAAAATAAAATAATCACATGAGATTTACACTCAATTAAAATATTGTCAGTCCTTTTATTTATTCACCCGACAAATCAACTAAATGTGTTATAGCTTGTCCAAGTTACTCATAGCTCAAATTACATGTACATGATTTAAAAGGGGGTGTCACTGTAAACTTCAACTGAACTGTAAAATGGCTGGTAGTCGCTCAAAGGTGTTTCTGACATATTTGAAACAAGTAAAGACTGCAAATAAGATTTTCAGAGTACCGAAACATGCCACCAATCAAAGACATTTTCATACTTCTCTCATACATTTTCAGATTCATTCTCTTAAAGTAAAACATTTATACGATCTAACAAAATTTGTTATGGGAATGTTTTAGACATTGCCATGTCATGCAGGTATGACAACATGTCTATGAACCAGTACTTCACGTAGTCTGCTCACATGTGAGCTAGTCTGAAGGACATGACGTGTCTATACCTGTCTGTTGAAAGGCCAAGTTACAAAGTCTAGTGTCTCCAGGGTTGCGTAATGAGACGAGTCCTGATAATTACTTAAACTGACAAAGTGACAGGAACAGCTAATTCTTAAATGATAGACATAAGTCCTGTCTCGAAAGCTCTCAGTTAATCCTACTCTTGTTACTCTTATCCTTAGAAAGACAAACCTATTCTTATCCAAATAATTTTTATAATCAGACAAAACGATTATGAAGATAATGATATCCCATGGCAAGTAATGTCAACACTGATATATCATATAATATTAAAGATACGATGAACCATATCTATCAACTTTGTCATCTTCTTGCGAAATATCAGTCAAAGATAAGGTCATATATGGGATATGAAATGATTTTACACAGGAATCAGTCTTTCCTCTGTCTGTTAACACATTAAATCTCATGTGATATGATTGTTAAATATAAATACTTATCCAAAAAAAAGTAGCAAAACAATTATGAATAAAATTTAATTGTTACGAGCATAATTTATTTTCTTGTTATTTGATACAGGTGATGTTTATGGTCATCTTTATTGGCCTAGTCGGTTACAAAAAGGATAAAAAGGTTTTATAGCTGTTGAGATAAATATAAATTATTATTTTTAAACGAATCGCGATATTACGGTTTATCTCATAATGAATTATCAATAAAGAATATTTACTTTGCTCTTCCAGTCATAATTTCCCTTTTTATGAGAGCTATAATTAATGCGTACCACCCACATTATTGCTTTTGAAAAAAACTCTTGTCATCGGTCGGCAATTGAATACTTGCTATCAAGATTAAAAGAGAAAATGTATGTTCTTGAGTTTGATGCCGAGAGCTTAATGTTATTTTGCTAGGTACGGAATGTTACTAACATCATGATATCTAGTTTCGTACTTCCTATAAATATCAGTCATGTTGCTGCATTGTCTTATTCATAATCTGCAAATATGAAGATTGTTCTTTTCATCCTGGTCGCTGGTAAGTAAACGAAACTATTTAATAGCTTTCAACTGTATTCATGTATTTGCAACTACAGCCATTAAAATATACAAAGTAATATCAAAATGTGATTTTTACAGGTTAATTCTTTTCTCTCGCACGTTTGTGGAGATTATTCCATTAAGGAAATATAATATATAATGGTTTTTATTGGCTTATGAACGGTTTCAAAATTTTAAAAAAGTATGAAATTCCTTGATTGAATTTTTTTATAATAAATGCAAAGATGAATTATGCAAAAGAAATTCAGCAATTCGTTCACATTTGTTTAGTATCACAATACTGTATACTAATATATACAATAATACTAAATTACTAATTCACAGATAGACACATCATATGTTTTTAAAAGAGATAAAACAGCATCTAACAAAGATGCTCATAATTGTTACTGGAAGGGTTTGAGATTAGTTTTACAATCTTGTGTTTACGTCCCATACTTAAAAGTTGACATACAGCAATTATGCATCTAAGTTTTCAAGACAAAATAGCTATCACCATTCCTTCCTATAGTCCTGAACTCAAAAAACTAATACGTTTGTCTCGAATTTGTGTTATTGTGATGGTGTCATTAAAATATATTCAAAAATTAGTTGAAATATTCAAATTCTCGTTCAGTGGTGTTTTGTAACAAGATGCCATTCATCCTCTACAATATTACAATTTCATTAAAGAGCCACTCCGTGAGTTGTCTGGGGTCATATATGACAAACTGAACTCATAGTGTCATCTTGACGAGAAGTATCGACTTTCATTTGAAAACTTATCTGTGTCGTACAGTGACAACAGGAAGGTTTTAAGTCGCGATTATGAACAAAAAGAGGACATTGACGTGCTTCAATCACTCAAATTTGAAGTTAAAAATTAAAAGCAGCCGTCACGAGTTGATAATGTTTGATTGGTTATGTAAACAGCATTCATATTAATTGGACCTGTGAATTTGGCTTCCGCGAGTATATGACTGTTTTAAACTTTTCATTGAAAACTAACACTTATAATATTGTTTCAAATTTGGAACGAGTATATGGACTTCTTTGAATTTACAGCATAAATCATGCCATTTTCGTTCGTTTTAAAGCAAAAGAATATGTGATGAAATCAGGTAGCAGCTCTTTTATGCTGGTCGCGTAAAGCAATTGTGTTTACAGTTATTTTCAAGATTTTCTAACTCCATCAAGGCATTGATACCCAGAGGACAAATCTTATACTATCTTAAGTAGTTTCTGAGAGAAGTTGTCCCCTCAAACACGGACGCACGGATGGACGGACTCAAACCTATATGCCCATTCCACCTCGGTACGGGGGATACATAAGGTAGAGAACGCATTCAGAATCGAGGCTCGTTGATTATTTCCAGGAGTTTCCTCATGTTTCATTACACTGATCTTTATTACAGTCACCGTGTTCTGTGTGGTGTTGGGCAACATGCCGACCATTCTGTACACTGAAGCCTGTGAGGAAACTTCAGAGTGCCAGTCCGATTCGACTGCAACATGCAGGTGAGTTCTCAAGCCCAGAGTTTTGGACAATTCAACCTTGGATGTCGCAAATATCAATTTCCAAATAGAAACTTAGGCCTAGCAAGAAAGTGATTTGGTTCTGGTTTCCGCTCGCGTCATGTTCATGCCCCTGCATCAAGCATTTTTTTAAAAAGGTCATGAAAAAATGGAAAATTAGTCCCGTGGTCTAGAAAAAACATTAAACGCCAGCTCATAAAATGATACTCGTTTCTGTTCTGAATGCCTTCAAAGACGCAGTGATATAGTGATTCAAAAGTTGTATTGATTTCTTTTTCTTCGTGTTCAATAATATATAAAAAATGGAAATTAAGAAAATCCGCGTCATCGCATCATTTTTACTTAATGTAAAGACGGGAACCATTTCGTATTTGTTTGGACTTTACACATATGGATACGCATTCTCTCCCAACAGAGGCAGATCAAGTCATGTTGATTTAGCCTCTGTTATATTACGACGAGTTTGTGGGATAGAATGGGAGATGCCTGATTGGAGGCAATCAAAATTAGTTGTGCAATCAGCGACGCTGTTCTTAAATCATCATTTTGGCTACTGAAACAAGGCAAAGGGCATTGTGATATGAACCACCCTTTCCATGCGAGAAGCCTTGTCATTTGATAAAGAAATCCAAATGTATTGAGATGAAAGTTTGTTCCGCCAGGGGAAACTGCCGGAACCCACGGATTTCGGCGTAATAGAACAGAGGCTAAATCAACATGACTTGATCTGCCTCTGTGGGAGAGAATGATGGATACGGGGCCTCGTTAAACCACCCATAAATAAATATGTGATTGCAAATCTGTTATCAATGAAACCGATATGCCATTAGTTTATAGAGCTATTCATTAATGTTCTCCAAAGTAACAAACTATCTAAATCTATTTTGTATTTGTCGCACATATTTGGCAGTTAATGTTATTCTGTCGAACAGTTATGGCGGCTATAGAAGGCGACAAACGTCACTTCCGAAATAGATAAATAATTATTGTCTGCATTGTTTACATCGGATTTTGACTATTGAAACAATTAAGAATTAAAAGGGTCACCGCTGAAGGTTAATATGTTTTGAAAAAACGAATTTTAAAATGATAATTGGAAGTCCAATCCTTGTTAGTATCGAAGTCAAAATCAGAAATATCTAGATAAACCTTATTCAATCAAAGAGCCTTAACCGTAAATATTCAACATCTGTCATTGCCTGTCAGTAACTTACCATATTCATTTATAGTCAAAGGGAATATATAATTAAGATTTGACTTACATTTAAGCAATAAAGTCTATTTATTTATTTCTGCATACATGATCCAATGCTTTGCACTTAGCATTTACAAATGAGATGTAAGTCAGGTCACATGATCTTCCAGCCAACCAATAGTTAGTTAAACTGTCTTTAGAATTATGATTGTTTAAATAATTGTCATCAAGATTTTGAAAGACTATGGGCAATCAGTAGAATTTTTAAGGGTATTTAAGCGGTCGTGACCTTTAACTTTGATCTTGAATGTGCAAATGTTCAAAAAGTCCTCGGGAGAACAAACTATATTATTGTATTTTTAAAATTATTTTTTGTGTTTCTTGTTGCTTACAGGAGTGAGTGCTGGGATAATGGTAGTGGAGGTACAGAATGTGTTGAGAACTGGTATGACGCCACTGACACGTGGGTTCTTTGCAGCATCTAACCAACAGGACAACCTTTGACCTTTCTGCTTCGTCAGGGAATGTATACAAAGACCGTCAATAAAAATAAGCGCTAAACATCCAATCTGAGCTATTTCTGAAATAGAAACAAGACAATACGTGAAGCGTTTAGGCTCTTTATTGATTCTGTTATTGTGAGATTAGTTCTATCGGGATTCGAACCCGGACTGCTAGGTGTCATTTCAAACCAGATTTCCGTGTGAAGGATGAAAAGAAAAAGTATGAAATCAGAAGTTATTACCTACGGGGGCAGTCATATCGAGGTTAATATTTTTCATATATTGCCCTAGGGCAACATAACACCTTTTCATTGTGATGTCACGTTATAAACAAATCTTTGACGTCACGGTTTACCTATGACGTCACAATCAATACGGGCTGGCGGCGGCTAGTCCGCCTATGTTGAGAAGTAGGTTTTGAGTATTTTCTTTAATTTTGGGACTACAGCTGCGTATCTTAAAGATGCTGTATCATACTTGCAAGCGGTTCAGGATGAAACTTAGCTATTGAGAAATGAAATACATCACTTTGTAGAAAAATCTTTCGTCGAAATTTTGATATCATATTTAGATTGTTTAATCAACAATAACATACTTATTTCGACGCTCAAAGCACAGTACCCCTCTAGAAAGGGCATGTCATTTAACGAACCCGCTTTCGGTGACGTAATCATTATGCTTGAAGGATTTACACCGTGTCTCAACTACCGTAATTGCGTTCGATGGGTATCAACTTTGACAGCAACGAATACCTATTTCGGAGAAAAATAAAATAAAATCTAGTTGAACGCGACAAAGACGGTTTTCAAGCGTACATTTAGAAACCGGAAGTTGTGAAATGGCCACACTTGATTCACCCTCATATCGACTGCCGTTTCGGTATTTTTTGGTAAATAATCTCCTATTTAATGAGTTTTGGTCCGATTTTCTCAAGGTTGGTCGCTAAATTTTTCTAAAAATACAACGTATACATTAAAAATACTTAAAATACAGCATCTTTAAGTTTGTTCACTTACCTTCGTATTCTAGCGCAAATATCATGTAATTTGTAAAGTCTTTGAGACATCATATCATTGTGAAAACGAAACAGATTATGATGAAATTTCACTGCATAAGTTAAGATTCAGTTTGCGTTGACATATTCGTACATGTATATGTCATACCTAGCAGATAGCTGTAACAAATTTGGCAGGTCATTGAAGTGACCAGGGGTCAAAATTTCGAAAACACTGATTTCTATTTTGCTCTACAAAATCCTTCATACGTGATCAACAGCTTTAGATCTTATTCATATGTGTTCCTTTGCGTTAAGGTAACGTAACTCTGCTGATTTTATTCCTACAAAGTTTAAAAGAATGATTTTAATCGAAATTTAAGAAAATCTGAATTTCACAAATATGACCCCATCTGTCTATTTAACAATGCCAAATATCGACATTCAGCACCAGTGATAGGACGATCCCATATTGAGATTTGGGAATGATTATTTGACACATGGAACATTGATGATCTTCTGTAAGTAGTCCTGGAGTTATTTTATGAACGTCATAACGAAACCAAATTACATGATCTTTGCACTAAGATCACAAGCAGGTGAACAAACTTTTGGTATGCAGCTGTACGGTAATAAACAGAATATTATATTCGTGACCATGACATACTATATTTACGACACCCGTGCCTAAATATCAGTATATCTTTCTCGCTCGGGAAAGACTAATATTTAGCCCCTCGTGTCGTAAACATAGTATGTCATGGACACTCATATAATATCCTCCTTTTTACCTAATATACTCTATATACATATGCCGGTAACGTTTTGAGGGTTTGGTTATTGAGGCATGTTGTAGTTTAGCGAACTCATAAATGAACATGTGGCCGATGAGATTGATGTTATGATACTTATATGAGTAGATACTGTCCTTCACCTTCTCAAACATGACTGATTCCAGTAATATACATAACGTTTGTCATTAATATTCATATCCTTTAAACATCTGTGACATACATAATAAGGAAGATACAAATAATGACAGCAATTAAGTAATATCATTCATGACATTGACATATGTCGCCTTCAGATAGTGAGAATAAAATCACTTTGAATGCTGTTCCTGTTACACTGCCTAAAAAAATTAATGTAATGACGATCACCAGATCTCCTCTGGTTGTTCAACATAAGCAAAATTGCAGTTATATTATGTCCAATATCCAGACTCATTTCATAACCCTTTCTTTAAAAAGTAGAACATATAAAAGGTGGCAAGAAAAATAAAATATGACGATCACCAGATCTCTGCGGGTTGTTCATCTTCCTACGCATACGGCCTAAAAACGCCAGTCTCGAACTGACTTATTTCATAAAATAAGTCAGTTCGAGACTGGCGTTTTTAGGCCGTATGCGTAGGAAGATGCGGGTTGTTCAACACAAAATTAATTTGGCGGGTGATATTGATGACCATGTCTACTTGATAATTATAAGCACCGCGCTTTAGATAAAATATACAGGACACAAGGCAATAAATCCTTCCCTTTAAGGGGTAATTCACACCAGTCTTCTGTCCTGGTATATTTAACCCATCCTGCAAGGTTTCGGTGACTCCTCTGTGCCCACTCAACAGGCTAATGCACCAGATCTTGACAGTCCAGTCAGGAGTCTATTTCAGATCGCATATTGACCATGAGAGCGCTGCCTTCGACAAGGCCATTACAATAAGATTTGCGAAGGAAACAGGTTCGGTTTAAACTTTGCGTGAAAAGTTAAAGCATGTTAACATGGACGATAAATCAGCAATTTGAAGCCAAATGGCCTTTATGACAGATTTCTTTGTTTGTATTTGAAGCCTAAAAATATGATATAGCTTTATTGAAAGACAATCCAAAATTATGTACTGTCTAAGTAAACCTAGCCTCAATATTACCCGTTTCACTCCGATATTGAGTCTAGAAAGTTCTAATAGAGGGTCGCGTCAGCCCACGTATCGAATTGACCAATCAGAACTTATCTTATCAAGCCAAAATAGTCTGCCTTCGCACGTGTTACTTTGGAGGGTCATAGATCGCAGAAAGGTCGGCTGACGCGACCCTCTACTAGACTCAATATCGGAGTGAAACGGATAATATTGAGACTAGGTTTACTTAAATTGAAGTTATGTACAGCTGCGAATGAAACATATAGCTGCGTACTGTTTGTTCACTAATGTATCTTTTTGTAACTATCATATAATTTGGGTTTGTTTTGAGCGTCATTTAAATCACTGGATCAGAACTGACAGAGGATCTTCCATTGAAAATGTGTAAAATACGATCACGTTATTAATTATTTTGCATGATAAAATGAACACATATGATTTGCGTTTATAACTTTTGACAATATATGGAGGATTTTATAGGGAAAAAAACTAATAGTCTTTTCGAATTGTTGACCCTTGATCACTTCAATGACCTGTCAAAACTATAACACTGGAGGCGTGGTATACAACTATGTTGAGGTACATTGATTAAACATCTCTGTACTTAAACTTTACCACAATCCGGTCCGTTTCTGCAATGTAGTCTGTCATCCAGACCCTAAAGCAAAAATATTTAATTGATGACCAACCCAGTTTAGAAAAGTATAGCAAGTCTAGATAGCTCAGCTTTAGGTAAAGCATCTTCTGGGGTCCATTTTGTTATAATACATGAATTGTTTTAAAATATTGTCAATATTGAAAAACAATACTTATTAGACTAAATGTGTGTCTACTGCAATGCAACGATGCCTCAAAAACACCCTACATTAGATTAAATTTGCTACGCAGGTAAGTGAACAACAAGGTACGCAGCTAGCTGTTGAAATTGAACATTGAAATGTCTTCTTGAGGGATGGAGTTTGAATCAGCTCACAAAACATTATACGGCACATTGCTTTATTTCTCATGACTATAACATAGATTCTCCACTTGTGATCCATCATATATTGTATGTCTCGTTGTTGGTTCATGTTCTGCCTTCATGTATCAAACCAACGATTTGAACATCTTGTCTCATTCAAGGTACACATATTGGTATAACATATTTCTTTCGACAATAACGTTAATAAAATATTTCTTCAAACGTCAGGGGTGTATGATATAAAATATATATATAAGATATATAAGATTAAAATTTGCTAAAGATTACGCCAAAGACGATACTTGAACAAAAAGACAAAAGGGTTTCGGTGGCTGGATTAGGCTGTGTGTCATATTTTCTAGATAGTTTTAACGTAAATCTTTTCTCTTAAATCAAGCCTTCTTTGACAGAAGTAGTAAAGGTTAAAATGAAAAGAATGTATTTTGCAAATTGAAATGAGTAAATAAATAAACAGCAGTATGTTACTTCCCTGAAGATGATGAATTATCCAATAGTCAGTTTGTATTGACTGTATTGCATAGTGCTACCGTCAGCTGTCAGAAGGCGGATGTGCCACTTCAGTGTATGTGGTGAAAAATGATCTGTACAAGAGCACTCTATGAGACAAATGACAAAATAACACATGTATCATGTTTAGATTGTTATGGCGGTATCTTCTCAAAAGACAGAAAGCTTAAAACAACACTTTTCATGATTGACAAATAGTATTTAACATGGGCTCTCATGGAACGATCCAGGTAAAAGAAGGCAGAATTCCAAAAAGAGAGAAAAAGACACCATAAGATACAATTGTTGTGTATTCATTTGAAGTTCATTTTACCTCAAATTCAAGTGGCCAAACTGCATCTAGAAACTGAAGTGGCGTCTTCTCCCTGCGATTGGACTGATCCTTCGACCTCATGAGTCAGTTCATTTATTAATAAGGGGCGGTCAGCACTGCTCAGCTAATAGGTGTTGTGATCGATTCCGTCTTTTGGGAATTCTGTCTTATGGCACTAAATCGTTACGGCAAGTGAGAATAACATGTAGATATATTGAGATACCGTTAATCTTTCTTCTATCTTCTTCACTGTATGTATCCGTTTACCGATCTCATTAAAAGAAAAGATAATTGTGCTGCCAACGTCAACTTGTTTGTGCCAAAGCATGAATTAACCAAACAGAGACAGCAAAAGCTAATTTATTTGTGTTTGTACGTTAAGGTTTCGTTGAATTACAAGTAGCCTTTTGAACATTTTCTTGTCCAGGCACCACTGATTTTACCTTCACTTCACATGGTCATGTGTGTGATGCCGAGTTTAAATATCCGAAAAAGATATCTCATCCTTCAGGTGTATGGTGTATTAATATAAGGAGCCTCATCCTTAGATTTCGGATATAGGTGAAGAGGATTTCTAATGTGCCGAGCGCAGAAGCGAGGTACTTACCATCCTTTAATAACTTAATTTCTGGCTATCGAATACCAAATGTTAGGATTATCAAATAGATTAAGATAAATCATCTTCCTAAGGATAAATTTAAAAGTATTACTTGTCACATTCTCAGGGGCAGATCAAGTCATGAAATGATCGAGCCTGTGTTCTTATTCGCCGAGTTTCTGGGATAGAATGGGAGATGTCTGATTGGAAGCAATCACAGGTAGTTGTGCATTCAGCGACGCTGTTCTTAAATCATCATTTTGGCAACAGAATCATGGCAAAGGCATTGTAATGTGAACCACCTTTGGTAATATGAATCATTTTTTTTCGATTGTTCTAACCGCTAGGCATCTTATAATTAAGAATAACTGTTGCTAGGAAACTAGTGAATTCTTTCGCATTGGTGGAAGTTAACAGAGCACGAAATGATACACCCTCTGTTTTCTCATAGTAGCCATTGAAAACCGAGAATTTTGCACATTTATGTTTGAATTACAAATTGATTCAAAAGATTTTACCATAAAATAGTTTATCAACAAATGTTTCGTGACTCTTCGGGGCAAATATCATCAAATGATACTTTACATTTTAGCAAATATAAATCCCTTAAAATCAAAACTAATCAATATACAACAACGTTTTCTTATTATATTTCAAACATTTTATTTATCCTTTATTCACTGTGTCTCATACTAAAGCATCAGACAATCCTGCTGCTCTCCATTCAAGTACCATCTCTCAAGACACTCCAGCACTCCATTGGTTCTCCAGCAGTCAAGGCTGCAAACCAAACATTAGGATATTTTTAGACTGTGAATGAAATGTACTGATTTTTATTGTATCAATTTTATCGTAGCCCAATCAGTATAGATGTTTATAGGAAAAAAATTGCACCTATTTAAGATATCATTTGTTTGAGCATGTCTGTCTACCAATATACTAAATAGTATTTCATCATATAATTGGTGAGATAATAGGATTTACCATAAGAAATCAGTTATGGACAATACATATTCCACAGACATTATTAAAAACAATGGATGCTTGCCCACGGGCACACATTCATTGTTCTTAATTATTCCAAACTTAAATGTATTATCCACTTTATAAACCGACAAACAACGGAAAGAAAATACATTTGTCATGTAAAATATATAGAATAAATTATCTGCTCGCTACTGTTATGAATTCATCGTAAAACGCAACCCATGTACACGCACTGGGCTGGTACAACCGCTAGTCTATAAACGGAATCGATCGGCCATCATTACTTCATCACGACATTGAACGCAATCGTGGTACGTCAAACTTCGTACGGCGGAAATGTGCGTAGCATTGCGGGAAACATTCGTAAACTATGCGTATCATTGTGTACCATTGCGTGTCATGCGTGACAAAACCTTGGATTTGTCTAAACACATGACACGCACTCCGGTGCGAACCATTTTCGTAAACTATGCGCAAAGAATGCGCACCCGGTGCGTAAAAGTGTCAATGCAAATTATGTCACGCATTGGTACGAAAATCAGGAAAACCCAATACGTTGCAGTGTCACATTGTATGAGAAATATCGCTCTTTGCTGTAAGTTGCAATTGATTTACATTACTCATTGCAAATGTTTTCATGCAAAAAAAAATCGATTTACAATTGTCTAATGTTTTAAGATATTTCAAGGTAAATTCATATTATTGCAGAATGGTTTTGCCCAACAGAGGGATAATATGAAATATTTTCCCGAGGTATTGGAACATTATTGTGAGAAACTCTCGTCTTGTCAGGTCAGAGTGATATGACTAATGTGTAAGGACTTCCTAGAACAATAACGTGACGTCGCTGAAGGTTAATGAATAGATTATTACCCGAGTTATGTGTCTTATGACTTTTACGATGTTTTAAGCGAGAGTTATATACAAAGTTGCACAAAGTTCGTAAAATATATATGGCACACTTCCCATGGTAATATACTCCATATTACCGTTTCATTCGTTACTATACTTTTAACAAATATCCAGAAAACGGGCGCTTCCTTTGCGACAGAAGACTATAGTGACGTCACGAACAATGATTTTATGACATCAAAAGCGATAAAATACGGGAACTCGCGCTACATGTACAACAACCGGTACTGAATTGTTCTTTAATTAAATTATTTTAAAAAATGATTTTAAACGAATTTACGAATTTTGGTTTATTGAACTTCCCATAGTCATGGATACCTGAAATATGTTCGTGAAAAAGTAGAGAGAATTCTTATGGATGAACAACTTCTTTATTCTATGAAAGCGACCTTTCGACAGAGATGTTTAATGTCGTTTCCAAGCAACTGATACATTTTAGAGAAAGAGCAGAAAACTATACATAACTTGTTTATTCAGGGAAGGGGTTGTAATTTAGTATAGACCTGTTCTATGTTTAATGTATGAACTGGACTTTAAGATATTGACAAAACTAACCTGCAACTGGCGGTTGGACTCAGTGGACAATCTCTTGTTACATCTGCCTGGGCTGAACATTCGCTTTTGCTCTCGATCGTTGGCATAATTGATTCGACATAAACGACTAAAATGAAACAGGAAACAAATATCATTGCGTATACCCGCATTTTGTTAACGTAGGTGACAAAACATTCCATTATTCAATTCGCTCAAGACAGAGATTTCAATCCCTTTTTTGTACTTCTGTGTGTTTGTTTAATTTACGACCCCCCAAAAAACGACTTCAAACTCTATGTTATCACTGTCATGACCTGATTTGATTCCAATCGATTACAGAAGAAAAACCAAAATCTTGGTAGAATAATAATATCAATAACATTCAACATATATAAAACAAACAACGTACTCTATGTGACTTTGAATCATTATGTGTCCTGAATATACATATTTATTTATTCATACATATTTAATTTTGTCGAAACATATAAATGAAATACATATATATATGTATATATAGACAAATAGCACAAACCAAAGTGGTTTTGTGTTGTTTAGCCTTGTAGGAGTTTGGAAGAGTGCTCGACATTTGTGAATGGAGCAAGATAAATGTAGTATATGTATATGTATATATATATATATATGTGTGTATAAAGTATAAACAATTAAACAAGAAGAAACTGTGTCGTATCATTATTACATTTAAACTTGTGAAGTTGTCACATTGAAAAAATGGGAGTAATTAAAGTACTTACATGCGACAAGCAGAATTATAAGGCCCTTCAACATGATGGCAGGTTTAGTGAGACACTAAAGAAACGACAAAGCTTATATAGCCTCGGCGACCTTATCGCTTTACCAGCCTCGCATCTGTTCCTAATTTAGAGACATGGATAACCTGGTAATAGGCTTTGACGAGCGGATAGGGGGCATCTCAACATGATTTATGGGAATAATTGTCAAATATGATCGTTTGATTAGTGTCATTACATATGTCCGTGTTTGTAGCCCTTAGTCCATTATACTTATAGAACGACTTGACCCGGTATATATTTTTTTAACTTGTGTCTTTATATTGTAAGCTGGAAAATTTGCATGCGCAACTAATATACTTCCCTTTACTTCTTTGGCATTTTGTTTTGTTTACACAGAGGTCGACTGAAGAGGAAATATTTTGTTATTTTAGGGGTTTATTTAGAACTTGGCAGGAAAAAGGACGTCAGTTGACATTTTTTCGCCTTCAGTAAAGGAAACAAATCGATAATACAAAAAACATATTGATTTGGTTTTTACAACAAAATAGATTAAACACTTTTTTTGTTTTAAATATGTTTAATAAACTTATAATCGGTACAGTGTCTCCAAACAAATTGTATTTCTGTTGTTTGATCTTTTTTTTTCGGAAATATGTAAACGAAAGATACGTAATAGAGTATTAGTATCCATTCATGAGTAGGTTGTTTTGAATAAGTGACCTCTTATCCATGTTACGTCGTGATATGAATCATAAACGACAAAACATAACAAAATGTAATATGAAATTCGTCCATCTATGTTATACAAAAACCTCTATAAAAGATAATATCTTGATCAGATTTAAAAAGAGCGTTTCTGCATTCAGTTGATAGTGCACCATACTTAAAGAATTACATTTAGTAAAATATCAAAGCAAAGATATTCGACAGCACAGAGATCTTCACCGACAACGTATCTCATATAATGCCCCAGTCACACTTACGTTTATGAACGTAGTGATGCAGAACGTACTTTAACGCAGTAAACTGTACTTAAGCCTAGTTATCCGTAGTAATACTTAGTTATCCGTGCTCAAAACGTAGACATAGACGTGAGACAAACGTAGTTTGTGAATTAACTTTTGGACATGTTCAAAGTTTAGCATTTCCGAACTACGTTTCCAGAAACGTAGTTCAATGTAGTTGGACGTAGTTAATTGAAAATGTGAACTTAGTTCATCGTAGTTGAACCTAGTTAAGAACGTTCTTTAACGTAGTACAACTTTTCCACGATTTACTACACTTTACTAGGTATCGAATACGTTTTCGTACGTTTAAGTACATTCTAGAACGTTGTACTACGTCTGACTACGTTAAACTACGATAAACTACACTAGTTTCATCTGAGTTGAAGAACGTTTAAGTACACAAAACTAGGTATTAGTACGTTTAACTACGGTATCAATTACGTGTAACTAAATTTTGGTACGTTTCGTATTTAGACTTTGACGTTTAAGTACGTTTCCCTTCATCTAACTACACTGAAGTAAGCAGAACTACGTTGATCTACGATAAACTACGTACGCCTAACTAGGTAGATTTATTTATTTGTACCTTTGGTCACAATTGACTGAGACACCTAGTATGCGTTTTAACACTATTCATTTCACAACTGAGAGAGGATGAGTGAAAGGAAGGTGAAAATGATACAGCATTAGCTTCTATCAACAAAGAAATGATATGTTTTGCTCTCTACATTAACAAAATCGAAATGGACGACGAAACTCAGAGAACAAATAGTTGTCACTAACGTGACCATGTCCCCCGCCGCAAGAGTCAAATTGACTAAAAGGGATTGCCGGTTGGTGTCTCAAAGTTACTCTTAAAACGATGTCAAGGTTATTGCGCTACCTAGGCTTTACGCACTGGTCAAAGTCCTGTCGTGACCTTGAAAATTAGGTCAATGTCACCAAACTGACTGTTTTCTGCGTATTCACCCAATGAAGACAGATACTAAGTTTGAAGGCTCTAGGAAGAAGGGTTTGTGAGATGTCGCGCATACAAGGCTTTACACACTGGTCAAAGTCCCGTCCTGACCTTGAAAATTAGGTCAAGGTCACCAAAACCGAGATAACGCGCTAACAAGAAGCGAGACGAACGGATGGACGGACGGACGTACGGACGGACGTACGGAGCTGAATACTATATTCCCCGCTTCGCACTTCGTGCGGCGGGGGACAAAAACAATGAAGATGGTGGGTCCGTGACTTGCTCCTTCGTAGGTCATTACACGGTCAATATCATACACGTATGTCCGAATTGGAGGTAGAATAAAATACATAAACGTGTGTCTTTATATACCCTACCACTGTAGTGCCGTGATTTACCCTACTGTAACGTACTTTGACGTACCTAAACGTGTTTCAACGTAGTTCAACCTACTTAGTTGTACTAATAAACGTTCTTAAATGTAGATCAACGTGGTTAAACGTAGACAAACGTAGCTAGTCAGTTGTTCAATGAACGTAGTTATCCGTTGTTAAACCTATTAAAACGTTCTTATATGTACTTAATCGTACTTACACGTAGTGAACGAACCTATAATGAAACGTTGTTTTACGTAGTTACTAAAATGCACTCTTTTTCGGCACGTTAGCGGTTTTGTGGCTACGTTCAATGAACTACGTTTAACTAGGTAAATGAACGTAAGTGTTACTCCCCCATTAAGACGAGTTCCAATCTTCTACACTTACATAACCTTTACCAGGTACCCACTTATACTGCTGGCAGTAGGAACAATCTGGTCACAATATACCCTAATATGCCAAAATATGATAATTTTGATAATAAGGAATCATAGTGATATAAGTCCGCTCGCACGTATGCGTAACGTATTATTACCCTGGTGGAATTGTAATATCGATGCTGCCGAAGCTCACACGAATCGATGTGCCCCTTATCATAGGTAACCTTTCATACAGCTGGTCGGACTGATATGCATCCAGAATGTGGATTAAGTGCCTTGCCAAGGGACAAAACGCAGAATAAAACCCGGGTCACAAAAGTTTGTTATCTCTACCGGGATTCGAACCCGAGCCTATGGAGTGAGGGGCCAGCAGCCAATTTCGACAGCTGACATAGCCTATAGTCGACAATCAGACCGCCATGTTCATAGTATTACTAAATGTTTTTTGGCACTTTTACCGGCTATTCTGATTGGTCGAGATCTCTCAAAAACATGCAACCATTTCTCGATAAATACAGACGAACTGTGTGTCTGAGTTTGTGACAAGTGTGGTAGACTGGGTTTAATTTTGGGTAATTTTATAGGTTTCATTGGGGTTGGGTTAGGCACCAATATTAATTATTTAATATTACTTGGAGGGGGGTTACATTTTTTAAATTTTAGCACTCTTGCAACTAGGAGTCTAAAATACCTTCTGATAGGAACTTATTGGTATTTTTTTAAGGACATAGGCTCTGAACTCAGCAGCCATGTCTTTTTAGGTATTTTAGAGAAAAAGGGAGTTAGGTTGTTAGGTTGTTAAATTGATAGGATAATTAGGGCAATTAGATCACTAAATACTAGTGAATGAGTGAGTGAGATGGTGTTTTACGTGTTTTGAACAATATTTCAGTTATTAAACACGTGGATGTTGCCATCCAAAAGAGAGTAGACAGATCAGAGAGAAAGGGATCGAAAGGATGAGGGAAAAGACGGAAAGAAAGGCATAGTAAATAGGGATTAGGGATTAGTTGATTTTATTAATTAAGGGGAGATAACTGAGGTGTGTGATGTGTGTTGTGTGAGAGAATTCACTTTTTCTTTTGCATTTTTGTAAATAATTATTTGTCTTGTTCTTGTTATATTTTGTCAACAACAGAGCTTGATCCATTGAACCAGGAACACTTGAAGCTGGCTAAATACAAATTAACATCATTTCTAAAACACAACGCAAAGTCTTAATTCATCCATGTATTGGCCAGCTTCACCCGTCACTGGGCATAATTAAAACCTATTACGGATCAGGTTTTCCGTTGTTGACAAATATTTGACTTGTTTATTGTTGTGATTTGTAGTTGTATTCCTTTAATAAGTCCTTCTAAAACCTGCTTTTTTATCTCTCACTATGCCTTTCTTTCCGTCTTTTCCCTCATCCTTTCGATCCCTTTCTCCCTGATCTATCTACTCTCTTTTGGATGGCAACATCCACGTGTTTAATAACTGAAATATTGTTCAAAACACGTTAAACACCAACTCACTCACTCACTCCTTTAATAAGTGACCGTATCTGACATAAATGTCAATAATGGACTTGTTGACTCAAGATGCTGGTGTTAGAGCTCAGTCTATATTCCTAGCATCAACACCGTTTGTACCTTCTTCAAATAGAGGTAGTATTCTTGGCTTAGGGGTAGAAATAGAGGAAAGGTTGTTGCAAAGTCACCGGTCACATGCAGGAAACTTGCGAACTGGTCATCCAGTCCTAATTCAATCCTTGTGTGCCAATAGATTGGAAGCTGGGAGGTCTTTGAAAAGGGAGGGTTCGTACTTGAATCATACTGGTATCGGTAACCCATCCGTGCGCTTTACAAGTCCAGTTGAGAATAGGGACATTCAATTTGTGTCAGCTGCTGGTTTGCATGGTCATTCTACTGCTAACGATACCCAGTCAGTCGTACCTATGTTAGCGACCCTTATGAGACAATGTTAAAACAACCATGTAGTTCATACCCTAGTATCTCTCGTTCAGCTGTACATCCAGATTTTTTTTACGGAGTTTCAAGTGACTGGCAAGACTTTATAGTTCACTTCGAACAGGTTTCTGCTTGGAATAGGTGGACGGATGTAGACAAAGCTCAACAACTGACAGTGTGTTTAAGAGGTATCACTCAGACATTATTGAGTAATCAGACAATTGAGTGATTACAATGCAGTTAGAAATGTCTTGACACAAAGGTTTTATCCTAGAGGTAGAAGTTTGGCCTTCAGATATGAATTTAGAAATAGAAAACAAGGAAGGGATGAATCCATAAGTGACTTTGGATACGAGCTTCGTCGTTAAGGTTTGCTTGCTTATCCTTAGGCTTCATATATCTCTTTGGAACCACATTTGATTATTCAGTTCTTGAATGGTTTGACTAGTTTCAATATGAGAAAACATGTTTTTTTTTCTCATCCTGTCACGCTTGATGAAGCAATGTCTCATGCGGTTGAGTTTGAGGCCGTCGACGGTAGTCGGTCAAGGAAACCAGCAAAACTATGATAGTGTAGGGGCAGTCGGTCATGGTTCTTGGTCACAGAACCATTAACTTTAGAAGCCATAGGGAAGTTGATCAATCAGAAGTTAGATGCTTTCAAACGGGAAAATCACAGGCGGGATCCACCGCGTTGTCATATTTGTAATGAAAGACGTTATTTGAAGACAACATGTTCTATCTTGAGAAATAAGGATAACCAACATGCCCTGATAAGTCCGGTAAGGGGACGGGTAACTAGCTGAGGCCGACATTTCAGTACAGTTAGAGAGGCCTAGTCTAGTAGTTCAAACTAGCATTGAGAATGAAACATGTAGAAAATCCTCCTCCAGGCAGAAAACAGTTTTGCGCACTTTAACCCCTGAACAGTGTCTATATGCATATGCTAAGGTTGAAAGAGGAAGATGTCAAGTCAGAGTTGATACGGGGTCACCAGTGTCCATTTTGTCATATGATGACTTCTGTAGACTAGGCTTGAAGAGAGATGAATTAGAGGAAGTAAACAAGGACTGGTTCACAGCAAATAATACCCCCACAGTGGTTCATGGATCTGTAAGGTTGAAGTTTGTGATTGGAAATGCAGAATTTGAGCAAAACTTTGTCGTAGCAGATCTTGGATCACTTAGCAGTATTGTCGGGATGGATTTTCTTGAACATTATGATGGGGTAGTATATGTGAGAAGGAAGGTTCTTGGTACTACTAAAGATGATCTTCCCCATTTCAAACAGAAAACCTATACTTGTTCTAGAGTTAGAGTGCTTGAAACTATAACTGTACCTGGAAATTCTGAAATGTTAGTTGAATGCATGGTAGACAATCCTATAGCTTCTGAGAATGGTATCATTTAACCAAATAAATATTGGCGAAGCAAAGGTCTTTTTGTACCCAGAGGTTTAGTCCGGGGTGAAGACAACACTGTTGTAGTTTTCTTATTGAATATGAACAATAAGAACGCTAAGTTGGAAAGCAAATCTGTTGTGGAGATGATAAACAGTGTAGAACAAGTAGTTGTTTGTGATGAATCCACTACACCAAGTGAGAATACTTTGATGTTACCCCAACATTTAAAACCATTAGCTGAAGGGAGTTCAGATGAACTTTCTCTCAGTCAGAGAACCTCAGTACCCAACTTACTGAAAGAGTTTGAGGATTTATTTGCGAATGAAAATGGTATCCTTTGACAGACTGATGTAATCACACATAACATTGACACGGAGGAGGCAAAACCAATCAAGTTACCAGCTAGGAGGGTACCGTTAGCTAGAAGGCAGTAGTAGAGGAAGAGATAGAGAAAATGTTGAAGCAGAACATCATAGAGCCTAGCGATAGCCGATGGTCTGCGCTGGTTTGCTTAGTAACTTAGTCGGACGTTAGGTTTTGTGTGGACTTTAGAAAATTATTCAGGTCACTCGTAAGGACGCTTATCCTCTTCCTCGGATTGATGAAACTCTAGAAACTTTGGGGGGTTCCCCTTGGTTTTGTACCCAGTAACCCTTGACTTTGCTTCTGGATATTGGCAGGTCAAAATAAACCAAAAGCACAAACACAAAACGGAAAGATTTTTTAAAATTGGCATTCCCTTTCTTTTGAAGTAGGTTTTTTAAAAAAAAGGGGCGCTTATTAATTTTTGGGTTTTTTTAAGAGTTTAAAGGGGGTATAGAAGTTTTCAGGTAAAAAGATTCTCTACTCTCACTTCCCTCGTATTTGTTTTCTCCCTATATCTAACTCAGGTTGTACCGCCATCTGATCATGGTTTCTTTTCTGCTTCCGGTTCAATATTAGTGAAGAACTAATTAAAGTGATGGTGTAAGTGCACATGAGTGAAACATATTTTGCAAATATCTAACTAAAAATGTCAGGAATCGAACCCGGGCCGCTGGCGTGACAGTCCGCTGCTGTTTCCTCTGAGCTACAGGGGATGATGACAGCCAAAGTGAATTGAATATATTTAAGTATTAGTTTTGCTACTGTTGTTGTACTATAAAGAGCCTGGGCTTACCGCAATTTCTGTCCAAGCGTTGTGGCCGTGATCACACGGAGACAGGTGATTGTGACTATGGTACAGACGACACATGTTCGAGTGTGTATAATTATTTCGGGTTTAAAATTTCCATAACACTTCTTTAATAATGTATTTTTTGTATATTGAATAATAAAAATGTTTCATTTTCATGTGTTTATATTTCTTATTGATTTGTCATAATGTTGTTGATATCTGTGCAATTGACATCGCATGGTGTATTTCTTGTACATTTCAAGTAATGCGTTTGATATGAAGCTATCAATCTTGTCATTGTATGAAGCTTGTTATCCATGAAATTGACATTTCGCACGTGCATTGTGAGACTTGATTTTCAGTTGCATATAAAAGGTGAGTTGTATACGTGTTAGTTCATAGCAATAAGAATGTCTAGAAAGAGAAAGAACGTTGTAAGTGCCGATTTGTTTGCCAGTAGTTCAGAATCTGACAGTAATGGTGTGGACAATCGAAGTTTCGGTGTATAACTTCAGACTCGGACTCTTCAGACAGTGATAGCTTGTTTGCTCTTAATGCACAATCTTGATGTTGAGACAGTGCCTGAACGAGATTTACTGATAGGACCTAGTACAAGCTCTACTAGTGACTGTGCATCTTTTGGTGAGAATTTTTATTCAATTTGTCAAAAACTTTCTTCTGAGGAGAAGGCAATAAAATATTGCCAAAGTGTAGGCCTAGTTTGGTACATCTTTTACGCGTTTTTGATGCTACAAGTGTTTTCATGTAGGGGTAAGTCCCAATAACTTGAGGTTCAACTTGTAGCAAATTGACCCACCTGTTGTCCATATGTTCATCCTCGACTGAGGGAATCAAAGAGTTGAGCAGTAGTGAGGTGCTGCATGGTTTTGAGGACTCAGTTGGGGGTGACAATGGGGTATACAGGGGCGTGTTGTTCACTTAATTTTAGGAGCTTACTCCTGAAAGATTGTTCTTTGTTGGGTCTTACAATGAATTTTTTTAAAAACTAGCGGGTTAGAAACAGTTTACCTATTCTGGGGAGGGTTATGATAACTGTAAAGTAATCTATGTATCTCATTATTATAATTTTCTATTAAATATTAATATTGTAGATAGACATACAAACTGAAGTTGAAGAATTGAACACGTTTTTGGAGGAGGAGAGGCCACTTTGGCCAGAGGCTGGTATGGCGTGTCCTGTACCAAGCTGTGACACCCGTCACTTCCTATCGCATGGTCGTCTACTGGACCATTGGTTAGACCGGCATCGACCTACGCGGAAGGCGGCGAAGTGTTTGACTTGTAGCCGTGTGTTCATGGACTCAAGGAGAGCACGGAAACATGTACACTAGCATCAGCCGCAGGGTACCCTACAGAGGGAGGTTGTCCCCAACTTGAGGTACCAGGACCCCGGGGATGTGTTGCTGCCCCGCCATGTTCAGCCCCTGCCTCCAGGCCGTCAAGCCCTACAGGACGAGCAGGCACGTCGGCGCCATGGCCTTTTGTCACGGGACATTGCTGCAGAGGATCAGCAACTCCAGATGGACGCCATCATGGATTCCCTGCCGGAGCGACCTCGGACTTACGATTCCCAATTTTCGCAGTGTTTCCTGTATATGTTTTTCAATGTATGCTGTTGTGTGTCTCTGTTATGTATATATGTTGGGAGTCACACATATTTTAAAATAAACTTATTAAAAACATTATTTTAGTCATTTTATTATTTATTTTTTGTCAACAACAGAGCTTGATCCATTGAACCAGGAACATTTGAAGCTGGCTAAATACAAATTAACATCACAACGCAAAGTCTTAATTCATCCATGTATTTGCCAGCTTCACCCGTCACTGGGCATAATTAAAGCCTATTACACGAGTAAATACTTTCCTTTCGGTAACGAAATATCTACCTTCACCGGATGAGCTGCATTTTAATAACCACGAGTGTGTTCGCTCCGAGCGTCCCGCAAACATCGACATTTTGAACGTCGTGAGATATACTAATTAGGGTAATTCCGAAAATGCAGATCTGGTTAAGACGAATTGTGATTGCATGGTTGTCAATGATTGTGAAAACGAAATTAAATCGCTATCCCTTTTAGTTCATGGAGTTCCCAATTTTGATTCAACTTTGTATTGTCTTGTATAACAAACCACATTTGTTGTTAGATTTTTTTAGATAATTAAGAAACGGTGTAAACATGTTGTTTTTGTATTACTAATTATAAGGATTGTTTTACATGGTTTGTGCCCCTATCGACGTATAACAGCATCATATTTTTTTAGATGTAAACATGTAAAACAATCCTTAAATACCGATAGAAAGTTACCAGAACTAACGTTGGATGTATGCGTTCCTTGTAGTGTTAAACGTGTAATTTGCGATAATCCTATCAACACAATAAATTTGGAATTTAATTTATCAAGCTCAACATAGTTGGTGTTTAGTGAATATATGAAACGCTGAAATGTTTTGTGTTTTATGCGGACCTTTATCAAGTATAATTCCAGTCCATATAAACCCATCAGCATGAGAAACAAATTAACCGTAATGACGATTAAGAACTATTTTACATGTAAAGTAAACGACGTCTTCTAAACTAATTATGTGAACGGGAGAACTACAATCTAACCATAGTCACACCACATAAACGTTAGCAATCTCCGAAAATAGACCAAAAACAATCTAAGGATGCCATCCTCAGACGAATAGTAATATTTCTTGCTGTCCATCGATATTATGTGCTTGCAATACAGATAGGATTGAAAATATTGAACAAGCGAAAAACAGCAGTTACAATAAATATTTACAACATGAAGACTGATATCCACGAGAAGCGGAATCAGATCTCTAAACTTTGAGCAATGACTTAGCCAACAAAACCCTTCAACGTTCCAGATGAAAGCTTTCGTAAAGCTCACATGGATTGTCTCTAGTTGATACATTCTGATTTTTTTTTAAATGGTTTAGTTATACCATCTCTTCTCGCTTACGGACCAGCGTCCATGCAGGTTTAACAATAAAATGAAGCCAGTCCTTTGATAACGTTACAAAAACGATTCTTATCTTTGCTTACACAGAAAAGTGCTTTTTGTACACTAGACACTAGTTTTGGGTATATTCTGACCTTATGAAAACGGTTAATAATGTCAACTGTGTTAGATATTCAAAAGAATCAAAATGAGAGTATGGAATGCATTTATATTGCGCCCGAATTGACTTCGAATACTTCGTCCATGGACAGAATTCCTTTTGCAGTCATGTATTACATGCATAAGTCGTATCACAGCATACCAGATATGACACAAGTGGTAGTTTTGAAGTTCGACATCTGATTTCAACTTCTCATTACCTCTTGTTATATCATGAAAGAGGTTGCAATTTCTGGCGATTTGTGAGTATTTTGATAAAATGGTTGCCACTTATATGTTCAAGATTATCGCGGACACATTGCTACAACTTGAGTACTAAAATTGCTACAAAGATCCCCAACACGTTTTTTTGTAAAACATGTCAATGACTTCTTTCAAGCGGCGCGGTCGTCCTTCAAAATATATTATAAGTCATGTTAGGATCTGGTGTATTAAAAGAGAATTGTCGAAACGAAAGGAAAGTTCACACTCAGTATGGTAGTGATTTAGAACAAGGCCTTCCAGGGTTTCACATGTTTGTCAAACAATTTATTTGCTAATAAATATGAATATGGAAGTTGAGTTACTGTTATATGAGAAGTTGCTTGCATCATAAATCACATGCATGATCGTTTAAGTTGTCATCCAACTTGATTACCAGCTGTTGTATTATATAGACGCTTGTCATATCACGTAAATGGGTAAAACTTCATAAATTATATGAAAGAATATATTTTGCACGTACTACATAGTAAAGCGGTCACAAAAAGCTACACGGATTATACTAACAGTAAATTTCTCAGTATGCACGACCAACACATTGAATAAATTCTTTTATTTATTGATGTTGTAACTCTTGGAAATGTACTGCAGTTTATTCTTAGCAGGAAACTCGGCCTTTGGTTTTAGAGTACCATACCTCTTTGCACTGCATCTTTTCCCCGGGTGATTTCCAGCAATCCAAACTGCAAATAAATGACGAAGACACACATACTTAGTGAGTGAGTTAGGGTTAAACGTGCTGTCAGCAATATTCCGGATGACAATGACAGTGACCACAACATAGTTTGTGAAACATTTAAATGACTAGATTAGCGTTTGCGGGACACCGCAAAAGCAGAGCAGCCCCGAAACTTGGGGTTTCGCCTTCCCCTGTTCCGCCTTCTACAAGCCTTAGCATATTGGGCATTTGATTTAAACAGTATTTTATTTCCACAACAAGACAGTTATTTACAAAAATGAAATATGACATATACAAATATAGGAAATAGGATCAGCAAACAGGCAAAAGTAGCCTATATAAATGCTTCTCCTAAAATACACTTACAGAACAATTATGTGACTACATTTATGGAAAATACAAGAAATGTAACTAAGCTTGTAATAACATGATAAATTAAACTAAAATTTGCATTTGGTACCGTATTGATATTGGAAGTTAAGAAAAGCGATTGGTACCATTCATGTAATGGTAGACTGATTTTATTATTTTATTGGGCATTTTCTTGTGACCTTGACTTTTTACACTCAAGGTCACATTTAATTGAATATAACATTATTTGTAACGAATTAAAGTGTTAAAAGTTAAAATAATCCATTTTCTCAATATATGTTGACCTTGCTGTGACCTTGACCTTTGACCTTGAAAGTGAACATGTCATTGTAATTCCCCAGAGGTGTAAATACTTATACATGTTCATGAGTTCTGAAAAGCTTAATGGGATTAAGTTTTATCCAAATTAGTTGCACATTGCAATAACACAAATCTCATGACCTTGACCTTTGACCTTCAAGGTTACACAATCAATGAACACTTTTCATTGAGTATAACAATCATCTAATGATTAAAACTGTTCATTTTTAAAATAAAGCATTTTCAAACCTTTTCAAATTTTTTTACTCTTCCAAGGATGATACATACCAAGTTAGAGCTTCATAGCACAAAAACTTTTCAAGTTATCGCGTTTACAAGGAATTTTTTACAAGGATTTTTTTAGTGACGGGGCTTCTAATAATTGACAATATTCAATAAAAATATAGGTTAAATGTTAAAAAAACGTGATGAGGGTACTACTCTTGGAAGGTCAAAGTTTTATACCAATTGTGACACTTAATTTTTTTTAATAGTAATAATTGATAGACAAGAGCAACGAAGACATTGAACACTCAACGGTATGTTTGTGATGGGTAGAAATATTTTCATAAGACCCTAACCAAATACAATCGATGAAAAATAAATTTATTTTATTTTTTTCGAGGCAGGGTGTCTTTGAAATCATATATCTTTTTAACGAAATTTTTATTTTGAAAATTGAAATTGCATGTTATTATTTCTACCCACACACTAAGTTTGGTTAATTTTGGTTGCTTATTAAAAAGTGACTGATTATGCCTACCTTTATATTATATTATAAGATATATTTGACCTATATTCTGAATCAAATGAGGTAACCCTCAATAGATATCTGTGATTACCGGAACAATTTAATTTGTGCTAATGCATACACTTTCATGTATGTGATGAATTGTAACTAATTATCTACACCTTTGGATTCTAGACTTGTATTGACCTTATTGGCTTTATATATAATCACACACCTAAAAAGGGGCAAGGTTATCAAGTTAATATCAACTATATATATACCTGGCCATACTAAGAACCATTTCAAATGGTCAACAATAAACACTGTTTTATGTCATTCAACCTCTTATCTTAGAAGACTTACGTGCAAAAGGCATCTGGATGGTTTTGGCATGCAACGTCCGCCGTTTCCTTACACAACTCTTCACCGAAAACGGTTGGAATTCGTGAAAGAGGAAAAAGGTCTGAAGTGGTACAGAAAAACATTATCATAAATGACAATAATTTTGAAAGATGAGAAATTACATTAACTTAATAGCACGAAAGTGCACTTGTCAAACACGGCTTAACTTTGAGGCACTCAAAAACACAATATTTCATTACTATAAGTAACGGTCAGATAATGATGTTCCTAAATATCAACACTCAGGTAGTCTAAAGATGACTAATTTGGAAAACATGTACATATTTATATCGTGAATTTGATTGTAAAAAAACAAAGTATTTTTTTCAATGTTGCAGTAAATGAAGACATGGAAAAATGGAAATATTTTGCATATTGTTTGTAAACCAATCACGACAGCCGTTATTTTCATTTAACAGCAGCGTATTTGTGTGTATAAGAAATATTGAAGCTTCAAACAGAATACAAGGAGATGTTGCATTTAAAAAGTCATCCGAACATCAACCTATTTGTTTTCACCTCGATAAAATAATCACAATGGTAATTGAATTTTGAGACCTTGCTGTAATATACGATACATGATATGGGGGTATCTTCAATTAGACAATGGTAAAATGCATATACTTACAAGCCATTATGAGAAAAGCAAGGCATTTCAACATGTTGCAGGTCCGATAGGTTCAGGGACACGTTAGCAATTAAAAGAACACGTGTTGCTCATCTGTTTAAATTGGATGAGCCGGTGTTTCTCGATGTTTCCTGCATAATTGACAGACATAAAGATTAGTTCCCCGACTGTGATTCCGTATTATTATCACTTTTGGGAATAAAATCTTTATTGTGCGAGCCTTTCATAGCTTTGGTGACCTTTGAAACCCAGTGGCTCTACTTAAACAAACTTTGATTGCCAGTCAGGCATCTCATATTCTATCCCACAAAGTCGGCGAACAGAGGCTGTATCAACATTTCATGTCTTGATTTGCCTCAGTGGGGAGAAAATGCAAAAGGCGTAGAAAGCTGATTTTGTTTTGCAAAGACTCCTTGACTAGTGAGGATTAAAATGTATAGCTTGGGTGACCCTTGAAACCCAGTGGCCACTACTAAAATCTTTTTTCATCTGCTTCTCCAAATGCAAAAGGCATCGAATGATGAAATGGATAATCCTTAGGTAATGGGGATTCTAACGAAATGGTACATTTGTTGACCCTGTGGCCCTAGGTTTGGGCAAACCACATTGGCCACAGTAAAATTAAATATGAAGCCTGGTGAGCTACATAGCCAATGGCTCTATATCTGCACTAGTGTCGCCGATGAATTAATTGCTTTACTTCTCGTTGTTTTTACCAGATTTAAGGTCTTCCTCGTCAAAATTATTTACTAGTAAATAACTACCTCCAGTTACATGCTTCAACTGGTTGGTTTTGTAATCATGCACTTAAAACATATGTGGCTTAACTGGAATACCCCTTTATTTTCGTTTCCTCAAACAAGACGGTAGGACTGACGTTACGACGGCACTTCATGAATATTCAAAGGTGTTACCACTTCAAAATAATTCATTGTTAGGAGAGAATACAAATATTTTCTGCGATGTATATATTGAACTTTCAGGATATTGACAATAAACACCGCACTAAAATAAAGATATTGATTAACTTTCATAAATGATATTGCGTGCTTTCCTATTGTGTAACTCTGTAAAAATATCCACAACCTCTTTGATTCTTATTTTGTAAACATAAGTCGACATGACGTTGGTTTTCTGTGTAAATAATAAGTTCACAACACGTGTACATATTTCTCTTTTAAAGGAACAATGATTTCTACTTAGGAATATCTCTGTCGGTGTTACGACCATAACAAAAGCGTGCGAGATAGTCAACAAGTTATGTGAAAGTAAAATAAGTTATGAAGAGTATGTAAACAAGGTGCTCTTCAAGATACATTCACTAATGATGAAAAGCCCTCACGTACAAAAATACTTCATTCATATTAACCTAATTGCCACTATTCTAAGATAATTGCAAAGCACTAAATTAACCAACGTCGTGGTCGGTTCATTCTCTGATGTTTTCGGCATAATAACTGTGATTAATTGGTAAACAATACAAATGATTGATATTGTTCAACATCAAAAGTTTAAAATTGACTGACAGTGACATAAATTCACGTCGTTCATGGTCAAAAAACTTGTTCATTATGAAAGAAGTTAATTGATATAATATTATGTTCCAAATTGAGTTGTATTCGAATAACGAGACCTATCCCTTTGGTGATTGGATAAGTGGTCCAAATTGATGCAATGGTGTGAATATAGATATACAACAGAGTTAATAACGAACATAATATTTGAAGAACCGCGTTGAGACGCTGCGTTCCCTGAGATGGAATCATACTATGATTCAATTTTACATATTTTAACTTGTACTACTTTTCTACCCTATAGTGTGACAGTCGTAAGGAGTGCACAAAATATGTTTTCTTTTGATATTCTTTTTTTCCATGAAACGTCAGATATACTTAAAATAGTTTAATATGTGACATATTCTGTTACAGTAGCACATCTCAAAACCGTATTTTAAAAGTTAAAGGCACAATGACACCAATATGCCGGCAATATAATTCGCTTTTGGATAAACGTAATTATTTATATTGTTTATTACGACACACTGTAACCCATTACTTGTCAGTCAATTATCTTACGACCAGATACGGGAAGACGTTATTCAAAAACGTACCATTATTTAATGTGCTATTGCCTTCTCTGACTCATCGTAGCCAGACTACCACAGTGGTGGAAGACTGAAAGGATCAAGCGGGAAAGTAAACAGGTAAGGATGAGGAGTTAAAGGACCCCCGCTTAAAGGAGGTAGCACGCCCCGAACAAGGTAGAAAGATGATCATGACGACAGAAATGTAGAAGGAAAATGCGTGTTTCGAATTTCTTTTCACTATTGTCATTGCATAATCACTTCTGATGATGAATGTGAATCCCACAAAAAGAATATACTGGAGACAGACAGTCATTTTGTCATTGGAATTCTCAAAAACATTTGATGTCTATGTTGAAACCAGTTTCGGCGAATTGTTATTTTGATACTGTAAGGAAACGCTTTCAGTCTAGTGGTAGTATTTGCAGATCACAGTGCAGTCAGACTAATATTAATTGCCAAAACCCCGTAGACGAACGTTTGGGGAGGTTATTAAGACCATACCTCCTTTTTCACTTTGTTTAGTGGTGCACAAACTTGAGCACAGGAAATTGAAGAAATGCTGTAGTTAAACACATGTGTAGATAAAATCAGGATAAGATAAAGCACTCGTCTAATGAAGTCAACCGCAGATTCTCAGGTTTCTATACGCACCATTTCATCATCATTCGACGCCTTGTGCATCTAGAGAAGCAGATGAGAAATGTTTTAGTAGGGACCACTGGGTTGCAAAGGTCACCAAAGCTCAATCTCAATAAAGCTATACTTTCAAATCCTCACTAGTCAAGGAGTCTTTACAAAAGAAATTCAGCTTTCTACGCCTTTTGCTTTCTCTCCTCACAGAGGCAGATCAAGTCAAGAACTGTTGATACAGCCTCTGTTCTATTACGCCGACTTTGTGGGATAGAATGGGAGATGCCTGATTGGAGGCAATCAAAGTTAGTTGTCAATCAGTGACGCTGTTCTAAAACCGTCAATGGCAAAAGCATTGTGAAATGAACCATGCGAGAAGCGTTGTCATTTGATAAAGGAAATCAAGTGGATTTTGGTGCATTTTTTCCGACAAGGGAAACTGCCATGAATCCACGTATTTCGACGTAATAGAACAGAGCCTGCATCCACATTTCATCTCTAAACCTGCCGCTGTGGTGAGAGAATGTACGAAAGCCCGTTACCGCTAAATTGCAAATATACTCTTTTTTTTATAAAACTCGTAATTACGACTTTACTTTTCGTAATTACGAGTTTTAATCTGTTGTCTTAAAGGGGCAGTAGCACGTTTTTTAGGAGGAATATAAGGTCATGTCAGGAAAATGAAAATTAATGGTTCCAATATGTGGACAATGTATAAAAACTAAATGAAGCAGTAATAATTCAAATATATAATGTAAAGTTAAGCCATGCGATTCTTTTTCTTACACAAAATGAATTAAAGGTGTTCACACAAAAATGGCTGCCAATGGATTTTATGTGAATCTTTATAATTTGTTCTCTGACTATGGATGATTGGTTTGTGTTATGAGATTTATGATACTATCAAAGTAATACATTTACCATTAACTTACAATTATCAGTGAGAAATTGAAAATATAAAATTTTCAAAAAACGTGCTACTGCCCCTTTACAGAAACCATATTGATAAACATTAACATATGCTCTGCATCTATCCCGCGAAGCTCTGACAATATCCTGCTATCCATCCAGGATTGTGTCTTGTATCACTGAGAAACGGTGCAATATGTACATTTTTTCAGCCAATGAAATGTGGTGAACTGAGAAGCTTGACAGTTTAGAGATTATTGACATCCTTTGTAACCAATAGACAACATTTTCAACATTTCCTTTTTGCATCATTAATGAGGAGTAATTTGCATCAAACCTAAACCTGGCAAATGCTAATCACCCTAGAGGCAAGGTGATTAATCAGTCAAATATATGCATTTGCAGTCTTGCAATGAAAACAAACCGCTCAAAGATGTTTGTCCGATTTGTGCGATGTCCTTTTCATCTGATGGTTTTCTATCAGACCATTTTCAGTTGAAACATTTCAATGCTGAATATTGCAGCTTCTTTGAAGTTTTATACGCATTAAAGGAGGACGGGCAATGGTTTGTCAATGGCACAAATCCTTTGATACAATGTTACCGACACCAGATGGTTGAAGACTCGTTAATGATGAGCCAATGGAATTGAGAGAATAAACATTTTCTGTTTGAGAATATAGCATCAAAGGTAGGCAAAATTCATGATTTAATTGATTTTCGACTCGTGCTCTTATATAAATATTTTGATCTATTGATTAT
This sequence comes from Steromphala cineraria, assembly GCA_916613615.1. NCBI lineage: Eukaryota > Metazoa > Mollusca > Gastropoda > Trochida > Trochidae > Steromphala > Steromphala cineraria. Next base: position 59,372,987 of record OU744725.1, on the reverse strand, counting down.
ATTAAAAATATCAATAATTTTTTATATTTGTAATAGTTGGCTCACAAAGTTCCAATTTCACAATCTAACTTTCTTTTATGAAATTATAGACATACTTGTTTATAAAAGTACGATATTGTTTTACAGTATATCATCAGGTTGATATATCATGTTATGAGTTATGTCCCCTGAAACGAATAAGAAACCGGTCATTTTAAATATAATCACGAAATCGAAAACTCGAAAGAAAAAATCGTACTGGAAATCTGACCAATAATCATTATTTAAAAATCCAAACAGTATTTCAGTTTTCAAAGGGGTTGCAATGGGCCAGTCTTGCACCCATTTTCTCAAAACTTAACTTTGCATAGTTTGTTGTAGAGTCGTGTAAGAAAGATGATGTAGCGAAGTGTATAGTTGGGTCCTTTGCTATAGGTTTGTCAGACTGATAGGTTTGTGTTAGGCTCTCCCCACAGAGGCAGATCAAGTCATGTTGATTTAGCCTCTGTTCTATAACGCCGACTTTGTGGGATAAAATGGAAGATGCCTGATTGGAGGCAATCAAAGTCAGTTGTGCAATCAGCGACGCTGTTCTTAAATCATCGTTTTGGCTACTGAATCAAGGCAAAAGCATTGTGATATGAACCACCCTTTCCATGCGAGAAGCGTTGTCATTAGCAGCCCCGTCTAAGGGCGGGGCTGCTATCAGTTTTTGTGAAGTTTCCATCGCCGCCGCCGCCGCCGCACTCGTACTACTAGCTATAACTTTTTTCCACTAAGCTTTCCAGAACTCCTATTCATACCTTACTACTCATACCATAGGGGAACGATTTTGACACATTCACTTTCAAGGTCAAAGGTCAAGGTCACGAGATATGTATTCACTCTAAGAATTCCTTGTAAACGCGATAACTTGAAAAGTTTTTGTGCTATGAAGCTCTAACTTGGTATATATCATCCTTGGAAAAGTAAAAAAATTTGAAAAGGTTTTGGCTACAATCCGTCAAAGGTCAAGGTCACTCAATAAAAAGTGTTCAATGATTGTGTGACCTTGAAGGTCAAAGGTCAAGGTCATGAGATATGAGTTATTACAAAATGCACTCAATTTTGGTATAACTTTATCCCATTTAGCTTTTCAGAACTCATGAACATGTCTAAATGTTAATACTTCCAGGGAATCATTATGACATGTTCACTTTCAAGTTCAAAGGTCACGAGTTATAAAATCACTGCAAAATTCTTTGTAAACACTGTAACTTGAAAAGTTATTGTGCTATGAAGCTCTTACTTGGTGTATATCATCCTTGGAAAAGTACAAAAAATGGAAAAGGTTTCGGCTACAATCCGTCAAAGGTCAAGGTCACAGCAAGGTCATGACTTAAGTATGGTTTAGCGAAAATGCTTTATTTTAACTATGATCACTTTTAATCAATACATGATTGTTATACTCAATAAAAAATGTTCAATTATTGTGTGACCTTGAAGGTCAAAGGTCAAGGTCATGAGATATGAGTTATTGCAATTCCTTGTAAACACAATAACTTGAAAAAATTTTGTGCTATGAAGTTTAGATTTTGTATATATTATCTCTTAAATACAAAATTTTCAAAAAACTTTGGGTGCGAACTGTCGAAGGTCAAGGTCACAGCAAGGTCAACATATATGGAGAAAATGGATTAATTTAATTTTTAACACTTTATTTCATTACAATAATGTTATACTCGTTGAAATGTGTTCATTGATTGTGTGACCTTGAGTGTCAAAGGTCAAGGTCACGAGAAAATTCCCAATTTGGTGAGGCCTGTAAAAGGCGGAACAGGGTAAGGCGAAACCCCAAGTTCCGGGGCTGCTCTGCTTTTGCGGTATCCCGCAAACGCTAATCTAGTTTGATAAAGAAATTCAAATGGATTGTGATGCGGGATTTTTCCGCCAGGGGAAACTGCCGGAACACATGGATTTCGACGTAATAGAACAGAGGCTAAATCAACATGGTTCAGCTCCGTACGTCCGTACGTCGACATCCGTCCACCGCTTCTTATTAGCGCTATATCTCACAACCCCTTCCACCTAGAGCCTTCAAACTTGGTATCAGTCTTTATTAGGTGGATAGCCAGTCTGTTTTAGTGACCTTGATCGAATTTTGAAAGTCACGATAGGACTTTGACCTGTACGTAAATCCTTATTAGCGTGATATCTCACAAACCCTTCACCTTCGGCCTTCAAACTTAGGCTATCCGTATTCTGTTAAGTGTTTCTCATCCCCTAATTATATAAGTCCTTCTGCATGTGAGTGGTGTGTATTTGTAGATATATGGTCATTTCATGATAAAGACAATCTAATGTGGATAACCAAATGGATAAAGGTTATTCCTGGTTGAGATAATGTAGTGATTTTTAATGATGTGTCATAAAACTTGATAATGTTTATGGATGGACAGGATGAATATATCGAACCGGTGCGATAATAATACAGTTTTTTTTTAAAATCAGTGCCTTAAGGGGCAGTAGCACGTTTTAGGGGGAATATAAGGTGATGTCAGGAAAATGAAAATTAATAGTTCCAATTGAAAGACAATGCATTTAATTGGAGCAGTAATATTTCAAATATATAATGTAAAGTTTAGCCATGCGATTCCTTTTTCTTACACAAAATGAATTTAAGGTGTTCACACAATATGGCTGCCCATTGATGTTAGGTGAATATTAATACTTTTTCCTCTGACTATAGATAATTGGTTTGTGTTGACATTTTTGACACTAGCAAAATAATACATTTAGCATTAACGTACAATTATCAGTGTTAAATATAAAATATGAAATTATTAAAACGTGCTACTGCCGCTTTAAGGAGTAGATTTACCCAAAAACAATGGTTTAATTGTATCTCTCCGAGTAACTTTATTAACAACAGTTTACAAGTCTAATTGACATTTCAGAGAATTATCACAAAGAGTCAAGTAATCAGCTCACACAAAATAAAATGTGGTTGTCAAAACAATCTTGGTGACACTTTCAAGCCTTCAACAAGGTCTCAGGATCAGCAAGTACCATGGTAATGCAAGAAGAGCAAATCCATTGTGACACTCTATAAAAACCTACATTTCAGAACTTTACTCCAAGTGAAAACATGTCACACGTGGATTAAAATACAAAAAATATATATATTTCTAGATTAAATTGCAGTTTATGGTAGCTTTAAGGACACCCTGTACCTTACCCTATCTTTTAATATTTTTAAGGAATTTTATTTTGTGTATTTAGTTCAAAAGGTCGCAATGGCTCAAATATTACAAAAGCAGCGCTGTACAACAACTCGCTAACTATTCAGTATTCAGTAACATTTACACTTGCTGAACAAGGATCTTGACTGCTTTCCCTCACACACTTATGAAGCAGAATTTAAAAAAGAGCCACTCAGGGGTTAAAAATGCCAAACTTTACCAAAAGTGTAATCTGAGCGAGAAGTATCAATTGTTGAAGGAAAGTATCATTTTAAAGCTAATCGATATCCTATAGTGACAACAGGAAGGTTTGAATTCACGATTGTGATAGAAAACCGGACATCGACACGCGTCAATCAGTCAAACATAATTTTGGAAACTTGTCTAAAGCAGTCAGAATGAAAGTCACGAGTTGATCATGTTTGATAGGTTATATAACTAGTAATCATGTAAGTTTGACGTTTGAATTTGACTTTGTTGAATATATATGACTGTTTTAAGAATTTCATTAAAAACAAGTTTTTATCATATAATTGGCATTTGGGAATGAACATGTGAGATATTTTGTATCAATATTATGAATTAAGCCATTTTTGTTCGTATCAAAGCAAAACAGTATGTGATGAAAATCGCGGAGTTGCTCTTTAAAATGTTACAAATACTGCAGATAAAAGTTCTGTACTGATAGAGCAGCAGTCTCTTCCAACAGGCAGATCAACCCCAAATGTTGAGACTTAACTCTGTTGTAACAAGAAAAGCCTTTAAAAAGGCAAGCTTTGGGGCACCCAGTTATGTATCACTATATAGAACCAGGAGATTTAGGTTAGGGAGGACGGGGACGGGATCTTTTACTTGAATAAATTGTTCAAATCGGAGACGCATATTTTTTGTTCTTTGTTTTGATAGTACAACATCGTCCACACGCTTTATGTGAATTTATCTTAGCAAAAGACGTTACCACATCATCTTTAGAAATATCTAACACCTCACATGGTGGGAGTGATTCAAGTACAATGTTTCTTTCTTCTGAAAAATTACAACTATCAAAGCGATATCTCCTGTTAAACACAGTTTTGGATGATAATTTATCATACTTTAGACCCTGTCGATACTAGCTTCGAAAGACACCTTTAATCGTAAACAAATCATCCATAACGTTATGTTTTGAAATTGCATTGAGTGAACGATCAGTCATTGACAAGGCGGGACATTTAGCGTTTGCGTAAAATTGAAGGAACCGAATTCCTAGTTGATACAAAAATGGAATGTCGTTTCCGAATGTGGAATGCAAAAAAATACACCGAATAACTACAAAACAGCTCACATGCACATGCAAAATTGATATTTTTTAAGGGTGTAAACGCTCATCCATATATTTTTGAAAATTTACGATATATTTTACATCATAACATTATTATAATAATCAGTTTCCAAATTAAAGCTTGCCAATTATTTCGTACCACCCACATGGTCACGTGGGTATAAATTTGCAACAGCTCTGTCCATTGGTCGTCGAAATACCAGAAGATGCTTAAAACAAATATCATTGGCTGAAACTTCTCTTTGAAGTTTCCAAGAGTATTATAGAGAGAACCTTCTGCCATTAGTTTTCAATATCAAATGTTACATAACTTTGGGGTCTCTGGACCCCAAAGCAATAAGACCAAATCCGTGCGTTCCGGTAGTTTCCCCTGGCGGACAAAATTTGCACCACAATCCAGTGCTTCTATCATGGTTCATATCACAATGCCTTTGTCAGTAGCCAAAACATTGATTTTGGATCTGCGTCGCTGATTACACAACGAACTTTTATTGCCTCCAATCAGGTATCTCCATTCTATCCCACAAATCGGCGAATAAGAACAGAGTGAGTGAGTGAGTTGGTGTTTAACGTGTATTGAACAATATTTCAGTTATTAAACACGTGGATGTTGCCATCCAAAAGAGAGTAGATAGATCAGAGAGAAAGGATGAGAGAAAAGACGGAAAGAAAGGCATAGAGAGAGATAGAAAAGCAGGTTTAAGAAGGACTCACATTTGGTCTGGCTTCTACCCGTCGACCTGTCCAGCTTGGGTGACCCTACCAGGAGCATGTAAGCTCCAGCTGGCATAGCTCTCGGGGTTGTCGAAGCACACAAACCAACAGAGGCTCGATCAACATTTCATGACTTGATCTGCTTCTGTGAGGAGAGAATGATAGAGAAGAGGAGACTGTCAGATAAGGGATTATCTAACACAGATAGTTTATGATCATCCAGTCAAAGAACCTTTCCTAACAGGTGATTTGAATGCTAGAACTAAAACATTTCTTGACTATATACCAGAGGACAACCTTTACTTTATTCACAAAGACATTGATGATTACATCTCTGACAGTTTTGAGATTCCAAGAAACAATAAAGATTCAGAAACTTGTAATAATTGTGGTTGAACTATGCAAGTCATTCAGCATCCACATTTTGAATGGAAGATGTCTTCAGGACAAGCAAGGAGAATTTTAAATGTTTTACCCAAAATGGTGCTAGCACTGTTGACTATATGCTAGCCTCTCATTGTTTATTCCCCCTCATCTCAGACTTTGGGATTGGTACTCAGGATAATTCAAATCATTTTCCAGTATTCTGCAGTTTACCAACACCAAGACCACAATTATCTAGAACCTAAAAAAACCAGAAAAATAGAAACTGAAGACATAGAAACTCCCTGGTCAAGATATATTTTTAAAATATAGTTGCTCCGCATTTGTATTGTGAAATTGTCCATTGATTTCCAGTAATGGACATTTTTAAGTATTCAACAGAATAGGTAAAGGACCGGTACCACCTCAAGGTGTAATAATTCAGTATCGAAATTGAGAAAAATGTACTGGCGGATGATAATTGTTTATTATGGCGGTCCCTAACTTATTTTGCAGAGTATATAATGGTTGCTACAAATCAAAATTAAAAAATGACAAAAAACGGGCGCAACAATTTTATTTCTTAATTACAATTGCGGGTTGGAGATGTTGACGTTGACGGTTACAGACACTTGATTGTCGTCTATCTGCCTAGACTGGGTTGTACTTGACGTCGTTGCTGCGCTTCCTTCAACTTGTATGATCGAGCTTAATTTTCTCTTTTGGGCTGCACTTGTTCTTTTATATTCGCGTATTGCAGTTGACCTATGACCCGTGACCTCGGAAATCAACTGTTCATCTACACCGGCGTCGTACGGACGACTTGCTGCAGAGGCTCTGAGCGAGTGGTTACTCCTGTAACCGGGCAGACCTGCAGATTTACACATGTCGGCAACGGTTGCTGCCAGCTTATGTCTCCCCATACTTTGTTTATTATACCATACGTCTCCCTTGGGGTTTTGCAGAGGACGAAGGTAGAAAGATGAACTGCCGTCTGCATATTCATGAGGACAATGATCAATGTATTTCTCGTACAGTGTTACGACACATCGGTCTCTGTTTTCGTAGGCAATATCAGATTTGTTGTTCAGTTTCATGTGCTTGAGGCCACCTTGATTGGCCTTAGATACATCTTCTGTGTAAGACAGGTAACGACCGTGACTGTTGCGTCCAACCTTTAGTTGTGATGTTGGTCCTCTTCGTAAATCCCTGTGTTCCTGTCCGCCTCTCAAAGCGAAGTTCAGGCCAGGTTGATAGTGGAGAGTGTTCACAAGAGTTTGTGGGTTATCACTGCCAAGAATTCCTTTCGTCCACATAACTTCTTCCTCTTCTAAAGTTAGAAGTTCTGCCTGTATCTTTGGAGGATTACAGTGATTGCGAGCACGGTTTTTCATGATGTTATCCAGAGTGTTTCGAAGTTGTGAAAAGCAATCGTCACTCAAGAGCGTCCAGGGTTTACCAATAGTATCCAAATACATTTGAATGCTTATCACTAATCCATGAAGAGTTTGTGAAGGAAATTCGGAACCATCCAATTTCTTTACCTCGCAAATAAATCGGGAGAGTGTAAAGTTAATTTCATCAACAGTCATGTCCTCAAGAGGAACAAGCAACAAACTCATGTGTGTTGGTCGGGAACTCCCAGCAACCATTGGGTTCCTGCTAGCCTGCCACTCACGGAACAGGGACACCACCCATCGTATCTTCGCCTCAGTGCTGTCAGCAAACCTAAAATGATATCAAGAGTATAATATAACAGTTATGAAATATAATTCTTTCTAGAATTGAAATGAACAATTACATTTACATTGAATATGGTAGTAAATTGCTAAACGTGAATAAAGAACAGAGATTAGTTTGCCGGGGTGTAACAAATCACACAAAGTATCAACACATGCTTTAGATATCAATGGTCAGCAAGAAGACTGGTTTGTAATGACAGAGTTCGCAATTTTTGTTAAATGCTTTCAATTAAGATAACTCAGAATTAACATACACATAGACCCAAAGTCAACTTTACTTTAAAATAAAAAACGTCAAACTTATAACATTAACCTCTTCCGCCACCCTCCCTCACAACACACAGAAACCATAGATGATAGATACCATTATATCATTATGTCAAATATATATATATGTTCTCTGAAAGTATTTTGCGTCAGAAAGAGCCCTTCGTCTCCTGAACTATACATCATTCCACACTGATCTAGTCTGACTACATGCTGCGCGTAAGGAAACGTGGTTTAAGTAATGGACAGTTTTAGTAATGCGCATGCAGAGTACGAAAACACGTGCATTGCAATACAGCATGTGTTGGTAGTGTAGCTGTTGTGAGGCGTAGAACGAAAGAGGGTCTAGAACAAATGTAGTAGCGGTTCACTGTTGACTTATCAAGATGAACTTTATTCAAGTAGTTAAGAATATGTCAGTTTCAATGCTGTCGTTAATACCATACTTAATTGAAAGATAATGATTCGAAAAACGGACGGTTAATATACTGTATTTTAAGTAGGAGAAAATTATCGTATCTGTCCATTCCTTAACAATAACGGGCCCTCGTCGCTATTGTTTTTAAGGAATGGACAGATACTCGTACTTTCTCCTTTACGGAAAGAGGAAAATAGTATCGAGTTTTCCCCTAAGTTCAATGAGTTGTATAAATTGTTAAAGGATGAAATAGACCACCTTATCACAATTAAAGATACAAACACTGCATTATGTTTACTTGTAAATATCTATCAAGAAGCAGCATCCATAAACAAGAGAGTGTATGGTATGAAATCTATTCACAATAATACATCTCAGTGTATCAGCCAACCTCCCTGGTGGGACAGTGAACTCGAAAACTTAAAAACTGAGAAATATAGAGCTTTGAGGGGACATAGAGACCATGACTTGGACTTTAATATATTCAGGAAGCTACGCACTGTATTCAAGAAAGCATTTGCTGTCAACAGAGAATCTTACTAGAATGAACACAAACAAAAACTGATTGAATCAAGAGGAAATCCTCAACTCTTTTGGAAATTGTTGAAACAGGGGAGACAGTCGCACTTACCAGATAACACTGGAACTGAGAAGTTGACAAATCACTTTTCCTCTCTCCTCCATATGGATTATTCCACTTCTTTACCTACTTTATCTCTGACAAATAAGGATGCGCGGTATTATCGATATATCGGTATATGGCAATACAGACACAACGTGATACGAATCGGTACACACTTTTGAAAATATCCAATATAATGAGCTGTGTCCATCTAAATTTGCAAAAAGAAAACACCGAAATAAAAAATGTTTGACGGAAAGTTCTTTACAACGTGTGAAGTTGTGTTGTTAGAATAGGTCAATTATGTATACAGATAAAAAACAGTGATTAATAAAATATCTCTTTCCAAAACGGCTCATAGCTGAGCAATGATGATCGTTTTAACCGCTCATATTTAGACAAGATAGCATGCACATTCTTGAATTAAAGAAGTACCAATATATATTGCAATATGTATTGCGATACGGTTTTCTGTATGAGGAAGGATACCCATCCTTACTGACAAGTGATGTGAATGATAGTAACAGCCAGATAGAATTAAACCAAGAAATAGAACAACAAATATGTAAGCTAGCAAATAACAGGTCACCTGGATCTGATGGAGTTGTCACTGAATATTCTTTAAATACATCAAGCACTATTTTATCTATCAATGGATCCAATGTGTAAACTATTTCCTTCTATACTTAATATGAGACTTCCGAATTTCTGTGAAGATAATAGAATAATTGATGAGCGACATGCTGGATTCAGACCAAACTTCTCTACCATGGACAATATTTTCAGTTTGCAAGTAATGATACAGACATATACAGGGACAAGAAAAGGAAGATTTTACTGCCTCTTTGCTGACTTCTCAAAGGCATTTGACACAATAAGTCATGTTATTTTACTACAAAGTCTGAAGGATGTTGGGGTTAATGGGAAATTTTATCATGTACTTTCATCAATGTATTCAAGCTTGTGTGCATGTGTAAGGGGTTCAAATGGATTAACTGACTACTTCAAGTGTTATATTGGCACCCGTCAAGGTTGTATATTGAGTCCTCAGCTATTTGTCATCGTTATGATTTATCAACAAATTATTAAAGAAATTGGAACATATGGGAGAAGGAGTCTTAATGTCACAAGATTTTTAAAATGTATTTGCCATTATGCAGATGATGTGTCTTCTGCTGCTTATTCAGCTTTTCAACTTCAATTAAAGTTTCAAGAACTACATGTAATCAGTGGTACTTGGAGAATGCAGTTTACATATATGACTAGAGCTGTTAAGTTCTGGTGTAGACTGATACAAATGGACCCAGAGAGACTACCCCGCCGATGCTACAGGATGTTCATTACGCTTGATGATGTTGGACGTACCTCTTGGGCCACTCATATAAAAACATTTTATTCAGATTTGGATTTGGCTTTGCATGGATTTCCCAAGATGTTGGAGATAAAATATTTTCATTTCTATGTTTAAACAGAGACTACTTGAAAACCTGCAACAAACCTGGATTATAAATGTAAAGAACCTATCGGACTCTTATCCATATAAACATTTTAAATCCCTACTGACTGTTGAATATTATCTTAACTCATCACTCCCATCTCGCTTAAAGAGGATCCTATCACGCTTCAGATGCAGTAACTTTAGAATAGCTGTCACCACAGGAAGACACCAAGCCACACCATATGAAGAAATATTCTGTCCTCTTTATTTATCTAAGAATAATTTTATTGAAAATGAATGTGAAGCTTATAGCTCTATTCGAAATACACTTATTGAAAAGATCATTAATGGCAACTTTCATCATAACTTTTTTAACATAATCTTGCAAAACATTTCCATCTTTTTATTAAAAGCTCAAAAGATAATGCAATTTTATTATAAGATTAAAACTTTTAGCCTTGATGGAGACCTGATGTGTTGGATTGAGACCAGTCTTCAAATGTCATCTGTGCAGACCTTCATTCAAACAATACACGGCCCTCAGAAAATATAAATCGCATGTATATCAGCTGTCTGTCCTCGGTAGTGCACAACACCACTGGACTCATTACCTTATCGTGGTGCGGTGGTTTGTGTGCTTCGGCGACCCCGAGAGCTATGTCAGCTGGAGCTTACATTCTCCAGGTAGGTTAACCCAAGCTTGACAGGTCGACGGGTAGACCAGACCAAATGTGAGTCTGTCTACTCTCTTTTGGATGGCAACATCCACGTGTTTAATAACTGCAATATTGTTCTAAACACAAACTCAGTAGTGCACATACGTACATGGTTGTTTTTGCCAACCTTCAGAAAGATAAAATGATAATAAGCGTTGAAGGTTTTTTAAAGGCAGCAGCAACAAAATATGCAATGCAAGTATAAATATGAAATCGAAACATATTTCGTCATTTGTCTTGCAAGATAACATTTTGTATTATTCATATTCAGGTTCCAAAAATGTGGAAACAATGAAGATAAACAATCAGCCCTTATTTCTGACGTGTAATTTTCAACATCGTTTTTTAAAAGATATTGTATTCTATTAACACGTTATTAACATGTGTTAGCTATCAATTTTCTTGTGATATGTAATACAAATGTGTCGATACCTAATGATGTATTACATAGTTTGACCAACTCACCTGAATCGCGAGTCGCATGAAAAGATCATATTCACGTCTGGAAGGAAGAAGCAAAAGCCTCAAATAATCCTGATTTATCTAATAAATGCAGCAACCTATTACCACTGTTTTTATCCCCCGCCGCGCGTTTAGCGTTTAGCGTACGTACGTCCCGACGGATGAAATTGAATAACTCAAAATCTATTGACCTGATTATTTTCATTTTTTGTATATAGCTTCATCATCATGAGAGTAAGGTCCCTATAGAGGTTCATGACCTTGACCTTCATTTCAAGGTCATTCCGAGACTTTGAAATTTTACCCTTGTCAGCGGGATATCTCAAGAACCATTCCTGGATTCTCTTCATAACTTCCACAAAGCATCTTATTGGGGAGGCGCCGGGCCCAGTCGATTTTGGTGGCCTTCACATTATTTTCAAGGTCACAGCGAGACTTTGAAAATTTCAGCATTGAAACCTACATTTTAGGCTTGTCAGCGGGATATCTCAAGAACCATTCACTGGATTCTCTTCATAACTTACACAATGCATCTTATTGGGAAGGCGCCGGGTCCAGTCGATTTTGGTGACCTTCACATTATTTTCAAGGTCACAGCGAGGCTTTGAAAATTTCAGCATTGAAACCTGTATTTTAGGCTTGTCAGCGGGATTTTTACTGGATTCTCTTTATAACTTAAGAATCTTATAGTGAAGACGCAGGACCAAGAGAATTTTGATGGACTTCATCTATTTTAGGGAGACGCCGGCCCAATCTGTTTTTGGTGACTTTCACATTATTGTCAAGTCACAGAGAAGCCAACATGCATTTTAAGATTATTTTAAGGCTGATATGTTAAGAACTGTTCTCTATATTATCTTCTTTTTTACCACAAGGCTTCTTATTTGGAAGACCCAGGGACCAGTTGATTTGTTGTGGTCTAAATGACATCTAGTGGCATGACAAGTGTAGACAAGTGTTTCTATGTATACAGTATGCATTTTGTTCACATCAATTTGCGGCGGGGGATCTTGTCACCTTTGTGACAAATACTTGTCTATTTTGTGATAGCAGTATAGACACGTTGTTTGTAACAGAAGTGATTTTGAGACCATCTTCACCGGGATTCGAACCCGTGCTGTGAACTTGACCTTTGACAGATTGTAACCGAAACCTTTTAATTTTTGTTTACTCTTCCAAAGATGATATCTACCAAATAGAAGCTTCATAGCACAAACACTGTTTAAATTATCGTGTTCACAAGGTTTTTTATGGGATTTCATAACTCGTGACCTTTGACCTGAACATGTCAAAATAATTCCCTAGAGGTGTAAACAGTAACACATGTAAATGAGTTTTTAAAAGCTTAATGGGAAAACGTTGTACCCAAACAAGATGTACATTGCAATAACGCATATATCATGACCTTGACCTTTGACCTTCAAGGTCACACAATCAATGAACACTTTGTATTGAGTATAACATTAATGAAAGGTCACACAATCAATGAACACTTTGTATTGAGTATAACATTAATGAAATGATTAAAATTGTCAATAATTATAATAAAGCATTTTCGCTAAACCATGACCTTACTGTGACCTTGTCCTTTGATGGATTGTATCGGAAACGTTTTCATTTTATTTTTACTTCTCCAAAGATACCTATATACCAAGCTGACGGGAAAGTAGCACCGGTTTGTTCTTGAAAAGTAATCTGTTGGCAACCTGAAACACTTCCTTCTGACCAACAGCTCCATTGATGGACTCAGAGTAGAACTCTCTTTTTGCAGTCTCACACATTGAATTAACAAACTTCGCCAAACTTCATAGAACAAAAGCTTTTTAAACACATAGTCGGGGCTGCTAATGAACATGTATTGAACTGACGATTTATGGTCTGTAATTCGAGTTTTTTTTTTAGTAGCGACTACACTAACTTTTTAATAACTTTGTAAGAAATCATATTTACTTCATCAAACTTTCCAATCCCTTTCGAATATGCTTAAAGCAAAGAACCACTTATCGTATCAAACATAAATATGTGAAAGGTCAAACTTAACCTTCCGTTAATAATTATTTCAAAATCTCCCAGAATCTAGTTATCTTGAATTGACCATTGCAAAATTTAAAGTGAGCAAGTTAACAACTTTTCAGCCTAAGGTTAACAGCTTTCTTATAAACAAAGGTACTTCTGCCTCCTTTATGCACATTTCGATTCATCAACTTGCTACATGATTTATAGAAATGAGAGAAAACATAGCGAGTTCTCTTTTGAGGAATGTAAATATTGGTTTTGATAAATGTAACAAACACCTTTTCTTTGCAACACCAAAGTGATCAATTTTCAGAGAAATACTACACGATGCATAATTAGATGCAAATTATACGAAATGAGTGTCCTCCCGACGGCATCTGACCGAGCGAAAGCGAAGTCAGATACTTTATATCAGAAGGGAGTATATAACTTTAAAAGGTCAGAATAAAATTAGAACATTATTAACGGCCCATTTCTCTCATTAATGTGATTTCTTGAACTCACAGTGTTCGTCTCTATATTTAGTGTTTTGAATAAAAATAGCCTGACAATTCGTAAATACACTAACGATGTTGACGTTGTACTAAATGTACTTAAGGTAAATTTGATCTCTTCAGAAAATATCTTTCATACTATCAAACTATTGAGTGCTATAGGTTTCTAAATCAAGATGTTTAAATCTCAAATATAGTTATCGCTGTCATCATAACGTGTTGTCACGGAAAGGTTTACTCATTTTACAAATTTTGAATTTGTGGTGCAATACCCAAGTCACGTTTCAGTATAAAAAATCATCACGCGCAGAATCTTACGTTTCTCCGCGAAGCTCATTTTTGGTTATTTTTATATCTATAATCACCACACGCGGATTCTATAGTTTCTTCCCCTGGTTAGTTCTCTCCCCATAAAGGCAGATAAAGTCATGAAATGTTGAGTAAGCGTCTGTTCTTATACGCCGAGTTTTTTTTTTTTTTGGGGGGGGGGGGGGGGACAATTGGAGATTAATATGATGGCAGAGATGGGCCATTTTTATTTCGTGCTAAAATCTTTGACAGAATAAATCGCGAAATCTCCATCATGAAATTGCAAACTCCCGAAACTACTCTAGGCGAAATCGCAAAATCAAAAAGTAACAAGAGTCATCAGAAGATGACATATCCCACCGGTTCCACTTGATCGTAAGATGTAAACCTTCGAAAGATAATTGTAAATTTTTCAAGCAAGGTTCATAATAGTATAAGCTAATATATATGAAACGAAACCTTTCATGAACAGAGTCCACATAAGAGCCGTTTCCATGGAAATAATAAAAAATAAAATTTTCAGAAATGTGAAAATATCAAAAGGCACCATTTCAGTAGGTGGGCAATACACATGTAAAGTTTCAGAAAGATATGTGGACCGGTTTTTGAGTTCTGCTCCGGAAACGAAACCTTTCATGAACAGAGTCCATATAAGAGCCGTTTCCATGGAAATAATAAAAAATAAAATTTTCAGAAATGTGAAAATATCAAAAGGCACCACTTCAGTAGGTGGGCAATACACATGTAAAGTTTCAGAAAGATATGTGGACCGGTTTTTGAGTTCTGCTCCGGAAACGAAACCTTTCATGAACCGAGTCCAAATAAGAGCCGTTTCCATGAAAATAATAAAAAATAAAATTTTCAGAAATTTGAAAATATCAAAAGGCACCACTTCAGTAGGTGGGCAATACACATGTAAAGTTTCAGAAAGATATATGGACCGGTTTTTGAGTTCTGCTCCGGAAACGAAATGATTACGGACGGTAGGACGGACGGACGGACGGACATACAGACGGAAAGGGCGATGACTATATCCCACGGTATTACATACCGGTGGGATAACAATGAAGCAAAAACGTAAAATCACTTAACATGGTCGAAGTCAAGTTAAAAAATTGCAAAAACGTTCAGACGAAATAGCAAAATCGCGAATAGAAATATGTTTCACCTTTTGTACCATTTCGGTCGCCATTTTACGGTTTCTTAATTTCTCATTATTTGGCAAGATTTATTAATGGTATATGCAATTATACCCCCGCTACGATGAAGACAGGGGTATACAGCGCTCTGCGTGTCCGTCCGTCCGTGCGTACGACATCGTTTCCGGAGCAAAAAAACTATTTGACTAAAAAAATTCAAATTATATAAGGTACAATAAGATAAGATAATATAATACTTATTATTTCGAGGGGAGTTCTTCTTCAATTAAACAGGATGAGTTTAAGGACAGCGTCGCTGATTGCATCACTAACTTTGATTGTATCCAATCAGGCATTTCTCATTCCAACCCACAAACTCGGCTAATTGGAACAGAGGATCGATCGACATTTCATGACTAGATCTGCCTCTGTTGGGAGAGAATGTCAGGTACATGCAGAAGAGTTCAATTAAATATTGGGTGAGTGGTTTGTACTAATGTCACGGATACACCCTAAGATCCTACCATGGAAGATTTCCAATGAATCACCGGCTTAACTTTTAATCAATACAATCTTAACATATCATTTTGCTGTTAACAAACATATATCTATCAAAATGTGAAGTGTCAAATCTTATCAGGCCAACGTGGCTCTGATTGGCTGAACTATTGAAGATCTTGTTGTGTGCAAATTGACAAAACCCGCACCTTCCCATAGAAGATACTTTGAGGAACAGAGTAAGGTAAGCAAGTAAATTGCGTAAAAGGTAGTGAATATGTTCACTTTTATAATGTTTTTTGTTTATTGGAGGTTAATACGCGCATACAACGTATAAGCATAATTGACAGGTTATCATTTGAATAAAACATAAAACAGTCACAGTTTTTACACTACAAATGGTTTCACTACCTAACTTTTTAACCCAGATTTTACTCCAAAAACTCAATCGACAAATATAGGTTTCTAGTGAAAAATGCCGAGTGCCAAGCCAAAAATATCATCTTCAATTTAATTTTTTGTCTCAACGAAGAATAATTTTGTTAGGAAATGTATTATTTTATCCATTCATTTTATCCATTGTAATTTACTTCCCGTTGTGTATTTGTAACTGGTGTAATATATGTCTTTAAACGGTCTCATAGGTAGTAGTAGTTTTACCAAATGTATTGCATGTTTTTTATGATGTTATTGTAATCTCTTTCTCTCTCTCCTCTCTCTCTCTCGATCGATCGATCTATTTAGTATCGAAATATTAAACTTTTTCAGGAAATGAAAATGCAGCAAGCAGTAGTTGTCATGTTACTGCTGGGGTTGGCCCAGTGTGAGGACGTCACTACAATGGAGGAAATAAGATCACGTCTAGGACATCCTTTCAATAAGGTACGTTTCATATGGTCATACCTGTCATAGGTCATATCATCTTGCGCTAACTTCTGTTTTAATTCGACTTCTTTCTGTAAAATCCATACATTCACCAAGGGGTAAAATGTTTCACACATATAACATTAAATTTGCATGGAGAATTTGCTTGTTAACATTGATCAAATTTCTGATATTTTCGACATCCAATTGCATTAACACATCATGCAAACTATAAAGTACATGCATTTTATATTTTATTATCGAATAAGGCTCCGCGAAAGTTATTGTGTAGAAATTAGGTTCAGTACAAAAAATTCTTCAGATACAATTATCCATTATTTAACAGAACCAAAATGAGCACACTGATGACCTGTATCAATGTACCAATATCAGGATCTCAAGATGTCGGATAATCACATTTTTAAAAATAAATTATTGTTTTTCTTTTATTCACCTTTATCGATTATGTTTTTTATTAGTTGCACAATAGCACATGTTCAAGGACATTATACACAAGAGTACATACTATACTAACATATATTACAAAAAAATAATCGAAAATGACACGTAAAAGTTGTACATATAACTTTTCTTTCCTATAACTTTTAGGGGTGTCAACCATTATTACCATGAGTATATTGAAAAGAAGCAAAATAGAGGCTACTTATTTCTCTTTTTAATCTCATCTGGCTTGACAGGCCCGCTGGGCTTATATTATGGCATGGCATTGGTGTCCGGCGTCAGTCCGTCCGGCCGTAAAGTTTGTGCATGTTCGACTTGTTCTCCAGAACCATAAGGCATAGAAAGTTGAAACTTTGTGTACAGACTCCTTGACTAGTGAGGATTTTAATTTTTAACTTTGGTGACCCTTGGGTTCCTAATAAGGGCCACAGAGGCCACGCCCTAAAACCTATTTTCATCTTTCTTCTCTAGAAGCAAACGGCCAAGCATTGCTAGAATGCTGAAACCTTGTGTACACACTCCCTGACTAGTGAGGATTATAATTTATAGTGTTGGTGACCCTGTGGCCACACCATTAAAACCTATCTTTATCTTTTTCTCAAGAAGCATCAAGCCTAGAAAGCTGAAATTTAAACTTCTAATTTAGAAAGGGAGGATTCTAAATTCTACATTTGGTGACCATTTTTTGCCACACCCTTAAAAAAAATTGATAGGAGGCCTGATGAGCTACAGAGCCAACGATAAGGTTAAGATGATAAAACCGTATTACACGGCCCAATGCAAAGTAGCCTATAAAGTCGATTGCTGGGTATTCAAATATT
Organism: Steromphala cineraria; assembly: GCA_916613615.1. Classification (NCBI taxonomy): domain Eukaryota; kingdom Metazoa; phylum Mollusca; class Gastropoda; order Trochida; family Trochidae; genus Steromphala; species Steromphala cineraria. The sequence continues at coordinate 59,355,121 of OU744725.1, read as the reverse complement.
TATGGTTATTTTGAAGGTACTGTCTGTCCTATCTGTGTATCTTTTGTTGGAAACGAATTTCAAGAGAACGCAGTGATGCATTCAATGCTTTGTCAAATTGTCAAATCTAAATCAACTAAAATATAACCCACATTCAAAAATTGGAGAGTAAGATTGAAATAATCATTCAATAATCATATATAAATATAAAAAACTCTTGAATTTTGTTTCCGCCAAAAATCGGGGTATAGGCTGTCCCTTTAAATAAGCAGGCAATTTGTCAAACAATCAAATATCGTTACTCAAAGAATTTGAAGCCGCCGTCCTTTCATTGGCCTTACTTTTTTGTTTTTCCGCCTTGCTGAATATTAGTTGTTAGGCTGATTTTCATTATATAGAGAGTGATACGAGGCCTCTGGCCTGATGAGGATCTGATACTGATAATGACAATATAAACTTGTAAACAATATTTAATCACAGTATGGATGTTGAAGTATATTCTTCATTAGCAGGTCTGATTAAAATCGACTGTGATTCGAGGAAAACAGTGTAAAAACATCATCTCTAGTGGGGCTCGAACTTCAACCAGCCCGGCTTTCCTCTCATTCAGAGTCTGAAGGCACCCATAATACCCGCATGTTCTGACGCAAGCTTATCTAGCCAATCACAAGTGGCGCAGTGAAAGCTTTCGGTATCATGCAGGGACAGGTAACTCCAGTGTACCATTCGTTATACATAATCGCCGCTAAACGCTATTTAAAAACGAGGATGTGATTGGATAGCTTACGACTGAGTTTGTCTGCGCTCAACTGGTTATAGCAACATGCGATAGAGGTGGGTGCATTCAGACCGAGACGGAGAGGGCTTACTGGTTAGTTCTAGCCCCGATAGACAATATTTTTTATATTTCATTCCTCAGTACTGTCGATTTTAATCAGACTGCTTCATTACCTATTTATGGAGGTATTGCATTGAATCCTAGTATAGTTTTGAACCTTTTCTATATTTCACATGGCTTTTTTCTTCAGGTGCAGGATAGAATTGACGAACTTGAGGATCGTATCGACAAACTAAATTGTGAGTTGTTGATAATAATCCATTCTCTCCCCACAGAGTCAGATCAAGTCAAGAAACGTTGATACAGCTTCTGTTATATTACGCCGAAATCCGTGGGTTCCGGCAGTTTCCCCTGGCGGAAAAAAAATGCACCACAATCCAATTGAATTTTTTTAACAAATGACAACGCTTATCGCATCGAAAGGGTGGTTCATATCACAATGTCTTTACCATCATTTAGTAGCCAAAATGATGAATTTAGAACAGCGTCGCTGATTGCACAACTAACTGTGATTGCCTCCAATCAGGCGTCTCCCATTCTATCCCACAAACTCGGCGTAATATAACATAGGCTGTATCAACATTTCTTGACTTGATCTGTCTCTGTGGGGAGAGAATGATAATAATCAGGAAAATATCAACTTAAACTACCCGCCCTTGATGTGGGTAGGCTAATGAAAATGCTACATAAATTTGTGTCTTCATTTCACATAATCTTTTTCATCTTTTATAAAAGCCCAAAACAATTGTATTTATCATTTCGCGTTCGTTCGCTTAGGTTCTTCACTTCCTTCATAAGTCGCAAATCTGACAGCTGGTCCTTTTCCCATGCTCCTGGTAGGGTCACCCAAGCTGGACAGGTCGACGGGTGGAAGCCAGACCAAATGCGAGTCCTTCTAAAACCTGCCTTCTATCTCTTACTATGCCTTTCTTTCAGTCTTTTCCCTCATCCTGTCGATCCCTTTCTCTCTGATCTGTCTACTCTCTTTTGGATGGCAACATCCACGTGTTTAATAACTGAAATATTGTTCAAAACACGTAAAACACCAACTCACTCACTCACTCCCTCCCTCCCAAGGTATCCCATATGTAGAAGAAACCGTCGTCCTACCATTCGAATACATGTACAGAAATTTGTTTGAGTTACAATAATTCCTTTGATGGGACATAGCGATATGCTGCATTGGTGTGAAAGATACAATGAGTCGTAGGATGTTCGCGGATATGCTGTGCTGTTAGAGGACATATTGCATATTTTCTTTTTCCAGTAAATACTAAGGCCTTCATGAAGTGTGGCTTTCCCAAGACAGTCCACTATGCGGAGGTGGAGATAACGGCAGGTTCTGAGAACACCTTTACGGCTGCCTACACCTGCCAGGAAGGGTATACTGCACTCGGTGAGGTACAGTCCTCCTGCATTCTGGAAGATTGGTCAGAGATTGACCTTATATGTTTCGGTTGTGATGAGCCCTTGCCAGTTCTTGCAAACGCGGATGTCACAAAGTCTGTGGTAGCGGGCGAGATGATAGCTGAGTACATTTGTTGGGAGGGTTACTCTGCGCTTGGCAGCGGCACAACCTCCTGCAATGATGGAACATGGACACCTTTTGACCTTATTTGTCAGGATTGTGAGTAAAGTTTTTTTTAAATAATAAACGCATTAGGGTGTGCATACATAATAGTATAGTTGGATGAGGATATACATTAAGGCTCCGTCTGTTCGTCTGAGCTCAGGACCTATTATGATAGGATAACAAAATGTGATTTATATCTTCATGCATCTAATAATCAATACTTTGATGCAATTTCGAAAATCAGAAGCATACATTGCCTTTTCTAGCTTATCAGGCATGTAAGGCCCCATCGGCTTTTAGCATGGCATGGTGTCCGGCGTCCGTCCATCCATCCGTAAACATTGTGCATTATCGACTTCTTCTCCAGGAGCATAAGGCCAAGAAAGCTGACATTTGTGTACAGAAACCTTTACGAGATTATTATTTATAGATTTGGTAGCCAAATTAGGGCCACAGGGGCCACGCCCTTAAAACTCTTCTTCTCCAGAAGCATAAGGCATAGAAAGCTGAAACTTTGTATTCAGACTCCTTAACTAGTTTTGGTGACCGGGTCAACACAATTAAAAGTTATTTTCATATTCTTCTCTAATAGTATAAGGCCCAGAAGCTGAAAGCTTGTGTACAGACTATTTGACTAGTGAGGATTATAATTTACAGTTTTGGTGACCCTCTGGCCTCTAGAAGGGCCTTTGATCCTATACCTGAACTTGTGAATTTAAGCTTTGCTAGTTTTCTTACTCAATTTAGGATTGTTCCGTTACTTTTTAATTTTTAGCTCATCAGGTCTTAAGGATCCGATGGGCTTATGGTATGGCGACCGGCGTCCGTCCATCCGTAAACTTTTCACATTTTCGACTTCTTCTCCAGAACCAATGCCTCTAGAGAGCTGAAATGTGATGTGCATACTCCTTAGCCAATAGGGATTCTAAATCTTAGGTTTGGTGACCCCATGACCCCAAATAGGGTCACTGTGGTCAAAACCTTAAAAACCTATTTTCATCTTCTTCTCCAGTTCCAAAAGGTCTAGAAAGCTGAAAAGCTGTGCGTAGACTCCTTGGCCAGTTGGGATTCTAAACTGTAGATTTGGTTACCCCATGACCCCAAATTGGGTCACAGGGGTCAAAATTGCAAAAACCTAATTCCATCAAAAGTCTGATGAGCTACAGAGCCCATGGCTCTATTTTCTTTTTCATTTAACAATTTCCATTTCTGAATTGATTACCGATATCTGAAATCATCGCATTAATACTAAAGCTTGGAATTGGTGACCCTGTGACTACTGCTAAACCTTTTTGTCCTATTTCATTCTATTTCAGTATAGAGCATATAGAATGCTGAAACGGTTTGTAGAGACTCCCTAAAATTCACATTTGGAGACCCGGTGGCCCCTTCTAAGGGGGGAACCACATTGACCTCAACTTAAAGCATAATTGAATATGATGCCTGATAAGCCACAGAGCCAGTGGCTCTATTTTTCCGTGGACTCTGTTCACGGGTATCTTCAAGGGGGACAACTTTACTAAGCAACAATGATTAGAAAGGACATCTGAATTTGCTGTTTAAGGATATCACACTTAACGTGAGTTCGATAATCAGAATCAAGCTATTACTTTAACTCATCAGACGTGATAGGCCAGATAGGCTTATGGCGTAGCATGCTGAAAACCTGAAATCTTGTTTTCAGACTTCTTTACTATCGAGGAATATAACTCATTCGTTTTGCTTTATTTTTTGTTGTTTTATTCTTTTGAGTTGTGGATTCGTTAGGCTTAATAATTGAACATGGTAAAATAAAACAATAATTGTAGTACTATTCGTAATATGTTAAGGTCTTTTATTTACCTACAATGTTAAAACCTACCACTGCCCCTATCATATCTATATATATCTGTCCGTACATCAGAATGTAAACTTTGCGCATTTGCGCCTTCTTCTCCAGAAGCATAAGGCCAAGCAAGCTGAAACTTTGTGTACAGATTCCTTGAATAGTTAGGATCATAATTCATAGCCCTGTGGCCCCCTAATTATAAATATATAATTATAAATCATAGCATTGAGGGGCCCTGTAGCCCCTTATTACGTCCACCTTGAAAACCTATGTTCATATTCTTCTCCAGAAGCTTAAGGCGTCGAATGTCGAAACCTTGTATACAGACTCATTGATAATTATGTGACTCTATACCTCATCGTGTTGTGGTGGTTTGAGTGCTTCGGCCATCCGGACGGCTAAGCTAGCTTGAGCTTATATGCTCCTGGTAGGGTCACCCGAGCTGGACAGACCAATTCGAGTCTTTCCAAAACCTGCTTTCTATCTCTCTGTCTTTCTTACCGTATTTTCCCGATCCTTTTCTCTCTGATCTACTCTACTCTTTTCGATGGCAACATTCACGTGTTTAATAACTGAAATAATGTTCAAAACACGTTAAACACAAACTCACTCACTTATCAATTATAGAATGTGTGGCCCTGTGGCCCCTAATAAGGGCTAGGCCACGCCTATGAACCTGTTGTCACCTTTTTCTGCAGAAGCAAACGGCATAGAAAGCTAAAACGTTATAGCTTTTGTGACCATGTGACCCCTAATATGGGCCACGGGTGCCACGCCCTTTAAACTTATGTTCATCTCTTCCAGAAACAAGATAACTAGAAACTGAAATTTTGATTAATAAACATGATGAGCTACTGAACCAATGGTTCTTTTTAGTGGGATAAAACAAAGATTGTTCACAATTGGTTTGTTTATGATAATTATACCCCCGCCTTACAGCGTAAGCGGGGGTATATAGCGTTCATTCTTTCCGTCCGTCCGTCTGTCCGTCCGTCCCAAAACTTTGTGCGGAGCAGATCTCCAAAACTATGCATGCTAGGCTCATCAAACTTCATACACATGTCAACCATGATCCCTAGTTGTGCCTTTTGAGGGTTAGAACTATTTCTGAATTTTCATTTTTGCGGTTTCCATGGAAACGTTACTAAAAAGTGACTCTTTGAGGAAGCTTTTTTGTGCGGAGCATATCTCCAAGACTATGCATGGTAGCTTCATCAAACTTCATACAGATGTCAACAATGATCCCTAGTTGTGCCTTTTGAGGGTTAGAACTATTTCTGAATTTTCATTGTTGCGGTTTCCATGGAAACGTGACTAATAAGTGACTCTTTGAGGAGTCGTTTTGTGCGGAGCAGATCTCCAAAACTTTGCATGCTAGCTTCATCAAACTTCATACACATGTCAACCATGACCCCTAGTTGTGCCTTTTGAGGGTAAGACCATCACATTCTTTTAATTTTTGGCGGTTTCCATGGAAACATGACTAAAGCAGTGACTCTATGACCAAGTTCTTTGTCCGGAGCATATCTCCCAAACTATTCATGCTAGCTTCACCAAACTTCATACACTTATCAATCATGATCCCTAGTTGTGCCTATTAAGGGTTAGACCAACAAATTATTTTTATTTTTTGCGGTTTCCATGGAAACATGACTAAAACAGGGACTCTTCAACCAAGTCTTTTGTCCGGAGCATATCTCCCAAACTATTCATGCTAGCTTCACCAAACTTCATACACTTATCAACCATGATCCCTAGATGTGCCCTAGAGGATTAGACCATCACATTTTTTTAATTTTTGGAAACATGACTAAAACAGTGATTATATGATAAATTACTTTGTCCTGAACATATTTCATGAAATATACATCTCAGCTTCACCAAATTTGCTATATATGTCAATCGTGATTGCTGGATATGCGCATGCCTTGTGAGAGTTAAACGATATATATGGATTTTCTTCTCTGTGGTTTCTTTGGAAAACATAACAAAGTGACTCAACAAAAATAATTTTGTCCTCAGTGCATCTCGTAGAATATTCATGATAACTACCTCAAATTTGAAACAAAGATCAACCATTATCTCTAGATGTACCCTTTTAATTGTAAAACCTATTAATGAATTCGGTATTTGGGTTTCAGTTGAAAGAAGACTTACACAATGACTTACTGTATACTCAACTATCATACAACTTTAACCAATATTAATCAGTTTTACTATTTGAAATTCTTTGAACAAAGTGGGGAGCGGGGGTATGTGAGCTTTGCTCGCTTCTTCACTTGTTATAATGAACATCTAGAGTAGACGGAAAACCAGGGAAATCATACCAGCAATCAAATTAAAGCAAGACTACCCAACGTCACACCCTGCTAGTTAAACGAAATGAAGTCACCCTCTGATGGTGAATTTGTTTAAGTTAGATGTTAAGGTGTAGTTATCAATTTACTGTCTTCATGTGGAATTTGGGATATGGGCGCTTCGTTTTCACACTCCTATCCAAATATGCTTCCAAATTATATATCCGTGCGTTTCTTTTTTTAATTGTTGTATATCAGTACAGTACATCCCTCTTTTTCGCTCAGGAAATACATATATGTATCCACACTTGTCGTAAACATTGTATGTAACAAACCTGAATTGTTGTTGGGATATTTTACTTCAGTGTATATCTTTGATTATAATTTTTTTAAACTGGAAAGTGGATAATTATGTTATGTAAACAATTGACGATAAACGTGTTTCAGTGAGCGGCTGCTTCGTACAGACTTCCTCTGGACGGGCTATTTACAGCGGGACCAAGTCGAGCACAACAGGCGGATACACGTGCCAAAGTTGGTCAAGTCAATGGCCTCAGTCTCATTCTATATCGAATGATGATTTAATCAGTACATCTGGATTAGGGGCAGAAACAAAGGCAACTTCTTCAAACTATTGTCGAGATCCTGACGTGTCCGGCTATCCTTGGTGTTACACGACATCCATCTTTAAACGATGGCAATCATGTGGTGTTCCTCAATGCTAAGTTATGGAAGATGCATCTATGTAGGGGTTAATGTATCTTGATGTAATGTATCTACATCAGTTTACAACTACGAATATATAGTGGGTGGTTACAACAGGATTATATTTTTTCAAAGAATATTTGATAAACAAAGAAATCTTGGACATTCAAAGTTCCAGAAGAATTGCAGGGGTCAGGGTTTTATATGTGTACCTCACATTCCCGGTCTGTTAGAAATTTCGATGATATGACGGTAAGGTTACAGAAACATATTTTTATCACGGATAATGAACAAATGAAACCATTTTTATATAGTTCCAAAACATGTAGAACTCAAGTAGATGAAAAATCCTTTTGCACCATAAAAATATCTGTTACAAATACGAATCTTGAGCCGGATGTTTATGATGTGTTAATCATTTGATCATAAATGGACAGTAATTTAGGCATGCTTAGCTCTAAAAGATCCGTCGGGTTTCGTTTTAGTAATCCTACTACGTCATTGTGGTTGTTACAAAACTAAATATGGAAATATATCAAGCAACAATCCTATTTTTCTGACGAAGTAACTTTAATGACCATAAGAATTAATGTTAATATCATATCTTTCCGTATGTTGATAATACAATCGAGAAAAGTGAATATTTTAGAAAGAAAAAAACATTTCTCATGCTAAAAATGTGCCATCGTGTAGCCTGTGACAATTGTTGCTAGCTTTTCAGTACATTCAGGCTAAGGCAATTCACGTGCGTCTAGCATGCAGCACATGCATCTTGGGTCCACATGAGATCAATATTTGTCCCAAGTTGTAAACGAATTGTAAGATGGGTTTGAATTAACCTTAGGTTGCGTGTTTATAAATTTCATAGAAATTGAATTGGGTTTTGCTTGATTAATTTCCATATGTATAAATACGGTCACGTATAAAATGTAATCCCCAATCGACCTTTAAAGAATGTGTTTTTTATTGTTTAAGACTCCCGGTCATATTCTCTCACAGAGGCTTCAAGTCACGAAATGTTGATACAACCTCTGTTCTAACTCGCTGAAATCCGTGGGTTCCGGCAGTTTCCCCTGGCGGACAAAATTCGACCTCAATCAATTGAATTTCTTTAGCAAATGACGTTGCTTCTCATGGAAAAGAGGTTCATATCACAATGCTTTGGTCATGATTCAGTAGCTAAAATTATGGTTTTAGAACAGCGTCGCCGACTGCACAACTAACTTTGATTGCCTCCAATCAGGCATTTCCCATTCTGTCTCACAAAATCGGTGTAATAGATCAACATTTCATGACTTGATCTGCCTCTGTAGGGAGAGAATAGATCATATTTTGAATAAGAGATTACATGACGCGGAATCTGTGTACGTTTTGTTTCCTTATTTAGGCAGCGGTTACTGGTCAATTTACAAAAATAACTTCGGAAACACAAACCAAAAGTTGTACATAATGTATCATTTCATGTTATGGAAAATACGCTAATGTTGCATTTTTTTGTTTGCTTCATTGCCTGGGCGATACTTTAAAAGCTTCACGGGAGACATATTGTTGTAGCATGTTCCAATTTATTTGTATTTCCACTTTAAAAGCTTCACGGGAGACATATTGTTGTAGCATGTTCCAATTTATTTGTATTTCCACTTTAAAAGCTTCACGGGAGACATATTGCTGTAGCATGTTCCAATTTATTTGTATTTTCACTTTAAAAGCTTCACGGGAGACATATTGCTGTAGCATGTTCGAATTAATTTGTATTTCCACTTTAAAAGCTTCACGGGAGACATATTGTTGTACCCTTCGTCCATAGGTAAGTGGTTCCATGCACAGGCCCCCTTGGTCATTAAAAATCACTAATCCTTCCCACTGAAAACAACACAAAACAAAAAGAAACGGACGACCCTTTTAATTCAACGTCTTCATAGTTACATAGTACATACAAGACAGGACGCTTGCGCCTACCTCCATCGCTAACGTGACATGCAGTCGATTAAAACAATGTGTCAACATATACTTGGGTGATATACCCTTTTATCACCACTCGCAGAACCTAAAAATACTTTGTAGTTATGTCTGCAAATCGAACGAATCGCAGGGATCACTTCACCTTTGTGAAAGTATTCTAAAACCTGCTTTCTATCTCTCACTATCCCTTTCAGGTGTTAGAAAAGTTAAATAACTAACAATTACTCTATGAGCTATGAGCTCAGCATGGTATTTGTCAAAAGGTATAAAAGATCTTCCATTATTCATATTAAAAATGCTTTGTCAATGACAAATATGCTATAATTTATTATGATCATTAACAATTTGGACAAGTGGTTGAACATATCAAATAAATTAAAAATATAACTTTTGTTGTTTTGGTTGTTTTTTAGATTTAGAGTATAGCCCATGGCATATATCAATTGAGAAAAAGAGTAACCCTTACCATTATGTGTTTTGTTTAAATTATATATATGTTTTATAATATATTTCTAATCAAATGCCCATTTGACTAAGGTTCAGTTGAAGGCGGGACAGGGGAAGGCGAAAGCCTAAATTCCGGATTGCTTTGCTTTTGCGGTGTCCCGTAAACGCTAATCTAGTTGTGAAAACGATTCTATTGTAATGAAATGAAACAAAAGTTGCGTTTGAGCGATAAACTCACCACTTCGAAACACAATACTATTAGAGGTTGAACATTAATTAGAAACTAATGGGAGGGGAAAAAGACATTTCATCCCACTAAGACCTCGTTGTCCATGGCAACCATTTATAAAAGTGTCCTGTTCATTATCGATATCGGGAACTCTTCGACAAAGAGTGATATCTGATGCAAGGTCACTTTTGTTAACTTTTCCTACACCAAGTTTAAACATAAGTCAGTTGTCTCTGACGTGTATCGGATAACATTCTCTCCCCACAGAGGCAGATCAAGTCATGTTGATTTAGCCTTTGTTCTATTACGCCGACTTTGTGGGATAGAATGGGAGATGCATGATTGGAGGCAATCAAAATTAGTTGTGCAATCAGCGACGCTGTTCTTAAATCATCATTTTAGCTACTGAAACAAAGCAAAGGCATTGTGATATGAACCACCCTTTCCATGCGAGAAGTCTAAGGACGGGGCTGCTATCAGTTTTTGTGAAGTTTCCATCGCCGCCGCCGCCGCCGCACTCGTACTACTAGCTATAACTTTTTTCCCCTAAGCTTTCCAGAACTCTTAATTATACCTTACTACTCATACCTCGGGGGAACGATTTTGACACGTTCACTTTCAAGGTCAAAGGTCAAGGTCACGAGCTATGTATTCACTCTAAGAATTCCTTGTAAACGCGATAACTTGAAAAGTTTTTGTGCTATGAAGCTCTTACTTGGTATATATCATCCTTGGAAAAGTAAAAAAATTTGAAAAGGTTTTGGCTACAATCCGTCAAAGGTCAAGGTCACAGCAAGGTCATGACGTAAGCATGTTTTAGCGAAAATGCTTTATTTTAACTATGAACAATTTTAATCAATACATGATTGTTATACTCAATAAAAGTGTTCAATTATTGTGTGACCTTGAAGGTCAAAGGTCAAGGTCATGAGATATGAGTTATTGCAATTCCTTGTAAACACAATAACTTGAAAAGTTTTTGTGCTATGAAGTTTAGATTTTGTATATATTATCTCTTGAGAAGTACAACATTTTAAAAAAGTTTTAGGTACGAACTGTCGAAGGTCAAGGTCACAGCAAGGTCAACATATATGGAGAAAATGGATTAATTTAATTTTTAACACTTTATTTCATAACAATAATGTTATACTCAATGAAATGTGTTCATTGATTGTGTGACCTTGAGTGTCAAAGGTCAAGGTCACGAGAAAATTCCCAATTTGGTGAGGCCTGTAAAAGGCGGAACAGGGTAAGGCGAAACCCAAAGTTCCGGGGCTGCTCTGCTTTTGCGGTATCCCGCAAACGCTAATCTAGTTTGATAAAGAAATTCAAATAGATTGTGATGCGGGTTTTTTCCGCCAGGGGAAACTGCCGGAACCCGCGGATTTCGGCGTAATAGAAAAGAGGCTAAATCAACATGACTTGATCTGCCTCTGTGGGGAGAGAATGACACCAAGTTTAAATATAAGTCAGTTGTCTATGACGTGTATCGGATAACGGTTGGAACAATTTTTCCTCACTGCCATTATCCGATACATGTGAACTATACTAATAATTATTACGAACATTAATTATCCCCCGCCACGAAGTGGAAGGGGGATATAGGTTTGAGCTCCGTCCGTCCGTGCGTGCGTGCGTCCGTCCGTCCGAGTTAAAGGAGCCAATTTTTCTCAGTAACCGTTAAAGGTAGGATTATCAAATTTTGTGTGTGACTTCAGGGTATCAATACCTTGATGGAGTTCGAAAATCAGAACCGCGCAAATATTTTTTCCGGAGTTATTGCCCTTGTTACGGTTTTTGGGACTCTGTTCGAGGTATCTTCAAAGGAGCCAATTTATCTCAGAAACTGTTACAGATAGGATCATCAAATTTGATGTGTGCCTTCAGGGTGTCAATACCTTGATGGAGTTCGAAAATCAGAACCGCGAAAATATTTTTTCCGGAGTTATAGCCCTTGTTACGTTTTTTTGGGACTCTGTTCGAGGTGTCTTGAAAGGAGCCAATTTTTCTCAGTAACCGTTTAAGATAGGATCATCACATTTTGTGTGTGCCTTCAGGGTATCAATACCTTGATGGAGTTCGAAAATCAGAACCGCGAAAATATTTTTTCCGGAGTTATTGCCCTTGTTACGTTTTTTTGGGACTCTGTTGAGGTGTCTTCAAAGGAGCCAATTTTTCTCAGAAACTGTTACAGATTGGATCATCAAATTTGATGTGTGCCTTCAGGGTATCAATACCTTGATGGAGTTCGAAAATCAGAACCGCACAAATATTTTTTCCGGAGTTATTGCCCTTGTTACGTTTTTTGGGACTCTGTTCGAGGTGTCTTCAATGGAGCCAATTTTTCTCAGAAACTGTTACAGATAGGATCATCAAATTTGATGTGTGCCTTCAGGGTATCAATACCTTGATGGAGTTCGAAAATCAGAACCGCGCAAATATTTTTTCCGGAGTTATTGCCCTTGTTACGTTTTTTGGGACTCTGTTCGAGGTGTCTTCAAAGGAGCCAATTTTTCTCAGAAACTGTTACAGATAGGATCATCAAATTTGATGTGTGCCTTCAGGGTATCAATACCTTGATGGAGTTCGAAAAACAACCGCGCAAATATTTTTCCGGAGTTTGGTGTCAAGATATTTTTGAGTACAATCGAGTATTTAGGAGAAGGTTCTGACTTATAATAAGAACAAATCTGGCGGGGGATGTTGATGACTATGTCTTCTTGTTTCCTGTGATTTCATTTGCGTTACGTATCGATATTAAAGTGACACAGAGTATCTTTCCTAAATTTTATTTGGTGATGAAAAGCTACAAAATATCTAATATGCTGATTGAAGTTCATATCTCATCACTGGACTTGCAAATATATCCGTTTATACATAACATCTCTAAAGTGCTTGATGTTATGGAACAATCAAGAAAATATCTCAAATACGTTTAATATTCGAAATTATGCATCCAATTAATCTACTTATTAGTTACAATATCTAATAAACACTACCGAATCGAATATATCTTCCTGTCAGCTTATGACAATGTTTCAAAATTACGTTTGGCGAATTTGCGCGCGCCACTCGAGCCACATTGTCCGGTTTTCGATCAAAATCCCGACTTTGAATGGCCGTATTTTCGTTCGAATGTACTGATTGACCTTTAACTTGTTATTTTCAGTAACAGCAAGTGGTTCCCGATGTAATAACATCGATTTCAAAATTTGACATATGTGATCCTATCAACATACTCTGTGTCTCTTTAAGAGAAACAGAAGCATTTTATGTTGACCAAACTGAATAAAGTCGACATGATGTACCATGTTGCGGTAATAGTCCTTCAACATACATAAATCGTTCTATCAGCCAATCAGAATCAAGTACTTACCCAAGTCATGTTACAATAGTTTATATGAAATGTTCAATCACAAAAGTGAAAAATAGGTTTGATTAATGCTTGTAATGTTGGGTTAAACATTTCTAAGTACGAAGTGGATTTGAATTCAGCAGTCACAAACAAAGTGAAATGTGAGCTATTGACAGGCGCATGTAAACCTTTACGTTATTAATCACGATTGCCATCAATATTCATTTCGGGTAGATAAGGCCAATGTAGATCACATTTGATAAAGTGCCGCCAGTTGTCAGCTTGACGTAAACTGAGACTTAAACGAATGATATTATCTGTCGGTTTCGCTGTATTCGTTAAAGACAAATTAGTTTTCAAAATACAATACTTTTTCAATTCAAATGAATAATGAGTCGATTCTTTTGTATTCAGCAGTGTCCGCATATACGTGTGGATGCATGATGACATAATATTTATTGAACCGTTGGTCATATATATGACATTTGATCATATCCTACATTGGCAGAAAACACATCACACCAGTTGATATTTTTCACAATGTTACTTTGACAACTTCCTGTTGATTCGTTGAATTAACCTGCGAGGATAAAGAAGACGCCATTACCCTGTGATGATCTCAAATTTTTCAAAATCACGGCGCTTTCCCCCAGGTTCTCATAAACGTTTGAGAATTTCAAGCCCAATCGTCATACTTATATACATAATTTAGCAATAGGTAGAAAAATCTTTCGTCGAAAGTTTGATATCACATTTACATGTTTTAACCAACAATAAAATACTCAATTCGACGTTCAAACTAGAGTACCCTCTGCAAAAGTGCCATAGCATTTAACGACCATGCTTTCGATGACGTCACCATTATATGTGTAGGATTCAACCACGTCTCAGTTAACGCAATTGCGTCCAATTGGTATCAACTTTGACCTGATTCTGAGAAAAAGAAAAGAAAACCTAGTCGTGCGCGCGTTAAAGACGGCTTTCAAGCGTTTATTTAAGAAACGCAATTGTGAGATGTCAACACTTGATTCGCCTTAATGCCGACATGCCAGGGTTGCTGTTTCGGCCATTTGATGCCTATTTAATGAATTTAGGTCAGATTTTCTCTATGTTGGTCTCAATACTTTGATAAAATTGTAATGAATACAGTTAAAACATATATTTTCAAATATTGAACTTCACTACATTTTGAATATGGATCTTGAAGCTTAGATATTCTGATTTATGAAGGACTGGTGGAATACGTTATCTCTTGATGACTCATATTTGAAGTGGCGTTTTGCTTGAACAAAACTACCATAACCACCATACCTACATGTACCCTTGTCAGTATAAAATACAACGTTAAAATCAATAACTATGATCGATATGTTATAACTCAGGAAGAGGATATTTTATATTGCACGTATACATTTATCTCGTTTACGTGAACCTTCCAACGAATGTTTCAGCGCGAGTACCCGTATATTGTGAAGTTATAAATCAAGTGTTTATCACTGACAGCTGTATCATTGAAAGACAGCCCCCCCCCCCCCCCCCCCTAAAAAACAGTTGAGACGCCTCACTCAATGGATCGCCTATATGTCATTTGTACAACTTTATTGTGTTCTTGCTGAAACATTACAAATTCTCATTCGTTTCTTAAACGGGCAGTAGTAGGGGGAATATAAAATGATGTCAGGAAAATAAAAATGAATACTTCCAATTAAAAGACAATGTTTTTTAACTAAATGAGGCATTAATAATTCAAATATATAACGCAACGTTTAGCCATGCAGTTCATTTTTCTTACACAAAATGAATTTTAGGTGTTCACACAAAATTATCGCCAATGGATTTTATGTTAATCTTCATATTTTGTCCTCTGACAATGGCTGACTGGCTTGTGTAATGAGACTTTTGACACTGTCAAAATAATACATACAGCATTCACTTACAATTATAAGTGATATATTTAAAATATAAAATTATCAAAAAACGTGCTACTGCCCATTTAAGGGCCATGTGTTTAAAATTTCTACAAAAAAGTCAGTTGAAGATTTGTTATGAGCTCTCAAAAACAATATGAAATATCAGCTTTTGACAGGTGTGTGTAAACTTTCACGTTTCTAATTACACACGCGATCAATATTCATTTCAGGTAGATCAGGCCAATGTAGATTACATTTGATAAGACTGTCAAGTAACGGCTAAACGCCAAATGAGAGAGAAAGTTAATTTGTCAATTTCGATTCCTATTATCTTATTTTGGAATATATAAGATGAGCAAACTTCAATACTCTTAAATTTTGAGGGATGGACATTCTTTAATACATATTTCATGATTTCACTTTTTATGATACACCTTTTTTGAATTTCCTTTTATCTTATAATCGGAATAAAGACAGCCTTTGTAGATGTGTTACAATATGTTAATTGGCTGACAATTAAATACTTTTAACAGGGTTTTTCAGGGTTATTGGATTGACATTCCCCTACGCCATAACATTTTTACTTTAGCTTTGTACTTATAGCTATTACCAACAGTATGGGAGTTGCAAAATTGCTATCAAGTTCTGTACCGTCCTCGGTAACAAAAGTGCTAAATGTAAATTCTATCAATCCCTTGATGACAATGGATGGTTCTGTAAAAACTATTTCTTGTCATCAGGCTAAAGTATTTACATAGTTTGTAGTAAACCCACATGACTTAACCTGCCTCTGTGGGAAGAGAATTGTAGAAAACACCTTTGAGCTTCTGCATGATTATTGAAAAGGTCTTTGTGGATTGTATTTACCATCTATTCAAGCCATTATGTCTTGAAATGAGACTTTATAATTATAGAGGAAAATGTTATAGAAATAATCACGAATGTAACCATTCTCTCCCCACATGGGTAGATCAAGTCATGAATTGTTGATACAACCTCTGTTCTATTACGCCAGTTTCCCCTGGCGGGAAAAAATTGCAACACAATCCATTTGAATTTCTTTATCAAATGACAACGCTTCTCGAATGGAAATGCTTTTGCCATGATTCAGCAGCCAAAAATGATGATTTTAGAACAGCTTCGCTGATTGCACAATTAACTTTGATTGTCCCCAATCAGGCATCTCCCATTCTATCCCACAAACTCGGCGTAATAGAACAGAGGCTGTATCAAACTTTACTGACTTTATCGGCCTCTGTGGGGAGAGAATTGGATGTAACACACCTTGGCAATTTAAAAGATGTATCGGTCACGTCATGGATCTGCTGATAAAATTGTGTTCAAAAGAAAATATACACATTATAAACCTATTGCCGTCAATTACGAACATATTTATTAAGCGAAAAACCTAACTGCTACCAAGGTTGAAGGCTCTAGGTGCAAGGCTTTGTGAGCTATCGCGCTAACAAGACTTATGTCGTGATCTTGAAGTTTAGGTCATCAAATCCTACTGGTGTGCGCGTGTATTCACGCAAAGAAGACTGACACCAAGTTTGAAGGCTCTGGTTGCAAGGGTTTATGAGATATCGGGCTTACAAGAATCGGGACGTCCCCACTCCGCGCTTCGCGGCGGTGGGGAACAACGAACGCGACACCAAAGCAGCAGAGTGGTAAAACAACACAACATTTCATGTTTCACTCAAATAAAAAGATAAACAGTTGTAAAGTTGCCTTTTAAAAAAGGTTTGAATTATTTGCTGCCGATTCTAAAGCGGGATTGCAAATTAGAACAGACATTAATCTAAATAAATTTAGATCAACAGATTTTTTATTTTGTCATACTGTTGATCTAAGATTGACCAGCGTGAGAGGTCGTCCCGGTGACCTTTCGTATGCAAACTAGATTAGTGTTTGCGGGACACCGCAAAAACAGAGCAGCCCCGAAACTTGGGGTTTCGCCTTACCCTGTTCCGCCTTCTACAAGTCTCAGCATATTGGGCATTTTCTTGTGACCTTGACCTTTGACACTCAAGGTCATGCAATCAATGAATACATTTCATTGAATATAACATTAATGTAACAAATTAAAGAGGTAAAAGTAAAAAAATCCATTTTCTCAATTTTTGTTGACCTTGCTGTGACCTTGACCTTTGACACTTCATACCCAAAACCTTTCCAAAATGTTGTACTTCTCAAGAGATAATACATACAAAATTTAAACTTCATAGCACAAAAACTTTTCAAGTTATCGCGTTTACAAGTAATTTTTAAGTGATTTTATATAGCTCGTGACCTTGACCTTTGATCTTGAATGTGACCATGTCATTGTAAGTCCCCAGAGGCGTAAACAATTATACATCGTTATAAGTTCTGAAAAACTGAATTGGATTAAGTTATATCCATATTAGTTCCACATTGTAATAACACAAATCTCATGACCTTGACCTTTGACCTGCATGGTTACACAATCAATGAACATTTTTCATTGAGTATAACAATCATCTATTGCTTAAAAGTGTTCATAGTTAAAATAAAGCATTTTCGCAAAACCATGCTAAAGTCATGACCTTGCTGTGACCTTGACCTTGGACAGACTGTAGCGAAAACCTTTTCAAAAATATTTACTCTTCCAAGGATGTTATATATCAAGTTAGAGCTTCATAGCACAAAAACTTTTCAAGTTATCGCGTTTACAAGGAATTTTTTAGTGATTTTATAGCTCGTGACCTTGACCTTTGACCTTGAAATTGAACATGGCATTCTAAGTCCCCAGAGGTATGGACACTTATACATGTTTATGAGTTCTGAAAAGCTTAATGAGATCAAGTTATATCCAAATTAGTTGCACATTGCAATAACACAAATCTCATGACCTTTACCTTTGACCTTCGAGGTTACACAATCAATGAACACTTTTCATTGAGAATAATAATCATCTATTGATTACAAGTGTTCATAGTTAAAATAAAGCATTTTCGCAGAACCATGCTCAAGTAATGACCTCGCTGTGACCTTGACCTTGGACAGATTGTAGCGAAAACCTTTTCAAAATTTTTTACTCTTCCAAGGATGTTATATATAAAGTTAGAGCTTCATAGCACAAAAACTTTTCAAGTTATCGCGTTTACAAGGAATTTTTAAGTGATTTTATAGGTCGTGACCTTGACCTTTGACCTTGAAGGTGAACATGTCAAAATCGTTCCCCCGAGGTATAAGCAGTAAGTTATAAATACAAGTTCTGGAAAGTTTAGTAGAAAAAAGTTATAGCCATTAGTATGAGCGCGGCGGACGCGGCGGCGGCGGCGGAAACTGCACAAATACTGATAGCAGCCCCGACTAAGTCGGGGCTGCTAATAAGGAATTAGCGATTTGATCAATAAAATTCGACTTCTCAAACAGTTCATAGTCGCTCATTCAAGGTGTGAACGGAAAAAAACATATAATAGCTTATGGCTGTTCTCAATAATAGTGTGCCTTGAGAAAAATAAATCTTATTTTTGATACTGATAAGAAAAATATCGGTAGGTTGATTTTATTTTGGTTGTATGAAATATATTTAGTTTTATGATTGACAAAAAATCAATATTGTTTTAATTATTTGGATGGAAATGAAAGGAATTTGTACAAACGAGTTTGATCAAAAGGAGTTACCTCCCCTTGCATGAGGATTTTCGTAAATATTGACATTTATCATGCTCTAACTTTATGATTATTATTCGCCACGTTAGTATCTGTGCGATTTGCAATCATCATTTGTCATTGACAACTAGCAAATACGCTAAATCATTTTAAAAAGAAAAAATTAATCTATTAATACATCCAAGCAATCGGATAATTCATCGCTCTACTCCGCTCCAAATGACAGAGCTCCGAACATCATCCATTTCAAAAGATGTGCTGCTGAGTTGTTTTAACTTCCAGCGAGCTAGGGCATCTTTTCTGATTGGCCGAGCGGCTGATTTCAGTGGTCACCGGGATGACCCGCCTTACGGGCCAATCTTAGATCAACATGTATGACCAAATATAAAACCTGTTGATCTAAATTTATTTAGATTGAACAGACATCATTTTGTCTGCAAATTCATCTATTCTACATGGCTTGATAATTCTTTACAGTTTTCTAAATCTATTACTGGACAATCAATTTCACGTCACCATTTAGGATAATTTGTGTCAGACTTTCAATGAAAATATAAACTGATATCGATTTAAGATGTCAGGGCGCTAGGGCATTAATTATATTTATATAACGCGTTTGTATCACATACACAAAATGAAATATAAATATTTATCCAGGTGATTTCTAATAAGATTTAACATTTAAACTGAACAACGCCCTAAACCCTCTCATTCCCACTTGTATAAATTAACAATATACAAATTCCAATTTTTAAAGTCGGGCTAACGGCGATATTTGAACAAACAATTGATAATTTTTAGCTCATCTGGGCTTATGGCATGGCATGGTGTCCGGCGTCCGTCCGTCCGTCCATCAGTCCGTCCGTAAACTTTGTGGAATTTCGACTTCTTCTCCAGAAGCATAAGGCCTAGAAAGCTAAAACTTTTTGTACAGACTCCTTGGCTAGTGAGGATTATACATTGTAGCTTTGGTGGCCCTGTGACCCCTATTAAAGGCCACAGGGGCCACACCCTAAAAACCTATTTTCATCTTCTTCTCCAGAAGCATAAGGCCTAGAAAGCTGAAACTTTGTGTACAGACTCCTTGACTAGTGAAGATGATGAATTGTAGCTTTATAATAATAATAATAAAGGCAACAGGAACGTCTTTCAAATCTATTTTCATCTTCTCCTAAAGTTTAAGGCCTAGAAAAC
The DNA here is from genome assembly GCA_916613615.1 of Steromphala cineraria. Taxonomy (NCBI): domain Eukaryota; kingdom Metazoa; phylum Mollusca; class Gastropoda; order Trochida; family Trochidae; genus Steromphala; species Steromphala cineraria. The sequence goes on along the minus strand of OU744725.1, from coordinate 59,335,165 downwards.
TGTCGCCTATATACAGTGTTTATAATATTGCCCGTCAGACAGTCCTTAAACTGGCTACTTTTTACCAGGACTGGTTACTTTTTGGTCAGAACTGGTAACTTTTCAATTTTTTTCTTTAATTTCCCAAAGGAATTGACCAATGAATTTTCAGGACAGGCTAGATTTCCAATCTATTTTATACACTGTTCTATGCTTAATTTTATGATTGGTGACCCTGTGGCCTCTACAAAGGGAGAATCACATTGGCCACACTCTACATCATAGTTGATGATGAAGCCTGATGAGCTACAGAGCCAATGGCTCTATTTTTTTATATCTGCAATGTATGTAAAAATTCGTTTGATACCAAAGCCACTTGTATCACAAAATGTACATGTATGGTATATGATGCATCAGTTTATATCACATATAAAAGAAATAGGAAAAGGTTGTTTTCAGAATTGGAATAACAAGACATCATCAATATAGTCATGAAAATAACCAGAGGAGGTTCACATGGTTAGGGATTTTTTAAAGTCACCTTTAATATATTATAAGTGGCATGTGCCATGTAAACTGACAGCCATAAGGAAGTAAACACTTTTCAAAATGAAATTATGGAAAATGTATGATGATAATGTTGATAGTAAACATCGGATTCACTGGACCTACATATTAATTTTTTGTTTAAAGTTCAACTTAAATCATATAAACACATTTTGGAGAAAATTTTAATTATTGATAAACACGTGACCTTCGTACTGGTGTAATGTCACGTGACACTTTATAAATGTTGGTCATCTCCTCTGTGAAACAAACACCTTAAAACCTTCATAAGTCACACCAGAAAAGCGTGAATAACCTCTGAAAAGTGACAACAACTGATACCAACGCTACAAGAATCACCGTTGTTCCTGCATTTCTAATGTCCATGTGATGTCACATAACTGCTCAATAGACATTTACAAGTTGCTAAACTCTCATGTATGGCTAATGTCATTATGTTCTTGACATTGTCGGTTTGGTATGCGCTACTCGTGAAATATCAACTTTACCCATGACACTCGATGAAATAAACCTTGTATTTGGAAAACTACATTAACTATCTTCTATATGTTATCAATTGAAACTAGCTGAAAAAGATATTGATTGCTGGGCACTAAAAGTTAAACATTTATAATTTACATACGGCTTTGGAAAGGTGTGGATTGATCAGCGTGTTGACAACGTTAAAAGTTTTCTTTTAAAATTTTGTTTTCAGATCTTGGTAAATATTCTTAATCAAAGATGAACTAGCAAATGAAGATTTTATTTTGTGAAGAAATTCAATTTAGAGTGATAAACGTTAAAGCATATTGCACTGCGTTATGTAAATTCCGCTGTTAAAACCCTAACCTTAATTATCACAGGGGGTACTCGACTGTACATGCAAACCGGAAGTTGCACCTCTGCAACTACCCATTTCCCTATGTACAGTTTTAGAGGAAGACCCCCTACAGTACGTTCACGGTTAGTGTTAGTAAACTCCAAACAACGAACATTTAAATATATGAAATATGAGTCTTTATATCATTTCTTTAAATGTAAGCAACGATATCATAAGGATTTTGTCTATTTTTGTCATAAATGCCCATGTCAAGTGGTTGCCCATAGCGATCGCGATAAAGCCGTTTTTACTCATCTTGTAACTTTAGTGATGATAGGAGTTGGTATGACAGGAATCATGTTATTACACATCATAAGCGTTACAATGGATTTACATTTCAGGCTAAATAAGAGGTTTATACATCATACTCCTGATGACAACGTTCCATTGTTACTACTGTGATGTGATTAAACATTCCATTGATAATTTTCAACGAAGTGACGAAGTTTTGTTCATTAATTGAAAGTAAGAAGTCTATTGTATTCCTTATTTCTTAAAAGTGCTTTACTGAGAACCAACATTCACATAGAACTATCAACTTTCAAACGAAAAGGTTACACAACTAAAATTATGTACACCAGTCACTTAACATGAGACTATAATCTAGTTTATCACAAATCAATATTATGCAATCATAATTGAACACACATGATTCGGTAAGACTGGAAAATTAAATATTATAATGAAACAAAAAGTGAACAGAAGATAAACATGCTCAAATCTGGGCAATTATTCTAATAAAAGTAGGGTTTTTTCAATCATAAGTCTGAAAAATTCATGTAAATCAATGTTGATAAAATAAGACAATATTATAACCCAATGCTAACATTTAGTGTTATCAAACTTACAAAAATTGTTGTATTCATTGACTAACTTACTATCCGATTCATTCCGTATAGAACACAAATTCAAGAAGATTGTCATCGCTAAACCTATGTATAATATTTTGCTTTTGTGATTTTGTGATTTTTTTATTTGTTATCATTATCACTACCATCTTCCGCAAGTTTGTCCTCTACACACGCCATGTCAAACTGTATAAGTCCACAGCACCAAAACAAACATGAATCTAAAGCCTGTTAAATTGAATCACGTACATAATTATGTATAATGACAGGTTCATTGTTCACGTTTGTTTCTTGATAGAGACGAAAGGATCGCCGTTTAAAGCTTTTAATTACAGGTGTCACACCTGTATATTTTGCCATCATGACGACTGCGCTTGTGTTCGGACATGTAGTTCTTTGCCACTTTCATATGGCAATCATCAGACTACTTGATGTCTTCTTTACCACTGGACTCATTACCTTATCGTGGTGTGGTGGTTTGTGTGCTTCTGCGACCCCGAGAGCTATGCCAGCTGGAGCTTCAATGCTCCTGGTAGGGTCGGTCACCCAAGCTGGACAGGTCGACGGATAGAAGCCAGACCAAATGTGAGTCTTTCTAAAACCTGCTTTTTATCTCTTACTATGCCTTTCTTTCCGTTTTTTCCCTCATCCTGTCGATCCCTTTCTCTCTGATCTGTCTACTCTCTTTTGGATGGCAACATCCACGTGTTTAATAACTGAAATATTGTTCAAAACACGTTAAACACCAACTCACTCACTCACACTCACTCCTTACCAGAACAGGTTTTGCAGTGTCGTGCAAGTGTATACATTTTAGACAATTTCCTGGTCTTATGCCATGATGCTGATTGACATGGGAATTAAAATTCCAAAGCTGATTAAACTTATTGTCGCAAATGACACATTTAAATTAGATGTAAATATCAAAATAAATCAAAACCAAAATTCAAAATACACAAATTACTACTGTTATCTGACAAATAAGAGTACTGCTAATGTTGCTATTATGAATATTATGAAGGAGACACTAAGGTTGTCCATACAGCGAAAATTATCCTAAACACATTAAAAATCTTTGTTTCATTAATTACAATCTTTTATAGCATTGGTATTTTTCAAAAAACAGTATCTGCAGTAACAGCAACATGCTGATTCCATAAGTTCAACCTTTACATAAAATTCTGGCATTTATATCTGTGTAGATATTATCAAAATACATCTTTTCATAAAAAGGAACATCTTTCATAATTGAAAAATTGCTAAGAAACATTTTTAATTAATAAAAAAATATATTCATGAACAAGTTATCAGATTTGATTAAACATTTTGTCTTTTTGCTATCAGTTATTCGCTGACAAAAGGAAGACAATAATAACAAGTGATCAATGTCATTTGACATTTAGAGAAGTCCTAACAAGAAAAAAGACTGATTGTAGTGAACATAATTAACTTACAGTTGAAAAGTTTGGTGAAAAATAAAATAGTACAATATTTTATTATAAATAATTTAAATATTTAATTATCAAACTGAAAAATCATAACAATATGATTTAATCTTATTAAAACTGGAAGGATGTAGTTAAATCATTTTTATGCTAATCATACATGTAAATTGTAGGAATACATATTAACATCATTTTTTACTTCAAACCTTCTGTTTCTCTTTGTTGCTTTTAACACTAGTATTAACATTGAAATCAATATTGAATAACAATCTTTGATAATTTGGCTTGTAACCTCTCGGGCCTCTGTCACAAGTATACTCGCTACTTGGTGTGTTGTTTTTCGCAAGTTCCCTCTGTTTACAGCTACGAAAAGCCTATTTCAACTGCTGATAATCAACTTCATCTCACCTTTGCTTGTATATATGTATATTTTGTAGCGCTTTGAGCATACTATATGTGTATGGCCTAGTAAGCGCTTAACAAGTACACTTATTATTATTTATAAAACGTTCCAATGCCCCTTTCAGACAGAAAGGGTGAGAAATGATGTGAAGTCGCAAATGGCACGGAATATGCTCGTTCTATGTACCTACAATTATGGGAAATAAAGTGTATTGGTTGCGATTCAACAATTTTTATATACGTAATTCATCATTCTCTCCCCACAGAGGCAAATCCAGTCATGAAATGTTGATACAGCCTCTGTTCTAATAAGCCGAGTTTGTGGTCTAGAATGGGAGATGCCTGATTGGAGGCAATCAAAGTCAGTTGTGCAATTAGCGACATTGTTTTAAAAACATCATTTTGGCTACTGAATTATGGCAAAAGCATTGTGATATGAACACCCTCTAAATGCGTAAAGTAATGTTATTTGACAAAGAAATTCAATGGATTGTGAAGCATATCCGCCGGGGAACCCACGAATTTGGTCATATTAGAACAGAGGCTGTATCAACATTTAATGACTTGATCTTCCTCTGTGGGGAGAGAATAGCAATTTATACGATCTTTTTATGAGCTAATGTGTGGCGGCCCTGAGAGAAAACATCTTCTACGATGCCTAGCAGTTGGATTAATCGAGGCAACAAAACTGAACCAAACAACGGTATTATTCTCTAATAATGGAACTATCTGGAGTTAGCTCCTTCCTGCTACACTTTCGACTTTCGTAATCATGCATGTCCATCGGCAACATTTGATACCCGTTTTCCAAGTCGGCAGTTGGCAAGATGGCAAAGCATGTCATCTAATAATTCCTTTGTAAATGCCCAAGACACGCGCATAGTTTATTAGTGAAATCATCAAAGTATTGACGTGACATGCATTTGAAATAAAATCACGACCGTCGATGTTTTCCTCTTTCGCCATTTTAGAGCATTCTCTCCCCACAGAGGCAGATCAAGCCAAGAAATGTCAACATTTCATGACTTGATCTGCTGTATCAACAATTCATGACTTGATCTGCCTCTGTGGGGAGAGAATATTTAGAGTGGTTAATTACAGTTACTTTTCTCAATGTAGTAGGGGTGAGTGTGTCATCAGTAGGTTCAATGCAAAGAAACGTATGTTTTTTAAATGTAAACTCTAAAACTCTTATGAGGCACGAACAAATTTTGACATTATTACATGGGAAAAGGTCAATAATTGTCATTAATAGTTCATCAACGGAAATGTTCTTATTTCAATCACGATTTATTTATTTGAGTGAAAATGAATTGGACTGATGTTGCCTTTGCTACTCGACTGGGCCAATAGGGCTGCTGTAGGCAATTAGGGAGCAACTGTTTGACACTTGGCTTTTGACAGAGCTGTGTTTTGATAAATTTCACTTGATGTTGGATCAATTTATTCCTCTATAAAATGTCGAATCAATTCACAAGAGCACATTCAATGCGAAATTCAATTTGCTGAAAATGTCAACTTTAGCAATCATTTATCAATTCACGATCGCGCAACGTCCATGTTTTTTGCCGAACCATGATGCAATGTAATGTTGGAGAGTTATAGAGTAAATATACGTTATTTCCTATTCATGTTCCACTGAATGAATGTGGTAATTTTGATACTTTAGGACTTTTTAGAGAATATGCACGTGGTTACGATAATCATAATGGATACATTTGGCTAGTCATGGAATGGACGAATGTGTAAAGCAATTTTGCTGCAACTCTCTACTCAAGCATTTTTTTAAAAAGCCATTTTTACTGCATTTTTTTTAGATTGAGTATACATGTATAATGACATCACAATTACAGTCAAATGAAGTCTCTGATTTTATGTCTTAATGTTTTATTTTTCGGCTTCTTTTAGTTCAGAACAACAAATACATTTTAAAAAGTAGGATAATAGATCTCATTATTTACCGAAAATAATTCTTTTTTTTTTATTTTTTATATGAATCATCATTTTCTTTAACATCAGAAAAAATCAAATGATAATGTTATTTTCAACTTTCGATGCCTGGGATAATGATTCCCATCGGCTCCAGTTTTCATTTCCTTTTAATAAAATTGCTAAGAGTCACCCTCCTTTCCATTCTCTCCCCACAGAGGTAGATCAACTTGATCTGCCTCTGTTGGGAGAGAATGCCTCCTTTCTTCAAGTTTTAGATATATAAATATTGTGTATAGGAAACGTCATTTATGAATTCTATTTCGGAAATATTATAGAATTTCCCTCGGATGATATTCTTCTTCTTTCAAGAATAATATGAATCCATTCATGAACCAAATTTACACGTTTTAAACGATTTAAGGTCAATCCGAATTCATCAATCATATGTACATCAGTCATATGAAAATTCCAACCGTATATGTTTTCTGTACATGTACAATCCGACAAATTGATGACGAGCATTCTTTTCTATAAAAAAATTATGGCTCACATTTGTAGCTCTCTAAATACCAATACGATGGTTATTAAAAGTTTTTAAAACCAAGAGTATATCATAGCATTATTGGTGAGAACTATCATTAATGCTTTCCAAACATAAGCATAATGTTAAAACTATCGGTCGACTGTATAAAGTAACTATTGTTTGAAAACTATGTGCATTTTCAAGTAAATTAAATGCACCAAGAACTACGCATATTCATTTTATAATTATTATTCAGAGTATGATTATATTTGTTGTCAGATATGAACTACAAGTCATTTGAAACTCATTGCAGATCAAAGTATGAACCAATTGCGGCACTGTAAAATATCACAAATAAGATTGACGACCACCAACATGTACAGAAGGCTCCATCAATTCATCAAATGACACTGTCCTTGCAGTCTACTATACTCAATTTCACATGTGTATCTCCATTCTCTCCCCATAGACGTAGATCAAGTTATGAAATGTTGATCGAGGCTCTGTTTTAATTAGACCATATCCGTGGGTTTCGGCAATTTCCCTTGGCGGAAAAAATTGCACCTTAATCCATAATTTATTTTAACAAATGACAACGCTTCTCGCATAGAAAGGTTAACGTTGGTTCATAACAAAATGCCTTTACCATGATTCAATAGTCAAAATTATGATTTTAGAACAGCGTCGGTGATTGCATTACTAACTTTGATTACCTACAATCAAACCTCTCCCATTCTTCCTCACAAACTCGACAGATAAGAAAAGAGGCTCGATCAACATTTCATGACATGATTTACCTCTGTGGGAAAGAATTGTGTATGTCAAAGCGTCCGTTTTAAACATCAAAGATCCTCATTTGGTATTTTCAAAATAAATAGCGTTAACCTGTCCATCAATAACGATTTTAATTAAATCGTTTCAGTTTTCCTAATACTTTCTTGAAATAAAGCATAACTTTTTATATCATTTTCAAACAGAATAGAGAAAAAGTGGTGAAGTGAAGGAGATCAGCCACGGCAATAGCAAGAACTTTGAAGTCGTATAGCATTTGCTATAAAGTAGTTTTCACAAGATTAGTATAAGATTGTTAATTCCTCAACTTTGATTATCCTTTAAACTACCAAATACTATTATAATATTTGTAATAGTTATGTGTTGAGGTATTGTAAGTGCATTTAAAACGGCGCTTCCGTGTTTATTTCAGAGAATTTCGTGTATCATATAATGTTGCATTTAAACAAAAAAAATTAAAAAACATAATCAATAGTGACGATAATAGTGAAGGTTCGAGTATTCAAACTGATAATGTTCACAAATGGATTATAAATTATTAACAACTCGTTCCACGTAACTTATCAATATGGTTTGTATCTGTAATTGTAAATATAGTGTGTATGTTTTAAGGTTGATGAAAAGAACACTTCTAAACAGTTAATTAATATCCGTGATTCTCTTAAACAATTTATTTGATCTGACAGCTACACAATGTTTTAATTGCCAATACTGGTTCGGCTGATAAAACTTTTACACATCATCGAAAGAGTAAAGCTTTGAGGTTTAAAGATCAAAGGGTTTGTGCAATAAATAATAACAATTACTTTCACACTTCTTGAACACATGATACTGCAATACTGACTCGTACCAGATATTGACGTGTCTTTCAAATGATACTTCGTATGGGCGTACCTAATAATCCTTTATGGTCATTTTCATGATCAATACAATAACGGAGTGCTGAACAATGAAATATTTTGTGCTTTTCAGATGCCAACTGTGTTGATGGTCGTTACATCACATAAATCAATCACTTTATTTCTTTTTCGTTTATACGGTACTTACAAACTGCTTTTTACGTCAATTCTAGGTGATGAATAATATTATGTTAAATCTTGTTCTCCCTAATTTTTATCCAATGCCAGTTTATGCTGATTTAGGGTCATACTCATATAGGGCAATTTTCTTGCAAGGGATAATTACCAGTATGATCTTATATTAAAAAAATATTTCCTTTGATTATTATTACAATTTAACCCTTACTTTCATCTTCTTGGATGTCCATGTCCACGCTAGCTACTACGGAAATAAGTAATAAGATGGCTAGACAGTATTATTTGAAATCTGGCCTTTGAAGCGTTAAGATGTGAAAGTGTTCAAAACTCTTTGATAAAATGAGTATACATATATTCATTTTTACTTTATCAATGACTAGGATGGATAATTTGAGAGGGATCATTTAAAGCTTCGAGATATAAAAGCGTAGACAGTTAATATGATGAAACTCCGTAACCTGAATATTGGTTAACCATCTGTATACAATAAATTATTTTGATTGATATACGTTTAAAAAATGTATTAACAAACTTCAAATCACAGGAAAATGGATTAAACTGAACAGGGCATAAGTATGTCTAGGCGATAAGTTTAGCTGGAATACCTGCTTGTAGACTATAAAGTTATTGAAAATGTTGTAATATTTCTCCTTTTCCATTAGTAAGAAAAAGTCAATAAAATCGATAGATATTTACGTTGATTGTACAGTCAATTTGTCTACTATGACGTTAATATTCAAAGATGGTTTTATGTCATGAAACATTGAATCCATGCACGTCGTGTTCTTCTCCGAAATTAATTTCTGTAACTAATCCCTTCTACTAAAAGTTTGTAAAGTCCTGAATTTTGAAGTATTGTTTTTAACTCAGCAATTCAAATAAAAACACCGTTTAACAATACAGCTAATTCTATCCATTTTGACAAATTCCTTTGCTATATTTAGTCTTTATTTTTCACGCATATAATATATGAATTGAAACAAACATTGACTTGAACCTTCTTGTTTTCGAGCCTGACAGCTAAAATGAATTCTCATCACCTCTCTTCTCATTGATAAAAGAAATGTGTTTTAGACATAATCTGTTTCCAATATTATATCATATTATGCTATGCCAAGTATTTATTTGTAGTCACACGAAAGGAAACAAATGTCAAGCTTATTTTGTTTCATCATAGCTTCCATTAAGAACTCTTGTAAACTGTGTTGGTTTAGCATGACTTTTCAGCAACTGCTTTGCTTAATATTATTATTAATTAACAGATTTTCCTTCGTTAATTTTCACAAAATGATCTGAAACGTCATTCTCTCCTTACAAGGTAGATGCAGTCAGATAATGTTGATCCGACCTATGTTTGAATTAGCCGGATATTTGTCACTAGAAAGGGAGAAGACTTTTTGGATGCAAACAAATTAGTTGTGCAATCAGCGACCCTAGATCTGTTCATTAGTCGTTAGGTTTGCTTCTGAATGATGACACAGGACTTGTTACAATGACAACCCTTTCAATGCGACACTTTTCAAATGGTTTGTGATTCACTAGACACGGCTCGAAAGTCAATCACTTAAAGCAACACAGTACTTGATCTACAAAGTGTACTAAGGGTACTAATGATGATTCATATCTAACAGCTATACAACAGCTAGCTATCCTTCATACGGCAAGACGAAACTGAAAAACGTTGACTTGTATTTATCTTTACTATAATGTTATTAATCAAGTTTTTCCGTATTGGTTCAGTTACAGGTCAGAGGTCTGCTGTATTGGCCCTAGGCAATATCCTAGACAATTTGTCTTTATGAGATATTGATTTTTTCACTTAACTATTTTTTTCTACTCCACATGAGCAAAACCGCAAATGTGAACAGACATCAATTTGTCTAGCAGTTTAATTAATTCTACATGGCTTGGTAATTCTTCACAGTAGTCTTATTTCAGTAGAGGACAATCAATTTCATTTCACCGTGGAGTATAATTTGTGTCAAACTTTCAGTGAAAATGTAAAAGGATATCCATTCAATTTCAGGATGCCTAAACCCAACGGTTTAAAGGGGTTGTAGCACGTTTTAGGGGGAATATAATGTGATGTCAGGAAAATGAAAATAAATGGTTCTAAATGGAAGACAATGTATTTAAACTACATGAAGTAGTAATAAATCAAATATTTATTGTAAAGTTAAGCCATGCAATCCCTTTTTTTACACAAAATGAATTAAGTTGTTCACAAAAAATGGCCGCCAATGGACTTGTGAGTGAATCTTCATAATTTTTCCTCTGACTATGGACGATTGGTTTATTTAATGAGATTGTTGATACTATCAATATACATGTAATACATTTAGTATTAACGTACAATTGACAGTACAAAATTGAAAATATTTCAAAAAACTTGCTACTGCCCCTTTAAATCTTTTGAATATATTTTCAAAACAAAAGACATTATAAATGAGTATTTTTATTTCTTATCACCCTTATGTCTTCCTGAAGTAAACAAATTTCATTATTGATAAAGATGAGATCGCCCTTTATAATAATGTCATAAATAATGGACAACGTATGTACTTACCATAGGATCTTGACTATAAACTGGCAGGCAGGAGAAAGTACACACTTCAGTTGAATTTATCATATGTAAGATTTTTAATCACAAATATTTCGAGTTTTTGATGTCGTTTTCTCAAACTGACAAGAACAACAGTTGAATCGTCGTTCAAAGAATACTTTTAAGTGTTTATTGGTTTGTTATTTTCAAAAAATGAAATTTGATGTTAAAACATTATTCAAAAAATGTATTTTCATATAACACATAGTTTTATCCATAAGGAAGACATATATATGATGTGTGTGAAATTGTTTTCACATATTGACAACATTTTAAACTTTGTAAGGGTTATGATTGTGTAAATTCTATCTCTCGCCCCTGCCTACATTCAATAAATATATTTGACAAAATATTAACCAAATACCAATTAGTTTAGTCAATCTACTGCAAATATGTGTTATTGTTAACGTACCAGGACTAAATACAAAACATGTCTCTTAGAAATTAAGTAAATTTAAAGGCTGTGGTGTGTATGTTTTTTGTCTGGCGGTAACGTTATAAATTATGCACTTACGGCCAAACTGAGTGTATGAATTAACTTTGAAATAAGTGGACTGACATTTTCCTTAAATTTGCATATTCTTGGGTCAGAACGTCTTAAATGCGTAAAGGAAATATTTTTTAAGAGAATTTCGTGAATCGGTCATTATTTTGACAAAAAAAACCTGAAAAGTGCATCTTTTTCCAAATTATTTTTTAAATAGGTTAAACATTATTGATTTAAACATCTTTCGATCGCTTCAAAAGGAATTGACCATGTAGAGTGTCTTTCATCTTTCAAGTAGTTGATCAATACATTTACACAGACACTTTACAAGTATGACATGATTTCTTCAAAGAGATCACAGTCAAAGACAAAATGGAGCAGCCCTTACGATATTCCTACTTTAGCCAAATTAGAAGACGTTTTATATTGAAAGAAGGGGGCGATTTTGGAAACCTATTTGAAAGGAACATACAGCATTTGGAAAAAGCTATATATCAATATTTGGTGCTCCAATAAATTGCTCATGGGTTGTTTATACAATAATCGAGGTTGATGTTCAGAGTATGATTATGGTGACATTTAATTTCGCAAAAGATTGGAGGTACTGTTCATTGATGTCCATTTGACACTACATCTGAGTTGTTTTTTCAAATTTGTTATTTTTCGACTTGTTCAGTATACAACACTTTTTGGACCAAAAACCAAAGAAGTCCCTACTGGAGCCTTTAAACGATCAAGATTGTTATGGTTGAAATAATGACCTCTGACTGAGTGAATATCTGTGATCGCTCGATGGTTATCACAGATATTCACGAAGTCAAGGCCATTATTTCATATACACCACATGGCAATTGTTGAAAGTTATTTCCTTTCATAACAAGTTTTAGTGTTAATCAAATTTAAAAAGTTTTAAAAGTTGGTGTAGTGGTTTAATGGTTGAGTGAACTCCATTCCTTAACATTTCTTCATTATCGTTTGCATACTCACGAAACACGCATTTCACGTGCTGATTGAGAGTGTCCTGACTTGGTTGTCAGACAATTCTAAACCAGTAACTTCTGCAAACTAACTGTGTCGAGTGAGTTCTACAAATACGAACACTCTCCATCTTTAATTAAAATGAAATATGTCCAAAACAAATTGTCAAAAGGTCAGAGAAAATCTGTTTAATGTCTCAGGATATTCCTAAACTGAACCGGCATTCAGTCTATGAACTGTATCAGTCTGTAACAAACAAATTTACGTGAGGCTGCGAGGATGTTGTTCATTTCACCGTGACCTGCACGGAATTCACCAATTTCATGTTTAACTCTCGATGCAGCACAACATCGTAAGCACATGGTGTTCAAAGAGGTGGGGAAATTAGATCTGTGTCCTGCTTCAAAAAATGTTTATCTGTGTTTTATGGTATTCTCAGGGCGAATTTAAGGTGGGTTTTATCGTACTCGTAGTGTATCATTAGCTCTTACAATTGTGCGCCTTGCAATTTTGTAATTTGGATTGTACATAAATGATTATTGGGGGTAACAATTGACAATAATAAAATAACGGTTTTTTTGCGTCAAGTTTGAGCAATCATTTCGAGATGTGTTTTAATATCACGTCACGGGTAAGTTTTTTCCGAGGGACGATACGGCAAGGTCTGAGGCGAAAGCCGAAGATCTGCCGTATCGGGCCGAGGCAACCGTTCATGTATTGTCGTCCATGTTTGCTCTCTGATAATCAACCCTTGGTGGTTATCTGATAACCAAACCATGGGTTGGTTATCCAGGATAACGACCTAGATATCCCCATTGATAACCACACCACGTGGTGTATTTAAAGATAACGGACTTCGAAGCGATGGAGAGGTCGGTTATCAAGAGGTCGGTTTTATGATAATTAACCTCGAGATAAGCGACAGAGAAGTTGGTTATCAAGAGGTAGATTTTATTATAATTAACCCCGTTATAAGCGATGGAGAGGTCAGCTGCCAAGATGTAGGTTTTATTATAATTAACCTCGAGATAAGCAATAGAGAGGTCGGTTATCAATATGTCGCTTTATGATAATTAACCTCGAGATAAGCGACATCTCTGTCGGTTATCACGAGGTAGATTTTATGATAATTAACCTTGTGATAAACGACCTCTTAATTCAATAAGGTGAACATGTCAGCTGTATTGCACCTCCCAAAACACGGCTTACCAGTCCAAATTACACTCGGCCTCATACTATGACTTCACATAATCTTTAAAATTGCTTGGTTTGCAATTAAATGAGCCCCGTGATAAAATACATGTACTTAAAAATAGACTTTCCACTTTCCATTCTAAAGATCATCAAAAGTTGCAGTTACATTTAATCTCAAATAGTCGTATTAAAAATAATGTTCATTTCGTTTGTCTGAAAGGATTAGAATATCCACACGAAAACATTTATTTTCAGTATCGTACACACGCGTTTTTCAAGAGTCAATGAAGGTATTAGGAAATTGAGCAAGTAGCCTTGCTAGTCTACGTTACTTGGTTATTGACGTAGTTGTTTACAAATGTTTTTAATAACTCGATTTACTGTGTCTTGAAAAACATATTGATTGTTTTTTCACTATTCTTCTTCGAAACCTATGATATTTAAGTTAACTTAGAAACTCATATTATAGAAATACTTACTCGTTTAGTTGGCCTCAATTAAGGGTCGCAGTATTCATTTAATCCTTAAATACTTACGTAGACTGCAGTGAAATTGTTTTGATAATACACCACGAGTTGGCTTTTCACAAACAAATACAATTCGGTTTACTTTATTATACAACAAAATGTTAAACATTAAATGGTTCACATAATTTTCTGATGAATACAATTCACTGAATCGGTTGGTCAGGCATGTGAGCATTAATTTATTGCAATAAATATGACAACGTTTCAACGTTGAAATTTGTTTTAAAACGATAGATTTTACAAACTTGATAAATAATTTCCTAAATTTTAAAGTTCAGATTGGTTTATTTCTTAAGCATGAGTATTTGAAATATGATAACGATAAACTTACAGCAACTTTATACAAGTTTGTTCCATTACTTATAAACTTAATTCAAGTTTCATATCATATTGTGTTCTTATATAAGTTTGACAAAATTTAAGCAAAATTAATCAATGTTCAGTATGATTTTGAAGTTCAGAAATTTGGATTGCAGGAGTAAGACAAATCAATCTTCTGAAATTAACACCTTGAACCTTTATGGTAAGTCAGAAGTGTTGCAAATTCAGTGCAAGAATGGTTCGGTTACAGATGCATATTCCTAGATATTTCCCAATTTTATTCAACCTAATTTAATTATCTCGATCTCTCAATGGTCCACGTGTTAGTGGATATCTCTTTAGAGGGGCGATTAATGTTTGTACCCAAGTGAAATAAGAGTGAAGATTGAGCGTCTTAAAGTGTATGTCACATGGAATAACTCGAGGTTAACTACCTTAAGTTTGTTCACTTACCTGCGTATTCTAGTGCAAATATCATTAATTTGAAATGCTTTTGAGGCGTCTTTGCATTGTAAAAACGAAACAGAAAACTTAAAATTCACTACATATGTTTAGATTCATTTTACGTTAACATGGTCGTTTGTCATACCTAACATTGAAGCGTTTTGGCAGGCCATTTAAGTGACCAGGGGTCTAAATTTCAAAAACACAAAAAAAGATGTCATGTTTCCTCCACAGAATCTTTATAAGTGATCAACAGCTTTAGGTCTGAGTCATAGTTGTTCCTGTGCACGGGGTCAATGTGGTTTTGAGTCTGTATGGAACAATTTAATCAAAAGAAAATTTTATCCTTTTGACACCATCGAAGGATTGTTACATGTATAACTTTTATAGTAAAATATTTAAAAAATCCAACATTTCCAAAGTTTATGCTTTTAAGAGGAATTCTAGGAAAATCAAACACTGAGATAGAATTTTCAATAAGCGTTGATTCTTAAGGTTGCTCTGGTATCGAGACGGTCGCAAAAGGTCAAAAAATGCATCAGCTCTAGCATGCGATTGAGCCATCACTTTGATTTTTTTCTACAGGCCTTACATATACACATTGTTACTGACTAAGCAAGCTTAGTGCAATTTAAAATTTGGTCGCCAAGGCAAGGTTTCAGCACCACGACAGCTTGGCCCCGTTTAACGTTAAGGTTTCATGCAAACTGTCATTGCTCAGGCAAAAGATAAATATGATCCACATTATGTTAAGATTGTTTTAACAGGGTATACAGTACACTTAGGCTGTAAGATGATTTTAGTCGAAAAAGAATACTTCGCGAAAACAAAAATATATGATACCTATTTTAATACATGTTTTGAGTCAATCATAGCAATTCTTAAACTAACGAACCATGTTCAGTTAAGTTATATGAGTAGAATTTCCTGCCTGTTTAAAAGGGGTTCACACAAAAATGACCGCAATTAGTATTAACTACTGATAAAACGATTAAAGTAATAAGAATTTTGATCCTCTAAAGAAAATGTATTTGGCATAAATTAAGCCTTTATATTTTGGAGAAAAAAATTGTTGATCTCCAATCTACCGTTTGGTTGAAGTTAACTGATTAATGATTACTGCAAATAAAACGTTTACCTTGGACTTTCGTGATTACTTAGAATTTTTACAATTCCTCAACAATTAAGCTGTTTGGTCTGATAATATCAGTTTCAACATACATTTCCTTGTTTATTCAGTATCTTGTATTTTCAGTCTGCAATCCATTAGTCTACTGTGTTCGACTTCACTTTTATGCCAATTTAGCCATCAAAGATGTTTTTCCTTTTAATATGTGATTAATTTCTTTGAAAGTTCCAATGGAATCCCTATTTAATTTGTGACGGGCACACACAAACGGCTTTCTGTTTGGTGTGGTTTCTATCGATGTTATATTTCATCTTTTGGCATGCCACTCCTCAAAATGTGTATAGTATCAATTGCATTAATCATCAAAATACTAACCTACAAATTAAAATTTTGTGCAATTCATTTCCTAAATAAATTGCATCATATTTAATGTTATTCTAAATATGTTTAATATTTGGTTGTTACAAACTTCAAAAATATATATTCAGAAACAATTTAGTTGTAAAATTTAGTAAAACAATAAGATACATTTGATTTTTATCAGCCCAATGCGACCACATATATTTATAACGTATTCAGTTTATCTTAAAATCCATGTTCATAGTAAATTCATTCGTTCTTCGTGTGATTAACTAAATATACAAGAGTACTCAGAGTAGATTTACTAAGACAAAGTTTACGAGTGTCTGGTAATCCTAAATTTTCATAATTCTGGAGTCTCAGTGATATGCAAGGATTTAGAACAATTAAACAGTTAAACTGTTTGTTTTTTCGTTGTTTTTATAAATCAAATGTCCCGAAGGTTTGAACTAACATATGTCATAACATATTATTTAATAATAGAAGATAAAACTTGTTTTTCGTATTTACAACTTTTCAATCTTAAAAGGAGAAATAATATAACTTTAGCCTGACATTTACAGTGATTTAGCAGGGGCAAGTGTCTTTACCGGAAGCAATCTCATGACGTCTGTCCCAAAGACTGTAATATCAGAAACTCATAAAATCTTTAGATTGAGTCATGCACGACTGTTTAATAACGAAATTATGTTTATTCAATAAAGATGACTTCACTGGTTCTGAACGAATGTTTGAAAATTAGTTTCATGACGTCTTGCAAGTTTTCTCCAGCATTTTTAGCGCTTTCATGGGGAAATTATCAATACTGTAGCTGTCAATTACATATCTTTTGCCTGTAATTAACTCTTTCTTTGATATAAAATTACTTGTCTTCGACACTTTAAGAAGGACAAAATATAAAACATCGAGCGTGTGCTTCACCTTTTTGTAATTGTGATTTTTTAGGAAATAAATACATGTAGAATCATTAATTATCTTCAATTTGGAAAAACTGTTTTTTTGTAATTGTTTTGTCAGACATCATGAAACCATGGTAAATTTATATGTTGCTGAGCTAAACTTGAAATCGGTTAAATATGATTCAAATGACATAAAGATACACAGATAGTTAAGATTTAATTATTATTATTTTATGTATATTAATCAGTAAAAAGTAAATTAAACCTCTTAAATGTTAATATTGACATCATTTTTTTTACTGTTGATCCCGTTCTCACTTAAGACAAACTCTTATACACATACGAACTTCCATGCTGGTTGTGAATACAACTGCCTAACAAATTAAAGATTTCGTTAAAAATTTTGAATTGGTCACTATCACGTAACAAAATATCATATAGTCAAAACTTTTGGATCAATTTCTACACTACATATACAGAGAACAAATATGTGGCATGCCTGATTGGTGTGGGGGCAAAATTTGAAAATTTAGAGTTTTTTCTTTCTCCAACATACTTTTCAATTAAACACATTTTCAGAAAATTGTCGGTCAATATAGTGAACATTATGTTATAACATGTGTTTTTCTAAGAATGTTTTGAAATGATAAATCTACAATTTGTTGATAAATTAATCGCTTACTTGAAGATTGTTAAGTATGATTTAAATGACATTAGGGTACACAGATGTTTAAGATGACATTACTAATTTATATACATTTATTAAGAAAACGTGAATCATATCTCTTAGATGGTAATTTTGACACTATTTGTTTACACATTAAACAAGTTCTCACTCACACAATTTTAACTACCATGCGGTTGTGAATACCTGTATCGCAAGTTACATTTCTTAATGTCGTAGGGTGGCATTTGAATTGAAACAGAATAGATACTTCATTTTGTAGCTTAAAGGCCAAGAAGCAATTGCAACTGAATTTATCATCATGGAAGCTTATTATGGAGGACATAAGGCTGAATCCTTATTTTTATTGGCGTGTTTATTATTATTATTCGCACAAAAGTTGGGACTAAGATATAGCCAAAACGACTGCTTCAAATGCAACCAAACTTTACTATCTGATAGTCCTTACCCTGGAATCGGGACACTAAACTTTTGGACCAAATCGACCAGTACATTAAAGGTCCAGTTCAATTCCAAAAACGAAACATTAACTTTTTTTCAAAATGCACTTAGAGACCTGAAACTTTTTTAAAAGATGCACAATAAAAAATAATGCAAAAAATGAAATCATGGCAAATGTGTAGGTCACGTGGTTTGGACGCCATCTTGATTTTACACACTTTATAGGGAAATTGTACCCCATGCCCATTTGAGGCAACAAATATTGTAACTATAGAGCTAAAACTCACACATTGTAAAGCTGAGACATTGGCCCATGACTACATTGTTATAGAATTTGTAAATTCAAAATACTTTTTGCACAGTAACATTTCAAAGATTGACAATTTTCAAAAATATCAATTTTCAAGGACAGATAATGTAAAACCTGACGCACGAATTTCATGATTTTTTAGGAGAGTTAGACAGGACTAAGGTCTTTACGAACAATAAAATCGCTCGCTAACAGTCATTTCCTGTCGCCATGACACATTTTCCTAACATGGGGTCAGCTCTGAAAAAAAGTAAATGTGTTTTTCCAATGCTGCTATAGCTTATTGCTTCACGGGATTTTCATGAAACTTTCACAAATGATAGTTGACATTATAATCTGTATGACGAATATGTTAGATCTACGTTAGATCTACGGCTGAATCCTGTTGTTGTCGCTTGCGACTATATTTTACTTAATAACCTCTCTGCATTTGTCATGTTTGCTTTTACATGAGGGGACACCTGTTAGATCTACGGCTGAATCCTGTTGTCGTCGCTTGCGACTATATTTTACTTTATAACCTCTCTGCATTTGTCATGTTTGCTTTTACATGAGGGGACACCATTGATGTTAATTCCTTTGATTGGGAGAGACTGGAGGGTGCGGGATATTAGACGGATGGACAGGGGTCATTTCTGTATACCTTAACAACTTTATTGTAGGAAGTAATAATGATAAATATATTTTTGATGAAGATCTTGTTGTTGAAGAGTTGTTGAACAATTAGATTCATGTATATTTTAATTAAATGTATTAGGTGTTTCTCCTTCCTTTAATTGAACTAAATATATTTTCTATAAAACTTAGTTTTGGGGTCAATATGATTATAGGAGTCGTTGATAAGCTCAAAATTTACCATTTAAACATAATATCAAGCCTTGCAAAAATCAAACTAAATATTATATGAAAGATTAAACAAGATTTTGTTAAGAACCATAAGAATTTTGAAATAAGAAAAAAATTGTCCGTTTACTCTTTTTCAGGAAGAACTGCTTATAAATTTATGTGATAAATGCGATAGATTTTGAAGGCAAGTATTCTGACAAGGGAAGTTGATTCCAAGAAAGCGAATGGCATTGAATGTCAACAGAGAGTAATTGAATTGTTTCATAACCAAAGACTCTCATAAGATATCAGTGAGTTTCATATTTATCTCCCATATTACATGTTATATTTGTATCAATTTATCTTTTTGATTAACTTCACCTTATATCAGCTTCACTGATTTAATTTATAATGTCAGACAGTGCAACTGTAGTTTAATCATGGAGCAGTTTGTTGACTTGATTTGATAAAATTGTCAGTAGAGCAGCTTAAAGAGACATTGTACAGGTTTGTTTAACAAGATGCATCCTTATTAAACAACTTTACCAATGCCAAATATCAAACAATTAAATATTGAAGGAAATAGAGACTTGAATTTCTTGGATTCTTAGAAAAAGGTATTAAGTAAGGTCAATGTATTTTTAACAATAATTTTTAAAAAGTTAAGCTGTACTTTTTTTAGGATATTTGTGATTATGTTTCTTAAGATAATGATACTTATCTGGCAAATGTGAAATCTGAAATTACTTAACAAAAGTGTGCTCTTTTCATTCAAACATAGACCCTTGGGAATCTCAATGAGATAAAAATGAATTATTTTAAGAAAAGACAGATATCCTCTATATATCAGTCACTCTTATAACCTGAGTCATGAACCTTGTTTGCCTAGTAAAAACAGGTTTTGTCAATACACACGATTCACCGGTTCCACAGTTTTGAAAATGTGTTTGTCATTTTTCTACAGCCATCGAGTTTGTTGACGCTTTCATAAGAAACATCAGTTCCGTAGCTGTCAATTATATATCGCTTATCTTTCCATACCTCTCACGTCGATAGAAAATACTTGTCTTTGACACTTGAAGTAAGTAAAAAAACTTTGAGCATGTGTTACTTTATTTTTTAAGTTCTTATTTCCGATTTTTAAAGAAATGAATAGCATCGTTAATCTTCTTTAGTTTGGAAAAACTTTTGGTTGAGTAAATTCTTGGAAAGACATCATGTAGCTAAAGTAACATCAACATGTGACTGAGCTGAACTTAGAGGTTGATAAGTATGATCTTAATTATCTATTTTGACTAAAATGTTGTTTTTATAAAATAAAAAAACCTTAATGAAATATCTAAACAAATATCCCCTTCAGAATGTAAACATTCTTTATATATTTATTCCCATATCAAACGGGTATTAGAGCATTTTAAGGTAAACAAAAATATCTTATACAAATATATAGAAATATATGAAATTATTATATGTTATCATTTGACAATGACTATGACAACGTTTTAAATGAAAAGTGGTTCATTTAAAATGTGGTACATTAAGTGTATACATTTGCCCTTGATATGCCCCAAATTGCAGATTCTCTCTCTCTCTCTCAATGACTGGTGTATCTCTATTGTCCATTGCTATTGGTCTGATGTATGATAGTACAATTCGCAATTAATGTGGTTGACTACACCGTTGGGTTGTCTTTTGTGGTAGTGGTTAGGGATTTTTTTTTAAGACGACACCTCTGTCTTCCTGTTTCTTCAGCATTTGGATATGTTGGCTGATGGTAGGAATTGGGTGGAGTGTTGTTAATATCTAGTCTAAGGTTGGTGTTCACTGTGTGGTTGTCTATTTTTGGGATATTATGGTTATATTTGATAAAAACTCGGTTCGACTTCTAAGGCTTCATTGGTTCGTGTATTATTTCTAAAGATTGGTTTTCGGAAGATGCAAAACTTCTACATATTCACCAAATTCAAGTGTATATAATAGCCTTGAAGAAATCAAACTAGATATGAAATGAAAGTTGGAGCGAGATTGCTTTAAGATAACATCGAAATTCGAAAACGAGAAAACTGTGTGTTCACAAATTCAAAAATATCTTAAATTGTGTGCAAATGCAATTATAGTTTTGTGCAGTGTAATTGATTTAAAGAAAGCTTATACCCTTATACAACCTGTTTGAATTATTGTATTTTTATCCATTGAATTACAAATGCAAATACAAAGTGTCAAAGAAATCGTTAGAAATATCCATAATTACTTTTAATGGTACTCATATTTGACATTTTCGATTACATGTATGGATTTATTTTTTGAAGATATCAATGCAGATCATCATAGGACATTTGTTTGTCATGTCATTGAGTGCAACTGCTTCAACCCGGCAGCTTATGAACGTGAATAATCTGATTTGCTACATTTGTGAGCGGTGCTAATCTAATAAGATGTTGGAAAGGATCAATTTCACAGAATATTGTAAAATGAATATAACAAACCCCACAGATAAAACAGGGGGATACATCTTTTAGACACAAAAATGAAAACTTTTATAAAATCAATGTATTTCAAAATAAATTAGAAGAAAAAAATTGACCCCGCTCTTATTCAATGCTATTTGTAACTATGTTTTCTAAAACTGATATTTGATATATTGCCTATGTACTTTTTAATTAATTAATTAATTGAACATGTCTTCAGAGAATGTTGACATTTTCCACAACATGTACCAAGTAAATTATTTTCTGCATCAACACATCACTACATAGACTCATTGATTTATTATCAGCCAACAATCAAAACTAGAAAAAGAAATATAGTATAAAGCAAACAAGTTTTATTTCCCTCAATCTAAGTGTATGATGTAAATCAAACTTATATAACTGAATTTTGACAATTAATTCGAATACGTTATTTGAAACTGTTTTACACGTTTTAGCGATGATTAATGATTTGCAACTTTTTATTTTTATCGTTTTACTCTGTTAATTGGTTGAATTAATTGGTTATGTTTACTTGTTTAGTTTACTGCTTATATATTTTGACAATTATTTAAAAACATTCTTCTTTTGAAATGGGTGTATTACCTGGAAGTCAATATCAGTGATGACTGTTTTAGCAAATAAAATAATTTTTGTAAGACCAGTTGGAGTGTCTATGGTCCATGGTCCTTGCCTTCTACAGAACTATTGATAGTTAATGCATCACACAAATCTTATGACAGATCTTATCAGATACACAAACAATACAAACTCATATTTGAAAGAACATGGAAATTTACAATCTAAGTTAATTTGATGATACAAATATATGATTTTAAATTTGCCTAAAACTGGTTTCTTTAATTTTATTGATCATTATGAAAATCGAATGTCTTTGTCATTTCGACCTCATGCCACTGTGGGTAATGCTAGAAATGTCCCCAGCTTCCATGTACATGAATGTACCTTATAAATGTACTGTAGATACGAACCCTTTACGTATCGATCCAACAGTATTCTGTTAATAAAGGTAATGATGACACTTTCAAAAAATGATTGAAAATTGGAATTACATAGGACATTGTTAACAGTTTGACTCACTTTTGAAATGCAATAGAGGAAGGAAGGTTTTTTTCTGAAGTAGTAAGTAAAAGTTGCCAATCATCTGGTGATGACGAAGATCTAAAGCATTGGAAAAAGTAAGATAGACGGCTTCTTTGGACGCAAGAGTCCTTTATTCCTTTCTTGCTCCCCATCCATATAAGGACCTGTCAACATGTAAAAAAGTCTCAAGATCGGTTAATGTCCTTTGTAACTTCACTTTCATTTTACTTTGAATCAAGATGATGAAGCTGGTTAAAGTGTTGCAAAAACTGAACATGAAATGTAACATCTTTTATGTATCATATTATAGATCCGTTAATGCTTCTTGTAAAATTGCATCTCGTATATTTGTAAGATCTACTCAATATAAAAGATCAAAGTGCTACATTCGTTTCTTCCTCTGTAAAATCCCTACTACAGATATTTCGCTGAATACACTATGTGTCTATATGATTTGTATATTGACAATATTTACCATCACATATGTCTTTGAATGGCATAAAAGAACTTAATGTGGTGATCAAGGAAGATTTTCACGCCTTAATTCTGTGAACAACGTTTATTAATGTCGGTGTCCGGCAAATGATAAAAAAGCGAAACGTTGCGAAAACATATATGTTTTAAACCAGTTTATCATTGTAAAGAGGGTCTTAACTTCTAATTCAAAACATGTTACTACAAATTCTGTTTCTCCTCTTGTTACATATGTTGATTAAAATTCTTTTTAGACAGGATTTATTTATTTATGTACATTCTATTCTAGCACTTTTAGTGCTTTTAACTAGTAATGAATTTTAAAAGTACATTACTGTCTAATAGGTCCAAATTGGCTGGGCTATTACATCATGTATCTACATGTATATTTGATCTGTACCAATCGCTAGACACTGAAATAAACATTTTCTTCTTCTTTTCTCTTTTTCATTTTCTTCTTAAATGCAGGAACATTTACATGTTTAAAGTATACATTATTTACGGAATGTCATGAGGGATTGAGTGAAGTTTTATTGAATCATGTAAGTTTAGATTAAGAGCATTTGTAGCGGAAAAAATTGAACATTGAGTTAAACGATCTTTTGTGTTAAAGCAGCGAGTAATGGTTAATATTAATTGAATAAGAGTTCCGACGTTCAACTAAACAATAGCAACTCTGCAAATAATGAGCGCAAAATTATTCCGTAAACACTTTGAGGAAATAATTATTAAAATGATACTATTGGTAATAAAGGTTACATTGAATAAACATTATTTTCATTTTAAGGATAATTTAGTAGACAATAGTTCATGCAGGAGAACCTTCAAAGTCATAACTGCACTCGAAGACCTTAACGACCAATAAAGATCAAAGGAATAAATCGTTTGTAGCTTTAATAACATAAAGAGTGCATTAACGTCTACTGCATTCAAGATTTGAGCACAATTTTATGTGCAATCGATGTTCCATATTACTGCATGCTTTGTATGTAATCGGAAAAATAAATCATTCTTTTATAGAACAAATGTGTATTGATATAATTTTAGCATCGCCTATTCACACTTCCCTTACAAACCCTTACTATTAATGTTAATGCTACACATGGAAATAGTTTTAAATTTGAACCATACCTTTAGTAATTTATCGTACACCTTTAAAAGAGTGCTTCCGTACACTGCTGTAAGTTATCAGTTTATTGTCCAACAATAAACTTTGTCGACACACAACGCAAAATACATCAAATACTATTTGATGCACTGGGACTGGTACAATAAGAATCTTCATTCTTATTTACAGATTTCTAAGCATGGTTCAGTCACACAACACACATTTGTTAGAGTTGAAAATGTTGTGTCTAACTGTGGTTTACCGTCGAAAAAAGGAACATTTTGTCCATAATTTGTTCAAAAGGTTAACAGATTCGGCTGAACCTGTGTGATGGTGTGCATGCGTGATGCAATGTCGAACACAGCACTTCAACAACGTTTACAAACATCACTTGCATAAGATGATCATCTCACAAAGAGAGTTTCTCATTTATGATTTTGCTTGTTGTCCTTTTACTTTGTTTTATACTTAAAATTATATTGATATGAAAGGTACAAGTCCAATTGTAATTGCTGAATTATCAACAACCAAAGAAATGTTATTAGGCTGTCGGCTGAACAATTAGAAATTCAAACGAATTAAATGTCTGCAGCTGTTTTTTAAATAATAGGCGACGACAACTCCATACTTATTATTTTTTATCATCGTCAAACTGCTTTATAAAAGTTTATATTGTGAACACTCTTTAATTTGTATTTTCTTAAAGTTTATCTTAAACTATAAATTTTAATTATAACCCATTGAAGAACACAAAATCAATTATATGTCCTTAAAAGTTGTTGCAGAGTGGAATAATCAATTTGCTCTCTGAGTCAGAGTAGTAGAGTGTTTATTAAATAAATGTCGGAATCAATTTACTTGAGTTTCTGAGGTTACGTGCTCATGTAGTAGTTTTAAGCTTAACCGTGTCTTTCAATGTCTACAATTTCAAGTAAAATTAAGGTGAAACATGACATTGTGACAAAGGGGCTGAAATCAATTTAAATCATGCAATAATTGATTTAAAGGGAATATATTTTAACCAATGTCATGTACTTGTGCAATCGAAAATGTGTGCTTCTTACAAATTACATATCATTTTCGATAAGTGTTTCTTCAAAGCTTTAGGTCCTTTTCTAACCATTTCTGAACAGTTAATCACTTTTTTCATTCATCTCGTTCAGCCGTTATTTGATCTGACAGCTGCATAGTGTAAGCTGTGTCAATTGTGGCAAGGCAGAGGAGATTATCAAACAATTCTGACAACACAAGGCTTTGAGGTTTAGATAACAAGAAAAAGATTGAAAAGGGTGTTTATGGAATCAAAAATATATATTTACCCTTTGTAAACACATTATAAAGTAAGACATGAAAGATTCACTTTTGCTTTAGACCAGCAACCAAATAAACCGAATTCCCCTTACTGTTACCAGTAATTCATACCTGTAAAATGTACAATAAAATATAGTGTAGGTTAACTGTTGAACATGTGATTGTAATGAAACCTCAAGTTTTGAATTATTTTCACTATTTATTTGATGAATAGACAATCTCAACAATAATATATACACACAGAAGTTGATAAAGGAATCCTTTTTTTGTAAATTGAAATGTGGTGTTCAGCTAAGTTATATGAAACGACTACTCCTGATAAACAAATTGCTTATTATTGTACTAATTCACAAAAATAAACGTCTTACATAAGCAAACTAGATTGAAATGTTAGGGAATTAGTCATGAAACCTGTAGTCCTTTTTAGCCAAATAACTATGGTCCTTTTGCGAAAACTATACTAAAAACTGTCAAATTTATTTTGTATAAACAAAAGTCTTGATACAAAGATTTATGCACTAAATATATTCATGCATAATAAGAGGCTATTCAGACATGAACCTTTCAGTTCTATTTTTCAGTTATTATTGAGAAAACGCCTACAATCAATCGTGAATAAATTTGATATACTTTATTTTCAGCTAATTATGAATTGACTTGAATTGATTAAATATTTAAATAAAATTCCTCTACCTGCCTATAGCAAGTTATTACTATCTGTTGTGGCCAGAATTGTTCATTGGTCAATCTTATGTGTCAGATTCATAGATTTTATTTTTAATTGTTCACTTCAATTGGAAGAATGAACATTGAACTTCATTTTCATTTCAAAGGTACCTTTGATTTAGATAGAAAATAATATACTGATACAGAATAAGTTAAACAATGACAGTGAAACGTGAGAGAGTCATGTTTCGTTTATGCATTGCTAGATAATTGTTTTGAATGATACTGCCTGAACATACAAATCGTTGTTTCAAAATCTGATGGTTGATAAGGCTTGAGTTGAGAAATGTTCACATTAAATTTACAAGAGTAGAAGTAATCAACCACATTTAAAAATACAAGAGACTTATTAACGCCACAGATAACATGTTCAAAATACTTTCAAATGATGTTAAGCCGCATAACTTAAAAAATGCAATTTCCTCCTTTCATAGCTTATTGATAGTAAGGTAGCATTAACCCTAATCCATGCACTAACCATACTGCACTACCTTTTTTCTGTTAAGATGTTTAATCACATAGTAGGTTTCCTAAGCAATAGTGTGCATGTTTTTTCTCAATAAATATTCTTTTTTATTAAATATGATTTACATATACTACATATTGCAGATGGGTTGCAAGGGGCTTAATAGATTCATGACAGAAATTTCATTTTATGTAAAGGTTGAAAAGGAAACGCAGAAAAGCTGTAAAAAATAATATACTGTATTCATAATAAAGGTAAAAGTACGAAACAATAAAACGTCCATAAAAAGCGAAATTTATGTTAAAGGTCGAAGTACTCAAATTAAAAAGAGATGACATGTTGAAAATTTTCCCAGGAAACATTAGGAAAAATACAACTAGCACAGGTATTAAAATTATTAACTTTGAAAACCTTTTTTTCGCTGTCGGTTATGATTGCTTTTTTTATAATTGATTGTCGTTGTTTATTTTTGCAGAGAGATTGTTAAGCTGCTTCTAACTATACTTTTGGCACATGAGTTGTGTATTTACTTTCTCATGAATTAAGGTGAATTAAGATGAATTAAGATGAATTCTCATCGTGTTATCTATCGATTTTAAATGTTGAAAATAATTTCCCTCCAATTATTTAATCTTGACAAAGCAAACAGTTTTCTCTTCATTGTATTTTCATTAATGTTTTTTGACAGCCATCGAGCGTATAATTTCTACTGCACTTTTTAAACACCATGCTCAAAAAAATACAGAGCACTATTTATTGTTTCAATCTTTCAATGTGAAAGGTTATCATAGTTCATTTGGTACATTAATGGGGCACATTTATAATGGTAGTTTTACAAAGTTTTCAGATAGTACATGTAGTAGCAAAATGTAAACCAAAATTGTCGCTATATGTAACACCAATAATTATACCTTATTCATTAAGTTGAGAAATGACAAATTCTTTCCCTCAATAATATTGATTTATAATTTCGATATGATGTACAAGAATGTGTAACAGTTTTATCCAACAATTATTGTGTTGAAACATCATTTGCCACAGAACAAGAAGTCAATAAATTGCATAGATAGTTTCTGGTATCATCCATTTCCTTGAGACTGTGACAGGAATAAAACACACAAACTAGTTATTTTTATACATATGTTACGTAAATGCCTTTTAACACAAGTACAAAATAAGGTCATTTGTATTTTTAAGACGAAATAATGGCTAATACCATATGACATCCATGCTATTTGTGAATTCTATTTGGTTGTAAGATATATTTTAATGTACATAAATTAAAAACCTGTCAACTGTAACAAACTGTAATACTTACACCTGAATCTCACTCTTGACATGTATTTTTGAAGAAACGGCTACAACATTTCATTCGAATCATTTAAATCTTGATAAAAATACGAAAATATTCTTCATGCTTTGCTCACTAAAAAAAATAAAATAAATAGTAGGCCAAGAAGGAATAATCCTTAATATATATTTACTTTATACAATAATAACTGTATTCTACTTATTCAGAAAACATTTGCTAGATTAAATATGTATGTCAGAAAAAGATATAAAAATCATTTACTTCGATCGAGTTATGCAACACTCTTTGACTTCAACATGGTGTTCAATCAATTAAATGATTTCATGTGTCTACACTGTTGTAAGTGAGTTTTAAAACGTTTTGTCATGTTTTAAATCAATTGATTATATCATCACTTTTAGGAGAGACAATATCAATACTGAAGCTGTCAATTACATATTTCTTGCTTGTAATTATCCCTGAAATCGATATAAAGTAACTGGTCTTGACACATGAAGTAAGGCATGGCATAAAATGCTGAACGCGTTCTTCAACAATCTTTCACGTTTGACCTAAAAAGATATAAATGGCATCATTAATCTTCTTTATTTTTGAAAAACTTGGAATGTGGCAAAGGCCTGGACAGACATCACGAAAACTACCAAATCAATACCTACTGAACTGAACTTGAAGGTTTTTAAATCTTTTCGATTTCTATAGATGACATTGGCATTGACCCTTTCCTTAATGTATATTTACATCTTATGTTTTTACTAAAAGAATAACGTCTGATCATCGATTTAAAATTGTAATAAATCATACTAAACATAAATGGAAACTGGAGAACTACTGTAAAGACATTCGAAACTAAAAAATAGTTTTACATTCCTTTGGTGTATCAAACTATGATCATGTGAGACAAGCATTATTATTGACATGCATTGAAGAGGAAGTTTATTTCAATTTTGACAGAAACTCTAATAATGAACGACGTTTTAACTTGAAACTGTTTGTAACATGATTCCCTTAAAGTTGATACCTGATTAATCTTAAATGTTGAATTCAAAATTATCATGCAATGTCAAATGCCTTTTCAGAAGAATCCACCAATGTAATTTGTATACCCCTCTATTTAACCATGCCAAATATGGAAAATCAGCACCAGTGACGAGACGATCCCGAAATATGATTTTGGAACGGTTATGTTACACATGAGTAATTGGTGATCCTTTGTAAGTGCTTCTGGGGTTATTAAGTGGATGTCAAAACGAAACCCAATTCACATGATATTTACACTATGTAACACAAGCAAGTGAACAAACTGAAAGTACGCAGCTGTATACAAGTCTGATGATTAACACAACTTATTCTTGCCTAGATGTGAATTGAATACAAGTTCGTTCAAGTATTATTTTGTTTAAATTGGATATGTTTTGATATGGTTGGTTATGTTAATTTTTTGTATAGTTTTATCATATATCAAAATACATGTTAGTATTATTGTCTTTTATTCAAACTCGGAGGAGCAGAAAATAACATCTTCACATTAGAAATAGGGAACAAAACACTGAAATCGATTACAACTGACATCAACAAAACAATACTATATACTATATACTTATTGTTTTTGGCATGTTCTTTTGCTGATCCGTTTGTTGCAGTATATTGTTAAAAAAATTCATGTCGTCAACATTAAAGAAAAATGTAAACAACAATATTATGTTAACATTTAATTTCCATTATTATACTTTAAATACCTAATAATCCATGAAAATGCAACAGAGAACATTTGTTAAATAAGATCTGTTATGGGTTTTTAATAAATATCTGCATGCCGAATATCCTGCTTGGTACCTGGATTTTTAGATGAGGGCATGATCAAAAGTTTCATGAACCAACTTAATTAAAACACTATTGCTCATGCCCTTTATCAGTCGTGAGGCTGTACATGAACTTTCATCAAAATCAGACCGGAAATATCACTCGTTCCTCGTTGGTTTCTCGTAGCTTTGGTGGCCCTGTGGCCCCTAACAAGGGCCATAGGAGCCACACCCTTAAAACCTATTTTCATCTTCTTCTCCAGAACCGAAAGGCCTAGAAAGCTGAAACTTTGTGTACAGATTCATTAACTAGTGATGATTATATGTGTAGCTTTGGTGGGGGCCACAGGGGCCACACCCTTAAACAAATCTATTTCCATCATCTTTTCCAGAACCATATGACTAGAAAGCTTTAGCTCTAGAGTCATTGACAAAACGTTATATAAAATAAATGTACCTAGAGCAATCTTTCAATGTAACCTTAGTTCCGATGAAACGGTAGCGTAACATCACAATTTTTTTTCGCCAGGAGAAACTGCCGGATCACACGAATTTCGGCGTAGTAGAACAGAGGCTGTATCAACATTTCATGACTTGACATGCCTCTGTGGGGAGAAAATGTCAATACAGAAGACAGTAATTGATTAGGCATATACAATCAACATTGTGAGATAAAAGAAAGAGTTTCAATGGCCTGACAAGCAATGTTATACAGCAGAGTAGGACAGTAGATTGTGTTGTTGATAAATAATCTCCATTAATTCATAACCCACTTCCATTGACATGTGGATTTTCATGCTCGTATTAATCTAAGCCCTTTTTGATATGACTTAAAACGCTCATCGTGGTGTTGTTTTGTGTATTGATGTATAATTTTTTATCAATTCCAAAAGCCTTAAGACGCACTATAATGAAAGTCAGACTTGCCATCTCTTGTTTTTAAAACAAGATAATGGAGTGCAATAATAGCAATGCATCGGTCCACGCACATGAGATCATTAAATTCAAATTAAACTGTCACTGGAAATGTCACACCAAGCTTTTAATTACAAGCAATAAATGAATTTAGCAATATCTGTGATAAATCACATTATTATCCGAGAGCACGGTCAAAGGGAGATAACTCTCTTTTTGCGTCTTAACTTTCACGTGACGTTAGCTTATAAAAGCCCCTGCAAGCGCCAAAGGCGACCTTTCTGCCGGCGCTCTCATCACGTCAACATCAAACTGACGTTACGTCAACTCGCGACATCATGCCACGTGGTACCCCGGGACGGGCTAGGCCGACTTCAGTGAAAAAGAAGACTAGGAAAGCGGGAACAAAGAGGAGAGCTGTGACACAGACAACAAGCGACCATCCAAGCAAGGCCGTTCGACGTGATGAGGGAAAACAGACGGCAGAAAGCAGCGGCAACGGTGAGCATGAATTTTCAAATACACCCGTCCCATATATCATGAACGTTGGCTCTCCTCAAGATTTTATCGTACCACCCATGGCGGTGCCCCCCAGGGTTAACGATTTTGAGACCATTAACGATGTTTCAGTAAATTTAGACCTGATCAACCCTCAACCTCGTGCGCTAGGTGGACCTATCTATTCCCCATCATCAGTCGTAGCACTAGATTTACCTCCCACCGACGAATGCACGGAAGATAGTTTAGGCTCTCTCGTTCCACAAAACATTAAAGAGAAAATACATAACGGTGAATACATCGATTTAGCTCTGCTCATTAAAGGTCAAAACACTGAAAACTATGACGACTCGCAAATCAATTTCACCTTAAATTCAAAGGGCAATCTCGAACTTTGCAAAAGAAAGCTACCGAGAATCGACAATATCGAGGAATGGACAACTGCTTTCTTAGTTTTTGCTAGCATTTACTTGGAGAGGCATCCCTCTAAGCATCAGCAAATGTTAAAGTACATCAGTACAATCAGACTAGCTTCTCGGCGAGCAAGAGGTTTCGGTTGGCGATCATATGATACCCAGTTCAGATTAAGAATGGCAAGATATCCCTCATCGTCGTGGGCAAAAATCAACCACGATTTGTGGCTTGTTAATGTTATGCCTCCGGCAGTCGTTCAACTACCAACAAACAAATTTCAAGCGAAACGTCCCCCTCTAACTAAGCAATTCAAGTCTCCATGTTTTGATTTCAATCTTCGCTCGTGTTCGCGCACACAGTGTAGATACACACACACATGCATGAAGTGCGGTGGTCCCCACGCATCTAAATCCTGCGCCAAACTTTCCAACGCAAATCAATCAAATCACCCTTTACAGTAGAGGATTTCCCCTGTAAAGGGAAGTCTCCGATCAAGATTGATATTTTAGAATCATACCTACAAAATTACCCAGATCACGAAGCATGCCTACAACTTAAAAACGGTTTTGAATTTGGCTTTAACTTGAAATATGAAGGTCCGAGAAAGGCTACAACGTCAAAAAACCTTAAATCATGCCATTTACATCCAGAAATTGTTAATCAAAAACTACTCAAAGAGATTTCGAATGGTCGTATGGCAGGCCCTTTCACTTCCCCACCTATTTCAAATCTCAGAATATCCCCTATTGGATTAGTGCCGAAAAAAGACTGACGAATTCAGGTTAATTCATCACCTATCATTTCCACAGGGCTCTTCAGTAAACGACTTTATAAGTGATGAGTTCGCGTCAGTGAATTACACTAAATTCGACGAGGCAATTTTCATGCTTCAGGAAATCGGGCGCTCAGGCCTCATAGCTAAAGCTGATATAAAGAGTGCGTTCCGATTAATACCAGTGACACAAAGTGATTTCGATTTACTTGGAATTTGTTTCCAGGAAAAATACTACGTAGACATGTGTTTACCTTTCGGATGTAGAACCAGCTGTGCATTATTTGAAAAAATTTCTACTTTTTTGGAGTGGCGCACACGAAAAAATCATGACACATCTCATATTATTCACTATTTAGATGATTTCCTGTTTGGTGGGCCCCGGGGCACAAATTCGTGCCATTTGGCACTTCAAACTTTCACCAACGTCTGTGCAGACCTAGGTGTCCCAATTGCTGAAGACAAAACAGTTCATCCCACCACACAACTAACATTCCTAGGTATAGAGTTAGATACCATTAAACAGCAATCTCGCATTCCTAAGGAAAAAATAGAGAAATGTGTCAAACTCATTAGTGATTTTATGAAGAGAAAGAAAGCTCAGTTAAAAGAAATTCAATCTCTGATCGGTCTCCTCAACTTTATTTGCCGGGTTATCCCTATGGGACGCCCATTCATCAGAAGACTTATCGATACAACAAAGGGTGTTACCAAATCAACACACAGAATTCGGCTTAGCAGTACTGTCAAAAAAGATTTGTCAACATGGCTTTCATTATTGAAAAATCACAATGGCATTACGATCTTCATAAACATGTTGTGGCAGGACAGCGACGCATTACAGTTGTATACAGATAGTGCGGGGGGTGGGGCAGGCGGTTTCGGACTGTACTACAGCGGCTCATGGGCCTACGGGCGGTGGCCCCCCGTGTGGCACAGTAAGGGTTACACAACTGACATAACATTCTTAGAGTTCTTTCCAGTGCTACTGTGTGTGCTCATCTGGGGTGAAATTCTGAGAAATTCCAAAATAATTTTCAACTCTGATAACCAGGGTGTCGTGGCTATTATAAACAAGCTTTCCTCCCCCTCCCCCCGGGTAATGGCCCTCGTCAGGTGGTTCACATTGCGATGTATGCAACTTAACGTGCTGATCAAAGGTCGTTATATTCCGGGCAAACTTAATACCGTGGCTGATTGTCTATCTCGTTTTAAATTTCAGCAATTTCGTCAACTCGCACCACAGGCAAACAAAACCCCGACCAAAATACCCGACACAATATGGCTGCATTTGAAGCGGAAGCTTTCCGATTGTTAGACTCATCAGTGTCAGATAACACTAAACGTGCATATGCCCAAGCAATTTCTTCTTTGGAAACATTTAGACATAAATTCAAACTCGTCCGTTCGTGGCCTGTCCCAACGGAGCATCTGTTCAGATATATTGGTTATATGTCACTACAAGGTCGAGCTGCTTCGACAGTTTCTCAACATCTGGCCGCGATCAGCAGAGCACACAAACTGCATTATTGGGCAGATAGTACAGATAATTTCATTATTAAGAAAATGATTCAGGGCTTGAGAAACACTTCCCAGATTCCGGACGGACGCTTACCTATCACAATGCCAATTTTACTTAGACTTGTTCAGGCCCTCCCTTCAGTCTGTTACTCAAACTTTGAGACAAAATTATTTACAAGCATGTTTACATTAGCATTTTTCGGCTTCCTGAGGGTAAGCGAAATGGTGAAGTCAGATTCACGGCCCCCTAAGGGCTTACAGTACCAAGACATTTCAATAGCTTCCTCCAGTCTCACGCTTAACATTAGATTCTCCAAAACTGACCAGTCCGGGCGCGGACATTGTCTCAACATAAATCGCAACAGAAACATGCAAATTTGCCCAGTTAGGGCTATCTCCTCCTATTTGAAAGTACGCCCTATGTCCAAAACCTCTGATTACTTTTTCTCACATATGAACGGGAAACCCGTGACAAGATCCCAGTTTGCCTCGGTTTTATTCAAAACATTAAAGTTTATAGGGCTAGAACAGGCGGGTTACAAGACTCACTCTTTTCGAACCGGGGCAGCAACCACGGCTTCCGCTATGGGAGTACCAATAGATCACATTAAAGAATGGGGCCGGTGGAAATCTGATGTCTATAGGAAATATATTAGAATAAACCTTTGTGCATAATTAAAGTTGAAGCTTTGCAGTGTGGCTCCTCGGCTCCTCCTACATTTACTGGGCCCAGCGTAAAACCAAAATCCTGGGATTCAGCCGTGACCTGGGAATGGAGCAGCGCGGGGTCAACATACATTGGATCTCCAAGAGAGGAATGAAATGGCCTGAACTCGCATCGACGGTGAAGAATAAGCTGAGACGAATCCCACCTCCGAAAGCACTGGTCATTCACCTCGGCTCTAATGACCTGACCAGCACGCCGGGAGCAGTCCTCGGTAAGGCCATTATCCAGGATCTACACAACCTGTCGAACCTGATGCCCGACACCACCCTCGTCTGGTCCGAGATGCTACCCCGGCGGACGTGGGCGGGAGCTGACAACGTCGCGGGAATTGAGCGGAAGCGGAAACGGTTGAACCGGCGGGCAGCGTTCACGGTGGCACAGCTCGGCGGGAGTATCATCAAGCATAATATAGTCCCTGGGGACCCCGGGCTATACTGGCAGGATGGCGTGCATCTTTCCGATGTCGGAACAGCCCTCTTCCTCAATTCCATTCAGGAAAGTCTTTCTCAAATATTTTTATAACTTCCAATATTCAGCATTTGGGGTGAATCTCGTAGGTACTCGATTTGTGGCGGCAGCCTCTCGGCAATGCTAATATTGTATTCCAAATATATTGCTTATTGTATCACTGTGGCTCCCGTGTATACAATTATTTCCAGGGAAGGGTTAAATACAAGCACTTCGCTATCGATGTGGGCTCCCCTCGGTAGCAAAGTCGCTGTATTACGGGTTTTTGGCCGAGAGCAATTTTGTGTCTATGTGGGCTCCCCTTGCACTCAATTCTCTCACTGTCATTTGGGGAAGGATAGCTAGCGGCATCCTTTTACGGGCGCTTCAAGGGGTAAGCGCAATGGCGGAGATAAATGTGTGTCTATGTGGGCTCCCCTTGCACTCATTAATTCTCTTTTAGCTTAAACATACATTCAACTTTCGGGATTGTCTTGTCGAGGGGTTGCCGCCCCACTTGTGTTTGGAATAAACTGCGCCCTGTCTCCCAAATATTGTTTCTTCATTTCTTTCATACAATGCATCTTCGGATGATAAGTGTCCTTTGGAATGAGGAAAGTATAAGAAGTACCTATTTGCTGTTCATTTGTAGCACTATGGCATAAACTTGCCACAATAAAATGGATTTGACCATTATTTCCCCTTTAATCGCACACATTTCTCTTTTCGCAATTTGTTTTAGAAGGTGTGACATTTTCATCAAATATATAAACCGTACAACGAAATTTGAAATGTTATCTTTATAGTATAACTTAAAATCATACATATTTCCATTGCATAATTTCTATTAGAATATGGTAAATTTCATCAAACAACCATTTTGTTAGCTTAGTTTTAATATAATTTTTCGTTGTCTTGGGTCTGGTTAAACCAACAAATAACAACAATGAATCAAAACATAAAATACTATCTATGATGTTAAAGCGGCATGCGATTGAATATTGATTGAAGAAAGCCATCATGATTTGGTTTACATTAGCGACTATCCATATAATATATTCAAATCATTTCAGTGAGCAATTTAAGGAAATTATTGTTATTTTGATAAGAAAGTTTGAATTCGGGTGCATTGAAAAAACATCATGTTCATGTTAAATGCAATTTGATGTACAGTAGTTCATTACGCATTACCGTCACAGTCATATAACTGCACTAAATGACATTGACGAATAATAAAGTTTAAATGATTTAATCAGTTGTAGCTTACATAATATAAAGAGTGCATTTACGTCTAATGTTCAGAAGACTTTGTTACCAATTAATGTAAGATAGATCAATCCGCATAAATCAAGATCAACGGGGTTTTTTCAGGACACAGTGTTAACATTGACTGATAAAGCTAGCCGTCCGCATTCTCTCTCATGAATTGTTAATACAGCCTCTGTTCTATTACGCCGAAATCCGTGGGTTCCGGTAGTTTCCCCTGGCTGGCAAAATTTGCACCACAATACATTTGGATGCTTCTCGCATGGAAAGGGGGGTTCATATCACAATGCCTTTGTCGTGATTCAGTAGCCAAAATGATTAATTTAGAACAGCGTCGCTGATTGAACAACTAACTTTGATTGCCTCCAATCAGGAATCTCCCATTTTAGCCCCAAAGGTCGGCGTAATAGAACAGAGGCTGTATCAAAATTTCATGACTTGATCTGCCTCTGTGGGGAGAGAATGAGCCGTCCGTTGAGATTCTACTTTGGAGTCTCGTGACGGTGCAAAGCTGTTTAAATGCTGCATGGAGACGTCGAGTGACCAAATACAGCATATCGATTTATAATCAGATTGCTGAGATGTCTTTACAGATCATAATTTATTATTTTACCGTATAACCAAATTCATTTTATTCAACCAAAATGTCGTCATCTCATTAATATTTTCTCGACCACAAACAAGATTTTAGAATACATCAGTCGACTCAATGTTATTGAGAAGAGGAAATGATATATCATACAATTCGTCAGGTCACACATTTGTTGTGCACATTTTGAACTGTTTGTGACTGCAAATTTGATTGATCAATTAATACGAGGTTTTCTTATTTGCACTCAAAATGTCATCGGGACGATCTTTTGTGCAGGATAATGTTAGACCGACAGTATTAACAAATACGATTCTATCGATCTGAATTTGGAGTCACTTAAATTGCTGCCTGGTTAATCTTTGAATCTCAAAACACACAAGCTAATTTATAAAATCTTATTTAAACTAACCTGTTAAAA
Source organism: Steromphala cineraria (assembly GCA_916613615.1). Lineage (NCBI taxonomy): Eukaryota > Metazoa > Mollusca > Gastropoda > Trochida > Trochidae > Steromphala > Steromphala cineraria. The sequence goes on along the minus strand of OU744725.1, from coordinate 59,297,241 downwards.
GTGATAAGTGAAGTTATGATAAATGACAGTGCAATCTTTTTAAAAAAACGATGAAAAACGAAAAGGTTGTCAATCTAGGTAAGAACGACGAGTAGTTGTAGTGCCTGCATGCTCTCCCAAGAGAGGCAGATCAAGTCGATCAGTGTTAATCGAGCCTCTGTTCCAGTTAGCCGAGTTTGTGGGCCAGAATGGGAGATACCTATTTGACGCAATCAAAGTCAGTTGTACAAAGCGATGCTGTCCTAAAACCATCATTTTGACCACTGAATAATGACAAAGGTTATTGTGATATGAAGCACATTTTCCAATGAAAGTAGTGTTGTCATTCGCTAAAAAAATCAAATGGAATATGGTGCAAATTGTTTTCACCAGGGGAAACTGCAGGAGACCACGGATTTGGTCAAAATCGAACAGAGGTAGGATCAATTTTTTATGACGTTATCTACCCCTGTTGGGAGAGAATGTATTACCTAATGACAAAATAAGATTGACGGCTCATTTAACACTCAAGAGTCCCATTATCCTTTCCCTTTTAGATCATTTTCCTTGACCTATTTCTTAAAACTCAATTTTTAAACAGCAAAAACATGACAGAAACACTCTCTCTTAAGATCTGTTAAATCCGTTTTTAACTTCACTTCCCTTTTGTTTTCTTTTCACGAGAACATAGCTTGTTAAAATGATGCAAAAACTTAACATGAATGTTACACTTTCAGTGATGTTATTGCTCCTTATCCCTTTTGCATCTTTTGTTGTTTTTTTGTTCAAGAAGACAGTTTCGTGATACAAATTATAGAAATAGTGAACATAAATGTCCCATTTTCAAGAACTGTTAACGGTGTTCTCCACTTTTGCTTTTGAATTTTACGACATCAAAAATTGAAAGCATTTTTATTAAGCATTCTTTGTACATTCTCTCCCACAGAGGCAGATCAAGTCATGTGGGTTCCGGCAGTTTCCTCTGGCGGAAAAAAACTTCAATCTCAAAACATTTGAGTATGGAAAGGGTGGTTCATATCACAATGCCTTTTGCCTCGTTTCAGTAGCCAAAATGATGATTTAAGAACAGCGTCGCTGATTGCACAACTAATTTTGATTGCCTCCAATCAGGCATCTCCCATTCTATCCCACAAACTCGTCGTAATATAACAGAGGCTAAATCAACATGACTTGATCTGCCTCTGTGGGGAGAAAATGTCTTTGTAGAGAATCGTAAAGATGGTATAAACGTTAGACAAGAAAAAGGCTTGGTCAGTATTTGCTATTAATTGAGCATTGTAAATCACCTATTTATCAATTTCATTTCCTTTGATTGTTAAGTGGGGAATGCGAGCAGTTCAATAGATGATTTTCAAAAACTTACAATGTTTTACGAAAATATCACGTACCACATCCTCTGCGTAATCTAATGATATAGTTATGTTTTTAAGTATATACTGTTTAACGAATGTTTTGAGTGATTATTGAGAATTTGAAATAGATTTTTGACTAACGGTTGTTTAGTTGAACCAAAGCAATGATGAATTAAGAATTAACGATAATTAACGATAATTGTTATATTTTGTTTAAACTGCTTTGATTTCAAAGCCACACGTGTTAGTGTCATTGTTAACAAATACCAATACTCAGTCGTTACAGAACCTTGCAATGTATATTTATTATGCAATGTTATTTAGAAAAAATATTTTTTGAATGCAATTGATTCTACCATGTGATCTACCATTGATTGTACTACAGGCCTGTGGCCTTCTAAGTACAGAAATAAAGAAATGGAATGGAAATAGTTAATGGGTATTTATTTAGAGGTATGATGCTTTATTCAAATATTAGTCACTGTTAAAAAAGTGTAAACATTTTAGGAAATCATTATTTCTTGAGTAATAAAGGTTACCTTTGAATGCATTGGATACACATAGTATTCATATTTAGGCCATTTGATGAACAATATTTCATCGTACGATGGTCTTCGAAGTCATAACTTCATTGGACAACTAGGAAACCAATAAAAGATCTAAGAAATTAATCAGTTGGAGCGTTGATAACATGAAAAGTGCATTAACATCTAATGTTCATTATATTTAGTAGCATGTTCATGTCAATTTAATATTCCTATTTCTTCACGCATTGTCTGGAAACGGAAAACCATTGTCATTCATTCGATTTTGATAAAGGTGATCAAACACTTGCCTTACTGAATTCATTCTTTGCAATTTCGATTCATATAAAAATGTTTTAAAACAATTTGGATAAATTACGATGTATTTTGAATACAATGTTTCAATGAATTTATGAAATTGATCAGTTGACTTCTATCAATTTACTTAAGCAGCAATATCAATGTCCTAATATAGATTTAACTTTTTTTAATATTTTACATTGTACCTGGAAAACCACAACCGTGTTCAAACAAATTTTAAGACAGATTGATCAAATGTTGTTGAGGAATACAATAGTTCAAATAACTTGTTTATATATAAACTGCATTTGCGAGTGTAACTTCTGTTCATTGTATGGAGCTGGTTTTCGTTTCTAATCATATACTTTACATTTGCCGCCTTGCAAAGTCAAATAAGAGACAAATGATAAATAAATATTACAGTTATATATTTTGGACCAAACGCTCTAATTAGTAAAGCCTTAAAGCACAGTTTCCATTACGTGATCACAAAGGAACAGCTTATTATAACTTGATATTCTGCATTAAGAATATATTTCATATTACAGGCAAGTTAAATATACTTTCTGTATGATAACAGAAGGGTTTATGTATAAATCAAAATTAAAACCTTTGATTCGATGCCAACATTAACACACTAAATATTCTTATTAAAGTCAAAGTATTAGAACGAATTGCATGGGTATTCAACTTTGTCATTGCAAGATTGCATATTCCATACAATTGCAGTATTTTATCATAATGGTTAGTATGTTGTTACTCTCATTTTGTTGGCAGTATCGTTTGTTTCAAGGTCGATCACTGATGAAAAGAACACTTCTGAAGAGTTGCTATCATTCTCTTCTATCAAAGTTTATTTGATCTGACATCTACATATAGCGAAACGCCTTCGATCACCAAACAGCAATGACATGTTAAGGCTTTGAGGTTTAGATAACAAAAAGGATTTAATTGGGTGATTTAGTAGTGAATGAAAATGTCCACCATTCTTGCAAATATTATATCGAACACGTTTTGGTCTGGTCACATAGCTCATTTGCTTACATTGTTTTCACTAAACGTTTGTGTTGTTATATCCATAATCTAGAAGAAGTTTTTAATGAATAAAGTAATTATGTTTTCAAAGCTTTTTTAAGCTGCACATCTTTGAAACGAAATATTCCAATTCTTGTATAATTATTTCTTAGGATTCATCACAACAGAGGAACAGGTTGAATGAATATTCAAGTAAGTACCTAATTCTTACAATTAAGGCCTGCTTTGTCAATAATCGATCGAATTTAATTCAATTTTATCTACTTGCACGAAGTTCATCCTATATGAATGTCTTAATACAATGAAAGCTTATGGGTATAAAGACATTAATTTCACCTGTTTGTAAGTAAATGCCTTAAATAATTCCCTTGTTTTTATTGTGGTTTCTTCTTATTATTATCTGAACTCAACACATAGTGTCCACTAAGCCAAACCCCCTTGAGGGCACTGACTAGAATGGGCAGAAAGGGGCATTATAATGTAAATGTAAAGAGTCATGAGGTAACCTGAAGTGTTGGTATAACACAAGGCTTAAATACAGAAATTGCTATTGAGAGTTTATGAGAAATTTGAGAAACATGTGGAATAATTAAATACTGTTATTATTATAACCTGAGACATGTCATACTAGGAAATCAAAATGGCAGTAAATTTCAAAGAGAAATCTTAACGTATTTATGTAGAGTAGGAAACCTTTAAACTTAAATAAAAAATACAATTTACTTTAATCGATGATAAATGTCTTTCACTTTTTTTTAATTTCATTGATTTCATCATCTCTGTTTTAAATGGGGAAAGAAAGTACACACTTTAGTTAAATCTAACATATGTAATATATTTTGTTACAAATATTTCGAGGTTTTTTTATGTCTTATACTGAAACTGATAAGAATAAGAGGTGAATCACCGTTCAAAAAACACTTAAGAGTGTATTTAATTTTTTTTACAAAACATTTTTTTTTATTTATAACCAAAAATTCAAAAATCTTATATGAACAGCTCATTTTCCTTTTTTGACATGACACTGAATTTGTAATAATATTTTTTTCTTTGAACTGCAATCAAAAATAGAAATACGTTCTTTAGGTTGGTATTGAAAATCTAAACAATATTTTCATTTACTTCAATAGTTTACGGGTGTCTTTCAGCTCAAATATCAAAGTTTATAAAATTTTAATCATTTCCCAGACAGTACATACCAATGCAATTTAAGCTTAATTATTTATGACAATATTCAACTTTAATATGTCTGGTTCAGAATTAAACCCAAAGGTCATAAGTGATTAACAGAGAAAAATATCATATTTTGTTATCTTTTTAAAATATGTTGAGTGACATTGTTTAAGGACCTCGATTTTTTAAATTATGGCATACAAAAACAAATATGTTTTCCTGGTATATAACATGACAGTCATATAGAATATCATTAATGTCATTAGATAATAATAATACTTAACTCTTAGTATCCAGTTCAGGACTGGTAAACAGCGATACAATGTATTTTATTACATTGAGGAATTGTACTTTCGAATCCGCAACACGGCGTATCGCGTAACCGTATAGTCCATACGCTCCCTGTGTTCAGGTAGCCCATTTGTACAGCTTGGTGCAATGTGGATGAAGTGCCTTGGTTAACAAGTTTGGGAACCTTCACCAGGATTCAAACCCAGGACCTTGGGCGTGAGAGGCCAGTACGCTATCCAGTACACCACCGTGCTCCACAGTCATATAAGATAAGATTATTTACAGGCCTATCAAAAAATACCATCAAAACGCTACCAAATAATCGAAAGGTAGATAGACGACATATCAATACAAAATAGCTATAGTCAGTAAACATTTACGTAACAGCAACTTAAAAAGCCACTCCATGATTTCCATCATATGATATTTTGAGTTTATACGAAAGTAAATTACGCCGCTAATGGCTGTAATATTGCCCAAACGGCGTAAAACAACAACTCACTCACTCACGAAAGTAAATTGCATAATTCATTATATAGATATCAAAATAGCAAATATACGATAAATAGTTTTTCTAAAATCTAAATCTAAATACAATCATTTACGTTCACGGAAAACAAATTTACACCTCCAATTTACATGGATACTAGTTATATAACATGTCCAACAGTATCAAATCATTACTGTCATTTTAAATGCTTTCGACAAGGTTCCAAAAATGTTAGAGTAATTGACTCGCGCCATTTTCCGTTTTTTTTTATCACAATCGCGACTTCAAACCTTCCTATTGTCACTATAGAACGTCAAAAAGCTTTCACATGTAACTTTCTTACATCATTTTATACTTGTCGATCACAATACATTTTTAAACATTTTGTTACAGGTGACTCCAAACAACTCAAGGAGTGGCTCTTTAACATTCAAGTGATGTAAATCAGCAATTTAAATGAGCGACAGTGCAAAGTGAAACCCTCAATACGCAAAACCCTTACAGCAACCTGCCACCGTCTGCACATTTCTAATCAATATAACGTTAAACATGGCACTCGGTCACTCAGAGCCAATCACTAATGATGAACTTAAGAATTCAAAATTCTTATTGAATATAATAATAATAACAGGGGATATCTGTAACGCGCCTGTATCCGTGCAGTGAACGCTCGCTCAAGGCGCTACAAAGGAAGAAATTGTAAACAAACAAAAAACAAAAAACTATATACAATAGTAATGATATCCAAAATTATGATCTATTTAATGTACATTGTATGAAGATAAAAATAAATCATTTATCGTGAACACATTAAAAAGGTATCATATTTAGCTTCGGATGAGCATGCGCAGTAACAAATGCCAAATAATATTTTGTTTAAAACATTTTTTATAAATTTCATTTTTTTTCATTAATTCTGTGCTGAATATGTATGTTTATTTGAAGCTAAACAGAGGTTCTATAGGTTGACATTTACAGAATAATCTATCGAGGATAAAATATAAAAAATCAAAATAAGAAACATTGTTGATGTATAAGGAACTATAATTAAAAATATCTGGTTGCAATGATAATAAGATTCGAATGACAAGTTTGCCTCTAACGTTTTTTTAACTATTATCGTTTATGAATTTAGGTCATTCCGAGAATAAATACTAGTTTGACTATATAAAACGTGTAGATAACAAACTACTGGTCCCTTATTGCAACGTTTAGTTGAAAATGACTATAAGGGTTATTTTTGATTGAATTCAATATTACAATATAATGAAAGAAGAGTTTAAAGGGGTAGTAGCACGTTTTTTGATAATTTTATATTTCAAAATTTCCACTGATAATTGTGAGTTAATGATTAATGTATAACTTTGAGAGTGTCAGAAACCTCACTAACAAGCCAATCATCCATAGTCAGAGAACAACTTTTAAGGATTCACATAAAATCCATTGGCAGCAATTTTTGTGTGAACACCTTTAATTCATTTTGTGTAAGATAAGGAAACGCATGGCCTAACCTTACATGATATATTTGATTTATTACTGCTTCATTTAGTGTAAATACATTATCTTTAGATTGGAACCATTAATTTTCAATTTCCTGACATCACCTTATATTCCTCCTAAAAACGTGCTACTGCCCCTTTAATTGTTCATGAGTAATGGAGAATAAAATAAACATTTTACCATCTATTCTATTTGTCATGAGACTGCATGAGTAACATAATTTCTGAAAGCCTTTGAATTGCAATCTTAAAGAAATTGAAACACATTTATTAAGAATGATTTTAAAAACCTAAACAAAATTCTAATCTTCTGGGATCAGTAACAAATACCTTTCCAGCTTAAATATCTAAATATCAGCTATTTACCGTGTGCAAATCCACAACTTATTTTTGTGACATGAATACTTTTGATAATAACATATCAAAATGCTTGATATAAATCAAAAATAAAAGTGAATTACTTAATACATTGCATAAACGAAAGTTGATGCATTATTTCTAATCATATACTTTACATTTGCCGCCTTGCAAAGTCAAACATGAGAAAAGTTATAAATAAATATTACAGTTATATATTTTTTACAAAACGGTCTGTCTAATTAGTATTGTCATGCCTGTAAAGCACATTTTCCATTACGAGAGCACAAAGGAACAACTTATTATAACATATTATATTCTGCATTAATAATAAGCAAGTTAAATGAAACTTGCTGTATGATAACAGATATGTATCAATCAAAATGAAAGCCTTTGATTTGATGCCAAAATTAACACACTAAATATCATTAAAGTCCAAGTATGAAAACGAATTACACGGGTATTCAATAGTAACATATATGTAACATGATAGTAACATATCAAAATGTTTGATATAAATCAAAAAGAAAAGTGAATTACTAAATACATTGCATAAACGAAAGTTGATGTATTATAATCATATCGAATCAAGTATTTAACTCTCTCTAAAATGTGTATGTTTATTTAGAATAAACCTCCTTTAGATACAACATTTACAAACGAATAATCCATAAGAAAAATTAGTAATTCCAAATAATTCTCATTATTGTTTATTGATGTTTAACTTGTCGTTGTCAAGAAAGGTATATTCTTCAAGTTGAAATAGGAATCTTTGCAACGATTTGAATGTCTCTATTCCCTGTCACCTTCGGCTCGTCGCATAACACCAAGCTCGAGGACTTTTTCTCAAGCTGGTTACTTTTGATCAACAGATAAGTAGATTTGGACAAACTATATTCAAAGTGCTTACGCAATTAACTTTTTCTTACTCTTTATCTTCATATTATATGCGCTTTGTTTTATAACTATATAAACTATATTCAAAGGGCTTACGCGATTAACGTTTTTCTTACTCTTTATCTTCATATTATATGCGTTTTGTTTTAACATTCGGTAAGATACATTCGTTATACCATTCAGAGGCGAGGTACATGGGGAGATATCAGCCTCTAGATTAGTGCTACTCGCCGAATATCTTTTAAGTATTCTGTATTTCCATCTAGACTCAAGTAAAATGTCAACCTCTAACTATGACATTTTAAGATACTTATCTATGTACATCTATAAGGCTAAGCGGTATAGAAATGAACATCTCTAAACTAAACTGTAATATTATCCATATATTTAAGAATTGAATGTCAGTTTGTGTGTTTGCACTGGAAAATGAACGATGTAAAAGCTACATTCAAACTTGTGTGAACCCAGCGAGCTTGCGAGCGGGTTCACATGAAAGTTTGAATGTAGCTTTTACATCGTTCATTTTCCAGTGCAAACACACAAACTGACATTCAATTCTTATAATTTCGCACCATATATGGAATGGAACGGCGGAGTGATATGAATACTATTTTTTTCCTTTGAACGCGTAACACTGCGAAATGCGACCAGAAATAATCCCAATTTGAAAAGAAACTGAATATTTATCAAAATATGTATGTGTTATATATGAGATAAGATAACATGATGCACTAAGAATTTCTGAATGGAGCGCAAACTTGTATAAAATCCCTTCGTGCAAGGACAAGAGATCAGAGTTATCTGCCTTACATTTATGCATTAGACGTCGTGTCATGCTGGCCGCCATTTGCAGGGGTATCTTCGTCAAAATATGTAAACAACAGTAATTATAGTGACATGTAACTGCTCTATCGATAATATTCATCTCTTGTGTAAACATCGTGAGTATGAAGACTGTCTTTGTTACGCTTTACAGTACTCAATAATGACCGTAATGTAAATATTCATCTCGTTCCGTTCGATCAGATCTACTATTTTGCAATAAATGATTAGCCTATCAAATGATCTAAAATAAATGATTGAAGTGAATGTTTTCAAATCAAAATAATCTACTTGGAAAATAAAGCTATAATTACAATTCCATTGGTAATTTTTACTAACAAATTCTTGAATAACATTTGGTTTGATGTTGGACAGAGAATCAAAGTAGTTCCGGTCAACGTTCACACAAGTATGAACACTGTTTTTGGCAGTTCATGGGAAATGAATCGATGAATCTTCGATCACATGACTATGCCCTAGACCAATCAACGTTCGAGGATATGTGTAAACTTCAGAGTGTGAAATTATACTAATGTGCAAACGCCTCTTGACGAGCAATTGTTTATTGTAGTCATGGGCCGATGGCCTACACTATATTGGTAGTTAAGAATTGAAAAGACATTTAATTATTTTCAGATTATTCATATTTGACATTAACAACTTTCTGTTCTGTTGTTTTGAACAAATATTTTTTTCAATTGAAACTGTTTGCAATAAACTGAACTTATAATCGTGTCCATAAATATACTGTTTTAAATGTTCTTATGATGAAACATAACAAAGAAGAATGTTTTCTTTTTGGTGTAACAGCGAATGCACATTTTGTTTTAGTTATACATCGCTACTTTTATATTTCATGTTGATTGATGTCCTAACAGATGATGTACATCTTCATTAATAAACCTGTCTGGTTTATGACCTTTTAATGGTTATATATTCATATTACATCAGTCTCTTTAGTGGGTCGATGCCAGACTTTGGTTTTGTTGAGCAACCTCTTAGCTGAATGTATTAGTACTACAGTAGAACACGGATATAGCGAACAATCGTATATAGCGAACAATCGGATATAGCGAACTAAATTCTTTGGTCCCTTGGAGTTCGTTATATCTGAGTTCTACTGTATTTAGACCAGTTACGTCCATTATCATGAGGCCAACTGTGTATTAAGAAAACAATTTATATGATAAACACTCCTCAAGCGTGTATATACACGACACATTCTCAACTGATTCATGATCAAGAATTTTATCAATCAGTGAATCACTGCTTATCCACGTCACACAAGGCGTTAAATAACTTATCATTACCTATTTAAGGATGTTTAGAACAATTTCATTATCTCACAACCGATGGAATGAATTCCATGTAAAATACGATCAGTTTAAATCTTGTTTTTTGATATTGACAGGAGGATGTTGCGAGTGACTGCCTTCAAGGATTAAGATCACACATCTCTGATAAAGAAAATTTAAATTTTCCATTTGTTTTAGTTCCAATTCACTGTATATTTCCTGCTCTATTCATGAGTGCTCTTTACCGGATATTTGATTGTAAATTGGTAACATGTTAGTTTACTTGGACAAAGAAAATATTCAATGAGGGAATATTCAAGCCCTTGACATGCCAGCAATTTCATTATTTGAGCAGGGCAACTGCAAATACATACAGATTGAAACAAAGCCAAGAAAATACGACAAAGCATCATCAAAGAGAAATCTGGTTTTGTGTTCCTAGTTTGAAATATCACAGAAATGCACTTGGAACAGTTCACATTGAAATGCTGTCACTTTGCAAGGTTGAAATAATCATTAATGGTTAAATTGGAATTTGAGTGAAGTCAAACAAATAAAGCTAATGGTTTGAGGATTCATGTACATGATACTGCCTCAACATGGAAGTCAGCGTCGAGAGATCAAACACGCTAAGGGATGAGGAATTGTGAGATGACACGTTAAAGCCCCATTATCATACTTGCATGCAGTTTGTGGTGAAAGTTAGCTATTGAGAAAGAAAATACATCAGTCGGTAGAAAAATCTGTTGTCGAAAGTTTGATATCATATGAACATGTTTTAAGCAACAATAAAATATCTAATTCAATGTCAAAAGTACAAACCCTCTGCAAAAAGTACCATAGCTTTTAAAGAACCCGCTTTCGGTGACATCATCATTATGTGTGTAGGTTTTTAACTTAAGCGGAAACTAATGCCTGACTCAGAGAAAAAGAAGAAATGTGTAGTTATGCGGGGCAAAGACGGCTTTCAAGCGTATGTTTAGGAACCAGAAATTGTGAGATGACCACACACTTCATGTCGACATGCCTGGGTTTACATGTCCTTTTGGTAAACTGTGCCCTATCAAATGAAGTTTGTTTTGATCTTCTCATGGTTCTCAAACTATTGCTAAAAATACCACTTATACAGTAAAATACTTTAAGAAATATTGCAGTTTTATAATGGGTCTTTAACATATAACACATAAGTGTAGAAGAAATTCCCCACATGCAAACTGTAAAAGAATTAACCATATCAAAACAGACCATAGGAACAAGTGTAAATATTTATACTTTATGATTGGAAACCGCATACTCAATAAATAAATGCTTGTATCTTGCTTTTACTTTTAACATGTGTATCTATGATGCATGTACTGATAAATTTCTCTTAAAGCACTCTGTAGCACTTATTCCATGATCTTTCATGAGAAACATGATTTTACAACACTATTTCTTTAATTATCAATTTCAATTTTAATGTTCTTGCCTTCTCCTTATCTTTCTATGTAAAGTTATTGCTTTATTTTCTGAATGCTATCAAAATCAATCTTACTCGAATATTCCATTTTGGGTTTCAATCTTCCACCAGAACCTATATAAGTGAAGCTTAAAAATTAAAATTACAACAACAAAATCCATTCATAAAATATTTTGGAATTTCTATTAAATAGCAGTAAACGCATTGAACATCGTCATTTGCTATAATGAGATCCACATTGCTGAAAATGATAATATAGAGAACATCAAAGCTCTAGGTTTTGTTTTGAGGTCCTAAGTATGTTTAAGTGACTGACATGGATATGTTAATCATCAACAACAATGAGTTTGATCTTTTTTAATGTGACTTACAACAACAAACTCCACTCTTTAAACATTTTGGAATTCCTATTAAAAAGCAATTAACATTTATAAGCAAAGATATTATGGCACCACTAGTTTTCATCTCCTTTGTAATACTTAGAAAATAAAAATAAGAAGCTTTTCATAAGTTACATTTCAGAAAGTATTCATCATTTGGAGTTTTTAAAAAGTAGATATCTGCTGAGAAGCAATAAATGCATTAATGACATTCGCATTGCTCGATAATAAAATCATCAAAGCTGTTAGTATTGTTTGATGTTGAACATGTTTTAGTGGCTAATATGGAAACGTTCATCAACAACAAAGAGTTTTTTAGATCTTTTTAGAGCGTTGTGACACTATCGTTACCTTAAATGTATTCATTCAAAGGTAATATGTATCAGAAAGTCTGATTTCTATTCTATTTCAGTTCCTGAGATGCATCATTCTGTCCCCACAGAGGCAGATCAAGTCAAGAAATGTTGATACAGCCTCTGTTATATTACGCCGACTTTGTGCGCCTAGTTGGCAGCAATCAAGGTAAGTTGTACAATCAGCGACGCTGTTTTAAATTCATAATTTTGGCTACTTAATGATGACAAAGGCATTGTGATATGAACCACCCTTTCCATGCGAGAAGCGTTGTCTTCTGTTAAAGAAATTCAAATTCATTGTGGTGCATTTTTTTTTCCGCCAGGGGAAACTGCCGGAACCCACGGATTTCGGCGTAATAGAACAGAGGCTGTATAAACATTTCATGACTTGACCTGCCTCTGTATGATTAGTGAAGGGAATTTTTAACCTCTTGGCATGATAAAAGACCATGCAACGGTAATTTTTTACATTAAGTTAATCTTTCATCAAAGTTCTTTAAAGGATTTTTGAAACTATAATAAGTTGCTCAAACATTTTAGAACAATGTTAACCAACCAGTGGTGTTAACTCCATAATTGATTGTGTCAATTACTAACAGCAAAGAATAGTTGGGTCTGGAGACATGGAATAACATGGATGGTTCATTCGTATGCCTACATTGATAAATTGCATGTCCTTTACTTCAGTCTGTAAACTAGAGCAATGCTGTGAATAAAAAAAATAATTGAAATTTCGCTTTGACATGGAAGCTTTCAACTCTTTTCAAACAGTCATTATACCTCTTTTTTAGACATGTTTATGGTCTTTGAAATTGCTTTAATGCTTCTTTAACGTTTTAAATAACTATCTTACTAACTATGGTATAAAACATTTAAAAATTACTTTGGGTTTGTATAACCTCAAACAAAGTGTACAAATAGCGATAATGGTTTATGTACAAATAAAACGCCAGGCAAAAGAAAATACACGCAACAGTTTGTTTAAATCAAATAGAGATATGTGAAGTATTCAATCATGACACGTCTACAATAACACATATTTGCAGTAGTTGAATAAAATATTGAAATTTAACAATTTAGCATATTATTTATTGGATGTCTGACAAAAGGATCAGTTCATTTTTTGGTTAAATAATCTTGTCCAAGCAAATGTTTTAGATCTTTCAATCACCTCAACTCAAAAGTATCTGTTATTCACATGCCTTTGTCTATGTTTTTCCAGTTTCCACAGTTAAGCTCACACTGGTCACAACTTAGCTACCCCACACCTTGAAAGAAACATGGTGATATTTAGTTGGAGAGCGTAAAACCTCCAAGCGTATTATAACTATTTCATCTAATTTACCTTCAAGAGCATTTTAAGAAAAGAAAAAAAACACTCGTAGTAAGGTGGTTAAACATTTACAACAATGTTTTATCACAATAATGACCTTATACAGCAAAACAAAATACTATTTCAAGATGTTATCCCTTTAAGGTTTCTAATAGCAATTTCTTAAAGGACAGAACAACTTCACACTTGATTGATATAAATGTAGAAAATAAGATGAATGGTTCATTTGCATGCAAAAACTGATGATTTGCAGATCCTGTCCATCAATCTTGAAGCAAGAGAAACAATTTGTATTAACAGTTATTCAATTTTTCTTGTATACAATATGAAACTCAAACATCTACCGTTATTTAACTCTCATTTAAATATACAAATATTCATAAAAAAGATTTGGGTCTCGAATAATTATTCAAATTCCAGGAGGTAGGTGTACATAAACGTCATAGATGCCAAATGATTATTGTTGTCTGTTATGTGTCAATTTTCAATGTTATTCTATGTTTTTTATATTCTATATTACAAAAACAATAGAATAAGAGTCAATATCAGGTTCAAACTTATTTAATATTCTATTATTACACAACCTTCCTCTCTCATCAAAAATACCATGACAAGTCTAATTAAAATTCATCTGAATATGGATCCATCTGTATCTCTAACCAGAAGATTTCATGAATCTTTACAGGTTAATTTTTAAAATCACATTCAAAACTTGTAATTTAAAAAAATAGGTTCCTTGTTTTTATCTTTATGTTTAAAGATTAATATTCAAGATCTACAATAACATTCTAAATTCGACAATTATTTAAACCCTATAGAGATTTCTGGCCGTTTTCAGTTTCCAATGTCCATGCTCAATTCATTTGTAAAAGATAAATCGTTGAGATATTCGTTTTCATAACTTAAACTTTACTTCAATATTTTGTCTATTTTTCGGAAAGGTTTGCCAATACGTGTTTGTCTACAAACGATCCTTCCTGCAATTACCCAAATCATCAATACCAACTAACACGTCTTTGACAGATAGGCTAAAGTTTATCAAAAAATGTATTTTAGTTCCTAACATACTCACAAATTACATAGAAAAATAGGAACGCAGCATTCTTAATTGCTTTTAAACGTCTTTCAAGTTTGTTGAATTTGACAGGTTTTGAGTTTGATAATCATACAAAAAGTAACATCTCATTACTGGTTATTTTCAATGACAAGAGAGGTTCCAACAAACAAGATGAGGAATATTTTTGCTTCTTAAAGGGGCAGTAGCACGTTTTTTGATAATTTTATATTTTAAACTGTTCACTGATTATTGTAAGTTAATGTTAAATGTATTATTTCGACAGTGTCGAAACTCTCATCATATAAGTCAATCTTCCATAGTCAGAGGACAAAGTATGAAGATTCACATAAAATCCCTTGGCGGCCATTTTGTGTGAACGACCTTAAATCATTTTGTGTAAGAAAAAGGAATCGCATGGCTAAACTTTACGTTATATATTTGAATAATTACTGCTTCATTCAGTTTAAATACATTGTCTTTCAATTGGAACCATTATTTTTTATTTTCCTGGCATCACCTCATATTCCCCCTAAAAACGTGCTTCTGCCCCTTTAATGTAAAAGTCCTCTTGAATATTTGCAAATATCTCATAAACATTTTTTGTTTAATTGACCAATCTAGTTGAATCCATCTGTAACGGGGACATTATGATGTATGATATTACAGCTTGTTTTAACTAGATTACCTATGATCATAGCCAGTACCCCCTTCTGTTAATTAAAACACTCCTCTTTCACTAAAATATAAAATATAACTGTAACATTAAACGACAAACGATCACAATTATACACTGAGCAACGAAAGTTCTTGTAAGGCCACTAAAATGGTGTAGAAAACTTTATAACAAATTAAAGCTGACACAAGCAGTTTTTTACATCAGTAACGTGTGGTGCCATCACGTGCGTGAATAACTGCAGCCACTTTTCGTATCATACCCCTAACTGGGTTCTTTAATTGTTCCATCGGTATCCGTTGCCACTCATAGTTAAAGCGGCCTCCAGTTTCCTCAGGTTTTGTACAGGAGAATCCATTCTTTGATTCTGGCGAACCGAAATGTCCCAAACTTGCTAGATTGGGTTCAAATCAGGTGACATTGCTGGCCATTGAATTCGTGTTACACCATTATTTTCCAGAGGTAGGTTCACAGCAAGCAAACGAGAGGTTTGGCATTGTCGTCAATGAACAAGGGTCTTGTGGCAAGTCTATGGTAATCGAAATGATCAATAATTACAGGATCCAGAACCTCCTGAATGTAGCTTCATACGCGGGCTCGGCCATCAATAGCATACATGAGGAAACGACTTTCGTCGGTCCAGTGTACACTCCTCCATGATCTCAGGTTCCACCTCTACCTGTCCACACACCATAACCTACACTCACGTCTGTGGTGATTTGTGAGCTCTGGACGCATGACCCTTCTGGTCCTTAATCCATTTTCCAATCCAGATTTGAGGCGATTTCTCAGAGTTTGGTTGCTCAAGCGGCGATGAGGTAACCATACCCAGATTGGTGTTTGAAGCAAACGGCAGGCGTCTAACATGTCGTAACATCCTCCTGGGGCGTGGTAGCTTTTGGTCTTCCTGATCGTGGCGAGTTCCTCACATCATTTGTTTGTGCATGCTTCCTGACCAGACGGCTTATGATGGGGAAGTAGAAGTGAGTTCTTCTGGCAATTTCCTTGTAAGAAAGTCCTGCCCGATGAAGCCCAATGATCAGCCATCTCAATGCATTTTAAATTCTCATTCGTGTCAATGTCAATGAGAAGTGAAACAAGTGGTAATAAAATCGGAACCGATCCTTAAATACCCAATACTTGTAATTGTTTTAAACTTTGGTTTGTGCAACACATGGTTGGCGGGATTCACGTCCATGAGATTGTGGTCGTGAGACACATTTTTTCAAAAAGTAAAACCTCATCACCAATAGAACACTCCTTGATTTGCCATAATGAGGGTTATATTTTGGTTTCAGCATATATTAAAAATTCAACTTTTATTTGGGGGGGGGGGGGGGGGGGGTTGTATATATCTTCATTTACTTGAATCGCTAACGGATATCTTTCAGCTCAAATATCAAAGTTTATACAATGTTAATCATCTCCGAGACATTTGATCTCAACTAATTATGATAATATTCAACTTTAATTTGTCTGGCGAAGAATTATAGCAAGAGGTCATGCATGATAAACAGAGCCAAATACCTATACTGTAGTTTATCTTATTATACGTTGTGTCTGACAAGATAATATACCATCTACATCATCTATATCATTAACTCTGTCTACAATATGTTTGTTTATTCAGAGTACAGTTTATGTCGATTGATGTTAAAGGGGCTGTGGCACGTTTTTTGACAATTTTATATTTTCAATTTTTTCACTGATTATTGTCTGTTAATGGTAAATGTATTATTTGAGAGTGTCAAAAATCCCATTACACAAACCAATTATCCATAGTCAGAGAACAAATTATAATTATTCACATAAAGTCCATTTGCGGCCATTTTTGTGCCAACACCTTTAATTCATTTTGTGTAAGAAAAAGGAATCGCATAGCTGAACTTCACACTATATATTTGATTTATAACTGCTTCTTTGGTCTTTTAATTGGAACCATTTATTTTCATTTTTCTGACATCACCTTATATTCCCTCTAAAAACCTGCTACTACCCCTTTGAAAAATAATTACAGAGAAAGAAAATTCTGTAATTCAAATTAATTACAATAATTATTATGAAAAATTGAAAGGTTTTTGTTGACCAAGGTCAATTCATCTAGTTTAAATAGCAATGTCTACAACGAATTCAATGTTTCCTTTCACTGTTTGAATTTTTACTATTGATTCAGGGACTTAATTCCTTTGAGAAACTGAGCTGCTTTGACTATGGAAAATTTACCAATGTTTGGTACTTTATTTTAAACTTGATTTCAAATAGTTCGATAATTGCATGGTGTGACGTAGTATTGAATGAACTAATTAGTATAAAAGTCATATTTATTTATATCTTATATTTTTTATAAAAATGTAGAGTGACTTTGTTTAAGAACCTCGATAAAAAAACTCATAGCACACATGAAGTAAAACAAACATGACACAGTCATATGAACTATTATAAATGTCATTAGATTTATGACAGAGATTCACGAGTGCTTTTGATCGGATATTTGATTTTAAATGGGCAGCCTGCTATGTCACTAGGATAAAGATAATATTCGCTCAGGGAATATTCAAACCTTTGACATGAAAGAACTTTAACAAATGGAGGCGGGCAACTGCAAATACATACACATTGACACAAAGCCAAGAAAATACGGTAAAGCATCATCAAAGAGAAATCTGGTTTTGTGTTCCTAGTTTGAAATATCACAGAAATGCACTTGGAACAGTTCAAATTGAAATGCTGTCACTTTGCAAGGATAAAATAATCAGTCATGGTTGAATTGGAATTGGAGTGAAGTCAAACAAATAAAACTAATGGTTTGAGGATTCATGTACATGATACTGCCTCAACATGGAAGTCGGCGTCAAGACATCAAACAAGCCAATGGTTAGGGAAGCGTGGGATGACATGTTAAAGCCCCATTAGCTTACTTGCATGCAGTTTGTGGTGAAATGTAGCTATTTAGAAAAGAAATACATTATTCGGTAGAAAAATCTTTCGTTGAAAGTTTGATATCATAATTACATATTTAAATCAACAATAAAATACTTAATTCGATGTCAAAAGTACAGTACCCTTTGAAAAATGTCAAGTCGGCATCAAGACATCAAAGAACCAAGTGGTTAAGGAAGCGTGAGATATCATGTTCACATTTAACACATCAGTGTAGAAGTAATTCACCACATACATACCACAAAAGATTTATCCACATCAAACAGGTCACAAGTGCAAATATGTTTTGTCATATGAAGTAATTCAACACATGCATACCACAAAAGAATTATCCTAGTCAAACAGGTCACAGGAACAAGTGCAAATATTTGTTGTCATATGATTGGAAACCGCATACTTAATGAATAAAAACGTATCTCCTTTGTATGATTGGACATTTGATACATGTACTAATTATCTACTCTTAAAGCACTCTGTTACACCATTTCTCATTCAATCATCACTCATGAGATATGTGATTTTGGAATGGTAAACATTAACTTCTTCACTTTGGTGATTTCAATTTTCATGTACCTGCTTTCTCCTTATCTTTATTGAATGGTTATACAAATACTGCATGGTTTCAATGTAGAAGAAATTATTCAAAGTTATTGAGTTATTTTATGAAAGCTCTCAAAAAACATTCTTACTCGAAACACCAGAAACTATATAAGTTAAAAGCAGATTTGTAAATTGAAAAAAAATAACAACAAAACCAATTCATCAACAATTTAGTTTTTCCTTTTAAATAGCAGTAAACGCATTAAACAAAGATATCATGACACCTTCATTTGGAGTGAAAAACAAAAAAAGACAAAGCTTGTCATAAATTTTATTTCTGAAGTTATTCGGTAAAGTAGATTTCTTCTAAAGATCAATAGATGCATTGATGAGATTCGCATTGCTTAAATAACAAGTGAAGAAGCGAGCAAAGCTCACATACCCCCGCTCCCCACTTTGTTCAAAGAATTTCAAATAGTAAAACTGATTAATATTGGTTAAAGTATGATAGTTGAGTATACAGTAAGTCATTGTGTAAATCTTCTTTCAACTGAAACCCAAATACCGAATTCATTAATAGGTTTTACAATTAAAAGGGTACATCTAGAGATAATGGTTGATCTTTGTTCCAAAATTTGAGGTAGTTATCATGAATATTCTACGAGATGCAGGACAAAACTATTTTGTTGAGTCACTTTGTAAGTTATGTTTTCCAAAGAAACCACAGAGAAGAAAATCCATATATATTGTTTAACTCTCACAAGGCATATCCAGCAATAACGATTGACATTTGTAGCAAATTTGGTGAAGCTGAGATGTATATTTCAGGAAATATGTTCAGGACAAAGTAATTTATCATAGAATCACTGTTTTAGTCATGTTTCCATGGAAACCGCCAAATATTAAAATAATTTGTTGGTCTAACCCTCAAAAGGCACAACTAGGGATCATGGTTGATAAGTGTATGAAGTTTGGTGAAGCTAGCATGATTAGTTTGGGAGATATGCTTTGGACAAAGAACTTGGTCATAGAGTCACTATTTTAGTCATGTTTCCATGGAAATCGCCAAAAATAAAAAAAATGTGATGGTCTAACCCTCAAAAGGCACAACTAGGGATCATGGTTGACATGTGTATGAAGTTTGATGAAGCTAGCATGCATAGTTTTGGAGATCTGCTCTGCTAAAACGACTTCCTCAAAGAGTCACTTTTTAGTCACGTTTCCATGGTAACCGCAAAAATTAAAATTCAGAAATAGTTCTAACCCTCAAAAGGCACAACTAGGGATCATGGTTGACATGTGTATGAAGTTTGATGAAGCTAGCATGCATAGTTTTGGAGATCTGCTCAGCACAAAACGACTTCCTCAAAGAGTCATTTTTTAGTTATGTTTCCATGGAAACCGCAAAAATGAAAATTCAGAAATAGTTCTAACCCTCAAAAGGCACAACTAGGGATCATGGTTGACAAGTGTATGAAGTTTGATGAAGCTAGCATGCATAGTTTTGGAGATCTGCTCCGCACAAAACGACTTCCTCAAAGAGTCATTTTTTAGTTATGTTTCCATGGAAACCGCAAAAATGAAAATTCAGAAATAGTTCTAACCCTCAAAAGGCACAACTAGGGATCATGGTTGACAAGTGTATGAAGTTTGATGAAGCTAGCATGCATAGTTTTGGAGATATGCTCCGCACAAAATGACTTCCTGAAAGAGTCATTTTTTAGTCATGTTTCCATGGAAACCGCAAAAATGAAAATTCAGAAATAGTTCTAACCCTCAAAAGGCACAACTAGGGATCATGGTTGACATGTGTATGAAGTTTGATGAGGCTAGCATGCATAGTTTTGAAGATCTGCTCCGCACAAAGTTTTGGGACGGACGGACGGACAGACGGACAGACGGACGGACGGAAAGAATGAACGCTATATACCCCCGCTTACGCTGTAAGGCGGGGGTATAATAATAAAGAGTCATCAAAGCTCTAGGTTTTGCTTTGAGTGTAGAATGGGAGATGCCTGATTGAAGGCAATCAAAGTTAGTTGTGCAAACAGCGACGCCTTTCTAAAGTCATAATTATGGCTGCTGAATTATGGCAAAAGCATTGTGATATGAACTACCCTCTCCATGCGAGAAGCGTTGTCATTTGCTAAACTAATACAAATTGTTTGTGATGCATATTTCCCGCCAAATTCCTGGAAATTGTCGGAAACCACGAATTTGGTCTTATTAGAACAGAGGTAGTATCAACATTTTCTTACTTGATCTACCTCTGTGGGGAGAGAATGCCCTTCAAGGTTTAAAATAGCAATTTCCTCAAGGAGAGAACAGCCTCTCACTTGATTGATGGAAATGGAAGATCTGTAGACAAAAAAGATTAATGGTTCATTTGCTTCCACAAACTGATGATTTGCAAATCCTTTCCACTAATCTGGAAGCAAGAGCAACGATTTGAATAAACAGTTATTCAACTTTTCTTGTATACAATATGAAAACTAAGCATCTCCTGTTATTGAACTCGTATTCATATATAAAAATAGTTATAAAAGCCCTTTCAGGTAGCACTACTTCAATCTTTTATGAATAATTTCTGATAAAAAGTGCAATCTCCTGTTTGAACTGAAACCCTTATTTTAAAATTTTAAAATTTAAATTGAAATTTAAACAAATTGCATCTTTAAGAGTTAATTTTTAAAATTTACATTCAAAACTCAATATTTCTTTAAAAATAGGTTTTTAACAGATTTTGATTTATATGTTTTAAATGTTCCCGTTTCCTATATAATTATATCCTTACTACATTCGTAAAAGATAAATCATTGAAATATGTTTTATCACAACTAAAAACATTTCTTCAATATTTGTCTAATTGACTGAAAGATATGCCAATACGTGTTTGTCTACAAGACGTCCTTCCGGTCATTACCCTAAAAATCAATACAAACTGACTAGTATTTGACAAGAGTTCAGAAGGATAATAAAACAATGTATAAAGATCCTAACAACCTTACATATTACTTTTTTTAATCACTTGAATGTGGCATCATCAATTGCTTTCAAATGTCTTCCAATTTTTTTTTTACATTTTGACAGGTTTTGAGTTTGATAATCATCCAAAAAGTAACATCTCATTATCGTTATTGTCAATAATGAGAGATGTTCAAACAAACAGAATAATGAACATCTTTGGCCCTAAAAGTTGAGTTCCCCTGAATGTTCGCAATTAACTCACGATAAAAAACAAAACAATATTTCTTAATTGACCGATTTAGTTGACTCTAGCTGAAATTATGCCTCTATAATAAGGGACTTTTGGACATATAGCATTACAGCTTGTTTAAACTTGTTTGGTATTAGCATAACCAGCACACTTTGGTAATTAAAACAACCGCCTTTCACTTCAACTTTGAAAATGATTGCAAATTACAAGCCTTTGTACCTCCATTGTGTCTTTTTATGGTTTTAAGGGTTATAAAAAGATAATTGTCACAATATAACAATTATTTTCCTTTGTTCAGATCAAGACTAACAACTTTATACAGCAAATGCCAAGAAAATCCTTTTAAAACGGCTTCATTTTGAAAAAATATCTTGGTTATCTCTTCCATAGCAAAATGAATTGCATCAGAAACCGTAATAATCATACATCCATCTAGTTTTACAAGAAAATAGAAATTTCGCAAAAACATAAACGTGATTATATAATGAAAAATAGCTCAACCAATATAATGATGAAAATAAGTTAATAATTCCCTTTGGCAACAACTTCTTCAACAGATAAGCAAACAGAATAACATTTATTTTCGCATACAATTGAACAGATTTTAGTCATAATTGTATTGTGATTTCTCATGACGAAACTGTCATTTTCATAAAATATCTGCACATTTCAAATTTTCTAAATATGGTTGAACTGATTACTGCTTATGCATGTACAAGGAGCTCCAACTTACGTGGGTTCGAGGAAATCAGTATAATGATCATCGATCGGAGAGGAAGTTGAAAACTATTAAATAGGAATTGCCTTTCCTTGATTCCACTTAAGCCCTTTACTCATGCTCAACAAATTTACACACTATGTAACAAGAGCCACCAGGAGAAATGAGGGGGAAAACCCTTATTAAACAGGTATTTAATGTCAAACATATCAGAAGCTATCAAACTGGTATATTTATGTGCAACAGAATTATCGATATTGACTCAGGCGGAGGTTTATGTAGTAGGTAGTGACTAAATTTAGTAACATAATATACATTTTTATATGTGGGTTTTCCTGAGGGAAAAGGAGTTAATGACAATTGTCAATTTGGTTATTAGATGTCAATATCTGTTACTTTGTTCCATTAAATTATTATGACATCATAGAATAAGTGTGATATGTCTGTGTTGCTTTTTGTTGCACTGATGACGATTTCAAACCATTTTATTCATCTATCGCGGTCAATATGTATCCGGAAATAGAGAAATACATAATAAATGTAATTGATTTAATCCTTTGGTACAAGAAATATATCCATAGAAAATGTTGATACAGCCTCTGTTCTATTACGCCGACTTTGTGGGATAGAATGGAAGTTGCCTGATTGGTGGCAATCAAAGTTAGTTGTGCAACCAGCGATGCTGTTCTAAATTCATTATTTTGGCTACTAAATGATGGCAAAGGCATTGTGATATGAACCACCCTTTCCATGCGAGAAGCGTTGTCATTTGTTAAAGAAATTCAAATGAATTGTGGTGCAAAAGCCCCGCAATTTCAAACATGTTCCGTATTGTTGTCCCAAACACTCATGAATAAATTTGTATTGGCCGTTGTTTTCTTTCTTATTTCTGTTAAGGATGACATTCTCTGAATATTAATATTACGCATTTGCTTACTGAAAACAGATCAACACATACACAAATGATTCTCAGCAAATTGAAAATAAAGAAGAAAACTTTGAATTTTTGTATGTAATGTTTCATGTCTACATCCATGTAAACGTTTTCGGAATTTCAGTTAAAATTTTACATCTTTCTATATGGTCTTAAGTTTAAATTTTCAGTGACATGCCATTTGTGTCATTACTCAAAATTTCTTAAATTGAATTATTCATATCTGACACTTCTTGCCATTACCAATCAGTGATGCATTCACTGGAAGATTGTGAGTGAGATTCAATAAATTTTGGGCATTTGATGCATTCTTTTGAGGTAACTGGCAATCATTTTGCTGGAATGAAACATTCAAACCATAAATTACACTATTGTATTCTAAGGGCCAAAAACGTAATTCGTTAAAATTTTCAATTTGTCCGATTGGTGAAAAAAATCCTGTTTAAAAACTTTTTCTGGTATTAAATGAACTCTTAACATAGGATAACTTTTTGTATAATTTATGTTACGCCAATCACGTGTAGGAAAAGGGGGAAATATTAGAAAACATATTAGGAGATTTTGTTGTGATTAGATTTTTAAAGCTTGCACCATGCCTCGCCTTCCTGCAAGAACATGACAAAAATATGGTCGTCTAATCTATCAAAATAATTATTGTGTTAATATTAAGTATCTTATCTAGACCCATTTTATATTGTAAACAGAAATATATTATCTTTGTTTCAATTTTTAAGACAATGCATCAAGGTTGTACTGCACCTTGTATTACTTTTGTAAAATCTGTTGGTTTTTTATCACTTTCGTAAAAGGAGAATTTGACTTTTGTCAAAATATCTGACATTTATGAAAGTTTGTTCTTCAAAGCCCAGCTTTTTGAATATTTCGTTACTTAATAATACAGAAAAGATAAATGAATAACTTCAATAAGGACAAACGATTTGACAGATTCTAATCACATGGTCACACTGGTAAAGAAATGTAATATTTATATAAAAATTTCAGAATGTCGATTTCTTTTCATTGACTGATAAGATTCTATTCTATTCATAAAATCATGAACTTTGCATGTAACAATCACAAGGAATTAACAAAAGACACAGAATTTAAAGTTCTAAAATTGTCATGGAACAAGAAAGAGGAAACCTGTGATAGCGGCATTGATAGTTGACAACTACATCACAAAATCTAATCATGTGTGCACGGTTTGCGCTAAATACGCAGAGAAGTATCTCTTGAGTAGGAGCTCTGCGACTCTCTCAAGTGATGAGGTTGTGAATGCCATAAACTCTAGTACCTTCACCCATTCTCAACTTGAAGATATAGACTAAGCTTTACAGACAGACATTTTATTCAGTAAAAGGCCATTGGCCCATAATACATACACAAAATGATTATTTGCATGAGCATAAACACATTTGAATTTCTAATTTTCCTTACTTGATGTAAAAATAGACATACATTTTTTATAATTTCTATATTTTTTTAGGACATAAGATTTGCAAAAGCATATTGTGACAATGTTTTTAAAAATATCTATCTAAGCTTTAGGACATTCACAACACAATTCTGAGGACAGCAAACCGTGTGCAATGAATATCAAACACTGCAAACATCTGTAACAATATAATCCAGTCTCTTGGTTTCAAAAAGGAAATACTATATTAATCAAATTCTTAAAAGCATTCACAGGCAATTCTGACGAAAACCTTTAAAAATATCAATGTTAGCTCATGGTGTAGAACACATCTATGCTCTATGCTAACTTCATTGGACCATTGTCGTTCTCATGCAATCTTCCTACATAAAGCATGACAGGAAGTAAGACTGAATGCAACAATCGTTCATCAACTAGTCCGTGTGGGTCCTACACAACCATGACAAGCTGGATCAATGACCAAAGTCTTGAACCAACTAAATGTCCGATTGATAACGATGTCATTACTTTTTTTGACAACAATCAGGTTCTTGAAAATAATTGGCGTGTGCGGCTTCATGCCAAAGCTATGATCAGTGTCCATAGGTTCACAGGTGGCAGTCGGCTTCAATCAAAGGATGAGTTTCATCCCGTCATTGGTTGAAGTTTGACGTGAACAGGATTGCCCGAGTCATTCCCTTGTACACCAAACCTGATTTGACATTGTTCCGAAGGTACCGATTTTGTGTTGTTGACTTGATGCTTCGTGAGGTTGTTAGCGACCATGCGTGTCAAGACACGTTTGACCAGGTATCACTTCCAGAGACATCTGCAAATGTCAGCTGTTACTCCGTCAAACGGGACGAAGATGGCTGCAAGATAAGGATTGTTAGAAGTGGAGACAACAGCAGGAACTACCTTAATGTAGAAGGCAGAAATCTGATAAAGCCAAACCTGCTTGTTGGCGATCCCATTGATATAAATCCTTGTTCATGTGCAGCCATGATGGTTGTACTCAATAAGAAAATGGTTGATGCCAGTGTAGGGTCTTCACACCTTTGGACTATCGTCGGCTGTGATGGGCTACCCTATAATCTGGCATCCCGTATCATTGAGTGCACCTTCAAGTGTCCCCATTGTGACCACTGTGATGTTGTTGGTCGTGAAAGCTTCTTGACTCGCATGTCACAAGAGCACAACAACAGCAATGGCGTTTCTGACAATCATTCGTACATCATGGTGCTACATTTGTATCGCTGTACCATTCGAAGAGGTAACAACAAGCTGGCCAACCAGTGTTTCTTCTCGTTCTTTGACATGTTCATCACCAACATGGTCCAGCACCAAGAACTCAGCGTGGGGGAACATGTCACCAGGCTGCAAGCTCCCATGCCACTCCAGGAGTTCTTGGGAGCAACAAACTCAATGTCAGTGTCTGGCGATGATTCCAGAGGTAAAGTCGGCAATTTCATTTTGGAGGATAGGAATAGCCGCATTAAGATGTGGCTCCCTCCTGGCACTGGCAACGAGTTTGTTGTAACCTTGACCATGATGGCGTGCGGCAGCGCATTCATGACTTGACAGGCACGTCTTCAATGCTGCCAATGAGGCACTCAACCAGAAGGTCAGCACTATGAGGAGGGGACTTCCGGTCAGGACCACTAAGAGTAAGTTGTCAAGAAATCAGTCTGAAATCCTTCCTGTAATGTACAAACCGTACATTTTTTCTATTTTATCAGTTTCACCGAGATATTCATCAATGGCTGTTGACTAAGAATTGAGAAATACACTAAAATGTGACATCACAATTTGATCATTAGCACTGTGCGTCTCATATTCTATTTTGTGTATACCTTGACCTAACTTTTACACATTTCTTTCAGGAGCCTTAATAGCGGAGGAATGAAGACAGCAGTAATTCACCTCCTTGTCCCGCTAGCTATGCAGTCCAGATTCCGGCTATCCAACATAAATTTGTTTTCAACTAGGAGAAAATTAGGGCGTTATGAACTAGTTCCTGTATAAACCATGAACCATGAAACCATGATCGATGTTTGTTACTGTCATCTTCATATACCTGGTTATTAATTGTGCTTGATTTTTCTGAATAAAGTCACAAGATTTAGTTCTTGTTTTGGTTGTTATTCAAGAACAGATGAGGGTTAAAACTATCCAATATTATAACAAATCTCAGAAAAACTACAAACATACAAACATGAGCGCAACGGTTGCGGATCACTTGAGAGCAACGGTTGTGGATCACTTGAGAGCAACGGTAGTGGACCACTTAAGCGCAACGGTTGCGGATCACTTGAGCGCAACGGTTGCAGATCACTTGAGTGAAATGGTTGCAGATCACTTGAGTGAAATGGTTGTTGCAACTTAAGCGTAATGAATTAGCCGCAACTATGCCGCACGCTCATTTGCATGGTTAACTCAAATTTCAGCCGCAACTTTGTGAAACGGTGAGTGAAAACAACGCTGCAATGTTGCTGCAGATATGAGGGTTTCTTTATAAGGGATCCTATATACCCCGCATCTGAATTGCAAAACGTATAATGTAGACTGTCAAGTCTGAAGGGTATTGATCAATGTGTTTTGTATTTACAAGAAACAGGATACAACAGTATAGCAAATACTATAATTGCAATGCTAGTAAGAAAAACAATACAAGAAACAATTAATTATTTATTCCACATATAATGTGACGGCTACATAGCGCTGCTATACATCATCATTCACTGTTGGCTTCATAACAACATACAATTCAGAATTGCGAATATCATATTAAATATCTACAGCAAGACAGTAAAATACGTAAATCAAACGAATACATGACAAGAACCATTATGATGTGAACAAATATCATCACATAAATATGATGTAAAATCAAATTTCTTCAAATATCTCTGCCTTAGTCTATTATCCAGACCCAAAAGGAAAACCGTTAAAGTAGACCTCTTAAATCTAGAACATGTTGGCAAGTCTAGATGCACCATTATTGTTCAGGACTCCTTTTTTAAATACTTCAAATCGTAAAATTTAAATATAATAGAATTATTCATAACCTCTTTTTTCTCTTCCTCAAAATGTTGTACATGTGTATCCAAAATGCAACATCATCTATCAAATACATATTTTTTTCAAACAAGATAGCATTCTGTAAAGAAGTGATTTAAAATTTCGTGATTTTAAACAAAACATATTGGGCCAATAGTTGTGACAGAAATATGTATTTCTCCAGCAACATCACAGGAACGAGGCAAAATGAATGACAGTGGGAGGATAACAAAGTGCTAGAAATAAATAACAAGTGAGGCCGGAAGAGGAAAACATAGTTCAAGCTTCAAGTTTTTCTTTTATATTTCACCGAGAAAGCATTCTCTTCCCACAGAGGCAGATCAAATCATGAAATGTTGATACAGTCTCTGTTATTTTACGCCAAAATCCGTGGATTCCCCTGGTGGAAAAAAATTGCACCACAGTCTATTTGAATTTCTTTATCAAATGACAACGCTTCTCGCATGGAAAGGGTGGTTCAAATCACAATGCTTTTGCCATGATTCAGTAACCAAAATGATGATTTTAGAACAACGTCGCTGATTGCACAACTAACTTTGATTGCATCCAATCAGGCATCTGCCATTCTATCCAACAAACTCGGCTTATTATAACAGAGGCTGTATCAACATTTCTTGACTTGATCTGCCTCTGTGGGGAGAGAATGCCGAGAAAGAAAAAAACATCTTGCCTATATCAACCATACATGTATTTAAATTATCTACGTCACACCATATTTGCTTACCGCTCTCTTGATGTAATCTGGGCCATAAGGCTTTTAATTTTTACTAAAGTCTGTCTGTCTGTCATACGTTTTTTTTAAAGTAACCACAATTTTCAACACTATACACATCAAAAGATAGACATTTACAATTCTCTCTCTGTTACAATGTTTTAACATTCCATCAAACAATTCAAACTGATCAGACAACTTATTATAACTTATCCCGTACAAGAAAAATGGTACATCTAAAATGTTTATCTCCAATATCAACATAACATTTAACCTTCATTACCATCATTTACCTAATGACATAATTCTTGATCATCAAAATGACACGAACTCAAAAACTTAAAGCCAATCCTTGCCAACAATAAAAGTTATAACAAGTTTCCTTGATTTGTTTTCTCCAAAGTCTGCCATATATTTAATCATCACAAGCCAGACAATCATCAATCTCTACACAATCAATCATGCAAGAAGTCATAGAAGTGCTATAGATGTAAAGAAAGACTTATATGAGGGCAATAAGTTATCAAATGTACAATAAGCTCAGCTACATGTAATATATCTCATATATACACTAGTACAGCTGTATCAACTGCAAAGAGATTTCCTAAGGCACAAGAAACATCACAACATTTTTCTGCACAAAGTCATATTCAAAATAACCAACTTTAGAGCATGTTCTTTTTCATCTTAAAGTCTTACCATTAGCTAGTCTTTACATCAGCCATCTTGCTATTGTTCCTTACCTACCATTTACCTATCAAAACCATTAGCCTACCCATACCATTTACCTATCAAAACCATTAGCCTACCCTTAAAATTAGCCTCTCTTTACCATTAGCCTTTCAAAACCATTAGCCTACCCTTAAAATTAGCCTCTCTTTACCATTAGCCTTTCTTCACCATTAGCCTATCTTTATCCTTAGGCTATTCTTACCATTAGCCTACGCTTACCATTAGCCTATCTTTACAATTAGCCTGTTCTTACCATAAGCCTACCCTTACCATTAGCCTACCCTACCATTAGCCTTTATTTATCATTTTGCCTACCCTTACAATTAGCATATCTTTACCATTAGCCTATCTTTATCCTTAGCCTATCTTTCCATAAGCCTATCCTTACCAACACTATTCAGGACATACATTCATATATCTTAATTGTAATTTATTCATCTTTTTAACAAAATTGTTAGTATTTTCATTGTTTTGTTGACATATTTCATGTTTTACTCTAAATGATAATCATGACATGACAACTTCATGTAAAATGAACACAAATCATCTATGCAACCATTATGCAATTTGTATTACACAGGAAAATATTTCAAATCCTGTCAAAACCCGTTCAAGCTTTAACGATAAAGATACATAAAAATAGTCAAAAAAACAAAAGCAAACAGACATACACAATACACCAATAGCCATTTTAACTCTTTGTCAGCAGCAATAATGTGTTGCCTTGTCTATGTGCCTCAGACTAGGCAATAGAGCAGGCACACACCCATAAAATGCTTGTGTTAACCTTTCCCACCAACTTCCCTGGCAAGGCATAGCTCATGCCATTCTACATCACATACTGTAAGCCTTACTGCAAAGTTCTTGATTTAAGTGACGGTGCTCCTCAGCAATTAAGGCTGTCCCCTCCTAGTATTTGACGTATAAAACTTTTTGTTTTGTTTGTATATTTTTTTAAATATTAGCTTTAAATAAAGGAGGCTTTCTTTATATAAGAGGAGAATTACAATGGAGCAGTAAGACCTGGTGTTTCACACCGAAGAGCTGGCACATTCAAATGTAGCAAGGCTGTTTCAGAAATAAGGTTATATTTTATAAATACTTTTATAAAATTAATTCATTGTTGATATCATACTGGCGCATACATCATCATATATCTTCTAACAAGTGTAGTACTTCATAGTACATGTAATTATGGAATGGTTATTTTATTTAACAACATGACATTCATTACTAAAACATTTATCAACATCTTTCAAAAATATGCCAAAAAATATACTTTAAAATTGTAAGGGCATCCTTTAAATGTAGTGGTATCAAGTTATATTTTTAACGATCAAACTTAAATTATTTTTTAAATCTTTTATTATAAAAGCAAATATACCATTTATAGTAAATACACGAAAGTTATTATTATTATGATGATGATAATAAGATCTCCTTCCACTACAAAACATCTACATTAAACAAATAAGTAGTTATGCAAATCTTTCGATGTAATAATTTCACAAACCTGATGGATTGAAAAATGTTAAAAGAAGACAATGTTATTTTGACCTCTGGCAAAAACAATACAAGCTAAATATAAGATTAAAAATGTTACTTCAACACTTATATTGAAGAAAAAATATCAAGTTATGTAAATTTAACACTCATTCACGGAATGCTTAGCAAAGGAAATAATTCAAAGATTTGATGGATCATGTTAGGAAAGAGGTCAATTATTTCAATACACACTTTTATATCTTTAAAAAATAATTAAATACATGTAAATTTTTCGCACTAAAAAATTCAGAAAGTAGAAAAATATTAAAATTTAACATTTACCTAGTTATTATTTACTCCCAATGGCATTCATTAGAAAAACTAGATGGTAACCCTTTTTAAGATATTCATTGGATTTCATTTATTTACTATTTCATCTATACATATATAATGACAACAAATTATGTTTATACTTCAACTTGCAGACTTTCATAATACACAGCAGGGACTAACAACACTTTCACAACATTACACACATTTCCTTATTTTACAACAAGAAAGTTAACATTATAATTAATAAAATGATACAATTTTACTGCCTATATACATAATGAAATTATTGTCCTATTTCCATGTACCTCTTTGCCATTTACAATATTATTACAATTGATTTTTTTAGTGGCATTTTAAAAGATGGAATGATGAAGAAAAACAACTTTTTGACACATTGTTTTCAAGCAAATGCATTTACTTAATATTTGCATATAAAATATATTGTTTTTTTCTAACTCAAATTAAGTTTTTATCTGAAATGTTTTGGCACAGTAATTATGAGTTGAGCATAGATTTTTTTTTTAAATAGAAAAAAAAAATGTGCTGTAAAATTACGTAACCTATGAATGACAGAACTGCAAAAACATGCAATTTTCAGAAAATAATTGATGTTCACCTGATTATACTGACTAGTGTATCAATACAATAACAGTGCTCTCCATGAGAACGATGCAATTATGAATAAGTTGCAGTAATAAAGTGCTGAAAGGAGAAATATTTTCACAACCAGGAAAAACCTCTTCGTTTGGCATCTAAAGAATTGTTGGAAAAAAAATAGTGAAAACTAGATTCTCTAACTAAACCCTAGTCCTAGTTCTATTCAGTACAACGTTTTTACACTTCTACAAAACATTGGAATTAAACAATAATGAAAGACATTTCTCAATCCATGTTTTCTTAAAGCTGTCTTGGCTTCTGACGTGTACTTTTCTATTCTGAAATTATTTTCTTCAATAATACCTCTTTTTCTATAAGCATAATAAAAGAATTTTTGTGGAAAACAGTTTCAATGCTAGATCAAGGCCCCTGCCATGTTTGTCACTGTAAAATGCTAGACAAGTAGAAACCTAATGAATTCTCTAAAAAAAAAATAATTTAAGTAACAAACTTTTTTTGTCACTGAAAATGATACATCTGATAACGTACGTACTAAGCCAGAATAATTGTACCATTTTCTTTCTTCATTTGTCAAGTTGAGACAAAGTAATGATTATTTCGTCTTATACAAGCTGAAAGATTATTCATCATAGTCATTTGTGAAGAAGTTGTAGACAAACGCTGCTTTCTTGGAGTCTTCGGCTCTTATTCTCGCTTTGCGCGCTGCCGTGTAGCTCTCGTCATTGTTGATGGATGGCGGGGCCCGGAGGAACACATTACCAAACAATGAGGCTGAAACAAACGAGGGCAAATGAGTTTCCATACACAAAAAGAAAAATAATTTTCTTTAATGCTTATAAAACAAACACATTCAGGCACAACGTGACAGATTATATAAGAAAACTTGGTATGTGTTGACTTTTTTCCAGACTCATTACTTGAACTGATTCTGGTGTGGTATAAGTAATGACTTTTTCACGTTTTTTGTGGAATTTACAAAAGGAATATGTAAGTAAAAGCACTGCAACTGTAACTTAATTGTTAGTTTGGGAAAATTTGGTAATCTATGAGATAATTCTTAGTGAAGTTAATTTTTAGTGTTTTAGTCATTTTCAAGGCTATTTAAGGCTAAAAAAGATTTAAAGGGGCAGTAGCACGTTTTTAGGGGGAACATAAGGTGATGGCAAGAAAATGAAAATAATTGATTCCAATTGAAAGTCAATGTATTTAAACTAAATTGAGCAGTAATAATTCAAATATATAACATAAAGTTTAGCCATACGATCCTTTTTCCTTACACAAAATGAATTAAAGGTGTTCACAAAAAATGGCCGCCAATGGATTTTATGTGAATCTTCATACTTTGTCCTCTGACTATGGATGATTGACTTGTGTAATGAGTTTGTTGACACTGTCAATATAATACAATTAGCAATAACTTACAATTATCAGTGAAAATTTTAAAATATAAAATTATCAAAAAAACATATGCTACTGCCCCTTTAAATGGCTTTTAAGGCCAAGTGCCCATTTTTTTTTTTCATATTTGTATCTTCATCAGTACTGATATAGTGTTAACTGCTCTGTTTTACAGTAAAGTGTCATTACCTCTTGGCAAGGAACAAAAACATAAAAAAAGAAAACTGGTTAAATCCAATTAACTTTTTCATAAATGTCTTTAAATGGGCCGCTCAAAAAAGGGTAGTTAGTGCATACAAATTTTCACAACCATGTTTGAGAACTATCATTGCAAAACAAAAAAGCGTTCCACGACATTTTGCCTTCAAGATAACAAATTGTGTGTCGATTAATTAAAGAAGAGAATAAGCTTGACACATGTTAATGTAAGGTCTGGAGACAAAACAAGATGGATGGTCTACTCCCATGCAAGAACTGATGACTTGGGTTTCTGTACATTAGTCACAAAGCTACAGCAAAATTATTTGTCCTAAGAAAGTTCTTCCAAATCGAATCCTTCATAAAAACTTTAGAAATTTTATAAAACACAGATCATTAATGGAACAATTTAATGATGTTAATTACTTCAGTTATTCTTTTGTGATTTTAGATTTTACAGTTGGATATGCCTTATTTAAAAAAAATAAAAATATATAGATTAGATAAGTAAAAAATAAATAAAAAATTAGGTAAGTTTTAAGTTAATCAATTTAAAGTGACCGATCTATCAGTGTTCCGGCTGCCATTTTTATTTTGTGAAAATGACATAGAAGAAAGGCCCCTACGGTGAAAATTTTGCAATATAGTACAAAACTTTGAAACACGAATGCCCCCGGATGCATCCTGCTCGCTGTGTCAAGGTCAAGGTCACAAGGTCAAATGTCATGGTGTCATCTGAAAGGTCTCATCACAAGGGATCCATATGTCAAGTATCAAAGACCTAGCTCTGACCAATCAAAAGTTATGACCAAGGTTAAAGTTTTTGTGGACAAACGGACAGACGGACAGGTGAAAAACAATATACCCCCGGAATCTCCGATTTGGGGGCATAAAAACATAATGTGTTGACAAATTAACTGCAAATTTACAAATTATCATCGATAAACTAATCAACAATGTTTAATAAAGGCGTAGCAAGATTTTCCACACTCATAGTGTCAATAAATGACTTCACTTCTCTCTGTTTTTGTTTTGAACCAAGTGTGTGCTCTTCTTTATCAATTAAGTTGTCAAAGGTAAATCAATTAAATTTTACCAAAAGTAAATGTTACTAATAGGTTTCAACTGGATTTTACGGAAATCATGTTGTAATATCATATATGTAATACTGGATTGTCCCCTTGAATTTCGTTTCCACAAAAAATACCCTGATAGAACTGTCCCTTTAACCAAACATAAAAAGAGATATGAATAACATTTTTTTTTTATCCTTTGTATTTGGGATCAAAATATGAAAATTTCAATAAATTCAATTTGCATCTTTCAAAAAGAGCATATAACTCATAATGTGAAAGAGATAAGAAATATTTAAATTTCACTCAGAGGAATTATTTTTTAAAGTAAAAAATGATAGATATGGTTTTATTCTTTACACTTCACTGTCAATAGTTTACTCCATATACAGAATTAACAGATTGAAATAAAACCTATAAATCAATTTGTTTTTACAGAAAATTACTTGTAAGTTCAAGTAAAATTGTACAGCAAAAAGACTACATTCTTGACTTTTTGTCTATTTTTGTTTTAAAAAATGTCAATAGCATGGCTGTCTACATCACATCATTCCTGTAATTACCCGCAAAATCAATACCAAATAACTGGTCTTTGACAAGTGGGCAAAAGTTGTTACTGAAAAACAGTGTATAATGGACCTAACTAACTCACAAATCACTTTGTGAAAAACACCTGAATACAGCCTCGTTAATCTCTTTCATATGTTTTTTTAAAGTAAGTTGCAAATGTCAGGTTTTGTGCCAATAATAATCCAAATGTGACATGTCAAAAGAGTTGATGATCAATAAGATACAATGTTTACAAACACAAGAGCATTTCACTTTAAATAAATGTCTAATCTTGAATATTGTGTTCATGTCTTAAAGGGGCAGTAGCACATTCTTTCAAAATGTTAAATTTTAAATTTCCCACTGATAATTGTAAGTTAATGATAAAGGTATTGTTTTGATAGTGTCAAAAATCTCATTACACAAACCAATCATCCATAGTCAGAGAACAAATTAACAAGATTCATAAAAAGGCGTTTTTGTGTGAACAACTCTAACTCATTTTGTGTAAGAAAATAAGAGTTGCATGGCTGAACTTTACATTATATATTTGATTTATTACTGCTTCATTTTGTACAAATACATTGTCTTTCAAATGGAACCATTTATTTTCATTATCCTGACATCACCTCCCCTAAAACGTGCTACTGCCCCTTTAAGATAAGAAACAATAATTTCCAAGCTTAATTGATGTTAAAATAGCACATACACCATCAATCCCCTTACACAGCAATAACTGTAAATGAAACGCTTTTCCTCTTTTCATGGTTTGTTTTTTGTACCAATGCTATTATAAGGAAATGCATGGTTACGATTTAGCTAACACGTCCATTAACAACCACAAAGGCCAATTTCACAGTCAAATAATAATTAGCATGCACTTTCAATGAACATGTAACAAGCTAAGCATAAAACGAGTTATGAAACATTGGGATGGCCAGTTGCCAATAGTTTGTAACATATACCAAAACATTTCCGTCAGATTTTATATGGTCGACACCGACGTCTGAATCCCCAGAAAAGGAGATAACAGGTCAACAAGCATCACAACAAGGGGTGACTATTGACCCAGACTATTGGGATAGGCTATTGTAAGTAACTATTGCAATAGTGAGTTCATAACTCACTATGAAACTTTGCAAAAATGGGGGTTTGTAACATACCAACAAAATTCTCAATTATTGAGGGCAAAAGCATTAAAGAAAGTTTGAAACAAGAAGACATGGTCATCAACATCCCCCGCCAAATAAGTTTTCATCCAAGCTCCCAATATTTTCCTAAATGGGCAATAACTCTGTAATAAGTAATTGCATTTACCTCATTTTTAAACTCCATCAAGGTATTGATACCCTTAAGACACAGTGCAAACGTTGTTATTCTATCTTAAATAGTTTTTGAGAAAGGTTGTCCCCTTTGAGGACATCTTCGAACAGAGTCAAAAACACAAAACACAGGCAATAACTCTGTAAAAAGTAATTTTGCCGTTCTGATTTTCGAACTCCATCAAGGTATTGATACAATGAAGACACACAGCAAGTTTAGTTAACCTATCTTAAATAGTTTCTGAGAAAAGTTGTCCCCTTTGACGACTCCCTCAAACAAAGTCCAAAATCTTGAGACAAGGGCAATAACTCCATAAAAAATAATTTTGCGGTTCTGATTTTCGAACTCCATCAAGGTATTGATACAATAAAGACACACAGCAAATTTGGTTAGCCTATCTTAAATAGTTTCTGAGAAAAGCTGTCCCCTTTAACTCTGCCGGACGCACAGACAGAGCCAAAACCTATATCCCCCTTCCACTTTGTGGCGGGGGATAATAATAACTCACCAAGAAACATGGCTATAATTGGGGGTCAATACAGTAAAAAGAGTTTGTAACTTCTGAAGAAAATTTACGCTAATGAAGAGTTTATTTAACACCTTATGAAACTTTGCAAGAATGGGGTCAAAGAGAATTCGTTATTCAAAGAAACTTGGTAAAAATAGAGCCATGGGCTCTGTAGCTCATCAGACTTTTGATGGAAATAGGTTTTTGAGGTTTTGACCCCTGTGACCTCATTTGGGGTCAAGGGGTCACTAAACCTAAAATTTAGAATCCTCATTGGTCAAGGAGTCTACGCACAACTTTTCAGCTCTCTAGACCTTTTTTGAACTGGAGGAGAAGTTGAAATTAGGTTATTAAGGTTTTGACCCCTGTGACCCCATTTGGGGTCATGCATTGGATCACAAAATCTATTCAATTGAGAATCCCCACTGGCCAAGGAGTCTACACACAACTTTTCAGCTCTCTAGACCTTTTGAAACTGGAGAAGAAGATGAAAATAGGTTTTTAAGGTTTTGACCCCTGTCACCCCATTTCGGGTCAAGGGGTCACCAAACCTAAAATTTAGAATCCTCATTGCCACATGGAGTTCGTTACTATGAAACTTGGCAATATACAGCAGATAAGAGTTGGTAATTAACTCACCCAAAAACCTGGCATCCAGGTTGTTCTTTTCACTGTATGTCAGCAGCTCTCGTATGAATGCACATACATATCGGAAAACGTTTCTATGACTGTCAGGGATCTTTTGCAATGCCTGAAACAAATATCAAAATTCTTATTCATGTAACAAATATTCAAACTAACTGATATTGTATTTAAGGATGTGATACAAGGGAACTAACTCTAACATCAAAAATATTACCAGAATATAACAATATGGCCAATTTGAAATTGCTTATTCTGAATGTAATACACTTTTTATTTCAACAAGCTCCTTATTAAATCGCTACTATCATGGTTATCAATTAAGTGATGCTGCCAAAGGGGTGATAACAAATAAAAGATTGATCAACTGTCTACTGGTTACTGAATCCAACAATGGGCAGAAAAACAGAATATGGTTCATGGAGGCATACACAGCCCCACACAGAATATGGCTCCCTTTCATCCTGTCTAAAATAACTCTA
This sequence comes from Steromphala cineraria, assembly GCA_916613615.1. Taxonomy (NCBI): domain Eukaryota; kingdom Metazoa; phylum Mollusca; class Gastropoda; order Trochida; family Trochidae; genus Steromphala; species Steromphala cineraria. Next base: position 59,259,051 of record OU744725.1, on the reverse strand, counting down.
AATTTTCGAGATTTAATGGCTTTAAATTTCTGTCCTAGGAGATGTATCGTGATCTCATACAAGCAACATCTCTTGTGGGACAATGTTTCAGATGATATAGGGAATAAGATATTTGTCCTCTGAGAAGATATCTGTTTAAGGAAATACCTTTTTGAGACAATGTTTCAGATTTAAATGGACAATAAAAAATATGTCCTATGAGATATCAATGGCACAACCATCATCTTTTCGGGTCACTGTTTTGGATGGCAAATGAACAATAAGAAATCTGTACAAAAAGATATCGCTTGCACAAGCAAAATCCTTGGGACACTGATTCAGATTTAAATGGACAACTAGATTAGCGTTTGCGGAACACCGCAAAGGCAGAGCAGCCCCGAAACTTGGGGTTTCGCCTTACCCTGTTCCGCCTTCTACAAGCCTCAGCATATTGGGCATTTTCTTGTGACCTTGACGTTTGACACTCAAGGTCACGCAATCAATGAATACATTTCATTGAATATAACATTACTGTAACGAATTAAAGTGTTAAAAATTAAAATAATACATTTTCTCAATATATGTTGACCTTGCTGTGACCTTGACCTTTGACCTTGAAAGTGAACATGTCATTGTAACTCCCCAGAGGTGTAAACACTTATACATGTAAATGAGTTCTGAAAAGATTAATGGGATTAAGTTATATCCAAATTAGTTGCACATTGCAATAACACAAATCTCATGACCTTGACCTTTGACCTTCAAGGTTACATGATCAATGAACACTTTTCATTGACTATAACAATCATCTAATGATTAAAAGTGTTCATTGTTAAACTAAAGCATTTTCGCAAAACCATGCTAAAGTAGTGACCTTGCTGTGACCTTGACCTTTAACAGATTGTAGCGAAAACCTTTTCAAAAATTGTTACTCTTCCAAGGATGATACATACCAACTTAGAGCTTCATAGCACAAAAACGTTTCAAGTTATCGCGTTTACAAGGAATTTTTTAGTGATTTTATAGCTCGTGACCTTGACCTTTGACCTTGAAAGTGAACATGTCATTGTAATTCCCCAGAGATGTAGACACTTATACATGTTCATGAGTTCTGAAAAGCTTAATGGGATTAAGTTATATCCAAATTAGTTGCACATTGCAATAACACAAATCTCATGACCTTGACCTTTGACCTTCAAGGTTACACAATCAATGAACACTTTTCATTGAGGATAACAATCATCTATTGATTAAAAGTGTTCATTGTTAAAATAAAGCATTTTCGCAAAACCATGCTAAAGTAGTGACCTTGCTGTGACCTTGACCATGGACAGATTGTAGCGAAAACCTTTTCAAAATTTTTTACTCTTCCAAGGATGATACATACCAACTTAGAGCTTCATAGCACAAAAACTTTTCAAGTTATCGCGTTTACAAGGAATTTTTTAGTGATTTTATAGCTCTCGACCTTGACCTTTGACCTTGAAAGTGAACATGTCAAAATCGTTCCCCCGAGGTATAAGCAGTAAGTTATGAATACAAGTTCTGGAAAGCTTAGTAGAAAAAAGTTATAGCCATTAGTATGAGCGCGGCGGCGGCGGAAACTGCACAAAAACTGATAGCAGCCCCGTCCTTAGACGGGGCTGCTAATAAGAAATATGTCCTATGAGATATCTCATGCACAATCAACATCTCTTTTGGGAGACTGATTCACATTTAAAATATACGATAAGAAATATGTCCTATGAGATATTGCTTGCACAAGCAACATCCCTTTGGGGCACTTATTCAGATGTTAAATGTAGGATAAAAAATATGTCCTAGGAGATATCGCTTGCACAATCAACATCTCTTTTGGGAGACTGACTCGGATGTTACATGTAGGATAAGAAATATGTCCTAGGAGATATCGCTTGCACAATCAACATCTCTTTTGGGACACTGACTTGGATGTTACATGTAGGATAAGAAATATGTCCTATGAGATAATGCTTGCACAAGTAACATCTCTTTGGGACACTGATTCAAATGTTAAATGTAGGATAAGAAATATGTCTTATGAGATTTCGCTTGCACAAGCAGCATCTTTTTGGGACACTAGTTCACATGTCAAATGAAGGATAAGAAATATGCCCTATGAGAGATCGCTTGTACAACAAACATCTCTTTGGGACACTGATTCAGATGTTAAATGCAGGTTAGAATATGTCCTATGAGATATATCTTACACAAGAAACATCTCTTTTCAGAGACTGATTCAGAAAGTTCATGCACAATAAGAAATATGTCCAAGCAACATCTCTTTGGGAGACTGATTCCAATGTTAAATGTACGATAATATATATGTCCTATGAGATAATGCTTGCACAAGAAACATCTCTTTGGGAGACTGATTCAGGTGTTTAATGTAGGTACCTGCTTGCAGAGGAGGAAGGTGTTGGATGCATCGAGACAGGCCTGGTACTGGACGAAGGGGATGACGGGCTGCGGGAGAGACTCGAGGAAGAGCAGCAGGGCCTCCGCTACAGAGTGAACACTCCCAGCTGGACAGGTTAAGGATCTGATAACATGTGGCATTGGTCTCCCCTTCACAAAAACTGAGGTGATCTTAATTAAGGTCTTAAGGTAGCCTTAGTGAAATGTTTAAGTATGGGAAATAAGGTCAACCTCAGTAAAGGTTGCTTTGTGAGAGGAGGCCCTTAATTGGCCTAGATTTTCAAAGCTCTGTTAGTGCTAATTAAGATAGTCATAGGCCAATCTTAAAGTATGGAACTTGTGACTATCTCAGGACTAAGAAAGCTTAAAAAATCTAGGATCTGGTCTTTAGCTATTCATCATTACCCTGAAGGGGTACTTTGGGGGCAGCTACTAAGAAATCTGCTTTTATCTTTGATACAAATCCTTAAAGTTAAACTGCCTAATTTGTTTTGTTTTGAGGACGTTCTCTAAAATGATTTCTAATCGGCCTTTTTCTTAGTTAGCTTTTGATGCTTTAAGTGTCATGGCCAGTCTCAGTAGTACCTCAGGTAATTTTCAAAGTTACATTGCCCATAAATGTTGAATAGATGATTGATTGTGGATATATAACACTGCTCCATCAAAAGTGATCTAAACCTGTCATTGAGATACAATAGAAGATATGGAGCTGTTTGAGTGGCATTCTAGAAGTTTATGGTATAGGGAAAACAAGAGTAATTCTATGGACGAATAACTTCTTTATTATTATGACAGTAGCGGCGTTTCGATATAGATTGTTATACCGTTTTCTATAGAAGTTATTATTTGTAAAATTATGGCTAAAACCTGCCACCTGAAGATCAACTGGATCATATCTGTCAAGCTGAGAACACAATCCTCAATTTTAATTACCCGAGCTAGTTACAAGAGTGTTCTACTATCCCCCTAAAAAAACATGATATTCTAAGTAAATTACTGCTCCATTAAAAATGATCTAAAACTGTCATTGATACTGGTATATAAAAGAAGATATTTTGGCAAAACTATGGCTAAACACTGCCACCTGAAGATCAACTGGAACATATCTGTCAACCTGAGAACACAATTTGGCCACAGTGATGCATGACAAGGATACGGAGCTGTTCCGGGTTGCCGGTGTCGAGAGCATCTCGGATCTGCTGGATCTCTGTCTGGTTACCGGGCTGCAGGAACAGATCCACCTGGTAACATACACGGCAATTGGTGAAACCTTCCTTGAAAAAATCTTTAAAGAGTTAATTGGTTAGCTAATGTACATATATTGTGGGTTCCGGAAGTTTCCCCTGGCGGAAAAAAAATTTAATTTGAATTTCTTTAGCAAATGACAAAGCGTCTCGCATGGAAAGGGTGGTTCATATCACAATGCTTTGCCATGATTCAGCAGCCAAAATGACAATTTTAATACAGCGTCACTGATTGCACAACTAACTTTGATTGCCTCCAATCAGGATCCATCTCAAATTCTATCCCACAAAGTCGGCGTAATAGAACAGAGGTTGTATCAACATTTCATGACTTGACCTGCCTCTGTGGGGAGAGAATGTTGACTCAGGTGCAAATAATAGAAAAACAGCAATTGTAAAACCAAACCTTGATGTCAAATCTCTCTTTAAAGTTAATTGGTTAGCCAATGTAAGTGTATTGAAGTTACATCTTGTTAGTGTTAAGAAAATCTTGACTAAAGGAACAACAAAATAGCAAAACTATCGAGTCAAAACAAGCATGTCACCGCATCAAAGGGAGGTAACTCATGATTGAGTAGGTTATTAGGGTATTTCTTTATTTTGTACTTTGTACGGACCACCCAACCTCATATATAGTTGCAAATTAGCGACTGTAGTAGCGATTATGTTAAGGTTTCTGGATAACGGTGAGTAAAGCGTGTTTCCTCATTAATTATAAGAGAGAAAAACTGCTGAGTAAAGTGAAGCAGTGTTTTGTGTTATTATCATGAGGAAATACGTTTTAGCCTCCATGAGCCAGAACCCCTAATAAACTACTTGATTGATGAAAGCAGAGCAGTAAAAAAAAATTATTTTTAATTTTTAAATTTTATCAAATTTTGATACATGAATGTCTCAAGAGGAAAATATTTTGATTGTTATCATATGGAAACTAGATTAGTCTTTGCGGGACACCGCAAAAACAGAGCAGCCCCGAAACTTGGGGTTTCGCCTTACCCTGTTCCGCCTTCTACAAGCCTCAGCATATTGGGCATTTTCTTGTGACCTTGACATTTGACACTAAAGGTCACGCAATCAATGAACACATTTCATAAAAAATAACATTAATGTATCGAATTAAAGTGTTTAAAGTTAAAATAATCCATTTTCTCAATATTTGTTGACCTTGCTGTGACCTTGACCTTTGACAGTTTGTACCCAAAACCTTTCCAAAATTTTGTACTTCTCAAGAGATAATATATACAAAATTTAAACTTCATAGCACAAAAACTTTTCAAGGTAACGCGTTTACAAGCAATGTTTTTGTGATTTTATAGCTCATGACCTTGACCTTTGACCTTGAAAGTGAACATGTCATTTTAAGTCCCCAGAGGTGTTATCAATTACACATGTTTATGAGTTCTGAAAAGCTTAACGGGATTAAGTTATATCCAAATTAGTTGCACATTGTAATAACACAAATGTCATGACCTTGACCTTTGACCTTCAAGGTTACACGATCAATGAACACTCTTTATTGAGTATAATAATCTTCTATTGATTAAAAGTGTTCATAGTTAAAATAAAGCATTTCTGCAAAACCATGCTAAAGTCATGATCTTGCTGTGACCTTGACCTTGGACAGATTGTAGCGAAAACCTTTTCAAATTTGTTTACTCTTCCAAGGATAATATATACCAAGTAAGAGCTTCATAGCACATAGCAAGTTATCGCGTTAACAAGGAATTTTCAGGTATAAGCAGTAAGTTATGAATACAAGTTCTGGAAAGCTTAGTAGAAAAAAGTTATAGCCATTAGTATGTGCGCGGCCGACGCGGCATCGGCGGCGGAAACTGCACAAAACCTGATAGCAGCCCCGTCCTTAGACGGGGCTGCTAAATATGTCTGCTAAAGAATTACAGGATTTCTAAGAACTATCTGGTTTACAAAAAATCAATTTGAACAAAAACTCCAATGAATAATAAAGCAATCTGAACACTTGTAATTGGATAAAAATACTCTAATACATGTTAGTCTACTCAATCTTTCGACATAGGTGATTATTAGTAACCATATTTTCGGAGCATAATAACGGGAAACAAACTTTAGGTTAACCACAGCAAAGGATCAAAAGAATCTGAAATGTTAATCTTCTTAATTTTGTAAATTCCTTGCAAAACTCTTCTCTGTAGTTCAACTTGAGAGAGAATGTTCTGTTGTGATGAAAAATGCGTCAAATACCTATTTCACTTGCAGTGTGAAATCATAGTATCATCAATAAAGCAACTAATTTACATTCCAGCCGATACTCGCAGGCTTCATCCCAATTAATAGCCACAGTTGTGTTGCAGGCTATCTGCCTACAATAATACTATCAGCCGCAATATAAACCACACATTCACCTAACCTCACTAATTTTAAAGATTTTTTTTCTATAAAAGTGCTTTGAAATTGCAATATGGCCATAAGTGAGTTTTTTACCTGTTGTCTGCCATATTTGTAGAGATGATTTATAAGACGGAATATTTCTTTCGGAACTATAAGTTTCGGGTCGCTTCCAACTGCCACAAGTGGTCTGGTGCTCTTGGGGCTGCCCTGTTGTATTAACAAAGAATGAGATGCAACCACAATTCGTCTTTCAAGCTTGTAAATTGACAATTTAACATGACCAAGAACTATTGAATTTACCAATATCAAATATTTATATTTATCAATGAACAATTGTCAACAATGATGAAATATGAATTTGAAATTTATAGGGAAAATAATTCTTCTTCTATCTTGCGTATTAATTGGCACCAATTTAAATAAAATTTCTGTACTTACATTTATCTATGAAATCAATAAAGATGCTAATTTCCAACAATTTTAAAATTTCTAATCAACAACAACGAAATGGTCACTTACATGCTTGGAATGAAATGTGAAATAATTACACTTTAATGACATAAATTCTCTTTATACACAGGAAAAGATTACTTTACTTGTTTTGAGAAAAACAACTAGCCACTGTTCTCCCTCTAAAGAGAATGGTTGAGAATTGAACATAAAAAACTTAAAGTGACACAGAGTATCTTTCTTAAAAATTTATTTGGTTTTGATAAGCTACAAAATATCTAATATGCTGATTGAAGTTCATATCTCATCACTGGACTTGCAAATATAGCCATTTATGCATAATATCTCTAAAATGCTTAATTTTATGGAAAAATAAAGAAAACATCTCAAATACGTTAAATATTCGAAATTATGCATCCAATTAATCTACCTATTAGTTACATTACCTAATAAACACTATCGAATCGAAAATATATTCCTGTCAGCTTATGACAAGGTTTCAAAATTACGTTCGACGAATTTGCGCGCGCCACTTGAGTCACATTGTCCGGTTTTTGATCAAAATCCCGACTTTGAATGGCCGTATTTTCGCTTTAATGTACTGATTGGCCTTTAACTTGTTATTTTCAGTAACAGTTAGTGGCTCCCGATGTAATAACATCGATTCAAAATTTGACATATGCGATATTATCAACATACTCTGTGTCTCTTTAATCTTTACTGACCAGCGATATGAGATCATCGACAGCCACTTCTCTAATTGGTCCGTGCATCTGTACGAGGGTTTCTATTGGCGTGCCAAAACTACTGCGGATATATGTTCCACTGATCGGAATGTACCAAGGGTTAAGGAAAGGATGGATAATAAGCACAATTGACATTTCTGCATGATATATATGACCACAGATGATAAGAAATGTTAAGTTTTGATAAGTATCATAAGTCTACTATCCGGCATCCTTTAGTGGATCCAGGTAACACACTCTGTATCACCACCACACCCTCGCGTGGAAAGCGTTGTTACGACTGTAATTTTTAATAAGATCATTTTGCAAGGTTCTACAACACATTTTCAATGATTTCATCAAATCCAAATCATGAGCCAATAAGAAATATATCTTTATAATGTCTGGATTAAATTTGCACATTAATATTTGAACACTAATTTTTTTAGGATGAACAAATCCTGGGTATTGTTAGTCAAAACACTTACAATCGATCGTAAGTCTACAATCGGTTGTAAGCAATAGGCTACAATCAATCGTAACTTCACAACTGGTTTGTGGTTCGCCCAGCTGGTCATGAACTCAAAACAAAATGGCCAAGAAAGAGAATGCCAGTAGAAAGTAGATATGGTAGATGTGAGAGAAGGATATGAAGAAGTCCTTTCCCCCGTTGAGGTGCAGCACGAGGATGTCCTCCAGCTTCTCCGCCCCTGTGTTGAGATCTCCCACCGTGTCCTTGTCCACAAACACCAGCATCGAGATGTCACAGCAGTCACCTAAAATATTTGGTCAAAATAAAATTTGTCTCAAGTTTGGCATGCTGCTTATTGCCAAAGCAGCTCTTAACATAAACTCACACACTCACTCAAGTTGGTACACATATTTGTCTCTTGTAGCCCTCTCTCATATAATGCTGAGAACAGCTAATTTGACCTTTTAAAATACCATCAGGAATATTACTGATCCTGTCTTTTTTTAGACAGAACAAAATGCACAGGTAATATATCTTCTTCAAACTATTACGAACAGATGGTTTGACAAATTTATTTCGTCGATTGTGGTCATGTCATTAGACATCGTTTCTCAAATAGATTGAATTTTTAGCTGCACTTACAATCCACAGTGAGACACTAGACATCCATTTGATAGATGAATATAAAAGTTAAATTAAAGTAGAGAATATATGGTCTCGAACCAAACCTTTTTTTTCATATTATTGATGGTTTGTAAGATGTGTTCAAAACGAAAGATATTAAATATGGTGGATAAAATCATAGAACGTTATCAAAAAATTTTTTTGTTATCATTATTCTCTATTATACTAAAGTTAAAGGTTTTTAAACATATCTTGATTTATTTGTATGTTAAAATAAAGGAACAACAAACATTTCTTATCATTTTATTCACGAGTTAATAATACTTACGGTTTCCCGTTTTGGTCAGTTAAAATGGCCGATTGACAAAATTTTGAATCTGCATCCCTGGTTTCTACCTGCATATCTTGTGGAATATTACAAATCAAGCAATAGCCATCACTTTGTCTCTGTTACTGTAATGAATTAGAGTTATGTCCCTTCTCAATTAATGTCTGACAAGATGTACAAATCATTGGATCCACCTCACTTGAGGTGAGTAATTGTTTATCATCAAGGTAAATTAACAAAGTATACTACTAAAAAAATCTAAGGAACATTTATATAGTGTCCCCTATATTCTTAAAACCTCAGTGCATGGTTAAATTTATGTATTTTATGAGAAAAAACACTTTTATTGACATATTGGAATCAATTGATAAAGAGTGATGCAGTTTCTGTATTGCGTTTTGATGTAAGAAACACATCCTGCTACATCAGCGGATATGTCTCCGCGTTATGCTACAACCTATCCCCTGATATCCTGCTGAGGTATTCTGCTGTATCGCTATATATGGCAAGCCAATCAAATGATGCCCTTTCAGCGATAGCGGCAAACTGGTTTCTTGGCTTCGTTCCGCATGCTCACTGAGTGATTCAAATCAACCAATGGGAGTACTAAAAGATAATAAATCTGAAGTCTCACTGCAGGTTCCCGCTAAGCTCTAAACTGCGCTCTTTTAGATTTCCACGAGCGACATCACTAGACAACAGTGTATGGAGTACGAAATAGTTTGACTGAAACAGACAGGCTATAAATAGCGTTGAGTAACCACCTGTCAGCAATCCGGCTGTTTGCTATTGCTGAAAGGGCATCATTTGATTGGCTTGCCATATATAGCGATACAGCAGAATACCACAGCAGGATATCAGGGGATAGGTTGTAGCATAACGCGGAGACATATCCGCTGATGTAGCAGGATGTGAGAAACAAGGCAGGGATGGAAAATGAAAGTCACAGGATGTCTGATGGTTCAGGTTCAAAGCATTGCAGTCTTTATTAAAAAAGGAGTAGTCCTATTTCAGGTATAAATGTGGGTAATAACAAAACTTCCAACAAAACACTTCTCTTTGAGCGCTTGACATTCATAGTTAGTGCAAATGATAGTTCAACTTGAGTGTCCTTTAACTTCTTTTGAGTAGTATATATCATATGCTTCCCAAAACCAACAATGCTTAGCACAAGTTGTTGTGTTAATGTTATCTTGATTATTCTAAATACCAATGAATCCCTAATTTCATGGATGACAGCTCTTGTATCCAGTATCCAAAACACTGACCTGGCATCACCACATCCTTGCTTGGTGTCACGTTTAACCATGGTTTACAGAAACTGGCATCCTCCAGCTTGTTGATGAATTCATATTCTACAGGAACCTAGAAAAGATATAGTCAGTCTGATTAAAATTGCTAATTCCGAGGAATAAATTCAAACATAAACTCTACACTAGGTCTAACCTTATCCCCGTACCTTGCATGTTTTTTCACAAGTTTAGCGCATCCAAAACCCAGTTGTAAGAGGACCAATGCTCTTGCTTATAAGACCGCTGGGGGTGATCATGTTCAAAGTAGGGTTGACAGGAGTTACTTGCCCCTACCTTGTACCAAAACCCCTTGGTGGAGGCTTGTGATTGGTTAGCTGAGTAAACGTATGGACATGCAACCAGGGGAGAGGACCTATCGAAATAACATGTTCATTTTTCGATAGTGCAAGTTTTTTAAGTCCTGTTCCTAAGTGGTCCCTACATAGAAGTTGAAAATCTTCATTCTATAATACCTTATTGGCAAAAATCCTGTACAAAATGTTTTAACTTTCGAGGGCTCAATTCCTTAATAGTAGTCAAACGAAGGTTCAAAGCATAATCTCTTGTCATTAAAAGATGTCAAAATAAAAAAAATTTACAGATTGAATTTAAAGAAGAACATTGAACAGACAGGGAGTGAGTTGGGTTTAATGTGTTGCCAAAGGAAGAGAAGGATTGACATCCAATAATCCAACAAGCTTAAAGTCCCATGATCAGAATTTAAGTAATATAGATAATTTTTAAAGTATTTTTAATGTATTCTCTGAACATTCAGAAATGAATAAGTACAACCAAGTTTTTGAGGGTGGTATACTTCCAAATTCAAGTTAGGTACTTTCTCATTTATCAAACAATCTGATTTTGGTATAAAAATTTCCTGAAAGATTTTTCTACCCGACTATGTGCTCCTGTGCCGCAATTTTACGGAAGGCTTAGCTTGATATGCAAGTCTGACCAAGGGACTTTAACAAGTTTATAAGGTAACATTTAGTTGAACCCAACTCTCTAAACCATTCTCTGACACGAGCCCCAACCTACCTGTCCAGTGTTTGCCAGAGAGAGAACTTGTTTCTGTGGTTCAACAAACTTCACGTTCTCAAATGTGAACTGGAAATGAAATAGAGTTATATGAGTTTCTAAAAGAAGACATATTTAGAAAATGGAGAGAGTGAGCGAGTGAGTTAATGCTAAATGCCGCTTGGGCAATATTTCAGTCATAAGCGGCGGCAAATGGAGAGAATTGACCAAACAAAATGTGAAATCAAGGACGAGGGCGATTATTATAAAATATATATCTTAAACATTGGTTGAACATGAAATACTGAAATCATATCTACTATTCACAGTTTTCACACACTTTTTGGTGCCAATACATTCTCATTACATAAAGTATTTGAATTTTTCCTTAAATGGCCAGCTTTACCAGTTCATAACCTTGGGTCTGCACCTCTCATTTTCACCATAATTACTAAGGTGATGTTTCACAATTTGGCAATTTTCTCATTAAGGTTAAACTGAACCTATTCACGACTGTACTTTATAGTATATACTTCAATTTTCAATGTGATGAAAATTTTCAATGTGGTGATTGTTTGTGAATGATACTTTTCCAACAAGAGAATTAGTGAGCAAGCTCACTTTTTATACCCCCGCTTCCCTAAGTGATTATAGAAACTAAGATACAACTACACTTAGTAAGGATTCCTACAAAATTGCAAAACTGTTTTAATTTGTTTAAAAGGCAATGAAAATGCAGATATAGACTTCCTGATTGCATGTAAGCTATATATTATAGCTCTTATGAAACTAACAATGTCTTTTTCAGACATTTATGATTCTTATATAGTCATTATTGTATTAAAAAAATCTTCAATGTCCTTTCAATGTGACTGTATGTTAAGAAAGAAGTTAACCATACAAAAATACTGAGAGTACATCGAATGGCTCATCTGAACAAAAAATATCAGAGTTAAGAGCGGAACAAAAATGACTTCCTCAAAGAGTCACTTTTACAAGAAAGAAATCGAAATCTTAAAATAATAATGAGAGTGGTCTGACTGAAACAGACAAAAGGCATATCTAGGGACCATAGCCCTTACATACGAGTATACAGTTTTATCACATTGGAAGAAATAGTAACAGATTTATGAGCGGAACAAAAATGACTTCCTCAAAGAGTCACTTCTACAATAAAGAAGTTGAAAATCTAAAATAATGATCATGGAATCTGACCAAAATTAACAAAAGGCACATCTAAGGACTGTAGGGATTACATATATAAAGTTTCGCAACATTTGAACATATAGTACTCAAGTTTAGAGCGGAACAAAAATGACTTCCTCAAACAGTCACTTCTACAACAAAGAAGTCTAAAATCTAAAAACATAATGAGGGCATCTGACCAAAATATACAAAAGGCACATCCAGGGACCATAGTGATTACAAATATGAAGTTTTGTGACATTTGAACAAATAATATCCGAGTTATGAGCGGAACAAAAATGACTTCATCAGTCACTTCTACAACAAAGAAGTCTAAAATCTAAAAAAATAATGAGGGCATCTGATCGAAATGTACAAAAGGCACATCTAGGGACCATATTGATTACACATATGAAGTTTCGTGACATTTGAACAAATAGTATTTGAGTTATGAGCGGAACAAAAAGTGTGACGGGACGGACGGACGGACCCGCTGACCGCTATATACCCCCGACTACTTCGTAGCGGGGGTATAATAAAACCCAGAGAAGTCACTGTGATGATTGTTTGTGAATGATATTTTTGCAATTAACCCAGAGAAGTTCTAAAAAAATATTCCTTGTTCAAGACATACGAGAGACAGAATAAATATTAATAAACCAACCTCAGTCCTCTCCAGCTTAATGGTAGGCAGATACTCATTCTCTATCCTATCCAACTTCTTCATAACGTCTTCATAAACCTTCTTCGACTTCTCAACGTCTATCACTCGGATCTGAAATAAAAACACTTATTATGACCTGGCAAGTTAAGAATGTGTTTTTATTTCCTTCATTTCCTACAATAGATTAGTTTCTATTGCATTATCAATAAGGAAATGATTTTTCATGAACCATTCAACATTATTAAAAGGAACTACAAATGAACACTTAACATATGTGGTTGATCAAGGATACTATTTTTCATATAAAGGACATTGTATTTTGGAACCTTTTTGCAGGAAACTATTCAAGTGTCTTTGTCATCTTCTCCCTTACAGAGTAGTTGAGTTGAGAACAAGGAAACATGTTAGAAAATTTAGCCCTTTGTCATGTATGAAGGAAATAACATGCCTTTAAAAAAGATATGCCTAATTTTTAAAATTTATTTGGGAATGATAAAATAAGTTTGGTGAAGATACTATGTATAATCAATAAATGTCATTGATTCATTTACAAGAATTTTTAATGAAAATAATAAATAAATAAGATTGGACATTTACAAAAAATTAGGTTATGCTGCAATTTTTTGACTCTAGGTAAAAGGTAAATATTAACCCTACATATTGGATAACCAAAGTCTTATCACTTCAGTAGATCAAATCAAAACAATTAATCAATCAATTAATCGAACATTCTTTTGTAAGGATATGAGTTGAGGCTTTGTAGTTTAGGATCTGAATTACTGATAACTCTTACTTGTTATTTCGTGATTAAAATAACTATGATTAACATCTATTATCTAATTACAAAAGGAATAATTCCATATTGCAATTTTTTTAATGAAAGATAAGCCAATGTAAGCTAAAAAAATTAATTGCTTCATATAAGAGAATGAAGATATGAACAACACCTCTTTCTTACTTTTGACATTTTCATAATATTGATATTAAAATAATGATATTGGACACTATACAATTATAGATATGATGAGGTTAATACCTGATTTTATAGACCCGAGTAAAACAATATTGACCGAGGACGAAGTTCGATGTCGATATTGTTTTCCTCAGGTCTATAAAAACAGGTATTGAACGAATTCACCAGTCCATAACAGTTTTATGATGTCTCGGTAAAAAAAAACGAAAAGGAAATAGAAATCTATAGCTATGAGGGACATTTCGGCTCAACTGTCGACAAGGACTCCTCAATGACGTCATGATACAACGGTTTGATGTCATCAACTTTATTTTTAGTAACTCAAGTCAATATCACTTTCTGTCGACTGTCACATGACCAGTTCTCGACCAATCGGATTGCTGGAAAATTACGTTTACAAAATAATAATATTTATTATCCAAAACTGTGTTCCACAGGAGATATCGCTGTGGAAGATCATGCGATATCTTTTTGACAGTAGATTTTGAACAATGCCCTGTCATCAGCAGGGGCATGACATCACAGACGTTTTGCATCATCAGAAATGACGTCACAATGCTATGATGTCATAAACATGATGACCTTACAATATTATGACATCACTGACTTATGAGTTTTAGGGCTATGCAGTTTCGAAAATGTACATTTTTCTGCAAATGTGATGAAAAATGACTTTGGATGATTTATATATATATATAGAATCTCACCCTCGTGTCTCCTGTTAACAAATATATCAACACTCATTGACATAATTGATATCAGAAGACACTTGTGTGTCATTCTCTATTTATTACACGCCCGTGTAAGATACTGCAGTGTAATATTTATACGGCAATATTAAACTAGTATAATATCCCAATGCAAGTATGACGTCACAGAAGTGAGCTGTTGTGATGTCACAAGGTAAGCGCTTCGTCACAATGGGTGCCGAGTCGCGGAACTGTTAGTTTCAGCACATTTTCGGCAAGTTTGCGTGATTTTTTGGCCAAGTAATAAACAG